>JAJTTV010000001.1:470711-1733898 GCA_036971225.1 Arthrobotrys sinensis | reverse complement strand
AGCGATTCAAATACATGGAAGATTTAGGGCGACACCAGAAGCTCTTCCATAGAGTAGTGTATCCTTATCACCTACGACTCTTCAACACAACCGACGACGCCGAAGATCCGGATCGCCTTTACGAGCTCTACGCTGTTATTATACATATCGGAGGTGGACCATACCATGGACACTACGTAGCTATAATCAAGTCAGAGGAGCATGGGTGGTTACTATACGACGACGAAATGGTCGAACCCGTCGACAAATCCTTTGTGCGAAACTTTTTCGGTGATAGACCCGGTCTAGCATGCGCATACGTTTTATTCTACCAAGAGACAACACTGGAGGCTATCGAGCGCGAGAATATCATGGAACAGGAACGAGCGGCTGCGAAGAAGGCGAAGATGAACAAGACAGATGTTAAAGAGAGGGATCTTAAGAAGAAGCCGTCAAAGGAGAAAGTTAACGGACATACAAACGGGCACATCATCTCCCCGATCGAAGATGTTCCGGATGTTGCGATTGTCGACGGACCTAAGACACCGACTTTGGGACCACAGCCTAAGACGCCAACTGGACTTCCGCCTGTGCCGTCAATACCGACATCATACCTCAATGTCAACACTAAACCGGCAGCGCCAGAAGCCACATCTCCTGTTTCGCCAATCAAATCGAAGAAAGAGCGTGAAAAGGAGCTCAAAGAAGAGAAAGCACGGGAAAAGGAACGAGAGAAACAGGCGAAGAAGGAGGAGAAAGAGCGCGAGAAGGAAGCCAAGAATAAGGGCAAAGAGGAAAAGGAAAACGGCAGTAGCAGCCACGGATTAGGCCGATTCAGACCGGCGTCGATTGGCAAGAAGCCCTTCGGTTTCAACAAAATCATGGAAAAGGAAAGGGAGAAGGAACCCGTACCGCCAATTCCTTCGAACGCATTGCATTACGGCGACTCGTCCGCTACAACGACGCAGAGCTCGATAGCGAGTCCAAACCTACAACCCACCGTCGTGACAGTATCTGCAAACGGAAGACAGGAGAGTTTCGATGAACGGCATTTGAACGGCAGTAGCACACCCAAGGAAGAGAAGAAGCACAAGGAAGAAAAGCACCACCGAGCAAGCAAAATACTACGGAAGAAGCTGTCAATTCTGGGATAATTTCGCTGGTGGTGAACGGGAAAGGTATCAAAGGAAAAGAGAGGCCTTCCCCCAATTCTTTCCTGCACTTTTTTTTTTTAATTCTTAAATTCTAATGTAGTCATCATTTTATCTTTTACATTCGGTGGTATCGTGGGGCATGGCTTGCGCTTTTTTTTTCTTCGTCCTCTCTTTTTCCTGTGGATTCTCCCGTTTTTATACTACTGGTACCTATATCATGTTTTCGGATGCGGCGAGACAAATCATTTTTCCGGCATATATACCAAATGATGATTAATGCATAATCGACTTTGATTCATGTCGCCTCTTCTTCTTTTTCTCTCCCTCTCCCTCTTCATTTCTCTATCTTCTCTTCGGTTTATATATTTTTTCCTTCTTTACCTTTTCGGTATTTTTGATATCCTGAGGAAGTGTGTGTATATGCTGGAGAATGATGAGGAGTATCTTCTGAAGTCCGTTTTACATTTTTCATTACATTTGAAATTCCCATTTAAAAGCGTTTCCTTACATAGTGTCATGTCGTTTTCCTTCTGTAGCGGGTTATCATTAATATAAATCTCCTCGTCTCTGCCATGATATCACCCATATCATCATCGTAAATAGAAGTCTCGATAGTGCTGTAGATAAATCCTCGAATGGGATGCATGCTGTAAACGCCACAGTGGCTTTGTGCGACTTTCAACAACCTCAACTTGCAACATCCCCAGATTTCCCATTTCCCAACCCTTCACCACCTCACCTCCTCCACGAAAACCTCACCAGCATGTCCGCCGCCTCGTCCGAAATATCGGAACGGATCGCAGTTCTCACCAATGCCTACCAAGAGGTATTAGCTATCCCCTAACTCTACTATCGCTGTGCAACATAGCTAACGTTCTATCGCAATATAGGTGACGACATATATCGACCGTCTGGTCAACCTCACGGCTCCAGGTACCGAAGAAGCTAGGAATGAACTGGCGGGGCTGATACACCAGAGTTTGAAGGAAGGCGATGCGGAGCTTGAAGTATGGCTATCTATCTATCTATCCTTCTTTCTTTCTTCCTCTTGAAGGTGTTCTATATCATTCATCTAACATGGCATTTGTATAATCACAGACGTTAACTCTCCAAACCGCCACTCTAAACCCATCCACAGACCCGCAAGCAGCACTCCACTCCCGTCTCCACAAACTCCAAGAAGACTTCAAACACGCCCGAACAACCTACCGTAAATCCCTCCTCCACTCGAAAAGAACATCAACCCTAAACGCCCGTCGCGAACGTGAAGCCTTCCTCCACGCAGCTCAAGTTCAATCCCCAACATCCCCGTCATCACCGCTATCATCATCACAAAATGAAACCTCCCCTGCAACCTCCACCGCCTCCCTCCCCATCTCAGGTGCCCTCCTCTACCGCCGTCCATACCACCAATCCAAAAAGAAAGATACCGCCCAATCCGACCTCTTAACCACCGCCTCATCAGACGTAACCACCGCCCTCCGCCGCACCCACGCTCTAATGACCGCAGAACTAGCCCGCTCCCACTTCGCCTCCACAACTCTCGCCTCCTCAACCGAAACCCTAAAACAGCTGGGGACAAACTACTCAGCCTTTGACAACGTATTATCGAAATCAAAGGGACTAATAACAGATCTTGTGAAAAAGAATAAAAGCGATATGTGGTATTATCAGATGAGCCTTTATGCGCTGGTGGCTACGATCGCGTGGTTGGTGTTTAGGAGGTTACTCTGGGGTCCTGTGTTTTTGCTTGTTTGGCTGCCGTTCAGAGCGCTGGTTTGGATGGTTTTGATGCCGTTTAGGGGGTCGACTACTACTACTGAGGCTAGATTGGGGGGTAGTAACGGTGGAGATATGGCGGGGAGGGTGGAGAGTGTGGTTGGTGATGTGAGTAGTGAAGTTAGGAGGGTAGTGGAGAGTATGACGGCCGAAGTTAGTAGCAGCAGTAGTAGTAGTAGGGAAGAGGAGGAACCGAGTATAAAGAAAGTGGTATTGAGTAATGGGGAGGAAGTGGAGATACCGTTAGAGACACCATTAGAAGCGCCGACGGCACAAGGAGAATGGGTAGAGGAAGAAGGAGGTAATCATGATGAACTATAATTTCGTAGAACATGGCGTATATACTAAATCGTCTTTTTAATATACCCATCTTTTTAGCAGGCGTTAAGATATGCCGTTTTATCGAATTTGGTTTTTTGTAATGTTCTACAATTTGCACATGTGAATTGCCATTCTACCTTCCTAGTTGAGGGTTATGTCGACGTAATTTGTGCTGGTGGAGGTCATGAACTTTTGTCATTGCAGTATTTAACACCTTTGGTTGGTTTCTTCGAGATATCAACTAGCTGGGTACAGATATGGCGTCAAAAGAACATGAGTCGATAAAAGCCTATCCTTTATCCCCCATCCCAACCTCGCAAAGTCGGTATAGAATTTACCACAGGATGGCCTATTGGGCGAGCCTGGAAGCTTCTTACATAGAAGCACCGCTGATGAAGAACCACTTGTCGATGCTTGGGTCAATCGGTGCAGGGGCGAGGTTCTGGTGTGCAGGAATGGGTGGGAGTGAGTCGGGGGAGGTGCGGACGGGGGAGTTGGCGGCGGTGAGGTTGGTGCTAGAGATTTAAGACGCCGTTAGTTATTCTGTATATTATACAGCAACTGTTCAATATGTTACGGATAGAATACTTACGTAGAGATACCACCGGGATCGGTTTGTCCAGTAATCAACTTCTCCCACGCCTCGTGGGTCTCACGGATGATGTCATTGGCGTACCTAGAAATACATTTTAGTCTTTATACTTTTCACGCACATTATGGAGATCGAAAGAAAGAAAGAACTCACTTCTTGTTCTTGCACTCTCCAGAGAATGCGAACTGGTTCTCGGGCTTGCCATCTGGGATTTTGTAAATACGGAACCATTCATTGGTAGCCCTCAGAAGACCTGGCAAGTGGCGTTCGACATCCTCGACGTCGTTGAGCTTGGGGGCGAGCGGGTCGTTGACGTCGACGACAATGACCTTCCAGTCGGTTTCACCTTCGTCGAGAAGGGCCATGATGCCGAGGACCTTGACCTGCTTGACCTGACCGGTGTAGCCGACGAGCTCGCCGATTTCGCAGACATCGAGCGGGTCGTTGTCGCCCTTAGCCTTGGTCTCGGGGTGGCTGGTGTTTGGGTCTTCCCAGGTCTAATATCGTTAGTCAATATATGTATAAAATATATTATGCCAAGTTGGTAGGGGCGACATACCTGAGGGAAGGCACCGTAGTTCCAGAGGTAGCCCTTGTGGGGGAAGCAGTTTCGGACGAATCGGAGTTTGCCTGGACACACAGTCAATAACTATGGAAACTCGAAAAAAATATATTAAAAAAAAGGGCACACACCCTTCTTGATATCCTGCTTGATGGGGTTCAGCAGCTCCTCCTTGCTAATTTCCTGCTTGGCATTGGTCCACCTGGGTAATTGTTAGTAATTGAGATAGATAGATATAAAAAAGAGGTAAGGGAAAAGTACCTTGGGATCTCAACGATCATGTTGAGAACGGTTCCCTGCTCATTGGCATAGAGAGGGATATCGTGGAAAGGCGAGATGGGCTGGCCATCGGCCTCGATGAAGACGCGGTGCTCATGGGTGTACGGAGCACCGATCTTGCGAACGGAGTAGTGGGGCATCTTTGGAGGAAGGGAGGACGATGCTGAAGTGGAGAGGTGCTGGGCGATGAGAGAGGAACGGGCCTGAATAGAGGAAGCAGCAGACGAGGACGGAGCAGCCAGTCTGACGGATTGATGGAAGAAGGAGGTTCTAAACACAACTGGCCGGAGCAGATGTGGGCAGAATCTCATTTATACGTGGTGGTGAGGGGTTATGTAAGTACTTTTTGGTGCTAAAGTGAGTATTATCCGCTAGTCAGTATGGCATTATATCACTCGACGAGGAGAAAGGATTTCATGCAGGCGGGACACGACAGGGAATAGAGAATGCAGAGAGGGGCACACACCTCAGCCAATTGATGGAGAGCTTGCCAACGCTGGGGAAGCAATTGGGGTCCACAAAGTATATACTTGAGTGGGTGTATATATACAGATAATGAAGATGATGAAGAAGAGGGATGGAGATGGATATGTTTAGGAGGAGGAGTTGAAGTTGAAGTCCAATTGAATGGGAGAGGAGTGTAGTTGGGCCTCGGCAATGAGTTGAATGGCGACACAGCACAGCAGAGCACAGCACAGTTCAGCGCTGGAAAAAGTTTTGTCGTCGCAGTCATTCCGAACCTCCAAACTACAACTTACTCTTACTCATTCATCTATACCACCACCATCACCACCATCTTCAACTTCAACTTCACCATCATTATCACCACAACTACAACGGTGTACTTACTCGGTAATACTTAGTTAGTCAGTTATCGGACATCAATCGGACGAAACCGCTGCATGATCCGCCTTCCTTCTGTCCGGCAAGCTCTCCGACTGCACCGCCTTCGATATCCATACTCTAGTTATAGTTATAGTTATGCCACTATGACCTCCACCGACCACGCCATCTCTCCACCCGCTCCCACTACCACCACCACCCCACTCCCCGATCCCGACTCTGCTCCGGCCGATTCTCCTGTCCCTACAAAATATGGCAAGGTCGTCCTGGCTCCCATGGTCCGTTCCGGCCAGCTAGCCACCCGTCTTCTATCTCTCAAATACGGCGCCGACCTCGTTTGGGGTACTTCCCCTGTCTGTAGTCAATACCTACTCAGAAACCTGTGTACTAACGACAATATGCAGGCCCGGAAACAATCGACAAGTCTCTCATCGGCTGCGAAAGAGTCGAAAATCCCAAGACCGGCTGTGTAGACTATGTCCGAACAGGCTTGATATTCCGTGCCTGTCCTTCTCGCGAGAAATCAAAATTCATCTTCCAGATGGGAACAGCAGCTCCCGACACGGCCGTCGCAGCTGCAAAGATCGTAGCTCAGGATGTATCCGGTATCGACGTAAACTCAGGTTGTCCGAAGGTATACAATACATACCATCCTTACATCTCCCTCTTTAGACAGCCTAAACTAATTTGAAATTCTTTCGCAGCCCTTTTCCACCCACGCTGGTATGGGTGCCGCCCTTCTCAAAGATATTCCCCGCCTGCTCTCAATCCTCAATGCTCTCGTCGCAAACGTCGGCCTCTCGACCCCCTACGCACTCCCAATCTCCGTCAAAATCCGTCTCATGCCCACCGTAGAAGAAACCCACTCTCTCATCACCTCTCTCTGCAAAACCGGCATCTCAAAACTAACCCTCCACTGTCGGACCCCACCCATGCGACCTCGAGAACGTGCCATCCGTGATGCCCTCGCCGGAGCCGCCAGAATCTGTAAAGAAGCCGGTGTCGAATTCTTCGTAAACGGCGATGTAAAGAACTGGGACGACGCTCAACAGGTCATCAAAGAATACGACATCCAAGGTGGTGCCATGATCGCTATTGCAGCCGAATCAAACCCGTCGTGCTTCATCCCGAATCATCTAGGTGGTCCTAAACCCTGGCGAGAAGTGGTGACCGAATACATGTTGACGGCGATGAGTGTCGAGAATCCGATTTCGAATACGAAGTTTTGTATCCTCAACATGGTACCTGGGAAGAACGAGATGCATAAGGTACTTTCGAAGGCGAAGACGTATAGGGACCTTTGCGAGGCCTTGGATTTGGAGTGTACCTTCCCCGAAGAACAAGACCTCGGAACGTTGAAAACGCAGAGAGTGAGGGCGCAGGAGGCAAAAGAAGCGCAATTACAGGCAGAGAGGGAAGAAAGACAGAAGAAGTTGGCAGAATTTAAAAGAAAGAAAGCGGAAGAGGGTGAGAAGCATGCAGAGGAGAGTAATAAAAGAATCAAAGTGGACGCTGGGGAAAGGAGTATTACGACCCCAGTCGGCGCCGCGGTGGCGGAATTGGCGGCTACGGATATGCTACCACCCGGTGGTGGTGGTGCCGTTGAAGCGGTAGTGTAGTGCATAAACCTGGAGCTTCCAATTTTTGATCTTGCTTTTTGGCGACCGAGACCTTTTTGTATGATATGCACGATGACAACTGCATGATGGGATGGCGTTTTCTTGGGAAGGGAGAATCTATATATACAGCTTTCTCTAGCTTTTTTCTAGAGTTGGAGTTTATCTCGCGATATAGAAAAGTATTGCTTTTTGATTTCACGCTTCTTGAAGAGTTGAAATGTTCTTTGAACATTTTTTTCGCATTCTTGCGCTTTAGATTTCTTCGCTATGAACATGCTAGGTGCATATGCAGAATAAATGCTAAAAAAGATATCGTCTTGAGAGAGAAAACCGTTTGGGGGAAGGGAGACAAAAATGGTAGATATAACGTATATATCGCTCCGTAAGTTTGTTGAAAAAAAGTCGAATAGGAAAATGGTATGGTATCCCTAAATATGAAGAAAAATAGACCAGGAGAACAAGTGGCAGAAAAAGGGCAGCGACTCTGGTTAAGATACCGACCAATCTAATAATATAGAACTGGGATATCTAACGAAGGTGGCTGCCGGGTATGTGAATATGTACAGTTGTGAAGTGAAGTTATATGAGAAGAAAAAGAGACCTGTTCAAACTCTCCAACCAACACCGAGGGGTAATAACAAAAGAAATGGAAGTAAAAAACGTTGCGCGCTGCATCGTATATAAAAAGGAGTGTAAAATATTAAAAAAAAAAAAAAAGTCTGATTTGTTCGATTCCAGAGACCTCGGCCTTGAGGAAAGGATTTGAAATTTTGTCGGTCGGTTGGTGTTCCTTTCAGGCAGCATATAGGTCGGCTGGAAATCGTTGGGAGGGGAAAAATGGTCGGTTCTTGGGTCAGGACCAGATTAGATAGTCAATATAGATATTCTATGTAGCATCGTGACGTTTAGGGCGTAATATTCTGAAGGTGTCGGTGTTTATAGTCGTCCTCGTCCGTATTTTCTTTATTCGTTCTTTCTTTCTTTCTTGCTTTCTCAAATTAAAACGCTTTGAGTAAGAGTTTCTTTCGCAAAATGAAAATGTCGAAATGCGTTCCCCGTTCGATATGATAAGGTAGCTTAATTTAATAAGCTCCAAATACACTCTTCCTCCTGTCTTTCTTTGTACTCGCGCTGCTGACGCTGCCGTGCATTTGCTGAACACTGACGTTTGGAAGGTGCTTTTGTGTCATTGATGGACCGTAGATGTATTCTCCGTCGATGTAGTAGGCGTCGCAGATGAAGGTTGTGCGGCGGGAACGCTTGGTATAGCGCTGCTCGAGCTTGAAGAGCTATTTTGGGCAATTATAATGTTAGTATACGTCGAAGAGGGAAAGTTGGTGTTAAATGAGCTGACGAACCTCGATCTCTGTAGAAGAATGTTAGCAACAGTTACGGTTAAGAGAGAAGACAGATTAGGAAGCAAGGGAGCACATACTCTGAGAGAGCTTCTCGAAGATACCCATTTTCGACGATTTTATATTACTTAAAATATGTGATATAAAGGAAGGATAGATATCGATAATGGCGTATCTGTGATTTCTAAATGGAGTTTCCCGTCGAATTAGTCCAAACGTTTTCTCTCTCTTTCACACAGGGAACATCCCGAATTCGATAGCACTTCGGAACACCCCTCGCACTTGCATGCATACATACACAAGCAAAATATATATTTCCAAGACCGTATATAAAAAGAAGGAAACAAAAATGTGATTGTTGTTCCTTCTAGGGTTTATCGTAAATTAAAAAATATTATCACAGAATGAGCGTGGGTGTTTGTTCTTTTTTAAATGAGAGGAATAGTTTCCAGATCCGAGGTTTTTCTATCACTCTCTCTTCTCTCTTCGGTTTTTCGCTTGGGGGAAATGCAATTATCCGCTGTCACAAAAACCTGGGACGAAAAGGGCCGGAATAGCGAAGCGGAGAGGAGTAAGAATACGGGGTGGAGTAAACCAAGAAATCAGCCTGAACTTGGAAAAGAAGCAGAACTAGAAATCCGAAAAAGAACCAAGGTGAGGGGAAAGGAAGAGGAGGAGGGAAATAAAAATACGGGAAGGGGTTGGTTGGAGTTATATGGGAGAAACGGCCGGATCTTAGGATACGGCAATGTCGAAAAAAGAGGCATGCATTTAACGGTCTAACTGGATATGCGGAACTTGCTATTACATGGGGTCCTCTCTTTGGTCTCTTAATTTCGCTATTTTTTCCACGATGAACAAAGGAAGTGTCAAGCGGCCTTGTCTGTTGGATGTGTGTGGCCACCAGCTGCAAAATGCAGGGCCTGGATGGGCGTTCGTGATGGGGGGGTTTGAAGACTCGGATTCAGCGCATTTGGGAAAGGGGCCGGCAAGGGCCCCATCAAGTCAGGGATGGCATCCTTCAAGACATGCCCACCCTCTGCGGTGGGGCATGTCCGACCTGGAGTTTAGCTTCATTGCTGACCCCCCCGGTCTTATTTCCTCGAGTCGACGGCGAAGATGGAGAAAATACCCAATTCTGACAGCTGAACTGTCTTGAAGAAGGAAAACCTCAAAATCACGATCTAACTCCGCGAGGAAAAGCACGGGAAAACATGATTAAAAACGGTATCACGGTATCGATCGTACAAAACGGAAAGGAATCCTTGGAGATAAATCTCGCTTTTACGGTTCCCGAGTTACACAAAAAAGGTCTGGTTAGTAATAACGGAAAGAAATGAAAAATATCGATCTCTTTCGTTGGAGGAGGACCTTTCGGTTTCGTCGATGTGGGATGGCAAAATGTTCGGAATGAAGGGTCGGTTTCTAGAAAGTACCCGCGGATATGCAGGTCTTCCCTTCCCAAAGGCCCACACGAGGTCGCATGCATCAAGGCAGAAGCCTTGTCACCTTTCCATCACTCCTGCATGCATGCGAGCTGCAACAGCTCGATAGTTTGCTCGCGAGAACGAAAAAAGTGGATTCCGTGTTATATGTACATGTTAGGTACCGTTTCTCTACTCCTCTTTCTCGACGTCTACAAAGTTACTCGTAATATAGGATCCATAAAATATTCGAAACTTATGCATGCGGTAGCATATTTAGACATATCCCCGCCAAGTTATTCCGAAATCATCAATAAAAAATGTTGGTTGCAATTGCATGTATCACGAATTCGAAGTCGTTGTCGACGTCTTATCCGTATCCGCTCCTATCGACAAAACTTCTTGGGCTAAACATTCGTTTCATGCGGGAGTCAGCCTATCGATACAATTCCGGCCGATAAAACATAGAAGTCCAATCAAGGTCTTCAATAGACGACTTACCTGCCCACATGGATGCATAAACTGTTCCACCATCGACAAGTTCCTGGTGGGTTCCTTGTTCAGCAACGACACCGTCCTTCAACACAATTATCTGATCTAAAAAAGTCAAAAAGCAGCCATTAGAATCGTTCAATCAAAATCTCGCAATTGTACCAGTCTAGTCTCGAAGAGGCATAACCTCAGGGGCTCAGACATCAGACAAGTTCAGAGTGGGGCAAGAGACGAACAAAGCTCATAACGAGCTGCCTGGGTTGCATTTCCACCCCAAACATGGCAAGCAGGGAAGGCCCCGGCGAGGAAAAAAAACGTGGGTTTTGCACCATGTATCAAGACCTGCACGTTCAGGAGGGGCAGGTGCATAACTTTCGGAAAGACATACCACTATCAAAGATCGTGCGCAATCTATGAGCGACAAAGACGCTTGTTCGCTTCTTTTCCTTAAGGATGCCATTTATATTTTGCAATAATGAAGTTTCGGTTTCGGTATCCAGGGCTGATGTCTATAGGTTATAATTATAGTTTGTGCATATTAGCAAACCGTAATTCAGGGATTGCCTTTAATGCAACGCATCTGCCATGCCACGGGTGAAACTTACAGCTTCATCGAAGAATAGCATCGGTGGGTCTTTGAGGAGTAATCTCGAAACTGCCAGTCGTTGCTTTTCTCCACCTATTATCGATAGCTCAGACACGCGACCATAGCGTTACTTAAGATTAGCCAACCTCGGTTCGACACGATAGCTAAAAATGGGAGCAGTCTTGCCCGCCACAAAGTCATAGCGAAAACTTTCTCAAGATAATCTTGGGAAATCTGTAACTTGCCTGATATCATAAGACCTCGCTCGCCAACTTTCGTTTGATAGCCATCAGGAAACTTCGCGATAGTTTCGTCAATTCTGGCGCGCTTGGCTACCGCTCTGACCTCTTCGTCTGTTGCGTCCGTCCGCCCGTATCTGATATTGTGTTCAATCGTGTTATTGAAAAGTGGAGTATCCTGTGGGACAACGCCAATGGCTTTGCGGAGAGACTCCACAGTCACCTCCCGGATATCTTGTCCATCGATCAAGATGCGACCGGAATCCACATCATAATACCGGAATAGGAGGCGCAGAATCGTGGATTTTCTACTAGTTATTAGCTCATTTCGTTTGAACTATTAGGTTTCTCGGTTAGACTTCAACTCACCCGCAACCACTAGGTCCGACAAATGCGATTTTGTGGCCTGCTGGGATAGTAAAAGATACATTTTTGAGAATCGGTCGCTGAGGGTGATATCCAAATGAAACGTTCTCGAATCTTATTTCACCTCCTTTTAGAACCAGTGGTTTGGCGTTCGGGGAGTCCTATCACACTAATTAGATCAAGACTGGCAAATGGCATTCGTAATTATGCACTTACCCTGACAGTTACGTTGACTTTTTGAAGATTAAACAGCGTCTCCATATCCAATAAAGATTGCCGTAGTTCTCGATAAACGCTTCCCAAAAAGTTCAAAGGCACCGAGAGCTGGAATACCAACTGATTGATCATGACAAGGTCGCCAACAGTCATCGTGCCATCCACCACGCCTTGGGCAGCAAGGTACATCATTGTGGTTAGTGCAGATGAAAAGATGATGTTCTGGCCACTGTTCAAGAATGCTAGCGATGTTGCAACTTTTATTGAAGCAGCTTCATACCCGCGTAAAGCTTTGTCGTATCTTTTAACTTCAAAGTTTTCATTGTTGAAGTACTTGACGGCTTCGAAGTTAATGAGTGAATCGACGGCGACAGTAGCTGCAGCGTTATCAGCAGCATTGGCTTGCTTTCGGAACTTTGTTCGCCAGGATGTTGTGACAATTGTGAAAGCGGTATATGCAGACATGGTCACAGCAGTAACAAGGGCGAATTGAGCTCCATAATTGTACGTCTGTCCAGTTAGTCCGCAGGCTATATTGAAAGAATATCTAGATTTACCTACCAGGATACCACAAACCATCGATATTTCCAGTACAATCGGCAAGATATGGAAGACCATGCTTGTCAGTACGAAGCTAATACCCTTGGTTCCACGGTCAATAGCCCTCGTAAGCCCGCCGGTTTGTCGGGTTAGGTGAAAACTCAGGTCCAGTCGTAATAAGTGGTTAAAGACGTCACAGGCGACCCGACGGATAGCAGTTTGTGCAACTGTTGCAAAAACAGCATTTCGTACTTCCTGGAAAGCAGTGGCACCAACCCTAGCCAAACCATCTGTTTATTGTTAATATATAAACACCCTTTACGAGGAATAAAGGAAGGGGTCCACGAACATGCCAAAATTAAGGACCCTGCAACTGCAGCAGCAGTCCCTCCAACGTGAGTGAAATCGATGTTAAGTGAGTCGACAATTGATTTGAAGTAGAATGGAACTTGAACATTGAGGACCTAGCTTCCGTTAGATTAAGTCTCATAGCTCTTGCAGAAGAACAAATTGGATACCTTCGCTCCTATGAGCAGGCCTAACGCAAGGCCTACCCTTACTCGAGTCCCGAGATTGTCCTTTGAGGTTTAATATTTAGCACAAACACCGATTTTATGCATAAAACAGTGAGTTGAACACACCTTCGGCCATATATAATGAACCATATCTTTCAAAATTGCCCAATCAGCCTGCCTCTGCGCAGATTTAGACAGATCAGCCGACCCCAATAGCGGGTCGGCTACAGTCGTCGTCTGCTTCTTCGTTTGTGTCTTCTTGTCAACCTCGGCCTGCAGGACTTGAGGCGTCTTCGTGGCACTCTTGACATCCTGCGCTGGCTTCGCAGGGTTATTCGTGGAATTTGTTGTAGCATAGCCACGGAACACCATAGCTACATGTTTCTGATATAGACACCGACTAGTGTCGGCCTTGAACCTCAGCAATGGCTGCGCAGTAGTTTTCAGTACGAAAACGGATGCATGTTGGTGATGCCGCGCGCAGACCTGACCTAGCCGCGCGAAGGATTTCATCTTAAAGGACCGGCAGGCGGCTGGCTGCAACTCCCAGGCAGTATCAGAGTGGTGACAAGGTGTGACTAGGTCACCACATCTTCAGCGCGGTAGCTGGCGGGATTCGCGGGTCCTATATAGACTTGGTCGGGCGACGTCGGTGTTGTTAGTCAGCAAACAAATGAATTAATTCTTGAGATTCGATTCTCCAAAATTAATGTTTGGATAGCTTACGTTGGGTATTTTAACTCGGCCACAGCCGATTTTTGGGGAGGAAATAAGGCCTTAATGCTGTCCGATTGCGCGAATAGTGCCTTAGCTTGATACCGACTTCTTGGGCTGCGGGAACATGCCTTCCATGCATGCTATGTTAGTAATTTAGTTTGATTTCATCATCGAGCTCCGGCGATGCGGCAGCAAAAATACAACGCTCACAACGCAAAACCTATAGAATAGATATCTTGACTCGACCTCAAGCTAATTAGCCCCTTATCGAGGTAGATTATGAGGAGAACCATGTCCTGGATTTTATCTTAAGAACTCTTGATTCATTTGTACAATAAAATTGATTTTGCAATTTTGCAATTTTGATCGAATTCCCCGTGCGGCGGCAACCCCCGCACTTGGCTTGGCAAAGCCTTTCCAGTTTGCATGATGCATGATTGATAGACCAAAGACCACGCTGCGCGTTGAAGTCCTAACATTCCCGGCTGCAAACCTCAACAATTACTTCAGCCTTTTATCATACAGTTCTCGATAATGAATACTCTTCCTACGGAAATCATCCTTATGATTGCTGACCTACTCCCAGCGGCTTCTCGTTCGTGGGGTTCCACGTATATCAAAAGTACATCAGCTTTTCCGCAGTTGCAGTTGGCAAGAGTCTCACGCAGGATCTGGAATATCCTCCGCCCTATTGTTTATCAGTCTTTCTAGTTTTCATATCCGTGCTCCTATTACCAATTATCTATTAGCCGGGGTGATATTAACGGGCCCTGCCCTGTGGGTCCCGGCTGTCCATCCAAATTGAGGCTGACTTTTGAAGTCAACGGTGTTTATGTAAGGTACACTTTCCGTCACTGCCCAGGAATAATAGTACCTGCTGATCCTCAACCATTGGTAATTTACCCGTTGTCAGACGCCTATCAATATCCCTAAGGCCCTACGTTAAAGACGGGGACCCAAATTACAATCACGATTCGGATCCATACTACGACCAAATTTGGGGAGGCTTACGCGGGATGCTCCGTGCTTGTCCGAACCTGGCGTCACTCAAAGTAGGCCAGGATAATTTCGAGACCGCTCCCTCTGTATCTGACCTGCTGCGGATTGTCACCAGTGTCATTCGATGTAACGGCAAACTGAAGGAACTCGGTTTGGGATGGAAGATCTACAGACTCCGACCAGAGACCCAGGCGGTTATCCTCGACCCGCTTCCTATTATTGCTAACTTGGATCAATTAAGAGTTAGCTTCCCAATTCCCGAGGCGAGTGCTTTAAGTAAAATTGTAGAAGCACTAGGACCAGCAGCAGACACGATTACTCGATGCGAACTTACTTTCTATGCGGTCCGTCGTTACCCGCATGCTTATAAATATGGACGACGCCTAGAAAAAGCATTAGACTTTCAAAGTTTGCGTTATTTGGTTATGAATGGGGATATGGGGAGGTGTCCGCTCTCTCCCTTAGATGTCGTACGGTTTGAACCGAGGATTGTGCGGGATCTCACACTCGATCTCGAAGAATGTGTATTGGTTAACGAGCATCGGGAGAAGGTTAGATTCCAATTTGGCGAACTATCGAACTTGGATCTCTCGTCCTAGCCCCATATCTCCCTCCTAGATTATACTGAAAACCTTTTTAGATGCTAACGGATTGCTTTAGATGTTCGAATCAATCGCCACTCAATTCCCCGAGATTGAATATCTTCATGTAGGGTTCCAGTGCTTTCGCAAGGATATCAACGGTCTATTGGAGATGCCATCAGGATCAGTGAATAAGAAGCAGTTTAGTTCACGTATGTGCGTATACAGTAGTTCGTAATCTAACCGAATATTTCGAAGAACAGATAGTCGTCGCACTCTTGGGGCCTCATTAGAAGGAAGATGCTAAAGCATAACTTCTAGCAACGGCAGAAACAAATGTTAGCCCATACAGTTTCGGATTTCATGGGCAATTTTCATGTAGTTGAAGCAGTGGTTTGTTTACTGGTATGTAGTACGTATATTTACAGTCCCGTGACCAGACCTTTTGTCGGCTTGAGCAGTTATAAAAAGCACAACAACCCAGCCCTCATAATTCTTCGACTGTGCCCTACATAGTCTCGGTGCTGTACGCTGCGGTAACCTCATGGGCGACATTCAATTACTCGAAGGCTTCACATGTTGCCAACTACCAATGTAGTTTCGGATTCGAAACCGCACTCAAACACAATAATTATATGAAGCGTATTACAGAACTTTGCCATACCCCTCAAGGCTGGAGGCGTGACCACACCGCCGCCAACATAGAGGTTGTTTAAACGGTTCGAAAATATCAGGTTCGAGACTAGTTTGGAAGGTTTACTTCCTGCCATAGCTCAACCTAACTCGTGCCTCAGGTCTCTTGAGCCCCATGTATAATTCCCTTTCTACAACCTTCATATTGTTCCTTGTTCGAATATGTGGATTACCAATATATACCCTGAACTCTTCGTACTGCTAGCTAGTAAGCTACCCTTGTTCATGCAAGGAGGAAAACCCACCACAACCGGATTAATCCCTGAGAAGGCTTATTCAATATTTTTACCCATATATCATAATTAATTATTGTTAATGCTACCACATTATGCCTCCCCATGTCTCTTTAAGCTCCTTTCTCTTCCTCCTTATTGTAGTCACCACCTTGACCGCATCACTTGGGACTCGGCCATTGAGCGACTTCCCAAAGGACTCAGAAACTGACTTCACCGATGGTCCAGAACTTCAGAATCGCCTATATATCTGGTTCACTCAAAGTATGCATTCCAATATACACTACCTCAAATATATTTAAGTCCCTAAACCAAATTTGAAACTAATAAAACAAACCCCCTCCGTCCCGCACAAAAGTCTCCATCACCATAAACTCCACCCGCTTCTGTCTTACCGACCTGGGCGAAGAAAGCTCAAACTTGGCCACCTTACAAGAATGTTACGGAACGCCTGGAAATTATGGACCCCAGGCCTGGAATATCACTGGTATGTTCTATACTAAAAAGCCGGCCAAACCCTCCCCGAATGCTCGGATCCCAGGTTACGGTTTCGACTTTACATATTTCGACGCTAGATATGTACGTAATGATTTTACTGGAAGATGTATCTTCCCGGGTCCGGCTTGGGGGCATGCTGGGGAGGGGTTAGCTCTAAGTTCACTACACAATCCCGGTATAGAGGATGGGCGTGGGTTGGTACTTTTATCCCCTTGTGAGGATCTTGGGGTGGATAAAGATGATCCCAAGTATAGCGCACGAAGTCAGTTTATTAATACTGCGTAAGTCATACGATCTAAAGAAACCACATCCCATGAATACCTAAAGGCCTTATAAACTGAGGCTGTATAGTGCCGGGGGCTCGACGCCAACATACACCGAAACAATCTCATTCCTCTCCGGCAGTCAGTATATCTGCCCCACTAAAGATGGTACAACAGACGATACAATCAACCGAGCCAAAGTCGCTATTATCCCTCATATAATCCCCGCAGTTGGGAAACGCAATATCGGGTTCACGCCCGCCATATACGGCTGCACTGATAAAACTCTTCACGATAACACCACCGCATTACCGGCGTTCTTTCCGTATTCACCCATAGAAGTCGGACTAAACTTATGGGCAGATGCGATCGGACGATGCCAGGAAGATAATGTACGCATAGCAGCCGAATGGCCGAATTCGAAGGAGTTTCATGAAACGCAGGTAGAATATTCCAAATGGAAGTTTTGTACCACGTTCGAGGGGGCTGGCTTTGCTCGCATCGGAGAAACTACAAGGGAGGACTGCAAAGGATATTCTAACATGGCAGTTCCGCCACCAATGGCAGATCCGGCAAAACCATTGGGATTAAAGGATTGTGACGCCACATCTCTCGATTTGGGTGTTTAGAATTAAACTACTTTGATCTCTATTTGCCGCCAAGTCGATGAGTCCCTTCATACTTAATCGGGCTCCCTGCTAACCTGCGTGTGTTACAATTTGAATGTATGTATATTGGATTGAGTTTTGATATTTGTCTTTATCTCTCCATTGTAATGCGGAGATTGCGCGACCCATAGTGCTATAGCTTGAATTCCTTCATAGTATCCATGTACGTACGTATATATATATCAGCAACCAAAATCATACAGAGATTTATAATACCCCTTCTGTGCATATCCTGATTGACACCGTGGTACCAGAGAAGCTTAAGAATCAGAATATTTCAGTGCCATATTGGCTTCGTAAACCGGCTTTAAGGAAGCAAAACATCCCTCGTGAGTCCATATCCATTAAACCGAAGAAGAGGAGAGCGCAGCGAAAAGAGAGAGAGAAAAGAGCCTACGTACAACCAGTCGCAATTACAACGTTAGTTACAACATTAATTTCGTTACACCTATACTTCCTCGTTTGAGGCTTGACATCAAGAGCCTAAGCCGTTTTCGAATATCCAACATAACAACTCAACATTGTTTCATGAATCTAAGGCACAGCCAACATTAACAACCCACATAATATCGATACAGCAATTCCAAATTCAGAAACCTCATACAGTTGTTTAAAAGAGAAATATGGCAAAACTGGTTTGTAAGATACTTTTAGTCTGGCATTTAGATACCTTTGCATTAGGGTATAGATGTTAATGCTGTTAACCGGAACACTAGAACTAGTTGCTTATATGGCTTATGACCTACCTCGCCGCTTTACCCATAACTCGCAACATCTATTATAACTGTTATAGACTAAAGGGCTAGGTGATATCTATAGAGGTGGCTGAATTTAATCTATTCCAGAGGGCTCCACGGTGTTACTAGTATACCAACGAGAATGAAAAAAGAAAGGCCGCTACGTGTATGCGAACCTCCTTTCCGTACATTCCTTTTATATTTCCATCAAGCTTAGTGTCGCTTATATATATCACCATAACTCGCCCTACATGCCTAGGCACCTCCTTATCAATATCTCAAATTAATCATCAAGAAAAATCACTCTTACACAAACCCCTTATCAATAGCGTACAATTTCATAGAACATATTCCCCAGACCCTTTGGGTCTAAATCTTCTACCCACCAAAGAAAAAAAAATCGATTCGCACAATATGCTTCCCCTGCGGCCAATCGCCCTAAACGCTATCCTATCCTTATCCCTTCTCCTTCTCGTTTTAATCGCCAATGTCACCGAAGCAGCGGAACTTATACCACTAAATGAATTCCCAGACGAAGCAAACAATAACTTCACCGGCGTCCGAGATGTTACAGTCGATATATCTATGACGAACCAGAGGAGTATGTATTCCAATATATAAACCCCACCCGGCCCCATAAAACAGCGTAAATACTTAAGAAGAAAGAAAAAAAATAGCTGATATACAAAAACCCAGTCTTCCTATCCATAAATTCCACCACCTACTGCCTAACCGACGGCGTACTCAGACCCAAAGATCCTCGGCCCCTCCGGTTCCCCACAATCTTTCAACCCTGCGACCCAAACGAACCCTCCCAAATCTGGGAAACCAGCGGCCCCGTCTCCATCAAAGCCCCTCTCCCCAGAAAAAACGATACAGAACCCCGCGGTCTCCCCGGATACGGCATAAACAGCACACGATACGTTGCTAGGTATATAAAAAACTCGTCCTCGGGGAGATGCATCGTACCCGAGTGGGATTATCCGGGATTTACGCAACTAATGGATGGTAATCCTCTACCTGATATACCGGATGCGCTTGGATATGTCTATGCAGCTCCTTGTAGTGCCCGTGATCTCGCTGTGTTTAATTATACAGTAAATAATGTAGATACGGGATTACTAAATACTGCGTAAGTTGACGAACCATGGGTTTCTCCTTATGATAAAATTGACTGGGGGGAAAGGAAGCAATAACTAACGCGGAAGATATAAAATACCAAAAATACAGCATTATCGAACCCTCTGGATCCACATCACCAAAATACACAGAAACCCTCTGGTTCAACAATATCGGCCCCGCACGCCTAGGAGTTACAGACCTCTGCCCCAACCGCCCCACAGACGGATCAACCTCGCCCTACAGAACCAAATCCCTCATAATCCCCAAACTAGTCCCAGGCAACAGCTTTGCAAGTGGCGGAGAATCATCATACCTCGCACTCTTCGGCTGCGCCGACCAAATCCCCGAACAAGGCAACTCGCTCCCAAAATGGGACACCTCACCGATAGAAACAGCCCTAAACCTCTACGTCAACAAAACCAAACAATGCGAAGAAAACAACGAGTCCAAACTACGCAAATGGCCAACCTCTAAAACCTATCTCACCTTGATGGATAGATATAACACATGGGTTAGGTGCAACTCGACCGGCCCTCTGTCGCACGGTAAACAATCGGAAGAAGAGATATCGATCTGTAATAAGTACTACAATGGTACCAGCGAAACGTATTACCCCCCACCACCAAAGCCGGATCCAGCGAAACCACGATTTTTGGAATATTGCGATGAGGTGTTTAGCCCCATTTATGTTGCATATAATATAGATGTATAGCCTTGCGGTATAGTTTTCGATCATTGGTTGATGCAGTTTCTCTCGCATATATATTCCTTTCTGGACTTCTGGCACTTGCGAATTGCATGTATACATCATTGAGTATAGTTCATGTATTTATCTCAATTCTATCCAGTTGTAAAATCGTCAAAAACCTAAGTAAATTCTTTGAGAGAAATACTCCCTTTCATCCAAAGACTTTTAATCATTTCGAACCACCATATAATTCTCTTATTAATGAACACCACCTAACTATCAAAACATCAAACATTAAAGAAGAAAGAAGGCATCAAACAATTCTAGTTCATATTCATTAAAACCGAAAGACAGAGAGGGAGAAAAAGGTGACAAAAAAAAAAGAAACATCAAACAGCTTTGAAAATATAAGATAAAATAAAAAAGCGCTCGCAGACAAAATATCGGTTATAACCACGCGCCATATTTTTTTGGACAGCAAAAGAAGTGTAGAAAAAAATAATAGTAGCTTCCCGTCAGAATGAAACGCGAAACTATAGACCGTATAGCACTCCTACCATCACGGGATCTCTTCAGCGTACAAAAGCCCCCCCAGTATATATCGTATAGCCCATCCAACAAGTTATTCACCAGCCACCTTGGACAGGTAGATCCGGAAAAAACGCCCATATACCAAACACACAGATGACCTCTGAAAAGAAGACAACAGAATGCCGCCTTGAAACCTCCTCGCCAGCAACTAAAAAAACCAGCGAACAGAAAAAAAGGACTAACACCCCGTCTAAGCCTTCCACAAGCCTTCAACCCCGTCACAACCCAACACTCTATCCTCCGCTGGTGCCTCCTTAAACCTCTTTGTGTTATTCACAAACTCCGCCTCAAAATCCCTCTTCCGCTTCGCAACGCTCCGCTTCTCCGCCTCCATCGATCTTAGCCTAGATTCTCCACTCATGATCATAACATCAGTGGTGCCAGGTGTGAAGTACAACTTGTACGTATTCACACAGATCTTCAATTCCAACCCTTCTTGAATGATTGGCTTCTTGTAGCTGTATGAACCGTTAAGTTCGCAGTCTCTAGAGCTAAAGGAGTCGATAGCCTCTGGTGCAGGGAGGTTACGGGGTAGGAATGGTGGTTTCTTGGGGGCCTCAACTCCTTCGGTGGGCTGTGCCATTATGTACGAGTCCACGTAGTAAGACCATTTTTCGTCCTTTGTCAACTTGGCCGTGTGTGTTGGATCGACTCGGAAGAGTAGCTGAATAGCAATCTCCTTCGTCTCGGTATTCTAAATTCGGGTTAGATGGAATGCTAGGGCATGTAGGAGACGAAGAGGAAGCTTACCCATTCAATTCGGTAGGTCGGCTCTTCACGCCCAATGTAAACCTCAACGTCTCGTCGATACGACATCTGGAGCTGGAAGTTGGTTTTCTCCTCCGCCCTGTCTCTGTCGAAGAGCTTGAGAATCTCACCGCTGTTATCTTTACTATCGCTGACAAAAGTCTGAATTGTCTTGTTGAGCGTGGCGATATGCTTGTCTATCGTGTAGAGCTGCCATCCCTTCTGGATATAGACGGAGCGCATTCCATCCTCGAAAACATTGGAATCGATGCTTCCAAGGATGAGCCTCTCAGCATGATCCAAAACTTGCTGGTAGTAGTTAGCATCGTCCGTAACAGTGAAGAACTCGTCATACGGCTGAGGGATCAGTCCGAGTTTTCGAGCCGTCGTGTTGTTCTTTCGACGATTCAGGGTAACCTTGGCCACACTTTCGCAGTTCTTGACGTCCAAGAGTCGCTGGTAGACGATCTGCAGCAACCTCATGAAGCAATAAATGGTACTATTTGCGAACAAATTGTAAACATTCCGTTCCTTGAGTTCCGAGACAACGGTGTCCCTAGCATCCGTGCCTGGAGCAGCATTCAAGGATTCGATTCCGTTGGGGGGGCGCGACGGGCCAGTGGGATTTATCCAGGTGGCCGGGGCGTTCGGAGGGACTGGTTCCGAATCAAGACCGTCGACCTCCATAAGGTCATCATCATTCGAAAGTTCCGGAGTTGATCCGCGGCTGCCAGTACCATCCGCCTTGTGGGTTTTTCCACCACGGCCCCGCTTGAGAACATCCTGGAGGAGGGTCGACTCCTTGTTCTTACGTCTGCCCGAAGATGAATCGGCGTGGTCCATATCCACGTCCTCATCCGGGGACTTTCGCGAGAAGCTACCCATAGCACTCTCCACTTCATCCTTGTTGATTCCAAAGAATGTGGGGATAAAGTTCCTGATGAAGGCAGCTATCTTTTGACGCTCAGAATACGAATAAGCTCCGTCCTTTTCCAACTGTGTAGATAGCAAACGACAAATATCCAACAAAACATCGAGATCTGGAACACTGAATTTCAGATGATAAGATTTATCGGTATTTGAAGCGTCTGCAATCTTGTAGAGGGCATCAATCTCGGCGTTAAAGTGTCGGTTGGTAGTGTTTCTCTTGTCGTTCTGCTTGAAGGTGTTTCCCTGGTGGTCTAGACTCTTGTAGAAGATCTTACCCGTCTGCTCGCGCCACACTCGGTTCCACTCTCGCTGTACGGACATTAACAACCTTGAATTTAAGAGAGTAAAAGGGAGTTATCACCTACCTGTGCAAAACGCCATTCCTCATCCTTTTGCTTAAGCCGTCTGAGAATGATAGGCACCGCATAGGCCGGTTGTTCATGTAGCTGCTTAATGGTCTCAAGGCCATCTTCTTTATAAATTTTCTTAATACAGCGCTGATAGATTGTTCGGCTTTGCCCTCCAAGGCCAGGACTCAATCGAAAGTTAGCCTTTTCTTCGTTGGTCATTGTGGCAATCCTTTGGTTAATTGGTTCTAGGAGTTGAATCGTTCGTAGATTCGCTTCAATATGGAAATCATAGTCGTGTCTCTCTTCTTCAACACGGTGGAGCATTTCCTCATATTGGTTCTTCTTGTGGCCGACGAAACCGGAGTCTTCGCTGGCCCAGGTTGGATGCGAAGCCCATTCATCGTTTAGAACTTCGCGGCACATATCATCGCGGCCGCTACACGGTTTAGTGGCTTCCTAGATGCTTGTTAGATATTGGGCTGGGTAGAAGGATACGGTAGGTGACCTACGAGCTTGGGCAATAGGCGATAACTAGGACCTAGAGCACGGCAAACGTTAAGCCGAACCTTTTGGCTCTTCTTCAGGGCATTCTGCACGTTATCCTCGGTCTTATCCGGGATACCGAGGAAACGCTTGATCCAGTTGAAGAGTTCTGGGTTGCTGCCGAGGAACGTTTCGAGTGTGACAACGAGCAACGACTTGTCCATGAGATCCTGGCTGAAGAGGTTCAGCAGTTTCAGGAATTCATTGTAAGTCTGCTTGTTTCCGATATACTTCCTGACTCTATCAAAGAAGGCAATCTCTTCACTCGTTGCTCCAACAGGGTCTGCTGGAAGAAGGGGTGTTGGTGGCGCGGGAATAAGAGTAGGGGAGACGGGAGGCTCCGCCGCCTTATGCATGATTTTAGGGCGCTAAAGAACCGAGGACACGTTAGATAACTTGTTTTAAGGTAAATTGGGCCCTTTGGGGCCTTGATGATGATGGTTGATGTTGAGGAATCGATAAGCGGTGATGGTGAGAAGGTAAACGGAGGAAGAATGGGGGAAGTGATGTGAAGTTGTGAATTGAAAATTATTGCATTGGTTTGAACAATAAGAGCTAGGAACGGTGTTGAGATGATCAAGATGGAAGAAGGATGGAGAGGAAGGCCAGGGAAGCCTGCAGAATTGGGAACAGAAGGAGTAGGGCGTTACCTTGTTAGCTGCGGCTCCTCGGGGACCCGGGCTCGGCCCAATGTTCAAGTCGTGCAGCGGGTTAGTCGGCAGAGGAGCCATCCCCGTATCGCGAGAATTAGATAGGACGGGCTGTGCCGGACGCTTTCTCTTGCCAGTGTCCTTGGGAGCAGAAGCAGGAGGAGGAAAGTGACCTTGTTGTGGACCAGGCCCTCTTCCGCCAGGCCCGCCCATTCCGTTCTATTAAACCAGATTATGTCAGCCTTTTCTCCTACAATTTACTCCACCATTTACCCCACCAACGGCGACCTACCATCTCTCTCAGATGATCATCCGGCTTCTGTCTGGCCTGAGCAGCGCTCTCTGGCAAAAACTGCTTGAAATCCTCCAGCAGGTCCGGTGCAGCGTTAAACAGCTGGGTCACCTGGCTGTACACCTCCTGAATCGGCTTGCTCTCCCGCTGATAGGTCTGCAAGATCTCAAGAAAGTTCTTGTAGATTTCCGGCTGCGACGAAAATCGGGTCTATTCGAAGGTTATCGCGTAAGTCAGACTATACGAATTACGTGGATGAGGCGTAACGCTTACCTTGATCTTGTTGACATAGCTAATGGCATGGTTGAACTCTACCGGCCCGCGCTTCACATCAGCTCCTGGGGTGAGTGGGCCGTTCGACACCGGCTGCCCCAACGGGCCATTGGGCGGTGCTTGCCTCATCTGACCTCCAGGCAAAGGTCCAGCTCCATTAGCCGCAGCTACGGCATTCTGAAGCTGATTAACCGTATCAGCACCCGAAGGTTGTCCTAGGCCGGGTTGAAGCGGCTGTGGTTGTTGAAGATGGGCCGGCTGGTTAGCCATGGGATGCCCAGGGCGGCCTTGAGCTTGCCCTGCCCGTATTGGTTCTCGTGGAGGCTGTTCAGAAGGTCCAGGTTCATCTCCAGCAAATCTGAATCTAGCTGGCTCTCCCCATGCATCCTGCTGCCGCCACCCTCCATTTACTTGTCCAGCAGGAGGAGGTGCTCCCTGGAGGTGGAGATTCGGAGGAAGCCCCGAAGTCGCAGTTGTCGTCCCTTGAGGTGTGGTGACACGAATCGAGTGGGGATCCGAAGGATCACTAGAACACTCAATGCGGTACCCGGGGGGTAAGAATGTATTGAATCCTTGAATCAAATTCGGATTCCCCGCAAAAAGAGTCGACACACGTTCAATAACACCTGGAGTATCGATACTAGTGAAAGAGACGATTCAGCGGGAAATGAACAGAAGCAAACACAAACTATTTGGCACAGACGCAAGAACAGTCCCATCAAAGAGTACTGCACAAAAACAACTTGAAACAAATTTGGCACATACGCTTGGCTCTTAAAATCTTTCATGATGTCCAAGAATTGATTATAAACATTAGGATGTTCGGCAAATTGAACCTTCACTTGGTCTAAATAAGACAAGGCATCCTTAACATTGAGCGGACGGTACGAAGGCGGTATCGGCGCCTGTGCACCTAGCGGCATATTTACGAGACCAGCAGGCTGAGCATTGACGATGGTCGCAACAGCTTCCTGGTGGGGCTGAGGTGGCGGAGGTCCACCCTGTGGCAGTTGTGCTAATGCCTGGAGTGGATGCGAAGCTATCGCAGGGAGTGGTTGAGCATTATTAGCGGGTGTTATGGGCCCTAGCCGGTCCTGGGATTGAGCCGGGGGCTGTTGCTGAGGATTCGGAGGGTGTGATGCATTATACAGATGGCCTGGACCGGATTGTTGCTGCTGGCCAATTCCAACGGGAGGACTCGCAAGCTGCGGGATCTGTGAGTGGGGGGGTCTTGTTTCGTGTGGTGGACGGTCTAGTATGTGAGGATGGGGAGGACCCTGAGGACCTCCTTGTAGCGACGGGAGAGGGTATGGAGGCTGTCCTGACGAGAGACTAGGAAGATGTGGTAGTTGCGATTGAGGTGCAGACTGAGGTCCAGCTTGTGACGTGGGTGGAGGCCCTTGATAAAAATTTCCTGCAAATTAGTGCGACACACCGTTAGCACAGCCTGAAAACCGGAGACATAACAACCAACAAGCAAACTAAGGCGTAAAGCCCGGAAAACTCGGAGTGTACGGCCAGGGATTCGGTGGGAAGAATAATATTGCATCCAACGGATATCCTAATTTTGTGCGGTCCGAGAGAGAGGGCCTCTGGGTGGCATACCTTGTGAGGGAGGTGGTGGCCTACAATAATTCCCAAAAACAAACGATTAGTATCATGGATAGTCGGCCTTAAAATAGCACCAATGAATGAAGGATAAATCATACTGGTAACGGTGTATCCCACTAGGGGACTGTCTACCGGGCTGGTTCTGGCTGGGCGGGAGATGGCCGGGTGGTGGAGGCTGCTCCCGTTGGTCGGCCGGGTGCCAACTTTCTTTCGCCGACGTCATTTCGCCGGGAGATATGTAATACGAGATCCGTGATTGTCGAAGTCCGAGTGCCCAGTGGTTCTATAGACCAAAGGGTATGGTTGTCGGACAAGAGCGAGTAGGAGGCTCCGAGATGGTGGGAGAGAAAAAAACCCAGCGCGTCGCGAGGAGAGCAGGAAAAGCGAGTGTTCACAAAGCTGGGCAGAGAGAACGGACAAAAAACCAAACTATGGCTTCTGAAGAAGAAATACGGAGTCTACAAGCTGGGCGCCCGCTAAACCGTCGCTGAAGAAGTGAAGTTTTACAGGAAGGTGGTGATGGAGGAGAGGGATGGTGGTGATGATGGTTGGTGGTGATAGGGTGGAGATAGAGAAGACAAGACGGGGAAGAAAAGGATGGGAGATTTGGGCCGGAGCGTCGGAGCGCTGTGCAAAAATGCGTTGGAGCCGACACGGCAATTGCCCGAATAGGCAAGTTTTAAAATTCTGTCTAACCTGAAGGGGAAGTGCACGCGTTTCATCGGCCGCGGCATTTTCCGCTGGGATCGATTATGTAATCTCACATGACATGACTTTGCATTTCATTGGCGGGAAGAGAGACTAGGACAGCACGAGTGCTTCATGAGCTATGTAGTAGTACTATGCATTGATAGATGCTAATATAACAGCGAGGAAAGGGAAACAAAAGCGGGCAGCCTGGGAGCCTTGTCCAGAACAGAACTAAAAAATCCATGTTAAAACTCCTCGGGACGCCTGAAAATGTGAGGGGATATGTTGCTCAAAGGTTGTCTGTCGTCTTTCTATCTTCCTTCTCTTTCGCCTTCTGTTTCTCTTTAAAAACATTTCTCTTCCCTATCAAGGCTCGAGGATCTAACCTTCGTGAGTCTCGCGAGTCTCCATTTGTACAGTTTCTCCACGAGGGCGAATCCATTATAGACATGCGAGGTGAGGATCTGTCGATATCGTGATAAATTTCGGGGATCTGGTGTAGATCAAAGACAACGTGGAAGGGACCATTTCAATGTCCTGGCTGGCCGTAGTTCTTCGGGCGTCTAAAGTAGCAAGGACCACCAACTATTAGAATTCACGACAGGGAAATTCGGTTGATAGGGCATCAAAAAAATACTCACTTGAAGAGAAGGATATGTGGTTCCGGCGCATGGACTTCATAGTGCTCCCAGCCAAGAGACTAAATTAGACACATACCAGCGATCAGCTCAAACTCTATGCCATTTTGATACAAAGTATTATATAATGGATCGTATCGTACCTGTGTGATGCCCAAGCCGCGCCATTCCTCCTCCTTCAGAATCCTCAGGACACCATTACTATCCTTGTAGTCGTTCGGGATCATATCGAGCATGGCCTTCGGGAGCATCACATGACTAGAGCGATAAATTAGTATCCCTAGTAAGGAAGGTAGTCGGGTGGTAGTAGATAGGAAAAGTACCGGTACTCGTATCTGCTATCTGAGTATCTGCTCGAGAGTTTTTGTTGGTTAGAGAGCTGGAGCAGAGACGAAGATAACGAGATGTTCGTGGGTGTGTATATACCTGGCAGAATAGTTGATGTCGGGAACGAACTCCTCGAGTCTTGCCCGTTCAGACTCAGTGAGCATCCGTGGTCCGGATCCAGCTTGACGACGGGACATTGTGGGACTAGTATAGGAAGTAGTAGTATATAGATGCAAAGTTTGCGACTTCGCTTTCGATTTCTAGCTTGAATGGATCTCGGCAGCTGCTTGATAGGCAGGCTTGTGAGTCAAAGCAGCTTAAGAGAGAAGAGAGAGAGCAAAAACAGGCCGATAACTAGGATGTTGAGGGATATGAGAGCGTGAGAAGGTGGCTGAAGGGATTGTTATAGTGAAGAGATAAGGAGAGGTGTGGAGAGATGGAGAGAAAGAAATAATGAAGCTGCGATGGATTTGAATGGGAGCTCGGAAGGGTTTCTTTGTGGGGAGATGACTAGCCAGTCTTGTAGTAGTAGTGGTGGGTGGGTGGTGGTGGTGCAGTGCAGTGCAGTGCAGTGGAGGGGTTGTTGAGTCGAAGCGACTGAAAATTTGGTGGTCAAAGAAACGCTGCAGTGCAGCTGGCCAGGACGGGGCAGCTGCTGCCACACGTAAACAAACAGACATCATGACAATGATAGTATGCCATATACGTCCAAGATGTTAGCACACTCATAACAACCGGTAGCTACTAACTACTACTCCTGTATAATAATAAAAATAATATCGTGAAATAGATAGGCCCTTCTATTCGTAGAACTGACTGAAGAACCTCACACACACCCAGTCCGCTGTACCAATATATATACTGCTAGTACTTATATACTGTAATGGAGAGGGAAAACAGGATGTGTTGTGGCCCGTCGCGATAGAGTTGGCTGGCTGGCTGGCTGGGTACCTTGCATGAAAGCCGATTAATTAATTAGTTTGGCTTTTTTGCTTCCCGTCGCCTCGAATCCGACACACAAGAATCCTCTGCCAGTTAAAGTCTGACTTCGAACAATCCCATCCCACCGCGGCCAGCTCCCCCCAGGACGACCCAGTAGAATAAATATAGAGACCACCAGCTCCGACGACACTTTCCCAGCTTCATCGCCTCGAACAGGTTTTTATCCCCGCTATCGCACTCTTCCCTTCAATTATCTCCCTCCTTCCTTCCCTTTCATCTCTCTCTTTTCCCACTTCCAAACCATCAACCTCCAGCTTATCGGTCGCGAGCAACGAACCCATCTCGAACCCATCGACACTCGCCTCCAATCAACAGCAAACCCCTGTAAATATCTCGCATCCGTCTCTGCTCATCGTGTTCCCGACAAACGGACGCTAGGACTCGACCGCAGCCCTCCCACCCTCGCGTCAAAGCTCGGCTCTATCCCTGACAGATCGCAGTTCGGAGGATAGAGCCACAGGCCAACAACCACCCTTTCCCTCCCTCTCACCCATTGGATCTAGCTTGTGACGTCTTCTTTTCTCGTTTGACGCGCTCGAACTTGCATCTGGCAGCTTGCTGAAGATCCTCAATCGTTTGCTGGAGCCGACTGATAGCCGAACAACAATGAGACGCACAACGAAACGCAAGGAGCAGTCCGGCTCTCCATCCAAGGACAGCGACTCGTCTAAGAGGATGCGACAGACAAACTCAGTAAGGAGCCAACCTTGCCTTCGTAGATTCGTAGATTTGGTCCGTGGGAGAAACTAACCTGGTATCAACCAACCAACTCAAGCCGGTTTCCTTTGAATTCTCTGAGACCGACTCCGTTGCCGATTTTGGTCGTGCAGTCCTTAAGCAAGTCAGGGAAGCTACGGATTCCCGTCGGTAAGTTCCCCTTCCATCTCCATCCTTCTCCTATCCCTTCCGGCTTCCTGTTTGATGCCTGGGTGGTCGGTCTGTCTGTCTCCCTAGTAGGTGATGATGGTTGTGGTGATGATGACGGTGAGTTGTAGAGAGTTTGGAGGTTGAAATGGAGATGAGCTCGGGAGGAGGAGGGGATTGAGTGTGGAAACGAGACCTGGCAGCTTTCCTTGATTGATAAGAACGTCCGTCCGGACTAACGTGCATTGGCGGATAAGCAGGGGCATCTTAATTGCGACCAACTTTGAGACCCTTCCCTCCAAGGTAAGCATACTACTCACTCTCTAATATCAAAGTGCTTGGGATACCTGAGACTCCAGGCCTCATTGGACCAGCTTTAGTCCAACAGGCTCTGGAATGTCCGTCTGCAGCCATCCGTCTCGTCCCTTGGCGAGATACCTGCTCCGGCATCGTACCTGCATATCGGATACACGGGTGTCGCTGCAGCCTGGCATCTTCACAGAAACATGGATTGGCTAATTCCACACCCTCGTTGTGTTGTCGCGACTCCCAGGTCGACTTGCCTGACTACTACACCGTCATTACAAGCCCAATTGCCCTTGATGCAATTGAAGTAAGTCTCTCCCCTTCAATACATCGCTCACACTCTTCGTGCCTCGCTGACCGTTTTCTGCGTTGAACGTTCAGGCGAAACTGGACTCCTATCAGTCGGTCCAGGAGGTTGTCGATGACTTCAAGTTGATGGAAACGAATGCCAATACATACAACAAGACCAACTCTCTCATCGCGCAATTCTCTACAAAGATTCGCATCTTAGTCGATGAGCTAGCCTCTACTTTCAATTCCTCTAAGAACACAGATGGTGCCGCTCAAGAAGCTAGCGGAGCGTCGTACACGGAAATCCAGGATGCCCTGGTCAGTATCGTGAAGAGCCTCCTCAACGAGGTGAGGGATTCTAGGTAAGTCCTCGCTACTCGAAACCTAGAATTACAGCATCGCCCTTTCAGGGACTCTCTCTAACCTCTCCTCCTCCACAGTGGTGAAACGTACGTTGGAGATTTTTTTCGGTCACTTGTCTCCAAGAAGGACTACCCGGATTATTACCAGATGATCAAGAATCCGATTTCCCTAAAAGAAATCGAGAGGAAGTTGAAATCCAAAACTTACCTCCCCGGCACCATTGTATCCGAGTTTGAAGACGATATCTTCCTCATGCTCGATAACTGCGCACTTTACAATGAGCCGCATAGCGAAGTCATGGACGACGCCAGGATCCTAGAGGTATGTACACCTAGCCACCACGGACGCTATTTTAATACGCACGGTATCACGGCTTTAGGCTTCTAACCGATGATTCAGGCATGGTTTATTTCGGTCATGGCCGAAAACAGGAAACGATTTGGGTTGGCCCCCAGGACTCTGCCCCCAGAGGGCCGCCAGGTCCAACGTCAGGTGAAATCAGAGGATGTTGTAATGGAAAACGGCATCGAACCGAAACCTCGAATCATTTTGAAGATGAACGGATCGAAGCAAGCGGCAAGCCCCCCAAACCCTTCGACGACAGCCTCGACTCCCGCTGCCCTTGGCTCCGCACAGTCACCAACCCCAGGTTCAGAGCTCTCACGCAACCCATTCCAAGCATCCCGTTCTCCGCATCCAGCTGCAACCAGTCCAGCAAATCTCGGACCGGAGAAACCTATGTCCCCAGCACTAGCTGCGACCACACCACAGCCACAAGCTTCGACAAACACTGCGGCTGCTCCGGGCACCAAGCCTGTCATTACCGTCCCGACCTACGCCGATTTTAGACTCAACCCTCAATCGATTAGGAACGGTCTAATCGTCCATCCCCTAGAGCCCACCAATCATTCAATTTTACGCCGCCCTGGATCCAGTAAGTGACACTTGCGCGTCATCCCTTTATATATACTCTTATACTCATAAACCATCCTTTAGCGGACAAGGACTCTCCGATTCAATGCATCAAGCTCACCGTTGAACCGGATAGCAACGAGTCGTGGGTTATCAATATTCGACCCGAATATGATAGGTGGAGATGCGGTTCTTACATTAACCTAAACCACGGGCAAAGCAAGGTTCGCTTCGAAATCTATCCCCACCCAAAACTTCTTTCGAGCCCTTATGGAGTTTGGGTCCAACACCAAGGCCACCACCCAAACCCTCTCCCAACTCTCGCAGGGTCGGGAAAGTTTTCTGCACACGAGTTCCGTATAACACCTGGAAAGGACAACTATTTCGATATCATCGCCGATATGGTAACCATTGACGACGAAGGCAAGCAAAGTGTTGAGAAAGCCATCTTTTGGTTCAACCTCCTTAGCCACTCCCGCTAGGACCGGGAAGCGTACGCCAAAATATCCAACCGAAGGCTATCCAGAGCAAGGCTCCCCAATACTACATCTAATAAGATGCCTAACGTAGAAACTCCGCCCGCTATTGACCCGATGCTCACTGGTTACTTTATATTATAGATGAGAGATCCGATCTCATCCCCTGGTTTCCTCCTCGCCCCTTCCAATACCTCGGGTAGCCTATACTCATAATTTCCTTCCTTTGTCGGTGGTTGTGTGTGAGATGACTGCTTTCTCGCTCTTGTATGTTCCTTCTATGCATTTCCTTTTTCATATCTGTCGTCATTTAACACATTGCGGAGGGCTTTTATTCTACGGTTGACAGACCGTACGATGCCTTGTTATCCCACCCGTTTATTGCATACGGTTTCCCTTTTTCTTCTCCCCCCTCAAAGAGGACGTTATCTTTGTTCTTTATCGATGCATCCCTCTAGCATAGTTACTGCGAACCCCCCAAACACCCAAGCACTCAATTTCACTCCCTCCTCCCCTCATAATGAGGGTGAGGAGAAATGTATTATACCCGGAGAGCCTTTTTTTTTTTTCCTTTGTTCCTTATGTAATTCATCTACATGGTCGGTTTTCTTTTCTCTAACCGGTTTTCCTATATAAAATGGCGCAGATAGCTTACAATCAATCACTTTTATCCCATGTTGTGGTCGCATGGAGACCGCGTTCCCAATTTGATATATAGTATACATGTGCGTTGCGAGATCCAAAATACCACAAAGATTCTATACCCTTTTCAGTATTCCACCTATCCGTTGATTGGTGAGGATCGGGTTGGACTCTTACAAGGATGATCCAAGCAATCATCCGCTGAACGACGGGTGCTGACGAGGGAAACGGGAATACCCTTGTTATGAAACCTTGAACTTCAACATTTTTTTTCTTCTATGTAAGCTTCGCTTGGATAAAGAATACAGGGCTGGATAAACCTCCGAAGATAATGCAGAGCTTACTTAAGTAGATTGTAAGATTGCGGAAGAAATGTGCAAGGATCGTTTTGAAATTTTGGAGAAATGGTTTCCGTTCGGTAGCCAGTAGACGTTTCTCCATCTAGAATCCCGTATCGAGGGATTGCTGTACATTTAGATCGACCTTATCTATATGTATGTGCTTCTCTGCTTCAGACTATAGGCTTATTTTTTTTTTTTTTTTTTCTTAATGTATACTAAATCGCATTGTATACATGGCCGATCTGATAGCGTCTATTCATATAGATTTTTGACTTGGAAATATAGGTTGCACTTGCTTGTTGGAGGGAGCTCGCTATAGTAGATGGTGTTTTATACATTAACTATGATGCGGGCCTACCAATGGCGCTGTAGCGGAATGTTTGAATTACGAATTGAACGGTGTTTATTTCGATATCTTCCCGTGTGACCAGTTGGTTCCAGGCGCTCTCTTGGACACTTTCATTCCCCTTCCGTCCGCCACCTTTTTGCAGATAGGTATGTACTGTACCTCCGGATTTCTTATAATATACTTGTGCATGCAGCGGCCATGCATGGCGTTTGAGGCTTTCTGCCATGCATCAGCATTTCCTCCCTCCCTCCCTTCCTCCCGACCTCCGACGATGGTTCCTTTTTTTGGCGTAATTGCGAGTCAGAGGAAGGTATTTTAAATCCAGGCATATGGTTATCTGGACACATACACTGATGTATATGCAGCAGCTGGTAGGGAGATATCTGAAATGGTAAATATTGCCGATCTACTAAGGAATCTTTACGGCTTTTGCCCCCCTCAATTCGTCAAAGCATGCAAGCTATCTCTCGTGGACAGATATAGTCTCCATACTCCGGGAAAGCGGTGAGGTATACCTACCCCATTATTAACCTGATATCAACCTAAGTTTCCAAAGACTAAAACCTCAAACCAAGTGAATCTTAAGCATCTCTGATATTCTAGCTTATAGCTTTAAATTCTATAACGTCTAACCCCTCACTAAGAAACCACTTTCGACCAAGATAGGAAATGATCGTATCGTCGGATGTGGGTATGGTTTGCTTGAAGGCACTCGAAAGACCCCACAGTTTAACAACGCAATAATATTCGTTAGTTAGAAAAATGGGGAACACTATGGGGTCTTTTTCTTGGGCTTGGTTGCTTCATTGAGTATATTGAACCTTAAATTTACGTTAATACCCAATAATCTGTGGAAATTGTGGGAATCTTTGGTATGAGAGGTGGGAAATAGGTGTATAAAATACCAGGGTTGGACTTAACGGTAGCTCGATAAACTGAGCCGTTCGACGTTTCGATTAGAACCCTGATTTCGCATCTTCGGAGTATATTCCAACGGTTGAAAAATGACGAGTATGACGGCCCAAGGTACGATGATACCAAGAAGTTTCGAAGTTTCTTTATCTCGGTTGTGTACTACGGATACGATGGCGGGGACTTTTTCTTTCGAGCCGTAAATGTATCAGAGGTGCATATGGTCGATACCGGGCTAAACGGTTTGGGGAACCTGCGTATGCAGATATATATAGGTAAGTGCAGCTGTGCAGGTTCGCATAAACATTTCGGACAAGGCTTCTGAGTGATATGGCAATGAGGGGTTGTAGATTGTAAAGGCCCCTCGTGAAATATAAATAGCCCGTCTTCGTTACTAGGTTTCTTTCTGGTTTCTGTCGGATTTTCAGGGATAAGTCATAATCAGCATTTGATTGTTCATCACCTGTCAGGATATCCTTTTACTAGTTCGATACCTCTTTCGCCTTTCTAGATCTCTACATTCTTTTCGAGTTCAAACGCCTAGATACGCTAAGAAATATATTTCAAAAATGACTACATACTCTACAAAACAATGGTTCATCAAGGAGCGGCCAGGTGACCATTTGGACATTGACAAAACATTTGAATTGATCACGAAGGAGCTATCGGTGGATGACCTGAAGGAAGGGCAGGTCCTTGCCAAAGCCTTTTTATTCTCTAATGATCCTGCGCAGAGGACTTGGATCAATAAGGATAGTACCGAGGGAAGACTTTATAGGCCGGTGGGTAAACTCACTTCCCTCCGGCTCCTAAGCTTCTTCTATATATAATTTATATAATGTCTAATATCTTTCAATCGAAATGGATAGCCAATCAATAACGGCAACCCTATGGAAGCGTACGGTATTGCAGAAGTTGTCGAGTCTAGGAATGTGGAGTATAAAAAGGGAGATTTGGTCTTGGGAGAATTATTCTGGGCTGAGTATTTCGTTCTGGCTCCTGGAGCTATTATGTTTAAAGTCCCCGGTGATGCGGTTGATACTTTGACTTTGGGGCTTACTGTAAGGTTTATTTGTAACGTATATATAAAATTGACGTTGCAGAGGCTAACATTTTGGGATATTACAGGGCCTAACCGCCTACTTCGGCCTCCTCACGGTCGGTGCAGCAACCCCAAAAGACAGCACCATCGTCGTCTCCGTAGCCGCAGGTTCCACCGGCTCCATAGTATGCCAAATCGCAAAGAACATCCTCGGCGTCAAAAACGTAGTAGGAATCACAGGTTCAGACGCCAAATGCGAGATTCTCAAAAGGGACTGCGGATGCGATTACGCGTTAAACTATCGGTCTCCAACATTTAAACAAGACTTCGAGGAAGCTACAAAGGATGATATTGATGTATATTTTGATAATGTGGGAGGTGAGATTTCGGATATGGCGATTGTCAAGATGAAGGAGTTTGGACGGGTGGTTGCTTGTGGGGCTATCAGTATGTATGATGATATGAGGTACGGTGGGAAGACTTCGGCGGGGATCTCGAGGGAGGCTTGGATTCAGGTGGTGAGTTTTATATTTGTTTAATTTTTTCTATTGATGGTTGTTTATGTTGGGGGCTAATATATATTTGTGGTGGTGAAGATCTGTCATAAGATTAGGATTGAAGGGTTTATTGTGCTGCAATTCGCAGATCAGTTTTTGAAGGGGTTGACGGATTTGAGTACTTGGTTGGCAGAGGGGAAGATTAAATTGATCAAGCAGGTTTGGGAGGCGGAGATTGGGGATGTGCCGAAGGGGATGTTGAAGCTGTTGAATGGGTAAGTACTTTGCACTTTGTCATGATGCTCAAGCAGTCACTAATTGTGTGTTTCTGGTAGTGAAAATACTGGAAAGTTGATTACAAAGGTTGTTCATTCATAGGATTGGCATAATTATATCATAGACCAGCCTTCAAAAGATGTAATACCTCGTGTGCTGTTGGGGCACCTTGGATTTCATGCATAGGCGGATGCACACCTTGCTATTGAAGCGTCGTATACTACGAGACTAAGCGGATGCATTGTAAGTCATAGTATGTGGGGCGCTGGGCTACGTGTAGCCTTGAACCAGCCGATTGCTTACGTAGAAGTTAGAGGGCGCGAATGATATGTTTATTGCTAAACTAAAACTTCTAGAATTAAAGACATACAAACAAAAAAATAGCGCCTGCGCTTTAAAATAGACAAGTACAGAAGGATAATGGATTTTGGAAAGCCCGAAAGACCTTAAGGTGGGATAGAGAAAAGAAAGAAAGGGAGTTTTCCCGCCGGTACATCCAAGCCATATATGTTCGGAGCTAAGGGCTCAACCCAATGCAACTACCATGCCTCGCCTTATGGCATTTATTTCCGTCTTCCCCAGAGGGTCCCTGTTATCATAAGCAGCATCCTTCCGCTGTCTACTACTGAATGTGGTGATGTCCAGCTCGTCGCCACCTATCTTTGGGCCATGATCGGATTTGTACTTTTTCAGGTTCGGGGCGAAGCCAAAGGGGTCGGCCTTTGGGCCATTGTTGGATTCGAGAACCGGAAGATTAACTTCTTCCGGGTCAGTTTCTTCCTCACATTCTTCAATGAGGTCCGCGATCCTCTTGGGACCCGAAAGCGTGATATCATACTTCCTTGCATACGCAAGGATTTTACTATCAAATGAGGATGGCCGCCATGTCTTTTTGTCTTTCTTCGGGCCAATGGACTCTTCCTCATCACCGTATCCGTCCAGACAGCCGTAGCCGCGGAATTCCGTTGCGGCGAGCATCCATAGCCCCATAGTCGTCCCAAAGTTCTTTATCCTACTATCCGGGGCGAGGAGACCCTCACGTTCCAATCGAGCAAGCATCGACAGGAATAGGCGCCCGACTAGGACACAAAATTCCTGAACCCTTTCAGCATCGTCAATCCTATATCAAAACTATTAGTAATCGAGGGATCAGAGCAACTTGAACTGAATGTTAACGGGAAGTGTACCTAAACATAACAGACGCATGATCCCCCGGAATAAAATATCCCAAAGTCTCGCAGATAACCCATTGTTCGTCCAAGTTATCCTTTGCCTCTTCGAAGTCAAGGATAAGGTTCTCAAACGTCTCCAGAACACCATAAGAGGCGTGGTCGTTATATGTGTGCATGCCAAAGTTATCCGGATCACGGAGGTCGCACTGGGAACGCTGGTTGAAGAACTTGCGTTTTGCGGCGACTGTTAGCTTCCAGGGGTGGTTTGGATGCCCCTCTGCTGGCTTGTTGCAGATGCATGTTCTGCCGCCGTCGCATCTCTTTTTGCGAGATTAGCGTTTTCCTCTACTTCATCCACTTCTTCGTATTCTTCATCTTCATCTTCATCTTCTCCGTCTTCCCACCCGTCACCCTCTTCTTCATCTTCAGCACCTTCATCTTTGAAGGGAGCTTGGCAGAGACAAATGTATTTGTATGCCTTAATTGGATCGCTAGCGACTCGTTTATACTCATCATCAAGATTCCCGGATCCAGAAACTTTTGCTCAGCGCTTGCTTCGTGGGATAACAGGGAGTTGCACGACTTCGTTGTCGCTGTTGTCACTGCTGCCTTCCGAACGCGGCTTTTTGGGTGCAGCACCCGAGCTTGCAGGCGCGGCGCGTTTGAGCGGCATCGTAACACAGAATTAATACGAGGTTCGACGTACACGCGAGAGAGATATAAAAGTTGATCAAAGTTTTGTGCAAATTTGCAATGGGAAAAAATTGCAAATAGCAGCCAAAATAACAGATATCAAGACACGAAAGATTGAAGCTAGTTTAATTGTTTATAATCGCGTCTCAAATTGTTTTCCAAGCTCGAGAAAACCCCTTACTTCCTACCACTAGTTAGCTCCCGTCGAGCTGACTAAGTGGGTCTGACATCTTCTCTCAACATCCCTGCTCATTTTTGTGGACGTCTGTGAACTTTGTGTTTAAGATTTTGAACCAGCGACCTCACAAAGCACAAATGGAAAGCTTTCCTTAGGCAATAGAAGTGAGGAAAGATCGTAATCCGTTAGATTATTCGTACTTGTATTTGTAGAACCATAGATTTTGGGGTGAATATTAATATAGCCTAACTGTCCATGAATTTAGCTATCTCAACAATCATACTCTAACTTCTTTCATGTCGATGTCTCGGACCTCGAGCATCCAGATGTGAAACATTGTGGGGAAGGATAGCAGACAAAAACATCCCGAAGTAATCGCGCATCCTGTGGCAATTCCGAATCTATCTGACGCTCGTACGATAGAGTTAAGTTGATGTTAAACCTTTTTTGCCTATAGTTGCCAATAAAGGATTTTCGTTGACGTAACCTATCTCAATCTATTGCTATGTAGGATGAAACCTCTGAGATGCGAATAGGTTTTCCGCTTGGAATCCGGAGCCGGTTGATTAGATACAGAGTACCGGCTTAATGAGCCATTTTATCTTCTGTTCGAAGAGAATGGAAGATACTTCCATATATAGCAGATTTTTATCGTCACATACATCCGTAACGGATTACTCGATCGAAGTAGATTTTAAGCGGATTTACCCGGTACATGTCCGATATGCCGTAGGCATGTTGACCACGAAATCCCATAAACATCATTGATATATCGATACATCAGTTCGCCTATTAGTCATAACAGAGCTCGGAAAGATTTTAGTGGGATTATGGTACTCTTAGCTTGGGGCTTACACCGAACCTCGCAAATCCGGAGGCGGGGCTAAGGGACTAGGTTTGTAAAATTCCTTCTCCAACAAAGACCTCATGACTAGACTGTAAATCTACAAGACTTTCCACGGGCCTCTAAAATTCCTTTACATCCGTGTGACAGGTCCGCTGTATATCACGGTACAGCATCCGTAATATGCGTAATAATTGGTTCTTGTTATTGTGACCAAGAACTATGTGCATCAAAGCCCCACGAGGGCGGTTACGAAAGTGCTATCTGACATGATCCATAGGGTTGAGGCATTCTTTGCGAAACCCAAGCATCGACGGATCAAGAAGGCTTCGTACGATCGTGTATAAGGTAGGTGCCTAAAGGAGTGTGGTAATTTGAAATTAATTGTGAAAGAGCAAGGTTGGTTCAGCTCTATGCGCTCAGGATGGGTACAGGACTCTACATACCTGCATGCTTACGGGCTCGGACGTATCGATATTTAGCCATTGTATATCAAGGCTAGATTGAATATCGGCCGCGTGGATTCGGGTATTTCGGCGTACTAATCCTCAAGGGTTCGTATGCAGGGACAGCTTCCCACATCATGAGCCTCATAGTCTTCGCTTTGATTTCGATACCTTGGAAACGATTTGCCATGCAGCGCGGTTACCGTGGGAAGAAACGTAGCAAGGGGTGGACACTTAAGCAATCGATCCTATTTTAGAAAATATTTTGTCCATTTTCTCTGAGCCACAACGGTCAGATATCGTCGAGGTCTGATCGCGGCGTCAAGTTTAATTGTCTCGGAGCTCCCCCACAGTTCAAACTGCCACTCTGATCAACGCCCGCCATCGGCGTGATGTAGGATGCAGCATCATATGATCAACTTCCAAGTTTGAAGGGCGCGGACCGGACGGCAAGTTAGAGCTTCAATCAACTTGGGGCTAACTTGTCGAGTTTCGATTGGACCTATGTATTCAAATTCCCAGGCTTCCAGGATGTCTAGATTGTCTTGATTTGCTTGAAACCTCGAAAAGTATCAGGCGATTGGTGCTTTATACTGCGTTGCAGACGTGATATTCTTCACATATAATTGGACATATCGATTTTACCCCCACACGTACCTGTGCCCAAAGTAACACTACAACCCCAAGTGGCGGCCTCTCTACGACCAATTCGAGAAGGGCACAAAACCTTATTGTTTATTGTAGATTCTCGTTTCAAACCCTAGGTAGCCTCACGTAGGACAAGCCGCGATGAGCTCGAGCACTCATGCATGCATGGAACGGCTATAGACCCTGTATTTGTCCTCCAATTCCATCTAACGAACAATTAGAATTTAGTAAAAACTCTTCCCGTGTCGGTCAGGCTCCGATAGGTTGATGGAATTTAATGTTAACCATCCTGACAGGAATATATGCAATGCGTGGTGATTGGGAAAAAATGTATTTTCGTCTGCCCCGAAGTTGCAGAAGTAGATATCGAGGTGAGTATTTTTTTTCTTCCTTGGACAAGCGTCCCTGGCCGACGGAGAACCCCCACATGAACACGTACTTCGTTGCTTCGAGTTGCATATTGCAGGGCGCACGGGAAGGATTAATGTGCCGTTGGAGAGAACATTCGAAATCCAGACACAATTGCACTGTTGGCTGGGGACCCTAGGAGAATAGATGAGTTGAATGTCTGTACCACCCAGCCTTCGTTGCTGTGCCACATTAATATCCTCAGTTTTGATACTAGGTGAAGTTCTCTTATCGATTATCGATTATCGATATAGAGCCTCTTCCTATAGCTTTCTTCAAAGACAGGGACCAATATTTAGGCTATTAAACTTTCTATTGAGTTAGCCTGCCCTTAAGCTGTACATGTGTCGTGAGGGCCCAAAATGTTCGAAATTCACATCCTTGCTGCAGATGCTCCGAGGATTTGGTATCCATTGCTGAATGAGCCAATTTCCCCAGGATTTCGAGGATTGTAGAGCTCCTCAGCCGATACGCGGAGCAATCTCGGTACCACTTAGATATCTGTTTGCTTGTTTGAGTCTTTTAGCCTCCACGGTCTGAATTTGGGGGCGGGAATTCGGGACGGAAAAAGTTTGATGCGCTATATGATTGCTGTAAGGTCGATTAGGAGATACGTCCAGGAAATCATCTAATGCCTCAATCAGCATGAATTCCATCGTTTCTGTAGCCCGCTATCAGAGCGTAGGATGTGTGCATTTGTTTGATGTTTCGAGAGGTGCTCAAAATTAACAATCCCTGAATTACCGTTTTCTGGGTTGGCGAACATCAAGGTGTCACCCGCTAAGCGCTTTTTAAGTTCTGCAGCGCAGAATATTCCCACATGACTGATATCATTTTTGGCAAATTTCCGCTTGATCGTTAGGCGGAGTTGTGACCTAAATCCCAATTGTTCCCTTGTCCAAAGTCAATCCAATTCTGGTTGAGACGGCTGCAAAGACATGGCGGAGAACAGAATCCCTGTGCAGATCATTGTCATTGTTACTATACTCCAGACATCCACAAAAAAAAAAATCGCACACTGCATCAAGTCCTGCATGATGCAAGGTCAAAGCTTTTACTGCTCCACCTGCTGGGCTAATAGAAACGATGCCGTTAAAAGTTTGCTATGATTGGTCATGCTTGCGAGTCGACCCGCCAATATCACTCATCAAGATACCCCGCCACGAGGAACACGAAAACATATTGAAGCTCGAACTGCGTGACGGGTTTATGAGAACCCAGAGATCTAGGTTGTTACTGATTTAGATACTCAGCGATGTCAGCATCAGCCGGTATCAACACTCAGCATCCGATATATCACCTAATTTAGCGACAATTACGATCATCAACAATCGCGACTCCGACTGCCCAATGGCGAGGACGAGCCCTTGTTTCAGTAGTCAATTGGGCGATGAGCTTTGACATTGAATTACCTATCAGGATTCTTCTGTGAGACGTTGACAGACGGGCGGATGGAGAGAAAATCACTCAGACGTGCAGACCTTGCACGGGGATCCCGAAAGATGGTCTTATGTCGAAACGGCAAACGGCTGGCCCCACAATTACATTGGCCCGGGGGATGGCTGAGTTAGCGGGAAGACCCGTACGAAGTCCGGAGTAAGCTCACCACATTTCCCCGAGTTTTGCGACGAGAACCTTCATCATTAATGCAGAGTGTTTGCTGCATGAAACGTGTGATTTTGGCTGGAAGGATATTGGTGAAGCGTGGAAGTCCCTGGCGAGCCATGAATTTTCGCGGCTGGGGATCAGCTGATGGAATTCACACACAAGTAAAATGTTGAAATTGAGATGACGAGTAGAAAACTTGGACGTTGATGCCTGTCGGACGAGTATGCAAGCCGGTTTGAAGGCTGCGGGGAGGGTTGTATATGTGCTATTCCGTTGAAATTCATGCGGAAAACCATAAATCTTCTCCGCAGTCATTATCCGTAAAAATCGTTCTCGGGGCTTCGGAGAGAAACGTTGTCGCCCCGGATGGATTGATAAAATGCCTGATTGAGACGCTGTTGATCGATCTTGCGTAACTCCTGTGGGTGGATTTTTAAAATTCAAGCCTGCTTTTAAAAATTAATTTCAGTTGGGGTATATTATCGGTTCTTCAGCTCCAGCCATTAAACATGACCTGTCACTCGTCGCTGCGTCTGTACCAGACGACAGCAAAGGTTGTGTCGGAGCCGATATGCAATAGCATGGCTTGTTATAGTCCTCCAGTACTGTTCCTGGAAATATATTGCGTTCGGCCCCACGTGCAGTCTTGTTGAACTCGTCGCATTTTCGTGGCCTCGATTCGACCTAGCTGGGGGACTTCGGCTCGACTGTTAGCCTAGATATGAAGACGCTATCGTCTGCGCATGGATCCGTGCTGGGCCATTGCATGCTTGTGGGGTCCCTGGCTGCCGTTGCCTTACTCCAGGCATTCCTACGCTCCAACTTCGGATTTTTTGGACAAGGAGTAGGGCCGGTGCAATGCGGGTGCCAACATCCAATGCACGTGCCTTACGCCGCCCAGTTCACCAGCAGTTTTTTCCCACCAACCATGTGTGGGGCGGTTGACAGGAAAGCTGGTGTCACAGGTCGGGAAACCCCAGTTGTTATGTTCCAGCTCCGAGATCTCGTCCTGGTGCACCCGACTCTGGTTTATTCCGTACATTAGCCGGAACAACAATCGCTGCAGCGTTGCTCAACCGTTCCGTATGATTTGCATTATTGCGACTCCTGTTCCGAGCTGGCTGGACTCTCTCCGTGTAATCTTCGAAATTCACACACCTCGTCGGTGGCAGCATCCGGGTAAATAAACCAAGGATACAATGAAATACAAAACCGGGTTTATACGCGGATATATCCATTGAGCAGTGCCTACCTTCATTCACCCTCTGTCCTTGTGCTCGCTTCAAGGATGGTCTCCCGTGATTCCTTGGAACTCATCATAAGAAAGATGGCTTATTGATCATAAGATGGTCCAGAGCTGTGGGATAATATGTAGACCGGTCCCATGATCGACACGAGGATTATATTCGGCAAAGCATGAGAATGCCACGTTCGAGGATCTTCCTCGTAACATACATGCAATACAAAGGGACCTACCTGGACAATTTCGGCTGGTGAACCATCTTTGGTCGTTATTTCGATTTCGTCCGAACCCCGGATGGTGATTTTGATTCGAGCAAAGCTGTTTCGGGTCCCATCTCACATATCTGTAGCTCAGTCACATACTGGGGTTTTCTTATTGGCTCGTTGAGCGAACTCTCCGCGGTGTTGGAAGTCGATGGGAAATTCCTATATCATAGCGCTGGTCTTGAAATCACATTTCGGTCGATCTGGCGTCAACTTGCAGAGGTGTTCTTTGATTTGCCACGGTCTATTTAGCCAATGCGACATGCCGGACGATTGTCCTCTGGCGAAGTTGCTCGCTCCGGCGCTCCGATGGAAGGATTACCTCCGGTTCATCTAGGGAGGGTGTTGATTATGCGTCCCGACTCGTAGCTGCAAGACCTCGCCTTCCCTCGGCAGGGAATTATAAATTTTAGTTTAAAAATCCCTGTTGACAAAGCTGTATCGCTCCGGTTGAACTTGACCGAAATGCAAACCCGCTTCTCTATGCGTGCCGGATAAATCGGGAAAATTCAGCTTTGACAGGGGGAAGTTGTTATTTTTTAGACGATGAGACGATGATACGGTACATCTGTAAGGCATCCATGGCTCCCATTATTCGATAAAAATCATTGGAAAGGACGTTGGGTTTTTCCTGCTGAGGACACTCTGGGGTAAATAGAAGCAAAAAAATGTGTGCGGCGGGTTGATTACACCCATGGCCTGGAAACATCCCAACTATGTGTATCGGCAGCCCGGTTTGAAGTGAGCTTGGTAACTTCCCCGCTCATTAGCTAGCTGCATTGGCATCGCACTTTGCAATTGTGGAGCGGAATATTTCAACCTTCAAAGCCGAGTCGTTATTACTGTTCATGTGTCAGCATTTTCTGCCCCGATGATTTTAGTGATAGGTTTCAAGTGTCCCACTCAGACCTGCAGCGGGTCACGCCCCCAACCATCGGCCGAACATGGGCACTCGTGTCCAGCCTCTCTGGGGTCTATCCTGGGCAGAGCTTCAATTCAAGAGGTTGCTTTGCGACTTCCGTATTTGGTCAGCATCGAGGTGGTCACTGCGCATAACTCCTGGGAGCTGTGCGTGTGTGCCGTGGATGTACTGTGAACATTCTCGGTCCAAGCCGTCGGGCTAGTTATCAAGTAAAACCCGCTGAATAAATGTTACTGGTCAGATTTTTCTATTCTTTCCTTCAATTTATCACACCAATCTCTTACTCTCCCGAGTTCTGAGCAAAATACTCAGTTCTCAATACCACATTGAGTACTTCCATTCATTTGAGCGATTTAGTTTCACAGATGGGACGAAATAGCTTAGCCGCCAAAAGAAAGACACAAACGAACCTATCAGCGAGATATTTCTTCGGGTAGAAACCTAAGATCTAAAGAACTGGAGTATTTTATTATGCTATATTATTGCCTGTGTCTGGGGAGGTGAAGAAATAATCCGAAAGGGTGACAACTGATTTATCGCTTTCAGTCCGTGCGTAGCTGCAGCGCTGCGACATTTCGCCAGTTGCCCGTCACGCTTTCCAATATTCCTCGTCTTGGTCCGAGTTAGCTTTATGTTTCTCTTTCAACCTGTCTCAACCTATTTCTGCAGTTTCGATTGGAGCCTGATGCTCGCTGACAAGCAATCCGTGCATCTACTGGTAAGGTAGTCTCAAGATATCTGGGATATCAAACTGGTCTCTGTATTGTTTCAGCAGCTCAATATCGCTATCCTCGAACACCCTTTCGCACCCCACCCGCAAGGCTTTCCCTCGCCCCAAGGCAACTAGTTCGACTGCCGGCCATGCCCTAAAACTTAGTCCCGCACCACAACAATCTGTCTGGGAGCTCAATTACCGCCTACGCATTGATCCCCATACAGGATCTTGTTCTCGAGACCTTGCCCTTCCCCTTACAATTTGCATCCGTTGAAACGGGCACGGCACAGTGATCCTGCTGGGTCGCTATCCGAATAGTCACCGCCGTCTGATGATTGAAGACACAACATCAATCTGAACACTTCTTTGGCTCCCATACACCGGGCCAGGACCAGGACGTGGAGGTACTGACCCCGGATTTCACAGAAGAGCCTCGAGGTGCCTAGCCATTCAAGGCCCACAGGTTTTACCTATTTTATATAAAAAAGATATCCAGCACCAGGCCTGTATAACAAATATTTCCCACAGCACACTCAACGACGAGAAAATTGGGTCACATCGACCTCTTATTTACGTTTTATGAATCTAGCTATTTGAGCTTTGTCCTGTGGCTTGTCAGTGTTTTGAACTTTACTGTAAGTGATATTTCCCCTACCAACCATTAAGTTCGCATTTTATTATATTTCCGGTCGTCAGATCGACGGGGTTTCTCCAGTTTCCCCCATTGGATGGATTTCTATGATTGCCTCGACGCATTTGCCAATGTGACCTATCTGTCGCTTGACCATAGCTGTCACCCCGCCGGATATATTTCAGTCTCCATGATAGTTGGCAATGATTGATTGGGAGAGGCTAAATATAAACGTCCTTCCACTACAGCAGTCTCCTCTCATAGACAATAGTAATATTACTTGTCTCAAAACTCGATTTCCTTGATAATCTAATGTTTGGAGAGAACCAAAAGTCTAACTTGCGGCAGCCGTACCCGAACATATCGAATTTACGACTCTTTTGTTTATCCTTACCAAGCAGAAACATATCAGTGGCGGAGAGTGAACGCCCTGAAGCATTCTTTACACCTTTTCCTATTTCAATATTGTACCCTTCGACGCCATAGAGATATATTGGTGTCTAGATATCACAAGACCTTGGACAAAGCATACTCTCAATAACGCATACGGCGACTTTTAACATCATCAAATCAACCGACGCCAGGTTCTCACCCACACCCCAGGGCCATCAATCCAGCAGCTATCCTTCCTCGCCGGCCAGACCCCATCACATAATATAAACTAAACTTTACACCGGTCTTTCTGCTTGAAGCCGATATCGAACTCTGAGTCTGCACTTTGCTCAAACAAAAAAGCATCTTCGAGCGACCCGTCCGAGACATCTGTCACACAAACAAAGCAACAAATTAAACCATTACGACCTACCATATATTACCAAGACATCATCCAATGTTATGAAATATTGGCTTTTAGTGGGTCTTTGGGATATTGCATGAGCCGTTACGGGAGTAGGAAACAAAGTTTGGTAGGAAGGCTGTAGGTTAGTAACATACGTAACCCAGGCACACATCAAATCTTTGTTCAGAACACACCAGACAATATTTCGAACCAAGGGCAAGGCAGTGGCAGGTTTTAGCTTCTGTAAGGTGCACCACTTGATACTAGCTGCATGAGGGCTGGATCCTAGTTCATCCCATGAATGCTCCCTTGGTGCACTGCAATCGAGTTTCCAGCGACTTCGAATCCAGCTGTCAACCTAGCTGAGATATCGAGCTGTTTTTACAGCGGAAAGTTGCAATTCGTCCGATTCAGTTGCTCGCTTCTGCCCTTAACCGGGTGTATTATTACTATTCCTCCCGTCCGAAGTGTTACGGCTTTATCGTTGTCACCTCGAACTTCATTCCGAAATTCGGTTTGAATGGAATATCGGAGAAATTGCACCGCGACAATGCTTCATCCCATCTGGGTGTTTTTGACTGACACAAGCAGCACTGGGTTTTCCCGTAGAAGACAGTTTCCAAACTTTGACACCGGCCGTCACTGCGCTTGCCACCAGGTCCCTTTGATACAACCATTCGGAATTCTTAGACGACAACGCCCAAAACTGCAACACTTCCCCAATCTTGGCAGAGGAAAACCTTCAACACCAGAGCGGAAAACTTTAGGAAATCCGTGATCTGGTATCTGGAAATCCGCCTGTTTTCCAGATCAGTTTACTCATCCCACTGACTAAGGGTAGAACCCGTCATTCCTTCGCTAGGGCCTACTCGAGGCAACAATACTTTGTTCCCGCAAGTTGCAGCCGCCCGGACGCCATTTGGTCGCTAAATCGGTGCTTTGTTGGGCGTCTGCATACGGAAAGGTCGGGTCTCAGTGGTCCACCACTCCAAAATCTAATTTGTGTGGAATCCCGTAGCCCTCGTCTGGAGCCGAGCTAAGGTACTGCCTTGAGATTTCGCACTATCGAGGTCTAAGTTCCGGTGCCGTGGTTCAAAGCTTTTCCAATTTAAGGCTCCTCCAAGCAAGCAGCTTTCTCCTCCCCTTCGTCCCTGTGGATGTACTAAAAACCTATAAAGTCTACAACATCGCCCTCTTACCACCACCCTGTGACGTCGAGACTTTTTCTTTATTGAAATACCTATCTGACCTTGATTTATAATCCATTGGCTTCCAAGGTTAAGAAGAGCTAGTACTAGGACCTCGCCTTCACCAGCTCCCCTACAACCGATCTAGATTTATCAACGAGAGGGGAAACTATCGACATCATCATGGATATCGTTAACATCTTAAACAAGAAAGAAGCTGGCTCTAGCAGCGACGCTGCCGTTTCTCCAACTTCCGGACAACCGGAAAGCAATCAAGCACGATTTGAGAAGAAGGAAACAGTTCGGCTACCTTCTATGGCCCCGAACTCCTACTCGACATATCCTCATGCATCATTCGCTCCAAGATATTCATTCGAGACGCAACATTCTCCACCTCCTGCAGCTAGCCCTTCAAATCCCTTTACGACCAGTCCAGGTCCTAGTTCAGAAGGGCCTCATTCAAGCAATGGAAACGATGATCCTTCGAAACCATATCATTGCAAGACATGCTCGAAGGGTTTTGCTCGAAGGAGTGACCTGTCACGCCACGGTTAGCTCCAAACACCGGTGCTTATATTCGAAACTGATTACTAATAATTGGACTAGAACGGATACATAGTGGTATTAGACCACACGTCTGTGATTTCGAAGGTTGTGGGAAGCAATTTATTCAGAGATCTGCTTTAACAGTTCATGCAAGAGTTCATACGGGAGAGAAGCCTCATATGTGTGAAGCCTGTGGAAAGGTAGTTCTTCCCTACAGTTTTCAGATTTCGTTTTTCCGCATTTACTCATATTTTCTTCCACTATTGTAGCCTTTCAGTGACTCCAGCTCTCTTGCTCGACACCGTCGTATACATTCCGGCAAGCGGCCTTATAAGTGCCCCTACGCAGATTGCCAGAAAACATTTACAAGGTATTTGAAAAAAAAGAGCTGTAGGTTTTGTAGAATAAACGTGCTTACATAGATTTCACAGACGCACTACTTTAACACGCCATCAAAACCATCATACTGGGACCATCAGCGAAGCCGCCGCTGCCACAGCTGCAGCGTTAGCTAGCAGGCGATCTTCGAGCAAGTCAAGTGTTCAGTCGCTATCACTGACCGGCAATAGCCCCCGTGAAGAGAACATGGAGTCAGTCTCCCAATCCCGTACCGGCTCGAACTCATCGTTAAGATTATCCCAAGGATCGAGCCCGGGGGCAGATCTCGACAAGCAAGTGACTCTAGCATGGCGTGAGAGCCCACCATATCAAACTGTCGCTTCTCTTCCTACCCCAGTTTCTACTCCAACTATTCCTGTCAATATTGTAGCTGGCACAGCTGCATTACACATCTCGGATTCCAGGTCGAATCTTCGAGGATTACCGCCGCTGAGCAGTGGTTCTCAGCCCCGCTCTCTTAGTCCTCTTCACCATAGCCCAAGCGCAGGAATTTCGCATCATGCCTGGCAGCACCATGCACACCATGGATCTCCTGGCTGTAAGTTGAACTCTTTTGACCACACCAAAAACCGTACTAATGGTTTGTTGTAGCCTTGGTACCGATCCATACCGCTGTTAGTTTGTCACCCCAGCCGGCTTACCGGTAAATTGATACAAAGTTACAAAAGATATACTCGGAAAAACCTTTCATTTCTTGCGAAACCGAACTTTGCATTTCTTTCATAGCCCATTCATATCAAATATTTTAATACCTTTTGTACATCACCATTGATTGCATCATTAGCAACAAATTGGTTTGGAGTTTCCAGTTTGTTTCTGAATTATTACTACATGTACTTCGCACGGGAGGTTTTCATTCTTTTTTTCTGTTTACATTTCACATTGGCCCTGTTCAAGGCGTACTCTGGAGTCGTGTCTGCATTCAAGGGAGGTGGGGCAGATTAGGCGCATTACTGTTTTCTTACGAATCTTCTTCGGTTGTTTCTTTTGGTTTAACGAGTTTGCCCATGTAGAGGTAGCGCGCGCACCGACATTCCAAAAAACAAAAAAGTCATGATGGTCCTGGAGAATTAACGAGTTTTGATCCGACTTCCTTTGATAGCATATTTCCCCGGACGCTTCCACGATATCTAACTAGCTAGTGTTGTTTTTGTTGACCAGCCTGCAGTAGATCGATGGATCGACACCGCTGTCGTACGAGGCGCACCTAACCTCTTGCAATGGTCCCTGCTTGCCCATTCCGGCCAACTTTCGGACCCTATTGCATCAAAAGCTTTAAGGTCTCACAGTTAGTTGACATGTTTTGCTCCAAACCCAACCGATTACTTTCTTCTCGAAGGTTGGAAAGCTTCGATCTGGCTTCCTGTTCCTATCGAAGCGGGAAAAAATTTTAGTTCCGCGGAATGCCGTTCCCCAAGTGCCGGGGCACTACGTCGTCAATTCAGAGTTTCTGCCTTGGACGAGGCGAGTATGTACTTTGAGAGGAGGGAGTGGACACTGACTCAGGAGCCTGCCGGCCTTTTGCTATATGGCTTGGCGGAATGAATAACCTTGGCCCTTCGTTTCCCCCGGATCATAGACCTGCAGGAGGAATTTGAAGAGATCCGAAAAAGCCATGAAGTTTTCAGCTCCCAGCCCTGATGTTTTTGCCCGGAGTACTCTCGGATAGAGTCCACAAATACTACCCAGAGCTACTGGAGAAAGAACAAGGTTCAGCTCCTATTGGTTCTGTTTAGCCCCGCTGAGCCGAAGTTGATACATATTCCGACATGGGGTTGCTTTATCGATTAATCTACGCGGTTTGATGACAACGGGCAAGGACTGGTGAGGGTATATTCAGGTAGCTACATAAGCGGATCACAACACCCCCGTAGCCTCGAAATCCACATCCCCGTAGCAAGCCACTAGCACCAATAGTTCGAAGTGGGCACCTGTTTTGCAGTGCAGGCCGTTTTAGCGTCAAAGCTAGTGCCAACGAGCGAGGCCTGCATTTCTCTCGCCATTTTTTCTGTGAGAAACACAGGCTCGAGCGTGCAGGAACTACGAAAGGGATTCAAAAGAAGGAACGTGATCGATCCCGTAGTACAAAAAAGATCAAGAAGTTAGGCCTGGTTTGGAAAGGATGGACGCATCGATACGAACGGCTTATCTTGGCACAGCGTGCGGAATATTAATTCCCTGGACTCCATTCCCTAAATGGGTTTCGGGTTGGCTGGTGGTTGGCTACGTTAGGCGTCGATGTACTACTACATTGCGAGCTTTGGCAGTGTACAGAAAGTTTATTTTATGATCCAGGTCACGGTTCGACAGCCGAATGCGGGCTTATTCTTGGCTTCCAGTTGGCGATGGTGGTTCCGGTGAGAGTGGAATCGAAACTTAAAGCCAAGAAAAAGACTCGGATACTTTTTTCAAAACTTGGATACAGAATTAACGAATTACGATGATACCTTGGATATTTCGCTTCAATGTGCAACATTTGGACGAACGCCAAGTGGAGAAAGGAGGTAAAGGAGCTTTCGGGGGGTACTTGGCCATATTAGCTTTTGAAGGCCAATGCATTTTCCTTGCAATTGAATCGAAAGCCAAAGGGTACTGTTGAGCACTTTTCTGATACATCGTTGATATCGATACATGGCGGTGCAGATGCCAGGGTGTTGATACGGGTGGATTCTGTACGTGATTTGCCTCGCACTGCGGGTATCAAAGGGACCTTTTCTGAAATAACCCCACCGGGGTCCCACAAAGGATACATGACAGTAGCGTATCTTGCCTCGATTTGACAGCCAATAGTCTAGCGGACTAAGTTTGATTACTATTTTTTGGCACGGACCGACACGAAACTTTGATCGATATTTCGATCCCGTCTATGATACATTGCGTTTTAGTCTCTTAAGATCTGTCACTAAGTCCTTACATAAGTATATACCGTCATTCGGAGATCCTACAGCGCCTTACTCCCGACGATATCTCTGTAGTCTCCGGTTTCTTGCGAAGAGAAACATTTGGGATGAAATAAACAATATGAGTTAGTGAGGTGTCAAAGCTCCCAGTTCTGAATCACCTTGGCACTCGGAACCACCCTCTCGACCGAGAGGTGGTGTTCTAGCTGATCCATATCGATATTTTGAATCTTGGGGCCAGTTGTCTTGTCTGTTTAGCCTGCCGCCGCTTGTGTGTCAACCGCCAAGGTATCCATTGGTTTACCTAAGAAGAAATATTCGCTAGCAAATTTCTTGGAAACGTCGCACGAATTGCGGCCTTTCCCCACCAAGACCGCCAACTGACACTTTCGCGGAAGCAGGGCGAGCTAACAGCAGGCCCGATCCATCTGGATTACCGGCAGAGAAGCCTATTTTTGAGCAATGACCAAGGACTCGCCATTGAGGAGAGTCATGAATGCTAACTGATCCTTGCTCCCGATCAAAATTGTTTGCTTGACAAACATCATCCAGCAGAAACATCGAGATTCCGACTGATCTACGATCGATAATATCGGCTTCGAAGCCGTTGACTGTGTATGCAAGGTTTGACGAGGAGACGTTCCTATTTAATCCAGTTCCGGATAAAGTAAAATCCGATCCTCTTCTCTGATTCGTCTGTGAAATGCGGGGAGATTGTTATGGTAAAATTGCTGGACATGACCCTGTTAACCGCTTTTTTCCATTCTCGCTACCTGTCTTTTTTTTCCATTTCATCCAAGCGATAGATCGGTTTCGCTGGGGTAGGCGGAAAGTCTAGATTGGTCGGTTTTGGGCGAAAGGGAGGATGAACAATGGAGCAAATATGCAACGCAAGAACTGGGCTGCGCAACACGCTAATGTCCCATGTGTGGAGTACGATCGAGTGGGGACGTCCGAACGTCGATTCGGAAACGTTGATGTCGAAGTGATGTCTTTTCCACTCTCTGTCGGGAATTCGCAACTGGGCGTTTGAGATCGATGTGGGTTCATAAAATTTCGGAATATTGTCTGTGCTTTTTTCGAGGTGGGTGGTATGTAATCTCATAATTTAGGTTTTATGGAGTGTTCCGTGGTTCGGATGGAGAGGTACATATCGATACCGTTAGTGCCTTCAGCTTCATATCCCGTAAGCTACGTCGACATGCCTGGCTACGATAATTCAAATATCACGCCACTTTTTCTATCCTTTACTCATCTCGAGAGGTTGCATAAAACGTGGTCAAAACGCGGGGGCGTGAAAGTTTCGCAAATATGTGGACCCTCTTTCGCTATTTGTAGCTATCACAAGGCCTCAAGGTTTCCAGCTGTACCAGCTACCTGCATCTTCTCAGCCTCACCGTTCTGACTCGCATAATAATCTCTTGGGGCCGTGTAACAGTAACTAGAGCCCTACTAGTGCTAACGGCGTGACCGATGTGTCAAATTTATTGAGGGGAGTACAAAACAAGGCGGATCCTGGTCCGGTGGAGATATCCATGGAGTTTATCGAAGGAAGGAAGATGAGTTGATCGTGAAACTTACACTAGCTTGTACAAATTTGTTCGAGGTTTCAGGACTCTAATCTTCGATTTGCAAAGTTTCGATCAAGCATTTTGTCTGTAATCCAAATGACAATAAAAACTTAATGGCAAATGCCGCCCGGGTAGCTAGTGGGACTCGAGTCGACAACCTGCAAAAGCACAGACCTTTGAATTAAAAAAACAACAACCAAGTTTGCCGGTGTTCCTCTTCGCACTGACCCCCTTTTGCCAAGATGATCCACTGGCTTTCTCGTCTATCGACTAGCTGGGTTGGATGGCCGTGCTCATGGACGCAAGATTATTTGTCCGCGTATCGGGGGCGACGAGAATGAATTCGTGAAGATAAATGTTGATTTTGGTAAGGCGCACTCGACTGGGGAAGGCGAGAAATGGGTCGGTTTGTACAGGATGCATATTGATAGAGCGCCCCATGGTCTCTTTTCGACAGAAAATACTGGGGTACATACATTTAGAAAGATATCTGTAAGTATCGCCATTCTTGGAAGATGTCCAAATACAGGCCTCGTAGCGAGGTTTGCATGTAGCATGCATATAAGTGGCTGGATATTGCAACATTATAGCTATTATAGCTGTATCCTGGCTGCAATAGCAGCAAATCAATTAATCATCAAGGTTTGTTTGTATGTATTAGTATTCAATATAATGCTATATACCGATCTGCCGAATAAGCGGAATGCCTGTCTTGCGGGGAAAGGGAAGGGGATATGGGGATAAATCCGGGCCATATCATGGATAGACGGAAATGCAGCGCTGAACCTTGGTTCCAATACAGCTTCATGCAGGCAGGGGACTCTCGAGCCTCCTTTTGATACGCCCTTTCCTCCAGGAAAGCATGGAGAATATTAGGTTCGTATGCATCTATAGATCATGGGGGGGCGCTATGCGGAGTATCTTTTCAACAACTGCTGACTTACGCTCTATATGGAAGCCCTCCGAGTGGGTGCCCCCAAGTCTCAGGAATCCTGCAGCATCGTGGGATGTGATGCTGCAAAACCAGGGCACGGGCTATCTCGTAGGGGTCGGGCGCTTCATGCTACAAAATTCATAGGAATCCACGTGATGGTTCTGAGCTTAAGCCCCAGGATGGGATGTAAGCTGAGCTCAAGGACGACGCCCAGCTGACCCACGTGGGCAGTGGGATATGGGCTGCTCGGAGGCGTCCCGTTAATCGATCCTGCCCAGAAGCTCGGCTCCAATTAGTCTTGTGGCCAGATGCCGGTAGATGGCTAGAACTGGTTTGATCCGTAGCCAAGCAGGAACACTCGGACGATGTCGCACGATCTTCGAGCAATCACGGCGTCCCCAGACTCCACAAAGGGGGATTTCATGGCGGAATCGAAATTCGATCTTTTAAGCCGCCAACCGAAGAGAAGTCCACATAACCGAGGAAATATGTTTTCCAAGCCTTGTGGTTTTCATATGACTGGTCCACAAGTTCTTCATTGGAATACGGGAGGAGATAGACCGACGAATGGGGATATGGATAGGATTGATGTTTTTACATTGGAATGTGCAGGTTGAACGGAAGCCCGGCAGAAAAGGACGGACAAGTGGAAAACAAAACGCCTTCGCTATCAAACGTACCAAGAATCTTCCAAAGAGCAAGGTTATGGAGCAGAGAAACAGGTCGATGAACAAGAAGGGTATACGTATGTGAGTATGAACTAATGACCATATTGAATTACTGATCAATGGGGAAGACATCTCACGGATCAGGGCGGATTGAGACAGGACGTAGATGCTTCAAGTTGATGACGATGGACTTGAGCTGCATCTTTAGAGCAAGAGCATGCAACGTTTCTACTCTCCACGACAAATCGCAATGAATTCCTGTTCATTAACTAAGTTTTAACATGTTAGCAGGAGCCTGTTTCGAATGTTTCGAATGGGAAAATCCGCCATACTCAGCCCGTCCCCGTCCAGATCGAATTCTTCAATCATTGCTCTGATTTCTTCCTCCTCCAGGTTTTCTCCGATGTCCTTAGCAATCCTCCTCAGGTCGGCAATACTAATACCGCCTTTACCATCTTCGTCAAACATCGTATATGCTCTCCTGATTTCCTCTAATGGGTCTCGGCTTAGCATCTTCTGCGTGGCTACAGTGATGAAGTCTTCCCGGCCGATCAGGAGCCGTGTGGAATTGCCTGATGTAGGGGCTGGGTAACGGTGAAGGATGGAGAGGAGTTCGGATTTGGGGATGTCTTCGAAACCCAAGGCCCGAAGAGCGACCTTGAGCTCATGGAAGTCTATCCGTTGGTCTTTGTCCATATCGAACAGTCCAAACTGCCATCGCACATCATGTTAGCCGATCTATCCGCCATTCGAGATTATAGAATGTAGTTGTATATCAAGGATGTAGATGTATATCGTAATCCCAGGGGGTCGCATGAACGTACGGCCTCATTGATCTCTTCCCTCTGCTCCTCGCTCAATTCCCGAGCGACAGCGCCGCCATTCGCCTGATGTTGATGTGTCTGATGATGCGAACCACCTGCAGATCCGACGCCGACGGAACCACCCCCAATCGTGGACCGGCCAAACAGAGCACCGGCAGAAGCACCAGCAGGCATCGGTCTAGACGATGGACCTGGAACCCCGGACGGCGAATGCGATCGCTGAGGCTGCTTCGCAGAAGCAATGGAGGCTATAGTCCCAACTTGTGGGGCTTGCGACGAGGAGGTAGGTTGCTGGGCAGGTCGTCGGGATCGAGGATTTGGGGCTTGCGGTTTCGAAGAAGTCGCAACGGATGTGGCGAACATTTAGGCGTACATGTAGATGTGGTGAGATGTATGAGATGGGATGAGGTGAATTATCGGGTAGTGCCGGCTATGTCGCAGCTTCTGTATCGGGAAGATGAAGCCTGCGATTGGAATTGAGTTGGTGGTGACTTTGCTTTGGCGGTGTGGATGTTTGAGGTTTCGGCGCTTGCTTGTTTGGTGGAGGTTGACGCGTTTTGGTGGGACAAACGCGTGCAACGGCGCAACACAACAATGGCGATCCAACATGGTCCGAGCGTCCAACGCAAGTTCGATATTGGATTCTGAACTGACCAATTAATTGGTTTATATCCGTGGTTGTTAGATGGACTGACTACTACTCTGCATATGATATGATATGATAGAAAGGCTTCAAGGCAAAACATCGTGACGAAAGGCTGTATTGCTTTGAAACTCCTAATAGTAGTCATTCCGCCTATGTACAGCTCCAGTATACTAGCTAGTGCATACATACATGTCATAGGCGGCAGTGCTGGATCCTGAGAGGATCCATCGAGCAGCAGTTCTGTAACATCTGCAGTCAGGTGACCTTCAATCGACTGGTCCAGCCCCATCTATAGATGCTCCATAGCAGTTGACTCAGCAGGATTCAGTAGCTCCTGCCATTGCATTGGCGGTTTCTGACTGTGGCCTGACAGTAAAAGCACCTTTTGTACCGATCGTTCATCTACCCACAGGATCCAAGTGTGTTGCGTGCTTAGTCATCAACACCTTCCGCAACACTTTATATTGGCGGGTTTTTCTTAGCGTGTGGCCAGCCAACCTCACACACAAACAACCTCACTCCAACCTCTCCGCTTCAACGACATCTCATCCTCCCATCTCATCAGCTGGGTAGCGACTTTCATCACAACAGACGGCATTAACTCCCTCTGCCTCGACCTCATCGCCATCCTATACGCTCCCTTCATCAAAAAAACCCCTTTGCTTCTCCTTCTCGTTTCTCAGCATCGCTTTTTTCCCTTCTTGTTTTGCTGCTGTCTCCTTTCCGGTCATTTTTGTCGAGTTGATCGCGAAATTTTTTGTATATCGTCGCCTGACTCTCCCCTGCCACGACCACACCGAGTATTGGTCTTCTTGAGTCCCAATCAAGAACTAGCGCTGAAAGAAACGCGCTTCAAGGAATTGGGCAACCTCTATCTTCAACCTCGCAGAGCGGCGACCTTTAAGCGCGTGTCGGCTCTAACGTCCACGGCTTGCGCGTCTTTTCCTCAATATCTCTCCCCCCAATTGATCAATTAACTGTCTCTCGCAATGTTTTCCGGCGGCGGCGGCGGCGGCTTCGGGGGCTTCGGCCAGAACCAGCAGCAGCAACAGCAACAGCAGCAGCAGCAGTCAGGTGGTGGATTTGGTTCGAATACGACTGGTACTGGATTCGGAGGTAAGTGCAGCGATTATTTCCCTTCCCCCTTCCCTTGCGATCACCAATCACACACCCCCTCTATTCTGTACGCTTGCTGGGGCGGTACCCAGCACGTTTCCGAATGTGTCTAACGGACACTCTGTGGGGAATCCTGCAGGCTTCGGTCAAACGACACAAAATCAATCGACGGGTTTCGGTTCCACGGGCTTCGGCACGAACACCCAATCGACGGGTTTCGGTTCAACTGGTACGTACAGGAAGCGACGAGACCTTCTAAATATTCTCTATTTCGACTTGTCAGCTTCTTGGTCGGTTTTGTCGCTATCGATTCTTCCCAAAGCTCTCGAGTTTAGGAAGCTTGGTTGAGATCAACAAGAACGACGAAAAAGTATCCTTGGAGAGTCTGAACGACCGATCCATCAAGACAGAATGACATCATTTCTGAATACTCGACGTGGCGGGAAAACCGGAGGACCTAGCTCTTCCAACCGAGGCGGTTTGCAGTCATCAAAATGGGCATCACAAAAATCTAACTCTTCTTCTACTTCTACAGGATTTGGAGCCTCTGCAGCAGGTGGCTTTGGCCAGAATAAAGGATTCGGCGCAACACCAGCGACGACTAGCGGTGGTTTGTTTGGGTCCAATACAGCAACATCAGGCTTTGGCGCTGGGACTGGGACTGGGGGTGGATTTGGTACGGGCACTACAGGAGGTACGGGTTTCGGTTCGTCAACCACTGGTACTGGACTGTTTGGCTCAAAACCCGCAACCACAGGTTTTGGCGGGACTACTACTGGTGGAGGTATCTTCGGGGGTAGCACTGCTGGGAATACTGGTGGTGGATTTGGAGCTGCCCAAACCACGGGCGGCGGCTTCGGTGCCGCCGCGGCAGGGAATAGCAATCTCCAACCGCCGGCCCAGGGTACTGCGACGTCGCCCTTTTCTCCCTTCACTGAAAAGGATGCTGCTAGTAGCATGACAAACCATTTTCAGACAATCTCATTCACAGATCCATACAAGAATTGGAGTTTGGAAGTAAGTTTGGACATTCGGACATTAACATCTTACCAATATACTGACTTTTTATCTTCGTAGGAACTTCGACTCCAAGATTACATGCAAAATCGAACAAAGGCCGCAGGACCGTCTGGCTTTGGGTCCGGTGCCACTGGCTTCGGGGCCTTTGGGCAGCAGCAGCAGCAGCAGCAGCAGACGACTGGTGGATTCGGACAGCCCCAAACCACGAGTGCTACTGGCGGTGGGCTTTTCGGAACAGCCTCAAACGCCAACACAGGTTTTGGTGCAGGAGCTACCGGCGGCTTTGGTGCCTCAAACACTACTGGCGGAGGCCTCTTTGGACAACCCAAGCCTGCAGGCGCTGGTGGTATCTTCGGGAGCAGCACCGCTACCACTGGAACCGGAACCACCGGTGGTGGATTGTTTGGCGCGCAGAATAACACAGGAACTGGGTTTGGGAGTACGGGTAACACGGGCGGTTTCGGACAAGCAGCTACGACTACGGGAACCGGATTGTTTGGTGCTCAAAATCAACCGAAGCCTGCTGGATTTGGAACTGGATTTGGTAACACAGGAACAGGAGGGTTTGGTCAACCCGCGACTGGAAATACTCTGTTTGGGCAGCAACCAGCAACATCGACAGCGACGGGGACTGGTGGCCTATTCGGAACTACGCAGCAAGCTACTGGCGGGTTTGGACAACAGACCACGAGTGCCTTTGGCGGAGGAGGGTTTGGAGGTCAGAATCCGCAACAGCAACAACCAGCCGCTACCGGTTTTGGAGCATTTGGCCAGGCTGCAGCCCAGACACCGGCCAAACCGTTTGGGGGCTTTGGCGCCGCCTCAACGACTCCTGCCCCCGCAGCTACTGGTGGATTATTCGGTCAGGCCCAACAGACACAACAACCTGCGGCTGCTGGTGGGCTATTCGGCAATAATAAGCCATTTGGCGCAACTGCTACACCTACAGCCGGTGGACTCTTCGGCCAGCAACAGCAAACACAACAACCTGCTCAAACTGGGGGCCTATTCGGACAGCAACCGGCAGCAACTGGAACATCCGGTGGGCTGTTCGGTCAACCACAGCAGACAGCACAGGCTGGTGGCTTGTTTGGAAACCAGCCGAAGCCTGGAGGTCTTTTTGGACAACCGCAGCAGCCCGCTACGGCTGGTGGTGGTCTGTTTGGGTCTGCCGGGGCGGCTGCTCAACCTCAAGGCTCCTCTCTCTTTGGCCAGCCACAACAGAACACCGGAGGTGGCTTCGGCCAGTCATCTGCTGGAGGACTTTTCGGTAGTGCTGCTCAACCTGTTCAACAAGGATTTGGAGCAAGTCTCTTCCAGTCCCAGCAACAACAGCAGCAACAGCAGCCCGGAATGCCGCAAGCACTTACGGCTTCGATCATGGACCAAAGGCCATACGGGAATGTCTCTTTACTCGATGCTTCACTAGCCGCCAGTACAGCCCCTAGCCTCCTGGCGACACCCCTGTCTGGGGCAAAGAAGAAGGCGGCCATGATCCCTCATAGCAAAATCGCTCCTCGACAACCTGCTTTGACGCCTAGAGTCGCGTCGCCATTCTCTAGATCATCCCTTGGTACTTCCTCTCCTATGGCCGGTGGAAGCCTTGGTAGAACTTTTAGTGGTAGTTCTAGCAGGATCGGGCTCGGCGGATCTGTCTTTGACTCGGCGAGCACCAGCGACGACTCGATCCTTAACACATCTGCTTTCACACCGGGTGGAAATCGCTCCTCCAGCCTTAAACGGCTCGTTATTGACAGAAATCTGAGGGATTCGGACTTATTTGTCAAAGAAGGGGAAGTTAAAGCTATCAAAGCTGCGCAAGACAACACCGCAACCCCTGAAAATACCATTAAAAAGACAGTTAGCTTCGATGCCAGCCCTCGTTCTCAAACCGGAAGCCCAGCGAGTGGTGCTGACCTCGGCTATATGAGAACTCCTACTCGGCATTCTAGCGCCCCGATTCCATCACCTGGCCCTGAAAATGCATTAGTTCGTGTGCCTTCACCAGAACCGGAAACGGAGGCCGCGGAGGCTGAGGTCGAACAAGAGGCCGGTTCCTCAGGTGTCAGAGCAGGCGGTGATAAGACTGGTGATTATTGGTCTATCCCTTCTGTGGAAAAGCTCAAATCTATGCCGCGAGAAAAACTGTCTGCGATTCCGGATCTCCTCGTCGGAAGAAACAATTTCGGCCAGATCAGATTCGACCAGCCGGTCGACCTCACGGCGTTTGCTGATGCTCTAGAGGCTATCTTGGGCGGGGTGATCACATTCTCAGATCGTGTCTGCACTGTCTATCCCCCCGGCTGGGAAAAGCCTTCACCTGGAAATGGATTGAATGTCCCAGCTACTATTACGCTCGAAGAATGCTACCCCACTGACCGTGAGCACAAACAACCCATCAGAGATCCAGAGCACCCGCGCTACCAGTTCCATCTACGTCGACTCAAGAATATCAAAGATACTGAGTTTGTTGACTATCTTGTTCAAGATGGAATCTGGATATTTAAGGTCCAGCATTTCACAACCTACGGGCTTCAAGAAGAAGATGATGAAACGGACGCCTACATGGACGATTCTATCTATACCGATGCAACCCCGACAAAACACTACGATGCAACCCCGACAAAGCGCTTCGACTCGAGCGTCTTGGAAGAGTCTAGCTTCGCATCCCCGTCTGACATCACCTTTGAGGACGACAGCATTGCCGACGACACATTTGAATTCAAGCGTTCCAAAAAGGCACCTTCCATGCGTTTCATCGATGAAACTCTTACCTCTGATATTGTGGATCCAGAAGACGCATCAGGAGAGTCTGTCGAAGGTTCTGACCTTTCAGAGGAAGAAGGGGAAACCACCCAAATCCTCCCCCATGAGGATGTCTCGATCGTCGGTGAGGATGATGATACTCAGCTCGCACCCATCTCTGGAGACTACCGCGAAGCTACTCCGGAACTCAAATTGGGAGTTGGCCGCGATTGGACAGATCAACTCAGCCGAACCATCAGTCCCGTGAAGACTAGGGCCCCCCTCGGCTTCAGAGGCCCGATTACCTCGGCAAGGAATCCATTTGGCGATGTTAGCAATGTCGATTTTTCAGAAAGCTTGTTTGCTTCCAGGAATCGTGATTTTGAGGTGTGATTCCCCTTATTCACCCCTCCCTTTCCTCTTTTATTCATTCTCCTTCTCGCTTTCCTCCCCTAGCCCACACGAATTTTGCATACTGCATGCTTATTTCCTCTCGGCGACGTCATTCGACTTGTTACACACTGATTGCTTTTGTCTTTTAATCTCTGTAACCGCGACACAATTCATGTATTTAGATAACTATTACCCTAACGAAATTCATCTTAAATGAAAAATTGACTGGAGAATAATTTGCTAAAACATGGTTCCTCTCTGTAGTCACCGTATCGTCCCTCCGTCCGAGTATTTTCATCTCCTGTTGTGAACAGAAACAAGAAAGCGAGCAGCATATCGCAGTACAAACGCCCCGAAGCTTTTGACAAGGAGAGTCAACAGCCAGATGACCGTGAATGGCGACAATGTATCCGTCCTTCTTGGGGACCAACCAGCGAGATTATCTTTGCTGGTTCGATTGAAGGCGGGCGCTCTAGGGGATTCGGCGAAATCAAGTCTTCAAAAACTCACAAGGCGAAGCTAAAGTACTCTGCTGGAACATCTGTAAGTATTCTAACTCAAGTTTTAATACCCCAAATTCGAGCCAGAGCTAATATCTAATAATAGGCATCGGCTATCAATTTGCTCGAACTCCAACTGGCCGCCTCTGAGATCATACAGGACCGATCCAACATCCCATTCGCGAAATTGGATGTGACTTTGGGATTCGACCAATTCACGAAGGCCAAGTTCGGGGCCTCCCCGCAACAACAACATGAAAAGGCTGTTTGGCAGCTCGCATCAATCCTCTTCGATCCTCTCGAGGATGGGTTCCCACCCGAATCGGCCCATATCCATGTCAGAATCCATCTCCGAGAGAAGAAGAGAAAACTTCGATTATCCCGTTTCCTTGAAGAAATTGTCGCTCCAGACGTTGCGAACGACGAGAAGGCCGCGTCAAGCCCTGAGGCTAGCGCATTTGCCCTCTTGAGTGGGCACAAAGTTGACGAGGCTGTGGATCACCTTATCCTTGGTAATGATTTCCGTCTAGCGACCTTGATCCCACTTATTGGTGGTGATAGACAGGCAAGGGAAGATGTTAAGAGGCAACTTGAATCCTGGAGAGCATCTGGCGTTCTCTCGGAAATTCCAGTTACAATTCGAGCACTATACGAATTAGTTGCTGGAAATGTGGGGCTCTCCGAGGGCGTCAGTGCTCCCATGGAGGATGCCACACCATCATTCTGGCTTGGTGAGATGTTTGGTCTTGACTGGCGGCGAACTTTCGCCCTGAGACTCTGGTACGAAATTTTTGAGGACCAGACGCTAGAGCACGCTGTTTTGGCGTATGAGAAGGCGTTTAACGCAACTGAGACGCAACATGTTCGACACCCTGAGCCTTGGTATTCCTCCGAAAAGGATACCCACCAAATCGACGAAGAGGAGGAGCCCGTTTACGATACTCTCTGGGGTCTTCTGAGTATGTACGCCGACGACACCTACCCGCTCGAAAAGGTTCTTCTTCCACGTAGCTACAGTCCGAACCCATGCGACTTTAGACTTGCTTGGCAAATGAGGATGATGCTTGCCGAGAAGAATGTCAGGGACTTCACAGAAGACACTATGATGCTTGTTGATGAAGAGGAGACTAAAGCGAGCTCTGTTGCAGCGGAGAAGCTTACACTGGACTTTGCAAGCCAGTTGGAGGCTGAAGGACAATGGCATTGGGCCGTTTTCGTGCTAATGCATCTCTCTACCCCTGAGAGGTATGCCACAGACCCCCACCCACACTTTCCGGTTTATTTTTTAGACGATAGAGAATACTAACATCTACTTCCCTAGTCGTGTATACGCAATCAAGGAGATGCTCGCCAAACACGTCGCTGATCTTACCTCTAACAACGAGAAACAAGACTTCATCCTCCACAAACTGCTTATCCCCTCGGCCTGGGTTTACGAAGCCAAGGCCCTACAAGCACGATTCCAGCAAGATCACTTTGAAGAAGTCGAATGCCTCCTCAGCGCCTCTGCATGGAGCGAAGCGCACAAGACACTACTGAATCACGCCGCGCCACTCTGCATCGTCAACGAAGATCTCGAAAAACTCTACGACGTAATCAGCAAATTCACCGACTCAGGTCTCGTTGAAAACTGGGCTACCGGCGCTCAAGTCTATCTCGATTTCATCTTCCTCTCCAGCATCATGAATCACCATAGAGGCTATTCACCAGCTATTCCGAAGGTTAAGGGTATTCCCAAGAACAACTCTAGAAGAGATGTTGCCAAGCGACTTATGGAGGGACTGCCAAAGGTGGATATTAGAGAGTTTTTGCCAGGTGTGGCGGTTAGGGAGATGAGTCGTGTGCTGGCGGATTATATACTCAAGAGTCAGGATTTGGGAGTTGACGCCGGTAGAGTATTGGGCTTGCCGTTGACGGAAGATCAAGTGCTGTATAAGGAGTTGACGGTTAAAGCGAGGGAAGGTATGGTTATGGGATAGATCGACAACGGACAGTGGGGGTGGCGGTATTGATGTGGCTTTTCGGAAGGGGTCGGAATCCGTAGTGGAGATTGGACTCTTTTGTTGGGGGGAACGACCTATGTTGACATTTTCACATGCTTGAGAAACCGAGGGATCCTCAAGGTCGTTTTTATGATTGTTCTACCAAATTATGTTCCTTTGCCTTTATTCTTCTTCACCGTACACGTCATGTCTTTTACGCGAGCCGTTATGTTGAGACGGCGTGCATTGCAGCACACCCTCCTCATGTATATTAGTAGACCCTAGTAATTGTAATGGAGCCTAAAACTCGAGAGCTCGGTTCTTGGTTTTATAATTTAGCGACGCTGGGATCGCTCGTACCACTTGAGCCGGTTCTTCAACGGGGGCCGAGGTAAAAGCAGCGGACCTGCAGGCATATATCAGACGGTTGGGGGACATTGAGTCTGCGGCTAGCATCCCATTATATATATATAAGGAGAAGAATATATATATTCAAGTAAAACGGCACTCTGGCGAACAACATTAACGCCTCACATTTTTTTGTTTTCCACCCAGAATGAGAAAAAAATAAGACCCAAACCGATATACCCGCATTATAAAAAGGACCATACAGCCATTCGAAAAATGGACGAGAAGAGATTCAACAAAGCACGAATAGAACGAATGAGAAGAAAAACCCCCACAAAAAAAGAATATAAACAGTGAAGGGAATATTAGAGGACCCGAATTATCAGGACGCAAAGCAAGCGAAAATTGGTGCCCCCAGCCGCCCCATTCCAGACCCAAACGAACCAGCTCAAGAATATCATCCCAAAAAAACGAAAAGAGACCGTTCCATTAAAACGTCACATCCCGCTCATTCACTAAATCCCGAAGCATTTCCTAAACTGTCTTCTTCCGGCGAATGTTAAGATGGACGGTCGAGTCATCGCTTTCCTCGTCCAGCTCTTCGCTCTCGGATTGACGTCTACTCCTCTCCTTGCGACGCTCGACGAGTCTTCGGTTGACTTCTTCAAAGCTGGATTTGGAGTCCAAGGTACTGAAGGCTTTGACACTACAGGTTGAGGAAAAACAATCGTTAGCGATCTAGAAAATACGGGAAAGGTTACAATATTAGGTTTAACTTACTGAAATCCTCCAGCACTATTGCTCCTACTTCTTGCTCTGCTAACCGGCCTGGATGCGAATAGTCCAATACTTCCCAAGTTTCCAAAACTCTCGTTCCTCGGCAAACCACTAGCTATAGAAACCGTCGGCGAAGGGGCCTTCAGGTCTGGAATAACACTACTGCTATAATTATCCGATGATATCTGACTCCCACGTCGTGAGAGTACAGGCGTATGTGGGTCGCTCGCAGCCGCTTCAGCCTCTGCATTTCGAAGGAATGGATCAGCGATAATGCGCTTGTTGTCAAAGTCGGAAAACAATTCAGGACCAAGAATATTGATCATATTGGCAACTTCGATAGCTAGTTCCTCTCTTCGCCGACGGAGCTTGACGATGGTGTTCGCTGTGCCTGGGTTTAAGGAAAGGACTAGTGGGCGGAGCGACTTGAAGATATCCATCCCAATTTCACCGATTCGGAGAGCGGCAAATGTGATGGCGGGGAAGAAGCAGTATCCAAAGACGACAACAAGCCAAAGAGGGACCCAATTGGGGAGGATACCCCAAATACGGTGGCTATAGGCCCAGTATGTGAGGAGGAAGGTATAAAAGGAGTAAAGCGATGGCGCAAGAGCAAGAGCTACAAGGAGTTTCCAGGAAGCAATGACGTCCTTGGCCCTAACTTTCACCGTCGATGCCTCTAGAGCTTCCTTGGCCCGTTTATGCGAGATATAGCGAGTGGTGATGAACACCGGGGCGAAGAGGATTGTGCCGGGAAGAGCAGCCAGGGCTAAGATCGAGAGTTTCGCAGTACGGTAGAGTAAAGTACCAATGACCTGTGGAATCGAGAACTTGGCGTATTCGACCTGGTGATCTCGAAGACCTAGAATGCGGAGATCCTTATTGTAACCCAGCACGAGATCTTTGAGCTTCACAATTCTCGGATCATCCTTGTAGTGAGTGTATCCTGTGACAAGTCTACGATTGAGCTCAACCACATATGGTAGCGGGAGTTTCTTATTCGTAGGTCTGTACAGCCGGCGGGCGGCTTGAATAACCATGAGAGTCTCATAATCAGGGCTTGTAACAGTGACAGCGACCAAAGCGTTGTAGATGACTTCCAAGAGGACCCTAACCGCTTCACGTCTCTCACCGCTTTGGTACTGTCTGACAAGTTCTGGTGGGACTTCAATGGGACTTCCAAATTCAATGACTGCACGAGATCTGAACTTGTTCGGGTGGAAATAGTTCATGCCACAGGGAATGATTTTGAGATTACACTCTAGGTTGGCGGCTAAAGCTCCGAGAGCCATAATAGCGACACCAGCTAGTTTCACATGCTGTCAGCAATCTTTCGGTAAAGTTAAGGAGTAGGCCTATCAACCGTACCTTTGAGTGGCAGTAACTCGGTTCGGTCGTGGGAACCACCTTCAGGGAAGATTCCGACACATTCACCCTCGTTGAGTCTCTGGAACACTGCATCGTAAACTTCGCTCTGGTCGACCTTGGGAGCTACCTTGTACTTGGTACCTCGTCCAGCTTCGGATTTGCCTGTGATCTGTTCATTTGCTTCTTCGCCCGGGAATCCCTTCTTCAGTCTAATTTCCTCATCACTGATAATTTCGACAATTTCTGCACTTGCAGCGCTACCTCCGCTCGGCGGCGTAGGCAGGACAAGCAAACCTCCTAGCGATGCCTGGGAAGTAAACTTAGTTCCTTCGCCTCGGATTAGAGTCGGGTTTTCTGGATCTGGGAGGTAGATTCTGCCAGCTGCTGGCTTCGTCATATCCAAGGCACGTGAAACCGGGACCGCACCAGCGGATCCAGCGAAGAATCCGACGAACTTGCGACGCATGGACTTTTCGGCGACAAGGAAGGCGATTCGACGACCGGCTTCGAGCTTGACGGACCGCATGAGAAGGAGCGGATCAACGAACTAGTTGAATGTTAGCCTATGTTACAATTGGGCTAGTGGTTCTTAGGGTATGTAACGGACCTGGTTGGCATGAGGGGCAGCGACGAAGATAATGGGACCTCGTTTGGGGATACGATAGGCTCCGCGAGGATGGACCTCTCTGAAGAAGAGGTCGACCAGGACTATCCAATCCTTGATGTCAGTATAACTCAGAGCCTAGCTTCGGATCTAACCGCGGGACCGTCTTACCGGTGAAGAACCAGATTAAGATGTCATAGCTCCACGGGTTCAACTTCGGGAACTTCGTCTTCGGTTTCTCTGGTGGGGCCGCCATTTTGGACAACCGGCGTTATTTTGCCGATGTCTCGACTCGATGTCGGTGAATCAGCAGGCTCGAGAGCCTTTACGGCCGGCGGATATTGGTCGTATCGGTGTCTGTGGGGCGTGTGGGGTTAAAGTTGGGCGCTCCGAAGGTTTAAGTTGAGGGAGATGAGGGTGATATGATATGATATAATCGGCTCCCGTTTGCGAGTGTTCAACGTTTATAAGGCGAGAAGTCCCCTCAACCTATTCTATCCGAAGAAGCAGGCCACAACCACCAGCATTGAATGATTCTTCTCGAACAAATCTAACAATCAACAGCAGGAAAACAACATTCCAAGCGGCGATCCGAGTAATTTAAAGCCTGACCGAAACCGACCGTGCCTAGGATGGCGATGGCAATTTCCGAGGCTCTTCTGGCTCGAAAGCAGAGGTTTGCTCTGATAACGGAGAACGTGAAAGTGGACTGCTCCCTAGCTCCCGGATATCGAAATCCGACCGAGTTATCCAAGACAAGGGAAGGAACAGGTTTCGTCCCGACCGCTGGGATGGTTCTATTCTTGACCAGAAGCCCGAGGGAACCGTTGGGAGGTTCTTTTCACTTTCGACTTTCGGAGTTCTAGTGATCTCAGAAGGGAAGGCGGCAGCGGGGTACTCAAACACTTGGGAAAAAATAGCCTGCTTGTGAGACCCAACAGAAAAAATTCGATTGCAGAATAGGATGCAAGACGCTATTACGAGATATCAAATTTGCAAAGGCTGTGGCTGTTTTATAGGATAGGGGCCGGGGGGGGAGTGAAAGAGGAATTCAGAGGGCACACGACAGTCAATATCGATACCGATGTCGACGTTAAGGAATATATGATAACGTTCAACGCTGATAGGCCGATATCCAGAGGAGTGCGCAGATGGGGCCTGTGACTATGTCATCATCGTTCCAGGCCCGGCCATGCTGTGCTCCCACGGATGTATGCAATTCGTACATGTCCTTCTATGGCGGTATACAGGTACATGCCATGTACATGTGCAAGGGGCTTTCTATCAGGAAGGTCATCGGGCTGGCCGGAGCACGAGCCACAACCGTTGGACCCAGCCAGCCAGGACACGGCTGGTGGCTCGAGCATTCTTGTTGTTTCACGAGAGGTTCCCAGACCTCTCAACACAGAGACTTACCACTCCCTCAACACTAATTACGAGACTGTAATGCTAAAAGCTAAGAGCGGTGCGTAGAATGGTGCTTTCACTCAAGGGATAACCAATGCGAAGGGGAAACTATTGTAGTTGGATACTGTTGCTGCTTGTGACAGTCTCCTCGCCGCATTATGTGCATGAGATCTAACATTTCACCAAATATAACGTAGCATCTAACAGAGAATTCTGGTCTCCTTTTGCTTCGCCTCAGCGAGAATCACTATATATGAGAAGAGATGTATTTGATTCTGGTTTGTTTTCGATCTTGACTACTATTCATACTTTCAAGTTGCAACTATCATATAAATGGGCAAATGTTTTCTATACGGTGTATTGTATACAACCTTATGATATAGCTACCATTACAAGGTGTGGATCCGTGATATCAAAATGCGCTCATCACTTTTACTCTTTCTCTCCGTCTCGATAATTATAGCCCTGGGAAATGTGTCCGCTGAGGAACCCCCAGAGCAAAAAGTAACGGCCTACTCATGGGTGGGTGAAATAAGTAAGCTAGCTAAACTTCACCAGATAACTAAAACCAAAATCCATCTGACTGACAATCCCCTCAAAGAGGCACCCAAGCGCTCCGACTCCCCTCCAGATGATATATGCCTCTCCATTGACCCAACCCTAACAGAAGGTACCATGCGAGACCGGAGACTCGTCCCTCGTATCTGCAATGACGTTAGTCCGAAATGGACGACCTGGCGCGCTACTGGCCTTGTAACGGAAACCCCGGGTAAACCTCGTTCAACGGTTTTTAAGGGATTTATTGAGCACGTCGTACTCGGGTGGTGTATTACTTATAATGCGTTTCGTACCGGTTGGGACGATGACCAGAGCTTCAGAGGATGGTTGACGCTCAAGAACTGTGACGACCTTAAGGAACTTGCGAAAGATCGCGATGTGGAGGCTATGCAGGGTATGGAAGATGATGATTACGCCCAGTTCATGAATTTTATTAAATTCAGTACCAATCACACCTATCTGGGAAAAATCCTGGTGGAAGGGAATTATGAAGATTCGAAGTTGGCTCGCAGGTATGTTTTCGATATAACCGTCCGCGGGATTTACCGGCACCCCAGGCTAACCGTAACGGGGGTTTCTTATATAGGATATTCCTAAGTGGAACAGAACCTTCATTGCACCTGGGGGAGAGTACAGATCTTGTCACGATGGATCGAAATCAGATCTGTGGTGGGTACGGCGCATATGCGAAGGCCCTTAATGCTGCAAAGGAGAAAGGGGACGAGGAGTTTTCTCTCTCAAATTGGTCTATTATGGCGTCCTATCAGCCCGAGGATACATGCGAGAAGAAGACGGATCCATATACAGGTGAAGATGTAGATAAATGCACTGGTGAATGGAGATGGGGCTGTGGGTTTGGTACTGTGAATATGGACCCGGTATTTAAACTCGGGAAGTAACTGGCTGAAGAGGTGTAATAGTACAATGCGCATTCTTCGTAGCCATCTCAGTCTTGTGACAGAAGCCGTGTATTGTTTAGAGCGCTGTGCATATGGCCAGCCAGGTGTATCTAAAATAGAATTCTATCCCAAATCAAATCTCGGTCTCTTTGTGTTGGGGATGTGGTCAGCTACTCTAGATATCAAGTCGAGACACAAGCATTTTGACTCAACCTCTTTCAATACTCAAATCTCCTAATCACAGTTCAACCAACAGCTCACGTCCACCATGGCTGACGCTCCAGATACGAAAGTACCGGTTCTAGCAAAGTTGAATCCTAGGGCCCGTCTACTAAGGTAACTTCCCTTTTACACAAGCCCGACGCGTCGATGCTAAGTGAAACAGCTACGCGGTCAAGGATGATATCACAACTCCAGCCCAATACTATCCGTATCCTCTTCCACGAGGCAAGAAACCCGAATCAACCAACGGAATTATCAATGACAATGGCCTAGCTACATCGAATGAGAAAGGGAACGACCGAAGCATAATCATATATGGTACTAAGACTGGGCTCACACTTCTCTACCCAAGACGATCACGGGTGTCTAGAGGCCAAGCACCATCGCAGTCCTCTAGCAACAAAGCAAATGAAACGAGGGTAGAAATGGAAATGGAAATGGACATCGACATCAACGAAGACAGTTGGATCATCTTCCACGATCCTGAGACCGAACCCCTCACGGATCCTCTTCGCAAACAGACTCCGGTCAAGACTCCTAAGTACGAGTCACACAGCGAGCCCGAAGAATACGATATCCAACGGAATGCCCGTTTCCCATGGAAATACTTGGTAGAGCTTGGTAGCCCTGTCGTTGAGTTCGCACTTCCCGGAGCCTTTCACTCTGTTCCAGAATACGTCTATCTCGAATCGCACCCATGGCTAGAGAAGATGTACATCGCTGCCATCACCGCTGACGGAAAGGCACACCTCGTCATTCTCCCACTACGGCTCCCACCTCCAGGTATATCCTCAACTAATATTACTTCAAACGACTTCCCGGTCCATACCATCCTTCTGAGAGCTCAAAGCGAAGGACGAACCCGACCAACAGGGATTTGTCTCGACTTCATGCGACGAAAGCCAAATCCGGCCTCGCCTTAGGCAGGTGAGATACAAGGGAATGGATGGTATATTATCGCTGCAGCAATGCAGGCTCCCGGGCAGCTTTACATCTGGAGCGCCGAGGTTTGGGGAGGAGGTCAGGCTGGACTTCCGTCAGAGACGGTGGCAAACGTTACCCGTTGCCAGTCCACTGACATTTCCTTGAGCTTCCGGTACTTTGATGACCTGACATCGACGGAGGATACGCTGAATACGATAACTATACATGTTACTCTAAAACAGTATGGCGTCGTCAGGCCCTTCCGCGTGAACCCTTTCAAGAGAACATTCAAGGAGAAGCCGCCACTGTGGACCCCAACCATTGGTGCTGATGACCAAACGCTGCCACTTAACATGGCGGCTAGGAAGAGGATTCTTGCTGTTGAGTTGCTCTACCCTGCACTCTGGGTCGTTCTAGAGGGCGGTATGGCTGGGTATTGGAACTTGAGAGAGACTCACCCGACCTTTCGATCCTATGGCGAATGCTCGAAGTTCGAAAGCCCAGGTATGAACGTGAAGGAAAGATCCTACGCTGACCATAGTGCATCGATCGCGATTGCTAGCCATATCGGAGGTATGGCTGCTCATCCAATCTGCATAACCCGATACGACCATGTTGTGAAAACCAGAGGGTCGAGTTGTGACTTTGAATTTGGGCTCGGGAGGGTATTGAGCCATGCTCGGAACCAGTTTTCGCTCTCTTCGCATCTGGACACCGAAGGGAACCGCCGATTGGTGATGACTGAAACCGGCAGAGGGTTCACGATTCTCGAATTCAACCTCTCGAAAGTCATGGACCCCTATTGGGAGAGGCAAGAGCAAGCGCGCCAGCGAGTCGTTAGCCAATTTGACAAGCGTATCGAGCAGAAGCTAAACGAGGTCCCCATCAAGCGGAGACCATCTCTCGACGCGAAAGATATGGAGGAACTAGCCGGTTTATTCCAGAACGCTATTCGAAGTGCAGCTGGGGGAGACCCCGACGAACTTGCAAATGGAGGGGGGAAGGGCGATAAGGAGCAAGTGCGGAAATTCAGTTGGCCATTGCTCGATCGTTTTACGATGTGAAGCTTTGAGTTTTGCTGACCTTGAAATTTATCCTGCTTGATATGAGCGGCATACATGGGTAGCCTTGACATGTCACTCTGCCGTTTAATCACAAAATTCAATGGAATTAATTTGATTCGGAAGTCCCCACTTTATAGGCGTGATTATTGCAATTTCGCAGGTCAAAGGTGGAGCGCAAGGAAAGATCAGTCCTTGAACGTGACGTACTCGGCATATGGCACTGCTCTGTATAACCTAGCGATAGATCAATTGAGGTTCCGTGACGGCCAAATGAAACGAAGGGCATTATGCTTTTTGTTCGTATTCGAAATTGCTGTCATGGCAGAAGTAAAATACATGATCAACATTTGGCTGGTATCTCATTTGCGGCTCAGAGTCCGTATTCACTCTTGGATATGTAGATTTGATTGAGGCTTCTACGTCAACTCGCATCGATCTAGATCAGGCTCAGAACTGCAAACAGAACATTCTCTATGCTATTAAACAAGTTCTAGACATCGATATCAGGACGGGGAAAACGAATCGCCAGCAAAACTGTTTTGGTGTTCTCCTTCAAACTGTGTCGAAACACTACTGTTTCACGAAACAACTTCACCACACCCAAACCTCACCAAGCCCCAGACACCAATTGTTATATCACAAGACAAGACAATAGTCCAAATGCTAAGAACAAGAACGCACACTTTCTCAAGTAAATTGTAAGAGTTCTCGAAAAGGGAAAAAATTTTGTTCATACGGCTGCTCTTGACGAGCAGTAGTCGTTAAGCGCACGCTGGAAGTCTTGGCTGTGTACCGACTGGACCCGCTTAGCGTTTTGAAACTTCCAAGGTCCGGCCGTACCCATGGATTCACCGCCAAAGTCCCTGTAAAGTAGAAACGTCTCTGATGTCAAAAGTGTCGTGGGAATCGAAAATCATGGAGAACTCGTAACGTTATGGGTTTTCAGCTTACACGCTGACAGTGGTGCTCTGGGGTATAAAAGAGGGCGTGATCTCCAATTCTTGCCTCTCTTCTTCTTTCCTTCTCTCCTCACGCCAGCCGTCCAGTCATTAAGTCTACCGTTCTATTTCCATTCATTTCAGAAGATTATTCTATTTCTTCTTTAGTCGCCGGTCGACATTCTGTTCTCCTCGAAGTTTGAAAGCAGACCACGAACAAAAGTCCAAGACTCCTCCATTCATTCATATATATACTACCAAGCCGATTAATTCAATCGCTCCCTCGAAGAAACCAAAAAACCATTCCGATAATTCATTTATCTACCAACAAATCAGTCAAGATGCAGAAGTTCTTCGCTATCGCTCTCCTCCTCGTCGCTTCCTTCTCTTCGGTCCTTGCAGCCCCAATTGCTCTACCGATCGCAGCTCCTCAGACCGATGTTGAGGATGCTGTCAAGACATTGCCTGACGGAACCATTGTCCCATTCGACTCTTAAGTGTCGACTTTTCGTCAGCAAATCTTCTCTTCTTGATCCGACGATGATGGAATGATCGGGCCCCAATATACTCGACTCTCCACATTTTAGGATAAGTTTTTATTTTGGATTGGTTCAAAATTTAGCGGATATTATTCAAAGGAGTTCTTTTTGGACATTGGAAAAAAATCACCATAACTTCTGGGAGCAAAAGGACATCTATCAGTGCATATTCACAAAATTTCTCAAAGATGTATTTAGAATAATCTTCCCCCTCTTTTTCTGCCAGTGCCCCGGCAGTTCGATAATGGAAACAGACGGGATTCAATGATTGATTCCTTACCATACACATCCATTTTTGTCTTTCAATCTCGCTAGTGAATCTGTGAATCTGTATAGTGAAATGCGGCTCTGTCGACGCTTCGAAAGCGGGCAGCTCTGATTGGTCGCCGATAGGTTTGCCTGGCTGCCGTTTTTGTTGGTGGTGCAGCAAAGCCAACGCTACTAAAGCTAGAAATCCTCGTGAAGATCGACTCACTCGAAAAATAATTTTTTGACTCCGACCCAACTAAATCCCGCCACTGCTAATTCTTTCATCCGTTTTCGCCCTTTGTCTCCTCACTGTCACATCGACAAAGCCTACCGTCCTTTTCGATCGCGGGAACCTAGGATTTCTTTACAGACGTCCGAATCACGATAACTATCGATACACAAACCCACTTGCCTTACTTTCACAGCTTATCAGACCTTGCTCAGACGACAGCTATGCCGAGGGGTAAATTCTCCAAGCCGATTCGTGGAGGTACGAACAAAGATACACCCATCAAACGACTACTACGACATACTTACTGACTACTCCGCTCCCTTAAAGGCGGCAAGAAGTTCTCCAGAGACGTCCGACCAGCTGAAGATGCACCTGGAATGTGGGATGACGTTAGTAGTTTTTCCCCGCCTTGTTCTTCCTTCACTACCGTCCCCACTAACCCCACCCCGAATCCACAGGGTCCACGCGAGAAAGAGGAAGAATCAGAGGAAGAAGAATCAGAGGAGGAAGAATCAGAAGAAGAGGAAGGAGAGGGCAATGCCGGACCATCGAAGCCGAAGCTCCCAGTCGTGACCGCCGACATGACCCGTGAAGAACGTCGAGCAGCTCAAAAAGCCCTTAAGGAAGCCAAACGTGCACAACTATCTAAAGGTGTCGCCAGCCTCTCTCTATCGGACGACGAGGAAGAAGAGGAAGAAGAGCCAGCTCCGAAGCAGCCACCGCAGAATTCTCGAGGCGTGCCAGCTGGAAACCTTAATGCTGCGAACATTGAGCCAACGATGTCGAGAAGAGAACGCGAGGCTGCTGAAGCTGCCGCTGCGAAAGAGAGGTACAGGAAACTACATGAAGCCGGAAAGACTGACGAGGCCAAGAGTGATCTGGCGAGGTTGGCTTTGATCAGGAAGGAACGAGAGGAGAAAGCGAGGCAGAGAGCGGCGGAGTTGGAGGAGAAGAAACGACAGGCTGAGGTTAAAGCTAAGGCCAGTGGGAAGAAGATGAAGTAGAAGAATGTTGAGGTTGCGGATCTTGCTTGTGATGTTAGGAGGTGCTGTGGTTTTAGCGACTTTAATGAAAGATATTTCTGGTGAGGGTTATAGACTTAGACGAATATATGAAGGCCTTAGGCGCGAGCTTGGGGCAGTATTTGCAAATTGGTCGGATACCACCGGTATATACGCAATAATTTGTAGATGTATCGATACTGTCTAATACCTGTTGTAGAGAGAGTAAGATACATTTGCAACCGTATAGATCCGTATTATACATAGGTCGCTTGTTGAGGGCCCAAGTACCAGCCTTAAACCGTGTATGATTAAAGTGATAGACGTTGTCCCCGCCAGTGGACAATGACGTACATCATCATCCATAGCCTTTCGGAAAATATCTTCAGAAGTGGATCCAATGCTGATTCCACCGCAAGATCACGGCTGCAAGATCATGCGGGCGGCGGTTATGGCGTCCAGTCTATTACAGTAACAATGGAGACGAGTATTAGACTTGGTGTGATCGTATTCTATGATAACGTAGATGTATAATGGGTACCCTGACACTAGATACGCATATGCCTAACATCGCCATAGATCTAATCCACTAGCATCACTAGTATATAAATTTACTGTTATTACGTTGCATTGCAGACATGCCCACACGATTACAGATCTATCTAACTCTACATAGTATATAATCCTGGTTATGGATGTTCCTACCGACATGTTGTCCTTTGAAACCGTCGAGCATCGTGAATTCCTGGACATAAGGGAACGGAGGCCAAATCCACAGTGACGCCATATGGCAATCGCCGTGAACCCATCTTTCTCTCCCCTCTCATTTCCCCTCCAAGGTTATTCCATTGATATAAGAAAAGCCAGAGTGAATAGAGAGGGTTGTTAAATAATACGTTTTCTGAAGAGAGAAAAGGAGAGAAGAAAGAAGCCGAAGAAGCCGAAGAAAATTTTCGTTTAAAGGAGACGCGGCGTGGCGGTGCAGCGTTGCGACGTTTGTGGCTCGTGTCATTCATGCAGGCTGAAACAACACATGCACGACAGGTTTCTAGACCTCGTTCCTGACCCTCCGAGCCGAGAGCTGGGCATTTGAAGCGAGGAAACATGTTCATTCATTCTCTGAATCCCTGTGAACATTGAGGAATTCTTTGGAGGCCTTGTCGAGAAATTGTTTCCCATCATCAATCTGAGTGGAGACCATTCATATCTTAAAAGTTCAAGGCAATAATGAGAGAAATTGCAATACTGGGCTGAGAAGAGCTCAAGGAACTCCCCGGTATTCCGAGCGCAACGTCGGAGTCTGTGCATGCTGCCTGGAAAAGCAAACCCCTTTTAGCCTTGACTCGGGTCTAGAAGTCATAGAAGTGAATGGACAGTCGGAGAAGTATCGATCGAGAAGGAGGATCCTAGGAAATCGAAAGTTTGTGCAAATTACAGATGCAATATCTGGGGGATATGAGCACCCAACAATCTCCACCAAAAATTGCAAAATCCTGCAGCAAACCTTGTAGCTGAGAAACTTCACCCATCCCCAGGTAAAGGACATCCGGAAATCCGACGTAGAATGCCGAATACATCGTGATCGTTCCGATCTACCCCTTTCCATCCGAGCTAACTTCAACTAGACCGTGGGATCTTCGAAATCATGCCGTGGGACGCCAACCTATGCGCGATATACCCCAAACACCGGTCCCACGCCTGATTGTCGTCTACTTGCACTGTTCAAGACCTTAAGATGTGATATATCGATAACGCGACGTAGTATATCCCCTGAAGGGGTTGATCTTACCTGTTGCGTCCGAGTTTCGTTCGACTATCGACGTCGTACAACAGATAAAGAGTTGATCAATGTCGAAAGTCGAAACCGGGGGCTGCCGACGGCTGGAAATCCGGTGAAAATTTCGAAACATCAAAGCTCAATCGATCGTATCTCGTTCAGCTTTGTTGTTCTATTACGATTTCGTGATTTCAATCCTTTTTGTGAAATCACACAAACGAGCTCTCCCCCATGCCAGCGCCAACTAAAAAAAGATCGAAGTGTCAGGGTGTTTAATTTGATCGCGGCCCGGCGCCCGCTTTTCTTGGCCATGTGAGTGATCATCAATGTGTGATCGGAGAAATTCACTATCATGGATGTGGAGAACCCTTGAGAGGATTCATCATCTTGGAGGCAAAGTAAAATCGCCCAATTAATCCTCGATGAGGACCGAGATGGAAATCCAATTTTGGGCGCGCGGCCTCCTAACCCCTGATTTTGAGGCCGGAAGCTCTAGGAATAGAACCCTGGCGATGTTTATGCGGACTTAAAGAAATTTTTATCGTTAGGAATTGTTTTAGCCTGGGTCTATCCATGATAGGAATCTAAGCGGCTCCTTTGTGTTTCGTGAAGCTTTGTGGGCTGAAATCGTTTGCATAATGTCAGCACTGCGTGTACAGCAAGAATGTCAAAAAACACGACAGGAAGTGGTCCGATCAAGCCCTAAGCCTGCATCGTGCATTAGCTATTAGTATGCAATACATCGGCTTTGACAGCTGGAATCCAGCGACGCGGCGGTGGCCTCTCATTAGTGGGCTTTTTATAAATTAAAATTAAATGTTTTTTCTGGTGAACGGGGACCAGTTAAGCTCTTTCTTAGCGCCGTGGCAGCCCCGGGGAAGATGGCGAGTGCTGTTCGTGTGATTTGGCAGGATGCGGCCGCACGCCGCATTTGGACGGCCAATACTACCTTACAGGGGCTGTCACGTCATGTCCAGCTGGATGCTGGGCACCTGTCGTTAGACGCATAAACTCCGTATACGGGGTGCAAAACCCGAGCCAGTCGACCGGGTTGGCTGCTGCAAGCTCGCCTTAACGACTATAGATGCTTCACTGGGAGTTTTCCTCGTCAAATGGCTGTCCCAAAACCTTGGCCATCAGTATTTTCGCCCTGCGGTACACTGTATACTGACGTCTGGTGCGCAGAAACGTACCTCCGGGAGGTCTAATCCTTCTCCATTCGTACGACGAAATTAAGCCAACGTAACGAAAACCCGGGTCTATAGCAATTGTGGCTCCCTCTGGCCAATTCCGAAATCAAAAATTGGATGTCATGGATTCCAAAGTTGGATAACCAACGTAGCGCTGTCGAACGCCAACCGCTGCAGGTTGAGCTGCTCTGTTCACATCCAGGCCAACGATTCGATCCTGAGATCTCTTGAAGTTTTTTTTTGCCATTCGCAGTGCCCGCAAATAGTTCTCTCTATACATAGTTCTACAGTCACAGCGGCTATTATTTTGGTCCAGTGTTCAGCGGTGTGTAAACAGTCTAGCCCTTCTGTTTCGTTTCATCGGTTAAGCGTCTGGACTAGCCCAAATCCGCCAAAGGGGGATCTTTTGGGACCCAACCCCAGCAGAGAGAAGCCACCTCCCACCTTGTCTGAGCGCATGGAAATAGCAAAGAACCCATTTTAGATGCGAGAGAGAATTTTTTCTTTTCTGTTGGCCCACTCTCAAATCCAAAACGCTCATTCGTTATGCACGATTTAGACATGTCGCAGATAGCACCTCAGGCGGGCCTCAAGCTATTCTTGCTGTTAGCTCTGCGGACGCAATGCAACCTTGTAACTGAGGGCGTATTTTCGGGGCCAACTTTGCAGGGACTCAATGACAGTCGTCTGATATTGCTTTTTGGCTCAACTTACCCCAATCGTGAGTCCGGCTCACAGCCTACGGTCAAGAGGGGTTCACCGCTGAAAATATATAAAGGATTGTTTCTTGCTCCATGGATAGCTTCTTCCACTCACCAGCACTCGCTTCTTCTTCAATCTTTCTGCATACAGCAGCCTGACCAAGACTTTCTTTCTCAGTCATTCTCTAGATAATTACCTTTTATCGACTTTCGCTGATAACGATAACTTTCTTCACCTTCAATTCTTTCCCTCTTTATCCAAATCAATCAATCAACATCAATCTTTCAACATGAAGTTCTCCGCTTTCTGTTTGGCTGCTGTTCTCTCCGCCCAGGCTGCCTTGGCCGCACCTGGGGATTATGGATATGGAAGCCCTAATAACGGCCCAGTTCCAAACTGCAATCCCACCACCGTGACAAAGACATCGACAAAGGTTGAGACGAAGAGTAAGTCACACAATTGCATCGATTGCGCAATATAGCATAATTCTAACGCATTCATTGCAGCTGTCCAAGCCCCAGCTAAGACTGTCACGAACACTGTCACAAACACCAAGACTCTTCCAGCCTACACAGTCACCTCGACCAAGATTAGCACTGTTGAAGGCCCAGCTAAGACTGTTACCAACATCAAGACTATCGTTGAGACCAAGACTGCCGCTCCAGTCACCAGCACTGCTACTTCGACAAAGTATATCACCGTCGAGGGACCAGCTAAGACTGTAACCAACTACAAGACTGTTGTCGAGACCAAGAACGTCCCCGGACCAACTGTTACCGCCACACAGGTCAAGGTCAACACTGTCACCGGTGAGGCTGTTACCGTTCGAACCACTTGCACTGTCACCAAGACTGCCGAAGCCGTCACCGTCACCAAAGAGGGTGAGAAGGTCACTGTCACCAAGCCAGCTGTTACCAACTACGTCACCAAGACCATCGCTGGCCAGCCTGTCACCGTCACCGGCCAGGCCGTCACTGTTACTAAGACTGTCCAAGGCCAAGCTGTTACTGTCACCAAGCCAGCTGTCACCAACTACGTCACCAAGACTGTCACCTCCACTAAGAGCATCGCCGGCCAGCCCGTCACCGTCACTGGACAGGCTGTCACTGTTACCAAGACTGTCCAGGGTGCTGCTGTCACCAAGACCGTCACCAAGACCGCTCAGGGTTACCCAGTCACTGTTACCTCTACAAAGACTGTCCAGGGCGCCGCCGTCACCGTTACTAAGCCAGCCGTCACTGTCACCAAGACCGCTCAAGGTTACCCAGTCACTGTCACCAAGACCTCCACAAAGACCGTCCAGGGCGCTGCTGTTACCAAGACTGTCCAGGGAGCTGCTGTCACTAAGACTATCACCAAGACCGCTCAGGGCTACCCAGTCACTGTTACCTCGACTAAGACTGTTCACGGTGCCGCTGTCACCAAGACTGTCACCAAGGCCGGACAGAATGTCACTGTCACCAAGGCCTGCCAGGCCGCTACCAAGACCATTACTGTTACCAAGGCTGCTCAGCCAACTAACAATGGCGGTAACAGCGGTGGATACGGATCTTACGGATACAGGAAGATGAGGGCTTAAACGCTCTCAACGAAAAAGAAGTCGCAACCGGCTTTAAAATTTCATGAACGCGAATGACCATATAAAGATCACATCGCATGTTCGGGTTTAGTCCTTTATTTCTCATTTTTAGTTCGGCATAGCATTTGCATTTGATTTCAAGTTTAAACGTTTATAAGCTTTGAGCATTTTTTAACTATTATACACACAACCCATTGCGTTGCCCACAGTCCTTCCTGTAATGATATAACCCCTCTTTTTCACCTGGTCTGTTTGCAATTATGTATTTAGCAGATGGGATAGTACAAATTAGACACCGGGAATACTCAGTTGGTGGCCTTGACTGGTTTTCACCAACCTAGGAGTTCTTTGATATTCAATAATACCTTGTTCCGAACTTTTATTCAACTTAATATCGAGCTATAATAATAGGTGCGTTGTATATGTTGGAAGATGGTTTCGGTTGTACTTCCTTACCAAAAAGGGAAATTACCCCTTTTGGGATGCCGCCTCGGATGGACCGCGATGTTCTGTAGTTTGCAAGCGCTTTTTGGTGTCCTCTTCTATGTCATAGTGCTTTAGACTAAGATGAAGGTCACCCCACGTCAAAAACTTTATTGATAGCCAGGTGCGGGGTCGCGGCTGCGCTGCTTATGTTTTCCTTTTTGCACCTAGATCCTGGCTTCCTAGACCATAAACCAAAGGTATCGGTACGTATTCAGGTTGACATATGCACCGACCTAAGTCATGACTATGCATGCGCTAGTGTACTCTTGATTAAATTTTTTTGAGATACGGTCGCTGCACTCTGCAAGTGAGTATCCTGCGTTGAGGCTGGTTTACGAACTCTCTCCTGCAGTCTAAACTTAAATTTTGTCTGAACAGCTATGTGTTTCCAATCTTCGTATTCACAGGCTGTTTCTCGCCAACAATCCCGAAACCAAACTGTTTTCTCGCCAATTTCAACAATCCAATTCTAAATTACGACGCATGTAACCTAACGAGCCCCATAAAACCTAACAGGTCAGAACGCTCTGAGTTGCTACCAACTTGACACGAAAGTCTGAAGAAACATATCTGTGAACTTATAATTATATTATAAACCCTTTGGTATGGGGCTTAGCTCTCGGGCCGGTTTTATATTGAAGCTACTTTTAGAACCCCACCTTGAGGTAATATCACTAGACTTTTAAGTTTCGTTGATGTTTTCCTGTTGGTTACGAAGGAGTTGCCTTGTTGGAAGGATATGTGGACTCTGCGGAGTAAGCCGATTACGAACGTCGGAAGTGTTCCCAGTTTTACCTTTCATTGTTTGCAGCAATTAATTACGGAAGGTATTTTACTTGTCGGAACAGGGGCTGCGCCGGCTCACCATGCATATGCATGGTGGGACAAGCTTCCGGGCCTTGTCATAAACAGAAGTGACCCTGTAGGCATAAGCTTAGGGTTCAACCACGGGGTGTACACATTCTATGAATGATAAATGTGCGTACGAGCCGGTGAGATAGCATCCTGGATGGATTTGGGTATCCAATACGAACGCCCTCGGACAGGAGTAACTACCCAAGGTGTTGGGGCTGTTTGGCTTGTAATCCGGGCCGCACTGCGGCAGCCTCAAAGCTGGCACCACGGCGAGTAATAAGCGGCAAAGTTTATGGTAATATTTCCCCCCGTGCCCAGACTGGTCTCGTCAATGTAATATGGTATCTGATATCCTCGGGGACTTCGCCAAGCTTGCGTATACATCCACTACGCACTGTACGTTAATACATCTGTAGCTACACAAGACCATATAACTTCCAAGAAATAGTCTAGTAAATAATAAAGGCGTATAGAGAGTATTGGGTACGAGGCCTCGAGGTGGCCTAACGTGTGTCAATATTGTTAAGTTATCGTGTTAACCGGTTCCCATTGATTTTTGCAGAGTGCTTACTAGTTAGTTTAGATTTAACTACTGGCTACTATCGTACTGCTGGATAATCGGGTGTAAAGTTTGATGCCCTTCAGGTTTCGACTCAACCTCAAGATATCTCTCAGTCATAGAGCAACATATATACCGTATTCAATAGTAGTGATACATCGATGTTAGAATGAGAAGGCGTTAGCTAAGGCATGCATCTATGGTTTCAGAGAGGATTTGGAGATCAAATAGAAAGAGGTGTTATACCAGCGAATGCAAGCGGAAGGCTCCTATGTCATCATTATATGATCGTCTACGCTCGTGGCCTCACACAACCGGCGTTGAACAGAGGGCTAAATTTTTACCTAAGTGGGCATACATGTTGTCGCTTCGTGGAGGCTGGTTTACGGGACCAGCGTACACCGAAGGGTGGGTCCAGATATCCCCTACTTAGCTGCTTGGGTACTTAAGTATAGAGCTCTATAGAGGGTGTAGACCGGCGATTAGATGGGTCAGTCTGGGTACGAGACCAACTTAGTCCTGAAGTAGATACTGGTACCTGCCTCAGTATCAAGCAGTTGGGCTGTCACGGTCGCCGTACAAGGCCTTAAGGGCGTAGATCGTTTGTATGCACACACCTCTATGCCACCCTTTAAACCCTTATCCATAGTCCCGTCCATAGCTCTCACCAATACTTCATCAGCTGTCCACCATCTGCTTTGGAGAAACACCGTCTTCCCATCATACTCCGGCCTTTAGCTCCCCCTCCTAAGGCTCCTATATACTCTTGAACCTTGTTCCCTTCCCTTCCCTCATCATTCCCGCTCCATCCCTTTTCGCATCTCCTCTCAGTCTCCGTCATCTATTGAAGATGGCTGCTGTTACACGAAACCTATATACTATGGCCACAGGGCTCAGCTGTATAATAATCGGGAGGGATAATCGAATACTACTTCAAGAAAGATGCCGGTTTGGCTACATATACGTGTAAGTACCATGGTATCATGAACCCGTCCTCTTCACCAATTTCGTGTGAATCTGACCACTCTTTAGACAAGACGAACGTAGCCAAGTGGGGCATAAAAGAGCCATTCTAGTACTTCATAAGCTCAAGGGGCCGCAAATCGTACTACCCGACGAGCCCCGGGGCCTCTATTCTAAAGCACTGCTCCTGGATGACGTACAGCTCGACATAGATCCGGACGATGGCGCTGGAAGGCAGCAGGCTACTCTCACCACTCGCACGGAGGTGAGTCAAACTTGGGAATTAGAGATAGAGCTTATCGCTAACAGATACAGGCCATTCAAGCAATCGGGTTCTGCCGTGTGAATAACAGAATTCAACTTGTTGCAGCACTCCATGCTCCGATCCTCCGCGACGATGGTCTATCATACCCCTCTCTAACAATTCAGCTGAGCCCCTACTCCGGCTCCCGAAGAGTAGAGGATACACCAAAATTTTTGAGCAAAATTGCCGAAAATGCTGCGGTAAGGAGCTTCCGACGCAGATGCTAAAAAAAACTCAGAGCTTGGATTATTGGAGCTGATTCCTGATTTTCGGATAGAGTATGCCACGAGAAGTTACTCTTAAGAAATCGCAACGTAGTTGGATCTCGGAGATGGAACACCCGCCATACTTGTACAAGGGAGATCTATCTCTTACGGGACTCGGTATGGACAGAGTACCTGTCGAGGTCATGCTCGGATATACGTATATCTCCCCAGGTAATCGTTTTATCCGTTTCAAAGCTAACATTTACTCTGAAGAACCGACCATGCTAGTTTGAACAAATGTCTCAATATGGAGGTTATTTTCGAGCAAAAGCAGAGTATTCAGAGCAGTGTGCCCGCACACAGAGAATGTGGTCATGGGCGTCTAGTGCTTTACCTCCTTCATCCAATCCAACAGAAGGCAGAGAAATCTGAAATTGGGTGGGAATCAATCCAAGTCGGATGGAGTGTATGACGTCCAATCTCGTTTCAAGTATGAGAATTAATTGTCTAACTTCTTATACGGGCAATAGAAATGTATGGTCGTGCTCAATGTGATGGATACGGAGGGGGGCCGACCACAGACAAACCCGTGGCGAGAATTTCCTGAGGAGTTCTTCGTATTGCATGGCCAAAGCCATGACTCCGGAGCACTCAGAGAGTTGGTATTTAAGGTATTTCCCCGTTGAAATGTACTAGATGTAACCTTTGTTAATAGCCTATAGCTCCCTGTTGTGACGCCATGTGCACCTATGAGATCTGGCTCACCCCATGTAGACTCCATTGGAGAGATGAAGAGATTGACCAAAAAATCTCTTACTCGACTATCTGAGAATCCAGGGCCCTGCTCGGAGTCATGTTTTTACTGTTCTCACGCACCCTTTGCCAATCGACCTAAGTTCGGGCCGACGCTGGATAATGACCAGGAAAAATCCAAAGAATCCGGCGTAGATTGCCTCCAAGCGCTTCCCGATGAACCAGAAAGCCAACAACATGACACGCAATCCACGGGGAAAAGAAGCCTATATGCTACTGGGACAATGGATGAGCAGAATAGTCAGCTGAAATCACAAGAGGCGGGAACCATTCTCCAGAAGGAATCCGATTCCTTGACCTGCCCCATTCCAAACGAGGGAAAGGTTAGAGATACTGATGGAGACCACACTAACTCAGATACATTACCAAGCACAGAAGATTCTCAGTGGGATGAAGACTGTTCTAGTGTGTGCCCAACTGTAGGGAGTGACACCGAAGTCGACACAGACGCCGATGAACCCATCTTCTTCGGAGCAGCTGGGTGGAATCGGAAGAAGGCAAGGGCAGCGGTCAAGGCAGCTTCTTAGAATGTATGCCCCAGGAGGTCAGGTGCTGGCATCTTTTCTAATACAAAATCGCGGGAAGAAAGGCTAACGTGGGTGTACTTGCTCTACAAAGTTGGTCAATCTTCCGGGCTTGACTTTAAAACCGGATTTTTTGTTTTATTCGGGATTCGAAGGTCTGGTCTATTTTATAAATTCCCATCACCTTCTATATATATCATGCTTTGCTCCTCTATGTATGTATATATTGCTTTACTTGCGTTTATACACATCTTAACAGAAGATGGCGATGTGTTCTCGGTGGAAGAACCATCACGAACGTCAAGGGTTGATATCCAGTCCTATAAATGCTGGTTCCGACAAAACCCAACTCTCTTCATAGTTACCGATATCATTCAGGCCTGCTTGATCGTATGCTTCTTCAATCGGCCCCAAAAGAGAGTGCATCTACGAGAGCATTCAGTTCAAACCATATTAACATGATCAGGCGATGACGTTGTAGCATTAGCATGGAGACAAAACGCTCGCTGTAAAGATTCAGCACTGTTGTAAACAGCCCCTTCACTACTGACACGCATACCATCGCCCATCAAATCGGTGGCGTTTAGAATATCCTTTATTGTATTAAATTCGGCTGTGTCTTGATCTTGATTTACGTAACTATTCAACAGGTGCTTAGAAAACGAATCGATCTCATCGGTACTATACGATACATTATCAGTGGTGCTCAAGGCTTTACGCACATCTAAGTAGTGTAGTTTTTGAATTTGATATCCTGTTTTCCCGAGCTCAAGGGTGTTCGAGTGACATTTCGTTTTGCGCATGCAAGCTTGCAAGGAGACCAGCTCTAGAATTGCAATTGTTTACCCAGACGATACTAATACCATAACAATAAGGTTATCCCGCCACCCCGCTTTTTGTTATCGCAATTGCGAGGAGTAGAGTCTATCCGAAACGTGGACAGACGTTGCGACAGGCGATTGTCTCCGGTATCGATTGCAGCAGCAGCGCCACTTTGCCGACTACCTACATACGAATCCTCTTTTTGCTAACGGAAATAAAAATAAGATAATGATATTACGAATTCCGTGAGGGGTGGGGATTCCGGATATGATTTTGTACTACAACCAACGAATTTCGCAATTCGATGCTGACTGCTTCAAGTCACCTGGTCTAATAGAGTTATCAATTCTCGTGATGCAGCGTTGTGGCAATCGGGTGGCTGGCGACGCAGTCAAACGATGCATGAGATGTTACAACATTGGCGTAAGACGAGCATAATATCTGTATTCTTAGAAGAAAAAAAATGTACTTTCGCAAACCTCTGCCTTCACACCGCATATGCATGCTATCATGTGCAGAAATAGGTTTCTACCCCGAGAATAGGCCGGCCGACGACGGAGGCCAAAGGAATATTCAAAGTTTTGAAACTTATCGATGGAGCTTTCAAATATTATCCTCGTTTTTGCGGCTCTTATTGAACTGCCTGATGAAGCAGTTGATCTGAGCAAATGTCTGCCTCGCCAGGACCAAGATGGAACGTCCCGCGGCGATATTACCTTTCGTCCCGGTTGGCGTGATATCAAAAAATCTTCCTTGCTAGACGGGTAGTACGGAGTACCATGAACATGTAACTGGAAACCTTAAAACTTTGGGGTCCCTGTTGAAAGCCTGGATGCCGACGAATTGGGTAAAAAATTCACCGAACATGGGCTTGGCAGGTCTAGCCACCCATTGGTATGGAATCTGGAAGTACAAGCATCGGACTTGTCAACGCGATGGCGGGCGGCTGGAATATACCGCCTATTTACCGAAATCCATGAGTAAATATGTCGAGGGCGATGCACTGTGAACATAAGCGCAGAGAATTTGAAGCTAGCCTGTTGGAAGTTTTAAAAAAAAGGCTGCGAGGTTGGAATATATAAGCTCGTGACGAGGCTGTATAAGCTCATGGATAAAGGCAACGCTAGTGTGGCCGTTTAGCCAAAAAGCTTCGAAGAAAAAAAGAATATCGGCAGTTGATGCCACATTGCTTGTATATGCTTCATTGGAGCCGACATCACGAGAAAGCTGGTTGTTTTTGCCGATGGATGTCGGCATCGGCAGGCGTAGCCAGGCTTGTGACATTCAGCAGCAAAAAAAAATTTGACTCTGCCTACCCCACAGAGAATATCGATAGGTCCTACCTAGCTATCGATAATCATGAATTCTTCTTGTTCGCTAATTGCTATCTACGTCGATCATACTGAGGCAGCCGGGGCGCCTGGTCGTACACGTTGTACAAATGATGGTCCAAGAAGGAAAAGAGCGACGGCAGCAAGCAGAGCCGGAACGGCGCCATCTGTGACCGCTGGCCGGGTTTGATAGGCAAAACAGGGCTGATCAATGCAGGAACCAAAAGGACGAATGGAAACAAGGAGGTCCAGCCGTGGCAGGGGTAGACTTGCGAATCTGGGCAAGGCGGGTCTAAAAATTGACAACCACCACTCTCCTCGTTGGCTTGTGAATCTGGAGCCAAGCATACCGCCACATGGCACCTCTTGAGGGTAGGAGCTGCCTGAATACTTGGTGTGGAGGCAATAGATTTGGGTGCTTTGAGGTATACGATACGAATTGTGTCGTTTTTATCGCTCAAAGCCGTCAGGCTCGGCTGGATGGTCGGGTGCGGAGCGTAAAACTTCCTTCAAATGCGGGTCTTAGGTAATGCGGCAGAGCGATTTTCTCGTACCTGCATGTGAACCGGGATCTAGGGATTTTAGATCTCGAGATGCAGATGCCCTTCGCCAGCTCAACAAGTCCGCTCGGTCCGAATATCGACTTTTTGATGTGGCACCACGCCAGGAGGGCAAGTTTCTCCACAGACCACCTTACTTGGATGGACGGCTTTGACAATGGATGACGAAAACTAGAAGCCGTGAGTTTCATAATGATCCATCCCTCTATCGATGGTTTGTACGTGCTTCGGGCAAGTTAACATATTTGGCATCTCGTCGTAAGCTGCATCCACCGGCCTAGGGTGTTGTTGACTGATCCAGGTCCCTGTTGATAGGAGCAGCGGCGGTTTCATGAGGCCGTGAGGTGTGGATGACAAGCCAGGGGAGCTGCTAAGAACTGCTAAGCTACCCCTGACGTTCGCATTGGGCGCCCACCACACCAAAATGCTACCATTTGTCTTTGTTTCCAACAACAGACCGCGCGCATAGATGTTCTTAACATAGCTTGAAAATACCTGTTGGCTACGGAGCGTTCGCTCTCAAAACCGACCGTTTATTTTCACCCTTGAGCTCTTCGAAGCGGCCAAGGCCGGTGATTTGGCGGGTGAGGTTAATTAATCCCGTGAAAGTTCGATCTAGGCATTTGTTTCATTCCTTTTTTTTTGGTGCCCATGTTTGTCGTGCGGAATGAGGGGCATAGTTCCCAAGGGCTGGGTGGTACATACATACATACGTACGAAAGGCGATGAAGTGGGGACAACTGGACTGCATGTGTGCATTCATAGTATTGGCGCAAGCAAAAGGAATGTGTCAGTTAATAGAATTGTTCCGATTCCCAAGTTTGAAATGCGGCCAGGCATAACCACTTACATTTGAAACCTATATAAGAGATACCTTCCACCCCCCTCTATCTCTTTCCCTTCTCATGACCACCGCTTCCATAGCCTCTCCTTTGGCATCATCTTTCCTTTTTGGTGCACCTGGCTGCCCACATTCCTTTTATTTGTTGCTGGATATCGACAATTGTCCCTAGTGGATAATTAGCATTTTTGTTTTTCATACACAGTCCCTAACGACGCATCTCGGGTCTAGTACTCTTGAGAAGGAACATATCAAGAACAATAAGACATACCATCCGAGTTCAAGGGTTCTTCGGCTAGATCTCGAAATTACCCCGCTCTGTCATTACCTTTAGATCGATTTTGCAGAGCAAAGATCCACTCCTTATATTGCAGGCCTTCCTCCAAGGAAACCATCCGCCAGGCATTCCTAACGTACCGACCTCAAACACCCCATAGAAGTTGTAAGTTGTTAGATGTTGCGCCGCATTTGCAATTCCACAAGCATGTTTCCGGGGAACTAGTTGTATTCATTCGCATGTAACTGGAGTTGTCATGAGTGGTGGATGTTGTATTGCTATGTTGCGTTGGTGTGGTCGTCCCTTTTATAGACGTCTATCACTTATCGCCTGCCCACGCGGCCATCCACCGGGCGATAAAGCCCATCATTCACTCCACCCGCCAATTGTCTCCATTTCCTTAACAACTTCCTTCCCCTCTGTCATCCCATCGCCTATATCCCCCCTGCCATGCTCCTCTAGCTTCTTGTACACTCTTTCGTCCTTTTTAGCTCTTAATCAGCCTCAATGGTCCTTCGCTGCTAACAATTGGCCTCCTATTGTGATCTTCAGACTCAAAACTCCCGCTTCTATATATATCATCTCAGCAATCATCATGGTCGCTGCACGTCTCGCCATCTGGGCTGTTGCCGCAGCAGGCATTTTCTCCAGCGTTATTGCTGCACCTCACCGTAAGTATCCACCCACTCGATTCTAAGTACATATAGATCCTGTGCTAACGATACTCAAGGACTCGAAGCAAGAGCGGTTGTGAAGGTCGTCAAAGTCCATGGGCCAACTGTAAAGGTCTTTGTCGTCCTCGACCAGAACGGGAATCCCGTCTCCACGGGTTACACCACCGTCTACCCTGATGCCACACCGGCTCCATCTCCAGTTAGGCAGGGAGGAAGGAAGTTTACCACCAAGACTCTTGACGATGCTCCGGAGGAAACGGCTGCACCTGCACCTTCCAAGTCTAGCGGAGGCAAGAGCGGCAAGAGCGGCAAGCACAGCAAGCCTGCCGCGAAACCAGCTAAGGATGGTAAACTCGGAAAGGGAATCGTATACTCCGTCTACCACAACAACGGACAGTGCAAGGACAGGGAAACCACTAGAAGCGAAATCAAGAAGGTTCTCGACAGCGGAAATGGATACAACTGGATCCGTATCTACGGAACTGACTGCGACCAGGTCACCAATGTTATGGGGGCTGCATACGATGGTGGAGTCAAGGTTATGCTAGGAATTTATAACCTTGAGAACGATGACGGTTTCCAAAAGGAGCTTGATGCCCTTATCGCCGGTGTTAAGGCCGCCAACAAAGAATACGGAAAGGATGCTAACGATTGGTCCGGCGTTGCTTTTGTTTCCGTTGGAAATGAAGTTGTCAACAACAATGCTGGAGCTGCCGAGGCTTGGGTTTCGAAGTCACTCAAATACGCTGGTCTCGCTCGATCTGCTCTCAAGGAGGCTGGTTACACTGGTGATGTCGGCAACACTGATGTCTGGTTTTGGTACAAGAAATTCCCAGCCCTTTGCGGTGAGGACAAGCTTGTCATGCTCAACCTCCACCCATTCTTCGACCAGAACTGCAATGTTGCTTCATCCGGCACTTTCATGAAGGATAAGCTTGCCGAAATCCAGGAGGCTTGCGGACCTGACCACAAAGTCATTATCGCCGAGACTGGGTGGCCTAACTCTGGAAACAAGCTCAACAATGCTGTTCCCGGAAAGGCTGAACAAGCTGAGTTCCTCAAGCTTGCCGAATCCAATCTCGACGACTACGTCTTGCTCTCCGCCTACGATGAGGGCTGGAAGACCGAGAACTCCTCCGCTGAAGTCGAGAAGCACTGGGGTATTCTTGGACCTTCTCCAAGCGACTAAGCGAGGACCTCAGTATTCGTACTCCTCGGTACCTGATTCGTTTGTATCAATCCTTTTCCTTACTTCCAGTACATAAATACCCAAAAGCGCTATTTTTTTAGTTTTGTTTTCATTAGCTTGTTTCCAGTTGTCCTTTAGATAAGCATCGGTGTTGTTCTGCATTCCTTTTTCTTTACATACTCTATCGAGAAATCAGGTTCATTGCTCGACATTTTCCCTTCAAACATTCTTTATGACTCACGATTTCATGACACTGCATTTTTTTTCAATCGGCCCTCATCATGTTCTATAGGGGCTTATCGGGGTTCAGACATTTGTTTTTCTGGGAACATCGGAGCATTAACGGTTCTATCAATAAATTGTGCTTTCCCCTGGCATATTCTCTCCATGCATACCCCCAAGCTTTCCTCTGTAACTATCTGGCATCCCAGATTCGCTCTTGATGAGCAAGCACTGTTGAAGCAATGTGGGTTATCATCCTCATTTCAATTTCCATTTGATGTTTCCCGTATTGAATATGGGATAGCCTGTGTTTTCGTCTAGGGATAGAAGTTGTTATTCGTTCATGGAGCTCGCTATCCTTTCCCTGTACATATTTTGGAACACCAGATGGTGGATTTGTCCTGTTCGCAAGACAGAAGCACACAGTGTTCATAGACCTACCTGGAGTCAATATATAGATATATGTTCGAAACTATGTGTGTTCCTGTGCCTCTGAGTAACATGATTGGCAAGGTCTTGACTTCATGTTAGTGATTGACCCTGAAACTGGTCTCGTAAACCAGCCTCCACGAAGTGACAACCTGAAACCGAGCTGTTGCAATTTTTGTTGTCTGTCATCGTCTGCTAGTCGACTTTGTTGTTCATGTTGGATATCCGCTTCAGGCTAGTTTTCCGATCTTGGAAGTCCAGTTTTATCACGTGATAACGTCCACGCCAATTGTTTTTGTTTATGTTTTGCTGGCACAACACAACCTCGACATGCAAGAAACGTATGGACGGCCCACCATTCCCTGCTATATATCCAACCTCAACATCACGACCACTACGATTGCTCTGCTGGCCGCATATCGTGAATGCGGCTCGGTGGCCGTCGACTCTTATCAGCCTCTACGGAACTAAAAGCATCCTACCTCTTCTTTTTTTACATAGTATTCTTTGATTCTATATTGATTTAGTCCTTCGACACACCCCTCTTGACACGCGAGTCCCACAGCTCGATACCTTCACCATGGCTGCATTTTTCAACTCCCCGTCCCACATGGACGTCACGGGCGCCGTTGGCTTCAGTAGTCCCAAATTCTCACCTGAAAAGACCTTCGTCCAACCTAAAGATGACCTTCTCCGTCCTGGCCTGGTGGGCAACAAGAACCAGCCAAAACGCGGTGCATTATCCATTGGTGCTCCTAAATCCTCCTTAAACCTCACAACCCCTTCACGACCTCCTCTGGGCGATAAAACAAACCGAAAATCCACCGGTGAATTTACGCCACTCTTAAAATCCGTTCATAAGAACAATATGGGTACACAGATCGATGCAAGGATCAATGCTGCGGTTGCCAGGACGCCAATCAGTCTTAAGCATATGGAATTGTACGCGGGAGGTACACCGCTGCCGAGAGGTGATAGTTCAGGAATTGATGCTTCGTCGTATAACGATGAGAATACACCGATTGCCCCTAACCAGGAAGACTCTGGAGACGTCTCCACCCCGATACCGAGAATTGGTGGCAAAGGTGGGGTTCTGGACGACGGGCAGTTGACGCTGAGAGAGCAGGAGAAGGTAAGCAGTGGATATATTTGATTAATGACGTTGTGACGCTTGCTAACGTTCAGCTTTAGATCATAGACGAGATCAAGAAGGAGAACTTTAGCTTGAAGCTCAAGATATTTTTCCTTGATGACAAGCTGAACAAGCTTGGACCAGAGTTCAACGACGTCGCTATTCGAGAGGTACATTTTTGCACAATCCTAATAGTATGGGACGAAAGACTGACTATTGACAGAATATCGAAATGAAAGTCGAACATACTACCCTTCGCGCCGAGTTGAAGCGACTAAAGAAGGCACTCCTCGACTCTGAAAAGCTCGTAATGGAACTTCAAGGAGATGCACAAAGTGCCCAAGCCAGTACTCAGCAGAAGATTGCCAGTGGTAAACAGGCGGAACTCGACCAGGCAAGGATCCGGGATTTGCTGGCAGAACTGGAAGACAAGAACAGCCAGCTAGATATGCTCAAAGATGAGAATGAAAGGCTTAGGCTCGAACTTCAAGATAGAGATGGGACTGAGCGAGAGGACGCGGAGACCATCGAGACCTTGAACCGAAGAGTGGCCGACCTGGAAGGAGAGAAAGAGGATCTGGAGGCCGATATTCGGGCTAAAGAAGAGCAACTGGATAATCGCCAGGATTCCCAGGATAAGGAGAACGAACACCTCAGAGAACGTATCCGAGAACTAGAGGAAGAGCTCCAAGAGAAATATGACGAAGAAGGGAATGAACAAGAAGAGGCCCAGGCTCGAATCCAAGAGTTGCAAGAGGAGCTTTCTGGAAAAGATGACGAGATAAAGGCTATACAAGAAGAACACGATGCCCAGATCGCCAGCGCCCGGCAACAATACCAACAGAAGAAAGCAGCTATGAAGACACTCCAGGATGAGAAGGATTCTTTAGCACTGAAGTTGTCAACGATGGAAACCGACCGAGATGGCTGTGACAATGAGCTCGCCGACAAGGTTATGGAACTAGAGCATGACAACCGACGACTTCAAAACGAACTCGACGACATTAAGGACAAAATCGACGAAGCAATTGATCAGCGGAACCGCATGGAAGACGAAATGGCGGTTCTTGTGGAGAAGCACCAGGAAGAAGTCCAAAGGATTAGGGAAGATCATCAAGAACGCTCAATTTACATGAAGAATACGGCTCAGGACCGCGAACATAGCCGCCAAAGATTGCAGAACGATCTTGTGAAGCTACAAGAGGATTTGGCTTCCATGACGACCTTACATCGCGAGAAGTCTTCTGAGGTCGACGTTCTCAAGAAACGGATCTCAGAATTGTCCAACGACTTTGGAGGTGACGTTAAGGCACTACAAGTTGACATTACCAGACTCCAAGAAGAGAAGGAGCGAGCTAAGAGACAGCTTGAAGATACGGAAAGTCAGAAGAACCTTCTCCAACTTCGACATAACGCTTTGACGACAGAGAGTCAAGAGTTGCAGAAAGATCTTAATAGACTGACAAAAGAGCTGGGAGAACTCAAATCTAATCTCGCCAACGAGAAACAGAAATCACAGGGCATCGAACAGTCCTTGAAGGCTCAGCTCTCTGGTGACCGAAACGCCTTGGAAAGTGAGATCGACAAGCTCCGGTCTACCTTGGAAACCCGGAACAAAGACCTACGCTCCAAGTCTGATGATTGGAGTGCTGAGAAGCGACAGTTGGAACTCAGGCTTACGACTGCGGAACAAAAGGTCAAAAGCTACGAAAAGACGGTCGCTAGCCTGCGGGAGTCCGAAGGGACTCTTCACGGCCACGAGGTGAAGCTAGCAAACGAGATCAAGACACTCAAGGCCGGGCATGGGGAAGAGATAGCATCTTTGAACTTGCAAATTACGGATCTTAACCTTGATCTCGACCGACGAAAGCAAATGCTTGAGAAGAACGCTGGTGAACTTCAAGTAGCCAAGGACGAACTTCGCCAGGTCCGCAAGAACGAAAGAGCGTTGGATGACAGGATTCGAACCCTCGAGGAAGAAGTTAGGTCCGCGACTCAAAACCACTCGGTTGAAATGAGGGATATCCGGGAACAACTTGCGGATGCTGAGTCCCAGTGTGGAACTCTGAAATCGGAAATGAAGACCTACAAGGACACCCTCGCGATTGCTCAGTCACAACTAAGAAACGAGCAGTTGAACTACCAGAGTTCTCTTGACTCATTGAAAAACGGATCTCTATCTCAAGAACAGCTTAAGGTCGACCTGAAGAATATGGAAAGGAGGTTAGAGACTGCGCTTAAGGATAGGCAAAGTCTCCATGAACAACTATTGAATAGCGGTACAGAGCTTGCCTCGTTTAAAGCCGACTGCCAAGAGCTAGAGATCGAGCGAGAGGAACTGAGAGCACAAATTAAAGACTTGACGTCCCAGATTGGTACCCGTACTAGAATGGACCAAGAGAAGGTTGACCTACGCCTAGCCAAGAGCAAATTGGAACGAGGTCTTCAGTCTGTCACCAGCGAACGCGACGAGCTACTCGCGAAAGCTGAAGAGTTGGAGTTGCATCTGGAGGAGGCAATGACGCAGGCAGTTGCGGATGAGCAGAAATTGGAAGACGAGGTTTCCGAGCTTAAGGCCCAAGTCAGAGCACTTGGTGACGCTCGGGACCGAGAACTGAGCCTCGCTAAACGTGAGGTTGCCAGACTTGAGACCCGCATCAGCGAACTTCAAGATGCGCAAGTCGACCTCATCGATCCTATGGAACTATCGGAGATCAAGAAGGATCTCGACGATACAAAGAAACGCGAAACTGATTCCAAGGAGAAGATCCGAGAGCAGCGACAACGTATCGCGAGGCTAGAAACGGATCTTAGGGAAGCGAGAGCGAACCGAACACGTCCTGCTGCTGATGATACTGACGCGCTTATCGAACGCCGGGAACTTCATCAACACCTCGTGAACGCAAAATTGCAAATCGAGCAGCTCCAAAGCGATGTGGAGACCAAAGACGGCGACCTAAATCTCATGCTTGCTCGCGAGACCGAGCTCGTCGCCAGAATCAAGGCCTTGAAATCCGATCGATTGAAGCTTAAGGACAAAACCACAAAGGCTGAAGAAGCTCTGTTGAAATCGCAGTCCCGTCTTGAACGTACCCAAGAGAAACTCACGCACATGCAGAAGGTCTGGGATGACGAGAGGAACTTGTTTGAACAGAAAGTGGTGCAAAACGACGTTCTCACGCAAAAGGAAATGCAACTTATTTCCTCCGAGCAACAGAAGAATCACAAAGCAGAGATCAGAGGACTAGCTACACAGATCAAATGGCTAAGGATCAAGATTGAACGCGAGGAGAAATTCAAGAGAGACCTGGCCTACCAAAAACATTATTTCTTGAAACAGATGGAGATGTACAGTGCTTGGTAAGTTATAAAGATTCACTTCATAACATAATATTGACAATGCTAACACTTGTCCCCTCTAGTAACGAGTTGCAGCGACAGATGGTCGAGGAGATGGGTATTTTCGTTGATAGGAGATCCCGACAGAAGAAACCGAAGTTGAAGACAGTGGCACTCGCTGTCCTTGCAATCCAAAGAATGAAGATCTTCAGTGGGCAATGGGCGGCTAGTAAGGAGCTTAAGGCATCGTTGGTTAAGTCCCTAGAAAAAGTTAGGCCAACCGGGAGGAGATAAGATAGGGATTGGTGAACGGTTTCCAGGCCAATAATTTCTACTCTTAGGATGATATTGGTGTGTACTTATATGTGCGGTTCGTTTATGGCGGCATTTCAAATGGCGTTCTTACATGATGTTGTCTTTCTGGTTGAGATTTTCGGACGAAGTGCTCAAGATTGCCGCGCTCGGATTGTACGATTAGCCAGCACTGTTTTGGAGTTTCAGGCGTTCTTCAGATTCGATTAATTAGGGATAATGGATGTGGATTTTTCGATGTCACTGGAAATGACAGCCTTTTGATCGTGATTAGTCTGTTGGTTTGTTATACAACGGCGGTGCCTACCCGGACGGAGTGGGAGCCGTTTGTCAAGCGTATACACAGTACCAATCTAAAGGCACTGGAGGCTTGAGCACCTCGCTATGCTTCAGAAACCGTTGCCAGGCCTCGAGAATTAGGAAAGGCGCGGTAAATCAAATCTCGCGGGACGTTTCGGTGTTTCTATCGATATGTCAAATTTGGGGAGAGGTGCGCATCCTAACCGTCCTTGTCTGTACAAAAAGGGTGACAGGATATACCCGAAAAGGCAGGACATCGTCGAAGCACTAGCTTGGAAACGATCACCATAAACGTTTTCCACTATTGTGAATTTCGAAACCTCTATTTTTGATGTGTAGACGGTATCGATATATATCGATATCGCGAAGGCCCGATGCTCCTCCGGTTGCCTAGAAGTGTTGGGATACGATGCCTACAAAATATGCGAGCTCGTTTCATCCTCTAAGTGAATTGGTGACATGATTGAAGGATTGATATTGAATCACGAACGTCGAAAAGCCCGCGAGAAAGATTACACGCTTATTACAACCACCAGGAAGTATTTAAATGGGCTTTCAATCTACTCATTTTCGATGTTGTAAAATCACAGCATTTCGGGTAGACCCCAAGGATTCGATTCTGCGATCCCAATTGCCTACCTTCGTATACATTTCCGTTATTCGATCGACGTATATTTTAAAATGTTCAAACGAGGCCTTAACATCTACACCTTTTTGTCATTGTTCCTGTTTCTCTCGATACTTTTCTCGTCTGATACGGGATACGCGGCCCCAGTACCTGAGCCAGAACCCAAGTCAGTTACTAAAGCGTGCGTCCGAGTTGTCATTAAAACCAGGATTCGTCTCGTTGTCAACGGAACTACGTCGACGTCGACGGCCTCGCGAACTTCCAGTAAGTCGTGTCGCAGACGAAATATATTCCATATTTGTGCTAACTAACCCTCCCAACAGCCCGCTGCGTAACCAAAACTGCAGGCGTCGAACGTCGCGCTGTTGCCACTACCGATATCCCAACAGTTGAAGTTATCGATGACGCTTAAACCGAGTTGACTCCGAGTGTTGGCGGAGATTTCCAGCAGGCGGCTGAACGGGCTGGAAGTGCAGCCCGAGCGGATATCTCCTGCAAGTATTATCGACATTGTGCGCCACGGGGGTGAGCCGTTTCTCCGGTTTCTGGTCTGCTTTAAGATGATCTCAGGATTCTTTTCTATATTGTGCTTACGTAGGCTCTTTTATTGCATGGAGTTATTTTTGTTTGGATATGATGTCGTGTGAATAGTTTGTCTGCGAGCGGACTTTTGGTGTTTTCTTCGAAAAATTGAATTTGGATCAGAAATTTATCTAGAAATTCAGCCGCTTTGTTTTTTTTCTTTGTCCAACATTTCCTTCAGACTAAAGATTTCCTGTTGTTAGGCCGCCTGAAAATGCAATGTTTTGAAATTGCCATATGCGCATTGTCAGATGCCGAGACGGTATTCTCGTCCATTGCCACAGTTTAAAGGAAACCCTATACGGGAATATTGCTATCCGGATCCAGTCAAACCGACGACGATGGCAAGGAAGGATAACTGCCAATTCAGGCTGGTTGTGTGGTCACGGCTATCAACCATGGTCTCTAAAAAGACGGCTCGGGTTGTAGATTTCTGGGAGCCGTGGTGTTGAACATTTTGCCCAGGATCAGATCTGGACCCTTGCTACGGTTCCATTGCGTTTGACTGGAACATTTTGCCTGCATCTGTCAAACCGGGAAGAATATGATCAGGAAGTCTTCGTCTCGTGAACGAGAAGGAGATGGTGGTTAAATACTCGACGGTTTGAATTAGCGTCGAGGACGAGAAGTAACATCGGGGCGATAAAAATAGACGGTTGGTGCACACCACCGCTTGTGAATGTGAGATGTGACCGTCGACGATGGCATGTATAATGTACATGTACATATACATGTTCAATAGAATATCTCCAAAACCACAGAGACTGCCAAAGATCGAATCAAGATCACAGGGCATCTGAGAATCCATATTTTTGATACAGGGCTGTGCGCATTGAACGCAAATTAAACACTAGTGACGGCCTTTTCGAGATTAGCAATGAATCCGCCGAAAAAGCCAAGTGCTCGCAAGTCTCAGGGTGAGATTTCAGAAGAGACTGGGGTATATACACATAACGGACCAGAACAGAAGAGAGAAGCCAACTAAGGCAAGAACCTTCCCTTGCGACTAAAATTGCAGAGAATGCTTGGTGGCATTGCCATTGGCTGGGCTCGGAAAGGGGCGTGCAGAGAGGGTGGAAAACGGCAATCTCGGCTTGGTCAAATAAAAACACCCTCACTTGCTCTTGCCGGGCCTCCTTTCCTTTTCCCTTCCTCCCTCACTTCTTCACGAGATCTTTAAGTCTTTGCGGTCGTCAATTCGAGTCCTTCGTTTTTCCCAGTTGTTCTTGCTGAATTAATTCACCACACTCGTTAGTATTAATCCGTAATATCTTAATCGATTCGACGAGGTTCCGGCTATTATTTGTTGCTGTCGAGCCCATTCCGAAATCACTGCGCAACCAACCGACCGTTCAGGGTAATAACGTGAGTAAACAAAGCCCGCCAGAATTCTTCACAGCCAATTCAAGACCACACGACACTCCATAAACCATACATCATACATCATACATCGACCATTGTAGACGATACTCGTAGAACAGTGCTCTCTAACATCACCTAGAATCAAACTATCACCAATCAACAATGTACTTCTCCGTCTCCGTCGCGGTCGCCTTGACCTCCTTCCTCGGTGCTGTCTCTGCCCAGACTTACTACCCCGTCAACCCCGATGATATCGATCTCGGAACCAAGCAAACATGGTGTTTGAACCAGGTACGATATACATATATGGCCTCCATATCGATGTCAAAATATATAATTGGCTAACAAGAATTGAAAATTAGATTTCGTCTTGCGGTCTTCTCTGCCTCGATCAGAAGTCTGGTAGCGGTTTCGTCAACGACTGTGACACCGATACCCTTCAATACCAGTGCATCTGCGCCGATAACACTGTCCCTAATGCCACAGAATACTCCCAGACCAGTATGTTCAATCCTATACCCGGTTCCAGTGTTGAAATAGAACAGTATCTAACCGTGGTATCTAGTCCCATACTTCCTGTGCACCTACCAGGTCCAGAACTGTGTCCAGAACTGCGGACAATTGTAAGCCATCCATTGTTATTCAAATTTAAATGTTAGAGAACATTCCACTAACGAAAAATTTACTATAGCGACCCTACCTGTGCTGAAACTTGCCGAACTGGACGTGTTTGCGGTGCTACCAACCCAACCCGTGTAACCTCCACCAAGGGCGGATCCGACAAGACTACTTCCGCCCCAAGTGCGACTGGTACCAGCAACAACAACGGTGACGATGTCGCTTTCGATGCTACAACAACCGGCAAGGGTGGCGCTTCCAAGACCGGCGCTGCTCAGGATGATGACCCGGCCGAGACCGGCATCAGCGGTGGTAACGACAAGCCCAACGCAGCCATCAAACTCGGAAGCGGCTACACCTTCAGCGTCATGATACTATCTATCCTTTGCGGCGCCTTCATCTCTCAGCTATAAGACCCTACTCACAGAGATGAAGTTCGTTAAATTGCTCGCAATGTCCTTTTCCTTTCCATGATGGATATATATTTTTTCCTCTGCTCGGTATCGGTTTATAATTACGCGTTTTTCTCTCGGTTGCTGTTATGGAAGATTGGGCATGTTTTGCCTTTATTTCTTTGACCAAAAGAAAGCTTTTTTTTACTGGGATATTTGGAAGGAGGTGAGAAGCGGTGTGGCGGACGTTGACAAATAGGTGATGCTTATTGTTTATTAGCGACATTGCATAATGCATCTTATTGCTCTCCCTAGCATAGCCAGACCAACTAATAATAGGGATTTCTCCATTACCAATTGAATAGCTGCGTAAGCGTAAACTTGTAGACAAAAACACCATTGAATCCTGTATATGCCTTTCCATAAGTTTAAGTTCAGATAACTAGGACTTGGATTGGGTTCGGTGCTCGGAACCGCCAGTAGCCGAGACTTGAACATGACGTTGGTATTGGTGGTTGGAGTTACACTGACAAGGTGGAGAAAGCTCCATACATCTCGCTCGCTAGACATCGAACAATGCAGCCAACATTCCAACATTTAATCCGCTGGCTGAAAACCGAACTGGACCCATGAATTGTACTGCTTCCACTTTCCGAGTAGAGCACGTTGATTAATATTCCTTAGCATCCGGATATCCCTTGCATAAAAACCCAATATAAGAACAACAATTCTCCGAGAATGCCCCCTCTGTTTCGCAAACGTAAACCGGCCGAAGTTCTTCAATGACAACAACCCCCCAAATTTCCAGATGGCGAAGACGAAGGCGGCGGATCAGTCCGTGGTGTCCATTGCATTGTTATCGTTTGTCTCCGTCATGGCCAGCCGAGTGCTTGCAATTGCTCGAATCTTGCAGTGTACCTTCTGACCCCACTCTCTAATGAGAAAACTAGCATAGATAGTCCTCACGTTCAGCACCTGCAGCTTAGGAATCGTTGAGGAAACCGCAAAATCCACCTTCTTGCCCGCATATTCCTCGAAAAACTTAGAGATCAGCCCAAGGGCATACTCATTACTTTTATTGATCTCGCAAGGCCTAAGGCTTACCCAATCAACATAGAAAGCTTGTCTTGTCAGCCATAGGGTAAGTCCCAGATCGTACATAAATCCTGGGAAAAAGTTGGGAAGACCAGTATCGAGAGTAAGGTAGGTCAAATCCGCCGCGCCCTCGACCGGGCGGCCTTCGGGCCCAGTCGCCTCATTTCTTCGCGGGCACTTATTACGCAACCTACCAACCATGTCCCATAGAGTTGCGATCTCTAGAAGTTTGTAGTAAACTCGGAGCTTGCTGGCCTCTTCGAGAATTTCCTCGTTTATGCCGTATAGATCTATTGCTGTTTTCGTGCTATAATGATAGTTAGGATAATAGGCGGCCATAAACCCGTCGGTTACCATGTTGGCTCGTAAATCCGCCATGCCCTCCATCTTAGCTTTTTCATGATTATCCTCCTCCGTAGTATCCGCATCCAAACGAGGTTTCTTCGATGACGGCTCTGTCGGTGAAGGCTCTGGACTCTGTAGTTGAGCCTTTTCCTGCCGCCTAGCCTCTTTCTGCAGTCCCCCCAAATACCTGCTTCTTAAATCATCGTAAACCTCTCCACGGATTTTAAAGCATTCCGCCTGTTTTTCCTGGGTCGTCAATGGTGGGCATATATTTCCGTCTTCACCACGGAAGTCGTTCAGCCATCGCTGCTTTTCGAGGTGATGGTCTCGAGTCACTTGGAGGACGACCGCCCCATCGCTACCGCATATACGACATGTGCAGTAGGCCAACCCGGTGTGGTTGCCATCGTATTGTAGAAGGAGACTGTCCTCGCAGAGTTTAAGGCCGGGCATTCTGGGTATATTCTGGGTGTGACAGTGGATAGTTGCCGATTGGTTGCTGGAATATATAGGGATAGTGAGGAAGGATTGAGGGATGTCAAGGGATCATAGCCGATACAACAATACAGGTTGGTTCGTTTCGACTGGGCCTGCAGGTCTGGTGATGAGGGCGTTGGCCGACTTTCGGTGGCCGGGGAGGATGGTAACTATTAAATGCATACTCAAGTAGGTATTCACCTAAGTATTTACTCGTATATATTATGATTGCATTTTGTTTTTCTTAAATTTCAATCTATATGTTAGGGATATCAGGTTTGGTGAGTGATAGGCTGCTAATCCGTTCTTGTATTTCTTCCAATTAGGATATGAGAGCATTGACTCCTTGACTTGCACCTGAAAATCACATTGTAAGACTATCCATCAGTGTGGGAAGTCTTCAGTAACAAACCACCTATTTAGCAGGTATACTTTGGGAACGCGAATACAAGTCCATCACTGGTCGTCCAAGATTCGATAGTCGTTAAAAATACAACATCTACCCGTGTTGTAGTATTCGATAAATGTGTAAACCCGACCGTAGGATGTATCCTCGGAAGTTTTTATATCTGAATCCTCTTCTAAAATGTAAGTATTAAAGCCTTTCTAATTCATCTATTCGCGGACCGCCACCACTATCTTAAGACGCTAGTATTCTCAAGATGCTCCGCCCGAGGTATCCCATCAACTTCTTTCTCGTTGACCCCTACTACTGCCTCATCCCCTCGTACCAGATCCCGGGTCTTACTAGCACCAAATATATCTTCCATCTCCTCCAAAGCCTTCCCTTTCGCTTCCGGTAGAAAACACCACGCCCAGATACCCATGCAGACCATCAAGGACGCAAAGAACATATAAGTACCGTAGCCAAGTGATGTTATCATATATGGCGTTGTTCGCGAGATGATAAACGACCAAAACCATTAATCCGCTGTTGTTATGGCGACGCAAAGCATTCGGATGTCTAAGGGGAAGATCTCGGAGCAGTATACCCAGGTAATGCCTTGCCAGGTTGCACAGTATATAAATCCGTAGAGGTAAACCTGCGGTGTGGTTAGTTGTTGTGACACTGACCTTTCAAATTTAGGATGGCATGTTACTACTTACACAGATTATAGCTAGATATCCCCATCAGTACAATTGCTAGTTAACGTGGATAGCAGGGAATAATGGCGGAAATGTGATCGTAGAGTGTGCTAATCGAACCCCACCCTCCTCCAAAACAACCCGACGACTTAGAGCGGCTAGACGACCTTACCAAAGAAGGCAACTATTTCTGAGATCTGCGTGAGGGACTGCCCGGACTGGCAGCTGGATCATTAGTTTCGTGCAACCTCACACAACGCACAATTTCGAGCGTAGGTATCTTAAGCTAAGCTTCGGGTCGATGTTTTAAATCTAACTAGCGATAGACATAACCCAGAGTCGCTCCAGTTCTATAAGACCTCAGGGATTTTATTCGTGGCCATACAGACCTTCACGACAATCGTTTAGGAACTTCTATTCATACGTTGCGTTTTTGAAAGATCTGAAAATTTTATAGTTGTGAAGATGGATGGTTGGATATTAAGCCAAACGTAGAGGCCCAGAGCAATTGTCTTCCAGAATTTATAAATTTACTATGCTTAATAAGCTGACCGAATAGCTAAGGAGCCTATATTAAGGGAGGGTCCTTTGAAGTTAAAAGGCTGTGTATGATGTTATAATGACAGCCTGCACATGAGAAGCTTTCTAGTCCTAGGCGCAAGTATAATTGTATCGAGTGGAGACATTAAACGGGACGGTATTGTATTAATATTTAGTCTGGAGCCTTTTAGCAATGAAGCTCACAGCGCTTGCGACGAAAAGAGATGGAAGAAAAACCAGTTTTTCGACCTTTTCAAAATTCCATATTGTCGCTATCTTTCTCCCCTCCCCCGTTTTCTAGGCCCAGGCCCCCGAACATAGCAGTTAGCTTTTGGGCCCCAGAATCTTTATCTTTCATCATATTCTTCGTCTTCATCGCCTTCTTACGGGCTTCTGCTTGTCGCATCATCACCAACTCTGAAACGTGGTGGATGGAAGCTTTTGACGCCTTTCGGCCACGGCCACGGGGCCCCTTCATGGTTTTCGTCTTGTGGCTGACGTAGAATCTCTTCGAGGTTGGGTTTTTTTGTCCAATGCGGTGGCCTTGCAATTGGTTTGGTTTGCTGTTGGCGCTCCCTGTACCAGCGGATCCCTGGGAGGCGGCCGCGAGTTTGATCTCCGTACCCGACGGCCTGGTACTAGGCTGTCCCTTGCCGACCGCGTTGGACCCCATGGCTGCTTCGGATATGAGAAAGTGGAGGTCTAGATACTATCGATGGTATGGTATTGATGGTTGTTGTGAGGCTAGGAAATGAGCCAATACGACGTTAGCTAATCAATTGGTGAAATAGAACATTTGGGATACTTTGATCATACGGAATCGAGGTCGAGATGACGAGATGTAATGTAGTATTATTTGAAGGCGCTACGAAATGGCCGAGAGGTAATGTAGATGATAGGTGGTTTCCAAAAGCTCAACGAAGATGGTGGGGGCTGATGTATACGGGTTCGTCAAGTTAACACGCCGTATACTGATCCACACTCTTTACTCGGCTTACAACGAAGGAGGTGCTTCCTCAATCACATATCCTTTACCAAGTTCTAAATGTTTCTAAATTTTTAGAAATATCAGGTGGGAGTATCGATATGGATACCTGCTCTCTTAAATCTAACTCTAGCTACAAAGGTCTACGTTATACTAAGAATGCACTAGTGTAGTAGTCCAAAATAAAGGTTCTATCATTTATCAAGGAGATCCGGTCTCAATGGGATTTTTTTTAATGGCCTGAGGACCAGCCTCTGGCATGGTATGTACATATGTGGCTCACAATGGTAAGAGACTAGGCAAGGTCAAAATTATTATACCTCCGAGAATACTCTCGAAAGCGTCTTCAATTTTAAAATTATATACCAATAACCAATACGAACTTATACGATAGGACTCTCTAATTGACTTATTGGTATAATCCTGGGAAAGGCCTGACTCCAAAGCAGATCGTCATTCGTAGTTGACTTGTCGATTAAAGATTAAGGTTAAGTATATAAGAGATCATTCATAGGGTATGCCACCAAATACCAATCGCTTGAAACACAAAATGCTGTAAACCGACAAGGACCCGCGTTATGAAAAGCAAGAGTTAAACGAAAGCTTCCAAACGATGCAGCGAATCAATAAGAAAAGAGCCGGCATCAATCCCGATTAAACAAGAATTCTTTCACTAAAGGCGAACCAGCAAACTCCGGGTTCATGAGTATACAACTACCGTAGCGAGAGCCATTAGCTGATGTCATCCATTGTGGTAAAGATTGAAGTCGTTAAAACTTACGACAAAAAATAATTCAACCCTTGTCTTCTCGAATCTAGGAACTTCGTCCTGAATCTTGAAACGACGCTCTTTCTCGGCAACTGCGGCAGTGCAGCTTTAGAATTCGGAAACGCGAGCAATAATTTTTCCCTCAACGAATCGAATTCCGAGTAACGTTTAATGACCGTAAACTTCTGGCCTTCTAACGTCTCTACCGTACAATTCCAGACGACATATGCACCGGCCCTTAGCGGCGACCCGCTAATGATTGTGTAGTCTCCCACTATGACGCTACGGGCAAAAGCGGCCGAGCTACGTTCAGATGGCTCGACGGTATGGTCGACTAAGTCTATGGGCGCCGGTTGGACGAATGTCAAACTAGCGCCCGACGCTGTACGGTTGCGATTCCGGAGAAAAGGGAGGGAGCCTCGCCGATGGCCACCCGTCGGAGTGGGAGGCGAGCTGAGGGGTAATGTACTATTGGGGTTCATGCCGACGGGCGAACCACCCGTGGCGTCCGTGGAGTTGCGAAAGTTCTGGAGGTCATCGCGGAGAGGGTCGTAGGTGTCGATGGGAGGGAGAGATTGCTGGGGATTTGGCTGGGAATCCATCCGGGGAATCCATGGGTCGGTTCTCGAGTACTTGTTGAGGACGAAGGACGTAGACGTTGTCAGAGAATAGACATATTTGGCCGTTGGGAATTCTGCAGGAGAAAGGTACCAGAAAAGGTCCAATGATCCCTTGTCTTGTCAGCGAAGCGCTCTCTCTCGGCGATTGGGATCTCGTTGGGGCCGATTGGTTGCGCAGTGCGGCAGAATCCGAAAGAGGCAAGTTTGCGGCGGCATAGTCAAACTGGAACAACGCAGATAAATACAACATTTACAACACAAATCGCGAATTCTTTGGCGGATATGGAGTTTTCAAGTTAGTAGATTCAAGGGGTTCCTCTTGGTGGCAATTTGGAAATCGTTTTTGTTCATTAATATTACAATGCATGTTTGGTATCATGTATACACATTTAACCCTTCATCCTCCCCCAATCTCAAGATCATCCCCCAATCACAGCATATACACCAGCGTCAACAAGAGCACAACTGGTGCGAATACCAGCACGTCTCTGGCTCTGTACTGCGATCCAGTACTTGGAGCATTATCCCCACTACCGCCGGGATTAGTTACATCGCCACCCCCGTTGATCGGTGGGGAATTGCTCGAGGATGTGGGTCTAGGAGTCGAGATACTCGACGCTGCGGATGATGAGGCCTCGATGGGTGTCGGGGTTGGGCCTTCAAACTCTGTAGTGTCTTGGGTTGGAGTCGATGTAGAAAAATCGCTCGCCAGAGACTCAAACGAACTGGAGGCCGCAGCGAAGTCGGTGACGTAGGCGGAGATGGTAGTAGACGTGCTTGTTCTCGAGCTCCTCGTGGAAGTATAGTCGATAGTTGAAACCCAAACGTAATAGTACCAATAGTAATACCAATAAATGGTGGTAGTATACCACCTGTATTCGACTGAGGGACGTGTCGTGGGATTTGGCGCTGGCGTCGGGGATGGTTGATTGGACACAGTGTCTCCTCGTGAAGTTGGGTCGGCAGCGATTGAGCTACCTCCGCCTCCACTAGTACCTTGTCGACAGCCTCTTACACCGGCGCTATTGATAACACACCGGTATCCAGGGCGGCAGGTTCCGTCTAAGTAAATATTGTCAGTTTGGAAGATCGGATAACGGTCATTGGGCAATTGGAGTACGTACAATCCCGGCAACATTCACCACCTGGTAAAACGCAATATCCAGTCCGGCAGCAGAGATATCCTAGATGGTACTTATTAGTATAAAGATTTGACATTTTGCATTTTCGTGTACGTACCGGAAGTGCAGTAGTCGCCGTCGTTCGAACAGCAGATAGCGGAATCCGGAATACAGCCGTTTCCGCAACATTTTCGCCCAGCATTGCAAGCGCCTAGAAAAGGAAGAAAAAAGCCACTTAGAACCGATGATGATTTCTTGAGAATAATTTAGTGGGAGTAAACGTACCTCCACTCGAACAGCATGTCTGCCCACTAACAATACATGTGCCGTCGTCGCAGCACCTCCCTGGCGAACGACAGCATCTCCCACTTGATGGGCAAAGGCCATATCCCGAAGGACAACTTTGTCTTGGGTTCAATGACATCCCTCGCTTTTCTAGGTCCGCGGTGATATCCAATCCGGCCATTGGCGCGCCATTCTTATTCATCTCCCGCCCCAACATTCCGAACTCCCCGACTTCTCGCGCCTCCAGCGGGTAAAAATGGAGATCGTATTCATTTGCTAGCGTCACTGAGAATCGCAGCGCTGTCAGTACAGCGACGGAAAGCAGGTTACTTCGCATGGTGTCGGATTATTAATATTGTCGAAGGCGCTAATCTTGGCAGAAGCTTAGCTTCGGAAATGAGGAATATTGACAGCTAATATAGATTCTGAACAAGCGAATGTCGAGAACCTTAGTCTGCGACATCTGTAAGGGAGAAGAGATCTCTTTTAAAACCATCACATAACGTTAAGGCATTCACATCCCTCCCTCTCGCAATCATAGGCATCTTAACACACTCCTGATGACAACGGGGAAGATCGGCCACCTACGAGCCAGTTGTGGGAAATTAAGAGGGTCAATCTTGGCACCCTTGATCCATGATCCGGATCCGATCTAAAATGACAAGGGTTGGTTTTCCTTGTTTCCCTTCCGCGGCTCAACTTGAAAGCAAGCTTTCATCTCAAGGGCCCACTACTGACATGGTTAAGTGCACCGATTCCAAATCGTTTACTGGAATGTGGTGATGATGCAAAATCAACTAGTTTGGCCTGACTGAAACCCTTCCCCTGTGTGAGTTCTACGCAAGTGCGATATGCGCGACACCAAAGTTCGGTAACTTCCCACGTGCGCCTCGGTGGCAACTGTCGTCGCAAATCCGTGAGCGACCTGCAGCTCTATGGCTATGATGTCACGCTGTAGGCAGAACTGTGGAGACAGCTACCTGGCAGTGACTCGAGCTCACGATTCGTTGCGCCGAACGACGCTAGCTAAGCTCACTAGCGGCTCCCCAAATAGCGCTACTACCTAGATAACATGACATACCTGCCAGTCAACAAGAATTCCAAACTTTCTGTCTTTGAGAGGATACAGACTATAAACCCCTCTTTCCTCAGTTGCACCAGTAATTGGGATCGGGTTGTGAATTGCTCAAGATAGAGGTTGCCGAACTTGTGCAATGAAAGACCAACATTTCTGGGGAAATTGTGCAGCGGCAACATGGAACATGACGACCCGTCTTTCGGGCCCGAACCAGGGTGGAGGGCAGGGGTGGTATTGCTTAACGTTAGACAGCCAGGCACAACCCGTGAGGGTTTACACCTCACTTCGCGAATTCGGTGAAATCCACGAACTGCAGTACTGACGGATAATCTGATGCACTCTTCTACTTTCCTTTCGATAATTTCCCACAAAATACCCGTCGATATTGGATGAAATAAAATTTTTAGTCTAGATATTACGCCGCCATATGTGTATAAGCTTTGTCGGTTTGGAAGATATCTGGATAATGATACACCTAGGTATCCTCATGCATAGGAAAAATAGAAATGAGAGAATCCCCTAATGACTAATTGCCAAAGAAAACCAAGTGCCATTTCGTATTTTAGAACCCTCAATCCTCGTCATCTTCATCCTCTTCCACCGCCGGAAACCAACCGAACTCCCTAAAATCCACTGACATCTCTCCTTGCCTATCGACATTGACCGTCACACCTTCCGCTCTAAGCGCATCAGCCTGCCTTCTCATCCCTGATACAACTTCTCTTTGTGAAATGACGCCCTGAGAATTAATAACTCGTTGCCACGGTACGTTCGAACCATTAAATTCTGCCTGGGGGTCTGTAGACAGATGTTTCAGGGCTACACCCACTTGCCGTGGACGGGTTCTGGGAATGCCAATTGTGTAAGTAAAGATCCTGGGTAAGGGAAGTAAGGATTGCGTTACGGGTAGCCAGCTAGCTTAGCGATATGCCCATACGATGTCACCTTGCCGTAGGGAATTTGCTGGATAGTTTCATAGACGGCAACGCTGTGGAAGATTGCATTAGTAAGTTAGCAATGGAATAACGCGGAAACGATTTTGGACGTACAAGAAAGCTTCGGCTTCATCGCTACGAGGCATCTTGTATATCTATTTCAATATGATAGATACCTATCTTTTGCGAGGTCTTTCAGCGCGATATAGTTTCACGTTAATGACGGCCGGTTGAACATTACACAGCAGGAGGGCCCCTGTGCTTGATTACATAATCCAACCTTGTGTGAAACTAACACACAACGCAATGTCCTCTCAATAACTCGGCTTTGTCTCAAGCACCTGGATTCGAGGCTAGATCTACCTCTTCGATCTTGACAGAATATCATACGCGGCAAGGCTTCTTAAAACACCCTTCAGAAGCTTATCGCCATCTTCTTTTGTAAATCGGTCGATACGACCCGCATCCGCTCGCCTAACCCAGCCGGCTCTCAAATCCGGCCCCTTAATCAATTTTTCCCGAATAATCCATCTTTCCTGCACTAGAACGCCTACATTACGGGCCATTCGCTTCCTTCGAGATGACATGATAATATCGACCGCCCGGATAACGGCCTCCGTTGACTCGTGTGCTGGGAGCAAGGACCTCGTATGCTCCTTGAATAAAGCGTACCAGCTGAAGTGGAGATTAGAGCTACCCAGCACATGGTCCTTCAAACAATATTCATATGCAAAAGGGTAAAACCCAGCCATTTCCCAGTCAATAATAGCAGCGAGTTCATAAGATTTCTCTGCCCCTTCTGTAGACACATCACGGACTAGAATATTCCGCGGTTCGAGATCGTTATGACAGAAAACGAATCGCCCCTGTAGATCTTTAAGGATATCGCTGGGAATTTGAAGTTGACCGATGTTGTCGTATGCCGAGTCGATAATGATCCCGGCACCTGACGGTGGCATCTTGATACTCGATGTTGGTGATTTCGGATTATTTTCCTTTACGAGTGCAGTAAAGAGGTCGGCTGCACTTTTAACGTAGCCGAGCCGTGGACCGCCCGCTATTAGTGCATTCTTGCCGCCCGTTGCGTGTGGAAAGGGCGTTTTGAAGAGGGCTTTCTTTACAGCTCCATCCTCTAATCGGAGTGACTGTATTCTTTTCATAGCATCCGCGACTGAGCCCACCAATGCCGCTTGTTGGCTGTTTTTGAGGTCTTGCCATATAGACTCCAGTGTTACGGTTCCGGTAATAAATTCCATGACCGAGAATTCAACCTATACCGGTACCATTTTTTTAGTCTTCTGCAAGCAAGTTCCAGACAATATCCCAGGAAAACCCACCTTTTGCCCATTAATATCAGGTATATATCCGACGTTGAAAATCTTTGGAACGAGCCCAGGAATACCAAGGTGTGCCAGCTGTTGCATAGCCAATACTTGCTCGAGTCGCCCGCTCGCCGAGTCTAGACGCACTAGGAGGTCACGTATGGCATATTTTGATTCTCCTGCGAAATGGGCGCTGAAAGTACAAGTTTCAAAGGTCTGGGCGAGGATGTCTATCTTTGCTGGCTGTATGTCTCCGAATACAGTTCTGAGAATATCGTGGGATGGGGCCAAGTCTTGAGAATTGGGTGAAGACGTCATTGCGATGACTCTTTAGAGACTGCCAGTGCTTTACATAGCGGGTTAATGAACGGCGTATGGGGTGAATGAATGTTGTGCGAGTGAACAGCTGTACAGGACTCTTATATAATGTTCCAACGTATGAAAAAAAAAGGATGGGCAGGGAAGACAGAGAAACCGGCGATCCACGGCCATGGCGTGCATATATAAAGAAACTCACAACCAAACCCGGTAATCTACCCTGATCCCACCCTTCTAACAGCACCAGAAGGGCCAGGGAGGCTCCCAAACGTGCATGTCATCCATTTTGCAACAGCAGACGGCAACACAAAACGGTGAACCCATTCAGGTTACGATGTCAGGGGATATTCCGGGGAAACAAAATTACATTTTGGGGCGGATCTCGGATGGATCTATATTGTGATGAGAATGCGTCATTGTTATGCATAAGGCTTACTAGAGACTCGAGACTCCCAACTCTGCAGTCAGGCATGCATTGATGGCAACTGGAAACCGCAAAACTGAGTAAACCGCTTCAGTTGAATAATCGACATCATCCAATTAATCGATTGGGACGAATTATTGAAGGGCGAATATTTATGCTTTATAAATTCTTGATCAATTGAAGGATTATTATTACTATGTACTTCATCAAAATTATACAACAGTCCTCTATCTCATTACCAATTATTCATGCACCATTCCCCAAAAGCGGTGATCTATCCCCATATGTAACAAATAAACCAGAATTTAAAATGCTTCCAAAAACGCCTGTAAATGCTACTACTGCCTCTAATAAGATTCTGCCACACATATATATACTCCGACTCAACTTAACTATGGAGTGTCTGCCACGATATCGATCGCTAGCATCACACCATAGCTTAGTTCTTCTCGGCATCGGCCGTCTTTTCCTTTCTCTTGAATCCTTGCTCTGTATTGTGCTCCTGGTCAAGACTCAAATCCTCAGTGAAAATAGCCAAGAAACCACCGACAATTGCGAACGCAAGGAACACAAGCCAAACGTTCTTCAAAGCAGCAGCGTAACACCAAACAAGCTTCTCTCGAAGTTCGCCGGGGGCACCGAAGGGCATATGCTTGATAACTTCAACAAGAGCGGCGGCATCCTTGGCATATTCTCCAGCGACAGCTTCGAGTTCAGGGAAGCTTTCGAGCTTGGATTTGAGGAAGTTCTGGAAAGCCATGCCACCGATAGCGACACCGAAGGTTTGGCCGAATGCGCGGAGGAAAGAGAACATAGCAACAGCGTAGCTAGTATCGGTGGCTGGGGCGGAAGCTTGAATGGCTAGACCCATAGATGGGAAAAGCATACCAGTTCCCAAGCCAGAAACCAAGTTGATGAAGACCCATGCAACTGTAGTGGTGTGGACATCAAGGAGGTAAAGGAGGCCCTGTTACATGTTAGCTGTGTTTAATTTCCTCTGGGAAACGGTAAATCTTACAATTCCAAGGATGGTAAGTGCCCAACCGGTATAGACGGCCCATCTGAATTTACCAGTTATGGAAACGATGATACCGACAACAACAGAAGCGGGAGCGACAGTGAAGGTTTGAGGGAAGACGGAGACACCGGCCAAGATGGCAGTTTGGTTCTTAACGGCCAAGTAGTACAGAGGAAGGTAATAGAGGAGGCCCCAGAGACTAGTATCCACGTTAGTTTTTTGTTTGGGGATTTAGGGATCACGAAGGGGAATCATCACATACATGATACCATGCATAACGGTGCCGAGATAGCTGACAGCGGCAGTTCTTTGCTTGAAAACGCTCATTCTGATCAGTGGGTCCGCGGCGACGAAGTTCTCGTAGAAGACGAATCCAATGAGACCGGCGGCGCCGACAACGAGTGGTACAACTGTCCTCCAAGAGTTCCATGGGTACATGGTACCACCCCAAGTGATTGGGATCAAGAAACTAGTGCAGGAGGCGATGAAAATGGTACCACCGATCCAATCGATACGTCTCAGTTTGGCGGCCATGCTAGTTGGAAGGAAGTTCAATCGAAGGAAGACAGGGATCATGATAAACCCGATACCGCAGAAAGGAAGATTAATCCAGAAAACCCAGGTCCATGAAACCCTAGTCTCAGGTTAGACAAATATCACGAAATGTGCCAACGGAATATAACATACTTCTCGGAAAAGACACCACCAAGGACGGGACCAAGGACACTACCCAAAGCCCACATGGTCGAAAGGAAACCAAAGTACTTTCCTCGCTCTCTGGAGGGGTAAAGCGTTAGCGGTCGGTACTCTGAATTCCTGAAACCTGTTATACAAAGACATACCTAAGTGGAACCAAATCTGTAATGATAATCTCAGAGACGGCGATAATGCCACCGCCACCAATACCCTGAATGGTACGACCGACGAGGATTAAGGTGAAGTTCTTTGCGACGGCGCACAAAATGGCGCCAATAGTAAAGAATACGAGGGATGTGAGAATCAATGGTTTACGGCCGAAAATGTTCGAGAAGGATCCGAAGACGGGTTGAATAACAGTGGAGGCAAGTAAGAAACTGGTTCCAGTCCAGAATGCCTCTGTTGCGCTGCCTTTTAGTTCGCTCGCCATAACCTGTGGTAAGAAGTTTAGTATGACTTGCGGAAAATATCGTTGGAGTTTAAAAAGAATATATGTACCGGTCTAGATACGCAGTTTGTTAGCTTGTGTCTCTGATTTCATTCAGAATCCAAATGTCTATATGTAGATATAGATACGTACAGTGCAACAGAGATGATAGTAGCATCCAATGCAGCCGCAAGAGTGATAATCATGAGCGACGCAAATGCCAACAACATCCTCCAATCCATTTTGAACTCTGGAGCCTTTGTGCTTGCGCTGCCGGTTTGCAGCGTCGACTCGCCAGACGGCTCATTTGGTTCATTTTGTTTATGGTCTGTTTTGGAATATACTTTGGAGACGGCTAACTCCTGTTCTACCGTCGACGACATTGTGAGGGCTTTGTTTTGCGGTCCACCTATAGATGGAAACGATGTGGGTCCGTTCGGAGTCGGGGCTGGCTGGAATTGCAAACGTTTTCTATTGACAAGCTGAAGTGTCGAAAAGTGCTGAGAAGTCTGATATTTTTTTTTTTGGAAATGTAAAGGGGATACAATCCAAGATATATATATATTCGAAATTCGAATGTCCCTTATATAAGGATTGAAGTTATAGGATTGCTGTCCTTCGAAGTGTGTGCCAATGCAATGATCTTTAATTGGTTGATGATAATGATATTGATAAGATCACAAGAAAGATGGAGGATATCAATGGAATATATATAAAAAGAATATTGGTCGTTCCAAGATGGACCTTCAACAGCAATATCAGAGGTTCAGGCATAGCGCAATTGTTTTCCCGCCCGATTCGTCGTCAGCTCCGTGCCTCCGAACTCTCCGTATGATACCATTGTTGGTATAAGGTTATGACTAAGGCCGATATGGACGGGCATAACGGCTAACTAGGGGTAAGAGCTTTCGTTATTCGAATGAAGTAACGTTATTCCGACATGCACCGTCAGAGGCTCTTCGCATTATGCTCCCTTGGGAGCCTTACTCGCTATTTTCCTTGATTTGAACCCTCGTATTCTCGTATTGCCCGATCAGGAGTACATGTCCACGCATATCCTCCAGAAGACCAAAATTTTTCACCTCAGGAAGCGAAAACCTAACCAAAACTCTGCGCCAGAACCAGCACAACCTTATCGCGAAAGGAGTTGTTCCGTGAGTGGCGTCGAGACCCCTGCTCTGCTGTCCGGCGGGGCAACATTTCGTCCGAACCAACCTTTGGACCAATAGGTTTCCAGGCCACACCACTTTCCCATAGACATCGCTGGTTTGTACGTAATCTAGAAGATTTGAAACCTACAGCGCCAAGAGCCACTCATAAGGCTGAAATAACTCGAGCTCTTTCCGCACAGAGGTCAGCAATGCTCCGTCGATAATGTGTTGACGGAGCCTTATATATTTGAACCTCTGTTCTTTTGCATTCATTCCGCCCAGGCTCCAAGACGAAGGTTCAATGGCCAGATGGTTTGCCCCGTCGGTCGGGACGATACTTGGCACAGACCCTTCCCACGTATTTAGGCTCACGGTTCCGACATTTCTGATTAGTAGACCTGGTATCTATGATGTCGGATGATGAGGCCCTCTGAGGCCCGTTTTTCGGGTCACGCATGGTTACACAGTGGCCTCGTCGTCGAAGCCCTAAGTTACGATAGCATACACGTACCCATACCCACCACGGAGGTCGGAAGCGAATTGTCTCCGTACCGAATGAATTGCCAATTGTGTGGCTATTCTCCGACTGTCCCAACTCGTATTGTCTGTTGTGGTTTGTATACATGTAATTGCAAGATTCACAATGCCTAACAATATGCAACCGTCGGCCGTCCCATTACCAAGCCTGACAAACTCGCCATCTCCACGGTTTTTGCTTCAAAAGTGCCGTGAAAGTATATTTCCCCCCTTCAATGCTGACGACGGGTTCGATGTGAGCGAAGCTATGTGGGCTGTCGGCATCTCGTTTTCTAATGGAGAGTGTAGACTTCGACTGCCGACGGCATGATATCACATTGTTTGTTGTTCTTCTCGGTACCAATACCAGTGTCCACTTCAGGATGTCAGATTAACTGATCAACGGCTCATTCATGCACATCTACCTCTCGTCTCCGGACATTCCGAACTGGACATTCCGACTATGCGATATCAAATAACGAAGTTTCTAGCAACCGTGAAATTCATTAACTTCCAATATATTATTACAAATAGGGGAAGTATCATACAGGTAAAGTGACCCCACGTAAACTACCCAGGTAAACCAAGATATCTAGAGGGAAAAAAGGAAGAAGATAAAAGACATTGGGAGAAACCAAAAACCTGGGTATATACTTTTTGGTAGCCTAACACGCCATTAAACGCCTTGACCAATATGTCGGACTGTCGGTACTCAAGCGGGAAGGAAGTCTATCTATTTTACAACCAAAAGGAAAGACGGAGTAGACGTATACGGGCCACGAAGGAAATAATTCAAAAACGAAGGAAGAAAGAACACAAGGAGGAACGAACTGAAAGAACCATACAAAGCACTCGTGACCAAGACACCGGATTGCCTGATGCGCTTGCCGGTTAGGCATCTAGTCCTCAAAATTACCAACCACTTGCGCATCCTAGTGTACCCGATATTTGTTCGGATCAAACCGTTCTATATCCGATAGGTTTATAATTGTCGGCCGTTTTGCATTTTCTCGTGGTGGTGTCTGCCCACTCATCCTAATACTTTGGTAGTTGTCATCCCCAGAATAACTTAACCATTTCACCAGCATTCTTTCAAGGTTGGCGGTAACCACGGGTTTACTTAGGTAGTCGCTCATCCCGGCTTCTCTGCACTTCTCCCTATCTCCCTTGATCGCACTAGCAGTCATCGCAATAATAGGAACATTTCCGAGGGGTTCTGGAAGCAGTCGAAGTGCTCGAGTTGCCTAGTATCATTCATAAGCATATTTTCTTCCATAAGACTATTACAACCAATGACTTACCGAGTATCCATCTAGCACAGGCATGTGGCAGTCCATGAGCACGATATCGGGGAACATTTTCCCAGCCATTGTGGGGTCAGTTCGATTGTTCCGTACTTCCTCAAGTTTTACAGGTTGGTTAGGGTTCTCTTCTTGTTCGAGCCTCTCTTGAACCTCTCGTTGAATTGAAGCGGAGTAATTTGCTCGTAATTTTGGTGCTGGTATGTTAACGACAGAATCTTTCGGAAACTGGAGATTTGCTTCGATGAGGTAGTCTAACGCTTCCTGACCGTTGGATACCGCCGATGCACTGAATCCGAGCTAGCATATTGTATGGTAAGTGAATTGTTCGGGGTTCGCGATCATACATTATCAACTCACCTTTTTTACGAGCTTAGTAGCAATCTGCTGATTGATCAAGTTATCCTCCACGATTAGGATGTGTAACTTTATTCTCCTTTCCATTGGGAGGACGAGTTTCGGGTCTAGGGTCGAATGGAGATACGGCGGTATTGAAATCGAGGATGCAGTAGAACGAGATCGGCTCCGGAAATATGGTTCATTCAAGGATTTCTCGCGAGCTGCTGGGTCTGCTCGTGTTTCCGGTCGCGAGGTCTCGCGAAGTAGCGGGGATACTGGAGGAGTGACGACATCGCTGTTCACCAACGGGTTAAGTCTAGGACTCGCGCTGGTGTCACTCAGACTCCGTATAGAGAGACTGTTATCATTCTGCAACCTTTCAGGCACGCTGTCAAGATCCGGCAGTTGCAAACCTTCACCAGCTGAGGACCTCGGAGATCGAGAAAGTGGATAACGGAAGGGTACTTTCTACCGTCGGGTCAGCATTTAATACAGCATGATATAGATAAGAGTGTTCGCCCTCTACTTACAACGGTTGCCGTAGTTCCCTTTTGATATACTATTTGCCAAATATTGTTAGTTGGATTCGGGTTCGCTACAATTTAGATATGTCTCAAGTCACCCATACCGCTTTTGAGTTCAATAATACCGCCCATAAGGTCGACCAGCTACTGGATGTCAGTCATCACATTAATCTACCGGATCGTATGATCTTGAACTTACGTTCTTTGATATCGCGAGCCCTAGCCCCGACCCACCAAACTTCCTGGCAGTCGAAGAGTCCGCCTGGCCAAATGGTGTAAACAGCGATTTCATGACATCATCCTTGATACCAATACCTGTGTCTTCGACTTCAAACTTTACTACAATATACTTCTCGGCGCCTTTCGCTAGTTTAGGCACCAAGTCATTGGTCATGGTATCCACAATCAGCTCCTTCTCGACCTCGACTTTCAGGCGGACATGACCCTCGAGGGTAAATTTGATGCTGTTGCTGAGAAGATTTGTGAGGATTTGCCGAATCCTCCCGGGATCTCCCAATACTTGTATATCATATTTGATATCGTCCGCAATGTCTGTAATGAAGTGAAGCCGCTTCTTCTCGGCGTGGATCCCCATCATCCTGATGACATCTGACAACACAAGGGCCAAGGAAAACTGGACCTCTTCGATATCGAGTCGGCCAGATTCGACTTTCGAGAAGTCAAGAATGTCATTGATGACAGTGAGGAGAGCATTCGCAGAACGTTGTATATTTTCGGCATATTCTTGCTGTTCCTCGCTCAGGTCGGTATCGAGAAGGATCTCGCTCATACCCAGGACTCCAGCAATTGGGCTATACGTTTAAATTCGAGTCAGTTTACTTTATCAAATGGAGCTGCTCTAGATTTGGTGATATACGTTCGTATTTCATGGCTCATGTTAGCCAAAAACTGTATGGAAAATATTAGCACTGCACTATTATATTGTTTCGGAATTGCTGACGAGTATTACCTGAGATTTCAGACGGTTTGCCTCATTTGCGGATGTCTCCTTTGCAACGACTAACTTGGAAGTTAGGAAATAAGCTCGCACAGATACTAGGATTTGTGAGATTCGTACGCCTGGCATTCTCCTTTGCCTGCTTCGCAAACTTGTCGTCGAATTCCTCTTGCATTTGTGTAACGTCTCTTAACCAGATCAGGCCAGCAACCCAATCCCCATTAGAATTGAGAATGCCCTCCCCGGCGACATCGAAAACCTTTCGGTCTCCATCCCTATTGATTAAGCCAACCTAATTTTATGCGAGGACTATTAGATCGTGTCTCGATGGCGGAGGGCTAATCACACTGTATTTCGATAGGAAGGAATCACCTTTTGGGGCCTGAGAGGCTTTTGCGAACGACATAATCTCTATTGATATTTAGTCATCAGAGTGCCTGTTTATGCGGAGTATGTTAACTTACTACGAGGGGATATTCTTCAAGCTCAAGTTCCGCTTTAAATTCTTGGTCATATACCTTAAACTTCGACGTCCAATGATTATCCATAAAACCAACTATGATAGAGTTAGCGAGTAAACTAAAACATGTGATACTTATCGATGGGCATATCAGATATTGGGCTACGATGCACTAACCGTCGCCAGATGCGGGCATATCTACAGCCGCCCAATATAGGCCCGATTTGTTGGCGAAAGTGCATGATCCATCCAACCAAGTTGCAAATACTGAAACTGGTTAATATATGGGCTATAGATGAAAATAGAACGGCTTCTCCACAAACCTGGGACTGCCATAGTATCCAGCTGCGTAGTTTGAACATAGTTATTATCAGATGCAAAATATCTTGGATTTGCGCACCTACCACCGCATTTTTCATGATTGCCATTTTTTGGAGAACCGTCAATTGAGAGTTTTCGGGAGAATCGATTTGCATTGAAAGGATGTCTATATCCAGATCGATGAGGCCGGAGTAATCGTCCTTGTCAGTATTCTCCCTAACCCACGCCCCAGATGAAGCCGGCAATTTGGAGGACCGGTGGGCTATTAGTGAGGAGGTTGTGTGGTCGACGGGCCCAACGCTAACGAAAGTAAGGAGGTAGTAATATAGCCCAGCCGTATCAAAGGAGGTAATGATGCATTTGCCTTCATAACGAGCGTTCCCAGAAGGAGAAATTGCTGAGGTGTATATAGAGTTGCCGCTGAGGAACTGGGGGTTCTGTTCATCGGATCCGAATTCGAATTTGATTTGAGGAAGAGAAAATACAACATCCACCGAAGCATCTTTGATTCGTCCTACCTCTTGGACCTTAGTAACTTCCTCAAGGAGGATTCTATGGTCGTTCTTTATGTTTGGTCGCTCTTTCTCTGGAAGGTTTTCCTGAGGAAATAATTTGTTCTCAGTTAACGGACGAAGCGCATCCAGTAGTCTAGATCCGTTGATTAAGTAGTTAGACTCATGAATATAACGAGGTGTAGTATCTCCTTTAACGTCTTCATCCGGCTTACGTACCTCGTCCAGCCGAATTCGATAAACACGGCTGAGCCCTCCTGTATCAACCCAATACCCATCTCCGATAAGCTGTACCCCCTTATCATATCCGATGTCACAGGTGGTACCTGAGAGAAAGGGTCCGACTCTTTCTCCGATTGTATTCGAACAGCATGGAACAGCCTCTCCATAGAATAGTTACAGAACTCGATTTGCTTGGTGTTCCCGGATATGATGAGTGCTGGGCTAGGACTATGCTGCAAAGCAGCGTAGCATAAAGAGTCCGGCGTCACAGACGCATAGCTTGCATCCGACGATGGTGCCATGCGGGCTAGGCCAAGTACATCACCAACCACGTTTTAACCCCTGCGTTTCCGAACGACGTGAAGACCGAGGGTATAAGAGACGACTTGCGGGAGTTTGGCGGGCCAACCAATCCATAAGATGGGAAGCAAATGTAAAGGTCGCCAAATGACAAATATGGATAAAGGTTTTGTCCGTTCTCTTTGTCCGGTGGATTGTGAGCAGCGTGTAAGAGAGGGGGAGATAAAGAGGACCCTGGAATCTGCGGGGCTGGCAAGCCTCAGATCTTGGAGGCAGCTGGTTATGCAAGTTGTAGTGATCAGATCGCGTTAGGGATAGGAATGTGATAGATATTCGTGCAAAATTCAAGTATTTCAAAGACAGGATTTAGTATTTCCCATTTACAATATCAGGGGTGGACGAGGTACAAGCAGTGTGCGTAGTGTATGTATTTGACACAAAGTTCTTCCTCCATTTTCTCCATTATCTTGACCAAAAGCAGGGTAACTTCGAGGCAAATGATGGTTCCTTGCTTCACGATAGAGTTTTGGAGCTATGACGAAATGCTGCTGCATGCTTTCCACCGATTTTTGCGTTGTGCTGGATTGTGGCCCAGAACTCCAACACCGCTTGTGCCACGTGCCGAATCTGAGAGGTTGCCCGCCGGAACAATGCGTTGGAAGCGAGGGCTGGCACACGACCTTATTGATAAATGCGTGCCCAAGAGAGTATAATGTATGCATGTGGATTGGGGAATGGCTGCCTCAGTCATCAGTCTTAGTTGAACCTATGTGAACACTGCTGTCTCAGGCTCGCTATTAAAAATAGTAGCATGATTCTAGATAAGCTTTGAAGTCTCAAATACCAGGTACGATATCTCTGGGGAATAAGGTTGAGATAGTGGAGTTGTTTGCTGAACGGTGGATAGGTTCTTCCTTGACCTTTACGGTATTCGTTTTGTCCTAGGTCTGAGTTGTATAACGATCATGCTATCTGGTTAGCTACCCAGGTATATCCGTTGGCTAACGGTCGTCGATAGAATTATATGTAAAAAAAGAGATCCTGCTTGTTGTGTATAAATTGAGGGAAAGTGTGGTTAAGGGTCGGATGAGAGAATCATCAATAGGAAAACAACCAAAAGATACTATTATTTGCGGTCAGTTTTAAAGCTCTGATGGAATACAACCATGGGCCGGGAACTCACTCCAAGCACGAATATACCCAGTCCGATTATTGGCCAGCCGCCAGAAACGGCAAAACCTTCAATCAGTGCCTTCTGCCCAAAATAAAATCTTAAAACTCCGATCGAGATTGTCACAAGGGCAATACCCACTGTCAGGGCGGATAACGTTTTGGCAGTGTCATGGATCGATGGCATCGAAGAAGAGGAGTTGCGAACTACTAATCCGGCCATTATAGCCTGTTCCTCATTCTTGTGTACAATGACGGATATTTGCGCCAATAAGACACCTGTCATTGCGAATGCACCGCTGGTGCGTAGCCATCCAAGAAAAGTTCGTTCAAGTGCTGCCCGTGGAAAATGATAAGTCAGTAAGAAAAGCTTCGCATATTATAGTCTTAGATATTGAACAGGACGCGGAGAAATGTCACAACAATAATGAATCTGTGAAGCTGGGGATGTCAAGGGATTTAATGACCACCTGCCCGGTGGCTATGGTATGCACAATGGTCGGTGGGATGGCAATATTCCCTTACCTAGGTGGTCTCTAACCCCTTGCCAGGGTACCTCCCGACTAAAGCGGTTGTTTCCGAGACTCGGAAGCCATGATTTCGAAGCCTTTCGTCCCCTGTGAGGGTTCCGAGTAGATTTTGGTATATCTATCCCCTGTGGATCGGGCGCATGGCCGTATATTCTATTGACCCCGGAGCTCGTGCTTGGACTTGCGTACCCATGGGGAGTGCCGGATCCACTGCTTCCTGCCCATCCATTTCCCAGGCTCAACTGAGAAGCTTGAATGCTTGTGTAACCGCTGAATCCAGGGTCAGACCTGTCGTGGCCTGAGTCTGGCCCGGCCGTTTTGTCGAAAAAGGAAATTTGGCGTAGTTCGAGAATGTCGCCATCTCTGTCGCTTCTCATTTGCTGCACGTCATGCATGGTTCTAGCCCCCAGCGCCCGGGTATTGTCGCCGGACCAATTGGCCATTGGAAATTACTTGAGGCCCTGAGGACTTATTGAAATTGGTTCGGGGCAGCTGTTGGCCGGTTTATATTAGGGTTCCTGAAGCCGTTGGCTGTGATTTGGACTTGTGCGATTGATGTTGTCAGTTGTGTGCCGAACCCGCGCACTGTGTGAAGAGTTCTCGACGCCATTGGTCACATCTCATTGCTCCGAGAACCTTCCGTGATCCGAGCTGCCGATATCAGATATCAAATTTTTCCCAACAGTCTAGCTTCAAATAGTCATCGCAAACGGCACAGATGTTGTTCCCTGACAGGAACGGGGCCGTCTTGGGGCACAAGATTGCACTGAAACGGTAGAAAAAAGATGTCGAGCCCGTTGTTGGGCTGGACTTCTTGTCGATACCAGTCTGGATGCTACACAGTTAAGTAGTGTAGATGTACATGCGGGAGTCCCATGTCCTTCGTTGACAGGCGCTAGCTACAATTTGTCTTAGCAGTAAAAATAACTTTCTGTCAAAGAATAATATTAAGTAGTATAAATACTAGTATATATTGGTCTCGATTAGTCTCGAAGCAAGTCTCGATTTAATGGGGAGTCAAGATTAAATTCGCGGCTCGAGAGCCGGTATTGGTGAGAGTCCCGACCCGAGACCGAAGCGGGCCGAAATCTCTATGTACATACAACACAAGGCGACATAACAGGGGTCTTCGAGACTGCTGCAGCATGCGGGCGTAGGATGTATTACGTATATTACAATTATATCGAGAGAGTGTCGTTCAAGCTAGAACGAAGCTTCTGCCGTAATTGAACATCACTCTGCCCCCAAATCATGATACTATTCAACGAATAATCTCTAGGAGGAAGGGCCGATATTCCGTCCGTTGTATCTACGTACATTTACATGTATGGACACGTACAACCAACTCAAATTTTGTGATTCCGAATCCTGCAAGCAGAATCTAGAGATCTAGATACTTGTGCCCATGCACCTGAATCAGTTAACTCTACTTGCATCCGCAGAGCTAGGTCTCAAGATCTACGAACCGAAGCAAAAGTATTATTCCGACTTACCGGCCTTGCGAAATTCAGGGCGATCGTTTAATTACTAGCTTCATGTAACCCAGCGGATCTATATACGAGTAGCCGGCAGCGTATATCTCCGTATCAATGATTCGATTTTGTTTCACATTCTATCCATGCCCTTGTTAGTCTCAGAAGAGTTCCCTTCCTCTGAAAGGCATAAGGAGCTAAGCGTAAATACAAATAGTGATTACACCGTAATCACATGAAGAGAAGTCATGATAACGATTGCATACGTGTAAGGGTAGTTAAAATTTAAACATTCGCAAAGTATGTATCAGATGCACGCCTGGAATATAGCATCGAACACGCGCAAACGATGGGGAAGAATAGCTCAGCGATTCTGATACGCGGAATATATAAGTCACGGGTTAACAATGCATTGGTAACATACAGGTGGAATATTTCCTCCGATGGCGACTTAGGCGTGGTATGGAGCACGCCACCTTACCTCACTACCCGGCTCTACATTCTGAACAGTTATATCAATATTCACATAAGGCGCAGTAAGTTTAAGTTGTTGGGCTGCAAGATAGCTTCCATATAATAGATTGTAACAAGGACCATAGTATCCATAGAGTAGCCAGTATACTAGTACTCCATACAAAATTATATTGTGACGGAATATACCAATAACCGTTTCATATCCAATATTTGCCTGGTGGTATCAGAGTCTATATAACCTATAAGTAGTGGATTTTGCTATGCCATACTACTGACTAAGGTTGTCATAATGCATAAATTCTAGACTATCCGTAACTCATTCCGTTGGCGACGGCATCAGTCCCGGAATTCTTCCCCGGCTTCATCTAAAGCTTTACCTTAACACGTAGAATTAATTAATAAATCTTACCATGGTAGCGGATGCCTTTACCTTGGCTCTGCGAGTGCAAGGGTGGACCTTGACATTCTGCCTGAATATTGCGGATTCCACCAATTGAAATTGATATAAAAAAGAGGATTCTGCCTTGCCAAGATGGTCTTTAAAACAACCCGAATAGACACCTCAAACTCCACCAGATTAACCTCCTTAGTCCCGGAAAATAAAGGTTGCATCTTCGTTTAAAGTTCGGATCGGTTATATGAACGATTCGGTATGGTAATTGTGGTTCAGCCAGATGCCTATCCTGTCAGGATCAATAACCACAAAAGTCGGTAAATCGACCGGCAAATGAAAACACCAATATCGAAAACGCTCGACTGCTTTTTCTTGTATTTTGAGGTCAGCGCTTGCTGAGGCTTCGTTTTACGGCCGTACATTCAGAAAATATTGAATATATATATTTCTGATTCACCTCCAGTGGCTACCTGCCATTACATTAATTGAGGCCCTAATGAGACCCTTAGGTCCGATTGTATATCAAAATATTACTTCTGAATAAACTACTACTGGAAACTATAGTACTACCTCGAACATATAGTTTGAGTTCGATATAACTATATCGTCTTAGCCATACATCTCTATATACCATCATTTGCGGAAGAGAAATCCGGAGTTTAGGTCAACTTTCGGCTTCTCGGGAGCACATCAACAGTCGAAGCTTTTAATGCACCCCGCTCACCCCTCCACCTGGATCCAAGCATTGGATCCAAGCATGGAATCAGGGAGCCGGCTCCAATGAACCAGTTACCAAGCCGGCAAAATTCGACAGGAATTGTCTCGTATCGGTAGTAACCGAGCGGTCTTCACTACCTTGGCGTCGGCCCCTGGCTTGTGCCAACATGCTTAGTCCGTGATGACCAATGTCAAATACCTCAATCTCCCAGATTTGCAGAAATCCATTGTGAATACATACATGTATAGATCTTTCACGGGCACCACGATCGTCTGACCTACTGAGCCATGTTCTTAGCCTACGGAAGCAAAAGAGCTTTCCCGAAAATAATTCAATTGTAATACCTTAGGGTCACGTTTACTTGGAACACTCCACTGTTTGGCCCGTCTTGTGTCGAATGAATAACTGAAATTCAGCTGATCAGGCTTTGTTTACGCTAACAATTGTACAACATTCTCGGATGACGGTAATCATGAACCCGTCGATATACTCTTTCGACTGTATTAGATTCTTATAAAGATGGCGATTCGTCCCGCTAGTTAGTCCAGTCTTTCTTTTCCCCTCCTCTAGAATCACGGGCATTCCCTTCAATCAACCGCAACCACACTATTTAGCAGTTAACCTTTTTACATTGCAATATTGATTCATCGCATACCCCAACAATGAAGTCGATACTTGTAGGCATATCGGCCTTGGCTGGACTCGTGCAGGTGGCCTTCAGCCAACAGACCCTGTGGGGTCAATGTATGCTAACAACCCCGGTTCTAAATTAAAAACGCGGTAAAACTGACATACAATTGTAGGCGGTGGCATTGGCTGGACTGGGCCCACCACATGCGTATCCGGCGCATGCTGTACCTACTCGAACCCCTATTATTCGCAATGCCTATCTGGTAACTGCAGTCCGGGTGGAGGCCAAACCACTACAGTCCGGACCACAACTACAACTACTAGAGCGGGCAGTACCTCGACGACGACTGCTAGTGGCTCTGGTAGCACTGTCCTCTCACCTGGATGTGGCCGAGCGGCGACTCTGACAAGCGGTACGAAATCGATGACCGTCAACGGCAAGACCCGACAGTACATCCTTAGGGTTCCAAACAATTACGACCCAAATAAGCCGTACAAGCTTATCTTCGGACTCCACTGGCTCGGTGGAACGATGACAGATGTTGCTACAGGTCAAACTGTCCAGAGAGACGTATGGTCCTACTACGGCCTCCAGCAGCTGGCTGGTGAAACCGCCATCTTTGTTGCTCCTCAAGGCTTGAACAACGGCTGGGCCAACTCTGGCGGTGAGGACGTTACATTCGTTGACCAGATGATCTCAACCATCGAAGCCGGACTTTGCGTCAACCAGAGGCAGCGATTCGCAACTGGTTTCAGTTACGGTGGAGCAATGTCTTATTCCCTCGCATGCTCTCGAGCAAACGTCTTCCGCGCTGTAGCAGTTCTGTCCGGTGGCCTATTGAGTGGTTGCAGTGGTGGAAATGATCCAATTGCATACTTGGCCATCCACGGTAACCAAGACTCAGTTCTTAACATTTCTGGAGGTCGTACCCTTCGAGATAGGTTTGTGAGAAACAATGGTTGCGCCTCATTGTCACCAGCAGAACCATCCCAAGGAAGCCTTACCCATATCAAGACTTCGTACAGCTGTAGGGCCGGATATCCAGTTACCTGGATTGCATTCGATGGTGGCCATATTGCCGCACCTCGTGATGGAGCCACGGGTGATAGCGGAAGCTTGACTTTCAGCCCCAAGGAAACTTGGAGTTTCTTCAGTCAGTTCAACTAGTGTCTAAATTTAGACTAGGAATACCTGTATATAACCACAAAAAATTGTATTTATTATTTAGATGTATATACGCAGAAAAGAATGGGAAAGGGGCTGTGTTGGATTTGAGTATGTTTCTGTGTCAAAAACTTTTTACTCCTCTGCGTAAAGCTGGTAACAAGTATTATTTATTGTTTTGCATGCACGGGTACAGTTTTCCCTGAGAAATTCATAAAACAAGCCCGTAGGTTTGAGAAGTGGGTTCTTCAAAACAGGATTAATTAGAGAGGGGCTGTTCCCGGTCGTCAGCCTCGATCGAGAATTTTAGAATAAAACCGCAATTAGAAGTAAAATGAGTATTTTATACCATGGTGGCGTTTAAAGACAAGTTTGAAGCAAGTTTATAATATATAATGAAGTACTTACTGATAAATACTAGGTTAGGAAGATGCCCGATTCGATGAGGCTGCGCAGCGTTTCCAGTTTAACTTTCCTTTCTATATTTTCTTACTCACGGGTCTTCGTCATCAATCTCCACCGCACTGGATGGTATCGAGATTCTAGATGTGTTGGCAATGTTGCATTTTAATCATAGCACTGCAGACTGCCTACCACATGCACGCACGCGACCAGCACTGCAGCTGCGGGATCAGGTGGCCAGTAAGAGGCCGTCATTTCCCTATTCGTAAGGTCAAATATCTCTAACTTCTATTGGTCGAGTCTGGTCGATCTTGAAGCTTCTCCTTAGTGTCTTCGAGTATATAAAAGATATAATTATTTAAAGGATGTTGAGAGCATGCGACCAAGACCCAGATCGATTTAGAATCGATGATAGTCACTCCCTAGTTTTAGAACCATAGAGCCAACATGCCAACCGCGCACATTGATCTATTTCCTCAAATATCTAAGCTCTTCGAGCGGAAGGCTTTTCAGAAGCCGTCCCATATCTCTGCACCTGAAAGCGAAGGGATATTTAATCATTTGTACTTCATAATCCTACCATCGACGCCAGCAGGATTCTCCTGCAACGAATTTTTCGTCAGACTATCTCACCCGTCCCACCCATCTGTCAAAACCAGAAACGAAGTCGGCTGGCTCAAATATTTACAACAGCACGCACCACTAGCATTCAGCAATAGGATTCCCAAACTTCTGTTTTACAGTGATACTACAGATGAACTGGGTTACGAGTACACTGTTATCGAGAAACTTCCCGGCGAAACCCTGTGTGATATATGGGAAGATATTGAACCATCTGCCCTGGTTTCCGCAGTTATAGACGTCGTACAAGAGCTTCGGGACCTCACCTTAAAACTTCCGCAAAGATGGTTTGGTGGTTTCACCCCGGAGTTTAAGCCAGGGCCATACGTGGAATGTACCACGTATTCTCTCAATCATGTCGAGCAACATTGGTCCACGTATCCGGACGAAACCTACGAAACACTAAACATTGCAACACCATTCGATAACCTCGCAGAATATTGGAATGCAAGGGTTGCAAGGGACATAAGAATCATCGAAAAACACAAGCACTGCGAGGCGTTGCGCACTAGGTATCTCGAGAATTTAAAGGCCTTACCGGAGATACCCGACTGCGTACACGCTGCAAAACCATTTTTGGCCCACCGGGACTTGGTATTGGGAAATTTATTGTGGGATAGAAAGTCACAGAAAATTACCGGGATTTTGGATTGGGAGTTTGCGGGCATGTACCCTTTATCGGACTGGAATCCGGGGAACACATTGTGGACCACCAAACAACAGAGGAAAAAGAATGGAACTGTAACACAAGGTGTGCTTTTCGACCTATTAGATAAAGAACTGAAGAGGAGAGGGATGGATGACCATGACCAAGCTTTTCGAGAAGGCACCGTAGAGTATCGGTACGCGAGGATTGTGAGTTTGTCTTATTGGATTGTGCGAAAGCATCTTGAGCAAGAAGAGCTTGAGGAAGATGGAAGGGTAAGAACTTGGCTCCAAGAGTTCTATGAGCACGCGGATATTCTATGCCAGGGGCAGCAGACAAAACATCCCATAAACCCGTCTACCAATAACATGGCCGATTTTCAATGATATATAGACGGATAATAGCAATGATTAACGCATGTTCTTGTGATATAATCAAAGGCCTGGTTGTTGTTTGTCTTCCACTGGTCTTGTATGTCTTCCACTAAAATATCCTGCAGCTGCATGGGAGAGAAGCTTGGTTCAATGATCCCTGGCGCCACGTCGGAAATTAAATAGATCGATCGGAAGTGTTGGTGGTACAAACATGGGCAGGCTTCTGGGGCGTAGACGGAATCACTCGGTTCGATTCACATATTTATGTACATAATTTATTGTCATGCGGGTATAATAGATGGAAAGCACGTTGTCAATGGTCGGAAGCCAGGTTTTTGTGGATGCATTAAAACGCTATAAAGGTCTATGAATCCATAGAGAACCAATTGTTCGCAGTTGTTGCATTCTTTTTCTCTGGATAAAATTCGTCTTCCGAGTTCGAGATATAAACCGATTCCTTACATTTTCGCAATCAGGAGTATACGCACCTAGCCCGAATCTCCAATAAAACTTCACGCATATATCGAATCGGCGCCCGTGCCTGCTAGCCAGTTATATCCTATAGAAATTATATCCAAATTTTGTTCTCTAGATGCTATCTTCGGCACCGAAATCGATAGATCCGATTCGGTTGGATCAGCTCATTTGTGTTCGTTGTGGAGTCCAGTACGATGAAACTGATCGTGAGAAACGGACTCGGTGTCCAGTTTGTGATGTAAGACAAATGAGCTCCTGTTTTATTGCATTCTACCCAATGAACTCGGATATAGCATTCATCCGAATATTGATAAACTTGATATATATACTCATTTGAAGCCTGGCTCTATAGGACCATAGAGAAGCTGTTCCCCATGTAGGTCAGACATGGACAACTCTCAGCGAAATGTATAATACCCTACCCGTATCACTACCGATCGGCGGCAACGGTGATGGAGCGCGACGGATTGAGATTTTCGAAGACAATGAAGATCCTACTGTTCACTTTCTTAATACGGTTCCTAAAGTTGGGATTGGCCAGTGTCCGTTCGTCATCAAAACCCCACATGGCGTAGTTATTTGGGAAGTAGTATCGTATATCGACCAACCCACGATCGATGCGGTAAAGGCAATGGGAGAAGTAAAAGGCATCGCAATCAGCCATCCGCATTTCTATGGATCCCTCTTCGTATGGTCGGAAGCATTTGGGAACTGCCCCATTTATCTCCCAAAATTAGACAAAAATTGGGTTCAGATGGAAGACAAGCGGAATGTGATAAAGTATTACGAAGACGAGGCGGAGATAGTCCCCGGGTGCAAGGTTATTCGAGTCGGTGGACACTTCCCGGGGAGTGCGGTCCTATCGGTTGGGGAAAAGCTGCTGGTTTCGGATACGTTACTGATGACGCCGGTACGTAAATGCCCTCCTAAATTAATCTAACTCATCGAAATCACTAAGAGATGATCTAGTGTGCCACGAATCACCGGCCCCCCAGCTTTGCCTTCCAACGCTCTGTGACAAATTGGGTGAGTAGTGGATTGATTCCTCGTGGCATTTGTATGCAGCTAATGTGACAATGACAGGTACCACTTCCACCTTCAGAACTCATTTCAATGTGGCAAATCATCAAGAAGATAAACTTCACAATTGCTTATGGTGTGAAGCCAGTACACCCTCAGTTTCAGATAATACGAGATAGTGAAATGAATGAAAGAGAGAAGGATAACGGGGAAACCGTGAAATATAAAATTTTGGATGCAATGCGTATCCAAATCCGGTCGATGGGGCATGAAATAACATCAGGGATGGGACTGGAGATGTGAGTGGGGCCAAGATGGGAACGAGGGAATATCTCCGGTGTCATAATGGCCGTAATGGTAATACCGTCGGGGGATCTACAGTGTTAACTAATAGCGGCCTAAACGGAAAATATCAGCGATAGAATCAAGCTCCGATGGGAGGAAAACATATTTTGCTCCCTAAACTAGACTTCAGCAACGCTTTAACTTACGATGCGATCCCATCCCAAGTTGCTCCGCGACGTTGAGGTATCCTTCTCTTCCTTTCGTTGCATTTTTCAGGATGTCCCCGTAATTTCCTCTATCTGCAGAACTTTCCTCCCAAGGTGTGCGGCTAAAGCATCTTGTTAGTGGTACTTGTCTCTCATATAGCCAGCGGGGAACATACCACATAACGCAGGTGACCGTCTCACCGGCTTTTGCTGCAACCCACTGGCGGAAACATTCCTACAGAATGATTAACTCGAGGGTTCCATCCTCGGATGCTTCAGTATATACCAACCTTATGAATATTTGAACCACACTGTGCAACGCAGAAGAAAACATTTTTCTCATCCTCCTCGAAGTCTTCATAGCAAATTGGACATGCATCAGCGTCGAGGGGTTTTCGAAGACGCTTATCTTCGGAAGTATCGCCTTCAACGGGAATCGATGAACTTTCAAATATTTCTCGAATTTCCTGTGGATAGGGCGTTAAAATGGCGGCCTCTTTGCTAACGGATATACCTGAAACTTACGGAATTGAGCAAGGCCGCCTGGTAGCTTAGCTCGGTTCTCACGCGCAGCACTTTAATCATTACGAACAAAATGTGTTTGCACGTTTCATTCTTGTGAAGACTATCGGGGCAATCGCAGGTGGGAATGTTCTCAAGTGTGACAGTGTAAACATTTCCGGTTGACCCAGCGATCTTGAACTCCTCCTTCAGGTTTTCTTCGTCTCTCTCACGTCCAAGGCAGAACATACGTTGCCTTCGAACTCTGTCGATTCGCTGCTCGACCGCTATTGGGCAGCTTGAACGGAATCTTTTCAACCGAGGGGGCTCCTCTGGTTCCTCTGGTTCCTCTGGCTCTTCCGGTAATTCAACAGCAGACCTTTTTGGAGCAGGTCTTGATGAGCTAGCATGGCCCTCTTCTTCTTCTAGTTCAGTATTTTCGAGTCCAGAATCCTCCCTCCTTCTCTTGGGCGGTCCTCGCCCAGGAGGTGTGTTGGAAGCTGTTGGATTTTCGGGTGATGGTATGTCGGCCATTCTGGAGAGCGTATCGCAGAAATATTCGTAGGTTAGAGAAGATTCGTTTGTATTCGCACGTGCTGAAGGCTACTGCGGTCTTGGGAATACAAAATTTGAAGTTGAATTGGGGTAGACGCGCGTAGACGTCTTTACAGCTGGACGGGCCTGTATGACACAACGTGGTTCTAACGTTCTCCACGGCGTTGACAGTGGTCCAGCTCCGTCCTGAAACGGAAAGCCCAAAACGGAGATGCAACAGCAGCAACTCAGAGCACTTGTGTTGCAGCCTGAACAAGACACTAAAGGACTAACCCCCCTGTGAGACTGTGCCCTGTGGCTAGACGTTTGTTCTGAAACATAGGCTTAGAAGTAATTTAAAAAAAATAACATACACGCGATGCTTTTGGGCGGCTTCTACTTTGGCGGACTACATTGCATTGGTGTCGGAGATTCAATCTGAGTGTTGACCAGCGCCTCGATCACCCTATAACTATACAGCTAGGCTATAGGTCTAGATCGATCGCGGCTGGTTAAGTGGATGAATGGCCTTTGAAAGAAACCATACCCCAGATATGTTTTAGCCTTTCCTAGGGTGTACTTTTTAATCTAAACTTGCTGGATAGATAGGCATTCAGGAAGTGGATAAAAGAATACGATCCCGATCAAGCCTCGATCGATCACGTCCCCAAAACCTAATTATAAGCTTACGGGAAGCCATTGATCGGGTAGCCAGATACATTTCGTACGAAGCTGATTCTAGGAGCCTATGGTAGCAGTTACTGACTCCCTGGTGGACCTCTGTGCCCCTCTCAAGGAATGTGTTGGTGGCATCGATCAGCCTGATCGTAATCTCACGATCTCCGCATCCGGAAATATACACATTTGGATACGCTTCATCCGTCAACTAGCCCACCTTATGGCAAACGCTCCTCTTTTTTTACACTATACCAATCTTGTGCCTAGCGTATTATCTACTTTGGTTGTGTTCCTGCGTTAGGGTCTATGTTCCTCCAAAATGGCTGATGCAGGTCCGCATCATCGCTTTCATTTGCCCCAACATCTAGTGAATATCGTTGTTCTAGGACCTGAATGCAGTCTGAACATCGTCCTAAGACGCATTCGATCACTGGCCACGCCAGCCATCTGGAGTAATGGGAGCAAAGGATAGCCGATTAGTACCTGAGGCTTACCGTTAGTGCGCCTTCGAGACCAACTGTTGTGAATTCATGAAGATTTCGATGACTATGCCATGACATCAAGACAAAATCTGGATTCTGGACCTGACGAGTAGCCCCGCGCGTGTGTCTCATGGCTGCCTATGGAATAGACGGATTTGGTAGCCGGGTTCGGACGATGGATATATAAACCCTTCGTCGAGGGAACTGAAAAATCAAGCTTCCCTAGTATATGTCAATCTTTCAAAATATATCCAGGTATTGGAAATCCAACCAATTTAAAGGAATTTTGAGAAGGATATTCATTCGTCCAGCATGTCTACATCGGACAGCGGAAGAATGTGGAGTTTTTCTACGTTCATTATAATTCTTCTAGGTTGCCTATGCACCTTTACAGAAGGAATCGCAGTCAAGATACGGAATACGGTCTTAGTAATCAGTCCAGATAAACCAAATGCAGATACTGTAACTGGTACCATGGATGGGTATGGAATTCCATATGAGATTCTACTTGTTCCGCAGGGCGGAACCCCTCTCCCACAACTAAACCAGACAAATGGCGACGGCAACTACGGGTTATTCTTGGTTATCAGTCAAGTATCATATAATTTTGGCGACCAATGGCGGAGCGCCCTTACACAAGATCAGTGGAACGCGATGTATGACTATCAAACTGTCTACGGTAAGCCCCTCGAAACCAAGAAGGTTAAGCAATTGCAGGATCGGTTATTAATGTTAATTTATTTGCAGGTGTCCGAATGATTCATATAAATGCATACCCAAGTAGTCAATTTGGTACCCAAGCTTTGGGTGGATGTTGTAACGCTGGTGATGATCAGACCGTCACGGTCGACAAGGATATTGCTGCGGCACAGTTCCCGACGGCAGGCCTGAAGTGAGTTTGACTATGTTGTAAATGGTAGAATTATTTTAATATCGAAAGAGAGCGGCTAACATCACCTAAAAGGTTTCCAGCTATTACTATGACCGGCTTGTGGCATTATCCTGCCACAGTTACAGATTCTAGCAGCACGATCTCCTTCATGACCTTTGGAGCTAATTCGCAATACCCAAGCACGAGTAGCGGCGGCGTGATTAACACCTTCAGCAATGGGAGACAGCAGATGGTTTTCTTTACCAGCTTCGGAACCTGGAGTGCCGTCAGCAATTACTTAAATCATGTCTGGATTAACTGGGGCCTCTTCGGAATGTACGCTGGGTATAGAAGAGTATTATTCAACAGCCAGAGTAAGTTCAATACTGTAATGATAACCCGATCCCGAGCAACAAACGCTAATAAAATTTTTCCATTAGTTGATGATCTGTTTTTACCATCTGCAATCTATGGTACCAATGGCGGAACATTCAGACTTCGACCTTCTGATGTCACTGAACATCTCAATTGGCAAGCGGATTTAAATACGCGTCTTGTATCTGGAGGAAATGCGGGAAGCAGCTATTTTATCGAGTTCGCATTTAACGGGAATGGCAACTTTATCTATACCCAGACGATCGGTGTTGGGAATACTTGCCCAATTCCAATCGCCTTTGTTCGCGCTGAAGAGGTTACACCTCTCGAATATCAAAAGATCTTGGGTACTGGAACAGACATGTGGCCACCAAACTCTACATTTACATGGACTTTAAATTGCATGAAGGTAAGCTTTAGATCTAAGCCACTCTTTTGGTCCTGTTACCCGAACGCTAAGGCCTCTATAGAAAGATCCATTACTTCTTCAGTTCATGGATAAGGCCTACCGAGATGCCTTCGGATTGGTATCTCATACTTTCACTCACTTGGGCGAGAACCCAATTACATATGACGATGCATACAGGGAAATCACCTTTAACCAGAATTATGCCAAGTTGGCTACTTTCGATAAGGCTGCTAAATGGTCTGGGAAGGGTCTTGTTCCTCCAGCGATTACAGGCCTCCACAACGGCGACGCTCTGAGGGCCTGGTCAACTGCCGGGCTTACCAGTTGTGTCGGTGACAATACTCGTCCACCACTTATGAGCCCTTTCAGCCCTTATTGGCCATTCATTACGAATATGTCGAGCAACGGCTTTGATGGATTCACCGTCATGCCCCGTTTCGCCACAAGAATTTACTTTAACTGTGACACCGCCAACTGCACGTTACAAGAATGGATCGATACATCTGCTGGTAAGGGTGACATCTTCGACCTCCTCAATTTAGAGCGGGCATCCACCGCAAAGAATCTCTTAGCTCTCCGCCAGGATCCGTATATGTTCCATCAAGCAAATCTTCGATGGTATGATGTGGACCAGCTCACAATCAACGGAAACACCAAGCGCTACAGTTTACTGGAAATGTGGGTAGAGAGCGTTCTTAATGAGTTTGTTCAATACGTCAACTGGCCAATTATCACCAAAAAGCATGACGATGTGGCGACTGCTTTCATGAACCGCATGGCCCGAGACCAATGCCAATACAACATTAGTTGGAATACTGCGGCCGACCAAAAGACTATTATTGGCTTCACCGTTGGCTGTCAGACTGGAAACAAATGCAGTGTTCCGATCCCCGTCACGATTCCTGTTGGAAATAGTATCACGAATGTCGGGTCTTTCAAGACAGAGCAGATTGGCAATGACCCTTTGACTCTATGGGTTACCCTCACCGGCGCCGTCAAGACCTTCACTTTGACTACGCCTATAAAGTTGACTGCTGCGTAAGTATTAATCTGTATATTTCCAAAAGGTTTCTCTAGAAATTTCGTACTAATATTAGTCTAGTGGTGGCGCGGGACCCAAGGCATCTAGCTCGAGTAAGGCCTCATCTACATCTACGACCAAAACTAGCAGCACATCTAGCAAATCTAGCACACCTAGCACTTCTAGCACTTCAGGAGCATCAAGCGGAGTGGCTACAACAGCAACCACCTCAATGATGGCTACTACCACCACCACCGCAGCGTCCTCTACTTCCATGGCAATGCCTACTGACACGCTCGCAACTAGCACCTCTCCGGCCACCACAAGCTCTCCATTTGACCCTGCTACTGTTAGTTCCTCAGACGCTGGCGCTAGCTCGAGTAGTGCGGCCGGCGTTGATTCTGCTGGTCAGAGTTCAACATCATCGGCTACCGATGCGGCAGTGAGTAATGGTGGGGACGCAGTTACGGCGAATGTTCAGGCTTCTGCATCGGGTGTTAGTCCCGCGAACAAGCATAAGCGGGGAGATGATGGGGTGCATATTAGGCACAGGAGAAGAAGACACTTGAGATTCTAAGTTCTTTTACTGCGGGAGAAAATCTTTTCTGTTATTTCTCAACTTGGCCTAATTTTTATTCTATTCCATCTGATTCGGTCGTTGCATTTATGTTTACAAGAAGCCTTGCTATCGTTTTTATGTATCCTATTTCCTTTCCTATGGCCGCCACCTCAATGTTTTCCTCTCTTATCAAGCCCGCACAACCATGCTATTAAAACCCCCTTTGTATAGTATCATCATCTCTAAGAACAAATGTACCGGTTACTACTGTGACATGATGTTTCTCTACTCATTAATGTTTAGTTAAGATAATTAACGTTAACCCTCAGCTGGATCTGAGCTACCGGCATTCCGGCCCTATGGCTTAGTCACCGATTCGATTGACTACCCTCAGCGTATATTCTAACATTCTTTTCAGTCTATGCTCCTATACTAGGCATTTTTCTTCCCAGAAGACAAGGCACATGTACATCGAAGCCGTTAATAACAACCCTCTTAAGGGCTAGGGGATCGGTCCATTATCTTGCGAACATTCACCTATAATCTATCAGAACGTCGGTACACTATTTCCAGTCCGTGCAAAGAGCTGAACTAGTAGCATTCTAAACTCAGTACCTAATCCAATGGCATTTTATAATTATTTCTTAAGCCATGTAGCTACATGTAGTACAACTGCGTTGATTTGGGAAAGTGCAACAAGGTCCCACAGAAGCCGTTTATGTAATGAGGTTCCAGACCCGGATGATATCACGAACTGAGCATTTGATTGATACGGGCGTTTCTATCAGCCTCAACGGCTGTCACGCCGGGATGCCGCCACTTGCAAATGTTACTAAAATTCTCCAATCCAATACACCATCTGTTTCCAACTTCTCGATATATCTCCTTTTAAATTTAAAAGAGCACGGGCTTCAATTCGTCAGGCCAGATTTAGCAGCAGACCCTGGATAAGCCCCTGATTGGCTTACTTGGCGATACCAATTTCCGATTCGCCTCTTTACAATTCTCCTGACGACGACTTGTCAACAGTTGTTCCTGTCAAGCTGCTACATATCTGGCATCTACATCGTTGACTACTTCACTCTTTATAGACGCATCTGTCATGCTTCGATCTACTATCTATCTATCTACCCGATCCGTAGACCTTAATACCTAATATACCTAATACCAAACGTACAGCCATACACGGTACATGTACACCTATTCTGCATAAGCATATAGGTACCTCCACCTGCTCTTCCAAGGGTTCCTGCACACCTCCTTCCAGAACAAACCCTGACAGTCGACGACGGGAACTAGACGATCTGTTCTTTAACAGGACCACTTCGCAAGCAATTACACCAATCCGAACATCCATTTCTTCAGCGACTCGGCTTCAACATATTAAGCTTCCATAGCCCCTTTCGTGCGATCCCAGAAGCATATCCGTTGCCAAACGTTGGTTCTATGTTAGCTCCTTGATTGCGTGTCGCGGTTCGGTCCCAAGAAACCATCAAAACCTCCTGAACCCAACCTAAACTCTCACACCAAAAAACCCGGGAAAAACAACCAACTCAACAGCGAGCCCGAATCCATAACCACCACCACCCTGGCCGCCTAAAGGAATACCCTCGACACGCTTCGGCGGGCGGAGAACAAATGCCGGCTTTCAGCGCATCGGGGCTCACAGGCCTCATTCGGTCGCTACCCCGGCTGCCCCTATCCCTCGTCCACGTCCTTCGTCGGATATCACTCTATATCTTCTACACATTAACATCGATAATCTCGTATTCAATAACCGCAACGAAGGTTTGGTGGTGGGAGACTAAACGGGGAGGATGGAGAGCACAGATTAGCATCAATAATCTGTTACGGCTGGTCTGGATCGGAGTGGTGTACTGGAGTGAATTGGCCAGCTTTAGAGATGCAGTGGCAAGATGCGATTGGAGCAATTGGGAGAGATGGGTATGTCAAAACTTCCCTTGAAGATAGGGAGACAAAGTGTACTGATACTGGATTGCATCTATAGCCCGAAGGCGCTACCCCAGAGCATACCATCCTCATTGCTGACCCACAGCTCGTCGATCCCCATACTTACACCAGATCGAAGCCTGCGATGGCAGTGACAATGTACTATATCGACCGTTACCTTGGCCGGGCCTATCAGGACATCCTCGCTGGACTTAGTCCTTCAGCTGTAATCTTTCTAGGCGACCTGTTCGACGGTGGTAGGGAGTGGGACACAGCGGAAAATGCACAAGCACCCGGTGGTACTGGTCGAGGCGAGAAGGCACACATGAACGACGCATACTGGCATCAAGAATACGAGCGGTTCCAACGACTATTCCCCAACGAACCTGGTGTCTTGACGATTAAATCGTTACCTGGAAATCATGACTTGGGATTCGGGAAGGGTATCAAGCCAGCTGTTTATGAGAGATTCAGGACGTACTTCGGCGAGACGAACTCAGTATGGGAAATCGGGAACCACTCATTCGTGCTAGTCGACTCCGTTTCACTATCAGATGACAGACAAAGCGCCGACGGGTGGAGGGTTGGTGGTAAAGCAAAGCAATGGCTCGATGAATATGGCAAGGGAATGCATCAACCAGTACCAAGGACTCCCACTCCAAGGAAACTGATGTCGCAGCAGATCCAGCTTTCCAATGAAAAGGACGCTACGGACCCGGGGCAGCCACCACCACAACAGAATATGTTTAGCAGGCGATTGCCCGCTATTCTTTTGACCCACGTCCCCTTATACAGAGGCCCAGGTACACCTTGCGGACCCCTACGCGAGTCCAAGCTGCATGGTGGTGGAATCCCATTCAGAGCCGGTTATCAATACTCCAACGTCCTCTCCCACGAACTCAGCCGTGATCTCCTCCAGAAAGTCTCACCAACATGGGTATTTTCTGGCGACGACCACGACTACTGTGTCCACGAACATTCCGGCGTCGGTGACCCAGGTAAAGGTATCCGCACCGGCCGCTGGGGAGTCGTCAAAGAAATCACTGTTAAATCTATTAGCTGGTGCATGGGCATCCGCAGACCTGGAATCCTCCTCCTGAGTCTCTACAACCCCGATGAACGCGATTTCCCACACAACGACCTCATCAAAAACTTCGAAAAGAACCAAGCGCGAAAGAAAAACCACCTCGATAACGCCACCGAGTACAACATAAACGCCCAAACCCACCTTTGCCTCCTCCCCGACCAACTTGGCATCTTCATCCTCTACGCGGGTCTATTCGCCTGGACCCTCATTATCCTCGCCATCAAAATCCAACACTCCCCTTACTACCACCATTCATCATCAAAATCAGGTAAAACCGGCAACCCCCCACCTTCCCTCTTTATCTCCCCAGAAAAGGCGAATTTTAACGCCAAGAAACAAGATCCCATTCTACCCTTAGCAACCCCTACTCCCACGACCGCCACCTTCGCATATCACCAGCATACACTTATCCCCGCGGTCAACGGTACCACGACGAGTACGCTCGCCACCCCACCGCTCGGAGGGGTTTCGCAAAAACCCCGTGCTACCGCATCGGGAAGTTTATCGCCTGGAGGGTCGAGGAGTTCGAGTCCTAGACCTGGGATGGGTGGGTACGGATACCCGCCTTCTGGACGGATTACACCGACTTCAGATCGGGATGATGAGAAGTATAAGTATAGAAAGGAGTCGACAGTGATGATTGACCCTACTGGAATATCCGGGGCGATGAACCAGTGGATTGAGAAGAGTGGAGCTGGAGATGTAGCTGCAAAAGGACGAGAGGAGGCGAAGAAGTGGATTGATGAGAAGAGCTTTACATTACAAAAGGCTATGCAATCTAATGCCGTAGGAAGACAGGTGGTTAAGGGATGGAGGAATGGGAAAGCGAGGGTCTGTGGATCCTGGATTGAGAAGAAGACGAGGAACATAAGAGCAGTTCTCTGGGCGGTTTGCTTAGATTGTAGGGATATCGCCGTTATAGTGCTACCGTTCTATTGGTGGTGTTTAACGACATACTAGAGTCTGACAGCATGTTATGGGAGAAGGTGGAGAGAGTGCGTGTAAATGATTTTGTTGCATCAGGTTCGGTCTCTCTGGGTCTTGAGCATTACTGTATAGCGAGATATTCTGTTCAAGATTCATCAAAAGTTCACGGGGAGGATGAGAAGGGCCGTATTGTCGTTGTTTTCATTGGTTACAGGTTGGATTATACTAGATGTTGGCATTCTGGCTTGTCTAATTGTAATAATTCGAGCACAGAGAGGTTTGATGAAAAAAAACTTGAGCATTTGTGGGTCTTATAAATGTACGGCGTTAGATTTTTATTTTTCTTCTTTTCTTTTTGTGTATACAATCTTCGAATTGGTATTCATTTTATCCGTTTACATCTCGGCTAGGTCCTATGTATGTGAAACTGCAGTGATATCGAACGATGGTACGAATACCAGTCCTATTTTTGGTCTCTCTGGGACCAATACCTGCGGGCCTCCAAGAACCACGCAATTATAATGAACGAAAAGCTATCTAGTGCCCGTCTATACTACATCGTACTTTCATAAACCCATCAATCCCAAGAAAAAACACCATCCATTATAACACACACTAGTTCTCTAATCCTTCTTCAACAAGCTCTTTCCCGTCATTTCGTCAGGAATGTCCAAGCCCATAAACTCCAAAATCGTCGGCGCAACATCACCCAGAACACCGATATCACCGTTCAATCCATACCCATCAGGTCTATTCGTCATGATAAACGGTACCCGGTTGGTAGTATGTGCCGTCTTCGGTTTACCTTCCTCGTTCAGCATCTCCTCGGCGTTTCCGTGATCAGCGGTGATGAACAGAGTATATCCATGTGCCTTGCAAGCATCGTAGACAGTTCCGATAGCACGATCGGTATGAGTGACAGCCTGGATTGCAGCGTCAAGGACACCGGTGTGTCCAACCATGTCTGGTGGGGCAAAGTTGTTCATGAGGAATGGGTATTTGCCTTCTGCGATCTTTTCTGCAAGGCGGTCCGCGACTTCCTGGGCTGACATCTCGGGTTTGAGATCGTAAGTGGCGACCTTGGGCGATGCGACGAGCTCACGGTCTTCGCCGTCGAATTGGATTTCAACACCACCGTTGCTATCGAGAATGTTAGTCTGGCAGTATGCCACTTCGTAGATCGAAACACAACTTACAAAAAGAAAGTCACATGGGCGTATTTCTCAGTCTCAGCGACGTGGCACTGTGGAACGCCCTTCTTGCTGAGCCACTCAGCAAGGACATCACCCATACGCTGTGGAGGGAAAGCAACTGGGAATGGGTAGTCTCCCTTGTACCGCGTCATAGTGGTAATGGAAATATCCTTCGGGTAGTTGAAGTCTGGGAGCGGAGAGTTATCGACACCCAAAAGTTGAGTAATTTCACGAACTCGATCGGATCGGTAGTTGAAGAAGAAGAGGGTATCGTTGTCTAATTATTGAGTCAGCCATCTCACCGCAATATCCTGGGAATATGGGCTTGAAATACCCTTGATACGAGCCTCGTCGCCGTTGACAATAATTGGCTTCAAGAACTCATCGGTCTCGTTACTCTCATATCTCGACCTGATGGTAGCGACTGGATCTTCACTGGCTTCTCCCTTGCCATTGACCAGACCATCCAGAGCAACATTCAATCGCTCCCATCTCTTATCACGGTCCATAGCATAGTATCGGCCAACCACGGTGCCCAACTTGCCAAGGCCAGTATCCTTCATCACTCCCAACAGGGTTTCGAGATATCCAGCACCGCTCTTGGGGTCCGTATCACGTCCATCTCCGAACATATGAACGTATACCTCAGGAACACCCATAGCCTTAGCAACCTTGATGAGTTCGAAGAGATGTGTTTGTTTAGAGTGGACACCACCATCCGAGACGAGACCGAGGAGGTGGAGACGACCATTGCCGTTGATGGCCTTGTTGAAGGAGTTTACAATTTCCTCGGTTTTTGGGAATTCGCCTTGCTTGATGCTGTGATCGATTTTGACGACGTCCTGTTCGCTCGATTTTAATCGTTAACAAGGACCGTCATATACCGTAGAATACCGTAAAAAGATGGTCTCGTACCTGCCAGACAACTCTGCCAGCGCCAATGTTCAAATGACCGACTTCACTGTTTCCCATGAGTCCCTCGGGTAAACCGACAGCTAACGAGCTAGCATCCAATTCAGTGAAACCGGGCTTATCATCGTAGTATTTGTCCATATTTGGGGTGTCTGCCTGGCCGATGGCATCTCCTGGTTGGCCCGGGCCGGTGGGAATACCCCATCCATCGATGACGACTATATACAAGTTAGCATCAGCATCTCTCAAGCTGATATTAGGAGGGAAATTGTGCATTGAAGCGACATACTGAGGACAGCCTTATTCTTGACGTCTGCCATCTTTGTAAGGTGGGGGTATCAGCAAATTGGTTAGTTAACGAGCCTGTGTTGGTCGCTATTGTAGAAAGAAGTTGTAGTATCGTCGTCTATTCCTCTATAAACGAAGTTTAGAATATATCAAAGAGAGAAGGAAATGGACGATTGGGATGAGGTTGTTTACGAAGTCAGAGAAAGTAAGTGGTCTTATACCGAGAAGCGGGTTATAACTATAATTATCGTGGAGGGGCAGCTGCTAGTCCTGGCAGACAGGCATCGGCGAAAACTGCCCCCCAAAAAAGCAACCAGAAAACGGCCCCAACAGAACAGAGCAGAAGCATCCTGGCATTCGAATTCCACACTGTCGTCACACCCGCCGGCTTCAGACGAACTAATTGGCCAAAAACCTCATCGCCGGGATCGGGCTTCATTCTTCAGCAACCTCGACGGTGTTCAAACCTCAGAATTTAGCAGAGCTCTTTATGTAAGCTGCGAAGTACTGCCTAAGTACTTACTTGCTTACTTTGTAGCTACCACGCGTCGTCTACACGATGGCTCTCGTTCCGGTCGACACGTCCGCGCTCGCTGGCCCCCACCCACCTTCCTTCCCACCTCCCGAAACATTCGACTTCATCCCCCACACTTATGATCTCCTCGTCCGTCTTCTCCCCCAGAATTCATCAACATCTCCTCATACGCAGACAAACCTTCCTCCGATCGAACCGAAGGATGTCGATGCAGAAGCTTCACGGATAAGAATCAAGATCCAGAAGGCAAGGGCCATACTCAATGATCTACCGGACATCACGAGGTCGATTGGGCAGCAGGAGGAGGAAATGAAGGCTCTAGAGGAGAAGATTCGGAAGCAGAGGGAGGTCCTGGGTAGAATTCGGGAGTTGAAGGCGGTTAAAGACGCGAAGGGACAGTAGGTCGGCGAGGCAGCCTTTAGGATTCATGCATTCTGGCATCTCCAACAAGAAAAAATTATGCGATTTTAAGTCCGGCTGAATACGATGAAGGTATAGATCCAAAATCTTAAGGCATGGGGTTTCTAGGCTTACTAACATCTCGATTCTTTAGGAAACAAGCCTCATGATGTCATTCGCATCTCAATAAGGATGCAAAAAGATATTCAATTGATATCAATCTGATAATGGTTCTTTTTATCTAGAATTATGGTTGTTGAATACACTTTTTTCAGTTCTCCTTCCCTGGAATATCCCCCAGAACACCAGCTTTTTTGTCGTCAAGATACCCAAGAAGAGATAAAATAAGTACGCATGTGTGTTGAAACCCCGCAAAACCCAGAAGCTTGAAGCAAGATAGTTTAAGAAATAGATGATAGAAAAAAAAGGAATTATACAGCAAGCTAAGCTATCGCTGTATTTCTGTACTTTGTCGTACAGCAGTAGTCAGATTAAACTGGGAGTGGGAAAGTAGAAGCCCATCCGATGATCTCCTTCTGGATCTCCTGGATCTCTGGAATGCCCTGGGCAATCTTGGCCTTGAAGTCCTTGAGCTTGTTGGCCTCCTTTGGTAGCTCGGATTGGACTTCCTTTGTGATATTGATCAGCTGGTCAATATACCTAACGACCCTCTTGAAGTCATCCTCTCCGAATCCACGGCTGGTCATAGCCGGGGCACCGATACGAATACCGCAGGGCGTCAATGCAGACTTGTCACCGGGGATGGAGTTCTTGTTGCAAGCAATGTTGGCGTACTCAAGAACTGTCTCGACACGGGCACCATCAAGACCCTTGGGGCGAAGGTCGAGGAGGACCATATGGCTGTCAGTTCCACCAGAGACAAGAGTGTAACCAAGAGCCTTGAATTCAGATTCGCAGGCCTTGGCGTTCTTGATGACCTGCTCCTGGTACTGCTTGAACTCTGGGGTGAAAGTTTGACCAAGAGCAACGGAAAGAGCGGTGATGGTGTGGTTGTGAGGACCACCCTGGTGGCCAGGGAAGACACTAAAAAAGGGAAACGTTAGAATGGTCATCTTATGAGGCAGTGAACGAAGATCTTATAAGTTACCTGAAGTTGATGGCGTCCTCGAGCTCATAGAGGGTCTCCTTGCCCTTAGCGTCAACAGACCTCACACCCTTTCGGTAGAAGATCATAGCACCGCGAGGACCTCGCAAGCTCTTGTGGGTGGTGGTGGTGACGACATCAGCGTGTTCAAACGGAGATGGGATCACACCGGCGGCGATCAAACCAGAGATGTGGGCCATGTCAACGACAAGGTATGCACCAACGGAGTCGGCGATCTTGCGCATTCTAGCGTAGTCAATGAGACGGCAGTAGGCACTGGTTCCGGCAACCAGGATCTTTGGACGATACAGGATAGCAGTCTTCTCCAGCATGTCATAGTCGATGATACCAGTGTTGGTATCTACTCTGTATGGCATGGTCTCGAAGTAAGTCGAGACAGCAGAGATCTTCTTAGCTGGGGTCTGGTAACCGTGGCTCAAATGACCACCGTGCGGCAGATCCAATCCCATCAATCGATCATGTGGCTTCATGAGGGCCTGGTAGACCTGGAGGTTGGCAGGGCTGCCAGAGAGAGTCTGGACATTGACACCCCACTTTGCGGGGTCGCAGTTGAAGGCCTTGAGAGCACGCTGCTGGCACAGTCTCTCAATGCTATCAATGTGCTGGTTTCCACCGTAGTATCTGGCTCCTGGGTAACCCTCGGAGTACTTGTTGGACATTGGCGAACCAAGAGCATCGTAGACGGAGCGGGAGGTGATGTTCTCGGAGGCAATGAGCAGGATGGATTCCTTCTGACGTTTGATCTCAAGGTCCTACGCAAGGAATCAGAATCCGATACTGTACTGTATATATATCAATTGGAGCGAGCTGGAGACTTACCATCAACTGGGCCACCTCGGGATCGAGTTCCCTGAGAGGCTTCTCCAGCAACTGCACGGTTCCAGTTAGCATCACTCATATTGCACCATCGATAGCAGGATGGCGGGGTAGCTCCCACATACCTCCTTGTGGGCTTCGGATAAGGCGTATGTCGACATTTTGCAGGTAATTAATTAATTCTCTGGCTGAATTGCTGAATTAAAGATGCAATGCAGGAAAGAAAAATTTAAAGATGGGAAGCTTTAAAATTTTCCAAATGCAATATTGGGGGCCGGTTAACGTTGGTACCTCGTTTGGCGGGGCGGGTAAAGTAAAATTTTCTGGATCGGAGGGCCGATGTAGCTGCAACTTCGCCGTGGTCGTTTGCCCCTGCAGAACCACCACCGAGCCAGAACGAGCTCCCAACTACTATCGATAACGCAGTAGAACAGCATACATCCCTGCCACCAACCGAACCAAGCCATGGATCAGACGCCAATGTGAACGTTAACGGATGTTCAGGGCTCGCGAGGATTCTGTTCGTCTGGATTCAGAACTTCTGGGCCGGATTTAACGCTAGTATGGGTAAAGTTTTCATTCCTCACCAAATTCGACACAAGACCACAATTTCCAAGATATAAAATGTAGAACCACTAAATATTGGAATATCCACAAAACAATTTATTAGTCCACGTATACGTTGTTCGAAAAGCGTCTGGATCCGAGGTGGTCGGTTTATGCGAAGTACAGCTTTGAAACACGATACTGTACGACTGTGCTTTGGTGTAACTTAGCAGCGAATTGCAATCTTTATATTCTTAAGCATGCATCGTGCATGCAGTCGACACCTCGGGTTAGGATTCCCAGCACCCAATTTAATATCTAGGTTGGCGTTATCCTACCTTGGGTTTTAATTAAAATATCTTGACCGTAACTGTACCGTTAACTAGCTCCCAGAAGTTGCCACTAATAATTTCTACTCTTATATCTCCTTCAAGGCCTGATAAACGTCTTCATTTCTCCTTTGAACCGCGTTAGATTACGTGCTTAAGTAATTCAATATCAGGCCGCCGCTAGTGAACGTTTCTGGGTCCTCAATTGCCGAAGGAGCTATACTGAATACTGCTCGACATGCCCTGAAGTACGTAAGTGGCTATTATCCACACGGGTGGAGACTGACCGATGCTAGCGTATAGTAAGAAAGATCCACGAGCTCGAGGGAGCTATAGCGCTACCCCTCACCCCCCTTCTAGAATTATAGCAATTCTCGAAATCACAAGCAGGTTCGAATAGTTTTCCATACGAAAATAGACCGGTATCCCATGACTTTGTTCCGTCGTGCACATGTGGGACCTGAACATCAACCACCCAATTAGTAAACACTATCACACACGACCCACTTGTACACATGATCGAGTATCCTATTCAGTATATGCCCTGAGAGAGTTCCCCGAAAGAAGACAGGGAACCGTTGTAAATTGGATTGTGGAAAGTAAGCTAGTTTCCACAGCAGTGCAGTCAATCACTGCGAGATTCAAATATTTGATATAAAACACTGTTTAAACTTCGGACAGAGCGGGGACACAGTCCCAAGACAAATAAAGCCCCCAACTCTCTAGCAGGATATCACGTCAGTTGGCGAGAAGCTTGCCCCGAATGGACCATGACAGGTCCGCACTCGCGACCGATACGGGAAAGCGACCACAAGTCACTTCGGCGTCAGCGACTCCTTTAACAGGCAGAAGCAACCGGTGTTAAGCTCTCTGGGCTAGTAGCTTAAAGGCCACGGAGTACCTAAGCTTAGAAAAATAAATTCAGGATCAAGGTTTTCGTCATTTGTTTGCATGAGGGTTTCTAAAATGTGGGTCCTTTTTAGGAGGTTGCTTGTTTTTACGACGGTATATTTTATTTTTTTCAAATCTCTCGCGATACTAATCGCTGGGAATGCAGCTAAAGAAGCAATGTTGTACATATTCTTGGCTATTAGTGCAGTCTGGAATACGTTCTTTATAGCGATTGAAGGGTTTGATTTCGAGTTTTACCGGCAGGCCAAGTGGCTTTGTATTCAGCTTAGGTGATTGGTATGGCGTTCCATCAAGTTTTGGGTAATGCTTTCGAAAGAGAGGGGGGGGCGGGATCCATAATTGGAAAACTAATTAGCTAGTAGGCCTATAATATCATCCAAGTTTAGAAGACTTCTAGCATCTATGGCATAGTTCATTATATCCTGCTTTCCCAAAGGGATATACCGACAGGAAGATCAGCATGCATCCGATGCCGCAATATCGCTGAGAAGCTTAAGTGTACGAGGTAACTATATGAGATTTCCCTTCCAAAATGGATAATTATTATGTTGCTTATAGTTTCGGAGCTTGACCATGGCATGCGGTTCATTTCCCACGGGCAAGAAACGTTAAAATCTTTAACCCCGGAGTGGTCTCACATCAATCAACGGAATAAGGAGAACACAGCTGCGATTGCGATAATATTCAGACACAGACATGCATTGCATGCTTTACGATCTCGTGGAGCCGACGCTATCTCGCCTAGATATCTTGAACATTTTGAAACTTGGTCAACGCATGTATCAAAATTCCAACAGGGCCAAAAGTGCAAAAGGCTGCAACTGCCTGTTTGGATTGGGTCGTCTGAAAAGTCGAGAGGCGAAAGTTGCACTGACCCACAGGTCACCCTGGAACCCTAAGGCAAGGTCCATGAGGACTAGCCCCATTTTTGATTGTCGTTCGCGCGAGGTGGGGCCAAACGAGAAAATTAAAAATAAAAAAATTTAAAAATATACAGAAGTTTGAAGCCGAAAAGGGCAAAAAGAAGATGATATGTCGTCAGCGACAGGATTCGAACCTGTGCGGGCGAACCCATTTGATGTCCAACTCAGAGAGAATTCGAGTCAAACGCCTTAACCACTCGGCCACGCTGACATTAGGGCAGTTCCATGTCGACGGGTCGGAAAGGCCGATTATAAGCCTTCGCGATTCTTCAACACCAGCATGTCAAGATCGAGATATCAGGACCTTGTTCCGCTCGGTTATGGAGGACGCTGCAACAGGCTACCAATCGTTGAAACTGGGGGCGTTCTCCCGCGACATTGCCGTAGTTCAAGCCTATAGTTCATCATATAGCACCCCACTTATGAAAGGCAAGGCTAATGTAAGTGGATTTGATGTACTTTACAACGTCCATACATGACGGGCCTAGCAACGATTACGAGCTGAGATATAGACATGAAGTCTATAATGATAGCCTAGTGTCTCGGGGCTCTTTCACTAGAAAGTGTTAGCATTGAAATATTACCCACGGGCCTTTAACAAAACTTTTGCCCGTGATTCGATCAAATCTCGATCATAGAGAAAGTTCAGGTGGTTTTTGAGTACTGTCGTGTAGCAATCCGCGTACGAGTTCGAAACACGGCTCAATGGGGACCCTTGATATTACGGTGAACACCATGTCTACAAAGGGAATCAACGGGGGACCACATACATCCAATACCCGTAATTTGTTAGCGAAGAGAATAAGAAATAACAAGAAAAACTTAAGCACCATGATCAAGTTTGGGTAAGCGACGTATCGTCTTTGCTTCTGCCAATATAGGAACACTAAACATTTCAGCACGATAGTGGAGCAGCAGCATGCGAATAGGTGCAGAAAAAGCCAGTTTTCCCTCGCTCCTTTGCTGTTTTTATACCGCTAGACGGGATACCTTACATAAACTACTGTTAGAAGAGTCCGAGAGATAACGGCAGCTGGACACATTGGGAGTACGAGGTCAGAGAAGGCCAGAAAATGCGGCATGGTTGGATCTAATTAGGTGCCGAAAGGAAGGAGACTATAATAGTGCCCGGGAGGCATGCTGAAGTGTCGTTTGCACGATTTTAATCCAGTGGTTCGACTATTTAATACCACGGAAGGCCCGACGAAACTGTAGATACTTGCTTAACCTACTACTTGGCTTAGTCTCTTATATATACGTACTTGCCTAAGTACTTACTTAGCAACTTACCTTCTTTTAATTCTAATAGCCGGCTTTTTAGTTGTTTCGGCGTGCGGCTCAGCCAACCATCCTCTCGGTGTCTCATACTACAAACACCCCATTCTCGGAACCTTCCCTCCCACCTTCCCCACGATGGCTTCCAAAAACTCAGAACTCGCCGACAAGTTAGGCAAGCTAGATCTCAAGGACAGAAAAATGCCTTTTCTACGACGCAAAAGCGAGGGTGAAACCAACCTTTCCGGTACCATTTCGAATGATGACCTAGCGCTCGATGACGTAAGTGGGATAGCCCGTTTGTTGTATTTAGGCACCCAGAGCCGATGGGTGCAATGCCTGCACATGTACTCTCAGATATTTGATGCTCGAATTCACAAGGCTAACGAGATCCTAATATTTTTTTTGGAAATGGAAATAGGTCAAAAGATATGGCTTTGAGGGCAAGCCATCGGCTCTGGCCTACGATCCCGTGCAGTCTCTCGTTGCGGTCGGCACGAATGAGACGGAGACATCGCCCGGCGCTGTCTACGTCTTCGGACGTGGCAGAGTATCCGTCAGATACTCTCTACCAAAAAAGACTTCAGTAAAACACCTACGGATACACGATAATAGGTTGTTCGCCGTCGATACTAAGCATGAGCTACATCATTTCGATATTTCAACACATACGCTTGTATGCTCGTGGTCCCCGCCAGGAGCCGTTTCTGCAATCTGCACCGATCCAGCATCAGATTTCATCTTTTTCGGACTACAGAGTGGAGATATCGTTGTTTTCGATCTTGATAGGGATATAGCAGCTCCCTTCAAAATCCCGAACTTATGGAGGGAACACAGCCCGAAGGCGATTTCTCTTCCGGTTGTTTCGATAGCCATGCATCCTAGAGACCTGGGCACTCTTTTAATTTCGTACCTCGAGGGTGCTAAGCTATTTTCTCTTAAACAGAATAAAGCTACTTTCACTATGAAATTCGAATTAAAGCCTGGTGCACCTGGTTCGGATATGGATCCCGCGACTATCAAGACTTTGCGAACTCCAAAGCTTTCGAATGCCATATTTAATCCTAGCGGTACTACTGTCTTGACAACTTACGAAGATGGATGCATGGCTTTCTGGAGTACAACCGACGGAAGGCTGCTAACCGCAAGGACGTTACAAGACTTCGATGTTCATCTTCCAGCTCCGGTGATGGCTGGCTTTGGCGGTGGACCAGCATTGGGCACTGCATTCACACTCAGAGAACCATTCCACAAGGTTGCATGGTGCTGCTCGAGCAACATCGACGACACGTGTCTGCTAGTATCTGGTGGTAACAATGTCGGTATGGCTGCGAAGGGTCTGACATTGATCGAATTCGGAGTCGCACCGAACAATATTACCTCCTCTTGGAAGCAAATAACGGAACATCTAGGGAATCCAAAGCGACAGCGATTTTTGCCGGTGCCGCACAATATCGACGTTGTCGACTTCTGCATGTTGCCAAAAACCTCCCCATACCACGCCGGCTCACACGACCCGTCCGCTGTCATGGTCCTTTTCACTAATGGTGACATTGCGACCCTTCGATACCCCGACGGTGAATACCTATCCCCGGCCGGGATGATGCACCCCAGCATGGCCATGGTCCACCCAAAACCTTTCTCTATGGAGGTTTCTCCGCTCAACCGTGAGAAATGGCTCGGCATGACCGCCATAAGGGATAAGCCGGCGGCATACTTCAAGGGAGGCGCGGACGCTAAGAGGATGACCCGCAGATACCAGGATAGGAGCATTGCCTATACTATTCATAAAGATGCGACGGTCAGGATTTGGGATCTCGGCCACAACGATGATATTGAGAATCCAGAAGCCCTCGAGGTCGATCTCGGGGTCGTCGTTGGCAAACCAGGTGCCGTTAAAATCTCAGCAGTATCCGCATCTCAAGCAACCGGAGAGATGGCAGTTGGACTGGAATCAGGTGAGGTAGTTATCTACCGGTGGGGTCGTAACAAGAGCTACATGGGAGGCCTCCAGAGTCCTACGAGCCCAGCTGTAGGGATGAAATCTTCGCCTTTCGGTCAGCTACGAGATATCGCTAGCCAAGCGGACCCAACGCTGAAGGAGGGACTCCTACCACTATATCTTATGGATGCTGGTTCTGGAGCTGTTAAGACCACAGCTGTTAGTGATATCGGGTTCGTTGCCATCGGTTATGACAACGGCACTCTAACCGTTGTCGACCTCAGGGTATGCTCCCCACTTCAAAATAAGTCTTAAGACTTACACGTATACATTTGCTGACCTTAGTTTCCTGACAGGGCCCTACCGTCATTTACTCGATTGTCATTAGTACCGTCACCAAGGACGTCAATCGTATCAAAGAAGTTGCCAAAGCGGCCGCCAAACGAAGCAGCTTAACCTCCCTTGCTAAGGATATCAAACGTGGTAGTGTAGCCGTCGCAAGCTTTTCGAAGGAGCTCCCATCCCAAGCAAAACGCACGAGTTTTGGCGGCTTCAGGAAAACTAGTGTCCCTAGTTCGTCGAAAGATGAAAAGGAAGACAAGACTGAATATGTGGTTACTATGGCATTCTCAGTTATGACTGTTGGAGATGATGGTATGAACATCTTTCCTGGGCTTCTTGTCGCCTTTTATAAGTTCGTAGGCTAACCTTCTCCCAGAATTTTCTAGCATCTGTCTTCATGTTGGAACCAACCTTAAGAATGTAATGACATTCAGGATTCTACCCGACGGCTCCCGATACACAGTTCAATGCGCTGGAGGTCACCCGATCGATAACCCACCTCTAACTTTAATCCCAATCAACTCTGAAACTGGAGCCTCTGCACGTGCGACACCAGACGCTGTCGCCGGTCTGCGGCAATCAAAGTTCGTCAATGGCTTCTTAATATGTGTTACGCAAAACCAGGCCAGGATTATTGTTCCTCCCGAGGAAAAGGAGAACCACAAGTCCTGGGACGAAATGACGTGTGTCAAAGCAGGCGTCGCCGAGCTGCCCGATAAGGGCATCGTCTTGGTCTGTGTGTACAGTACCGGCAAAGTCAGAGTATTTTCGGTACCAGCACTGAAGGAACTCGGCACATTCGATCTACCAAATGAAGTGGACCGTGCGAAATTGTCGAATTGCCATATCACTCGAGAAGGGTTTATCACTGCGTGGACCAGCCATGTTGAGATCGGATTGTTCTACATGTGGGGAACTGGCAAACAGCTGTAAGTTTTAAGTTTAAACCTATCTCATCTGAATATATCACTAACGTTCCTTTATCCATGACAGGCACGCTCAACCAAAGGACATTCTGTACAACCCCGACATCCTCCTCCCAGCCCGCCCCACCATCACCGGCCTCCAGTGGATTAGCGGAACACAGCATATCTCAGCCGAGGACTTCGACCTCCTAATCGGCGGTCCAGATCGTCCAGTCTCTCAAAAACAACTCAAGGCTGAGCAGAAAGCCAACGGAGGCGATAAGAGCCCCACAGCAGGTAACGGGAACAGCGTCTTCGGCAACATGGCCAATGCCTTCAACGCCAGAACCCAAAATCTACAGAATTTCCAGGACAATATGCAAAATTTAGAGAATACTACAGCGGAGTTCGCAAAGGCTACTAGTAAATTTATTGAAGGTCAGAAGCGTAAAGCTGTTTTGGGAGGAGCGAAGAGTTTATTCTAGAATGGGCATGACATGCAGATACTAATTATAGAGGATTTAAACGAAACTGGGGTCCACCGAGGCACTGCAAACTAGAGGTGATAAAGGAAAGAAAGAAAGAAGGAAGGAAGGAAGGAAGGAAGGAAGGAAGAGAGTGTGAAATACATCATAGTTCTGGCGTTTATTTTTTGGACAATCAAATTGGAGAGGAAAAACCAGGATTCAGGATAGTTGGGTTCCCCCCCCTTTTTTTTCTCTTTTNTTTTCTTTTCCTCTTTTTTTTTTTTTTTGTATTCATCTGTATAACCCATTCATAATGAAACCTCCTCTTATTACCATTAAACATTAGTGTTTCCGATTGTAGACGTAATATTCTTAGTAGAGCCGATCTCGTAAAATATGAGCCAGCATCCACGAAGTGACCAGACCGAGGATCAAAGCAGGCGATATCAGTATCTCAAAAACCAACCCCCCTGAAACCAAAAAAGAAAGAGCAGCACACAAACCTCTATATATGAGATATAGCTTAGAAAGTGGAGATATCCTGGCGAGGGACTTCGCCTTGCATCGCCTCCTCTTCCTGCATCTCGTATCCTTCCTCCACTCCTTCCTGCTGTTGGGGCATCATGGGATATTGTGGAGCCACCATAAACTGTCGAGGTATTTCCTCTGGAAACACCCTCTGATATTGGTGAAACATCTGATGTTGGTAAAGAACGCGCCGTTCGGACTCTAGCTGGTGGTCAATCATCGACTCGTACTGGGCATTCAAATATTGCCGGGCAATCGCCTGCTGGTGGGCTATCATCTGCTGGTGGGCAACCACCCGCTGCTGAGGCGTTAGTTCCTGCTGCTCTTGTTGAGCCGACACTTGCATTAATTGCGTCATCTGGTACGCCAGCTGTTCCTGCAACTGAGGAGCTATTGGCAGGCTGACAGCACCTCGCGAATATCTGACCTCAGTCCAAGCAAAAAGAACAGACCATTCGTAGTTGAAAACCCGCTCAACACCAATGAGCCATTCAAAGTCTCTCTCGTTTTTCGGCCTCTTCAATTCTCTTTCCAATTGTCTGTGAATACGAACGATAGCATCCGCTTTATCTTTCCCATAGGTTAGCTCGTGCCAGGGCCATGCGTCAGCCAGGAGCTGCGTAGAGTATATTTGTTGATACCTGAGCAGTAGGGAAACAATTAGCATTTTTTATGGGGCTTAATTGGGATCGTGGAAATACATACCACGCACAACTCTCCGTAATCTCAGACTCGGCCCGGGCCAATATGGCACGTAGGAGTACTAACTCAGGGGAACGAGTATTCTCTAGATTGAGTAGTTTCTGTACGCAAATCTCGGCGCTGTGGGTATCGCCGTTAAGAAGATGAAGGGTGGCTTCTCGCATCGGATGGAGATTTAGAACCATAATAGAGACTCTAATATCGTAATCGATGGAGCCCGGCTTAATAACCTGGGGGTACTCGGGGAGACAGTTGAAGACTAGATCCCATTGTGTTTTGGGAATTCTTAGCGGCGCTAGCGGCAAGCGGAGGCCTTTGAACTTGATGTCAATGCTATATTGCTGCCTCTCGTGGGGTAGCTGCTTTGGTTGTCTTGCCTGTTGCTGCTGTGGTTGCTGCTCGGGTTCAAGTTCAATGTCGGGTTCAAGTTGATGTTCAGGTTCAGGCCCGATCTGATTTTCTAGTTGGAAATCTTGAAAATCGACTTGGGCTTCTGTATCAAGGCCGTCGTTATCGTGTTTATCTTCCATGGTCTCCTGCTGGACACCGGTGGTGAAGGTAGGGTCGACGGCTTCAGAGATGTCAAGGTCAAAAGCGGAGTCAGCCATGTTATTTGATCCGGCCAGGTCACTTGATAAATACTGTATAAGTGTCGATCAGTTGGAGTTGGAGGAGAGCAAGGTCGAAAGTCGGGATTAGCTATAGTAACTTGTAGAACTTCGGTCGAGGGGTCTGACTACTTTTAAATTTAAACTGTTCGTAGGGCTATGGGGCATTCTTTGGGCTAAATAGAGCTGCGGGGAAGAGGTGATTTATACTAATTTATTCAACAAAAAAAATATTTATATTGCGATAAGGTCTGCAAAACAGGTAATGATTCTAGGGGATTTTAGTGTTCGTGTCTTTGACAATGTTAATCACAGCGAATCTAGTAACGTTGGATGTTCAGAGATCCGGTAAAAGGCCGGTCCTCCATGTTCTTTACTTAAATACCACGAGCTTCTAGAATTTGATCATTGTACGTTTACGGAGAGGACATCGGACCGGCATGACTAATTTGCAAAGCTTTGAATTGTTGTGGACGTTGTGTTTTGATAACGGCAAGGCCACTTTGTTGCCAATTGCCTGACTACTTAACCCCCATAACCGTCATCAAGGGAAGAAAAACAAAAAATAAAGAATAAAACATAAAAAATTGAAATTAAAAAAGATAGCCTTTCCACGAACCAGGACCAACTCCCAAAGATACCAACCTCGTTCATCGCAGACCCCACAGGCTCGGATTCAACAATGGCCAGCGTCTCTAGTAATCTAATCAGCGGCTATGGCGATACTACAGCCTCATCCTCTGATTTCGAACCAATCCTCCTCTTCTTCTACGGAACTCTCAGAATCCCAAGCGTCTTAAAACGTATCACCCAACTCCAAGAGGAGCCCGTCCTCACACCTGCAGAAATATCCGGGTACAAAATCAAACTATGGGGGCCATATCCAGCTCTCGTCAAATGCGAAGTCTCAACCCCAGAGAACCCATCGATTATTAAAGGGTTTACCTACAAAGTCACCAGCAAGCTGTACTTGGACCGCCTAAAAACATACGAAGGGCCAAACTACGCAATGGAATCGCTCGTCATCACTCAGATCTCACCAGAGACGGGAGAGAAAACGGTGAAGCAAGGCGGTACATTTGTTTGGAATGGCGACCCGGAGAAACTCAGAGATGGAGAGTTCAATCCCGATATCTTCAATAAGAGATAAGACCAGACCAAATGTCACAGCCTGTGTTTTCACAAACTCATGAGTCATTTCTTATTCTTTTATGCATGTTATGCATGTACGCCTCGCAGCGCTGGCTCTGCCACAACGCAGAATGATCTGTTGTATTTTTTATCCCGCGATAGGATGGTGCATAAGACTCCAGAAAAGAGCCGGCATAAGTCGAAGCCCGAGCGGAAAGAAGTGATTCTTTTAGGGCAAGAGGCAGCCACGTGAAGTGCGCGTTTCTAGCCCGGCTTTTAGGATTTGCCGTTTTGGCTGGATCGCGGGGTTTCATAGCCATCCGAGCACATTCATGTCAGATAATTCAAGTCCTTACGCAATCCCTGTCCAGGCACCAATTGCACTCGTAGTCTATACCAATGGAACGTGTGATATAAAAACCTCTGCATCAAATGTGAATTTTTTGCCGCCTGTTAGGACGATGCATATTTCCAAAGAACCCTCTAAGTTACTAGTATAAGTAAGAGTCCTCAGCACTTTAATGTCCTCGAGATCGTGGTAACACAACTGCCACAGTCAGTCCCAACTAGACTGCCAACTTCATATCAACACATTCACCTGCAAATCTCCAACACGATGGACCCCTCAGCACTTGAAATACATATCGCTCTATCCCTGTTACCGTACCTCGACGCTACTGATGTCTGTAGGGTTAGGGGGGTAAACAAAGTACGCGGACTATAAATCCAATTGAGCTTATTCAATGGTCATTCAGCTAATATATCACCCCAGCACTGGAACGAACTTTTCTCCTCTCCCGACCTCCTCCGGGCCGCAATCCGAATCTACGGCTCCGCCTCTCGAGAATATCAAATAATAACACGTCTCGAGAAAGATTCAGAAGCCGGCATCACAGATGCTCTAACCCCCAAATTAACACCAGAGTACTATCAGGCTCTCTTTCGAAACTTCAGCATCAGAACGCAACATCTTCGAAGGGGTACTCCGATCCAAGAAATCCGTCTAAGACTTCGAAAAAATTCATCGAATAACTTTGTATATGCTATTGCCGACGATGTACTCGTTTACGTCAGTCCCGTGGCCGGAGGGCTTGAAGTGATATTTTGGAACCACGATGTCGGCGAGTATTCGAATATGAGACTTGAGTTGGGGACCAATAATATGGGAGCCCAACCGTCTTCCTACTCTGTTAGACGTCTGAAAATATTTGAAGATATATTGGTGGTTGAGCATACAAAAGAAGGAAAATTGGAGAACGTGACTGGGTCGATCTACACAAATCTCGTTCAAGCATTTCGGTTGGTTTCCCCGTTTGCGAAGGTGGAAGAAACGGACGGAGGAAAGCGTAAGTCGTCATATGAACAGCTCTCCTTGTTCGAGACTTTTAAATACAGGCATGTAAACTATACGGTACGTTATAGTCTTAAATATGGGCCCAAATATCTCCTTATCCTTTGTAGCTCAAGCTAACTCTCTTCAATCGTGTAGGAGGGTATCATCAGTGACCACTCAAGAACTCACTACGCAGCCCTCAGCAACCGCAGCAACTCCCTAAGAGTCGGTCTCTTCGTCTGGGACCTCTTCACTGGCAAAATGGTCTTCCGCTACGAACAGGAAGCCCTCGGTACTCGAGGAATCACTGTTTCCCCGCTCGTCCCAGCGGATAAAGTAGTAATGGTCGACGACTCCCACGTTCTTCTTATAAAACCCGACCTTCGAAACGGTACTAAATGGAAAAAATACACCGAAGAACCCTCCGGTTTCAAAGTTTACATCAAAACGTTCTCCCTAACCACCGGCACGGTTTCCGAAGAAGACGGCATCGTATCCGCTTCTGAGGAAGATTATATCTACTCAACCATCACCCGCGAAAAAGACGATGAAATGCTGCAAAGCTACCATGACTACATCCAATACCGTGTCGTCCGCCAACGTGCCCCAAAACTTCACCATCACGATAACCCAAAAGTCAGTATCTACCTAAACCTGTGGGGCAGAACCCGAATCACCAAACTCGGCAAAGTAAGTCTTTCACGCGATGAAGAAGAATGGTCTCGCCGTCCCGTAGAACGTAACGAAATCCATCAATACGAACTTATCACTTCCCCATCGGGACAAACTGGTGTATCCGTTCCACAACCGGGAGAACTCCAAATCCACGCGATATACACAGCGATAAACGACAGACTCCCCGCACAAGGGTTCCCAGACCCGGATCCGAGTATTCCAAAACCTTCAATGTCGGATATACCCGTAGACACTGACTCGGCTTTCTTCCTAAACTCGAACGGAACGGATGCATTAAGTTTTGATATGGTTTGGTCAGGTGGAAGTACCGAGTGTTTAGGCACCAGACTCATGACCTTCTACTTCGGCATCAGAAGTTTTCAATTGACCGAAACTTCAAGCGCAATGTTAAAGAGAGGTAGAGGCGAGCCGCTGAGATACCATTTGGATTATTCGTCATACTTAAAGGCATCGGGGAAGCCCGACGAACTAAGGGAAATACCGTCGGTCCAGAGAAATGTATTGGCTGCGGCGATGTCTCATCGCGGGACAATGGTACCGATGGAAGTTCATGGGGATGAGAGAATGTCGATTTATACAGAACCAAGGGTGGAGAATGCTATTGCGGACTTGGTGATGTGTGTTTGGGGGTCCGATGAGCTGAAGCTTAGGGAGTCTGAATAACAGACTGTAGAGAATTCTAGAGTGGTCCGCTAGATTTCCAAAACGAATGTCATACATGATTATCTATCTGCGTCAACGTAAATCCAGGCCTCTGTCGGGTTTCAACTTCGCTAGCCGAACATATAGAAGATCGAATAATATGCTATGAAAATCCCACATACATAGTGATTATAAGAAAGTATCGTCAATGCCTACATATAACAGGGGGCGATCGAATACCCCGCAATAACTTTGACAGATATAAGAGTAGATAACAGCGAAAGGCGGGTACAAATATATCCAATCGCCAGAAATAGAGTATAAAAGTAGGGCGGGCAAATTATGTAGCTGAATGTATGAGATTAAGAGAAATAAGAGTAAGTTCAAGGACAGCAGCGGGGAACAAGGAAACTCCTCCCCAACTCGTGTCATATGTCGGCAACGTGAAGTCGTTGGCAAAGAAAATGCTAAAAAAAGATACTTCCGGAAAAGTGGTATATAGAAAATGTCAGAAGATATCCAAGAAAACGCCTGATGATGTTAGTAGGTATGAATGATTGACGCAATAAAATTCAGGCTAAGAAAAACGGGGAATATATACTGAGAAAAATAAGAAGATTTTTTTTTCGAAAGATTGAAGCTTTTGTTATCGTAGCATTAAAGGGGACCGATATCCATGTCGTCTAAGGATTTAAGAATATGAGTGTCCTTCGTCGAGCCAGCCACACTTCCGTCCTCGCTTCCTGCGGTGGCTATAACGCTAAGCGGTGCGAGGGGATTGCCATCTATGACAATTCCTTCCTCTGCGTCTAGATCCATCGGCGTCTGGTCGCCAAGGTCGGGGCTGTGGAAAGAAGGCATCCCTTCGCCAGAAGAACGGGAGTCAGATTCAATATTATAGGCGAAGGATAAAAGCGATTCGTAGGATCGAGGCTCGTCAGAATTCAAAGCGAAGGGGTCGGAGGAGTCTTCACTGATGGAGAATGCGAAAACAGGGTCAGGAAGTTTAGAAGGTTGTAGGCGGATATGGACAGTATCGGTGATTTCGCTCTCAAACCCAATGGTGGAAGTAGAACCGTCGTCGCTAAGGAATTGGTTAAGAGTTTCTGGGGGAATGAAGTGGTGGATGATTCCTGGTTTTCGGAACCGAGATTTTCGTAGACGGACGGGCTTTTGTACCGTCTTGACGTACATGACAAAGTTATCCTCGGACCGTACACCACCGATTCCAGAAATTTCAAACGGACGAGGAGACGGCATAGCAATCGGAAGGGTATCGCTGGTCGGCGACGCAATCGAGGTAAGTTCGGGTAGACTCTCTTCAGAATCTTCCGTCAAGCTCATTTCGATATCTTGCGATGACCAATCGAATTTTGAAAGAGATCGCTGATTCGTCGCCTCTTCATCTTCTTGATCCTCATTAGGCGATGAAGGTCCAACAGGTTCCTCGACAAACCTCTCGTAATTTTTGCCTTCCCCATTTCTCACAAATACATGGCCCCCTTCCCGAAAAACAACTTGGGCGCTGAGGTCGGTGTAAAAAGGTGCACCCCCGAAGTATATTATAGGCCCATCGATGGGTGCAAATTTGACCATATCCCCGATCCCAACTTTCGAGCTGGATTCGAGAATAGGAGCCGGGCCGCCGGAATCGTTTGTATCCGTTTCGGAACTACTATCGGACCCATCTTGTTCCGAAGCGTCCGTCGAGCTGCTCTTCTGGGTGCTGAGGCTATGGAACATTAATGGCCGATAACGGAAGGCATCGGTATTGTATGCACTAGGTGTAGGGACCGGTGATGATATTCGAGAGAGCCGAGACTTCGCATCCTTTGCTAAAATAGCTCTAATACCGGACTTTTCTTCAGAGGTTAAATTTGTTCTCGATTTCGAGCCTGATTCGCCCTCCCCCGGCGAGGATTCCTCGTTGCTCAAATCGCCCATCCCACTACTCGAATCGTTTTCACTGCTCAACCTTGTACCAGTCAGGCCACCTTTCCACCTAACTTTGTTCCCATCTGGACTCAATTCCAGCTTGTCGCTAATCGCCCGGATTGATTTCTTAATGAACGACAGCGAGACATTGAGGGTATGTATCTGTGCCATGTTATTAATAAGGTTGAGATAAACCCAGCCGGAAATCTCTCCGACAGACGCAGGTTTATGGTATTTGTGAGATGAAGAGAATGACATTTGCTCAAGATACTCGACGTTATCGGCCGCAACTTGAGCTCGGTTCGGATCCAGATCCATTGGTCGGGTCGGCCGTTGATGGGACGTATCAATGCCTGACTTTTGATCCTGGTTCTTTTCCTTCGTCAAATCGTCGTCCTGTTGGTGCGACATCATAGCCGCCTCTCTTCGGTCATCCTCGTCGCCAGACTCTGCCAACATTTCGTCTACCGCAGTGTCATGTTTCTCCATAGCTGCGGTGACCGCTAGTTGCTGCTGAACCTTGGCCTTCTCCAACTCCGACTGAAGAGCATCGCTTCCTGTGAAAAGCTGCTCCAGCCGTCGCACCACCATCTTCATTCTAGCCCTTTCGTTTGTGAACTGTATCGGTCGGGCATCTATCTGCAATGACGAAGTTGACGCCCCCCGGGGTTTAGCGTTCGCCTGTCCCAAATTCGGGACATTCGCCTTAGCTACATCTGCCGAAGCCCCATCCAAACTTGTCATTCGGGTCTCCGTGGCATACGCCGAGTCAGTGTTCTGCAGGAGCGACGATGAAGACGGGTTCGTTGAAGAAGTTGCATTGGCATTGGAAATCGCGTCGGACCGTTTGGTTTCATAGACTCCTCCATTGCCATCTAGCCCAACCGCGAACTTTTGCAGAAGCTCCTGTAACTCTTGTTTACGGGATCTAAACGTCACATTGTAAACACATCAGTCTGAGGCCTATCTCCAGGATACCGACGGCAAGTTGTCGATCTCCCAACGCACGGCGCGACTTACGGAGGAAGCCCATAACACCGAACCTCAAACAGCTTTTCTTCGTTGAGTTCATTGCAGTGCAGCCTCTCCATTTTACGTAACTTCTTCTTCAACTTTTTATCTGTGGCAAAACAGATACAACATGTGTTAGCATGGGGTAAAACCAGTTTCTTATCACATGGCCTGATGAAATGTTTGTCTCTGTTCCCCACTTTCGAATTTCCAGTTCGAGGATCGCATCCGCCAAGCATCGCCCAAGCAGCTTGCACAGGCGGAAATCCACAGAAATTTTAGGATGCAAATGGGTCAGGCCACCACTTACTCTTGATCGTGAGGTCGTCAATGACGCTTCTGTACACATCACTCTCATCTTCAGAGTCCTGGGTCGGAAGCATAGGCGGATAACTTGGATTCAGGAATGGGACAGATCGACTGAGGTCCGTTGAACGATTTCCGGGAAGAATTCCGCGGCTAGCTGCCGTTCTCACGTTTGGGTTGAGTTGGTGCCACTGTCTTCTCCGCTGCTTTTCTGAGGGTAAGTAGTAGGGTGAATCGCCTAAGTTAATAATAGAAGTTAGCAGGCTGAAAACAGAGGATTTGGCCCCTATATTATATATACGGCACACTCTTCCTTCTTAGTACCTACCATCAGCAATGGTTGGCTTATTGAAGTCGCCCACGTTGGTATTGAGACTCTTAAACCAATCTTCTGGAACACTTCGATCGTTGCTCCCGTTAGAATTAACCACAGATTCTCGATCAACCTCGTGCGTCAACGATGGTGGCGGCTCCTCCACTCTAATCCCTTGGTCGTGTGATTGCTGAAGCTGACCCATTGCATCCTTCTTATACTGTGGCGGCGATGGTGAACTTTTGTGGCTACTCGGGTTTCCATGCGGTAACGTCGGCGGGATGGCGAAGGGCTTATTAGGCTCCGCTGCGCTTGCAGAGGCGATTCCATGGCGAAGTGATACCGAAGCTTCTGGTGAGGTTCTTCTGTGGTGTCGTTCGTTTGAGGATGGTGGGCTCTGGCTACCGTCCGGCATAAGATTAGGTTCGACGTTGGTCGTCGACATGGGAAAGCCGTGTATAAAAAATTATTCGAAGCTATAACAGCCAGAGTGTTTGCTATATAAAATGATCTTCACTCATAGCTATAGTCGACGGCCCTTAGGTGTTTGGTGATCAAACGACAAAATGTGAAAAGTAATCGTAAAGATGTCGGAAGAAAAAGGTTGAAGTTGGAATTTGATGGAAAACTTGACGTCGTTCAGGAGTATCGTAACGATTACCCTGCGAGGAACTATGCGTAGTATAATTGGCAGAATTGACCGTTGTCTCGTGTTCCTTGATTTCGGAAGGCTTGTTCTGAAAAAGCAGGGCTCACAGATGTAATCGCCGGTTTTATCCCATAATGGGGTTGATAAGGGACCAGGTCCGCTGCCTTGTTTTGCACCCCATGCATTGCTGGTGGAGTGATTGACAGGGCAGATATTCGCTGAGGCATAGCTACGCGCAGGTGTCAACAGCGAAATATGGCATCTCCATTAAGAAATTTTTGGTGTTTCTCGATCCTCAGGCACCTTGAAAGATCCTGGTACGATCGAGCCAATCAGCGGGTGATATCCGAGGGCAGCGTCATTGAGCATGGGCAGTGGCAAGTTGCGAGGGAATCAGGGTTCTGGGCCTCGAACTGTATGCAGCCAACTTGCTCAGGGTCCCGATCGCCTTCAGGATTCTCGATTCTCCGGTCGAAGCCATTGCGTCCAGCAACCATCGCACACCACCGGCCGGAAGGGTAGCGAAGCCCTTAAAGAGCGCGATTCCCCACTGTTGACGAGATGACCGGTGTCTCCTGGCTAGCATGACTGCTCGACCATCGCCAAATTGACGGTCCATCGTGGATTTTCGACTGCCCACAAACCGCAAACCCTAGCGAAAAACGGCTGATGGGCCATGGCTGATGCAACAGGCAGATTAATGCCGTTTGGGGCCAGCCGGGGGATTCGAAACCATGTATTCGTACACAGTACAAAAGTGCTGTATGTACATACAAATGCATGGCTACTAATCCTCCTTCAGAGAGCCCGTATTTCTGTCGAATCAAGCCCCACCAGCGCCGTCGGCCATATGATCATCGACATATTCGTCGGTTTCCCTGCATGAAAGAACAAAGGCTGGGCATACCCCCGTGTCCGGTTGACAGGATCCCACGAATGTACATTATACAGTACATACATCCTTTGGCGGACACCACCCTTTCCCTCCTGTCGTCCAAAACGGTAGCTGTTCCTTGGCTCGCTATTGGTCGGCTCGTTACTCCGGCACTGCAGACCCGAAAAGAATACCACGCTGGCTCTGAGCCCAGAGGCGGCGGAGATCGAGGTTTTGGCTGTGTATCGCCGGCAGCAGCCTTGGGGCCGGGTTTGTGTTGCGGATGTCGTTAGTCGAAAGGAAATTTAAAAAAGTTAAAATTCCGCTTTGGATTTTTATTTTTCTTTCGGGTCGAGTACAGCGCAAATCTCTGCCTGTTCTGATCCACCGCTGCAGTTTTGCGACGAACAAGCGGGTAGGCCTGATTGTTCTGCTTTGCTTGCCTTGCTCTCCACTTTAACTTGACTGAACTGGAATTGAGCTGAGCCGATGCTCATGATCGATCGACCGATCGTATGGCGTATGTTCGGGCTAGCGTCACTTTAGGCTAAGTTGAGCCAGCAAACGCTTTTCAACACCGCTGTCAGATGATGTATAACTTGTACTATCCCTCTCAAATTTCGATGATCTTAAACCCTTAAAATAGAATTTTCTTGCTAGCCAACTGGATTGCTGAAGCTAGTGGTCCTGGATAACCAGGTATTGCACGTCTTAATCAATGCGGGGGCGTTTATTCGCCCGCATGGCCTCTTCTCCAACCTTAATTCAGCCCTATATGCATATGTCTGTGCTTTCTCGAACATTTTTGAGACCATGCTTTGATCGTTCGAGGCCTGGAATCCACGGTGTTCAGGGAAGCTGGCCGTGGCCTCGCCGGAGGACCCCGGTAAACACTGCTGATTGGCCCATGCATGATGCTGATCAGTTCTCGTCGGCCGCATTGATCGGATGCATGTTCCAGGGAATCCGGTTTTGGCCGCCGTAGTGGCAAACTCAAGACTATTGCAGCTTGAAAGGGGCTGCTAGGAAGGTGATGGCGACTCGAACAACAGGGTATTGATATCAAGCATCTATGGCTCGGTATGCTGGTAAGAGTTCGAAAGTGGATAACTGTGTCGCCGTCTCGATTGATTGAGCAGCTAGATAGCTAGAGCTCTGAACTCAGACAAATCCAAACCTAAGCTAAGAGTAGCTGGTCTAGACAACCAATTCTTTCTTGAAACAATATAGCTTGCGAATTCCTAGGAGCAGGGGACCCCGAAAAAATATGGGATATACTTACCGTGGCCGTGATCCGTAGGCTTAGTATAGTGAATTGAGAGAGGTTGTTGTCATGGACTAAGTCCATCTCCAGATCGGGTTAACAACACGCAACGTTGTTGCATTTTTACATGCGCAACCTCAGAAACCGAGATCGAATTCTCACATTACGATCCAAACTTCGATAATTCAATCCCGATCCCGATGACAGTTAAAAATCTTCCGCGATCTTCAGGGAGCTAATCCTTCATTCCTTTTTTTTTTTTCCCTGGCAAGAACAGATCGGTCGATGCATGTGTGGTGATCTGCCGCCTGGACTTTGTGACAGGGATCAATGCTGCACACCTACGCAGCCTACGTCAGGTGCATTGACCGTTTGTCGATTCGATCAGACAGCGTTGCATACATATTTTTTTCTTTAGCTAGAACTTCCTACGGTCGGGACGATCGATGCAAAGAATTTTACGACTTGGATGATCGAGTGGCAAGTTTAGCTGTGGCTCAATGCGTAATTTGAAATATCCTTTCATGTTCGATCGGATTTTATAGTTCTCGATCGGATGCATATTGGAGTGCTTCGTCTTGTGGCACCAGGTACGGTCTAGAGTCAAATGTAAGGCCATTGGGAGATTACTGTGCAGCCTCCGGTGAACCGTACACGTGTGTCACAAAATGTCATCGTGCTGCCGTCGCATTATCAAATGGCATTGGCTTTTGATTCTACCGTTTGGCTCTGCTAGTCTATAATGCTATACACAAATATGACTTTTTATTGCATTTATTCCTCTGGCTCTCCTCCAGGACCGGTCTTTGCGCCCTATTAAACATGTTAGTCGAATGGAACACAAACCTCCAGCTCCAGTGTAAAATGACAGAAAAGCTTACCATATGCCTGGCCTTCAACATCTCGTCGCACAGCAGCAAATTCGAGGCGATGCTAGAACTAGACGCGATAGCATTCCTCAAAACCCTGTAAGAATCGTATACACCTGCGCTGACGGGATCCATTGGCTCTCCAGTTGTAAGATCCAATCCAACAATGTGACCCTCTGCGTGCTCGTCCTGCAGTGCCGATACTATATTTTATCCGTTAGTCTGTCACGTTTGCGCTAAACTCCATTGAAGATATGTCTGGAACTCACTGCTATCCTGGATATCAAACCCTGCATTCTGTGCCAACGTTTTGGGAATAATCAACAAGGCATCCGCGAAAGCCTGAACACCAGTCTTGGCCTTGCCCTTGATTTCTTTCCTAAACTCATCGCTCGACAGATGCGCAGCACATGCGATCTGGAAAGCACCGGCACCAGGAACGACACACTGATCTGTAATCATATTGTAAACGCTCCTCAACCCATCTCGTACTGCATCCTTAACCTGCGCTATTGTGTGCGCGTTGGGGCCTTTGATAAGAATTGTGACGGACTTGGGATCCTTGACTTCCTCGACGAACGTGTACTTCTCCTCACCAAGTGTGTGTTCGTAGACGTTACCGGCCCATCCAAGGATCTCTGGGGACAGATCATCCACACTGTTCTGCGCCACGCAACCCGTGACAAGTTGCAACCGCTCCATATTTCTCCTCTTTGCTCGTCTCAGGGCGAGAATACCGTTTTTGCACAGGACATCCAGGGACAAGGGATCAATACCCTTCTGGTTGATGATAACGAACCCCTTCGACGGGTCAGCTCCGCAAACTTCTTTCTTCAATTCCACAATCTTTCGGAGCTTTTCGTCGACGAATTTGCGTTCGCTTTCAACAAGTTTCTCACGCTGTTCCGCACTGCTGTAGAAGAATGAAGAGTTGACCTCACTCTTTTCGTACTCGAGGGAGACGTTGAGGGCAAGGATATAGGCGTCCTTGACGCGCTTTGGCATGTCGGGGTGGCGAGCGCCGTGGTCGAGGGCGAGACCTCGTATCAGTTGGGTCTCAGATGCTGTCCGGTGCTGCATGGTCATGATTTCGACCATGTGGAGATCAATCTTTTCTGGTGGGTTATGGATTGCGAGGACAGCGTCCACGACGCTTGGAGTGAGGGTTTCGGCAACTGCCTGGGACAATTTGGTAGAGAGGGTGGTGCGGGCGACAGAAAGAAGTAGCTCACGGTCGACTGTGGCATCTTGCTTGAAGCCGTCGAGGAACTAGATGAAATCTTAGCCAAAGTCCACGATCGTCTCCTTTTAGTTGTATGTATACCTTTATAGCAGCGGCTTTGGCAATCTCGAACCCATCAACAATAACCCGTGGGTGTACACCCTCGGAGATATAACGATCGGCCTGGCGTAATAATTCACCGACTAATAGGACCACCGAAGTAGTTCCGTCTCCTGTGATTTCGTCCTGAGCTGTAGCCTATAGATAACCGATTGTGTAAGTTTCGTATATGTGTATCTCAAGTCGTTGGCAAACGTACGGCACCTATTATCGAGTTAGAACTATTTCACGATACAAGGATTCCTGTAAACTTACGAGCAATAAGAACTGCTGTCGGGCTCTGAATTTGCATCTCGCTCAATAAAACCTATCTTTGTATAAGTATCATTCCGCCAGCGATCAAAATACCGGGTATCCGCGAACCTTTCCATCCTTCGTGAGTTTAATCTATCATTAAAGTTAGTATCAGCACGTCCCAACAGCACTTAGAGATGAAACTTACGCCTCCAGCGCCATCTACCAGCCTAATATCGAATTTAGTCATTAAAGCCTCAAAAACCATCATAGTCGCGATGATACCAACATTTTTATCGTTCTATACCAGTATTCGTCAGCATCCCACTTCAAAAAGCCAAGCTCCATCGACTAGACATACCCCATAGGTCCCAAATTCGACCTCAGCACCTCCTGCAGCCCAATACCGGCATTGATATTGACCCTGAGAGCTTCTCCTCTCCTCTAAACCCATAATATCAGCATCCTGCCATCGAAACCAGCATAAAATTTCCATCACATACCCTGCTCTCGGCCTTTGGATTCAACAACTGAGCTGCCGACATCCTTCCCAAGCTTCAAATTTGGTGTTTATAGCTTCGTATCTCGAGGTCGGAATCTGTAAAACCGTGATCGAAGAAATATTCGTCGTCGATGATGGTAAAAAGTGAAGGAAAATGCGTGTATGGTGGGGTGTGTGCGTGTTATCGATAGAACCAGCTCGAATTTGTTGTTCGAAGTTTTTCTCTTTCTTGTTTGTTCCTTTTCTCTTGCCCACATGTCACCAGCCACAATCTGCATGCGCCACATCGCATCTTTTAAGCCGCAGCAGAAAGGGCGCTAAGCCGTATTTGTTACTTCCACGCTGAAATTTTCAAAAATTCAGTTTTTCTTTCTCGAGAGCCATCGAACTAAAAACCACCACACCCAACCCCAGCCATCGCCAACCATCGTGACCTTCTTCGACACTAAAGACGGTCAACGCTCTACTACCTATTTTGATACCGGGTCTGGTGGACAGGATACCGCGGGTTATCAGTACACGTACCTATACAATTGGGACCGATTGAAAGACAGTCCACCGACACAATGGCGGCCGTCGACTACGTCCTCCTCGAAAATGCCGTCGGCTATTCGATCTTTGAGGTCGTCATGCAGCCCGAGACGATTGGCAACCGTCTCAAGGAGGTCCAGGAGTCTGTTCAGGACCTGGCAAAGTTCGGAAAGATGGTGAAATTGGTGTCGTTCGCGCCGTTCCAGTACGTCTACATCAAGAAAAAAAAAATATACACTTGGCTAGAAGTCGCGAATTGGTAGAATCAGATGGCTAACGTGGATATCGCACACTATAGGGGCGCTGCACATGCACTTGAGAATGCCAATGATATCTCCGAGGGTGTGTATTGTCCGATTCTTTGGTGCCGTGGGCAATCGCTGAGTAAATGATGTTGAATAGGTATCATGTCTGAGTACCTCAAGACCCTCCTACAGGCCAATCTACCCTCTGCAAAGAAGAAGAAGGTCGTCCTTGGAATCGCAGACAAGAATCTCGCCACTTCCATCAAAGCCGACTTCCCCAATGTTCAATGCGAGACCAACGAGGTCGTTCAGGACCTCATCCGTGGTTTGCGATTACACTCCACAAAACTCCTCAAGCAGCTGCAGTCCGGCGACGTCGAACGTGCAAGTCTTGGTCTTGGTCACGCCTTCTCAAGAGCCAAGGTCAAGTTCTCTGTCCAGAAGAACGAGTATGTTGCCGTAGTCTCCTAGTAGTAGTTAGTGGATAGTACCAGTTCCCCAGTACTAACCGCATTAACCCACTCCAGCAACCACATTATCCAATCCATCGCCCTCCTCGACCTCCTCGACAAAGATGTCAACACCTTCGCCATGCGCGTTCGTGAATGGTACTCCTGGCATTTCCCCGAACTCGTCAAGATCGTCAGCGACAACTACCAATACGCCAAACTCGCCCTCTTCATCCAAGACAAGTCCAAACTAAACAACGACAAGCTCCACGACCTCGCCGTCATTGTCAATGATGATGCCGATATCGCCCAGGCTGTTATCGATGCCGCCAAGGTTTCCATGGGACAAGACATCTCCGAGGCAGATATGGAGAACGTGACAAATTTCGCCCAGAGAGTGGTTAGCTTGACAGAGTATAGGAGGAAGCTACACGACTACTTGGTCAACAAGATGGCTATCGTCGCGCCCAACTTGGCGGCACTTATTGGTGAGGTTGTCGGTGCTAGGTTGATCTCGCACGCTGGTAGCTTGACCAACCTCAGCAAGTACCCCGCTTCGACGGTCCAGATCCTAGGAGCTGAGAAGGCGCTGTTCAGAGCTTTGAAGACAAAGGGTAACACACCGAAGTATGGGTTAATCTACCATTCTTCGTTTATCGGACGTGCTGGAGCAAAGAACAAGGGACGGATATCCAGATTCCTCGCCAACAAGTGTTCTATTGCCTCGAGAATAGACAGCTTCTCGGACGTTCCTACTACCAAATTCGGTGAGGCGTTGAAGGCTCAGGTTGAGGAGCGATTAAACTTCTATGCTACTGGTGCCGCTCCGACGAAGAACGAGGTTGCGATGGTGAGTTGGGCGTATTATTTTAGTTTTTATATTTTGAACGAAAAAGCTAACTTAGCATGTAGAAAAACGCAATGGACCTCGCCCTCGCCGATATTGACGTTGACGTTGATGCTGGCTCTGATGAGGAGATGGATGATGACGAAATCGACACCTCCCAACTTGAGAAGCGCGAGATCCACGGCAAAGACGAAGAAAAGGCCGAAAAGAAGGAGAAGAAAGATAAGAAGGACAAGAAGGATAAGAAAAAGGATAAGAAGGAGAAAGAGGAGAAAGAAGAGAAGAAGGAGAAGAAAGACAAAAAAGAAAAGAAGAAGGAGAAGGAAGAGAAGAAGGAGAAGAAGAAGGACAAATCCGAAAAGAAAGAGAAGAAGCGATCAAGAGAACCGGATGAAGAGGAAGAAGCGCCAAAGAAGAAGAAGAAGGACAAGAAATAGACGCATAGTTAATGTTAGGCGTGGAGTAGGAGGGGGAGGGTGTATGATCCGTGGGGTTAGATGCCATGTTTCTTTTTTGGCTTGGTTACGTCTACCAGAGTTTGTATTATATGCGTGGGGACGGCGTTTCTTCCATCTTGATATTCCGTTAATCTTTGTACAAAACCCGTCGACGTCTTGTATTCTGTTGATTGAGTATAGTATACTACATTTCCTTCAGTTCCTGCTAGGGGCCATTCTCCCTAGCTATGACAGACCAATACTAGTTTTATTTCAGTCAATCAGAAGCTCAATACGTGGGCCTTATCCTATAAAAATACATCCGGATACTCTGACTACGATTCCTTATTCTCCTTAATAACTTCCTCCCAAACCTTCCCCTTGACCTCCAAAATCCCTTCCAGAACCCCCTTCAACTCCTCCAAACTCTTGATCACAACTTTCGGCCCTTCTTCAACCAATGCATCATGCCACCCTTTCCCCGCTCTATCAACCCAAACCCCCTTCAGCCCCACTGCTTGACCACCAACAATATCAAACGGATTCGCCGAAACCAGGACAACTTCATCAATCCCGCCATGCCTATCCGCCATCCCAATACTCTTCCCAACCTTGGCGGCAAGGTACTGATAAATCATCGGATGAGGTTTATATTTCTCAATCTCATCCGCCGATAAATGTGAATCGCGTTCACGAATCCTACCAAATATCTCTAACTCCGGAGTATTCACAACCGCGGTTTTTGCCATGTCGGATGTGCCGTTTGTAAATATTATCGGTTGGAGATATTTTGTGGATTTTAGGTTTTCAAGGCAGGATTTTACGTCCGGGAAGGGTGAGAGGGTTGAGTATGCTGCAATTATTTCGTTGATGTGGGTTTCATTATGTGGGATTGAGGCTTCGGAGAGGGCGTGGAGGAGAGATTTGCGGGTGACGATATCGAAGGTTTCGAAGACACCTACAAACACCGCGATACGTCATGATTAGTGGATTCCAGGTACATAGATAAGGAAGACACTGAGAACTTCTATATTACCCATAGAATTCAACCTCCAAGTATACTCCAGTTGATACTTCCTCCAAGCGGTGGATATCGAATCGGCCTGGTCGGGATAGTACTCTGCGAGCTTCTTAGAGATCGAGTCGGTGCTTAGGAGAGTGCCGAACAAGTCGAAGGCAACAATGATACGGCGGTCGACGATACTGTCGATAAATCTTGAAGTTTCGGCGTCCATTGTGATATGATCTGGGGGTTGGATATGTAGGCCCAAGGTTGAAACTGTGTAGGAGATGCTAGATGAGGGGTGTCGACCTTGGAGGGGCAGTGTGGAAGCCGTGATGCAATGGTGGTATTAGTAGCTACCAGTAAGTTTTTATATAAGTTAATCCAGTGCCAATTGCTTAAAACATCTCAACCCCTCTTGTAACCCCCCCATTTCATCAGCCCTACGCGCCGACGGCCGACGGCCGAAGGTATATGTATATACGTAAGTACCTTCTAGCGTTAGCTTGTAATGCATGATGCATGATGGTTGCAACCGCGGTCCATTTGGGTATCATTAGGTCGTACTTGAGTACTTGAGCTCCCCACTAGCATTTAGTTTGTTAACGCAACACTAGCCACACATTCTAGATAAGTCAAATACAGCTATTTTAGATGGTATACCGGTAAATGACTATTAGGAAAGAGTAACGATTTGTTTGAAAATGTCTGCTTTCTTCCCCGAAATTTACTTGGTAACTCAGATTTCTGCATTTCAGGTGGTGCATGACAGCATCAACTCAATAGATCTCCCCTGCACCGATTGCTTAAGCGAAACTACCAAGACTTTATATGAGAATATTTATGGCCATTACGGAGTCAATCGATATGGAAAGATGAAGTGTTCTTTTATTCATCATAGCACCTTTATGGAGTGCAGTCTAGCCTCACTGCTTGTGTATAGGGGAAGTCGGCAGTGAGGGATAGCTAGGTAAGGAAAAGGCTCTAGTCTTTATAGAAGAAAAAGCCAGACAGGGAGGTAATAGTCTTGGACCAGGACATGAGGAGGTACGGGTAGTCGGAAGAGGTAGTGGGGGGTAGGAGAAAAGGAATTCCTGGTCATAAGAAAACAACCCTTGAGTGAAAGAGAACCCAGTTTATCCTTACAAAGAAAAAAAATTAAGAAAAAAGACGAAAGGTTTAGTTCGTTCGTAGAAAAGGCCATTAGGAAAACAAAACATTGCTGACGATGCATGACATGAAGACTCATGAAGCCAGAAGGGAGTATGGAGAAAGAATACTCGCTTGGAGCTCAGGACGATGAAGAAGATTAATATAAAACCAAATGGGGTCACACACCCGCTAGTGTCCCAGGTAGTTAAGCCAAAAATATGAAGCAAGAAGGGTGCAAGGGCACTTCAGTGCTGGGCGATAGGATGTTGGACAGGGGGTTGACCAGCCCCACCGGGAGCGACCTGACCTTCGTGGTCCATGGCCATTGCATCGTCCTCGTCAGCGCCCTCTTCTTCCTCTTCTTCAACTTCCTCGTCGGTGCTGTCTTCGATATCCTCGGAACCTTCAGCTGCGGATTCTTCTTCGCCGCCTGGAGCTGCTGGAACACCTCCCATTTCGGTATCCTCCTCCATGGCATCAGGATCGCGGGTGGCAGATTCGGCCTCAGCTTCGGCCTCAGCCTCAGCTTCTTCCTCCTCCAATTCCTCAGCACCATATTGATCGGCATCATCAGGCGCAAGATCGGCCTCGGGCTGCTCTGGTGGGAATTCAGCGGGAGCAGATTCCTCGGAGTCCCTGTACAGTGTATTGTTATTAGTAAAATGGCGAGTAAATGAATATTTAACACCTAGTATAGCATACCATTTGATGGAGAAACGGGTGACACGAGGCTTCTCGGCCAAGATGTTCTTGATGAGTCGCTCGATCTGTGGCTGCTTTGGAGGTTCGGCGTTCATCTCCGGGTTGTCGTATTCATTGTTGACATAGTAGCCGACACGGATGAACTCTCTGCCATCGTAAGCGCCGGTCAAGAGGATGACAGTAACACCGAGGAGTTCGGAAGTTGGGATCTTGTTCAAGGCTGGTGGGTCAGCCGTGAACTCGAACTTGTTGACACCGACTGGGATCGGTCCAACGAGCAAAGAATCAAGCTCTTGGTCGTAGTCGGAGCTGGATGAAAGGTATTCAGTACGCGTTATTACAATCGAGTATGGCACGCGACGTGGAGAAAGGGGATCGTACCTCGTGGCGGAGCCGACATAGATCAGCTTCCATTCCAAGTCTGAAGTCGAACCCCCGAGTTAGTATGATCCAGGTGATGAACGGGATGCAGTTTGGTCGAACCCTTGCTAAGTTGTTCGAGACACTCGAAGGTGATCTCGAATCTAAAGGGCCTGCTGAAGGGTGCGGGGTTGTCGAGGATGTTGACTTTGAGTAGAGAGACGACAGACTACAGGAAGCAATGGATATCAGTTTCATACACGCTCGGCCTTCCAATGTACGAAGATGATATAAAAAAGGAATCTTACCATTGTGAAGGCTAGGAGGTTCGAACGTTCGTTGTAGACAGTTGTGTTTGTGGAGGAGAGGTAACTAGAGGAGAGGCTAAAGTGCCACAGCTCTAACGAGTTAGCTACCGGAGCTTAGAAAGAATTCCAACATCACGAGGGGAAGTTGCTGGAGTACTGGGAGTTACAATACCTTTTGACTGATGGTTAGGAAGCAATTGAAGCTGGTGATGAAGTTTGGTGATGAAGAGGTGGAAGGAGAGGGAGAAGAGGGAGAAGCAGCAGCTACAGAGAGTTTTTTTAGGTGAGGTCCAAAGTGGCCTAGCAACGTAGAACCTAACACTGCACTGCAGACAATGCCCGCTCGCTGTACTAATTAACCTAAGGACTGAACCAACCAGCCTCGGACTGTCGCCAGCAAATCAGAGCTCCACCAAACTGCAAGGGTCCTGCCTGGAATGTCGAACCAATCGAGGCCTGTCTGGCGCCCGTGCTCGACGCGTTTTCAGACGACCTTGCAGTTCGCGCAGCTTCCTGCATGGACGCGTTCGAAGAAGGCTCGAGTTTGTATTTTGACCAAGCAGGCATCGCACGTATCGATGGTATGAAGAAACCAGTTTATGCATATCATTTTATTCCTTTTTTACTAGCGTTCCGATGACTTCGTAAAGCTATAATGTCGTACAGATGCATATCAACTGCGGGGCAAATCGAAGCGAAGAACATGCAAATCATGTGTGGATACTACCACTGAGTGGAGAACTATAAATGATCTTTTCTATGCAGCTACCAGCCAGCTACACAGCCATAGCACCACCTGTATAGCTATTACTATCTTCCTGAACCTCCATGATATATATTGGCGGAGCTTGAAGACTGCGGGGTCAGGTTACAGGCTCATTAAAATGCAACAAGGACAACACTATACCTGAGTACTGACACGGATAATACACGGGACAGTCTCGTAACCAGGATTTACTGATCGGAGTCTTTTTCTATGGAACCCAGAGTTGAATTGGATTTTATAGATTTCATTCGCGATTATTCGTTTTAGCATTTTTCGTAGACATAAGCAGTTTCTAACCTATGGATTGATATCCTGAGGTGGGGCTATGGTGGTGAGCCCAGGGCAAGAGTATGTAAGCGCCACAGATCCTATAGATTGTATAGGTAAGTAGGTATGCATCGATATCAAAATAGCTATGAGACCGGCTCTATGAATCCCTAATTCCCTAAGTATGTACTGGCACTGGTACTATACGCAACACAATTACTGCTTGGTTCTGTCCCTGGCTTGTCTTGTAAACCAGACTGATCAGAGGTCCCTAGCCATGGATCGTGCGAATCCGGTTTAAATTGGGACCTGGCGTGTAATTCGGGGAGGTTCGTCCACCGAATGAGGATGGCATTAATTCAAAACGAAAATCCAAAGCGAAACAAACATCAAAGACTGATACCGAAATCAAAAGCACCATTAAGCCTCGAGACCTCGTCCGATTCGCCAAGAATGTCGTCGAGAAGAAGCGAAAGGTTTCATTTCACCCACTATTCATTTTAGGTGGTGTCATCGATATATCAGTGCACGTTCAAAGTATGCGAGATGGTATCGTAGTCGCCTCCCCAAGGCTCACCAATCGATCATGAAAAACATGAATATTCCATTCGAGTACTTAGAGAAGTCCGTACCATCCTCAAACCATGTGAGGATTCAAAACCGGGATCGACTAAGAAACGTGACCGATCGCCGGGAGCGTTCGAAAATAATTTTGAATGTCTCGAAAACGAGGTAGCTTTTAGCAAAGGAGCCACTGGTGTCAATAATGATTCCTTTAGGATGGTGTACCTGCAAATCCAGCAAAATAGAAGGCTAATCTTGTTGTCGCTGCACAAGTTTACAATGCAGGCCTTGTGAGCGGCCATATAAACGCAAGATGGAAAGATCTGGAAAACGTTATCAATATCCACCCATTCGACAAAGCCATATTTGTAGGCATTCGGCCCAATACTCCAGAAGGCTGCTCAGACAGATCTCCCACTTCAATGGGATTTAGCGTACAGAGCAGGGCCAAAGGAGGTTCATTTATGGAGGCGCTAAGAAAACAACAGTGATAGCGGGGAGCGTGATCAAGGCCAAGCGAGAGATGAAAGTCACACATGTCTATGCGAATACCGCCCTGAAAGGCTCTTAGATGGTCTCCGGATAAACTTACTACAATCCTCTCCGACATAGTTGACAGCCAGATCAAAAGATATTTGGATTTGAAGAAGGGCTCATTCTTGGCCGGGTTTGAAAACCCTGCACTTGAAGAAACCACAATTTGGCAGTGGCGAAAAGCACAAGAAGCCTAGTTAACTCTAACCGTTTGAAGTTCTCTACAGTAGCATCGAAGTCGATGATTTCCACTTTACCTTCGACTATATCTCAATAGCTGAAAGATGTACCCAATTTCTTAGTGCAGTCGCCAAAAGCCTCTAAATATCTTGCCCTAACCAAATTAGGTACACAACCCTTGGTAAGTCGACGGGCAACTGGTCCGAATGTATGGCCCATAACTCTGTTCGAACGATGGGGAGAGCTCCAAAACGGAACCGGTAAAATAGTTCTCAAACTTACCTGTGATACCTATCCTCACTTATCCTCAATGAAGGCGATACGGAGCGTCGAGAGAAACCCAAGCGATAATGAAATCAAAGTCATTCCAACATATCAAGCGATGCTCTCAAAGCCGCCGGGTCCATCAGAACAATTGCTTGTAGCAACGGCGTTGGTGATCTCCCGGGTCACTAAAATGAACCTCATCGGGCTTGACTCCCAGACCTTTTCCTCCAAGGACATCGCATCCACTTTCGCACTTTTTTCACAAGCACAACAACTATTGTCAGAAGTTGACGCTAGTACGTACGATATGTCAGTATATTATAGCAAAGGCGGCTCTCTGAGTTATCGGAATGCATTGGTATAATGTTTGCTCGTGTTACTTGGCAAATATAAAGAGGGCCTCAAGCTTGACATGCTTGTTAAAACTAAATGAGCTGACTTGGTTTTGGCGAGCCGCCCAGAAGTGCTAGTTGAATCGCTTAAAGAACAATTGGAAGCAGTTTCCTTAGAGCTTCCGACGTTTTCTGATAACTTAAAGGGTCTGAAAGCCCGTCTGCATGAAGCATTCGACTATCATATTAGTAGGTCGGGTATGGGGGTTAGAGGGTTGTGTTGAACGCATAAAATCCAACAGAGAAGATGCCGAATCTGCAAATGCGTGAGAATTCAGTGTGACTGCAACGGAAAACTTTAAAAGGATACTAAATAGATACGTATTAGTCTGCTTGGATAGCGTCTTTAATACTCCTCCTAGTAGTGGATTCAGCGGCCTACGTATCGTTATTTCGTTGAAATTTTGGGCAATCCAATGATGCAAAAAGTATTGCCATATGTGAGTGAAATGGGAGATACACAAATCCCAACCAAAAACCCCAACTTAGGTTTGCGGGGTGTGACAAGGTTTAAGGGGGAACCATAGCTCGGGCTACTACCTAGATCCTTTTGCCGGACCTTGCATGCATGGCTGAATGCATTGGTGGGATCTCCAACGTCGCAGTGGGTCTTCCCGGTTAGACAAGGCGACTGGCCTGAGACTTCCAAACCAACAATCCCCCACAAATGAACTCGTAATTATGACGACAACATATAAATTTCTTCCTTCAATTACCACATTCCCATAACTTTTCTGTCCCGTCGACTCTAACCACCCCGGCCACACTCCTGGCAATTATTAATACGGGCTGGGGTAACACGGCGGGTGTCCGACGCCAGATAGAAAAAACAAAAAGGCCTCGAACCAGTTGGCAATAAACTCTGATCAGATCGGAATTTCCAGAATTGAGGAAGGAGAGCAGAGGGAGAACTTGAAGGGCAAACGACTCATAATTCGCTCGGTGTTACGCCAATCGTTCCGCCCCACGGGCAGGTTCGGCCTCCCTCGCGATTGGTTATGTATACTTGCGAAGTGCCACAGTGCTGTAAGAATCGTGTAATAAATGGCAGGATTTTTGCAAAAGATGCTCGTTTCGGGGTTTCTAAGGCCCGTCGTCATTACGTATTAGAGTGCCTTTATAACTTACTTCCATTTAAGCTAGGACTCGTCATCCTCTTTCTACTCTTTCACCCTTCTTCTTTTAATACTTGCAATCTAGGAGTAAATACTTCGTGGACACATATCATAAATCCCTCTCAACTGAAAGTATCAGACGGTTTACGGAGTTAACTGCTGCAGGATAGCAATATCACTAACCCTCAAAAATGGAGGACTATTATCATCAAGTAGGAGGCAAGATCCCTCCTGGCCCCGGCCCAAACCCCACGTCCGCCGAACCGGTTCCTCTCCCTACAGTTACCCACGCCCCTCCACAACTTGAGCATATCACCAACTTCGGTACTATAACACTATGGGTTCTCTTCGTACTCATGTTGCTTTCCACAATCACATTTATCGGTCTCGCCTGGAGAGTTGCGATCCCTAAGCGTCTGTTTTACCAAATCACCACATATATAACTCTCATCTCGACGCTCGCTTACTATGGCATGGCTACCGGCGGTGGCTGCGACTACCATCATATTTGGGTCGACCAAGGGCATAAGCATGATATCCCAGATACCCACAAGGTGGTACTGAGACAGATCTTCTGGGCTCGATACGTTGACTGGTTGTTGACTACCCCGTTGATCCTCTTCAATCTTGGAACTTTGGCTGGGTTGAGTGGAAGCAATATTTTGAACATCATTGTTGCTGCCAGTAAGTTAACTCATCCATCCCAAAACCTAAAACCTCGGATTACGTATGTTAACGTGATCATTTGATAGCTGCGATGAATTTTACTAGTCTTTTCAGTATCTACTCTCATGGCAGCAGGACTACCTGGGGCTGGTATGCTATGTCCTGGATCGCATTTGCCGCTATTGGCTGGCATCTCGTCATCAACGCTAGGGCTACAGCTCAACGACGTGGTGGACAGCTGCTCTTTAATCCGATTGCCCTTTACGTCGTCGTCGTTTGGGTCGGATATCTAGTGTAAGTCCTTGGGTTCTTTACTTACTTTCTGAAAGAATAATCGCTAACTCTCTTTTAAGTATTACGGCCGTCTCGGACCTTTCTCGTGGAATCAGTCCAAATGAAGCGGTGATCGCCTTCGCGGTTCTGGATATCCTTGCTAAACCTGCATTGGGTTTCTGGCTAGTCGTCGGGCATGATAAGTCGAGCACCGCTCAAGTTAATGTGGATGGTGTATGGTCGGAGGGATTTGGACAGCGTGAGGGGGCGTTGAGAGTTGGGGAGCACGAGCGAGATGGAGACGCTTAATTAAAGGAGCTATAATAGCTAATGGACTGGAGATGAGATATGAAGCTACGAGTGACTGTTGAGAAGGATGTATGATTCTTTTATTACGAGCAAATTGGAAGTATTCAGAGCATTGAATGGAATTGTTATCCTTGGGAATAGTATACTATCGTATAATAATGTTGTAGCGAATTCTGCGTTGTGTGGTATTTTGCAGTCGTCCTCAAAAATACGCCGCAGAGGCGCTTCACCGCCATAAATTCCATCACCACCGCCGGCCCAAATGAACAGCTCCAGTGAGTGCGCTAAACCCAGCGTCCCTTTGCCAGATCTGAACCAACCTCCTACACAAAACCGTCTAGTCTTGCGACTCTGCCCTACAAAACTAACCAATGATACCGCCCAATTTCAAGGTGCCTCTGAGGACCCAGTCGCAGGCGCTCTCGCCGCTGCCTCCTCCGAGTCGGAACCCCTCGCTCGAAAACGAAAGTGGACGCCGGGGTTGACGAACGTAACCCCGCCGGTTATTAAACATGCCTTCTTTAAAGATCGTGAGTTTTTCGCCCATATTCATGGGACTTTTTCCTTTGGATATAGATATCCTTTTTGCTGACACGATCAATTCGCAGGTGTAACACCGATAACAATATTCCCAATCCCACCTGGCCACCGTCTCCCCGAACCCCTCCTCCTTAAACTCTGCGCCGAATTCAACCATGAAATCGAGCGAGGCAATACCTTTCCGTTCACGGAGCCCATGTCGCTTCTTCAGTTCCAGTCGTACTGGTTTTCGAATTATGCCGCCATTATGATGAAGGGACGGGAGGAAAGTCTTGTATGCGAAGGAAGGGATTGGGAGAATGATTGTTTAGGTACCTTCCTAGTATTTCCTCGGTATCCTGGCCGAAGTTCGCATATCTGCACCGGTCAATTCTTGATATGTGAGGCATCCCGAGGGAAAGGTGCTGGGAAGGTGCTTGTTAGCACGTTTTTAGATTATGCTACAAAATTGGTATGAATTCTCATCCATGATAGCGAGATGTCCATCGATTAGATGGTTAACTTCTTGGGTTAGGCCTACTCCTCCGCCTTTTTCGATTTAATCTACGAAACAAACGAACCGATCCTCCACATCCTCGAAACCCAAGGCTTCAAACGTATTGGCACCATCAAAGCCGCCGGCCACCTCCTCTCCTCCTCCGACCCAGTAGACTCCATAATCCTCTCCCGCGATCTAGTTGAAGAAGAAGATTTCCAGTCCAACGAACGATTCGAGAAGATCAGGTACTACCTTGAAAAAGGGAAATACCCACCTTCTGCCACTCGTTCGGAGAAATCACGTCTTAGATCTGCAGCCACGCATTATAAGCTCGTGGGTGAGAAACTCATGCTTAAGGATAAAGAGGTTATATCAGATCCACAAAAACAGTACGAAATTGCTAGAGATGTGCATAAGGTCGCTCACGGCGGGATAAATAAGACGACTGCACAAATCGCGGATCGGTATCATTGGATACAGATTAAGAGGACTGTTAGTCAGGTTCTAAAAAATTGTACGGAGTGCACTCAGAATGCGCGGCCGCCAGTTGTCAAAGCTATCACACCAGCTGAGAAAGCGAAGGACGTGGATAAAAACGAAGCAGCAGGCCCTGCAACCTCTGGTGCAGGAGGCGAACCCTCTACCCGTAGAAACACCACCGCAGCAGGCCATGACGCCGATGGGGAGGCTGATGAAGGGTTGATAGGTATCCCCCAGCTTCCAGCCACAGACTCAATCCTCGATATTCCATCTCCAATACCCACCCACCACCTACACCAAGCGGCTGCCCTAATCGACCACCCACATAGAGCCATAAAATCACCACCAGGCCACCATCACCACCAACTCGCACAATCCATTCGCTCTCAACACGACGCCATGTCACTGTCTCAACGACAATCAGTTATCGATCCAACACTAGGCAGCGTCGTTAGCCGTGCCAACGTAAGCCTCTTAACAGCGGCAGGGCTTCCCGAAAGCCTTGCCGTTGATCCGGCGATCGTAGACGAGGTGGTGCGGCAAATAGCCATTCAACAACAACAGCATTCCCAGCATTCCCAGCAGCATTCACAACATCATCATCATCATTCACATCATACGGAGGATACGATGGATGATATAAATATCATGGACAACTTTGACGATATGCCGCCGTTTGATAATGAATTGCAGTTGATGGGGAGTCCGTCTCGGAGCGATGGTGATGTGCTTAATATGGATGAAGCGGGAGGGAGGGGACACGTGAGGGATATGGCGTTGATGGCTGAAGCGGTAGCGGCGGTGAGAAATGCGAATCCGGCTGCTGGACAAGGTGGAGAGGAGGCGGATATGTTGCCGCCCTTTGATTAAGAGGAATCGGCGCTCTCGGGAAATACCAACATTACGCAGGATTTCGTGAGAGATTATGATGTTGAGATTAGCTGCATATAAAAGGTTCTTGACCGTTAGAATCGGATACACTTATTTAAGGTTCAGGCTACAAAGCTGAGCTTAGGCCCTCAACATTGATAGGAATATAATTCACTGGATATCTATAGGTCATGGTAGTACAATGTAAAAGTGGCGGACACGGAGAAGCTTAAGGAATCATGAGAAAACGAATGAAATGCCTGGTATCATCAAACGAGACACAATAAACGGAGATATACACATTTTGGCTACTCAAAAGCATGCCTATGCACGGCGATGGGGAGCGATGATAATGAAGCTCCTTTCAAAAGTACAGCGAAAGGAAAAAATAAGGAAATACACAAGGTCATTATGCCGCCTTACGCTTAGGTCGCATCAGTGGGTGTGCCTCAGTGTTACTATTTCGTTACCGTTAGCATAAACCACTTTTTAGTCAAGATGAAGGCGGAACTTACAAAACGTAGTCATCCAAAGAAATAACATCAGGCTCGCTGAACAACAGATAAAAGTATTTCAATGTCTCAGCCAACCAGAAGGATTCCATAGAATCCAAGTGAATAACGTGCTGGTCATCAGTAACACCTATGCAAAGCCGAACTGTTAGCACTTCCCCTAAGACGCGATCAAACATTATGATGACGTACTATTGATTGCAGAATGTGCAATGTCTGTCTTCGTATACTTTTCGATCGCCTGGAACATCTTCCACCCTTTATCTTGCCAGTTCCTGTCTCCCGTGATGCGGTACATATAGAAAACGGACTCAATAGCCTCTGGTCGCAAAATATATCTGGCATCATTAATTTGAGTATACCCTTGTGGCAGTTTCGACCATTTGAGATGCTCTTCGACACCATCAACCCACCGATCATAGGCATCCTTTTGTTGGACTGGATGTTGTGGTGGCTCTGGGTCGTCCTCCTCTCGGGTGGCGGTTGGTCTCTGTGAATTTCTCACATGCTCCAGTATATCTCTGTGCGTATTCGGAATTGCAGGAACTGAAGGATGATCGTCCTTGCCGCCAGCGCCATCGTAACCAACTTGGCGTTTAGTTAACGGCCTAATCTTGCTTGCATATGGATTGACAAGGGTAATGTTATGGTTCTTATCAGCGGCTTCGATGGCTTCGCTACTTGGTGCGATAATCGAGGCACGCCAGTAGTCTTCATCCCACTTGCAGTCGCCTCCCTTGGGGCACATAGCCATCATAAAGCCCTCGGGCATGATCCCGGTCGCTGTAGAAAAGTAATTCCATACACACCCCTCAGTGAGTTTAATGGCTGCTTGAAGGTCCTCTGGTCGGTTGAAGATCTTTGATCCCATACCCACCATACCACCGACGAAACATGTCTAAAGCACCAAGAATTAGAAAATACTAGCGGTATGTAAACACGAAGGCCTTACCAAATGGCTTCCAGAACCTTCCAATTGCGAGATCAACTTGTGGTTATCCCAGTCGTAGTTAACTTTCATCTCTCCAGATACCAGGATATCGCTGTTTTTTGGTGTCATCGGCTTAAAGAACAAATGGTCCCGACCCGTCTCGTATGTTTCAAGATAGAGCCGTCCATATTGCTCATTCAAGCCTCCAAGCAGGATATGCTCCTTCAATAAGTACTCATAAGTAGAATCCGCCATTCCACCATATGAATAGTGGTTCTGTCCCTCGTTCATCCGGAATCCGGATGGTATGCACTTTTCCCTGGTCAAAACTTGCTGCTTAATTATTGGCTTTGGTGGGACAGGCTTCGGCTTTGGTTTGGATTGGGGAGGTGGGCTTGGGTCGCTATCGTCGTCTGACGTTGGTGCATCTGGGTTCCGGTGAGAAACAGTGATGACGTCCTGCTTGTTATCTGACTCGCCGGCCTTTTCCTCCATCTCCGCAAGTCCGCTCTGGAGCTCTGACAACTTCTTCTCTTTGTCAGAGACTTTCGGAGTGGGGCTAGGCTCATCGCCTGCGTTTGGGTCTTCTGCTTCATCGTCATCGATGGTCCTCTTCCTTAACTTGGCATCTAAGGTGTCTGGGCTCCTCTTCGCTGCTCCTCTCGGCTGTGTCGAACTCGGCTTCTCTTCGTCAAGTTCATCGTCTTCCTCGCTAACTCTCGGAGGAGTTGGCTTATGAACAGCCTTCCCCCTCGATTTATCAAATTTACCCTTAATAGCAGCATCAACAAGTGAGCTGGCTTTCTTCGTTGGCAAGGCCGGCGGTGAATCCTCGTCCAAATCCGGCTCGGGTGTCGCAGAAGGGTATATCGTTGTGGTGACAGTATAAACCTCCTCAACCCACTCACAGCCACTCGCATCCAACGTGGTAGGCCAGAACCCAGGCAACGTGGTATTCGGCAAAAACTTCTCAAATTCATCCGTAATTCGCTGAATGGCGTCATAATACTTGTTTTCCCCCGTAATTTGCGCTAACCGCGTGAACTCCACGGAGAGAGAGCCGAGCTCTGCCATACACGAGGTTCGGCTCGCACGGTGCTTTCGCTTGACGACTTCAGGATGCCAGTCAAAGTAAAGAACGGGCATTCTGTTTGGTGTATCGAACGCATTGTATAGGATTTCTGCCAATTCAACCGCCTTGTCAAGTAGAATCTTGTGTTTCTGTCCAGTAACATCATAGGCTCCGATAAGTCCTCCCAGATACCGAATCGTGGTTTCAAACATCGGGATATCGCTTCTGGGCGTCGTAGTAAAGTCGATCTTAGCGACCCCAGTAAGAGCATGTTCGAATTCCGCATGTAGTCCCATAATCGCCATTGTATCCAGAGCATCGACCAATGTAGCAGCCCAACCAGCGAAGGGATCTTTATATCCCCCAGAAACCGGTGTAACTTCATCATGGCCCCAAGCATACTTCCTATACCCCTCCCAGGCGTGTTTGAACGCATCCTTGACAGCGCCTTGTCGCATTAACCGCTCGTTTCGTTGCTTATTAGACTCGGAGCCATGCTGAAAGTCGAACTGGATCTTGGGTAGTTTCTTAGGATTGCCCGCAGGTAACGGAATAATCGATTCTGTTGGGATCGGAAAGTGCTCTGGCAGTTTGGTCCAGTGTGGGACATCGCTCTGGCTGACTTCATCTTCTTGTGTAAATTTACCGTTAAGTACGTCGTCGAAATGTGGAGGCCGCGAGACGTGGTCGTGTGTCGAGGGTTGTCTAATCGGTACGAAGGGTTCCGTCTCACTCTCAGTTTCAGTCTCGGTCTCGGTCTCGGTTTCGGTGTCCTATTTGCGCGAAAGTTAGCAATGATAGATATATACCAAAGTGACCATAGCATAGAATCTATTTACCGTCTCAGAAGCAGCGGGCTCAGAAGAAGCACTAGGTGGTGGGAATTGTCCTGGTCGAAGTAGGGATAAAGGCGTAGGTGTAACCTCTAACGTATCCTCTGGCTTGTTGCCATGAGGATTTCCCTTTGCCGGAGGCATAGCATCGTCTGGCTCGGGAACTGACCATTCTGACTTGATCTGTTCCTTTGTCGTCCCTCGATCGTGCGCTGGCTGCAGCCATTCATCGCTTACAGAATACGAGCCATCGGTAGGCGAGAAATGATACCAGAGCGCGATAGCGAACGCAGAGAAAAGCAGCAGCACCCGATACCGTCGGACTCTAAACATCAAGACCGACATTGTTAAAGGTTGGATGGATATCGGACCAGCGATTGGGAAAGAGCGAAGAGCTTTAGGGGAGGGCCGTCCGAGATACCCGTCCCCAAGGAGTCGCTATCGTTGGTTTGCTGGTGGTGAGACGCTTGCTTGAACGAAACGGGATTTGTTGCCCAGAAGCGAGCTTGGACAGGTAAAGGAGAGCTTGGAACTTCTCCAGCGGCGCGAACAGACACCGGATGGGAAACACCGACGGAACTCGACTCAACCCCAGGCTGTTACTCGAAGCCGTGGACAGGTCAGCATGGACAGAATGTGGTGAGAGCAAAAGAGGTATTTCGGGAAGGAGGTCCGGGCAAGTTGCAAGCGCCTAGAGCCATAGAGTGAGTGCATTACTAGCATACCCGTCTATTTCCCCCGCCAAGTACGGAGTCCCGATATCACCAAGTATGCTAGTTTGCACTATCTACATAAATACTGAAGTAAGTACTTAGGTAATTAAGTATTTAGTAACCACCTACTTAAGTAAGTAAGTACTTAGTTAAGTCAGATATAAGCTCGACTTTTCCACTAACTAGCCAAGCCATTATGAAAAGTCCATTAATCTGCTGTTAATTTGATATATGCTCGAACAATCTGGAGCGCATCTGTTCCATAGATCCAATGAGTTGGAATTTAAATTATTAAGTACCAGAGATATTGTCAAAATTAGAGATAATTTTGTCAAGATAAAATAAGTTAGGTTTGCTGATGAAAGGTGCACATTCGTATCATAAAATACGTTCTATTCAAAGGCTGATGATTGTATAACATTCAGAGACATTGGCAGTCTTTCCTTTCCTTTGTATCTAGTACTTGTTATACGTTAGCCGCTAGTAATGTTACTGCCCCTTGGCACCCTCCAGTCTCCAAATCAAGTAAAATTGCTGAATACTCCCTTTGAGCATCGAAAGTCCTCTCAAGAACCCNCCTCCACACCAATCGTCAGAATTAATATTAGGCATCTTGTGCCGTCTGCAACATCCTGAAAAACTTTGCAGAGATCATTGCCATGTCTCGATGCTCTACCCCAGGATTCATCAATACGTAGAGCTTGTACTACCCCGGTTATACTTGAATTAAACATCTGTTTTATTTTACGACTTAACTAAAGGGTAAGCTTACCTCTACTTCCAATTTAGTTTCCCGCCGCATCCTCCACCAGTCCTGGGCCAACATAATAACCCCGGCGGCAATGGTACCGCAAAGTACGCACTTCGGCCGCGTCTCTGCGGGACCCAATTTCAACGTTGTTGAAGCGACTTCTGGTTCCGTTTCCTTAATATCCGCCCTTTGATTGAACATATTCTGGGCTGCCAAATTGGGGCTGCATTCCAATGGCGATGAGTACAACACAGTTATCGTAGGAGTCTTAGTGGTGAAAATTGTTATGGTTTCCACTGAAATGCCAGTGGATGGGGCGGTAGCGGTGATAGCGGTTGTAGCCATCGTTGGAGGAGTGGTGTCGGCGCACCATCCCGTCATGTTAGGGAGGGCGGTAAGAAAACCGCCAGTGTGGCAAGAACCAAGGACAGCCTCGTCCAGGTGTAGGACCGTTCACTCCTTCGATTGAATTCGGAGCGCTTAAAGTACATGGTTTCTTCCAGATCCATTGCTAGAATCACAGGCATGTTTCTATATTTACGATCATTAAATTACTTATACTGCTTAGGAATGGTATATTCGCATATGATTTGGAAATCAACTTACAAAAGGAATATCTAGAGCTTATTTTCGGTGAACTCATGATATCGGTTGAAGGTTGGGATCCGAGAAATCTATCTGTCAAATTTGGCGTTCGTAAGTCAGTTGCAACTGAAGAACCGTTATGATTATACGATCTTGTGTTGGTATGGTGGGTCGGACCGCGAGGTACGGATGGAGTTTATAAGTTTCGAAATAGCTATAGGTCGGCGGGATAGGTATCGACGAGTATAGGGCCGTGGGATAGGGTATATATATTGATACAAGCTGAAGTTCAAGTGTTTGTGTTTATCTGAACATTTAGCTGCTACATCCTTGTCTCATATGATCGTGTAAGAGTAGAATGATAGGGAAATCTTGTGTATTAACAGATCATGAGCAGAATATGGAAAACATGTCTTTATTAAGTCTTCGCTTCTGATCTTATTTCATATATCTACAAGCTTTGAAAAGAAGGCTTAAAAGCTGGGCCTTTACGCCTTTAAAGAACCGAATTCTAAAACCTTTAACGGCATATATATAATTGCTACTTGCTAAACTAAGGCTATTAGATAGACCGGGTTTGTTGTTTAAGCATCCTGTGTAAACTAACTAGTAACATAGTGTTTACGTTCGGTGGCCCACGGTCCCAGCAAGAGTAAGAGATGGGTATTAAGACATACAATATCTTTTTCAGATTTTTCCAAAATACAGACTCCGAGCTATGGGCCAAGTATCCACAATTTGGTCAGTGAGCCAGGAGACAAAACACAAGGCATAGATAACAGCCCGAGTGACGTGACTCGAAACACCAATCATGGAGAAAACAAACTTTTGATATATACTGTTAAATTATCTGCCAGAGGATCCATCATGCCGTAATATCTTCGTGTCATTGTTTCAGATTTCAACAGTATCACAGTTTATAATTAAATTCCTTGGCTTATCTGAACTGCGAAAGGTGGAACCGTGGCGAATCCCCGCAATCTCATCGATTGCCTCAGCTAGCCGTGACCTAAAGCACTGCCAGAAATTATTATTATAACGACCACGTTCCAGATCTTCTATATACAGCACAGGATGCCAGCCCGGTCGTATTAGAATATCACATGTCCAAGATATTAGTTGAAGTGTTGAAAATCTCCGAGGTTTCTTATATACGGCAAACCAGATCGTGTGTTCTCCGAGAGGAAGTACCATATTTCTGATCTCAAAAAGATTGCATTTATAAACCAAAGTTAATGTTGATGGTTCATAAAAAGCAACGATGTCATTCTCTATTCATCCAAATGGTTTCTCCAATTGTTTTGCAAAGACTATTGGGTCGGATTCTGAATACTCTATGACTTCCTTGCGCAGATCTGTATACACCGTAAGGTTGTCTATTGACGCTTCGTTCGTGCCAAAATCGCAACGAATGCGCGTGTACCAAATTTCGAAAAACAGGTTCCCTGTATTCACTGATGACGACGGCATATGCATCGTTGCAACGTTGCAGGGCTTGAGGTATCGAGATGTGTGGTGTATTCCGTTTGCGTGGGTGTATTGATCTTGACCGAGTGTGCGGAGCCACTGATATCACGATGTAAGTAGTATTTTGCTGAATACCTTAAATGTTTGACAAGCGAACTAAATCTATGGGAAGAGTTAATACTAGTTGTTTATATAGTACTTGCATCCTGTACGGACTGTCTACATGTATAGATAGCATGTCTGCACAGAAATTAGTACTACTCAGCTCACCTGTCTATGTCTAAATTAGATTCATTGGTAGAATGCACAGATTTTTTTCATTCATGTGTTTAGTACGGCTTTCTTATTTTGGGATATCCGATTCGAATTAGACATCTAGGGGCATGTACATGTGTTGGCTGGTTGTATTTTTGATAGGACAACCTGAGCTCTCCTAGGCCCTGCTAGCACGCTCCAGAACAGTGTTTAGAAGCACTTCCTCAAGTAGGAAGTATTCGAGCTGGGAGGTATCAGCCTATCAGCCTAAGTATGACACCCACCTTTGTATGAAGCTTCATCATGTACTTAAGAACCCTCTTGGGCAGTGGCGTCCGGTTACACCGCGCTGGAACCTCCTCGGTCTAGATCTTATCTTGAGGAAAGAACCCAGTGGCAAAAGAAACCAGACCAAAATTCTAGAAAAAGGAAAGAAAAGAAAAAGACTCTACCACTATCAAATCCGCCTACTTAATAATGCTTTTGCTTCCGGAGTGGGATTTGTATACTACTCAGGATGCCAGGCCTCAGGCGGAACCGATTTTCCTATTCTCATATTCAAAACCTAGTTTCGATTTTAGCCTCGAATCCAGGCGCCCGAAACGTGGTAGTTCGTTACTTATAGCGCCCCAAACTTGACAAACACATTTTTTGAAACCCTCATTTTCCCAAAGTAAAACCGCTTAATTGCTGACACTTCAATATAATGTAATGGTACAGGGAATGGCACCACACGATGACACCGCGGTGGGGTCGCGGTTTCACTCACTTCGATGGCGTTACAATAGCATCATAGTGTGCAGTGAAATTCATAAACTGGCTAATAGTTCATTAGCTGGTAGTTCACAAACTGGCTAGTAGTTTACAGGCAGGCAGGTTCATACGAAAATAGGTAGGTAGGTTCACAGATAGTAGTATAACAGCTACGATCCTACACCTTATAGTTTGTGTAGTTGTGTAGCATGTATTTCTGGACTATGAACTACTAACCAGCCTAGTTGGTTCTTAAATTGGTTGTGAATTGGTTTGAATATCATTTGTAGGATAAAGTTATACAGTGTGATATTATTGCGGTGGCATCGCAATAGCGTCGATGCACATCTATGATATATTGAAGTGTTGTAGCCGTGATTTTCATTTTGAGGTTTTGTCCAGTTTCAAGCCCCATAGTTATTACCCCATTAGCACACCTGGAATGAAGAACCAACGCTAGCGCTGGATGACGTTCAATTGATCAACTCGACCTCCAAACCGGTTCGAACTGGTGACAGTTTCCCAGGGCGGCTTGAAATCCCAACTCCGTACTCGCCTCCCGACTTGACGCTCTTTTGATGGTACTTAGGTAAGTACTCGTATATATAGGAATAGTTATAACGTAGGTTTATGGCCCTCTGGTTGCCTGACTATTGTCATTCGGCAGTATAAACAGGCTCTATTGAAGTCGAATGCAATATACGGTTGTCCACCTTAAAGAATACTTCCCGGAGTACCACAGAGCGTCTAGAATCCGAAGTTATCATATGACCCATCTACAAGATATCCACTCTACTAAGTGTACCGTTTCTATATCCGGTTATTCCCCCGCCAAGCACGGAGCATCAATATGACGACTGACTATTAGAGGTGGCGATACAAAAAGTACTAAAAATACACTTTTGCGTTAAGATATAGGTTATATCTGCAAACCTCCGCGATACAGCGGCAGCATATTGCACCTGAACTACAAAATCCAACGAATACTATCTTATATAAATTCGAGACTGGTATCCAGCTCCGCACCATGAAGTTGAAAGCAGTTTTTATAATTACTTTCACATACAGATTCGACGCTGCGAAATTGCAATCTTAGGATATATATATATAAGCATATAAAACATGCACGTGCACCGGTACCCGGTAATTAATCTAGAATTCCCCGCACCCACGGATATGCAAATATAACACACATATACAGTGCCCTAATGCTGATTATTCGAATAATAGAATCAAACTCGATTCCTTACGGAATACGACGTGGTAGCAATCGGTCGTGGAGGGTCTGGAAAAAGGTACCTTCTTGATAAGTGGTACACTCCCAACAAGGGCTGCTGCTGGGAAGGGTACGATTACCCATTGGAAGGTGAGTTCGGGTCATGCCACCTATGTTGCCCAGACTAGCTGAATTATTTTGCAAATTTTGTAGATTCCTATCGGAAGCAATGTGTAATTGATGACGAGGTCTTCCTAATTAGTATTGAGGTACTTGACTCTGGGGAAACACTAGATAAAGAGCTAAGAGCGAGCCTGCTTGAAAGAGCAGACGCTTTTATTCTTTTATACTCCATCACGTCCAGGGAGTCTTTCACCGAACTATTTACCATCCACCAGCGTATTAGAGCTATTAAAAGCGATCCGGTCCCGATGATCGTTCTCGGAAACATGAGCAATCGGGAGAGCGAACGCAATGTCTCAACCCAAGGTTAGAATTCAACATCCCACTATCACAAAACCAACAATCGAAGTTTTCTGCTGACCTTTGTCTAAATACATAGAAGGGCATGCGTTAGCTGACTCCTTCGGCTGTCTTTTCTTTGAAGTATCAGAGGTTGGCTGTATTGACTCTGAGATTTATGACCTGGTGCGGAAAATACGACCATCCGACGGGGCGCATGAAGCAGCAGAGGATCACGAAGCTGGGAATTCCGAGGGCCGAAAGGGCTCTGCTCTGATGTCCTTTCCTCACACTGCACGCGAATGGATTGGTGCACGTATGAGCCGTCTGAAACGACACAAGTGAGGGTAACCCATATTCATAAACGTAAATTTACGTGAAGTGGTGGCTTTATATATTTCGAGCAGAACAGATTTCAGTATTATAGTTGCAAGGATTTGTAAGCTTAGCTGCTTCGACAATCTGGTTCTTAGTTTAAATACAGGAAATCTCAAAGAGTATCGCTCTCTTAACTAGGGGGCAACAAAGCGATTTTTATAGGATGTGTATATGCGTTAGAGCCTAGATATCTAGATATTTGCTGGGAAATCTAAGGGAAAGATTCGAAGTGTTCTTGGAAACATTTTGATGCCAATATTATATATACGTACCGGAACAATTAAATATATTTAGTCTAGAGTTCAGATTTTTAAAGCTGGACCGGTCCTCTGTTCCCGAGCTATCCCCGACACAATGATTTGGAGGTACTTTAAGTACTGAGTGTACGAGTTAGTGGGCGATGTAGAGAGGAAAGATGGAATGCCTACCATTGGTTTTCGTGAACAGGAATATGCCTCAAACCATTATCATCGAAATTATAGACCTATTCGCCCTCGAGGATGCCCAGCAGCTTGGCTGCGGAAGCTCATCCCTTCGAAGCGAAAATGTCAAAGCCCGCAGAACCGTTGCGATATTTTCAAAGATAGCGGGTACAATCTACTGCTTCGTTCCCCAGATTTCCTACCAGGGGAAAGCCTGTCTCTGTGACACATCCCTACCACCTCGCACTGCGGGAAGAGCCGGTGTCCCGAACTACCCGATCAAACCGGGGTGACTTCCTCAGGCAGATGCCGTTAGCCGTGTCTTTTTGTGATAACAAAAACAACGCTACAAAATGCAACAAGTCTTCAGTTGCCCTGAACGTTACGAGACCGGGTCAAGGCTAGTCGTTACCACCTCGCGGAGGTTGGTTTATAAGGCTAGGCCAGTCTCGTAAACACTTCGAACCCTCCTATCGATATCATCAGCTCGAAGGGACTCTCTAGCTATTTAAATCATTTCATGAAGTACTACCCAGGTATATCAACTTGAGTCAGCAAGTATGATACGTGATAAGCATGTCTAAGTACCTAGGTACTTATCTACTTAAGTAACTGCTTGTGGTATTAGATTCCTACATGTTTATGGGCAGCATCGTTAACTTTTAACCTTCGCGAGTTCTTAATTTTTATGATTGCCTACATGCCTACAGCCACATATCCTGAAAGAATAAGACCCCTAATAATGCGTCCCGTCTGACATTGCTTTCTGCTATGCATGGGTGAAAGACAGATGTAAACGTTTGATACATGGTAAGGGGAAAAGAATATCAGTCGCCCAAAGAAAAACAAAGAACAACCCGGTGTAAGAAAAGCAGACCCATAAAGAAACAACAGAAGAAATCATAGAAAATTCCCACCTAGCATCATGACTGAAGTGCGCGCTAATGGCAAATCAGCAAAGAAGGCCAGCAAGAACGGATCAACAAATCTTCGTATCCCGCCAGAAAAGCATGAAAAAAGTGAGAAAGAAGAAAGCGCTTAGATGTACCACATCTGCGTACCAACATCCCCAACCAATGGGCGAATGTCTTCGGAAGAGATGGTTGGAGGGCGACGCGAAGAGCCTTCCTGTTGAGTACCAGAGGGGGTGGTCTCGAGCTCTCGCTGTCTGTCCCTGTCATTCGCACCGATCTCGTGGGCACGAGCACGTTGTGAAGCCAAGTGGGCGTAATACACAGGAGGAACTAAGGACAAGTTAGTAATGGAAGGGACGGGGTTTGACTAAGTAATAACGTACCAAGCGAAACCGAGTTGGTGGCACGCATGTAAGTGTAGCAGAAGTTGTAAATCAACCCCTGGATACGATCAACCTCGAGCTTGTTCTCGTCCATGCTATATGAAGGTCAGTTGCTTCTCTAGTAAACAAGATAAAATTGAAGGGAAACTTACATGACTGTGTAACGAGTGGCACGAGCTGTACCCTGAATGGCCGAGTGCGAGCACAAGAAAAAGTCGAAATCAGTAACGTGGGTCACGTCTCTGTCGACTATGGTGCCAGGAACGATGTTGCCATTACGATCCGAGGCGTGCTTGTCTACCGGGAAGAAGCGACTGTGGTGGCGCTTCGTGCAGATGATGACAGTCATGCGCGGCTAGGATATTATTAGTAAACGGGGGCAAACCGGGAATAAACTGTTCCATAGAAAGAATTACCTCATAGTTAGGATCAAGCGATTTGGCAGCGCGCTTGATGTCGTAGACTTCCTCCTCGATTATCTTGGGATATTCACCTTCCGAAACACCATCCCTAAAGTAAATTATACGTCTTGGGATCTGGTTGGTCGAACGGCGGTAGTTCTTGAGCAAAGTAGGCAAGAACCTCATCATGTTCTGGGTGGTGATACACTCAACACGATGGCCGTTGGTGTTGCAGATGGCCGAGTAACGAGCTCCTTGGACTGTTTAAAGAGACCCATTAGCGTAATCTGTTATGTAAAGAGGATTTGATGCGAGTACTTACGATCGATAGACCCAACCATACTGGCGAAAGAAGCAGACTTCATGCCACCAGAACCAAAAGCACCACCGTGAGAAACATCGGCGCCAATGTACATAGTGGGCTCGCCGCCCCAGAAAGGATGGGAAGTCTTGTCAAGGTAGACCGTGGTTCCACCCAACTTGGCATTGACTTTCATGCATACATTGGAGCAGTATTGCCCCTTGGCTTGCTCGACGTGCTTCGACTGAAGACCTGCAGATAAAGTTAGTAACAGATGTGGCTTAACACGGCGACTCAACGGATGCAACTTACATTGGGAAACGATACCAACGTGGGTCTCGCAAGCAGCCTTGATGTCGTTATAGGGGTGAGCAGATTTAGCAGTGAGGATAAAAAAGATGATCTGAGGCTTAGCCCTCGAAACGTTGCCTGCAGTGACAAAGAGTTCCTGACATGAGGCAGCCATGTCCTTGCCGGGATCAAGGTACATGATTGGAGGTTCTTTGGTCTCGACTGTACCACCATGTTGAACGAAAGCGAGGATAAACTGGCGAACAAAGTTCTTGACGACCTCCATAGGAACACGGCGAGGTTGAGCAGCAATGCCAATAGCCCAGGATTTCAGGGTAGTTGTTCGAGCGAACTTCTTTCCTCGAAGATCCCAGCGTCCATCACGAGGAATGAAGTTACCTTCTGTGGAACCAGGGCCGTAGCAAATCTTTGGAGCTTCCAAAACTCGAGCTTGGGTCTATTACCGATAATGTTAGTGAAGTCCAAGTGAGGCAGAGCTGGTGGAAGTGTCTTACAGTGATCATGTTGGGACTGATCTTCAAGCCGTACTTTTGCAAGATCGGATCGTCCTTCCAATTAAGCTCGTTGACATTTTGCCTGATGGTCTCGAGGCGGATGTTTGGACGCTAACAGGTGAGTTTATTAGCTTGGAAGATACCAAAGGACATTAAGGATACAATACTCACTTGAACGGTGAAGCGGATCATGTCGGAAGTCTGTTTATCATCCAATTTGTAGGGGTAGCGTTGCCCCTCAGCGATGAAGCTCAGTTCCATTGGGAAGAGGACATTCTTCTTCTTAGTTTGGATCAATGGGAGTTGAGGGTAACGCAAGCGGATGTTGTAATGCTTGTAATAATACGTCTCGATGGAGAGACGGCTAACCTGCCCAGACTCACGGTCACGAACGTCAAACATTTCCTCACGAGCACTGTTCTTGGTGAAGCCTTCAATTGTGAACTTCTTCTGACGTTCCTTGTCAGTGTTTCGGTGCTTTGTGTAAAACTGAACCCTCTTGACTCGGCGAAGGTCACGCTTGCCGTGTTCGGTCCTCAAGCGAGTGATAAGATCCTCAGGGGTACCAAGCTTCAGAAGATTCTGAACGCATTGGAGGACAGTTCCCTCAGACCAGAAAACAGCAGCAGCGACATCAACGTTGACGGTGAGGAAGTTGCCCTCTGCAGGACGGATAGATTGGAAAATACCCTTCCAGGCTTCGACACCTCCGTCGAGACGCTGAGCACCAGCCTTCTTGAAGAAAGAGCGCTTGATGGTAATGAAATGCTTCGCAGGGGTCTCACGAAGCAAGTGGTCGAGGAAGTTGAATCCGACGAGGACGTCGTTATCCATCTTGTATTTGCCACGAACATAGGCTTCCGTGCATTGGAGTGGAACACGGGAGGTCTTCCGAATGCGGACACGGAATTTGTTCTCAGCGCCACGTCGTGGACGGTCACTTGGGTTTTCTTCGAAGAAAGTTAGCCATCAGCTAAATTAAATTAAAGGGCAAAGGAACAAAACTTACCATCATCAAGGTCGATGATGATATTCAACTCTTCACCGAATGGTAGCGGGATTATCGACCAAGCCAAACGGTTCCCTAACATCAAATCCCGTATTAGGTAGAATTCTTAAAACTAAGCAGGAAGCAAAATAATTTCCAACGTACCATCGTAGAGCAATGCATTAACTGCTCCTCCGAAATGAGTTTGGAGAGATCGCGAGTACCAGACTTTGCGTAAGGTAGCACGCCTCTCATCACCCTTACCAGTGATTTGGACCTTCGAGCAGCAAGTGTTAGCAGCAGAGTCAAGACATTAATTACGAGGCCAGCTAGAAATACTTACATCATACTGGTAAATGGTAGCAGTAGGGAAACTAGCAACTTTGTAGGAGTTGCAGAAGACTTTGGCAACCTTGCCACGTTTGCCGTAGCCGATGCGAGGGTACTGTTGAGGTAGGTCATAGTTAGTATTGGACGACCTCGGCATGAAGTCAAAGTCGAGCATCTGGAACTCAACTCACCAAGGACTATCGCAAACAACCTGTTAGATTCACCACCATCTTCATTGAAATAGAAAGAAGGAGAATACTTACGTGTCCCTCAAATCCGGGGGTAAACTTGTCCGGAAGAATGGCCTTAGGAGCGCCAGTTGGAGTATGCGAGGTAGCAGCCATCGTGAATGGTGAGCTGAGTAGATGGTAGATGAGTTAGTGAAGAAGTTTGGAAAGAGAAATCTGAGGAAAGAGGAACTTTAAAAAGGACAACTCCAAGGGAATTTTGGAGCAATTAACAGGCAGTAAAAATAAAATAATCGCTGGTAGCGAGGCTGCGATCACTTCTTGGAGGTAAACTTGCTTTTGCAACGGGTTTCGAGCCGAGCTAGCAGCTAAGCAACCAGGTTCCTGATAGATTCAACTGCACGCTCCCGCTCAACAAACCCGTTGCAAAGTCATCCGTTGCCAACTTCCGCTGCACGAAGCTCCCAAACCAGAAACCGAGAAGCTCTCAAGCATGAGACGCGTCCAAATACACTGGTGAAGCTCGAGACGAACAGAAACCTGCTGGGGATGATGCAACAGAGGGAAAATAGCAAGTCGTGGTGCTGAGAAGCTTAGCAACAGCGTGAGATACTAGCTTACCTTGACGGTGGTCGTAACAAGGAGGAGTAACAAGAAAGAAACAATCGTAAAGAAGAGAATCACGTCGGTTTGTACGTGAGAACTAGTTGAGAGAGAGGTAAAGAGGTAGAAGAGAAGAGGTAGAAGAGAAGGGGTAAGAAGAAGAGGAGGAGGGTAACGTGCCTAACAAGACCTCCGAAGAGAGCTTACGATGAATTGGAGTACGAGAGTATCAGGATGGGGTTCGAGAGATGCAAATTGCTTTGCAGAGATGATTCTTTGGGGTGGAGAAAGAAGGAAAAGAAGATAATATTTGGGAGGAGTCAGGTCCTTAAATAGTAGAGGTAGGTTGTGTGAGGGTTTCTTATGTGGACGTGATGAGGGGGGTCAACACAGCACTCTCAGGAGCGGTCCACAAGACACTCTGGAAATCTAGGAGTTTCCGGCAATATATTCTGTCGTTCTATATATCAGGCTTCTTTGGGACAAGCACTATACGCCCAATGGCCCAATAGAAGCTCCCTGATAAATAGTTCTTCTCGAGCGAGCTTAAGTTGAGGCCAGTATATGTCAGCACTGCACATTCCCCTCCAGCTGTACAATTCAAGATAGCTAAGACTTAAAGCAATGGGTATACAGGCATCGATATAAGTATAGAAAACGCACGAAGAGACGAACACTGGAGATAGAGAACCGTCAATCGTAGAGAAATGGAAGAAATGGAGCCAGCTAATAGCCAAAGAATAAATCCGGAGGAGAGAGGAAGAAGAGGGTGGTTATATTATCAGCAATGAACACGAGATTCCGGCATCTTCAGCTCGTACCAAGCTATAAGTTCTCGTCCGGTATAACGTTCATATGATATACCTAAATAACTGAGTCAATTGACCCTTCAATATTCAGTGGGCATATAACGTCTAACAGCTCTTCACCACTGCAGGTTGGTGGTAAAGCTGTCGAACTTCCCAGACAAATGGGACCAACTTTTTTAAGGTTGTAGAAGCCCTCTTTGTGTTACAACCGCCCAACTTGTAAGCTTAGCTGGCTACGGTTACAGCTTACCAACTCTCCAAAGCTTGCGTAATTCGACGTTGGCAGTCTCGAAAAGGGTTTCCTCGAAGCTAAGATCGAAGTCGTGCCCGCCAGAAAAAACCGAAGCTGTTGATGGCACAGATGTGTTGGCACTGTTGTAACAAACAGGGTTCCCGATTTATATCTCCTGGCTTGCTGACTAGCGCGTCCTGACGAACAATAAGGCAAGGACGATACCTCTCGATCGATCCACCTATCCGTTCGCGGAATTGTCTGTTGGGGGCGGAGAACTCGAATGGCGTCGATTCAGTTCGCAAGGTCCCGAAGGACTATCTGCCCCCGCTATTCTACTGATAGAGGGTTCTTCTGACACTGCCGTTGCTTCCAATGTTATGAGGCCGTTGGTAGACTTGAGTTCACAGCCAAAATCCACGAGAGCAAACCCGTGGATAGCCAGAAGTCGTGCCAGCCATTCAGAAGCAGCCGCCCGTCGGGAGAACGTTACTCCAATGACGCTGTTCTTCGAGGTTCCGCAACAAGCAACGAAATTGATCAAAACCTAACAGGCGATACCGATAAAAAGCAACTCGGCCTCGAACACGGGACATGGGTTCCTGGGGGAAAAAACTGCGGGCAGAAACGGGCGCAAGGGGTATGAATTCATGAAGTTCGTGATAATGAGAATTCTGCAACTTACCGACTACGAAGAGATCAATCAATCGTCTTTGAAATACAGATGTTTGTAGATCTAGCTGTGATCAATTGAATATTAAATCTAAAGGAGGCCTGCTTGCTGGCGAACCCTTTGAGATATTCCTTTTCTAGTCCAATTAGCAAGCTCCCCGGATTTCACACCAACCGCTTTTGAACCTCATGCAATCGCAACCAATTGGAACGACTGGCTTCCACGCTTGATTGTTTGGCGTGAGTGTGCGATTACTGGGTCGCTAAGCGTCGTTTATCGGGGATCGTTTACTTACCAGCGGAAGCTTGACAGCTGAACCTCGACCTCGACCTCGAGCACCCGATGGCACAGACGTAGAAAGCCCTTCAGTTAATAAGCGCAAGAAAAGGCATGTATATATAAGTGTAGAGAATTTAGTGAAAGCGGAATATTATGCTTGTCGAGGGACTTCCTGGTACCGCCGTCATCCCCATGTGGGGTTTAGATGCTAAGTATTTATGCTCCTCACCATGCATACCGACACTGCCTATGATCTCGAACCCCGACCAGCACGAACAACTTAAACTGCCTGAAAAAACAGGAGCTAAACTAAAATCGAGTTTTGTGTGCGTCGAGAAAAAAAAAACTTATCATGTCAAAGTAAACAATCCCTGAAATGGGCGAATTCGCGGCCGGTTTGTGATTAGGGCCAGGACTCGCTCGTGCATGCATAATGACGCCTGATAAGTTGGCCAAACGTTAAACGTTGGTTAAAAAGTTGGGAGCTCCAAGTTGGGATCATGAGGTCTGGAATCTATGGTTGGGCTAACAAGCTTGATTACGAACGGGAAAGGAAACGAGGCCTGCAGATGCTATAGCACTAGAATCGTATTGAAAAGATTTCAGGCAAGCTTTGGCCCTCTTGGCTCGGGATCAGGCAAGATAGCACTGAGTTTCTGGTGATCTTGTGGGGTCATCTGTTGTACTAGCAGGGGCTTAGTGGCAAGTGGAGGTTTGAGGTCTAACTCGCTGACATCGTCAAGGTTGAACGATAGAAGGTCGGCGGATTCAAAAACGGAAACTAAACAGGCAGCGGACGGGAGACGGTCTTGACCTATCATAAGCGAGTAAAAACTTGCTGATTTGATAAGCACCAAGTAAATTATAACTTTCAGGGAGCCAATAGCTGCAAGGCGTTTCGGTGGTTGCACAGGAATCTTAATGTTAAAACCTCGTCTCCAGACTTACGGGGCGTTTGTATGTTCGATTTCGACGTCCCACATTGACCAAACTTCTTGGTAGAGGCAATGATGAGTCAAAGATCGTACGAACGAGCAGGCACTGAATGATGACAAATTGCGATTATTCGCAGCCTCATTCTCGGCGTGCAAGTGACGCGCGTAACTGGCAGATTACATTACAAAATCACGGGAACACGTTTTATTTTAAGAACGGCTCAATTAACTTTTGGTGTCGATAGCATTATTTTACACGCTTGCTAGTCTACATGACGCTGGTGAAATGCTTTTTTCAATCCGACGAGGATGCCTGCCGTATAATAAAAGATGACTGAAGAGAAAACAGAGAGAAATGAAGCCGTTTGGGTCCCCTGCAATCCAACAAACCCTAAAAATAAACAACGTGGGATAATTTGGGTGAATATTAGAAAAAACGCCGAGGATGCAAGTCGTAACCGTGAGATGCTAGTCTATAGGATGATTCGAGGTCGGTAACAGAGGCGTGGCAGGGTATCGGAGAGTTTCTGAGATGTCGGCATAGAATATAGGTAGTATAGTTACCGCGAGTACGGCAACGGAACTATGAGTTAGGGTGTTAGCTTCAGGGGTCTCGCGGTGGCTTGATTTGGGCGGTTGTTTAGCAACGAGGCAAGGAGGCTATCATTATTGTCGAAACAATATGACAACATTAACGCTTCAAGGATTAGATCTCTACTTGGACCCCGGTTGAATGAGTTGCCAGAGAGTTCTAAGAGCATTTTGGGTGTCACTATTGGGAGGGGAGGGTAGCTGTCCACCTGTAGTGGGTATAGTTGGTGGGGTCATAGGAATTGGGGGTGTATGAGGCACATGTGGAGGTTGACTAGCCAATCTATGCCCGTTCGTAGGACCTTGTGGTTGAAAAGATCCTCCGTAAGGAGCACTGCCAGTATGAAGACCACCTAAGCTTTGATCATAGGCACAAAAACGGTGCTGGTTTGTGGCGATTGCCTGAAGCCATGAGTAAAACGGCGGCGATGAAAAGTAAGACACACCATTTGGCTGATTTGAAGGCGGAGCAGGCACATTCATGTTGACAAGTAGCTTGTAAATCTCCTCCGGATTGAATCTAACAGATCGGTAGGTGTGACTTGGCGGCAGAATGCTGAGGAGGTACATGATGGAGTCAGGTAGCGAGGCTGGCGGAGGAGGAAGGGTGCCTGAAATCGATGTATGCTTTCCGTGATGTGGCTGATTGTGACGTCCCTCCTGTTCTCGACTTGCAGCAGCAGCGGCGGCACGCTTTTGTTGATCCATTAAACGGCGACCAGCAGCTCCTTTGATAGGAGACTCTCCACGAGCGATCTTTCGAGGGCGCTCATTCTTCGACACGTCACCATCAGAGTCCTCAGCCTGACGCTTGGGCGACCTTTCGGGTACGGCCGCAGGCTGTCGGGCTCCAGACCCCTTCGGGCGAACCTGTGTAGGGGACACGATCGGAGAGAAAGAAGATGGGTTAAGAAGCTTGTAGGAATGTCTTCCTGAAAACATCTTCAGTTGAGGGTCTAACACACCACACATATTAGTTATGTCCAACGTAAGATCGCAAACGTCTCCTACCTTGTGGATAGAATTCTCTCATCCGCTTTTCTAGCTTTTGAATCTGGCTAAGCTCCCCGTACTGAGATTCATAGTCATAGAAGAACTGGAAAACTCTCTTTGCATTACCGGCTTTCTCAGCAGTTATTTTCCCAACAAACGTCTCGAATACGGCTCGTGCATCTACCAAGAAACGGTTAGCATCTCGTCGATTACATTGCGATGAATTGGACTTACTCGTGAGATCGTTAGTAGCGATCAGGTGTTTGAGGTACTCAAGAACGAATTCTTCGTCTTCTGGAAACATCTTTAGACCACGATCAAAGATCCTGTTGGCAGACGGGTCTTTGTAGCAGTGGAATTCCATCAAAGCGCTGGCGACGTAAACGTCGGATGTGATTTTACCACGCTTCCGAGCATCTGTAAATACTTGCCTAGACCCTCCAATCATATCTCCAATTTTGCCGTGACCCTCGATCCGGCGCATGGTCCTCATTAGGTTAATCCATATCGCAGAGATTATCTTAGATATGCTATTTATTTCTTGCTTCGCTGCCTCCTTAACCATAGCTATTTGGTTGGAGATGTTAGTGTCAGACGGTGGCTCGTAGTCATCGTCATCGTCAGCGGTAGCTTTCGACTTCTTCGCACTTTCTTCAAGAAGGGCCACGTTTTCTTTTTCGCGCTCGTGTGCCTTTCCCAATAGATTGTAATAGACGTCAAGAATTTTATCATAGACTTCTCGGACTGGGGCACTCCTCTTCTTGACGGCATCCCGATCCTCTGCTGGCGGGGCAGGAACACTTGATTCTAGGTACTCAGCGTATCTGAAGTGAAGTAAACAGCTCTCCGGATTCGCTTTCATCCCTTGCGTCAGAATATCCACACCTTCCTTCTCACGTCCGATCGAAAAACAAAACTCGGCGGCTTCAAACCACATCTCGGGTAAGAACCGGAGGGCCATCAGCGCCTGTTTGTAAACATAGAGAATTCTGTTCTGAAATCCAGTGACGTCTTCTGGGTTGGGCTCTTGGGCAAGAACAAGCGGGTCGCTCTTCTCCCACTGGATCCATTTCTTCCAAAGTTCAACCTGTAGAGTGTATTCGTCATAGCCATCAAAACCGGGTACTGGTGGCAATCGTGGCAGCGTTGTTCGAACCAGGCCGTTGATGGTATTCCGGAGTGCTAGACCCGATGACCTCGCAGTCATGTAAGCTGGCGACTTATCCGAAATAAATTTACGTCCCTAAACCACCATGTTAGATATCCGCGGACCCTTATGAGGGATTAGTACTCACGGTTGTCTTGTTCAAACCCATCTCAAACTGGTCATATTCTTTCCACATTGCCTCAAGGCCGTTAACTGGGATACAAATTACCCTTTGAAAGATCTTTCGCAGATGATCCATTTTTTGTTGGTCTTGCCATGTGCTGCCGCCAATGGTTCCAGGACCACTTTTGATGAACGCAATGTATTCTTGCCATATCTTACCGGCCTCCCTATCGATCCCAATACTATTAAGAACGAATTCATAGACCTGAGTAATGACACCTCTCGCTTTTCCTGTTGTGTCGGTAGCCAGATTATTCCTTCTACGGATGTAGTCAAGGTAAAGAGACCACAAATCTACGTTCAGGACACCTGGGAGACACCTTTGGAACAATCGTTCAGCATGGGACAAGTTGTTCGCATCTAGTTCCATTTGGATGTAGGCGATCCATTGTTCGGCCTGAAATTGAAACACCGGGGAATTAGTAACATCTAACATTGGGATCTGGTCCGGTTTCGACTCACCGCAGTTGGGAATAAAACAAGGAATCTTTCGTAGACGGCGCGAGCATCCTCGAATTTTCCTTTTTTCTGATGTTCGCCGATGAGTGTGGTCCAGGCTTCAATATCACCACGAGAGTCCTGCGAAATTCTGTCTTCGAGTTTGCCGACAACATCGTGGGCTAGGCGTTTTTTCTTTCCTTGTTGGGATGATTGGGCAATCATGGGCTCATTCGTAACACGAGAGGCATCATCAGGTACATTTAGCACGGGTACATTAGGAAAGTTAGCTGCCAGCTGAGCGCCGGAGGAGGTCGACTTTTCATCATTTTCGATGTTATTATTATTGCTCTGTAAAGTCAAGGTAGTATTGTGTGCATTAGATCCTGCAACAACCATAGGTTGTTCGTCCTCTGTCTCTATTACAAAAGGTCCAGCAAGTTCGACGCTTTTGAGCTCTGCTCGGTTCTCAGGAGTAGTCTCGCCGCTAGCAACATTGGATGCCGAGGTTGAGGACGGTGGGATAGCGAGAGTTGCGGTAACCGCGCCCTCGTCTTGAGCAGACCCATTAGCCTTGCCTTGTCCGATTGGTGTATCATCGTATGAGATTGAAGTCGCCTCATTCAGTGGCGTGGCGCCTTCTTCGTCGTCGAAATCGATCTTTAGCACGTCGTCGGGGTGAGTATCAGGTGTGTCGTGAGATTCGGCGGGGCTTCCGCTCTCATTGGCGGGATTTGTAGATGTGTTTTCCATCTGTTCGTTCCTCATCGCCTTCAAGAAGGCCGCCTCGGCGTCGTCGCCTCCAGCCATACCGATGATTTCAGATGAGCTGTTCGGCCGGGCCGGGTGAGCGACACAAATCGCAAGCAGTGGTGTTTAGAATTGGTGAATAGACTAGGGAGAGAATCCGTCAGCAATGGGTTTTGGGCAGAGGGAAGGTAGGATGTATCGGGTAATCGCAGATTTGGAACGTACGGCGTCGGGGTGGTGTCACAGTCCTCTAGGAACGCGGATGTGGGTGAGTGCAACGGCTGGTCAGAGCTCAGATTATATCGCTAGTCGTCTCTTGTTCGGTGATGCTCGAGCCCACAGAACTTTGCGAATTGGTGTAGCAGAAATGTCCACGTCAAGAGATACGTTATCGGGGATGGTTTTGGCGCTTGTAAGATGTTTGAGGAAGAGGTAGTGATGACAGGAAGATGATGGTGAAGAGGTTGCTGGTGGGAGGATAAAGAGAAGAAAGAATTGGAGTGCTGCGACGACGCGAGAAACCCGGCTGGCCCGATTTGGTTTGTCCAACCAACGACACACAACGCAGATGCCCTCACACGACCACCACCAGCCAATGAGCCTCTCGAGCTTTCCACTGCTCTGCTGCGACCAATGATCATGAGAACTCGAACTAGATATATATATATTGAAGAACCTCGATACTTGACTGCTCAAGCACTGTCATTTTCAGATATCATTATTTACAATGTGTCTTCTAATATACAAATATACAAGTCCTCGACCTAAACCGTCTTCGCATAGCAGCCCGTCAAGCCCCTCCCAGCCACCACTCTCTGCTCAATCTTTGCAGACCGGCTTTTCAGGTTCTCGTCAAGGAATCTGACCTTCTTCCCCGGAACTACTTGAAATCTATCATCCGACTTTTTCCCGCTCCCAGCATCAATTGGCGAGATGTACGCTGGAACGTTCTGATTCGCCCTCTTTCCGTTGCCAAGCTGGTAAAACTCATTTCCACCAAAGAACAAGATGTCATTTCCAAAGTCGATATCGCTAGCTCCCACATTCTGCTGACTCGACATAACCACCGCAGTATGTGACCCTCCAACTGTTAAGTAGGAGGTGTTTATTGGTACAAGTCCCGCTTTCTTCTCGCTGTCTTTTTGGGGTGTCAGCTTTTATAATCGGGAAGGATGTCCGTGGACCACTTACATTCAGTGAGACCGCTGATAGACTTGATCTTTTGAGGAGCTGCCTGGGCGTGAACATAAAACCCAGTACCCAAGGAACCGTGCAAACCATGCCCACATGCAAATACATCGTATGTCTTCTTTGCCGATTTTTTAAGGTCCTCATCCGGTGTATCCGCCTCCATAGTGAAGTATGTGTTATTTCCACCAGCAAATATCCGCTGAAGCTTCGACTTGGTGCCTTCACCTTTGTAGAATGACCTTCGTGGAATCAACTTGGGCTTGAGAATAGACTCTCCGGTAAAGTCGACCCCGAGCTGCCCCTTGGTGTTATCACCCCAGACGAATATTTTGCCGTCCTTATCTGCGGCCACGCTATGGTAGTTTCCGGCAGCGATTTGTGTGATCTTAAATCGGCTTAAGTCTTTTACCTCTTGCGGTGTATCATACGGCTTTGGCTTCGAATCCCATGATATACCCTCGACTCCCAATTGACCTTTTAGGGGAAAGTCGTAACTCGCAGAAGCCGCCGTAAACACTTTTCCACCAGATGTTAACATCACGGCGTGCTCGAGACCAACAGCGATGTCCACAATTCTATAAAAAAAAATTAGCTTATCTCCTTCAAGAATCGTGGGCTGTTTCACATACCGTTCTCTCGTAGGCGTTAAGTTGCGATACGATATTTTAGACTCTGAAGTATATCTCCAGAAGGGCAGACCGCTCGACTCGGTAGGTTTTGCGAACAGTTCCTGTTCCTCTTTCGAGAACGGAATCGAATACACCTTTCCTGACGACGATAGAGCCACGATACGATCCTGAGACAAACCGACCTTGACAATATCCTTGCCCTCAAATGTAACAACTGGGGCCCTGCAATCGGGAGCATATCCCCTACCCCATTGCATTATGTCACCGTTTTCCAGTACAGCAACTACCAAAACTTAGCCGTTGTTATCAATCGAAAATACAGCCGTTAAAGCCTAGCTTACCTCCCATATCATGAGAAATTTGTAAATCACGGAGAACATAGCCATCGAAGAAACCAACCCGCCTTGGAGCCTTCACAAAAGTTTCATCTGAGTCGGGAGCTGCTACACGACCACTTATCTGGCTTAGCAACCCTGCGAGATGCTTAATCAAGCTGCTACAAGGGCTCCTCATACCTGTTAGATCCCCACAAGAATACCCCAGGCCTGTCCCAGAACCGAGTTACCTGGGATGAGTTAGTTACTCTTCGATATCTTGCAGATTAGATTTGAACACATACCGGATCATTTTGGACGATTTTGGATTTCTTTTCTGATATCAATGCCGGGGCATCTAGCTTCAATATCGGCTGACCAAAAGCCTGGTATGCAATGAAACCACCAAATAGGACCAAGGCTCCTCCTCCCGCAATCCCTAATCTTCCCGTCGATGGTACATCGGGTTTTGAATGAATCGATCTGATCGAACTTCTACTATGACGTATGTGAGGTCGGATGTGCGACAACGTGCGTATAGACGCACGAGATCCGGTCGAAAACATGACGTCTAGAGCGTAGGTCGCTCTTACAACTTCATATCGGTGTAGATATAATCGGAGTAGTTTTGATTCGTCGAAGGAGCGGTTGAATCTTGGCTCTGTTGCATCGACCAATTTTGACGTCGTTGGGCGTGTTGTGCGAATCACGTGAGACGCCTTCTTAGGCGACCTGTTCTCTCGCGACTCCCCGTCGAGACACCACTCCGCTAACAAAGTGCGCCTCGAAGAACGGATTCGGACAATATAACGAAAGACGAAGGAATATAAAGGCATAATGTACGAAGACCATTGGTATAATGCGACGGCCGCTGAAGAAGCGCAACAAACTGTACAGAGGGCCGCAAGGTCTCTGAACCCAAACCCATTAACTACCCGGCCCGAAGGTGAGGTACTGTACGAAAGAATTCCTGTCGCTGGAGCTTAATTTCGATAATATGGGAGCCAATTGACTAACACTTGGTCAACAAGAGTCTAGGAAGGGCTAGAACACCTTCGAAACCAGTTCGAAAACACGATGAACCTCCGAAAGCTGAAGTACCGCCACGTCCAAGCTCCGCTGGAGGATTGAAAGAGGCTAGGGTTGAGTCTACTGATGTACCTAGTACTCTTGATGGACTAAAGTTGGATAACGAGCTCGACTTTGCGATATGGTATGAGAAGTACGAAGAAGAGCTAGAAGAGGCGGCAGACGAGCAGTTCCGGTATGCTTTGACTTTTCCACTTGGTTATAACATGGCCCTAGCTCATTCTTTCACTTTAGAGTATTCCAAACTCGTCTCCAGTCCCATTTATATACCTGCGATTCCCTACTATCGGAAGCTCGGGAAACAGTAGCACTCCTAGATGACTTGGCAAAAGGATTCGAAGCTGTTAGGGAGCAGACTTCGACGTTCCAAGGTGCTTGCGAGGAACTTCTGTCAGAACAAACGAGATTATCGAAACTTGCGGACGATATCACAACAAATCTGGAGCCGTTCAGTTTCTTAGAAAGCATAACAAGACGGTTGAATGCCCCGGGATCAACGATTGTTACGAGACCGGACTTTAAAGATATGCTCTCTAAGCTGGATGGCTGTCTAGAATATGTGGCAGCTCACGTATGCTTATTTCGTACCCCAAACATACCATATCATTAACTAACGGGAGTAATCCACAGCCAACTTTTAGAGATGCCGAATTCTACCAGTCAAGATATCGTCAACTCATGACCAGAGCCTTAACCCTCATCAAAGTTCATTTCACAGCGCAGCTAAGAGATGTAGCTGCAGATGTGGGTAAGAGAATTGCTGCAAAAGGTGTAAACGATACTACCCAAACCGCATTACTCTATGCCAAATTCCGAGTCGGTGGGAATCAGCTCCGTGAGCTGGCCGATGAAATCGAAAAGCGATGTGGACATGAAGAGTATTTCTCGTTACTCAACGAGTGCTACAACTTCTACTTCAGCGCACGACAGCGACTTCTATTTCCAATTGTGACAAAAAGCATGCGGGATATGTCGTCAAACAAAGACTTGGTCGGCTTTGCAAGAGTTAGCATATCATACATAAGAAGTATCTGCCTCGATGAGTACGAGTTGTTCTTCAACCACTTCTCATCGGGTGAGCAGCAGCTATAGTAAGATCCCTTGGCCCCTTGGGCACTAAGTGTATACCCCTTTGCTAACCCCGCCCAGTGACTATCTCGAATCCATCAGCGAGCCTTTGTATGACTACCTTAGACCGAGAATCATGCACGAAACCCAACTTGTCAAACTCTGCGAGCTGTGTTCTCTGCTTCAATCTCGATACATGAGAGACAGTGATGAAGGTACGGACACCTGCTAACACAGCGCATGGATAATGCTAACTCTCAATAGCCGAATTGGAATCGTACGACCGCTCACAACTCGACTTCGGCCGCCTGGTCCAATCTCCACTACACGATGCACAAGCCAGAATTATTTTCCGTGCTCAAAATGTAATCCGAAACGATATCGAGAACTTCGTGCCCAAGCCGGAGGACCTTGATTACCCCGAACGAAACAAGGTGATCCAGACACCACTTAAAAGCCCTCGTGTTGGTAAAATTCTCGATCCTGTTAGCCCCATGGAAGGCGAGAATCCTTCGCAGTTCGACACAGATGCAGTTTTTCAGGGGTGGTACCCATCACTACGGAAATCTATTTGGTTACTATCACGGATTTATAGACTTGTCAACGTAGGAGCTAACCAGCACCCGATCTAATACTTCGACGCTAATAAATATGTGTAGTCTACTGTATTCGACGATCTGGCACATCAAGTGGTCCACGTGTGTATCGGATCGTTGGTGAGAGCTGCGGATCAAATCAGAAGAATGAAGAATGATACGGACTCGCAACTATTCCTACTGAAGCACCTACTTATTTTGAAAGAACAAATCGTTGCATTTGATATCGAGTATGTCAGACCGGAGGTCGAGTTTGACTTTAGTACCTTCTGGGAGATCCGTCAAACGGAAAGCCTATTCAGCCCCAATGGTCTTATGAAGTTGGTGCAGAAGGGATTGCCAAAGGTTGTGGAAAACATGCTGGATGCTAAAGTGGTAAGTCCATGACAATAGACCCTCAGTTCAGGAGCCCATTGCTAAATATCAACTACAGGAACTGGATATAAAACTCCGAAACGTTATCAATCAATTCACTGAAGCTTGGGCCTCCAAAATCAGCGGACCGGTCGTGGAATCCGCTGGAAAGGGGACGGAAGCTCTAGAAGCAACTATCTCACTCCGCAAGCTCGCGGAATCAGATGTCCCCATCTTACGGCAGAAATTAAACGAATACATCAATGATATCCGGACTCGAGAAACGCTTGTAGGAGCCGTTCAGGAGATGGTTATCCAGAGTTACGAAAGTTTCTACGAGAGAGCGGATAAATTGGCACCGGAGCTAGAAGATTTGTGGGATGTCGATACGTTCGTTGTGTTTACGAATAAAGCATTTGGGACGGAAGATTCTCTTGGGTCTCCGAGGGAGAGTAATGTTAGCAGCAGGAGGGGATCTGTTGGATCCAATCCATTGAGTGATTGATATCACTCCTAGTAGTTAATTTTATACTTTAATACTAGTAGACGGAAATACGTCTCTGACAATCTTACTATCCATTGCTCCCTACATATCCTCTCACATCTTTCGATTGATATAATTAGTGACACAATATGTATATGTGGGCACTCGGATAGCTTAAGCTCATAGCTTGGTGTTCATACTGGAAGCGACAATTATTACTGGGTTAGCTGGAGCTAGCAAACCACACAAATCAATTTTTTTCACCAACCTCAAAACCCTCCCCCACAATCCAACCTCATCACAAACTCCACCCCATCCAGGTCTTTCCATCTCCCGGACCCTCCCCCAAAACAAACCTAGTTGCTTCAAAAGAGCGTAGATTCCGCTCTTACAAAAATATCAATCCCAAGATGGGTTCCTTCGATCACGCCGAAGAGCGACCCGAACACATCACAGCCATCCTCAATGGCCTCGACAGATATAACCCAGAGACGACCACAATATTCCAAGAATACGTAGCACAGCAGTGTGAAGACGGGACATACGATTGCTATGCTAACTTGGCACTATTGAAATTGTAAGGAAATCACTACCCCTCACCCTCTTGACGTTTTATATACCACATCCACACACGGTTCTCTATCGTGGGGACCGACGGGAAGACTGCAAATTTTCCATGATGAATAATACCATACACGTTTCCTATTACCTGAGACCACCGGAACCTCATGAATCGATTCCACCGGTCGTTGAAGCGAATTATATTAGCTCTATCTGAAAATTATATACATCTTGCGTCTTATCCTTTTCATAGCAATTCCGATCACCTCCAAAGATTTCACAGGAAAAAAAACCCCCAATTGCTAACCCCACCACCACGATATAAACAGATACCAATTCAACCCCCACCTCACCAACTCCGAAACAATCACCAACATCCTCGTCAAAGCCCTCACCGCCTTCCCCTCCAGCGACTTCTCCCTCTGCCGCCACCTCCTCCCTCCAAACTTCCTCCCACCAATCCCCAACGCCGCAGAACTAACCGAAGCCGTCCAAAAACTCACAACCCTAAACTCCCTCCTCGAATCCTGCAACTTCAAGGAATTCTGGAACACCCTCGATTCAGATGACCTCTACGCCGATTTAATAGCCGACGTCCAGGGTTTCGAAGATACAATCAGAAGAAGAATCACCGGTGTCGACACCTCCGCAGTTGAAACTAGAATCTCGGGTGTCATCGACTCATCGATGCGTGAGATCGAAAGAAGCATGCTCGAAGACTGGTTGAACCTCAGCGATGAGAAGTTCGAGGAGTTTGTAACTTCGGTCGCTGGATACAGGATCGAGGGAGACACCGTTTTCATTTCATTGAATAAAGATAACGAGGCTAAGCCTACAATCACAAGGGAGACTGTGAAGATTGATCGTAAGTACCACCCTTACTCATTTAACTTACAATTATCAAATGCTAACCCCCATTGTGCTACAGAATTCTCGAGAGTCATCCGAAGAGCATATGAACAGCCTGCTTAAACCCCCCTCCAGGCCTAGTAACCTCTGCAAAACTCGGGCTAGTTTACATACTATTTTAAATACTACAAGCGGGAATATAGAATACTCCCGTCTTATGAACTTACTTCCCTCCTTGCGCCTTTTTATTACGTGGAATCATTTTTTTTCGGGCATAGTTACGATTATAGGCGTTCAAAAGTGTACACTCGAGGTCTCATTTATCACGATCACGCTAGAAGAAAGAGGAACAAGGAGGTATTGTACTCAGTAGATACCTTCCCTTTTGTTTTCTTTTTTTAAAATTTTTATTATTTTCTGTTTTTTTCCTTTTTCTTCTATGTTATGGCCCTACTGTTAATAGGCTCCTCTTGGTTATCGTACATGTATGCATTTCGATAACAAGGAATAATTCAAATCAGATACCCCCTTATCATTGGCACTTGATCCTTCGCCGTCTAGCACGGGGATATGTCTTTATGCTTGTGTGATCTCTTCCGGATGTAATGAGGTAAGCGGGGGGGCGGAAAAGGCTAGGGTGTAGTTGAGCCACGAAGCGGTAGACATCTTTGTGCCGGCAGGTTTTAAACATAGCAAAGTAGTAGGATAAGTGTAAGGGACGAGGAGGGACAGTAAAAACGAGAATGACTCGGAGTATTTGAGGGTGGGTCTGACGGGGAGTAAGAGGTAGAGTGTCCGGTGGTCGATAATAGTTAGTGTATGCATCCTTAGCACCTCCCGTTCGGTGTAGGATGTCGTTCATAAGTAATATTAAAAGTCGTAGCAATCAAAAATATAAAGAAAAGGGGACCAAAATATGTCCACGAAAACCATTGCCCCCATAAAGTAGAAAGCCATTTATCAGTAAGGAGAAGAAAATAATAATAAAAGAGGATATGCCGACATGCGCCTACCGCTGATGCTGCATCGAGAAATAGTATGAAACCGGCTGCGTAGAGTATCCGGCCTCCAAGGTCGGTGTATGAAGGAGGAAAGTGTCGTATGGAGAACATAATAGTAGCGCATGAAAAACCAGTAGAGTATCAGAGCAAGGAAAATGTATGTGTTCGGGAGAGGCAGTAGACGGTAGAAGTCGGTTAGAGAATAGTCGCATGTATTTGTGTGCCGGCCAAACTAGGCAGGCCCATGGCCAAAAGTACCGTTCTGTTGTTTCAGGTTCGAGTAATGCTTAATCTCCTGTTCAGAGTACATCTCCGCCTCAATGGTTTCGCCGGTCGTCTCCTTAATGCCCAAGAGCCTTTCGAAAGACTGCTCGAGTGGCCACAGCATGGCCTGCTCGAGCGGACGGTTTTCCATAGCAGTCGAACCGGCAGCGCGCTCCCTAGCCATGAAATCCTCCAAATACTTTGTCGCTTCGGCCCAGGCCCACTTCTGGTCATTATCGAATGGGATCCCGTGTAGATTTGCCATAACAGCACGTCTAGCGGCAGCCCTGATGCGCGCATCACGGGAGGTGGGAACCGGAATCCCTGGTCCTTGCCCAAAGGTGCCTCCGAATTCGCTGAAACCCATTCTGGGGTTAGCAGGGTATGTCGGAATTGTCGAGTAAAACACCGGAGCGCCGTTTCGTGTTTCGAGGTGAGCGAGAGCCTTTGGAGACCATGCCGCATTGATCGTGAACGCATTAGGTTCACCCGGCATGTCACTACCAACATCAACTTGCGGACGGAGATTTGCTTGCCCGTGTCCGTGATTGTGTCCGTGTCCATGTCCCTGACTAGGCCCGGGCATACCCACAATTTGCATTTGTGGGTATGGAGCAGTTTGAGCGTATTGCTGCTGAGGGTTTTGGTAGAAGGGCTGCTGCGGCTGGGGAGCGAACTGTCCATACGGGCTGGGCATTGGAGCCAACTGAGCCTGTTGGTGACCCTGGTGATATTGGCGCTGGGCCATGACCGGAGTCGGAGTCATGACTTGCTGCGCGACAGTTGCGCGTCGGGAGGTCTGGGGTCGTGGTTGAGAGGCTGGGATGGCCTGTGGAGGGGGAGGTGGAGGAGGCGTTGGCGACTTGGGCTTGGGGGGTGGTGTTGGCTCCGGAGAGGGAGAGTCCTGTGAAAGGTGTGTTAGTTAATCTGGTAAAAATACTTCCCAACATGGCACAGCATGCATCAGGCAAACTTACGGCTGGACGACGCTCGCCCAGATAGACGGCTCCTCGGGGAGGCGCGTCATCGCGAACCCACGTAGCCGTAGGCGGCTTATCGCCCATTTTCGCATCAGCAGGCAACAAGTGCTTGATTGGCGAGGCGAACTTCCTAAGTGGGACCTGTTTCTGCCAAAGTTCTGTGTCGTCCTTGCGCGATCGTATCTCGTCAGGTATACAAGACTTCCATGTTTTTATTCTATTGAAGAGTCGCTTCTCCTCGTTGTACCTGGCTTCACATATGTAGATGTTCTTCCCTTTGGACCCGATGGGGCGTCCGCGGGAGGCTTTGGTGTAGAACATGACAAAGCAACGACCGATGATATCCTCAACGTCGTGGTCACGGTATTGACCTGTTTTCGCGACCTCGTTCTCATAGAATCGCTTATTAACTCGGTGAACAGTGTTCTCAGGTCGGTAGTACCAGCAGACGTTGATCCCGAGTTTCCCATCAGACCTCTTCTTGAACGTACGAAAGATCTGGGCGACTATGGGCTTATCGGCATCGAGTGGATTGTTCAGCTCGATCCAATCGCCGACGCTAAACGTGTCGCCCTTGTGTTCGATGGATGCGACTGGGTCTCTGTCAGAGCTACTTTTGCTGCTAGTGTCAATGTAGCTGGCGTCATCCTTTTCCATTTCCGCCTCGAATAATTTCTTTGCTTCATCCTACAATAGTGTCAGCTAGCCTGATCAAGTCGCCTGCGAAAAGAGTTCTTTGGACCAACCTTGAGGAAAGTAGCATCTGCGTAGATCTGTGAATCGTCCTCGTTATAAGCAAGGGCATTATCGAACATCAGATAAACATCGTCCATAAACTCCTGGACAGTTTTGTAAATGCGACGCTTGACTTTTTTCTATTCGCGGACAAGTTAGAACAACAACGAGGAAGAGGGCGGTTCTAACGGGGACAATTTACCTTCAGGGTGTCAATGGCCATAGGGTTCTCAATGACGCGATGGTACTCCGGAGAGATCTTTGGGTCTGGGACTTTTTCGAAGGCGGCGTGGCGAGGGCCGTCATCATCGGTCTTGTACTTACGGATCCCTTTGAGGATTGATTTGATTCGACACTCGAACGGGGCATCGACCCGCGGGGGTCTACCACGACGCTTGGGCTCCTTCCTGCCACGGTCTTTCTTTCCTTCGTCGTCGTCGTCGTCACCAGTGTCGACGAGCTTCTTAGCTGACCGGCGGCTTGACCTCCGGGTGCGGTTTGCACCGTCAGCACTTTCATTATCGGCATCATCTTTAACGGCGTCAGCGTCCTCCATCTCCTCATCTTCATCTTCAGCTTCTTCGTCCTCATCCTCCTCTTCGTCTTCTTCCTCATCACCAGAACCTTCGTTGGAACCTTCCTCCTCCTCAGCTTCAGCGTCTCCATCTTCTTCACCTTCGGACTCAGAGTTTGGCAAAGGGCCGAGGTCCGGAAGAACGGCTTCTGCTTCGGTAAGGACGGGGTTTTCCATTTTGGTAAGCTTGTTCAGTTCTTCCAGCAAAACGCCCTAGAATACCAGCGTGTTAACGGTTGCTTGGTTCCAAGAAGGGGGGCGGGGGGAGCTACCTCAAGGGTGACTGCATCCTTATAGATTTGAGAGCTAGGGCGGTTGTATGTTTTCGCGTTATGGAAGACCTAGTTATTCAAAGAGTGATTAGCATGGAGGGGATCTCACAAAGAATTCCTTCGACAGGTATTTCACTTACTCTGGCAGCATCACTGATGAAGACCTGAAAATTGGGGTAGCGCTTCTGCTTCAGTTTATTCTATCAAGTACCATCACAATCAGCTTAACGGTTACCTAGAAGGGTCGCAAACAACGGTTGCAAGCAGCCTACCAAGATGTTTTGAAGAGCAATGGGGTTCTTGATAATTTGAAAGTAATCCGGGAAGTTTCGACGGTTGACAACTTCCATGAACACATCCGCGATCGTATTTTCACTACAACGGCGAAAGACAGCTAGATTAGTAACCAGCTCTATTCAATCAACCGCAATCACTGCCATCACCGAACACTGGACCTACTTTTCATCCTTATAAGCAATGACAGCATCGATGACGGACTTCATGAGCACCAATTCGGCGTCAGGGGCCCTTTCCAGGGTGCGGGGAGCCGTGGTCGCCGGCATTGTGCGCTCTCGAACTGGTCTGGGCCGCCTTATCTTGTCCAGAAAGCGGTTCGAGAACCTTCACAAGACCAAGCTGGAAAAGGAGGGGAAAAGAGAGTGCGGGCCTCCAACGGGGCCAATTAGCTGTCCTACGGGGGTTCGGAGTAAGTCGGTGATGTTCGTGATGGGTTGTGACGGTGCGTAACGTAGGTGATGGTTGGTGGGAGAAGGTGAAGGTGAAGGCGGATGAAGAGGTGTTGACGGCAAAGTGTTGACGACGGGTAACGGTCGCGTCTTTGCGATTTTTGAGATTGAATGCCAAGACCGTGTTGGGTGCTTAAGCGATGCGGCTCTGTCAAACAGCTTGGCACTAATCACTGCTAACAAAAAGTCGCTGCAACTTTTTTGACAGCCAACTTTTCAACATTCCAACAGCTGAACTTCCAATTAACAATGAGGGGAGGAGTCCAGCCAAGGCTGCCACAGTCCATCCTGGACCAGATCCAAGACTCAGGTATGAATACTATATATTACCAAGGAGCCATTGCTAATGGAAACATGTAGGGAACAAAAACAGTGGCAGCAGGCAGTCGCTCAAGAACACCAGGAAACAGGGCCGCAAAGAACGTCGCAAACAAGAGCGCCTTGACAAAAAGCAGGCCAGACACAATAATCCCCGGTTCTCTCGTCAGACGGCCGATTATAGCGACTCGGTATCATCGGACGACGAACCAGAACCCTCCTATACTACACAGAAGCCGACAGTCCAGCCTTCGAAGTCGAAAACTACTCCCAATGTTGCGCCGAAGGCTCCTACGAACGATAAAGTACCTGCAAAGAAGGTCGAGGTCGCAAAGCCAGCTGTCCGGAAGGCCGTAGCCGAGAAACTGGACGAGGACGACGCCGAAATCGCTGCTCTTGAGAAGAAACTGAACATCAAGGGCAAGAAACTACCAAGTGCCTTCAAAGAGGACAACCTAGATTGGCTATTAGATGGATTCGACTCCGAAGATGAAGACCTCGAAAAGGATCGACAGTATCTCGCTGAAAAGCGTGGCAAAAAGCGGAAGAGGGACGAAAAAGATGAACAAGATGGCAGCCTAAGTGAGTCTGGGAGTGAGGATTTCTCAAACTCTGATGAAGATATGCTTGGAGACAGCGATATATCCGGTTCCGAGGGTGCGGATAGTGACGACGTCGATATGGAGGATGCAGAGGGCGATTGGTCTGGTTTCTCATCCGACGAAAACGACGGTGAGGATGACGACGGAGAAGTACAGGGTTCACGACAACCAGCTCCTAAACCATCGAAGCCTGATCCTACAAAACCGGCCATCGCAGCAGACCAGCCAACTAAATATATACCTCCAGCCCAACGACGAAAGCTAGCAGAACTCCCCACGGACGACATGTTACGCAAGAAGATTCAAGGACAAGTCAATCGTCTAACTGAACAGAGCATGCTACAAATCGTCAAATCAATCGAAGAACTCTACCGCGAATATCCAAGACAAAGCGTTACATCGACTCTTACAACCTTGGTACTAGCATCGGTTTCAAACGAGGTCAATACAAGGGAAACATTCTTCACACTGTACGGTGGTTTCATCGCCGCTTTGTACAGAATCTTGGGCACGGATTTCGGGGCGCACTTTGTTCAAAATCTGGTCGAAGATTTTGACAAGTGCTATGCGGAGGCAGTGAAGTTGGGTGATGATCCGGCCGTTACATCGACCAACTCTAGCAAGAAACAAGTGAACGATCTCGTTTCGCTACTCTCTGAGCTCTACAACTTCGGAGTCATCGGGTCGAGTTTGATATTTGATCTTATTCGAATCTTCGTATCCGGAGTTGCGGAATTAAACGCAGAGCTATTATTAAAGATTGTAAGAAGTAGCGGGCCTCAACTACGACAAGACGACACTTCGGCTCTAAAAGATATCGTATCGATGCTCAATTCATCGGTGGCTAAAGTCGGCACCGATAAGTTAAGCACGAGATTCAAGTTCATGATAGAGACCTTGACGAATCTGAAGAACAACAAAGCAAGAAAGACGAACGATGCTTCCGTTGTAGCGTCAGAAGCTATTGTCCGCATGAAGAAGACGCTGGGTACTCTGAACAGCAGATCTCTGCGAGCTAGTGAACCTCTTCGACCTTCTCTCAAGGATATTCGAGATGTAGAAACAAAAGGAAAGTGGTGGCTTGTTGGTGCTAGCTGGAGAAATAATATGCTTGAGGACGACGACTCTAAGGCAAATGATGATAAAGAGGAAGTTGCATCAGTAACATCGGACTTTGAGGACGATGTCACAAATTACCTGCAGCTAGCCAGAGAGCAGCGGATGAATACTGATATCCGCCGGGCGATATTTGTGGCTATAATGAGTGCTGAGGTATGGTAAATACTCGCTCTGTTCCAAGGTAACTGCTAATCAATCAACTTGACAGGACTATACGGATGCACGGGAGAAACTCTTCAAACTTCGCCTCAAGAGGAACCAAGAGCGGGAAATACCCCACGTTCTTCTACACTGTTGTGGAAACGAGACACAATATAATCCATACTACACACTGATCGCACAACAGCTATGCACGCAACACTCCCTACGCATGACGTTCCAGTTTAGTCTCTGGGAAGTCTTCCGGAAAATGGGAGAAGAAGATGACATGAATCGCGGCGAGTCGAACATCATGGACGATGACGAAGAGGAAGGTATGCCGCTCAGGAAAATTGTTAATCTGGCAAAACTCTACGGGTATCTGGTGGCACATGGATCGTTGTCTTTAATGATCTTGAAGACACTACAGTTGGTGTCGGTGCATCCTAATACCAAGAATTTTCTGGAAATATTTTTTATTACAGTGTTCTCACAGATTAGGGAGAGGTATCCCAAGTCATCGAGTAAGCGGGAGTCACGGGTTCGAGAGCTGTTTAGGGCGACGGCGGAGAATCCGTCGCTGGCGAGGGGACTAGAGTACTTTTTGAAGAAGCATGTGGTGGGTAGTGATATTACTAATGGGAAGAAGGAGAAGGAGGCGGTGAGGCGGGGGTGCGAAGTCGCTGAGGAAACATTGAGGCGAGTGATATTGGACGGGGCAGAGGAGTCATGAAGAGCTTCTACCTCGACCTGCCGATACGGCGTCGCTCGAGCTCTCGTGGATACTGTACCATATCACTGTACTATACTATAGATATACTTATGTAGGTCCTTATCTCGAGTCATTTACTGAGAGAATGATAGAGTTCAGAACTTGGACGAAGACATTACATAACCATTGCAAGTCATCCGTCGTACTGTACCAACGTTAAACCCCCTTTAACCGTCTACGACACAGTCGACTTGTCATAATTGTAATTGGGGAAGCCGGATAATCGGGATCGGATCGGTCTCGCAGCCCAGGCCGGGGACATCCCGACTGGTCCGAAGGTGCTCCTCCCGTTCATTCATTTCGCTAGGCCGGGGCAGCATTCCTCCCGAGTCACCTGGACTGCCACCGCCCACTTCCCACCGGCTGGGCCGATAACTTAATTAGGTTCACTTGGGTCCCCAAAAATATCTCGAGATGAAAGAATTTTTATATATTAGAAGCTATCCTATAGGACAGTGAGCGATATAAATGCCTCTGAAGTGAACACCCCCCCCTGCAAGCCGTATCGCGGTACTTTTCTGCTTGAAGCTGCCATCCCAAGATATAGTATAGCTTATAGCGCTATCTGTGGCATGGGTCAGGATTGCCGCTTGTATCCAGCCTGAGAGCGAAAAAAGCGAAACTTCAACGTTTTCCCCTGTTCGGACTGTCCCCCAACCCAATTCCAACTCCCAGAATACCACATCCACCCTCTTCATCCTTTCTTCAAATTCCATACCTCGAACATCCATCAATTGAAATCCCTTCGGCCCTTTCGACCGGGTCCATCTCCTCCTTCAGTAGTACCCAGTAGTAGTGCTGAACACCCCCCACGGTCATTATAACACATTTATCCGAAACCCCGAAAAACCCATCCCGACGTCATAAACGTTAACACCAACCTCAACATACCATATCATTCCCATCTCTCACAATGTTAAAAACCTTCCAAAGACAAGCCGCTTCGTCGGTACTACGGCCGCTACGATCGCGCTTCGCGTCTCCCTCGACATTCTACATCGCCGATCGACAGAGTCGGAGTTATTCTAGCGAGTGTACGTGGTTTCGAAATTTGATCGATTGATAGGGATTGATATCCTCATCAAAGGAGTACCGGCAGCTGACGTGATATGGGAGAAATCTAGCTGGAGAACACGATGTCGTTGTCATTGGTGGTGGGCCAGGTGGTTATGTTGCTGCTATCAAGGCCGCGCAATTGGGATTGAAGGTATAGCTCATTTCAAGCTCTAATATCTATCAGAAGCATCTACTAAACAATAATCGGACACAACTATAGACAGCATGTGTCGAAAAGCGTGGAGCCCTCGGAGGAACCTGCCTCAACGTCGGCTGTATCCCCTCGAAATCTCTGCTTAACAACTCCCACATCTACCACCAGATAAAACATGATATCAAGCAGCGAGGCATTGAAGGTTAGCTTGCTTTCCTCTCAAAAAAGATACAAACGGGACGACCCAGATCGTTAACTCTAAAGCAATATAGTTGACAATGTCCGCCTCAACCTCGAGCAAATGATGGCCGCAAAGGACAAGTCCGTCAAGTCCCTTACTGGCGGTATCGAAATCCTCTTCAAGCAGAACGGCGTCGACTACGTTAAGGGAACTGGTACTATCACCGGCGAGAATGAAGTCAAGGTCAAGCCAATCGATGGCGGTGAGGAAATTTCGCTAAAGACAAAGAACATCATCATCGCTACCGGATCCGAAGCTACTCCTTTCCCAGGTCTGGAGATCGATGAGAAGAAGGTTATTACCAGCACTGGAGCTATTGCTCTAACCGAAGTTCCCAAGAAGATGGTTGTCATCGGTGGTGGTATCATCGGACTTGAAATGGTATGACCCCAGTACTTTTACACATCAAAGTTCCTCAGGTTAACAAAGGTGAATCTACAGGGCTCTGTCTGGTCGCGATTAGGTGCTGAGGTTACCGTTGTTGAATATTTGGATGCCATCGGTGGACCCGGTATGGACGCCGATATCGCCAAAATGACACAGCGAATCCTCGGCAGACAAGGTATCAAGTTCAAGACCGCCCACAAGGTTCTCTCAGGTGATGCCTCCGGAGAAGGTGTCAAGTTGGAGATTGAGAGCGTCAAGAACCAGAAGAAGGATACCGTAAGCTTTATCCACCCCACGGCCATCACAATCCCATATATCTAACAAATCAATCCCTAAATAGCTCGAAGCCGACGTCGTCCTCGTCGCCATCGGCCGCCGCCCATACACCAAAGATCTCGGCCTCGAAAACGTCGGTATCGAAACCGACGAACGTGGCCGCATCATCATCGACCAGGAATACCGCACTAAACACGAGAACATCCGTGTCATCGGCGACGTTACCTTCGGCGCCATGTTAGCCCACAAAGCCGAAGAAGAAGGTATCGCTGCTGCCGAATTCATCAAGAAGGGTTACGGTCACGTCAACTACGGCGCCATCCCATCGGTCATGTACACCCATCCTGAAGCCGCCTGGGTTGGACAGACAGAACAGGAGGTTAAGGCCAGCGGAAAGGAATACGTTGTCGGCACATTCCCGTTCCTGGCGAACTCGCGTGCTAAGACGAATTTGGAGACCGATGGTATGGTTAAGTTCATTGCTGAGAAGGAGACGGATAGAGTTTTGGGAATTCACATTGTTGGACCTGGTGCTGGTGAGATGATTGCGGAGGGTGTGTTGGCTATTGAGTACGGTGCTAGCTCTGAGGATATTGCAAGGACAAGTCATGGTAAGTTTAAAGATTTGGGATGATTTATGCCGTTCGCGAGGGTAGATGCTAACATGCTATACTTGCAGCTCACCCAACTCTGTCGGAAGCCTTCAAGGAGGCTGCCATGGCTACCTATGACAAGGCCATCCACGCGTAAAACCAGTCTGGTTTTTATTAGGAGGTTTCTCCTCATATCTTTGTAATTATAACATCTTATGAATGATAAGTCGGTTGGACAGATATCGTCGGCCGTGGAAGTGGGAGTCGATGTCTACGAAACAAAAAAAGAAGAGGGGAAATAAAGGTTAATGAATAAACGTATATACTGCTGCTGAAGTTTAACGTTTCCTCTAAATACTGCTTTTTTTTCGTGCACCTAGCTAAGAAATGGACCGTCTAAACGAGCTCGAGCAATAAAGCTTTCAATCGAATTTGCAAAACTTTAATCAAATATTCAAACGCAGGTGATAAATGTACAGTGTACAGTATTCGAAGTTCATAAGCAGCAGCGGGTATAACTAACATACAGAGACATGTCGCCGGGTCCGTCTAAGGGAATAATAATAATAATAATAATAATAATAATAATAATAATAAAAGAAGAATATAAGAAAAGAATAAACCCAAAGAGACAGAACACCGGTATTCCAGAGCCGGCCGTTCAATCGTGTACTAATTAAACGGCGAAAAGAAATTGCCAGCAGCAGTAGCAGTAGATCGGATCCCCAGCTGCAATCATTAAAGGGGATCGAAAGAGAGAGAAAAGGCATTCAACATCAAACATCAGGAATGCAAAAAAAACGTAATTAAACATCAGCATGCAATCAAAATGTTAGTAAAAGAAGATTTCTTCGTCTCCGGCCGTCTCTCCATCGATATCATCCACATTAACTCGTTTCCGAACTCACAATCTTATGCATTTCATAGTTATACTCAAACACTATCCCTTCTCGCGAAGGAAAAAGGCCTCCTCCTCCTCCCCGTTGCAGTATTTTCATTTGTAATCTTGACCCCATAATCATCCTCATCACTCAACAGCCCAACTTTCTCGTACTCCTGCGGCGAAATTGGCGATGGATCCGTCAAATCCACACTGCCGCTCTCCTTAACTTTCCCACCTTTACCCTTAACATTGCCCTTCTTCCAGTCTCCCCAGTAGTAAACATAGATCTTGGCCCCCTTCATAAGTTTATCCGCCACGCGGAGCATAAACTTGAGTAAAAACCCGGATGGCTTGTGAATTTTCAGATTGAGAGTCTTGCCAAAGATACCGCGGGCGGCTTCGTGGTCTACCGAACGGATAAAGCGGCGGCCAGTGCGAGAGAGTGGTTCGTAGTCGTCTAGGCCGGGTGTTTTGGTAACTGGCATTTCGTTGGGTCGGGCGATGAGACTCATGTTGAGGCCGGCGAGAGGGTCGACGGATTCTGGATCTTCCATGGTCATGGCGTCTGGATCATTGTCTTGGATGAAGACGGAACTGGTGTCTACCGTGGGTTCTGATGCCCGTCGTAGGGAGACATTTGAGATATCACCGCTTGGCTTGCGGCGGAAGGTGGACTCTGGGGTTACAGCTTCGATAATTTCTTCGGCTTCAGAGTCGGATGCGGAGTGGGAGAGTGGTGGGGTGGCAGGCGGGGACGGAAGAGGAGTTTGTGGGCGGATTTGTGGGAGGGTTATTTCTTGGATAGTTTGAAGGGGTTCAAAGATCGAGGGTACTTCATTTGTGTTCTCGTGGACTTCGTTGTGTAATTGGACGACAGGCTCCTTCCGAGGTTCTTCATGAAGTTGTTCTAGTGGTTGCGGCTTTGGTTTTGGCTTCTCCTGGACTTCCTCGTACACACGTGGGCCGTGGCTGATATCAAGATCGAGAAAGTCGATTTCGAAATCAGTGGCATCTGCATTCTGAATAACTACAGATGGAGGGCGTAGGAAGTGCATGGGGGCAGTAGCTGGCGGGGAGATAGCCGTAGGTGGTGGAGATGGCAGCATAGGCTTTCGTTCTGGTGAACGTCCTCGAGGTTCTGGAACAGGATACGAAAGGCAAAATGGATCGATTGGGCTGCTGGTTGCGGAGGCTGCGGAGTCCGCATAGTCGGAAGGCGCTCCAGAGGTTGCATATCCGGAGGGTACTGATCTTGGAATATATCTAGGAGATGGTGGGCCGGATCCTACGGATTGAACAGAGGTGCCTTCGTCGTCTGTGTAAGGGGGTAGTGGTGGTCCATTCTCAGGAATCATAAACATATCATTTGGAATTTCTCTGGCAAGTGGGCTTATCGAACGGCTTCGAGAGGTCTCGTATGTTCGAGATAATGGGCTCCTGGAAAGTGGACTAAGTGCCCGAGGGCTTGCTGATAGATTATGTTGCTGTGGGACTTGGAGACGGGGTACTCGGAGCATGGGCTTGTCTTCAAAGATATTTTTTCTAAACATAACTGGCATAGAAGGTGGGACTTCTACCTTTGACGGGACATTGAATCCTGGATTTTGGAATACGATATCACTGCTGCTGTCGTTATCTGGGGCGCCATAGTCGGACTGGGCGCTGGAAGGCCGACTGGGCCTGCTGGCGACACTACTTGATCTCCTAAAGACGGGTAGAGGGGCTGGCTCTTCGACATCCTGTTTCTCTGATCTGAATGGGCAGTTGGTTTTTTCAAAAACGATAATATTGTCGAGCACAGACTTCAAGCTGTGAACTTTTGATAGATCGTCCTCAATCCTGTATAGTAAGATCAAGTTAGGACGTTAGCCATTTCATAAGTTCACCATATCGAAAGAGTAAATAAAAAGTGCTTCTACTCACTCTTGCAATTCCAAACGATAGTAGTTATCCTTCCGTATCCTCAAAACAAATATACCACGGCGCTCATCCATACACCAGCAAGCGCTTCGTGGTAGTAATGGCTGTAATAGCTGCCCGCCTTGCAAAAATGCCGTTGAAAACTTTACTCGATAAATTTTCATAGGGCCTATCCAATTTTAGGAATTAATCCGTTAGTCTACGCTCTTAACCACCGGAATTGCCTTGGGCGCGCGCATGCATAAGGAAGGCTGCATCTGGCTGCCAATATCCTCCGAGATATCGTCTGGAACACTCCTCACCCCACTATTTTAGGGCGATAAGGGACAAATAAGAAGGGGTAGACGATTCTGCTAGACTTTGTGCATTAAGGAGGGAATAGGAAACGTTTCGCAAATACTAACCAGAACTCAGTGTCCTCTCCGTTGGCTGCGTATAGTTCGCTACAGCATCTTTTCCTTTCAATTTTTCCTCCGAAATAGTAAAGGATACGATACGCGTTGGATGATGGAATAAGACTTCAACATCATCGTTGTTAGCTCCAGGTGGTTCTATCGGCGATACATCCCCACCGGCGTATATTGAGCTGACGCTAAATTTTCTTCCGCCGGGAATATTTGAGTAAGCTCCTGTTGGGACATGTCCTATCGTCGATGCTCGTCGTAGCGAAGGGAATTGCGCTGTGCTTTCGCGTCTTGGTAAGTTGCCAACCGTACTTTCTCGTCGGTTTAAATTTTGGAAAGGGGCTACGCTCTCTCGTCGGGTAGCGAAAGGCGAGACACTTTCTCGTCTATTAGCAAATGGGGAGACGCTTTCTCGTCTACCGGCGAATGGGGAGACGCTTTCCCTTCGGCTGCTATCGCGTCTAGACAGGCTGAGGGAGCCTGAAGATTGGATTGGAAGGGCCATGACGTTTGAACCCCCCGCGTTCCGCTTGAAATATTTTTTGGCGAGACGATGATTGTGATTGAGGGGTGATAGTGGGATGAAAGTTTATCAGAGGGGTGGTGGGCGTGTCCCTCCCTTTATCTTTTTTTCTTCCTTGAGGCTTGTGATAATATTATTACCCTGCTATTAATTCCGTGCGAAATCTGAATCCCGAAGAACACCCGCGAAATGTAATGTAAGGAGGGTTCCGAGAATAATTAAAGGCAGAATACAATTAAGTATAAAAACCCTATGAAAGAACGAGAAGTAAAATAAAATTCCGAGGCGAGGGAGAGAAAAAAAAGAGAAAAGAAGGAGAGAGAAAAATTCAGGAGTCAGAAGACGGGACGAGTGTCGGAGATGAGGTCAGATCCAGATCATATCCAGAGAGCAGTGCTAGTGGCGCAGAGGGCCGCTTTAACCGCCTACGCAAGAGCTCGAGCCTTGTGTGTTTTCCTTTTTCTTATCTATTCCTGTGTGAACCTGAGCCCTTCTTTGAACAATTGATGCTCCAGGCCAGCCTGCCGACGTTCGACGAAGTTCCAATTGCAAACGGTAGTTGCGCCGTCGTAGCGTTGTAAAAAAGGAGTTGGGGGAGACTAGTCGTAATTGTCGTGTGGATATTCCGTATATATAATCCACCGTGGTCACTTAAAACATGCGTCGACGCAGGTGAAAAAAAACTTCTTCGTGCTTGGTAAACCATATCCCTCAATGGCTAAAAACCGGACCTCCCTCAGATTTAGTCATTATACGGGGCTTCGGGCGTTATATAACATGCACCGAATAAGGGTGTCAAAATCTGTTAGAGGATCCCTATATCCCGCCTGTGTTATATGCTGAACAGTCGACCGACTAAGTTCAGTTGAGCAGCTGGATGCTAAATCGAGATGAGTTGATTGCCCGTTTCGCTCGTCGGCATGTGCAAATGAACGAATGGCAGCCAATCCGGAGCAGCCGGCCAGGTTAAACTAGCCTTTGGGCCGGCTAACCTGTCGAATAGGAGCGATCAGACCTATGCCAGTCGCCCGTGCTTCTGGATCCCACCCCCATCCATTCGACCTGCTGCAATTCTCTGCGAGTTTTTTGTCTGCAGATGGTGCTTACTTTGTCAGGTGGAGTCGCTGGTCCAAACAAGCACTTGCCTTGCGGATCGATGGTCTCCTGAAAAGTGCGGCCATAAAAATTCGCGAGAGCAAAATGTCAACAACCTTTTTTTGCCTCTTGTTCAAAGGCGAAATCATGGTTTCCCTGACCTGTAAATGTCAAAGGAAATGAGGATGCACACAATCTACCGGTCTTCACGGCCCCGTAGCGTGACAGTGTTAGCCTTGTCGATGTGCATGGCTGGATTGCGGGGCACTTACTCTTGGGAGGCCTCCAATCCATCAGTTTCATATACCTGGAAAGTCGCCGTGTGCCGCCGGAATGGCCAAAGCAGCACGCGAGAGGAATAATAAAATAGACGACATCGCCACTCCCATTATAACATTGCATCCTATAAGCCCGGCGATCGAATTCAGGCTGTGAAGATGCGAAGAACCAGGCCAGATCGGTCGTGATCGTGGGAATTTGAGGTCTGAAGTCGTAGTTTACCCTCCAAATGTGTTGCAGGTGAGGTCCAGATCAGACTGGCATGGGTTCACATTCCTCTCGCGTGTTACACCACCAGTCCTGCACGCCCTCCAAAAACAACAAAACCTCGCAGTTGAAGTCCCAGACCCGAGACGGAGCTGCAATTGGTGACACCCAATTGGAGCTTCCAACGCCCATCCACACTACTGCACTGTATGGAACCAAATTCGAACTTCACCCCACACTTCGCAAGTATCAGATTCTCGTAACAGCCAGCAGCTGAAGTGGTATACTTGTATGGCTGTACTAGGGCTGTCTCCGGCGTACCATGGTATTCTTAATTGCCTACGTAACATAGGTTTGGGGGTAAACCGGTGAATCAATGCAATGCGAGCAGAAAATGAGCATTACTTTTTTATCCTCTTATCCGCTAAAGATAGCAGTCGCTTGGAGGTCTCAGACGTATATGGGGATACGACAACGAGAATTCGAATCGAATAGGGGTTCCGTGTGAGACGAGAACGGCAGCATCCATGCAACTTCGATAATCGAAGCGACCTTCAAATCTCAAGATTAATATTCCCGATGTCGCTCCAAGATGTAGTTACCCATCCTCTTCTAGTTATTATTATACAACCGCCCACGGAGAAATTGTAGAACCCACACACAAATACTTCATATCTCGCAGGAGCCCGTATATGTACACATGCACTGCGTCTGGCGAGTGAATAATATTGATTAGGTAGCAGCAATTGTAATTTACACCCCCATCTGTGTTACAAGGTTTTTTTTCCCTCTCTCTCTCGCTTTCTTTCTTTCTTTTTTCCGCCATTTCATCGCGTCGTCTTAAATCCATTTTCGAACTTTTCACGTTACTCTAAACGCATCGAAAGTAGAAATTCTAGACGAACGGGCGATTCAATTGGTATTTCACACTTTCTTGGATGGGGAACAGAAAGTCAATTACAATTACAATTGTACACTTCTGCTTGCTGCACCGACTAGTGTGCTTTGTGACATGCATATAAACTAAATTATGCAGACTGTACTACGTGGAACGATATCTCGCTCGCCCATTGCATCGATGACAGGCTAGTAGCAAAGCATGAATAAGCATATGGCCATCCTAGTAGGATACCCCCAAACAAAAAAGTTAAAACGACTCCAAATTGATATTGTTATGTATGCTTCGATTTCTCCAATCCAATAAGCTGGGGCCAAAACTGCCCCGCCTTCCCCAGTGATGCTCTATCTCGCATCTACTTGACAACCAACAAATATAAAGAAAGAAAAGTTTTTTCAAAAAGCTCATAGGGTAACCGGAATCAATTAAGCCGAATGTACCACGCATGCAATGATGACCGATGTCCATAATAGGTGATGAGAAGGAAAAGAAAGATATGCCAATGCTGTACAATCCCAATGCCGGAAACCCGTCCCCAATCCCATACCTCGCAAGAATGACCGATGCAAATGCAACAAAAGAATGAAAAAAACGCCACTCCATTGCCTGTTTCTTCAGCCGGTGTACACCATATCCCACAAAAACAACGAAAAATAAAAAAAGAATTCATTGTGTTTTCTTGTCGTCCAGAGAGCTCTTCCTGAAGGATTCAAGGTGTTGCTGTCTCTGTTGATATCCCACAATCATGTATGACCTGGGTTTCGTCTTCATCATCGCTATACACAAGGTCAAGGTCCCGGGGAAAAGCCCACTCTTCCCAGCCGTCCAACAAGAGCTCGACGATCTCATCGATACACCTAAATTGGTTCAACCCATCTATGACATCCTTCCTAAACATAACGTTTTGGGCGGGGTGGATCCACAAATGGAAGATGTTGGGTGAAATCGTGAGCGTAGAATACCGTTTGATATTCTCTGATGGGTGGTGTACTCTGGGCAATATCGTTGCTCCGGCCTTTGAAGATCTCGCTTGTTCATTCTTGTACATTGCCGAGAATCTTGCCATTGCTTTCCTCCTCAGAGACGGCTTTTGCTTGCGGTATATGTTCCGCAGCTCCGGGATCCCACCAACAATCATAAACTTAGTAAGATCCTGGACGGCGGGCAAGGTATCGGTAACTATCGCCCAGATACGTTTGATCTTCTCATGCTCTCCAGGCATAGCTACATTCTGCCACAATAAGTATAGTGTGAGCCTATAAAAGTCTGATGCCTCAACGAGTTGATCGGTAGTGTAATATTTTTCCATGATCGCCTCCTGCAACTGGATGTCGTCTGCCCTGGAGGCGTATCCGTTCATTCGGTCGCGCCATAGCTTACGCTCCGCAAACTGTTCAAGGAAATGCTGAATGATCATGAGAGAGAATCGCAGCCTCTCAGTAATGTACCGTATAATCAGTACTTTGGCGTTGGCCGGATGAGGGTCGAAATATTTCTCGTGAAAATCGTCATATAACTGCGTCGCTAGTGCTTTCGCCAGCTCTGACGCCGCTATACTTTTAGTCGCCAGTTTTGAGAGATATTCGAATGTAGGCTTATTCGGCGTGCTTGGGGGATAGAGAGCGACATATCTCGGCTCAACGTAGATCTGGATTTGCCGCCTAGCAATTTCATGCTCGTTGGCGACGATGAGAGTATTAAAAGCGCGAGAGGTTTTGCGCAATGATATAATATCGGAATATATTAACTTGGTGACAACTTCTAACTGGAGTTCCACGGGTAGTTTGAAGAACAGAGCACCGGTCGAAGGTCTAGGATTAATTAGTTATATTTCGGAACTCCAACTATCGGGCGCAAGCTTCAATACTATCCTACCTTTCTTTATGTGTGCAAGAACAATTGGCAATATCAGGCATCGTTCGCCTATCAAATAGCCATGACCGCCGTAAACCAGAGGCCCCAGAAAATTCTCGAGATATAGCTGCTCTATAATATCGGCGTTGGCTTGCTGCGGCGTTCCTTCTGTCCTCTTCTGCTAGTGAGTCTACTGATTTATTATACTTTGAATTACTGCCCCAGCCGGATTTCTTGCCCTTCCACTTGACATCTCGGATTTTCGTCGTCAACTTGGAGAACATGGCCTTCAGAGGCCCTTTGCTGTCATGGGGCATATCTGGCTTGCAGTGTTGACCAGGATTATGGGGTGAAAGGTTTGGCGTCTGGGCGTTGTGGTTGTTCTTGATATCGGATGGCGGTGTCGACATTTGACGGGCGGTATTGACACGACCGTATAACTGTCCCTGTAGACGTTTAAGAGTACTTTTATTCGACAGCACCGGATCTGTTTCCGATGCACCTGGGAAGCGGAGGCTGAATAAGAGGTTGGTTGATTGTTTGAATCCTTAGCTCAGACTGTGGCCATTTGTATTATCGAGGACCCTGGTTTATCGATCGTCGCAGTTGCCATAAACCCAAGCTCCACTATATAGCAGACTAAGCCTACGAGAGAAGGAAAGAGTAAAAAGGTTAACCGGGACACAGGCCAGGGTTAGGCGGCATTAAGAACAGTGGACCGTTGAATATGCACGCCAATCCAAGGACAAAAGGGATCAGGGTTTGTCGAGGGAGAGTCTCTATTGGTTTGCTTTTGCTCGTTTGGCTTGCTTGTGCTTGCTCGGGGCCTTGCTTAAGCTTGCAGGGCTGGCGCTGCGGTCCTTTGGCCGAACAAGAGCGAGCGATGTCGACGATTTGAATCTGGTGGTTGACCTATCGGACCGTCTAAATGAACGCTTCCGGACTAACAAATAACCCTTTCCGTATCCAGATTTAGGTCAGCCTATTGAAAAACGACTGCGCACGGATTAGTCGCCAACTTTAAGCGTCCGAAACGGTTTGTTGGAGAGATGAAGAATGCATTCCTGGCGGGTTTCTGGCCACCCCAAGGCCACAAGAGATTTCTTGAGAGCAGCATGATCAAGATCCAGGCCAAACACATAGATCGGGAGGAGGAGAGAAATGCGGCGCAGGGGTACATGAACGAGTGCATTCATTCTGCAGAATGCTGGTCGGGCGGGATATTTTTCAAGCTGCAGCGTGCCATAGCAAATGCTTGCCCTGTTCAGTGCTCGGTTCCTCGCTCCACTTAGGACCACGAGCCTATCGACAAGGCATGGATGGATACGATCAAGCTGACATCGTGACTTTCCGAAGCTCGGGAATGCAAATTTCTCTTAAAAACAAAGCAGCTGAAATTCCACAAAACGAAGCACAGGTGTAAAAGAAAAGATAACGAGAGGGAAGGCTGGACTAACCGTTTTCTAGCGGAGGACTGAATGGTCGATGAAATACGACAGATACCGAAGGCTCGATTTGAAGGTGGGTTTCAGAGTAGCCCGGGATATGCCAGAAGTAGGAAATATGGATCCAGTGAAGAATATTATCAGAATTATCAGGCCACCCGATCGATAGTAGACGCCAGAGCAGGACCACCATGCAAAAAATTGCAGTAGCTAATGGGCCCGAGGTATCTTATAGAGCGAAGGAGGGAGCCGGACTCGAGTACTCGCTGCAGCGCTGTCCACTCGAGCTCGAGGAGGCGGTAATAAGGCATGAAACATTATTGAAGGCTCCATCGTTCTCAATAGAATCAAATCATATCCGGTGATAGAAGTATTAGAGCAAGTACATTCATCCACAGACCCGCGCGAACCAGATCAAAGGCCGTATTCGGGAGGGATGGGCGTGATCATTTCCCTACAAATTGTAACAACCGCATCGACAGGCCGCCGTTTTCGACGGTGGTTTGATTCCCACGGCCAGACGGCAAACCTCGCTTTGCAGGCACGTTTCTGCTCCCCGCCGGTCCAACAACAGAATATTAACTAACATACGCTCTCTCTCTCTCGCTCTTGCTCTTTTTTAGCCACGAGAGAGCTCCAGAGCGGCTTTCGTTTAAATCTAATTGAACGATTTCCTTTTCGGAGATAAAATGAGTGCGTGCAGATCAGCTCGAGAATGTTTGTAGTGAGGCCTGGATCTTGGTCGTTTGCGGCCAGGCCACTGCTGCCCCGTTCTCGTTCCTCCCTCGCGGTTCCTAGGCGACAGCATATGTTTGAGTGCCTTTGGTTCACCTTTGCTGTGCTGCCTCAGGGGCCTGAACAAACTAATATCCGTGGACTTGTAACCCCGCGTTCTGGTGATCTTTTTATAGGTTTGTTCTGTAAGTGGTTCTATTCTTCAGCAAGGAGATTTAAAGTTTTCTGGCCGAAATGACCGTAATCCTGGAGTCACCAATCGGTAGCAGGATAGCCATAGCTGCGCTGCTATAGCTTAAGAAACAGGTATTTCTACCGACCGTTTGATCGGAGAAAAAGGGGCCCGTGAACTTGAGACCTAAGACTTTGGCGAGCTTCAATAGCGCCATCTTAGCGGACAATGTGTGCGGGAGTGGTTAGCTGGTTTGAGGTATCACCGCTGTCCAGGGCAGTCTCAGAACCAAACTACTACTACATCAACATAGGGGTGTGCAAGTTACAACAGGGCAACACATTGCAATACTGTGATACCTCTCGAGCTCTCAAACTGACTCTGGATTTCAATTACCCTAGAAGCTCGAGCCAAAGACCGGGGCGCATGCACAAAAACAGAACAAACTATTGGCTTGTAGAGGCACAGTTCCGTGGAGTGTATTGCTGTCCTTCTCCCGTGATCCCTTAAACTTGAAAGTTGGTATGGAGGCAAAGCACAAGACAGATTCGATTGCCTTACCAACATAACACAACTTGCCAGGCTATGCTTCATTAACCGCAGACCTGGCTTCCAAACTTCCAAGTTGTAACTAAGCCGGATGATCCGAACGTAGACAGACCTAAATACAAACATCTTCCAACCATAGCTTCTAATTTTACGATACAGTTTAGTGCGCAGTGCAAACAAAATGCACGCTGTAATGTTCTCACCCCTTTCTAATATTCCTCGATTGCAGCCACCCAGGCTCGCGTCAGTTCGTGTGAACCAGACAGGTTAGATGAAGGTCCTACTATTCCAACCATGTTGATACCATCTCCGCCACATAACGATGTTGGTGGCTTCAGGCCACTTCATAGGCTAGGCCCGTTTCGAAAACATCCTATGTATATGAGCGACTGAATAGGACTGCGAAACCCTCAAAGCATTATTCCTTTCACTACATCGTGAACCTGCATACCTTATCTAAAATGCAGATATCAAATCTACACATCCAGGCTTGCGTATGGGCTATAATAGCTCTTATCACGATATTCTCCTCCGGAATTCCCATACTAGACTCTAGCGATATCGACCGCGATGCCAATACGGGTATCGAACCCAGAATAGACCCTCCAGATCCACTCCACCCTCTTGACAAGCCAAATAAAATCACACACCATGACACACCAACTCCGGCTTCGGAGACGGGTAAAGACCCAAAAACCATTCTCGCGACAGAAACTGTTGAGCGGAGATTACCTTCCGACACGCCTCCCCCTTCTACAACCTCTAGCCCAAAGAAGCCCGGATGGGAAGGTGGACCAACCAAAGCCGAGCCGCGTAGTGATGTACTGCCCGAGGAGGAGGAGCTGGAGGAGCTGGAGGAGCTGGAGGATTATTGGCCTAACACTCTATTCTTCCTGGAAGATGGCTTTAAAATAAGATGCGAGGAACCCAGACATATATTCTACGGCCCGATCGATCGATATCATGTAAGGGGACTTTTACCAGCAAACTTTACTTGGAGGGATTTCATGGGTATCAAAAACTCGGCGATGGATTTAATCAGGAGCATACAGGAATATTGCATCGGCGATTGCACATGCAATGAACATGGAGAATTAGAGTCAACCCCAAATGCAAGCTTCTGTAGAACCAGTAGGGATGCCCAGAAGTGTATATGGGTTTATGGTATGTCCTTCAGCTCTATAAATTGATTTAGCCTGCATACTCACACCGCCTCCTTGCCGTCATTTGCCTTCTAAGATCTAACTTAATTTTCATCCTTTCTTTCCAAATCGGTAAAATTTAGGCTGTCAATGTTGGGGAACACTTGGTGATCCGGTAATCCCACCGGAGTACTCGGATATTAGCGACCAAGGTTGGCTCAATATAGTCAAAAATCTTCCGATGCGTTTGAGAAAAGCGCATCCCACATGGAGATGGAATAACGGGCCAAGAAGTAGTAAAAATAATCAATCAATCGGAATTGATTGGACGAAAGACACCGAAATTAATGCGATCAGAAATCGGCTATACAGACCTAGAGTATGGGATATATACAAAAATAGGATTCTAGCAGACAGGAGGTCATGGTATTGGCTGTATGGGCCCAACGTCCCTTATGCTTCCCGGGACGCTCACGAGCTATTAAAAGATCCGCAATCGGTCGGGAATTACTATCGGCATGATACAGACGAACTTTTATATTTTCTTGAGAGGTGGAGAGAGCATCCTCGGTGGTACAGGCCGGGAAAGGACGCGGAGCGGCCAGGATTGTGGAACCCATTCCAGCAGATGGACGAAGATGTTCGACGTTTGCTGCATGGTGATCCTGCTGACCTTGGCCCTGCCCAAGCGGAGTTCCGAAGGCGGGATAATTCTTCTTCAGAGCCTCCTTCTAAGGATTATGAACCTACATGTATCCCTCAGTATCTCGGACTCTCAACTATGGACGATGATATGCTTTGCCCACTACTGCAGCCTGCGGAGAATACCGAGAAGAATGGCGAGAAAGAGCCCACGTTGTCTCCTAGCTGCACAGCGGCAAAGTGCATGGGGCCTGGCCTGGTGCCTGCGCGATGAGGCAGATCTGTATGTATATAGCTTTGGTCCTTCCTATAATTCTTAGTGGCAACGTTTAACATTGACCAAGTAGTGTGCCCCCCGCTTATTATTTTTTTTTTTGTGATTTCGAGGTTATCCAATATTGCAGTTTACTTTCGTTTTGGACCAATGTTTTGTAACTAGATTAATATTGAATGACTATGCTACATGGTTACGAGACTGGCGGTGGCTGGTTCATGTTATATATGAAAGGATCGAAGTTCTAGGCTCTAGACGTCTATGGGAAATGGAGAAATGGTAGGATAGAGCGATGGGAGAAGTGAATAGGGCAACAGAATCCCAAGTTGGTGTAGACGGTGGGGTATATAATTTTGGGAACGGAATAGAACGACTGTTGAGACCTTGGAATTCCTTGAAGTTGCCCGGAGCCCCGCCTGCCCCATCTAGCATTTAGTATGGTCTAATCACTTTTAAAAATACAATTCGAGGACCTTGGAAGGCCGGCTTCATGATGTTATGATCTTAAGAGCGACAATTCAGGCAGACGAGGTTCCTTCACATAGTCTAGAAGGTTGACCGGTCCCTCCCGGACTATCTTTACACCATCTTGCCAAGGGCTTGTCGAGGGACTATCTGCTAGAGCCTTATAGTTGTCGACGTCAGAGATAGACTAGGTTGCTTATTTCACTATGGAATCGCAAGTTTTAAGGAGAGGCTAAGAAACTCGAAACCACAATTGGCATCAAAGGCATTGGTCATGAAGGCCTGAAAGTGACAATGATTTAAAGGCGCTGCACAAGGGGTATGAAAATTAGTTAGTATCAGGGAAGTCTGAATGTTTCTGCACCATGCCGCCATTTTGGTATGCGAATGCTATTTGTAAAAGAATAGATCTAGATCGAGCGCGTTAGATTTAAATCTAGACGTTGCGGTCAAAGAGGCCGTCTATCAGGCCTGACCGGTAAGGATGGTTCGAAACAAGGTAGGTTTTCCAGGGAATTCCACACTCAACTGACCAGTCCCTGACCATGCCACAAGTACCGGGGGCACGTTCGGACATAGACCTTCTATGTGGGGTATCCTGCTTGTGAACATGTTAAAAGCCGTTTCAAGCTCTGTCTGGTTGGTCTTCAAGCTGGAACTAAGATATTGAGGAGGGTAGAACCATGCTCTTGATAAAATACTTTCCATGTCAGATACGAGAATTCAAAGGATGGTGGAGAGGTTAAGGTAGCATGTAGTCGTCATGGCATACGCAGCCCTCAACCCGCCGGCCCGCGCCAAGACTGCGCCGCGCCCGTTGGACTGGGCCACTCCGTCGCCATTGTCAGCTGCAGGCCGGCATATCTGCATATCTGTCCCCCGCCAACATCGACCTTCAACTTCCTCACCAACGATGCCGCTTCTCTAACATCTCCCGAACGCCGCCTAACCCTTGAAAAAAGCACATTGCCATTGTCGCATACCATCCTGCTTCCCGTTTTCGAGCTTTACAGACTACCAAGATGCGGATAAGACCTCAGATTGCAGGTAAGCTAAGCTATCCTGGCTTGAAGATTGGATAGCTTCGGACCGGGCTTGTTCCACCGCAGGATGGGCACAGAACTGACATCACTTCGAAATCTGTAGGCGCATTCGCCTTCCTGCTGCTACTGTCGGCATATCTTGGTTTCTCAAAGGAACTTTCTATCCCAGTCAATGATAAAGTTGTACACTTTATATGCTTCTTCTTGATGACAGTGAGTACACTATCCTTCCTCAACGGATGACACCTCGTTCCCGAGGTACTTGTAAATAGCTAACACCTTGACTTCAAAATTATAGTTATGTTTCTACTGGGTCCTCGATACATCACGCCGTCGGGTCGTGAACTTCACCTTGGTGGTTATGTTTGGCATCCTCGGCGTGGGTTCGGAGTTTGTCCAGGGAGTCTTGCCGGTACATCCCGTCCTTCAGACTATAGAAGGGGTATGGAAGGGTGATTAGCTGACAATTGATGATAATAGTGGCGTACATTTGATGCCTACGACATTTTCGCAAACTTGCTTGGTGCTGGCGCAGCATTGGGACTCTGTATGTGGTATCACAAGCGTATGCTGGAGAGGAAACGACAGGCGAAACAGGCCAGCTACCACGTCGTTGGAAACGAAGAAGCTGAGTTGGGTATTATTGAAGAGGAGGATGAAGGCGAGGATGACATGCATGGACAAGTGTCAAGCAGTACGGGGCCGCAGATTAACGGGGAGACGGCCGCAAAATAAAATCGGACCATCGAACCGAGCGGATACACCAGCTACAGCTGAACGGGAGGACGGGTATAAAATGAGAACCAGTCAAGAAGTAACAACTGGCGTTACCCATCACAAATTATACTCTACGGAAGGGGTACCGAACCAAAAAAAAAAACCAAGTACTTACGCTTTGGAGTTACGTGGATCATTTCCTTTACTCGGTGGTTTTTAGGATTAGAAAAGGGACCTGCTTCGGACATATCTCCATTATTGTTCCTTGCTCAAACATGCCCGTTTGAAAGAAAAATAAATGCTTTTTCGCTGTTGCTTTTGTCTATGGGGGTTATCATGGAGTTTTCCTTTTTCCTTTCTTTACGGCAATGCGACTATGAAAGCTCTGGCATCCGTCCACATGAATCTGTATATTCGGTTCTAAATATGCACGAGATTCAAACTACCCCTCGGTATTTCAAGTACCGGTCCTCCTCTCTATCGTAATCACCTTCTCGGCATACCTCTGCCACGTCCTCGTAATGCTCGGCTCCTAGATCGATTTAATTTTCAGAACTCCTGGTCAAAAAGCGAGTGGAGTGAAATGGAAAAACAACTTACGCTGCACCCCTTGGCATAGGTGGTCCTGCTTGCGGTACAGCCGATTCTTCGTTCTCTGTTCAAAGTTGCATCAGCGTCTATCCATCTCGGATTTAATACTATTCCCAACAACGTACTTATCGTTTCGTCTACCGACAAAATCAAACATGCAGCCTCAGTCGCCGCCTGGATCGCATTCAGCTTCACAACTGTTGGTTCCCACACAAACTTCTCCAAGTTATCGGCGATGCCCTCGTTGTCGATATCGACGCCAGCCCATGTCTCACCCTTCGCATGCCTCTGTCGTAGCTTGTTGAGAATATCTGTTGCGTCGAATCCTGCATTGTCGCACAGTTGCCTCGGGATGATCTCCAATGCCTTTGCGAAAGCTGCTACGATCATCTGCTGCTTTCCTGCAATTAACTTGGATTCGTCACGAAGGTACTTCGAAATTTCCATCTCGAGAGCGCCACCACCGGCGACAATTTGGTCGTTCTTGATAGCCTTCTTAACGATCATTATGGCGTCGTGAAGTGATCGTTCCACCTCTGCAATGAACTGCTCTGCACCACCACGGAGCACTAGTGTGCACGTCTTCGCTTTAGGGCATCCTTCGAAGAAGTTGAATCGCTCGCCACCGATTTGTCGTTCCTCGAAGGACTCGCAAGTACCCAAATGTTCTTCCTTAATGTCGGAGCAGGTCGATTGTATGCTACCGCCAACAGCCTGAACAACCCGTTCCATATCCTCGCTTGTTACTCGGCCGGCGCAGAAGATGTCGCGGTCTGCGAAGTATTGGGTTGCCAAATCACCGATGGGGAGTTTAGAAAGAACGACTTTGGCACCGGTGGCAACAAGGGCTTCCAGTTTCTGGATAATGATCTGCCATTCAGCGTCGACTATTGCTTGGTATTCCTATAAATCTATAAGTTGAGGTCCTTAGTATTTATTGATTAGGATTGTGACATACCGAAACTTGTTCTACTCGGACTTCGGCATTATCTTTCTCGCTCTCTGTAATACACGGATTAGTTTCTGGTTCTTGGGTAGAGGTTGTGTTAGATCCACGTACTGAGTTCGAGCTCGACGTTCAAGGACACAATCTTCGGGTTCTTGAATGATTTAGGTTGCTGTTCGAAACCGGCATACGAGAAGGTCTTCTTGAAAGCGACACCGTTGACGAATATGGAGTCTTGAAGCGCGCCACCAGGAACCTTCTTCATTCCAATTAACTTCTCGTTCAAGTCGTCCTGGTCTAGTGAGAGCACGGCGTCCACGACCACTGAATTTATATTTGTCAGCATTCTGAGCATAGATTTGTAAAAGGGCTGAATTCTCATACTCTTCGTGAAAAATGCCGAATTTCTCTTAATCAACTTTGACGACATGGCTGTTCCCGCCAACTTGATCAAGATATCCCTCTTCTCGCCCTTATCTATCCGTACAGCAATCTCCTTGATCTTGTTGATGGCTAACACACACGCCTTGCGAAGACCTTTGATAATGACCTGCGAGCTGACGCCTTCCTCCACGAAAGTCTTAGACTCCTTGAGGATCTCACCAGCAAGAACCACGACGGATGTTGTACCGTCGCCAACTTCTGCATCTTGTGAACGGGCAATGTCGGTGAGGATGCGGGCGGCGGGGTGGACGATGTCCAGTAGCTATTAAAAGCGAAACTGTAAGCTTCCAGAGCTACCCACAGTAGGTAATAGATAGTACTGGTGAGGTGAATAACTACCTTCATAACTGTAGCTCCATCGTTCGTGATTGTCTGCCTGCCGTTGGCGTCAACAAGCAGCAGGTCACCACCATAAGGTCCAAGAGTAGACTTTATTGTAGCTTGTATAGCGAGGCAGGCGTTGATGTTTGTTATTATCTGTCCGCGTCCCTGGGACTGATCGGTTCCTATAAGTTGTTATGTTAGTATGGCCTACGTAACGTCTATAAAATATAAGCTCTCGGTCTACGTGCCCTCCTTCAAGACCAAGATGGTCGGTGTCTGCCCACCAAAGGACATGTTGATTATCGGTTATATAGGGATGAATCGAAGGAAGCTGGTCAAAGGTATCGGTACGATGGAATTTATCGATGGAGTCGCGAGTAGATGAAAGATTTGAAGGTCAACGTTTGAAGCTTTTTGCACTTTGAGGCAGCTGTGAGCTTGGGTGCGTGCTGCCTTCAGAAAAATGTTATCGATAAATCGTGGGACGGGTCTTGGCAACAACGCATTTTGGAGCCACATCCCACCTTCACCGCCTCATCCATGTGGCAAGTGTGACTGTGGCGGTGCTCTCAACGTGACTTTCAATATCACATAAACCGCTCCGTATGGGATCTGGTGTGAATGCGACTCCAATGTTAAGACCCCATTGATACCAGGACTGTTCTATTTCTCGACTTCAAAGCTCAACTCCTGATTCCATATCCGACCAATCAGGCGCCCTCAAACGCGACTTCGAAGCTTTGGCGTCTTGTTTTCCACTTTACGCGACAAGCTGTGTTGCTACGAACCCAGCAGCCATAAGACCGCCATAATAAAACTACTCCATACAGCTTCATACCTCGAAACATCGATATACCCCTAGCTTCGACCATACAATGCGACATATACCTGACAGAAATCCAATCATTTGACCTCTCCTAACACGCTACCTGAATAACGCCGGGTCTACCAGACCAATCCTCGAAAAATGTCGAAAGGCCAAAAGGGCTACAAAGTCCCCTATCGAGGGGGTCCTCGAAGTGGCGGCCGGTACCTCAAGAACAATAAAAAGACAGTAGATAAAGATTCTCTGCTGGCAACGGATCGAACGAGCTCGGAAGAAAAATGGGAAGCCACAAAGCTTGCGCATTCGATAGACGAGAAAATGGGGTTTCCGAGATATGAAGCTGGGCCGAAGAAAGTTGGCTGGCTGATAAATATGCATTCGGTATGAATCGCAATGGGAGAAGCTTCAGGAGTGGTGGAGGAAGGAGGAATTTTGCTGATATATTGGTGGCTTTCGTAGACGGCAATGGAAGACGAGAAAATTATAGGAGGGAAGGCCGGCGTCGACTTTTATTTTATTGACGACGACGGCGAGTCGTTCAAGGCAACAGTTTTATACGATCCTTATTTCTTGATAGCTTGCAAGGTTATATCGACTTCCCCAAAGCTATATGAGGGACTTGGGAGCTAATACAGTTCGACAGGCTGGATTTGAAATGGAAGTTGAGGAATGGATACGTCGAAAATTCGAAGGACTGGTTAAGTCGCTATCGAGGCTAACAAGAGAGGACTTGCAAATGGTACGATCGATATGGCACCAACTGGACTACTGTAGGGCCTTAGCTAATCGATACCACAGCCTAATCACTTAATGGGCTATAGACGAACATTCATCAAAATCGATTTCCACAATGTCCCCGATTTATTATCTGTCCGAAAAGTCCTGATGCCGATCGCTGAGGACAACAAAAAGCAAGTTGATGCTATAGACACCTACGCCGAGGTTACAAAGTAAGCATCCAACCGTAGCAAGGCTATTACTGTAGGGTTTACTAAGCTGGTTACTTAGTTCTCGAGCGGGATTTGACCTCTTCGATGACCCGTTAGACATGGGGAGAACGGTTGCTGCTGGCGTTGATGCAAGCGACTACATCGTTGATATTAGAGAATATGATGTTCCGTATCATGTTCGAGTCTCAATAGATCTAGGTAACGAAGGTATCAAGCACCCTCTTGACTCAGCCATTAACACAGATTGTAGATATCCGGATTGGAAAATGGTACACCGTTGAGGCGAAGCACGGTGTAATCAGTTTATCTCTGATAGAAGACCGTCTTGCCCGTGCCGACCCTGTGGTGTTGGCTTTTGATATTGAAACCACGAAGCTCCCCCTAAAGTTTCCAGACGCCTTGATTGATCAGATTATGATGATTTCGTATATGATTGATGGACAGGTATTGGCTCTACCTAGCTAAATAAGTTGAACACAATGCTGATGAAATATAGGGTTTCTTAATAACGAATAGGGAAATAGTATCCGAAGATATTGAAGACTTTGAGTACACTCCGAAGCCAGAATACGAGGGTGAATTCATGATTTTCAACGAACCGAACGAGCGTGCTGTTTTAGAGAGATTCTTCGACCATATCAAAGAGGCAAAGCCTACGGTCATTGTCACATACAACGGAGACTTCTTCGATTGGCCTTTTGTGGAAGCGAGAGCTTCGGCGCTGGGTATCGATATGTACCATGAAATCGGGTTTAGGAAGGATAGTGAAGGTATCTATAAGAGCAATTACTGTGCACATATGGATGCCTTTGCTTGGGTGAATCGAGACAGTTATCTTCCCCAGGGTAGTCGTGGTCTCAAAGCCGTCACGACGGCGAAGTTGGGGTATGATCCGGACGAATTGGATCCGGAACTTATGACAAGGTGTGTTACTCCTCAGTTTGAGAATCCCCATTAGACGGTATATGCTTATGTTCGGGAAGGTATGCGAGTGAGCGTCCACAGACGTTAGCGGAGTACTCAGTTTCCGACGCTGTTGCGACATACTATCTGTATATGAAATATGTTCATCCTTTCATCTTTTCGCTGTGTACAATTATCCCTCTCGGACCAGACGATGTGTTACGGAAAGGAACCGGAACGCTATGTGAGATGTTGTTGATGGTATATACTCTCTATCTGCATTGTTTGGACGGATGTACTAACATGTATCTAGGTCCAAGCCTTTCAAAAGAATATTATAATCCCTAACAAGCATAAGAATCCTGATGAGGTCTTCTGGGAAGGGCACTTGGTCGAGTCAGAGACATACGTCGGTGGCCACGTCGAAGCTTTAGAGGCAGGAGTGTTTCGAAGCGACATTCCGGCCAACTTTTCAGTCGACCCTGGTGCCATTGACGAACTATTACGAGACTTGGATGCGGCTTTGAAGTTCGCCATTGTTGTCGAAAGCAACAAGAAGCTTGAAGATGTCACAAACTATGAAGAAGTTAAGGAAAAGATCGCGGCGAACCTGATGGACTTGAAGAATACCCCAAATCGGAGTGAACGACCTCTCATCTACCATTTGGACGTCGCATCCATGTATCCCAACATTATGACTACCAACCGTTTACAGCCAGATTCTATGATTAAAGAGTCGGATTGCGCCGCTTGCGATTTCAATCGTCCTGGCAAAACCTGTGATAGACGGCTACCCTGGGCCTGGAGAGGTGAATTCTTGCCGCCGAAACGAGACGAGTACCTTATGATTAGGAGAGCTCTGGAAAACGAGAGGTTTCCGCCAAAGTACCCTAATGGGCCTTTCAGGAGCTGGGATAGTCTACCTCCTTCCGAACAAGCTGGGTTGATCAAAAAGCGACTTACGGAATACAGCAAAAAGATCTACCACAAAATCAAAGAGACCAGAACAATTGAACGAGAAGCGATTATTTGTCAGCGCGAGAACCCATTCTATGTTGACACTGTGCGAATGTTCAGGGATCGTCGATATCATTTCAAGGGCGAGCAAAAAGTCTGGAAGAACAAAACCGATGCACTGAAGAAAGCCGGTGCGACCCAAGCCGAAGTCGACGAAGGCGGGAAAATGGTGGTTCTCTTCGATTCGCTACAATTGGCACACAAAGTTATTCTCAATTCCTTCTACGGATACGTCATGAGAAAGGGTTCTCGATGGTATTCGTTAGAAATGGCTGGTGTCACTTGTTTGACTGGATCTCGGATTATTCAGCTGGCTCGTTCACTTGTGGAGCGGATAGGTCGGCCGTTGGAATTGGATACCGACGGTATTTGGTGTATTCTCCCTGCTACTTTCCCTGAAAACTATGCCTTCAACCTATCGAATGGGAAGAAGCTACCGATATCATACCCTTGCGTCATGTTGAACCATCTGGTGCACGACAAGTTCACAAATCACCAATATCAAGATCTGGTGGACAAAGACAAGTTTAAGTACGAGACACACTCCGAGAATTCGATCTTTTTTGAGGTTGATGGTCCGTACAAGGCTATGATTCTTCCGACTTCGAAAGAGGAAGATAAAGGGTTGAAGAAGAGATACGCTGTTTTCAATCATGATGGCAGTCTTGCTGAGTTGAAGGGTTTCGAAGTCAAGCGCCGTGGAGAGTTGAAGTTGATCAAGATATTTCAGACTCAGATCTTCAAGGTGTTCCTGGAAGGCACGACACTGGCAGAAACATACGCAGCGGTTGCTAAAGTGGCGAATCGTTGGTTAGACGTCCTTTACCAGCACGGATCTACGCTCGCCGATGAAGAGCTCATTGAACTTATTTGTGAGAACAGAAATATGACAAAAACGCTAGAGGAGTATGAGGGTCAAAAGTCAACATCAATTAAAACTGCAAGGCGGTTGGCAGAATTCTTGGGAGATCAGATGGTCAAAGACAAAGGTCTCAACTGCAAGTACATTATTTCTGCAAAACCAAGGGGGGCACCTGTCACTGAAAGAGCAGTCCCAGTCGCCATATTCTCCGCGGAAGAATCCATCAAGAAGCACTTTTTACGGAAATGGCTCCGCGAGGATATCACTAATATGGATCCGAGAAATGTGGTTGACTGGGACTACTATCTTGAGCGTCTAGGCTCCGTCATCCAAAAACTTATTACTATTCCCGCCGCGCTGCAAAAGGTTAGAAACCCGGTGCCGCGGATTGCTCATCCTGAATGGCTTCAACGCCGAATCAATGCGAAGGATGACAAGATGAAACAAAAGAAGATGACGGATATGTTCAAGAAAGAGCCTATGGCGGATGTGACGAACAATGCCATCAATATGCAAGATATAGAGGACTTTGGATCAACGGCGCCAGTTGGGAAAGGCCTCGACAGTGTTTTGAACAAGGTAGTAGCATCCCAAAGCCTGAAACGAAAGGCGCCGGAACCTGTCGTTCCAGTTGATCCATATGCCAGTCTTCCAGCGAAAATGCCAGCAATCGATAAAGACTACAAGGGATTCTTGCAATACCAGAAAAAGAAATGGAAGATTCAACGACATGCTCGGGAAAGAAGAAGACAACTGTTTGGAGACCGGCAGGCGTTACCGGGCGAGGGTTTAGACTCCATGTTCCGGCAGCAAGCCCAAATGGTCTACATGAAAACGTGGCAGGTGTTACACTTCGCGGAGACGGATGTCCCTGGTGAAGTCAATGCACATGTCTTGATCGATCGGAAGGTACATCTTGTCAAGGTCATTGTTCCGAGAACAATCTTCATCAATTTTAGGAGCAAAGATGTTCCGAACTTTGAGCTAGACGAGTGTAACTCGGAGCCGGTCAGCTCTACTCTACCAAATGGCCACCCATCCACAAACTTGTTCAAGTTGACGATGCCAGAGCAGGTATATGTTGAGAAGTTCCAAAAAATGGTGGCGCTTACTTCCCATCCGACAGTGGAAGGAATCTATGAAACCGATGTTCCGCTGAACGTTAGGGCTATGCTCCAGCTAGGCAATATCTGTACATTGGATGGGAGTACAAGAGGTGTGCTGGGAAAGGGTATTAAAGAAGGCTTCGACATGAAAGATATTCTCCAGCAAGATGTTCAGCAGCCCTACCTTGGAGGCGCTCAGATTTCCTACTTATACCTATTCCATCTGGTTGCAGGGGATAGACAATTCATTTCGCTCGTATCTTCAAGTGGCGCCGAAGCCCAGGTGTTTGTGCTAAATGCACAGAAGGATACACAAGGGTTACCAAATATCGACAAGATGTATACGGAACAAATCCTTCGACGGAAACAAGAACCGCATGGACAGACTCCCTTCGAATATCTGGATACAGTGCATTTCAAGACAACATATATCAACAAGCCACGTCTGTTATACAGAAACGTCGATGATGCGATCAAGAAGATCAAATCTGAGGAGCAAAAGGCATTCGTTCTGGTTATCCAATCTCCTCACAAGCGCACCCTGTGCAAAGAAATCCGGTCTTTGAACGAATTCCCAATGTTGTCACTCCAGATCGATCAGACGGATAGCAATCTTCCACCGCTAGGCTGGCAGAACTTCGTGGCCAAACGCATTGTAGTTCGGTACCTGTCCCTCGGTTCATGGTTATCGCATTTGATCGAGCTGGCAAGATATGGCAAGGTTCCGCTGTGTAATTTGGCAAATCACGACCCGAGGTTCTTGGTCGACATCGCCTATGCAAGGAGACTCCAGGCGAGCAATGTAGTTCTATGGTGGTCGCCGACTCCTGTTCCTGACCATGCCGGGCATCAGAAAGACAGCATTGTTCGATCTCTCGAACATGTCAACATGCCTGATATCAACAATAGGGGGTCATATTCCTCAGTTTGCATCGAGCTCGATGTACGGAATTTGGCTATCAACACCCTCTTGACTTCTTCACTGATCAATGAACTCGAGGGCGCCGACGCTATGGGCTTCGATCCGGTTGGTAAATCCAACGGCGATGAGCAGCAATCCTTATACACTGAGAATACCTTCGCCTCCGCTAGCATCACTGTGTTAAGGGACCTGGTGAAGGCCTGGTGGGGGGAAGCAACTAGAGGCAATAGCATGGCTGATCTCATGGTCCAGCACCTTGTCCGTTGGGTTGAGAGCCCTGAATCATTCCTTTACGACCATGCTCTCCACTTCTACGTCCAGACAATGTCGAAGAAAGCTTTCTTGCAGCTCCTCGCCGACTTCAAGCGTGTTGGGTCCAGTGTTGTATACGCTAATGCAAATAGGCTAATTCTGCAAACTACAAAGGCTGAAGTGGGAACCGCGTACGCCTATAGTCAGTATATACTGAAAGCTATCAAAGCGAAACCTCTCTTCAACTTCTTAGATCTTGATATCAAGGAGTATTGGGACTATCTTCTTTGGTACGATCCGTACAACTACGGGGGGCTAGCTTGCTCTGAAGTAGTTGAAGCGGACAAACAGAAGTTGAACTTGATCATGCACTGGCAGTTCAGCAAAGCGTTACCGCAGACTATGCAGGAAGCATTTAGCACTTGGGTCGTGGAGTTTGTACATATTCTTCATGGCTTCAAGCACCCAGAGAATTCGGCCGGGATGATAGAATCAACTCCTAGGATGACACAACTACCTCCCAAGGCCAACGATGGGGATAAAGACGGCGTTGGCGATGTTTTGACATTACCAAAAGAGTTTTTGAAACCATTGAAGAAGAATATCTCACAGCTATTACGGTTACAGCACGACATCATACTCCACCCTGACCGGCAATCGGAATTTGAATTCCCGAGTTTGCCTGGAACGAAGCTGGGGAGCTCAAATGCCGTTTTAGAACTCGTCAAGGCGATGTCTGCGGTGTTTGCACTACCAAAAGACCTCATGTTGTCAACTCGACAGCTCCGAAAGGACTTGTTGCATATGTTCGACATCAAGGAGTTCAGCAAAGAAGGTCAATTCGAGAATTCTACGGAAAGTCTGCGATTCGAGCAGGTCATTTGCCAGAATTGCACGATGTCCCGGGATCTAGACTTTTGCAGGGATGAGGATTTGATGCCTGAATTAGATGTTGATGGGAAGCCGAGCAAAGAGAGGGCTTGGAAATGTTTCAACTGCGGACATGAGTATGATCGGTTGGCGCTACAGGAGCGAATGGTGGGCGAAGTAGAGGAGATGTTGATACGTTACAGCACACAAGATTTGGTTTGTTTCAAGTGCAAGAAGATCAAGACAAGTGATTTCCAGGAACACTGTGCTTGCAGTGGGGTTTGGAAACTCACGGTTTCGAAGGAGGACACGGTGGCAAGGTTGAAGGTCTATAGGAGTGTGGCGGAGTATTATTCGCTCCAGATGTTGGAGGAGAATGTGAAGGTTATGCTGGAGGGAATATAGTTGAGAGTATTTCGAGTTTCGAAGCGGTTGGGGAGGGCGTGTATAACAACCCAATGCCCCCATGTGTTTCCATTGATTGTTGCTCGAATGTTTTACGTCAAGGTTAGATTATTGCATGGCGTTGGCCTTTTAGGGGCATGCATATATAGAAATTTCGTGGCTTAGAATAGCATATGTATGACATTTGCATTTACATCTAACCTAACACTTGTACCATGGTGATTGCGAAGTCCGCCTCAAATCCAAGACGAAACTGGGGAACGGGCACTAAAACGTTGCATCTTTTGTGTTGCAAACGAAGGCTTTAAGATAACATCCAACCTCACCTCAACATCTGCCCTGCTAGCCGTCCCAAGATGTAAAGTGCAAACTTCAAAAATATGGCCAACGACACACCCTCAACTTCGCCACCCACTGGGGAAGGCTCATCTTCCTCCTCCTTACCACCATTGCCCGACCCATCAACCGTCGGACAAATCCCTCCACGACAAAAGTCTACCTTCTCCGATGCCATCAAGAGCATTAGCTGGGATAGCGTGACCAACATCCATAAGATGCCATGTGCGCGGCAGACATTCCTGACCGGTATTGCGACTGGATTCGCATTTGGTGGTGTGAAGCTTGTGTTACGGGGTTAGTACAGTCTACAAGTTTGGAAGCAATGAGTAAGTGCGAGAAGGTTTGGCGCTGACAACATAATATGTATACAGCTCCACTATATAGTGCCTGTAATTGGGCTGTTGGTATGTTTACTGCTACCTCTTGGGTAGTATGGGAGGCTTGCGAGTGGCGTAGAGGAAGGGAACAAGACGGGATGATTCGCGCCATGCAAATTATCGAATATAAAAAGTTAGAGAGGGAGAAGAAACTGGAAGAGAGAAGGGAACAGTTGAGAATACAGAAAGAGGAGGAAGAACGACTAAAGAGGGAAGCGGAAAAAAGATGGTGGAAACCATGGTGATCGGATTATTGATCCCGGGAGTTTTAATTGCTTGAGGTGCTTGAGACCGTCCCTTACGAACGTACGGTCTCAGTTCTATGTACATAGTAATGAGCTTTGTAGAGTATCTTGAGAAGCGATATGGATCATTCTCATACCCTAGAATAAGGTTTTATGAAGAACACATGAACTCAGCTAAAAACGGAAAAATCATTAACGGAAGCGGATACAGCGTAAACCCTTTTGCACCAGAGAACTCCCTTCATGATATAAAAAAACTCGTGAAAGTGGGTGCCGATGATAGATAACAAAACAAAGCTATGTGCAGTGAAATATCAAAAACGGCGGAATGCGGCGTTTGGACTATTAAGGAGTGGGCTTTTGTGGCCGTGACCAGTAGGCTTTGTAACGTAGAACCTGGGGAAACTCAAGGAAAGAATTAAAACGGTCAGTCAGCGAAGTGGACTCGTTTGCTAGAACCGGACTTTTGGACGTCGACCATCTCATCGGTTTCTTCAGCAGGTATCGTAGGGATAAGGCTAGACGTAGAAGAAGTGGCGGATGCACCTCGATCAGTGACGTTTCTTCGCCGTCGTTCAGCTGTCCGCTTTGCACGAGCTTCTCTCGACTCTCGTGCTTTATATTCTTTGATCTAGAGATACGGTTAGCTTTAGTACATGAGGCTACTGAGCTGATAGTCAAAAACGACGGTGCATACCTGTTGCATTCGCTTTTGGTTGCGTATCTCGCGCTGTTGAGCTGTAGGGCGATATCCTATCCCCGTCTCATCGGGGTCCGAATCCGTGTCTAGCTCTTCGGCAGGCTGCTGTGTTTCGTCGTCCTGACCTAAGTTAGGCGGTGGACTCTTTAATCGCCTCCTGGAGGTTTGCGATTGCTTAGAGCTTCCAACAAAAGTAACGGGCTCGTCTAACCCAGCACTGGCGATTGTGCTTTCTGGTTCCTCTTCATCTAGCACAGCGGTAGGCTTCGATACCGAGTCATCGGGCGTCGTCATTTCTACCTCACCAGGCTCCTTAAACGTAGCCTTCCCTTTCCCTTTCCGTTTTGTCGGCGTGGCGGTAACATCACCTAGGCTCTTGTCTGGCTCCGTATCGAGTATCACCACTCTCTTCTTTCTCGGGGTTCTGGTGAGATCTGAGTCCTCATCCTCTTCCACCGCCATAGGAATACTGGTTGTATTCGTGTTGTGTCCATCAGTCTTCGATTCCGGCAGATCCACAAGTTGGCTAGCTCCTCCAGTTTTCCTCCATGCCTTTATAACCTTTGCAGATTTCGATGGTTCCTTCCCTTCATCCTTGCCACTAAGATTCAGTCCCTCAAGTTTATTCGCAACTCGGGTCCTAGGCGATGGAACTTCCGACTCTGATGGGCTCGATATTACTCCTGCGCCAGCAGCTCCATGTTTCATATCCCCGCAACCTGCCCCAGCCCTAACCACCGCCTTCCCGTTTCCACCCCCGTCACACGCCCCGTCGCTTCCAAAGGACGTACTTATCGAGCTATTGAATGAAGAGTTCGTAGATACTGGGGTAATGTATAATAGAACGTCTCGCTTTCGTTTGGCGGACGGAGACGCGACGGGGATGTATGGCGGGATTGAAGCAGTGTCGTTTAGGGCTCTGATATGAGAGGATTGTGTATCAATGTCGATTTCGAATGCCATGTATAGATAACGACCAAGAGAGGGGGTTTAAATAGCCCCGATGTGCGTCGTATGCGTTCGAAAATGACTGAGCTTGTCTAAGGTGTGATAGCAAGTTTTTTGATCGTGACTAAGAGCTGAAGCTTCCTCCGGGAGATTTCGAACGATGTATAATTATGTTGGAAGGATACTGACGAGATCTACCAAGTGCGCAAGTTGCGTTTAATGTTGTACTTTTGGATGCGGCCAGCAATTCACCAATCAAGGAGGCCGTTTTCAGTGCTGGTGGGCTACTTGCAGTCAGGCAAAAGATGGGATGTGTGGAACTGTGGTCACGGTTAGTCACATTCCCATGACCCAGAAGGCTGCCTGCAGGTGAACAAGCCGGGGGTCTTACCTCGGCCGCAGAACCCTGGATCGAATCTCGAATTCAAGGCTGGATCACTTGGCCAGGGCCTAGAAGAGTGCGAGATGCCTTGGACTTGCAGATGGCTGTATAAAAGCGGTGTCCGGGGCGTGGTTTTCGATGGAGTCGGCGAAGCTGGTCGTCAGCTCCATATCAACGCTGGACCCATGCAAGGTTCTGAGGACTGGTCAAACACTTACTCGCAATGGCTGGGATGTACTGATCTGGTCACCGGATCTATAAAGGGGAAAACAGGGGCATTAGGCCTTGGAATATGGGGGTATCAAATGACGGGAAGGTCCAGAAACCTCCAGCTGTGAATATATTAATTCTGATACTCCAACAGATGGATGGGCTGTCGCCGCATTATCAAGCTCGACAGCTGCTGGACTAAAGTGAAACCCCAGGCTTCAAGTCGGATTTAGCTAGTTAGCGAGCATACTTAGCTAGACCCAAATCAAGGTTCATCTGAATCTCTACCACCAAAGTACTTAGCCTCGATCAGGCCTGAAGGATCGCTTCTCTAAAGCCTTTTACGTATCTAAATAGTTCGAGGAGGTGCAATATTTCTGTAACTTCAAACGAGGTTCATTGAATTCTTCATGTTAAACCATCACCATCAAGTCTCATGAAATCTTAGTAGCAAATGGACATGTTGGGAAAGGGTGCAACAAGGATATCCTCATGTTGACAGGGCATCAAGAAGGGGTAGTAATACAAATAAGTAGCTGCGCGGCCTGATATTGATATATCAAAACGCTTGGAAAAGCGGGAAGGTGTAAGACTGGAAAAGAGGATGCGTAATGTAACAAAGAACACCATCATTAAGGGCTCCAACTATACAGATGGAAAAAACAAAAGAAGAATGGCTCACAGTGTCAAAGACACAAAGCAAAGAAATGAAAGAAGGAGAGCAACAAACGCTCGTATTACAAGGTGTAGACATAAATGCTTTTCAACCCCAAGAAAAAGACCATCCAACGCTGAATAAAAACAAGTAAAAGTCTACGTCGTGCCAGAGATGCATCCGATCGAAACAAAACCGAGCATCTTACCAAGAAGCGCAACGTAAAAGGGGTAAAAGGCCGGGGGAAATACCGCCATTCGTAAGAACGCCAATAATAAAGAAAAAGAAACAATTAATAATGCGAAGGGAAAGCTGCAAAGAGGGGCTGCGGGTATTGGAATGAGGAGTGATGCTGAGAAAGTTTATGCTTGCGCCCCCGCCATTGTGTCGGGTGGCATAATGGTTTCAGTTGATCTTTCCGTGGCCTGAGCTCTATCCGCCGCCAATTCAAGTGCTCGCTGTTCTTTCTCTTTGAAAATCTTATCCTTTGCAGCAGCAGCAGAAGAAAGGACATCTATGTAGGTTCTAAACTTAACAATTTCTTTGAGTAGGTAGCTAGATTTGCGCTCCCAGTTATTCATCGCCTTGTTGTAATTTGGATGTCTTGGTGTGAACTAAAGACATGGTAGTTAGTATTTTTCGGGCAAAACAGAGGGGACGTCAGGGAACTTACAGCCAACAACATCGCACCTCTAAGTTCGTTGTGTTTCTGGAGATCCCCCTCAATACTCGAAACGTATGATTCCAAAGCCCTGAATTGTTCCGCTTCCGACAGCGGGCTAGCGAACATACTTTGGGCGGGAGGGCTCCAATCGGCGATAGTAGCCTTGTCGCCCGGAAGCCTTGCCCTGAAGCCGCCATGGTGATCCATTGAGCTTCTCATACTGCCCTGGAAACTTGGGCGCGGTTGATGACCGGTAGTTTGAGGTGCGGGTTGGGATGCGAAGGCGTCCATATCGATACAATTGTTCCACCCATATTCGATATTGCTAACACCGCCAACCAGGGGCTCCTTCGATAACCGAGCAGACCAATAGTTGGCGGTACTGACCCATTCTTTCACAATATCCGCAGTTCCACATTGGAAAAGATGGACCGCCCCGTTGGGAAGAGACAAGGCAAACACGTGTGGCCTGGAGCGGGAATACCCAGGTGGTGGGAGCGCCGATGCAAGGGTCTGCCTTAGCATGAAAGAACCGATTGGCTCCGCGTTTTCCATCCAATTGCCTCCTCCAACAATGCCTTGAGTGACCTTCTTCTTATCACTAGAGAAAAGGAACAACCTCATCCACCCCTTCTCGACGACTGCAAAACATTCGACCCAACCGCGGTTCTTAGCCCGTTTGTCGGCGGCCTCGAGGTGATGCTTATGTTTGATCATTCCTTCCTTAGCCCATGGGGCTCCGTAAAGGGCTAGTTCGTCAACATCGTCGTCGAGAACGGTCTGTTGAATACTCTGTTCACCATCATCGGATGGTAATCCACTATATCCCGTTTCCTCGCGGATAATGGCAGTAGACAAAGCATTTGCGAATCCTATACTTTGCATATAGTCACCCTGGCCGAACCCTGATCCAAGCGAGTCAGTAGACATCATCGTGGTTGCTGTCTTGTCTAGAGAGTACTTGCTCCAAGTGCTGGATGCTGAAGGACTCCAGAGCCTGTCGTCAAAGCTTGTACGTGAAGAGCCGGCAAACGACCCTGGGTAAAGCCGAGGCCGCGACCGATTGTTCTTCCACTTTGATCCAAGTCTCGTCGTACTGTTGTTCCCAATGCTTGATCCGAAGCTTCCACCATAACGCATCGACATCGAACTCTCGGACGGAGCTTTGCTAACCGTACTATTAGTCCTGCGAAGTTCCTTCCCTAAGCTAGTCGGAACTGTAGCGCTATCTGGCGACCTTTCATTACCCGTGGCGCCGTGAAGAGGAAGTGCAGTTGCCCTGATTGAAACATAAAATTCTTTCAAAATTAACTCCAAAGTGTGTTCCCACTGCCGAGAATTTCCTAGGAAAGGGGCATTGATGAGAGGGCCACCATTCTCCCCACCGGTGCCATTGCCATCGACCGAGGCAAAATTCTCAGTAGACTGGTCATCGAAGAATCGCTGGACAGCAGCGGGTCCCCGGATGAACGAGAGTCTTTTACTTAAGCCACCGCCCACACTGATATGGTGAGTGTCATCCGGTTCGTCTAGCTCGTATGGGGTCTGACACCTCGCGATATCACGAGGATTTTCGTTCTCGTCAACAGAAAGCCCCCGCTTGATTGTTGCTAGAGTATTCTTGACAAACTGCGCTTTCGTCATCCTTTGAGACGATGGGAGGTCCGCCATATGCAAATCCGTATTAACGAGAAGAATTGAGTATAGAATGGTATGGACAACATCGACATTCTTGAAACCATGATTTTGATTGCAGTCGCACCATCGCCTAGCAACCGCGGAAACAATTCTGTCGACTTGCTGCGTTTCGCCTTTTAATACTAGCTTTTCACAAAGTCCGCGAAAAGCAACGAGAATGTTTACACCAGTCCAATCGTGCAAAGCCATATAAGCCGTACGGATGCGGGCACTTGGGGCTCCACTAGATGCGAAATGCGTTAGCCCGACAATCATGAACAAATTTAGATCATTCTACTTACGCCTCTCCTAAAAAGGCCGCCGCTTTGACTTTTGGCAGGAATTCTTCGTCCCCTTCGAAGATTTTCCGAGCGGCTTCCTTCTCTTCTTGTGATGGCTGGCCCTCATACTCCTCTTCTGCTGAATGAAGTGCCTTATGTGAATTTGCATTTCCTCGCTCTGAACGTTGCCTTTCATCGTCCTCGGATTGTGGTAAGACAACGACTGGCATCGTGGCAGCCGATTCTGCTTTTGATTCAGCGACAGAGTTGTTTCTCCCGGCGCTACTTGCAGCATCGTAGAATACATCTCCTGTCGATGTCGTTCGTTCAGTCTCGAGCGACTTACTCGGGTTTTCAGCGGTAAGATTTGCACCATTGGTTTCAGTGCCGGAATCGCTATCGTCATCTCGTAGGAATGTTCCTTCAAATTGTGTTTGCGGTTTCGGTTGTGATGAATCTACTATCGGTTTCTGAATAGGTGTCGGCTCACCCCTTGGAGGTGCATACATGTCCTTTGTAGTAGATGAAGCCGCTGCCAGATCGTCGATATTGATGTTAGCAGCAGTTGTGATCTTCTCCGGGGTAGGATCGATCGCCTTATCTGCGAAGATCCGATTCGGTAATTCAGACTCAATACTTCTGATAGTAGGTCGCCGAGATCGAGTTCCAGATGGATTCCTGTTGTTAGGTGAAGAGGTTACAACATTGGGGGTGGCACCCGTGTCAGAAACCTCTCTCTCGTGATGGTGGTCTTGTGCCCGGCTTTGTGAACGACTGATTGCAGTATCTGGTCGAGAGTTGACTGCTTGCGTCTGTGAATGAGATAGGTGAGGTTCGGATCCTCGGTTATGGTGTGTGATATTGCTTGGTAGCATGGGTACAGGGTCGTGTTCTGAGACAGACCTCTTCCGGCGCCTGAAAAATCCAGATGATTTCTTAGTCACCAATTGAGGCGTCCGTGGAGGGACTTGTTCAGGTACATCGGATATGGGGTTGACAGTTACTGAAGGTTGTCGTTTAATACCATCTCCCGACCGATCTACATCTGAAGTGAGTGGCTGTACCGGAGCTGGCGGCGGGGTGGGTTTCGCAACAGTAGCTGCTCCACCACCGCCACCGCCTCCCCCTCCTCCAAAGACTCTTCTGAAGAATCCTGGCTTTGAGGCCGGCTTGGGAGGCGGTGTCGCCACGGCCTCTGTATGCGGCATCTCGGAGGGTATTGTGGGAAGTGTAGATTGTTCAGCCATGATGTCTGTTGTACGCCTTAGGCTTTTGTTTGATCTCGTCGACCTCTTTCGTTGAAGATGGTTGGGTTGTCTGGGTGTCTCTGGTTCTCTTGCACGAGACCTATTGGATATTCTCGGCGTCGGAGCTGCGTCACTAAAGGGTTCGAATGAATATGTCTGTTGGCGGCTCGGAGGAGGGCCACGGCGCGATTGAGGAGGTGTAGTGATAAATCTGCCGTCCGATGTGTAAACTAATGTGCTGTTATGTTCAAACAGTTCTTCTTCTTCTCGTAAGTAGCCTTCCTTAGGCGATTGAGGTGCGTCGTAAAAACGATGATAGTTAACAGGGTTGCTATCGGACCGCTTCCGTTGACTGTGTCGACTCTGAAGTTGACTTCGGGCGTAATCCGGATCCCGGTAGGAGTAAGTGAGCCCCTGGCCAGATCCAACAACAACGTGGTCGGTGTCGTGGTAATAGGGATCCAGGAACTTGTCAAAGACAGGGTCGCATGAGAAGTCCTGGCCAAGCTTGTCGAAATCGAGAAGGAGATTATCGACTAGTGAATCTCGAAACCCTGTATCTAGTTCGTGTCTATCCTGGTCTCTGCGACTTGCAGTGCTTCTTCCGAAGTTCAAGTTTCCATCCCTGCTTGCAGAACCGTTTCTATTTGATGAAGCAAATGGATTTGAGGCAAAGAATGCAGTGTCGGAAACACTTCTATTCTGTTTGCTCGAGTAGCTGTTAGAGAGTGATGTGTCGATGGTTAATTTGGCACTGCTGGGACGAGAGCCTGCAAACGAATTGGTTGGACCGCCTGACGTGTTCGGGAAGACTGAGCTGTTGTTACTATTCTTGAGAAAGGAGGGGATGTTTGGAACAGGTGGAGCACTAGGACTAGCTGTGGTGGTCGATTTCTTTCCTGATGAAGACGATGAGCCGAAGCCGTTAGTACGTGACGAGCCACTGGCGACAAGAGCCGATGCAGAGGCTGAACGGTGAATCTGCTGCAAAGGTGTAGCCAATTTGTGAGACGGCGGAGTTCTCGTCGTCGTCCGTGAGGAGGCTGGGGATGTCGAGTAGAAGTGGCGATGGTGGGAGGTGGATGATGATGATGTGGAGAAATCCATTGATTAGAACTGATGGCGGTGGTAAAAACACCACAGCCAAACCAGCCTGGCTGAAAAGAAAAGGCCCGTAGATTGGCGGTCACAACCACCAAGAACTAACCACTTAGTACTCCTATTGCATACGGGCGTCTCTTCTTCTTTCTTTTCCTGCTGTGAATAACCGACCCGTCCGTTTCCCAGCAAGTTGGTGTGTGCACACTCCCCTTTGCTGCGAGGAGGAATAATATCTTAGCTGTGCTTACCCGGCAAAATGCAATCAAATTGCAAGCGGCCTCGAACCAAAGGACAAGCCAACCGCCCAGCCGATTATGAAGGCGGGTAACTCGTGGCCAGTCAAATCCAGGGAATCAATGTCCTGCTCCGGTCACCGTCGCTGAGGGCGCAGCGCACTATTCCGAGCCCAACGGCGTCTTAAGCGCAGATACAGATGGAGACTTATGCAAAGCAAACACCAGCCAGATCGTCGCGAACCAAGGGAAATGGGAGCAGCTGAAGCGAAGCGCGGGAGCCAGAGATCTAATCGGCTGGGCCTGAGAGAAAAAAGAATAGCGCAGCGGAGAATGTGATGATGGAGGAAGAGAAAGAAGGTTACGGCTTCTGCTCGATCGAGGAACTGTTGAGAGATAACGGCTTACGGGGCTACTCGTGCATCAGACCTACATTCGACCCCTTCCTGTGGACTCTCCGTCGAAAAATATTCATCTCCACCATGGGCGAATTTAACGTGGGGATTCCTGGAATTTAGCCAGCAAGGACATTAATGCTGTCGATATAAGAATGTGCACGCGCATCCATTTTACATTTGAATGTCTTGGATGGCCGATTGGGTCCTCCTATTTTCTTCCCCTCGCAGCCTTCAACGCTGTCTCGAACATGCAATTTACCATTTTCGGGCCAGCGGTCGTTCTCAAACCAGAGCGGCGACATTTCGTCGACATGAGCATCCAGTATCGCGCCAGAACGACGTTCAAAATCGAAAAAAGAGGCCTTGTTGAAAATGCCACTCCCTTGTCAGCCAACCCCTTAATCCCACACAGGGAAACACAAGTTCTGGCCGCAAGGCCACCCTATTGGCTATCTCTGCTTCTGCCAAGTCCCAAGGCCCGTCCCTTAAATCATGTAAGGGGCAGATTTTCCCAAGGACAAGGCTGCTGCGTGGAACGAGACCAGCCCAAGCGAGAACTCGCATCTCGCTCTCCAGAAAGACAAACTCTGCATCTTCAAGGTCTGCATCCAAACCCTAACAAACTTGCCGCTCTAGCATCGGTCCTTCGGAGCTGTTGCTATATACGCCTCAGGTATCGGTATCTCATGCGGCATGTAAGAATGCTGTCAGCATCTCGAAACGCGGCCTGTTCCCAGGTACAGTCTCAATATCTTGTCGATCTACCCGAACCAGGTGCTAGATTAGGCGAGCTGAACCAAGGCCTGGCCACGACTATTTTGAGGTCTACAGATTTGGACCGCCTCCAGAAATGGTCCCCCGCACCACCAAAAAAACATTGGGTGCATAAATATATATGAGACCTCATAGGAAAATAGCAGAAACAAATTCGGGGATATAGCAATACTCAAGGCAAACTACCCAGATGGTGTCTCTCATGCACCAATACAAATGAAGATATGCAGGTTGCTCAGATTGGCATACAGATGCGTCTACAAGACGAGAAGTCGGCATTCACCTTCGGAACCATATCAATGCCAAGCACCCGATTAACCCTTGTACTTCCCCGCAAAATCCGATGACATGATTGGCGGACTCGAAATTCCTGCCAAGGCGGTGTATCGACGAACAATGGCATTTGTGTTGTAAACCAGGCTAATTACCCTCGTCATATATCGACGATATCGACCCTGGAGCAAGAGTCAACGGAGATACAAAAGTCCGTCTTGCGTCATCTTCAAAGGGTCCCTCTAGGTCGATCTCGTATAGCAGGAAAGTACATAAAGATGTTATTCCGCAAACAATCCAATGACACAATTGTAAAGCCACTCGAACGCCGGTGAATTCAGATTGAAGTTCAAATATGCTTTTCCTTCATCTGGTTTTAACGCTCACTGCCCTCATCTCCAGCGCGGCTGCTGGGGTTATTTGGCCCTGGCAGTGCTTTGGGCTTCACGCCCGGACGATACCATCCTGGGGTGATCTCGTCGTAGACGGAACAGGAAAGTACCCTGGGAGCTTCAGAACTGTTAGCTCAGCTGTTGCGGCATTGAAGAATACGACAGCATTCCCCTACAACTACGGTCAGACCATATTTATCTTTCCTGGAAATTACACGGAACAGGTGTATATCGGCAGACTCCTTGGTCCACTCACCATCCGAGGATACACTTGCGATTCTCGATCATATATTGACAACCAGGTCACTATCTCCTACAATCTCTCCCGTTTAGCTCCAGGGCTTACAAATAACGACCAAACCTCTACTGTTCGGTTATGGACATCAAATGTAAAATTTTACAATCTCAATGTTGTCAATACGTTCGGTGCGGGTTCGCAAGCTCTTGCCTTGAGTGCTCAAAATACGAACCAAGGCTTTTATGGGTGCAAGTTCACGGGTTGGCAAGATACGATATACGCCAACGAAGGTCGTCAAATCTACGCAAAGTCTTACGTCAATGGAGCGGTAGATTTCATTTTTGGCCTGAGAGCTGCCGCTTGGTTCGAAAACCTGGATATTGAAACTCTCGGTAACGGCTGGGTCACTGCCAACGGAAGGGAGGCGGCAAATAATACTTCTTTCTACGTATTCAACAAATGCAAGATTAACGGGGCTGGTACCGCCACCGCAGCATCGACCTATCTTGGGAGGCCATGGAGGCAGTTCTCCAGGGTGGTTTTCCAGAAGAGTTACTTAGGGGATGTTGTCAATCCAGCTGGATGGTCGAGATGGGACGCCGTACAACCGGTCGACAATCTTTACTACCGAGAACACAAGAACTACGGCCCTGGAGCGGCCGGTCCACGAGCAAATTTTAGCGCTGAATTATCGGCTTCTATTAAAGCAGTAGATATTCTTGGGAAGCATTTTGAAAGAGAGTACTGGGTTGACATGAGTTATCTCGAATGATGTACTAATTCCAAGACTTAAGCGGATCTTCCGGGGCCCTCGGCATCTGTGGAATGATATACACGGCATGTATCAAACAACAGGATTAGATTACAAGCTTTAAAGGCTAAATATACACACCCAATTAGCGTAATCAACACTGCATTTGGCGTCTCGGCGAGCCGTTAAACTTAAGCTTGAGGCCATGGTGACACAAGGAACCCAAAATGAGTAGCATGAGGTTTTCACGTTTCTAAATTAGGATATCTATGCCGCAACACAGAAGCTTGTTGGAATTCACCAACTCGATGCTGAAACGCAATCTATAACATGTACGTTTGAATTCACATCCTCCACTGACATATTTTCTCGGTTTCAGAAGTACGTAGTCATGTAGATATGTGTGTTGGAGCCACACCTTCACTTACCACTAGTTGGAACCTACGTGGATTAATTAAACCACGTATTAAAACGTATTTGCACCTGTGGCCTGTTTTCAAGCTCTCGGCGACCATCGAGTAGAATATGCTTCGACGCTACTTTATTTTTAAATGCATGCGTCCCTCTCTGCCGCTAGCATCTATACGGCACGTTTGTTACAAGTGGATCACTATCCGGTCAGCTCTAATGCAAGCCTATACGATGCATCTCTCGCACAAAAGTAAAACGATTCTTGTGCATTTTCTCTACATATTCTCCATCTTCACATCCTGCCCAGCGGTCCCACTTTCAAACTCAGACCTTGAGCTCGAACATCTCGGTACAGCACCTCCAAAACCACTGGGTTTATTTAATCAGTCGACATCCGTTGCCGATATATCGACACACAATTCCAGTCTTCTAGGAAACTCGACGGCACTGTCTGTGGACTCTCAACAGTGGGATGACGAGGACGAGGACGAGGATGATCCTAGTGGCGGGTGGGACAGATTCACGAAATTACACCACTATTTTTACGACCGCGGGTTTAGAATTCGATGCCCCCCTCCGAACGAAGTATATGATATTGGTCTAAACATATCGCGGAAATTGATGCCTGAAGATATCAAAGGCTGGGAGGATATCTTCACTAACGAAAAGAGGGCCCTTGCTTTTATCGACATGCAGCAGACTTTCTGTAAGAGGGGTTGCCTCTGCCAGTACGATGCGGAAAGAGAGGACATAGATATAATCAACGGTCCAGGCCCAATGTGTAGTCGCGAAGCGGCGCCGTCCAAGTGTGAGCAGATTTATGGTATACCTATTGCCCTACAGCCCCCCACAAAACTCACTCGCAAGCGGATATTATTCTAATCGGTCCGTCTCTCACATTTGGTGGTGTGAATACAATAGGTTGTCAGTGCTATGCTCAACTTGGAAACCCGCCGGTCCCACCAGATGCCCAGCACCTCCCGCTAGACTTTTGGGAAGCAGTGCTTGATTTCATACCAGAAAGAATAAGGGCCGCCCATAAGGACTGGCAGTGGACTAATGGTCCAGTAGACGAAAACGGCAAACATTTAAACATCAGCACCCGACCTGGGGTCCCAATAGGACTTAAAAGGCCCTGGGACCATTATTGGAGAGATTATGGGTACGAAGAATCCGACGAGCGCCAGTCGCTGCAGCTGTATGGACCTGACGGTGACCACTATTGGGTGATACCGGGTATGCCTTCGAGGCCATGGAACCGCGCAGAAAGAGATTTTTTCAATATCGTAAACTTATGGAAGGAGAGTCCTATACATGTGTCTTGGCCACAATGGTATCGTATTCTACTGCGCTTCGGCTTCCACCGGGAACTACCGCCGGGGGCGCCAGCTCGGAAACGAGAGCTCCCAGAGACTCCTAAACCAATATGCGCCGCTCAATACCTGTCAATTGACGAAATTGACCATGAAGGGCTCTGTGATCGGAGTGAGATCTCGGGAGGTATCGAAGGAATTTCTAGCGCGTGACCTGGCATGACGGGTAAAGAGGTATACCGCCTAAGATCTTTCTGCGCTTTATTAACTGCAGCATACATGTTAATCTCAACCAAATTGTGTAACTTTAGTTTATCATCAAGTCTTTAAATTTGGAACTCGCGAGTGACGGGGTAGCCTCGAGACGAGGCGACGCATGGCCGGCTTTCCTGTAAATACAAAACACATATACATTGACAAAATTAAACACGGTTGTCTACACGCTCTTCGTAGTGCTCGTGCTCCACCACTGATACTTCTGGAGAAGACTTTTCCAAACTTGACTGGCTAGCAAAATCTGGAAATTGATCATAGTGGTTATATTGATCATAAATGTTTTCTTTGCGCTCTCCGGAATCGGTTCCTAAGAGCTGTGGCGCCTTGCTAAGCACCAAAGCACGGATGGCAGGAATAGAAGCACATATCTGAGCGAGATACAGTTCGGTACTACACATCTTTGTCAGCATTTATTATAACCGTTATAAGGTCTACCGTTCTCGTAAAAGAGAGCACTTACATCGTCCAAATGCAAATTACGGAGGCATTGCTCTCATCGCCAGAGCCATACCACGCCATATTGATGAGCCAAACTCTAATAGCACAAGCAATACAGGCTAGGGCACCGACTCCAAGCGTGAAGATCGAAATAATACGTTCCTTTAAACTAAGTTGCATCTTCCAGATCATTGGTATCGGGATAATCCTGAATTTCAATAGTGCCAGTGTTAGATATCAACGTATGAGGCCGTCAGAATAGAAGCATATATGGTAGCTACTCACCAGATGATAATGTCCGTGATAATGTTAACAGAACCAGTAGCGACTTCTAGTTTCCAGGTATCCACCGGGCAAACACCTCCAGGCTTCATGTAATTGTGATGCTTCCAGGGTAGGGTAGGATTGCACTGGAAGGCCCACCCAAAGATTGTAGCAAGCGCATTTGAAACCACAAAAAACCCAGTTATAATGGTTGCCCACCTTAGCGGATGCCATACCGAGAGATTGTAGTAGAATAGCAGCAAGGAGAACTTTATTAACACCACTGTGAGAGGATAGAGTATAGATGCCGATAAACTAGAGTCTTGTTCGACCTGGAAGTCAAGCCAGTTCTTATCCCAGACCCCTCTGTAGTATGCTAAATAGCATCGCCGTATTAGCTGTATTTCGTACGAAGGACATGGAATCTGAGGTCTTCAACATACTATTCGTGGATAAAACTAATTTAAATATGTTAGAAAGCTTCTTTCCCTTCTTTTACGACCGCAATTTTATAAACTGAACACGGAGTCACTTACTAATCGCATTTTGCATCCCGAACGCCAATGTCATTACAAAGCCGCCCAAAAGAACATAATCATATGATCTCACAAACCCAGTGATTGTTATCCGAGAATACATCCTCGCTACAATGACTCCCAGAGTGAGTAGCGAGAGAATGATATATACTGGTAGAAATACCCGACTTTGTGTAGGATGGCCGAGAGACGGAATTGCCTCGTTCGCAAACTGGGCGTACTTCGAATATCTCCCCCAGTTGCCCCAGTACATTTCGAGAAGATCGACATTACTGATAGAAGTACCAGCAAGTTGCGCCATCTTTTGATTGTATCCAGTAGCGTTCCAATTTGGATTTGATTGGAAGAAACGAGCGATTCGTCCAACCAACTCGCTGCCTTTCGTCTTCTGGAAACCCTCGAACAGCCACTGGGTATCAAGGACAACTTCGATGATCAAGTTTTGTTCGTCCATGCTTATCTCTGTCGCTGCCATTTTGAATACTCCCAAACCGGGGAAAGATAAATGTTTGTAAGAATAGAAGAGGCGGAGAAACGAAATCAGCCGTAAAGCACAAGTTTAAATTTATAAAGCTAGACCTTTAAAGATAGTTTAAATTTGGATAGGTGGCTTCCTGCGCAGAAACTCGATCTACGAGCTTGGGAATGGTTAGACTATCGACAGAATCATCCCACGTACATGTTGCGATACTTCGCGGATACATGTGGGATTTTATATGGTAAAAGTCATGCATGCTGTATGCATGAGAAAACTATGTCGAAATATTACTAGCAAGTAAGCGAAGGAAGGCGGGCGCCGCACGAGCTAGCTCGAGATTTGATAGGTCGCAGGTTTGCTTTTCGTTACACCATCTCGTTCATATGATCGAATACAGGCGACGATTTTACCAGCCACTCACGCTTTGGGGTATCTTACCCTTTCGAGAAGTTGGCGAGAGACGGTGTGCATTTTTGAGACAACGCGCAGCTCGTCTCTGCTGTGTCCCGGTCCACTATCGGTATGATAAGATGCTACTCAATCGGCCGACTGTTTCAAAGCTACAGGGAGGGGCTTAATGGCGGTTGCAAGAGTTCTGTTTTCACTTGAAACATAACTTTTGATAAACAATTCAAATCCTACTATCTTTTGCACCAGGTGCAGAAATGTATACAGAGATGTATTATGCCGTGACTTCATGGGCTCGACCGAATTTTATCATCTCGTATATATGGTACGATGCAAGCTAGCTGCGCAAAGTACTTTTGTTGTAACTTAGTAATTTAAAATATTTTAGTTCGTATGTGATCAAAGAGGGAGCTAGATGGGATATGTTGAACGATGAGCCTGGCTTGATCCAGGGATCTTCCGGTTCCTGAATTAAATCCTGGGTGACAAACGACATACAAGGCCAGGGTTTGAGGACTTTTGTCGAAGCCTGGGTCTCATTACGTCCTCGAATAGGAAGTAGAATGGCGGCGGCAAACACTTCGACGACTTCCAAGCGCAAAACACACGGCTCGCTTTAACATTTCTAGCTAAACCCTGGCCGCCAAATGCAAGTAGGTTGCCGGACATGGAGTTGCTGCCGCCATTCATTTTCCCAAGCCCGAACGTTTCTAAAGCAGGTTAATTAATGGAGACGGATAGACTTTTTCTAAAGCGGTGTTACGTATATATCGAAATGTATATCATGACCAAAGATAAGTCATCTTCATCTAACGTACAATGCGGAGGACGATGCGCAATGGCGTAACATTGACGAATATAGCTCTAGGATCAATCAACCCATATCATACGTTTTCCAGAACTTCTGTCAGCCACTCATTTGTTTATATCCAGCGCCAATATTGTAGTCGTGATGCCCTATTATAGTAAAGCATTGACCGGGCATCTCTGGTCCTTAATCCTTGGTATCACATACGCAGATTGTACTGGCGCCGCTACTACGTACGGGGATCCGTATCCTGAAGCTCTTATCGCCACCCTTTATAATTATTGAGATCAACCGAGCGAACAAGGCAATCGATGTAACCTGGAGTGCCATCTTGCAGCATCCCTACAATATTTCCAAGTCGACGTAAGTTTGCGGTCAGAGATTCGTAACGGTCCCTGCAGCTGCATGCTGCACGGAGCCCAGCTGAGGAGCATCGTGGTCCCATCAATGGCTGTGGCGAGAGGAAGATCGTACAGGAGTATTTCAGCCTTGTTCTGGGTATTAGCAGCCAGTTTGAGCAATGTCAATTTGGTATCAACTGTGAGATAATAGTTCTTCTAGGCTCAATCGAGTCACCCAAAAGAGAAATCGACGATAGTGGGGCCCACGGGGTCAACTGTAAAACAACACATACATTTCCTGGACCGCCTTGCTGCGTAGCGTACTCTAATTAGTCGCGAGATAAGATAGTTTAAATAAGTCTTTAGGAGACGGTATATCTTGAAAACGGAAACGCGGCTAGTAATAAAGTCTGCATGCATGAAATCTGAAGTGAGTACCGTGCCCCTCTTAGACTATATTTTCTGGCCGCCAATGTGGGGCCCTCGTCGCTCCCAACATCGGGCTTCTGATAATGGATATCGATGAAACATGTTAGTTTGAGTAGAAGGATTCTCGAACACAGCCAGTCGGGTAATATTTCCAGGTGGGGCATTATGGTAATGACAAGCCAAAGATCTGACGTCTCCTACAGCTATCCATATGCCACCCAGCCCCTGCGCACATGATTCATGAACAACATGGCGGGTGATTGCGTAGTTCAGGGCGGTGGAGGTTAAATCCAAAGCCTCATCCATTTTCCTATATACGGCTACAGCTGCGCACTAGTAATTGAACAATTTCCGGAACCGAATCCGTATCAAGAAGCCCCAGAGGAGATGCATACAATCTATACTCCTTTCTTATAAGAGTTGGAGGTTCAGCAGTTGATCTGCGACGACCAGATACTTATCAGGCATAAGCATCCATGACTATTTCCACCAGAAATACACCCACTAGCATATTCACTCATTTACGTTCACTTCACCTTCGTCATTCCGCAGCCTACTCAAAGCCTTGACGGCCTCAAGGGCAACCTAGCTTAGCATCGGGTAGAAGTCCAGAACTACAGTTGTCTTCTATCACCATGGCTCGAATTCACAATATCGCCTTCTTTTCTATACTTTTACTCTTTTTAAGCCTTGTGCCGTCCAATGCGCTCTTAATAAATTGGCACGAGAGAAAGAATCATGGCCCCTCTACAAGAAGTATAATCGATGGTACGTATTTCCGTTCTCACCTCCGATAACTATGCTATCATGTGGTGGTCACTCTAACTTGTAAAATCAGGCGCTCATTCGATATTCAAACGGATTCCAAAGTTAGTCTACTCGAGCAAAACAAGCGTATCATCATCCTCCAGAATAAGCATCAGCATCGGTGGCAAAAAGGAAACACCGACTGCTCAAGAACCTAGCAAATACTCTGGATCTCCAACCCTCGGAAACACAGCCGGCCATGTATCCCTCAGCCAAGTCGCTGGACTAGTTGATAAGACCAAAAAGTCAACGTGTAAAGGCAAGGGTGGGATCGTGAGCTTCAAAGCAGAGACATCAGAAACGGAGAACTCGGCATCCTTCAAAAGCTCATGCTCCGTTAAGAGCTCGACAAAAAGCATTTTGACAAATATAACACCTAAAAAGTGTATATCCCGTACCGTCGGCGTATATTATGACAAGGTCCTCAAGCAAACTGTACGGAAGATTTACGACTGCAACTTAAAGCAAGAAACTCTTGTCTACCAAGATCCCGAACTCGGCAAGGAAGTTGCATTGTATAAAAAAGGAGATTTCACTATCCGTCGTTTCTACGAGCTTGATAGTGATTACAAAAGCATTGCCTACTATGTTGGTTGTGCCACCAATGGTCAACCTGTAGAGCTTGGAAAAAAGAGCAAACGTGGCGAAGGGTTAGGTCTTTTGGAAAAAAGAGGATTCTTCAAAGGGAATACAAAGGATCCCATCTGGAATTGTGGTAAGTTACGGCTATAACACCATGTCAACCTATAACTAGTGAACTATTTTTCATAGCTAACAATTATATCTCCCTCGTAGCTACCGCAAATGCTGATTCCGTTGGTGGGCCTAAAGACTCTTTTATGTTTGCCCCAGCTAATGTCGGTCAATGCTTAGTGATTATGGCGAGCCGAGAGTGCCTTGAGCAAGCTAGTGTCGCATTTTTCTGGCTCGATGGCTAACTAACTTACACTGCTCAATATTTCTCATTATTTTATGCTTGGGAGTTTTGTCTGAAAAACCATACCATCCTTCTAGAACCAAAGTTTTCATATGCTCTTTAGTTGTGAATAATTTAGCATCAAAGACTTGTATCATATTAACTTATATTAATTTATATTTTAGCTCTAGTGAATTTCTGACAATATATAAGCTTAGCCGGACTTGTCTTGATCCCTAGCTCAATCCTTCATTATAACATCTGATTTCGAGATCAAGCTATGCTAAGTATAAGTGCCCACTGTGATGCAATAATATCAAGATATATACGGCCGGGCCTAGCAACACATAAAATACAACAGTTCACGACCTCGCAGACCAAGAAATTTCAATCGATCAAGGGCCCTGGTCTGGGGTGAAGCTAGAACGCGTATCCTTGCTTCTAGGAGACGAGCATATGGGTACTCGAGTAAGGGAAGGAGAAGGGGCTTCCTGGTAAGATGGTAAACCGTATATGCGTTCACATTGCCAAAAGGGATAAGAGAGCTTGGAGTCTGAAAAGTGACGAATACAGGGGTTTGCTCGGGCGCGGTATCCCCGAGGCCGGGGAACACTTTATAATATAATGCTCGTTAGTAGTTGGGTACAAATCCCCGCTCGAGGATCACATTCTGCATGTCGGGTCACAGTTCACATATTACCATTAATATATAAGACTGCCATAACGACATGCCTGTGAACTCAATTCCCATCAATTAGAACCGGACGGTGACCCTGAAGATACTTAAGTAGCTAGCGGTGAACTTTGGTCCAGGGACCTTGTCTCGTAATACAACTGCCGAACCCCCTACCTAACCGTAGCGACCGGTACGATGCTATATTATACTATATATCACAGTATACTAGGAATGAGGGCGCGGCTGGCGTGCGATTCTTCAACTTGCAGTCTAGGAAATCCACATCAATTCGGTCCGTGTTTAACCCGAACTGAGGGTATGGGTCTGATTTTCACCTCTCTTTTTCCTATAAAAGGGGCCTATGGGCACCTTCAGCAAGCAATCAAATATCCACCTCGCAAATAAATCCAAGAATCAGCCATTGCAAAGGAACCTAGGTATCCCAGGCGCTTCGGTTTATATTATCAAAATCCCTCTGCAATCGCAAGACTATCAACAAGCAAAATGGCCAGCCCGCCATGTAAGGATATCTCTCGCTCGTCACACTTCATATGCCCGGTTGAGGATGAGAGATTCTAACGGTATAACATTTCTGGCTATATATAGTTGACATCACCCTTGTCAACAATACCTCCTACACTTTCACGGCGATCATTCAACCCCAATTTCTCACGCCCAAGAACTTTCCGACGAACTCCCCAGCTTCTGTTGGCCCATATAGCTCGCAGATCTACAGTGCACAACAAAACGACAATTCAATTTGGTTTAAAGTGAGTGCTCCGTACGGAACGACGAACTTGATGATGTGGGCAACGAACGACGGTGCAACTTGGAGTGCCCATGGTGCTTGGGTCGTGGATCTCTACAGCCCTGGCGTGCCCCTGGTTATTCCCTCGAATATCCATCTCGTTTCCAATGTAACCGGGTCTGGTGGCCACACTATAACCATCCAACCCGGTGCAGTAAAGCGAGGAATAGCAAGAGACGATACAGGAACTCCAGAAGCATTGGCACTCCGCGCCCGGGCCAGGCAATTTAGAGCATAGCGCCTGGAATAAGTCGAGACCTTAGGAAAGTCGGGGAAAATTCAATTAGAAGCATAAGGAAAAAGTCTTAGCTACAGATTTGTCACTAGGTAATGGAATATATTCTACATATCAGATATCGATATAGATATACATCTTGGAGCGAGATGCCATATCATCATAATTGCTAGACCTATTCTACGGAAAAACTTAGTACTTGCTATATTCGGTGAAATATAAATATATGCAGGTTAGTATTTTATCTTTTCTAGTCATTGGAACTAAGATATTCTCTCGCTAGCTGGACCGCACTTAGTCTCATAAAGCACCATCTACCCTAGCCCCAGCCTACTATGAGCCCCGGAGACTGCATGGGTGCTGAAATACATTAGATGGATTATTATTGTGCGGTTACAATATTGGTATATATATAATTACATTAAAATCTTGTTACGGGAGATGGCGTCATACTATAAAGATCCGGTAGTCTATCTCGTCCGCAGTGCATATTTCTGCCTGGATGCCCGAGACACCATGGCAAGTACCAAGCGGCTCCGCACACTGTACGTTATACCACCACTCGACCTCTCATCTGAGGACGAGTGGAAGAAGCTTATTGTGAGCTCATGGAAGGATACGTCTAAAAACAATGTTTGTTGTCGAAGGGGTCGGAAAATTGTTTAGAGGTTGTTGCAATTCTCCCATGCCCAAGTGATCCCTCGATTCAATCGGAGACGGTATTCATCGCGATATCGCTATAGAACGACACGCAACTTTGGACAAGAAAGCCGGGAGTTGGAGTGCTCCACCATCAGTGGGAGCGATGTCAAAAGATGAGGTCAAAAGGAAGTTTCCGGATGCCTGCTACGTGTTCGATTTTGATGAATGCCCTGAAGTATTTCAGTGGAAATAGATCGAGAGGTACATTTAAGGAAACATGGACAAGGCTAGGATTCCGGGTAATCCGGGCAGTGTTATCCCTTTGGCAGAAATCGTGGAATTGCTTGGGAACCTAGCTGTATTATACTCGTAGCTACATATACGCGTAGCAGAAACACTACTAAATCACTTCAAAAAATAGCCCAACACAATTTTGAATGTTACGGACTCTTCTTGAACATGCCTACCTGGTCGACGTGATGCTCTTAGCCTTACACAGGCTAGTAATTCCTTTCGCTTGATACAAATAAATATGTAGACGCCGGCCCGATATCAATCTCGCCAGCTAGTTAAATTAAGGGAATGAATGAAGCCGGCCGGGTAGACATTTCAATCTAATCTGCGTTTAATGTTATATACAGTTTCGCGGTTGCATATACCCGCCTCAGCCCAAAGGTGTTTTAGTTATGTAATCCCAGAGGAAAGTCGTCAGCCGCTACGTTGCAGCCTCGATACCAAGCAGGGAAGCGTCAGCTTCTTCGTTGGCTTAATAATTGACAGAATCCTTTGGAACGGGTCTGGTTAAATGCCCACATTTCGATATATCGAATGATAATTGAACGGCGTGGAAGGAAATGATTATTAATGTTCAGAGGTCCCCGATGTAGTGGAATATATATCCCAGTTGGGTATTTGCGGAGGCTAAAAATTGTCAGCACTTGCAGGGAGTTCGACGTACCCGAATGCATCGGTCGCGGCGTGTTCTCAGGAAATATACTCCAGACTGACATTCCTGCATAGAAGCTACGTAAGCTACTCTGCCGTGGTGCCGGCTCCCCGCGTCCCTTAGCTTAGATGGGCCATTATAGCCCGGTCCAGCCCTGCAGAAAAAGACGGACCCTTTTAAGCTTATGTTGTGTGACATCAATCTAACGAACTACCGAGGTTTTCCAACACCTTGGTTTCTAGGCACTACACGGACTAATATCGATATCTAACACGAGTCTATCTGACGGTTGCTTTCCTGAACTTACTATGTGTATATACGTATATATACGAGGTCAATGGAAAGCTCCATGTATCTCAATTGTTGGTTTACGCTTATTCTGCTATTGTGGAGCTATAGAGGCTGCTTGCTGACCAGCGATAGCTACCTAGCTGCATGTGTCTCAAGAATGTGCCGTCAAATGAGCCAAATCAGGACCAAACCGGTCAAAAAATGCTTACTGCGGGGACGGGAAGGCTGACAAGCCAGCAACTGCATTTGCTTGATTTTCCAATGTAGAGCAGAGCCCTAGGTCTGGGTGGAGTTTAGGTGATATCATAGCTATGCATAGCGCAAAAGCTTCAGAGCTTCAGGAATGTGATAAAGGTATAAAACCCTAGCAATCGCCTCCAAGAGGATAATTTTTCTTTCACTACTAAACCCAACATTTCATATCCAACGACGAGTATCTTCTACATTACCCGTTCTACAGTATAAGCTATATAAGCTTTGACCTACCGACCCCTTGGGAAGCAATTGTTGCATCTTTCTATCAACACGAAACCCAAAATGAATCGCCCTAAAAGAGTCGATGGTTCCAACCTACCTTCCGAGGCCTTAGATGCACTACGCAGCAGTGTCAAAGGCAAAGTAGTAGTAAAAGGCCAATCGCCCGAGGAAGAATACCGTCCTCTTCTCGAGCGATGGAACCGAATGCATATCAGGGAGGCCAATATCATTGTCCTTCCAGAAACCGAAGAAGACGTATCTACTACTGTTAAGTTTGTCGCAGAGCATAACCTCGACGTGGCGATTTCCTCAGGGAGACATACCTACTCCGGCCCCAGCTCCGGATATGGGTTAATTATTGATATGAGGAATCTGCGCAAAGTCAGTGTCGATGTGGACAAAATGGTTGCAGTTGCACAGGGTGGCTGTATCGCTGGTGATGTTGAGGCCGCTTCTGAAGCTGTAGGACTTCGCCCTGTTATGGGTGCAGTGAATGCTACTGGCTGTGGTGGTATTACTACTGGAGGCGGTATCGGAAATCTGTCAGCTCAATATGGGCTCGTCGCAGATAACCTGCTTGCCGCCCGAGTCGCATTGGCCGACGGAAGGGTTGTGGTTGCCTCTGACGAGGAAAACCAAGACCTCTTCTGGGGTATCCGGGGCGGAGGAAGCAATTTTGGTCTCGTAACTGAGTTCACATATAAGCTACACAAGGCAGACCCTCTAGTTTATTCGTACGTATGACCCCTGAGTAACTACTCCAGTGCTCTGAGCTAAAGTTTTAATCTCATATAGCGGGTTCTTCATGTTCCCTCCTGACAAACTCGATGCTTATTTGGAGCTCATGAACGTAATGAACCAGGATTACGTTCTGAAATCTAATGGCAAACTCGCCGTTAATGGATTCCTGGCGATAATGGGAGGGAACGCCATCCCCGGTTTTCTCGTCTGGTACGATGGCCCTGAAGAAGAGGGCAAGAAGTTTATCCAGCCACTTCTCGACCTGGGCCCTATTTACCCCGGAAGCGGGGCTGAAATGAAGCCTCACACTCTCACAACGGATTGGAAACAGTTCGAGAAGATGTTCCCGCCACAATTTAACAGAATCGTTGGAACATCCACTCAAATCAGCTATCCGCTTTCTGTCGACATTCTCAAAAAGACGGTTGAGAAGTTCAAGGAGATAGTCGCGACACGCCCAGAAAACCTATCCGTCTCGAAGCTTCTCTTTGACCTTCGAGACTACTCCAAGATTGCATCCGTTCCCCTCGATGCCACTGCGTATGCGAATAGACGAATAGGCTGCTTGATCGGTATTGATTTAATTTGGGATAACGAGGAACTAGACAAAGAAATGGTGCAGGTTGCTAAGGACTTTATGTCACAAGTCCGCACTTGGATTAAGGAGGACAATCAGCAGAAGGGAATTGCAGAAGTCGGTGCCCACGTCGGCGCAACCACTTTGTATGCCCTGGTTACCGACGGAGACGAGAAGTTGGTCTCGGTATTCGGCCCAAATCTTGGAAAAATGAAGGAATTGAAGAGGAAATATGATCCGAACATGATGTGGGACAAATGGTATCCCGTGGACCCTGAACTTACAAGCTAAAGACATGTTGGTGAACCGAGAACGAGAGTACGAGATAGCTAATGTGTAGTTGTATCATTTATATACACGGAAATGTGATAGCAATACTTGTAACTAGGTAGCTGGTGCGCTTTTATGTCGAAGTGTAATCAAAACCATGCCCCCTTTACTACTCTCCCGTCAAATGCGACCCCATCAACCCGGTAGATGCCACCGTCACTTCCAGTGTCCACACTAGCAGTAAAGTTCAAACAATGCGAAATCCCCAAAAACTCACCAAGCCCCTTGTACACCACGAAATACGCAAATTCGCCGGTTACCCTACTCTTAATCCCCGGCTGTGAGCCCTCTTCGGGCGAAAATCCCGTGTAGTCCAGTGCCCAATGTAACTGCCGTTTTCCGCTTGTTGAAAGAGTCGACGTGATTTTGCTAATTCCTGGAAGCTTTTGCTCGGGATAGCCAGACAGACATATATGTCCCAGCCTGAGTATCGCCACTTCTGCCGTCTCGGACGCTTCCGCATCGCCACGTATATAGGCAATCCCCAGTTCTATAATTTTAGTCCCAAACACCTCTTCATCTGTTTTGCCCACATCCAGAGTTACAGTTTTGGTGCCCCAGCTCTCTTGGACAGGCAGCCCAACTTCGTGCCGTTCAGTGACACCATTAAACCTCTTTAAAACGAAATAAACGGCCACTCTAGCCTTCTGCGCTGCCTCCAAGATATACGAAAACGAGAACCGTAAGTCTCTCTTATACTTCACGTTAAGTTGGTACAGCTTGCACGAAGACAGCTTCGAATCCACGCCCGCTGTTGTCTTATGAATAACTTGAAGTGAGTGCCCCCCGTCATAGGCAACCTCATTATCAAGTTTCCAAACCAGGCGGTCCGTATCCCCAGGATAAAACGATGGCAAAACGCCCTGGACACCGATGTGTGCCCACGGCCTCGTGGATATCTCCCTCCCACCCTGGAACCATTTCCTTCCATAGCCTCTATTAAAATCGGTATAAAAGAACTCCTCGGTCCCGGCTTCCCAAACTGGTGCAAATTCAGCAACCGGTCTGCAAATAAGTTCCGGATCAGTCGCTATGCCATTAATCCAGAACTTACGGTTTCTCGCTTCGAAATTCTGACCGTCGAAATTCTCAAATACCCACCCGGGCGCGAACACTGCCGCTGAAAGCCCTGCGGGACGAATGACCGAGAGCGCAGTGCCAGTGCCCCAGCCGCCGCCGCCGAAGGTACCTCGACCAAAGACGTCGATTCCCATATATACATCGTAGTTCCTGTGCATGACTTTGGATAAAGCCGCGGTAGTCAGAAGTTGCGTCAGTGGGTTCCACCGATAGTTCGTGAACAACCCTGAGGAGACGTCAAAAAATGGTGCATTCACTGGCGACAATCCGTTGACGTATGCGACTCGATTGTAGATTGTCAGAGAGTCGTACCTTGCAGGCGTTCAGATTAGTAACCATTGTCAGCGTTAAGTAAGTATAACTGTGAAGTAGAACCAACCAAACAATTTCGCTCCCTTTCACTCGTCTATCGGATTCTTTCCTCAGATCCTCAATAAACTTCAGCGTGGTCTGCAGATTGAAGGTTGCGTCCGGAAAATGTGCCTCGAAGTTTAGCAACCACCCATCAAAGCCATAATACTCCGCCAAACCTGCCAGCTTTTCCACAAACACAAAAGCTCCATTGGCATCCCGCTCCAGCAAGTCGTCAAATCCAGTTGTATTCCCGGGCTCGACAATAAAGGTTCCCAAGATCCGAACACCGTTTTTATGCATGAGGTTTATCCATGGTGCAGGGGGTCTAGAATTAATTGCTATCAGAATACTTTTTCGAATCTGCGTTGTCCTGTTACCTTTTTCGAGGGGTCCATACATGGTAATTCGGTGGTGAGAGAAGTAGACAAAAGTGGAGACAAGATGAAGGTACTCGAGTGTATACACAGACTCTTCAGAGAAAATCCCCTGGCTGTCTTCGTAGGGAAGATATGCTCCCTAAAACGCCACTTCAGTACCGGTTCCATAGCCTAGAAGAATAGACATTCGCCTACCTTAAAATCATGACACACTAACAACTTGAACGGGTCCCGCTCCTCTAACAACTGGCGCTCTTGGAGTGGTACATTCGCAATATCGGATGCCTCTCCCTCTCTCGAGCTATCTGGTTGCCAATGCCGGACACTGGCTAGGTCGTCAAAGTATTTCATTGGGGGTATATCACAATGCAAAAATGTAACGCTGAATAACCCAAGGAGACAGAAGGTTGGTGTAAGGAGGTTCGTTTGTCGTGGTAGGACAAGATTTCTAGAAAGAGGCAGATTTGAATGTCTATCCCACGCCAGGTAGCTATGGACTCAATCTCATCCTTCCACGTTTACCTCGTGCCATATCGGGAGCCCCTCGAATTACCCCTCGCTATGCCACTGCCACTGCCACCCCTCCCTGTCCCACTACTTGTCCCACCCCTCCCCCTACCGCGTGTAGTACCTGGTATATTCCCTCTACCTCTACGGTTCGGCGTCTTCGGATCTCTTGATGCAGCGGGCGTGACGGGCTGATCCACGAAAGTATCGTTGGTCCTATAGCACCCATTAGTCATACCCAATCATAACAGCTAATGAATCGTGGCATATGATATCATACATAAACGTCGTCTCTGCATCATGATCTGTCCTGGGAGCTGGCTGCAGAGCAGCTAATCGTTCTAATTCCGTAGTCCAGTTAACAACCGTTCAAACCTCTCTAAACGTTTCATGCGAAACACCTACCAGCTTCCCTTGCTGCCTCTTCTTCTCTCTTGAATGACTGTGGCAACGGTGCCTCTGGGAAATCGACACAGAAAGCATTCATCTCCATCCCATACATCATAGCACTGAAGCTCTCGTTGAACTTGTTGATATTCTCGTGGATCTGCTGCAGTTGAAGCAGATTATCGTGGAGGATATTGAGGCCATCTTCGAGCTCTGCGAAGAAGGGGGTTATGCTTTCGATTGGTGTGAAGGTATCATGAGAACTGCGGAAGCGGTTTACGGAGTCGCGTGAACGTGAGGACTCGCGCAGAGGTGTGGTTGGTCGATGGGCTTCGCGACCCCGAGATGAGGGCCTAGAATTGGACTGTGGAGCTGGTGCTGACATTTCGCACTATGTACGGGTATCTATCCGTATGCGCTGAGGCGGCGAGACAAGTTCGATTCTAGAAACGTGTGTATCGGGAACGTGGGATTGTTTATTGATACTGCTCGCTATTAGAGTTATAGCATTCGCTGTTGGAAGTTGTGTCGAAGCTACCAAACAACACAGAAATAGCTAGAGGGTAAGGGACTGCTATTTAACTAGGAGACAAGAGGTGTCGCTTTAACATGGATGCTTTGAAAGAAAAAAAGAAGATGCTTGCGATTAGGCGACGAAGATTAGAGTGCCGCAGGCTAAGAAAAGAAGGAATCCAAATGAAGGTAACGGCGGAGGGTGTTTAACGCCGTTCCCCCTGCTAGTCACGTAGAACTATACTCTACGAAGTTCCAATGCCCAGTTGTAGCACAATGCTCTTGAGCTTGCTTTGTTCCCGTCAATAGAGTCCCACAGTCCTCACACTTGATGCTGAACTTGCTCAGATTTGTAGCATAGTTGCGGCTCTTTAAGATACGACAAAGTTTCTCTGCTGCTGCTAGAATCATGGTTGTGTTGGATTTTTCAAAGACGGTCGCTGTATTTCCACAAGTTAGCTCATATCTCAAGCATTCCACGGAACGGAAGCATACGTACTATCGTTATCGGGGTCATTAGAAGCTTGTGTAAGAGCCACACAATCATAATGAATGCCAGAGTAGATCACAATAGCAAAGGTCGGCTGCCCTTCATTGTAGGTTACTACGCTTCCGTCGTCTACAGATATCGAGTATATCTACGAGAAACGTTAGCCTTCTATTTGTATTTTGAAATCCTTCTTTCTAGGCCTACCGTGGTAGCGAAGTATTCTGAAAGGATTGTAAGATCAATGTAGCCTCCCCAGATATTAGGATCGGCTATCTTCTCACAGTACTTGTCTCTCGATGTTCCTAGAAAAGGATACCGTATCAGCAATAGTAGACAAAGCAATAGACAATTCCTTTGATTCTCACCGAGGACAACATGGGTGAACCTTTGATCTGTTTCTGGTAGATCACCATCTGCCTGGATTACTGAGGCAACAACCCCTCTCAGCTCCGACATCATATCCAAACCCCTAGCGCAGACGTAGTTGACAGCACGGAACATGCAAGAATTATCGTCTTCCATAACACGCATGGTACAACTCCACCCAGGCATACCATCTACTTGCACAACTGGTTCTTGGCCCTTGAAAGATTTGGAAGCCTTAGATGCCGACGAGGAGCCAGTGGGACTGAACCAGTTCTTGAAGGGATTCGGAGGATCGCTTGGAAATGATAGGTCTCGCTCATGTTGATTCAGTAGAGTCCCTTGACTGTTGCTGAGAGGACCACTGCTTGGTCCAATTGAAGTCTTCACAACGCTAGGCCCAGTACTCAGTGGCGGCTCTGTTTCTGATACTATCAGTTGTTCGCCGTTCACGGTAACAGGGAGGTCGATGAGAAGCATGTTCCGGGGATAGGAGTCGAGATCAAGTGGCTTGGGAGGGAAGCCATGTTTAACTAGATAGAGCAGTTTTGTCAGTCGACAGATACTATGACAATGTTTCCACACTTGTAAGACGTACTAGCAATCCCGCCCTTTATCGAAGCCTTCTCGCGAATCGCATCCCTCAAGTCGCCAACATTCGCAACATCTTCGAGAGTAATGGTATGGACACCATTTGGGGCTCTTATCCTGAGTCGCATGGTGGGATTGTAGTTGCTGCGACGTGGGGCAGCTTAAACCGTGCTAATCGTGCGCTTTTGGACCAGGGCAGGTTGATCCCACAACCTTGTAAATGCGACTGGAGCCGAAGTTGCTGTTTAAAATATTCGGGATACTGTCGACTGAACTGGTATCGAGATTGTTCCGATAGAAGAATAGGTGGAGTCGACTGAGATGATGAAGATGAAGATGGAGGTTTAAGGAAGATGGGTCTCTGTGGGGGTTTATAATGGTTTAGAAGAACAATGCTTCCAAAAGGTTCCGTCTAATGCAATTGCCTTCTGTTGAGACAGCCGACTTCGTCAGCTGCTTTGACCAACCTAACCACCTACAACCCGCCTCTTCTAAACCAACCAACATCACCCAAACATCAAACATCATCATCGCCACAGCATCTCTACAAAGACTTCACCGACTCATTCGAGGTTGTCTCGGGCGGACTCGATCTGGCCACAGCTATCACTATCTATTGCGATTTCGTAATTCATGCCGGCGACCACGAACCCCGCGACGCGTACCTACGACGTACCCTGATTGGGCGCGACTTGATTTGGCTTCAATCACTTTCTCAACAGTGTAGTTCGGAGTATCTACGTTAAATCAGCTGCTCTGACTTATACGATGGCTCTCAATAATATCTTCAGCGGCCGGTTTCGCCCAAAACCCCTTCCGGGCACCGCCTTATACTCAACCACTACCAACAAGTCTGGCCCCGTCCTCAGATATCACGACCAGTCCGGCAACCTCTTCACCGAACAAATCTTCACGACCCCTTCTGCTGCCTTGTCCCTTTTCGATAAACCGAATTACACCGAACGGCAAGCCCTATTCCCGAAATATCGCCGTACAAACCCCCAGAAGCAGGAACAGTCACTCTTCAACCTCTGTCGCATGGTCGTTCTCCAACATGTCGAGTCTCTTACACCGGACGTGCTCATCCACCTTCCGTGGCGCTACGGCAAAATAATATGGGACGATGTAGTTCACGCTACTGCAGATTCTTACACAATATTCCGGAATTTCTGCGAAGTCTACGGCCATGAACCCGATTTTCACCCTGGGAATCGGGAACTTTGTAACCCGAGCACGAAGATCCCAATATCACGACATTTAAAAATACCAATGTCAGAGAGTACACCTTGGATCCCGCACTATATTCCCTATCTAGCTTCAGATTCTATAGCATGGCTCGTGAATCTCACGATAAAGGGTGGATTCGACATCTGGGAACTGACGGAACTCAACGGCCTCCGGAATCTAGTGTGTCTGACACTGGAATTCCCGCCCGCGAATAGCGGTTGCAATGCTCTTGGCAGAGTCTTCAAGAACTGGGTGACGAATAAGTCTAGCTTTGAGAGCCTGCGGGTACTACGTTTGGCTAATATATGGGATACCGTGGTCGCAAGCGAAGCCAAAATACTGGCAAACTTAGACGGTTTATCGGGGCTACGAGTGATCGAATTGAGGGTTGTAGATCGGTACATGGGGGCACCAATATATCGGTGTGAATACTTGAGGAGAAGGGACCTTGGCATTGGACGTAATAGTGGGTGGGAGTCGTTCTGTGGGGACTCCGCATGTCCAGATTGTTTGGCTACATTACGGCAAGATTCGGAGCTAGCAGGAGTCGCCCTAGCTAACGTACCCTGGGCTGGCTCGGAAACTTTTAAGAGGATGCATAAGGTCGCCGAATGGGTGATTATGAAGGAGAGAATGGCAGACGGTAAAAAGAGGGTGATGTTAGATGTATCACCAAACCCGAATCCTGACAAAGCAAATGGCTGGTTCTATTTCTACAGGAAAGAGGCAGGGCCTCGCCGCATAGAGGAAGTTTCTGAAGCTAAGAGCGAGAAGAAACGGCCACTATCAGAGGTTGATAATGGGAACGAAGAGAAACCAAACGTTCCCTCTAAACGGAAGAACGCCAACAGAGCCTACAAAGCCAAAGCCAGCAGACGACGGGATATAGGATCACTTCTAAGTTCATTTAACTGAAAGCAGGTGCGCGATAAATCAGGAATAATATTGTTAGGCTATATAAACTAAATTATCCACAAAACATGACGCCGTCCGACAGTTGGGATTTTTTTGAGTCCTCCATGCAATTCAATATAGTTCCAGCTCGATGCTCTCATATTACTCCAGATCCAACAACCTTTCCGCTATTATAACTCTGCCAACGATCTTTTCCACTCTTCTAAGGAAAGAATAATATAAATATGACTATACAAATGTTATACCCGCCAAAACCCTTTTTTTGTCCCAGTAAATAAGTAAACAAGTCGCACCAAAATTAAAATTCAATTCATAAGCCACCTTAACCCATCCAGTCCGGCTATGGTAACTTTAATCAAGTTCCTCCGTCAACGACTCCTCCAACCCAGGTGACTCCCTCAAGTACCTCTGGTTCCTTTCTGCTGCAAAACTGTCATATCTCACCCTCTTATTTGGGTGCTCGCTCGCGTCGCTACTATTTCTCGACGGGGGGCTAGGTGCACCCATCGGTTGGGGGGTCAATGACGGTTCCTTAACATGTGGTTCCTCTTCTTCTTCAAGATCGTCGCCAATAACTGTTGAGGTCTCAAGGTCTCCTTGGAAGTTCTTGCGTTGACGGACCATATCTGGGGAATCGTAGAGGGAGAGTGCCTCCATTGTACCAAGAACACCTTCAGCGTTCCATAGGTTTTCAGAAACACCATCGATTCTTTAGGCAATGTTAGTGTTTGTAAGTCATAATGGTGGGAGCGTTAGCGCTTACCTTGCAGCTGCTCCTTCTTTGATCTTTGTGAATCGGCCAGCTGTCTGGCCTTGGAGCTTCATCCAGGCGAAGCGACATCCAGCTAAAACGAATACGAAACCGGGGAATCCAGTCTATGAACCAAGTTAGTAAATCACAATTCTTAAATGAGGCCCACTCTGTGAATCTTACATGCTCAATATGCTTCTGCATTTCCGCAGCCAGCCAGTCCTGATGAGGCTTCTGACGGAGCTCCATACCAGCAAAAAACAAAATCGGCATCATGAAAGCAGTCGACTCAAAACCCAATGACGCAAAGATACGAAGCACGCCGTGAACATATCCTCCAATCTTCGGGTCGGCGACGGGTACATCCGGGTACTTGACACGATACGTCTGCAATCGCAAGCAATAATGCCAGGCATCTGCCAAAGCGATCGAAAAGTGTGGGTACTTTCTCGGGATGATAACATGGATATCGGTCCGGTTGATGTCATCATCCTCGCCGTCGGGACCTGTCCATACGTTGTCCTCTGATGGTCCAAATCGCTCCGGGAGATCGGCTTCCCAGTCGTCCATCATCTTTTCCAGACGGCCAACCTTTCGGCAAATACTTTCTTGAAGTTTGATCTTCTTCTCGAGGAAAATAGGGTCTGTGTCGTTTCCTTTGGATTGGATCCATAAATCTCTTCGCTTTCTAATGGCCCAGTTCTTGACGTACGTTAACCTCGAATTGATGATCGTGCTCTTAGAAAGGGCGGCATCTGCGATAAGAAGCGTTGGGGCTTCGTGGTCGATTGGAAGTCTAGCCATGGGATCGATGACCCACCAGTCCTATCTAGATGTTAGTTCAACTCTACTAGCGAAGATAATAGTCCGAAGAACATACCGGCGTCAAGAAGCATGGATTTCCTGTAACAGACGAAGTGCCAATATCGAGACGTCTAAAGACTGCATATAAAGCACGCCCCACAGGTGTCATATGTGCCTCCTTTCCTCTCGCAACAATCATATCCCTAGCTCCCAACATGTGGACACCCATCTTCATGTTCTCGCCAGACCACAACTCAAACATTCCCATCAAGATAGCTGTCGCCAAAGGTGCATACGAAGTCATAGACTCATGTTCTGCAAGCGCCCTTCCGTGTGCCATAAGGGCTCGATGATAATGTGTCGGAGCTTCAACCATAAGATATCTTTGATCGTTGTCCCTCAACCCAACCTGCAAGGCTGCAAATGCAAGCATGGCTTCCATAAGTGCTGGAGATTCCTGCGCCATGGCAGGAATGTATTTCGACCATAGATTAATATACGATGGCGAGGTATATTGTAATCGTGGAGCAGTAACTGCAAGATATGCCTGTAGGAGATAATGGTCGCCGGGTTGCTTCAAACTCGGTGGTTTCGCGGGGGCAATGATACGGGTAGTCGGACTGAACCCTCTGAGTGGCATCTGGATTTCCTCCAAGATATCTGGAGGGAAGTGTGGCAAGCATGTTGTAAATTCTGATACACCGTCGTACCCCTGGAAAGGCACACCAGCCTTGAAATCGACGGGCGACTTTAGAACGGGAGGGTCTGCGACTTGGAAGTGACTGTCCGCCAATACAACAGCCGTGCCCAGTCCATCATCTCCCTCTGGCGAGTCTGCATCTTCGCTAGAACCAGACTCGGAACTGTTGGCCTGATCCTGCATCTGCGACAGCAGGTAGGCCTTGAATTGTTCTTTTCGCTCATCGCTTAATAACTCCTCCGACTCGTCGTCTCCCTGTATTATTAAAAATAAATTAATAAGTCGAGTCAATTTATTTTAAACAGGAACACCATATGGGGAACAACGTACCGAGGCCTTTCTCTTCCGGCTTTTACGAGGCCCGTTGATAGCTTCATTCCGTTTGACGAGCTCTTGTAATATCTGCTCCACATTGACTGCATTGTTGGAGAACGTCAGCGCGTTGTCGTCAGGGAAGCCATACAAAGATGCAACATCCACAGCTGAGATGTTTCCCAGAACCATCTTCAATCCGAACGCGAAAAGCAAGGAACAACCAGGCAAAGCAAAGAACGATGAACGAATAATGACGACACTGTCCGTCGGAGAGTTTCAGGGGAAACGACGTTTGAATGATACTACTTTTATAACAACGGCCATAAAAGTCCCGTATCAGAATAAGAAAGAAAAAAGGAACCCACATCGAAGCTGGTACAGGTGCACCTGGTATTGGGACATGCATGGTTTGGCCATGGGAATTGAAGGGCGGTAGGCCTCAACCTCGACTTTACAGCCTCGGATCATCTCCACGATATCGAAAGCGCAGGTGGACAGGTGCTAATGCTAAGTTGAGATAAAGGCATCGCGAGAGCTCTATCTTAACTCCACGCTGACATGACGCGCTATGTGTGTAAGGGAAGCTTCAGGTGCTTCTAATTCTGAGGATTGGGGGAAGAGATAGGCACCACCATCAGATACAAGAATAACCAGGCTTCCAATTTAACGGATCCAAGCCTAAGCCGACTCCACAGCGGCATGAAAGAAATGGCTGAGAATTTGGCATATAACGGCACATCTGCTATATGCACATCTACGACACCTGCGAAGTGTCCGCTGAATTTCGGATCGCATTTCCAAAACCGAAGGGCTGCGACGGATCAGGGGAATAATGCGAAACCCGACGAATCAGACGGGCCCCACATGAGAAACATTACAAAACAGGCAAATCTGCATGGTGACAAACAAATACTGGGCATTCGATTTCCAACGCAGCTAAAGAGGATCGGGAACTTACAGAGTTGGTCTTCGACTTGGCTAACCCGCCTAGGGATCTCAGGTGAGCGTTTAGGAGACCTCATCCCTCGTGCGATCACATTACTGTCGGTGTAGAGTGTCGTTGCTGACGGTGTGGGCGGGAATCCAAAGTCGGGAGGGGGAGGATGATACGCCGCCATTGCTCCATAAGGAATCGATTCGGTTGTTGAACTGTCTGCGGAATGGTCTAGAGGCACATCGTGGGGATAGTAGTATATTTGGCCACCTCCATCGTCGCTCGTACCGCTGTAAACGTTATAGTAATACTCGTTCTCGTCGAACGTGTATCTCTGATCGGTTGTCGACATATTTTGTCTTGGTATGCAATAACAAATTACTTGCTGCTTTCAATGCAGGACCCGATATAGCCAGCGCTAACAGTATTTAAAAGGTTCCTCACAGAGATCCTCAAAATACCAATCGGATTTCCCAAGAAAGTCGAGGCGATTATGTGTTTTCGCTACGTAACTTTCGTTCCGGAATCTGTTTGAAAATCAATGAGTGCTTTCCATTAACAGCAGGTCGTGATGTCGAGCAGGTGAAAGTGGGCTTTTGCGCTATAACCTCCAGGCAGACAGGGGTTGCCGCAATCGACAATTGCAGATGCAGGAACCAGGCTTGCGTCTGTGCTTGGAAACCGATCGATGGCGAACCGAGATTGCAGAGGGATGCGAAATTCCCGACGTCGGTGACGAAAATAGGGTTTTTCGGGTTAAAAATATAACCTTCAAGAGAATATAGGTTGTGGGAAATGTTGGGGGAAATCCCACAATTTCTGAATGGGAAAGCGGATGCCTGTTATCCTTCTCAACTTCGCGATGTGGGCCTCGAGGAGCAATCGTCGCTAAGGCGGTCTGCGGCACAAAAGCTTGGTGCGAGAGTGTTCGGGATAATTTGACCTTCCGAGATTGGGGGGTTTAAGTGGCTTGCTATCAAAGTTCCCAAATCTGCTGATTCTCTGTCGCATAAAGCGGGCAGAGCTTTAATTCGTCTGAAGGACTGCGGCGTTGGTATGTATGCGCTGCAGGGTCAGAACAGCTCGTCAACGGTCGACTGGTAGCTACTTCAAGCAGGTCGGATGCGACTCGAACGCCAGGGTAAGTATCGTGAGAACCCGAAAGATATCGCAGCAGCGGCAGCGGCAGCCAAAATGTGTCGAAGACAGCGATTAACGCAACTAATTAATTGACGACGGGTAGCGGCTGCTTATAAACTAAACACGCTCTCGACCGTATTGTCTACACTTTAGCTTTTGAGTGCGGCCGTGTGGGGGAAAGGAACAAAGAGAAAAGAAAAGTTAGTCGAGGAGTCGGTCGAGGGAAACAAAGCTTAAATGCATCGGGACTCGGGAAAGTCTACTGCTCTTATGGAAGCAATTGCGAATGCAATAGCCCGTGAGGAGTAAAATTTAAACTGTAAGAAGCTCGGTATCCGATGAGCAAGGGCCAGGACAAAAGCAAGATCGAATTGGGATCAATTCCTAGGATCCTTTTCACGGCATCTCCGCTGATATAGCATGGCACCGGTTTGGTCCAGGCGCATGGTTCGAGCCCAGAGCTTAGCGGGAGCAGCAGGTTGAGTGGTGTAGCGGGACACCAGACACACCTTCAACCACAGGCTGTCGAACGTGCTAGGATTGCGGTCTGTATTCCGCACTGCTCATTTCAAAAATCGCCTTCTGAAGTCTGGTTCCCTTCGCTTTGGGTAACAGAAGGGGGTGGGAGAACGAAGAGGCCATTGGCGGCAGGGTCTAGACGACAATGGTAACCTGCTTATATTATACAATGATATTATCGGACCCGTCACCCCTCAAGCCCCTACACGCAATATGCAATCTACAGGACGTTTACTTTCGAGACGCCTGTGGGGAAGCCCATTCACGATGGCCCATAGGCGCACAAGTATCTGTACTTCGACCTGTCCGTGTTTCGTACTTACACACATTTCTGCATTTGTGCTAATGCACCGTGCTTCGCGCAATCTATACACATTTGAAAATAAAATTATAAGAAACAACTTGACGGAGCCTTTTTTTTTATTTTTTTCGACCTTGCTTGCCCGGGCTAATCGCCGCATTGACACTTAGAGAAATTTGATATCATACGATACAGAAAATAGCCCCAAAAAAACTTGGCTTTGTTTCCCTCGCCAGCTCGCCAGTTCTTCGATTATTCTGCACATGTACCCACCCAATATATTACTGGAATCAGCCGACATCTATCCCGTCGATTTCCCAAAATCTCTCGCCTTTCCCTGCCGTCTGATGATTGCCATATAACGCCCGCATTCCTTGCATGGGGGGCGGTCGATCTTCCTTCTGGTACCAGAGTGTCTATTGGTAGCCAGTCGATTTTGCATACGCCTCTTCCTTTTACCACTTTGTCCGCACACACACACCATGCCAGCCAGAATCCCGACAGTCTCCCTTGCAGGGTCCAGGGTGGTGGTTATCCGCAAGCCTTACCTTAAATGAGATTCGGGGCGCTGGGAACCACGACTATCAAGACCGAAAACCCCAATGGCGAGCAACTTTCACAACGGTCAATACCATTTCTGCAACCAATATGTGGGTTCTGTTGGTCCCGTTATCCAGCAAAAGCTGCCGGCCCAAACGGCTGAATCGACCCGCTTGCATATAATTGATTGATTGTAGACGGTATATGTACTTTATTCACATCGGCTATGTGAAATGACCTTGCAGTTGGATAAATTCGTCCCGTTCGCCCCGGATATCGTCGATGGAGGGATTGAAAAAGCAAGAACACTGTCTGGAAGAAAGGCCTCGATGGCGAAGCTTAGCGCCTTAGTTTTCAGTATCAAATCTCGGACCCCTCAATGAGAGGAGATCGGTTTTTTTTTCTTGCTGACAGCTTCTCCAGTAGAGTTCAAACGTGGTATCATTATCTCCATTCGTCATTAGCTTTTTTTTAATTTGCTGACATACAACGTCTATACTCCTTAAAAAGAGTTACAAAACCCAAGCATCCTCTGTTCAAGGGCATACCTTGGAAAACTTTAGAATGCTATATGTGGGCACCTAGATGGTATCTCTACCTGCAGCACAATATTACTCCGATTTTCTCGACCCGATTTAATTTCAATTGGTAAAAATCCAACGAGTCGGCGAGAGGGAGGAGGATCTAGGCCCTTGCCTCAATCCACCCCTTGCTGCATCTGTCCGGCTTTAAGGTGGGGCTGCTTCGATATCTCATCGACAGATTCGTGACACCGCCCTCCGAATGTGGATTACATTACGAGGACGAATGGGTCCCTGCGGCGGGGTTAACGATTTTTTGCGAGGATATCCCCAAAAGTTTGTGGTTTCAATGGAGCAAAATATCGAAGAATGGGCTCTAAATTCTTACTCCTTTGTGAGGCTCGAGGAGAAGATCTTATATGCACATGATCTGGCTTCCCCATATTGAATTCGTTTGTCCATTGTTGAAACATCGATTATAATACTTATCTGAAACTTCAACGTTTTGGACCGTTTTGGGCCCGTTGACCCGTCGGTCCTTCAATAATTGAAAGGGTCCTAATCTTGCTCTCGACACGAGCTGCCGTAGCGAACGTGGGGGTTTGACTTTTCAGCACTGATTATGGAGACCGTTCCGAATCTAGTGAGCATATCCACTGCTCGTGCTCAACAAAGCCAACAAATAGTTACAACATTACCGCTCTAAATATTCTGCACATGATATCTCGTAAACTATCCCAACCGGCCGGAAACCTTTCTGGTAAAAGGGATCCGTATCACAGCCTAAGCATGCTAGTAAAAACCCGCATTAGCTTCGTCCCAAAGAACCGTAGAGCCAAAAGAACCAGGTTCGTAAATTCAATTTCTGCGCGCTCTCCTAAGAAGAAAAGAAACCCACCACCTCGTTTAAAACGCCAGCCCCTACCGAACCTTCATTTCCAGCAGTTTGGGTCCCAAGAAGCCTGCTAATAGTTGCGGCGTCGATAATCCCTCTTCGCTGCGCTGGGTCCTACTAAACTAGCTGCATGGTCGACGCTTGTGCTGCAGTGGGTACCGGTACATGACCCCTCTTCCCTGTGTGGCGGCCATGTGAGCTGCCAACGGAGCTGAGTTTGATTGGAAAAGATGCCTGTCTATATCAACCGATCTCCACCACAAACCGGTGGTGCATACGGGCACTGGATTTCTTGGGACGCTTTTTGTGGTGTGTCCTTCAGATGGGTAGTTCCGGCTTGCATGTGTATCCCGCGAAGAATTTATACACCCTTATTCAATGATTTGATAATCGTTTGAAAGATTTTCTCCTGATAGCCATTATACTGTAATCGATATGCATATTCCGTCGGTCGTGGGTAATTTCGTGATACCCCGACTCAACCGCAGCGCGCAGCCAGACCCTGCATCCAATTTTAAATTCGGCCTTGAGTGATGTGTAGAATGTTTATGGAAGACAGATTCCAGCCCGCATGTCTGTCGACCCTTGACAAGCTGAATCGCACTCGGAATCTGCACAGAATAAAAATGGTACGACAACGTTGCAACATATATTCATCTTCCCCTCTATTAATTCTCTCAAATAAAAGTATGGTAAAAGATATTTACAAGGGCCCGTGCGTCAAGAGACTCACGAGCAGAACCTATGGTTCGCGCCGTTGACGGGAAGCTCGGTATGTATGCCATATGCACCGTTGAGGCTGAAAAGATGGAAGTGAAATAAAAGAGCAAACAAGGATTCGAAGGATCTTCTGCAAAAATGGGAAACGCCGGACGAAAGCTAATAACTCAAACGAACGAATCAGTTGCTGGAGTTCGCCTACACAGCACTGACAGTACCAAAAATCATAACAGAAAGGAATAGGGAAAAGCAGCAGGGTATCAAGAAGGCCCTGGTATACGCAAGGCAGAAAAAAGAATGGGACCGGTGGGCTCTTTCAGGCAATCCTGAACACGGTCTTTTGTGAACGAGAAGATTCCCGCTTCACCGCCCAACCCTTCAAAGCAACCACTAGCGTCTGGTAAGCCATCAACAGGGCAGTTATGCCTAAGGAAAGAGTGAACGCGAACATGCCGTCGACGTTCATGGCATCGAAAGCATTGATTGTTTCGGAGTTCTATGCCTTGATTAGTTTCAATTTCATCATGATATGGGATCGTAATCAACTTACACTCAGACAGAAAACCAAACCACCCGCCATCAAGGCGAAAGCAGCCAATGGCTCGGTAAATGGTCGAGAAGGGAGGTACGACGTTGGCGGCTTCAAGAAGATGAGCAAGAAAGTTCCCAAACGGAACACTGCAGCACCCGACAAAAGCAAACCCCACTAAAACCCGTAGATCAGTCAATCTTGTCCCGTCGAGAGCCGAAAAGGAAAATGCATGCAAAGACTCGCTTACCTGCTTGTGTAACATGGTGCCAAGCATCTTCTCCTGGTGGTGGCTACCCATGAGGATTCCGAGCATGAAGATGACTAGTGCGGGAAAGACATTCATGCTTTGTCGGAACTTCGGCTTCTCCTGGAACATGGTCTGTGGAACCGCCATCTCGTACTGGTTGATGACAATCTGGGCATCCTCAGAGTAAACGTTGTTCAAAAAACCCCGAATCCGTTCAGATTCAGTCAAGATACCAAGCAACCCGCCTCCAAGAAACCAAAAAGCAATCGAGGCGTGCTCAAGGTCACCCATGTGCCACGCTTCACCCCATCCACCCAGATGCTCGAGCCAAACGTTTGTGAAACCATAGGTAAAAATGAGAGCCGACTCGACCATTTCGGCGGATTTGATGTTCGCTCGAAACTTTCCAACCATCGACGCATCGGGCTTGATGTTCCATGCCCAACCAAGGTCCGCGAAGCAACCCAAATATCGCCCAAGGGTGAAGATACCATAGTAGAAGAAAATGCCGCCCTTGATGATGTGCGCAAGGCCAGTGAAAACCATGCCGCCTTTCTATAAAAAATTAAGCACGAATTAGCAACCCGGATATTTTACCGTATCAATTGTTTGATTGCATGAATACTTACGAAGACACCAGTATAGGTAGAAGCACCTGTAGTAATCAGCATGAAGGACCAGATAAGCAACAAACGCTGCGAAATCTGATACCCAACGTTGGCGACGGTGATCCACCTCTGCGCGACAGTGAATCGCGGGACATACTTCTTTGCAAGTTTCTCGAACCTGGTTTCCTCTTCGACAGGCTTGAGTTCTTGCTCTTCGTGATCGTTATACAGGGGCTCCTCCTCTAACGAAGGGGATCGCGACGATGGGCTATGATCTGATCCACCATGCGCACTATCGCTATTCCATGACCCTTGGCGGTCGTGGGACTCCATGCGTTGGTACCGTGCGGCCGCAGCGGCCATCAACGACGACGCTTCCTCTTTCTTCGGAGCATCACTGCTCTTCGCGACAGAGAAAATCACGCCGACAACGGTCTGAACGGTAAGAATCGCGACAGCGACCCATCCCATCCGATGATGGGCGTTTGCCGGGTAGAGGTCCGGAGTTTGAGCATTGTAGATAACGGAAAGGAAGATAGCGAAGCCGTTGACCGCGAGGAAGATGAACTGGACTGGGATGTGAAGATTTGATTTGGCAACCGCGAACATTATCGCTATTCCGGTCGGACAGCCACACTGTTAGCCACGAAATACCGGCCGCATTGCATTGCATTGACAGATTTGAGAAAAATAAATTGGCTGAACTTACACACTGGCAGGACGAGAACCCAGTTAATTACCATCAGGATAATATGGCCATATATCAACCATCTTGCTGTCGATAACCTCCAATATGTATCTGCGTCATCCGAATGCGCCGGTACATTGAGCGATGCATTATGATCCATGCCGCCCATGTCGCCCTTCATATCCATATCTTTTTTCGCTTCTTCTTCTTCGTCGCCGTGTGCAGCAACCAAGGCGAAGTCACACACAGCAAGCAGAGCCCATGCTAACAGCCACCGCCTTGAGACTGCCATTGCTTCTTGTCCCAACTGACTGCTGTGGAATCAAATAAAGGAATTTCGAAATGAGGGTCGTTAGTAAAAAACGAAGGTCGGCGCAGAGATTAATTAATAGTGCCTGTCTGTTAATTCTGTTTTTTCGCAAATGGTGGTAGGTTTCCGTTTCCAACAACCGTCCCGTGATTTAGGAACCCTTTTGAGGAAATTGAGAAGAATAAAAAAATAAAAAATAAAAATCGCTGGTGAGAAATCTCTATCGGCAGCTCAACTGTGCCGTCTGGACGAATCCCAAGAAGTTACAACAGTCTTTATATTCCGCAGGCGCTTAAACATCCCACCATTCTATGATCTAATCGGTCGACGGTTGGTTGACTTTATCGAAATGTCTCAACGACGACAATTAAGTAGTCCTCCTAAGCCGCTAGCTGAAAATGAATCTTTTGAAGAGGCCCGTGTGCGGTGAATGGTGGGAGCAAGCTAGTCGGAGGGGGTGGCAGATGTGTATAGGGCAGTTTCAAGGGAGAGTCAAGCCTTTAAGAATAACTTCAGACAACCTCAAAACTGTTTCCGCACGCTAAAACAACTGCGCTGCGCTGTTGCGACTTTATAAAAAATTTATTCACCGTTTTCGCGGACCCTTTCGGATTTTATACTGTCTGTGGAAAAAGGGCAAGACAAGGCGACATCATGTCATGGTCATGGCCTTCTTGGTTTTGAAGGAGTGCTTCCTAATATTAAAAACAACCGTCTGGGCGAAACCAACCGAAGCCTCTTAGCTACAGGCCATGACGATTCGCAATCAAACTACATTCCTCATCTCCCAAGAGAACGATACCTGTCAGGAGGAGCACAGCCGATGCGGAATTATGTATCTCCAAGGTGTACATGCAAGGTTATCGACGACAATGCCCAAGACGGCTACGTGTGAAGCCCTAAAGAGCCCGGTAGTCGCCGGAAATCTTAATTCCAAGGCGCTCTTCTACCTCAAATTCGGTCGATGCATCGAACCAGCGGACGGATGATTCATGAATTGTGTATACGAACATGGTAAAGCTTCACCCAGCACTTCGACGGCGGGACCAGCGGGGACAATTGGCTGCAAGCTGATTGATAGTGTAATCAGCTTTGTTTTTTTTCTCTTCTGTTCTTCGCTCTCGGGTTTCGGAAATAATGGATGCCCCGTTGAGACTTCAAGGATGGCTACCCTTAAGTTTCCTAGTGGCGTTCGTTTTCGGGTCAATCGTAGTTTTAAGCTTTGATCTTACCGGCCTTGAAGTTATTCGACGAATCCTCGTGAACATTTTGTCTGCGCGAAAAAAATCATGCATGGCAGGAGTACATCGCATATACGCACCCACAGCTGTGCCGGGAACCGCAAACCACAGGTAGCCGGCAAGTCTACAGCTTTGACACTCAATGGACCCACGCGTAGCCACCGTTGGCCAGGGCTTTCAGTTTTTTTTTTTGTTTCCTGAGAGCTCGATATCGAATAAGGATCTATGACGATCCGCCCGCCTTTTTTGCTTTTAGAAAACCTTCTTCTCGGTTGGCGAGGCATGCACGCTTGGTGGGTCCGCCTAAGCTTTATCCTTGTCCCATGCATCAAATGATGCTATGGCGGCCTGCTTACCAACTTTTTCTCACTTTGACCTGTTCTTACTCTGTCACCCTGCAGCTGAATATCAGCGCGAAAGCAAAAGCGGGGCATTCCAGCTACTAACGAGCCACAAGCTGCAAAATACTTCGAGGTAGAGGGAGAGAGCATAAGCTTGTGAAAGGACTCTAGGAAGCTCTAACACAGACCGCAGGTTATATTGGCGACGGTGTTGCATCAATCAGACCACAGGCCGATGTTTTGCATTGTGATTCGCCAGTTCTGGGTTTACCGGTAAACCGTGTCCTTCGTTTTGACTTGCCCGACCCTTAAGACTTACAACTTATCAAATTTGCACATTTCTTGCTCACCTCACTGTCATCTGATCTTTTCACTCGGCGTCGGTTTCATGGGTTAAAAATTGACGATCCGGCATATATCGGTCTTGTCGGAGCTTGGTAATGGGGTTCGGGTCGTACGATGGAATTATTAGACTTGCGATATTTCGCATTATCTCATCCCATTCGGAATCCGCGGATACTATACTTGTTTCTGTGAATTTAGCCTCGATAGCCAACAGCTTTTGCATTCGGGCTTTTTAGGTTGTCTTCGTCCCACATAGAGCTTGGCGTCAAGGTTGCTAGAGTTCCTTAATCTGGCGAGAGTTCCTTGACTTAGAGTTACGGGAAGAAGGGTAACGTCAGGTATCACGATCGATTTTGGTCTTGGATGCTTCCGGTACATGTCGATGTATACATATACCACATCCCAAAGTTCCCGCAAAGTTCAATAGTAAGATAGAGAATCTGACGTCGTAAGGTAGCCCGCATGATTCTGGATCTCAAAAATGATATAACATTTTTTTTTTTTTTTTTTTCTTTCTATATAACGCCCGAAAACGGTTTCTGATTTTTCAAGGTCGATATTTTATATTCGCTGGTGTATGCTAACTAGTGCTCTTCCTTCTCCCACTTAAGCCTCCCACTCTCGAAATTCGCATAACACCTAAACTCATTACTCAAACCTTGCGCATGTCGGACCTCAAACTCGGTGCACCTGACCCCAGCCTTCCTGTACATCTTATCAACCACGCCCTTCATCCTTTCACCTGTGCAAACGATAATTCGTTGCTGTTGTCGTGATCCGACGCCATCCGGTCGGTCCGTAATATCACCGATTGTTCCCGCCCAGGATTTCGCTAGCCATCGAACTGTAATAGCAGCTGCATATAAAAAAAATTCACAGACACCCCGGTAATACATTAGCCCGCGCAACTTGACCATGAAAAAAAATTCAAGATCATTCGTAGAAAATCGTGATCGTGAGGGGTGGGTTGCTTTATAATATTCTTCCAGTAGATGCAGGGAAGATCAAATTTCTGCCCGACGAGTGGGCCTCTTCGTTGGATTTTGAGCTCACCTTTTGTCTGGCCTAGACGGTAGTTACAACGTTGTTAGTAAGCTTTATCTTTACTCCGCAATTTGAAACATCGTAACCCTCCGCTATCACAAGCATTATAATACGAGTAATAGTCATAAGCCTTAAGTATCGTATAAAATACGTCATCTCGACGAGAGTGATAAGATTAAACAAATGCGGAAAAAAGATAGAAACGTCAACTTCTAACTTACAGTCCTCAGATAAAAACGGCGGATCCACTAGTACCCTGTCAAAGAAACATTTGAACTTTAACGGTAACTTCAAGGGTTCATTGAAGTCGTAAAAAGTAAATTCGGTGCCGAATAGCGCGAACCTATTGTCATACTCGAAGAGGTGTATATTGCACTTCGGCACTAGTCCGTCTTTCTATTTCCATGAATCATAACGTATGAAACCGGGTTAATAATGACTTCTCTTGATCCGCTCTCTTGGCTAGAAATGCAAAATGCATGCAGGAATATTGTTATGGGTCTTGTCTAGCGATCCATGGAGGTCCATGGGATCTATCGCTATCGTCCGAGGCTTCCTAGCTAGCTAGCTAGCTATTGTCGAGTCGGAACCTTCAACGATCCGAATCCGAGAGCTGTAGCTAGCTCGACCATAGCTATCTGCATATGCTCGCACAAGCTGTACAGGCTGCAGAACAGGCCCTGGACCCTGTCAACCCCACCATTGGGCACTGGTAGCCGTCATGCAGCACAAAGGTGGGGACTTTGCAGCAAACAAAGATCAAGAAAAATCATCTGGTACACTGGAGGGGCTCACCATCAAATTCTTCAACTTCACAAAGACACTATTTTAGCCTATTAGCTGCTATCCAAAGAGGTAAATAAAATAATTCTCGAAAAACCTCGGTATCCCCATCGATACTTCCTTTTGTCCAAACCAGAAATGTTTTGCAAGGTCTACTTACCTCGGCGCACTGACCAGCGCAACATTGTCCCCTTCCCCAACCCCCTCCACCAGCTCCTCGGCCAAAGCTTTGCTCGTTTCATCGTCGTACCAGAACTGACTCGCATTCCAATCGGCCTCGAAATCTTCCATGGTCACCGCTGCAGCACTGCCAGTAGCGGCGGATTTTCGCTCCTCATCGTCGGCTTCGGCTTGGGCTTTTAATTCCTCGAATCGCTTTTGTCGTGCATCCTTTTCTTGCATAAACTCTTGGAGGGCGGAGAGTGTCGACGCCGATAGCCTTTCCTCCCCATATAGAATTATTATTATTTATTCCATTTTGTCTTATTTCGTAGAAAATTTGACTTTGTTGTATGAAAGTCTCTTCGAATAAATTCTTTTGTCGTTTGAAGCAGTTTAGCACTCACTGCAAGTCGTCGTCCTCCATCTTTAAAGCCCTTTTATATCGTGGACCACCCTTGCTCTTCGAAGTGGCAACCTGTCGTGAAAATAGGGTTTCCTGCAGATAGGTATCCTCGTCTCCCCTCTGGAGAATAGATTGCGGCTGAGCAAAAGTACAGTCGGACTGAGTCGTGTCGAAGAAAAAAAGCGATGGATCAATGGATTTAGGTTGGGTTGGAAGCTAGGTTTTGCAACCTATCGGTTAAAAGGGACCAAGAAGTTTCGATGAGATACAAACGTCGTTCAGGCGCAACAAATCCCAACTGCAGCCTTCGGCCTGAACGACCACAGGTACCTTATACGATGTACGATCTTATAACCGGATAAAGCTGGGAAAGAGGCTAAAGGATTCCACACAATCGATGCATGCTTCTTTCGTATAGCTAGATTCTATGCTACATGCAATTCTCTTTTTCCTTGAGACCTCCAAAATGCAGATGACGCCAGGCCATGCTCAATGACACCGCCGCAACCCGAAGCAGAAACGCCAAAGGAATATATCATAATCATAGCATCAATAAAAGGCTATTATAGCTAAACATTTCGAGACCCAAGAGGCCGAAGAGAGACACGGATAGTGAACCACGGAACACACGGGCCTAATTACGGACCATGAAGTCCTGATTCTCAATGGTCACACTCTTCGTCATTTGGTTCACCTTGTACACACCCACCAACCGTGAGGCAAGCTCGAACTAAAGATAATATTAGAAATATGTCAAGGTATATGTACGCTGATGATGGGTGGGAGACTTACCATATTGTTACGGAGAGAAATGACAATGAACTGTGCATTCTTCGTCCGTTCCTTGATGTAAGAAGCAACGATGGAAACGTTCCTGAAATCCAGGGCGGCATCGATTTCGTCCATGACGTAGAGGGGTGTAGGCTTGTAATGATGCAGAGCGAAGACCAATGCAAGTGAGCTCAAGGTCTATAAGTTGTTAGCATAGCCCCACCTTGCTAATACCAAGGGATCATATCTCACCTTCTCACCACCCGACAAATTGGAAATATTCTTCCAACTCTTCTTCGGCGGCATAACACTGAACAGAATCCCCTCCGAGAAAGGATCCAAACTATCCACCAATTCCAATTCCGCATTACCTCCCATCGTAATCATCTGGTACATCTCCTTTAGTCTTAGAGAGATCATACTGAAACCCTCCATAAACTCATCTAGCCTTCGCTTCCGTAGGTCGTCGCACCGCTTCTTCACCGCATCACGTTCGGCAACCGCGGTATTCAGATCCCCACTTCGCTCGTTATACTCCGCCACTCGCCTCTTATATTCCTGTAGTACGCCAAGTTCGACGTTGACGTTTTGAAGCTTCTCTTCCAGAATGACAATCTCGGCCTTCAGTTTCTCCTTATCCATGTCCACGAGTTCGTCATTCGAGTAGACTGGTATCTGATTCGGAGCATCCGGCATCTCATCACCTTCAATCTCAGAGAGACTCTGGAGTGACAGTTTAGTAAACTTCTCCCTCCAGTGAGCATATCTCTTTCGATTATCGGTTAAGGCCTTTTCGTGCTGCTCAAGCGTATTCTTCATGTCAATTTCCGTGCCTCGGGCTTTGCTGATTTCTGAGGCCTTCTCGTCAAGCTCCGCCTTAAGTTCCGCCAGCTTCTCCTTACACTCATCGGTGAACTATTCTTCGTTAGCCCCGAACTAAATCGGTAATCGCGTAGATATTTCGCACTCACATCTTTCTGCGCCTCCGCTGCTTTAACCGCCTCGTACGCCCTCCCTGCATGACTGTTCATCTCCTCCGTCAACTTCCCAAGATCCCTCTCCACACCCTCCAGTTCCTTGGTCGCACTCTGCTCAGCCTTCTCATTCTTCTGCCTCGCTTTCTCAGCCTTCACCCTGGAAGCTTCTGCAACCGTCATTTCCTCGTTCAACGTATCAATCTTCTCCTTGATACCGTCCACTAAAGTCTTTTGGCTCCTCAACCTAATACCTCCAATCTCCATAATCTTATCCTGCAAAGCCTTGATCTCTGCCTCGGCGCCCGCGGTTTCACTGTTGAGCTTAGCGATATGATCCTGTAGGACAGCGATCTCTTTCTCAAAAGCCCTAATTTCACCAAGGTGCGATGACGATGGTTTATTTTCTGTCTTGAGTTCCTCCAGTCGTCGCTGTGCATCCAGCCCAAGCTGTTTCTTCGCCTCAAGCTCCAGATTGAGTTTCTTGAGCCGAGTCTCCATCTTGGGTACCTGGTCTTTATTCTCGCGTAGGGCATCCTCGATGGCTCGTAGTTGCTTTTGGAATTCGGACCACGTTTGTTCGTGAGTCTCTCGTTCGGCTTCGAGTTTTGCGACAGCTTCTTTCGTCGTTGAAGCAACTAACTTGCTTGACATGCCGCCCTTTGAGACCCTGTTGCCACCACCGGACATGGTACCGGACTTGTCAATTAATTGACCATCTAACGTGACAACCCTCCACCTCCTTGCTCCGTATGCAATACGATTCGCTTGTGTTAGATCGTTAGCGACCAGCGTGTCCTGTAGCACACTGTAAAAAGCTGGTCTGTAGGCATCAAGTTTCGGCTTGACGAGATCGAATAATCGAGGGACGTTCTCCGGCGTCTGAATCGGGCTGAGATCCCGCTTGGCCAATCGATCCAGAAGAATAAACTTGGCTCGACCAAGGTTATTCTTTCTTAGATGAGCAATACATTGTTCACCAACATCGACAGTGTCCACGACCATATTCTCAAGGGCCGGGCATGCCGTAGTAATAGCGACATCGTATTTGGCATCGATTGCTCCAAGGTTACCCAGTCGACCATGGAAACCCTCGATTCTGCCCGTTTCCTTCAACCTCATTAAGCCGCTGAGAACGTTCCCTTGATTCTGGGTAGCTGACAAAGACGCCTTCGCCTCATCCGCCTTCTGACGAGAATTCGACAAAGTAGACTTGATATCTGGTTCTTGCTTCTGAAGCTCAGCGAATTCCGCTTCGAGCCTCTTAATCTCTCTCATAACGGCTCTACCTTCTTTCTGACCAGATTTGAAGTCGGCATCGAGAGCTTCATAAGCCTGCTGGATGGAAACGATCTTCGCTTCAGCTTCTTCCACAGCCTTCTGACCAGCATTAGCTCTCTCGTGCAGAATATCCAGTTTACTCTGAATAACCGCGATCTCGTTCTGCTTGATCACAACTTTCTCCTTCCAGGGCTGAATCGCGGCTTCCTTGACCGAGATTTGCTCTGATAGTCCTCGGGTTTTATGCGCCAGTTCATCTCGGATCTGTTGGAGTACCACTTCCTCCTGCTTCATCCTATTCTCCAGCTGTGCAATCTCTGCCGTATTTCTATTGACGTCGTCGGTGTATCGCTGTATGAGTCCCACCTGCTCGGATCCCGCCAATCGACTCGAATTCAGGGTCTTCTCTGCCTTTTTCTGCTTATTCACCAAAAACTTCTTCTGCTCCTCAAACTTAACAGTGTCCTTCTCGAACTTCGCAGCCTCTTTAACCATCGCCGCTGTCTTCTTTTCAATATTCTCGAAGTCCTTGACGCTCTGCTTGTAGTCCTTCTCAAGTTTCTTAACCTCCTCTTCCTTCCCCTGATGTTTATCCTGCTCCTCTTGCAGTGAAATCTGCAATTGATTCATCGAGTCCTCCGTAAACGCAATGTTCTTCTCACAATCGGACATGTAAACCTGGTACAATGCGCCTTGTTTCATTGCCAGCTCATTCTCGTTGTTGATGTAAGCCACAGCCGCGTTCTTGGGTGCTTCCAGATTATCCTTTTCTTTCTCGACAATCTGCACTCTTGACTGCTTTTCCTGACACACTTCGTTGAGCTTCTCAACTTCTGCGGCGGATTCTTCGATTGGTTGTTTGTAGCTGGAGGTACCGATGATATCTTCGAGGTATTCGAGCAATCCGTCGTCGTGCTCGCCTTGGGCCTTCGGTTTCATCTGCGCAATACTTTCAACTTCGCCCTGTAGAATCAAGAAACGTTTGTGATCGAGATCGACGCCGCGGTCTTTGAGGAGGCTGGTTACTATCTTGTAATTACTGGTTTTGCCGTCAATATAGTAATTGCTCGAGTTATTCCTGAACGCCTTCCGTGAGATAACCAAAGTAGAATCCGGAATAATCTCCGTCCCTGTCGGTAAATCGATAACTTCTTGGAAATGTACCTCAACCTCGCAAAATTCTAGGTTAGGATGACCGGCCGAATTGTGGATTAATGCTGAAAGTTTGCCTTGGCGCATTTTGCTTGCTCGGAAGCCGAATACGAAGAGAAGGGAGTCGATGACGTTGGATTTGCCGGAACCGTTGGGGCCTACTACTGACGTGAACGAAGAATGGAAGGGACCGACTTCTTGTCTGCCAGCGTAGGATTTGAAGTTCATCATAACGAGATGGGTGATGACTATACGGGCCTTAGGGCCAACGGGTTCGGGTGGTGGAGGGGTAGGAATACGTGTTTTTGGCGTAGCTTCCAGAGGGACTTGAGATTGGGGTTCGACTTTTGTGGGAGATGCGCCATTGACATTGTTGTTTATCTCTGCGAAGGGCGATTTGGGAACGTTCGGGCTCTGTGGTGCTTGAGACTCGGATCGTGCTTCTTGGGGCGCAGATTTTTTGATTGGAGTTCGCAGTATTTGCTGTTGCTGGGTTCGAGATGGACTAGCAAGTACTATCGTGTCCGAAGGTGGTAAGCTATCTCGAGGTACCGATCGCCTTGGTGTAGCGACCTTAACAGGAGTAGGAATGGTTTCTGGAGCAGGTGTGGATTCATATTCCATGGCGTCTTCTGCAGGTGCTGGAACTATTGGCTCCTCCACTTCTTCGACCTTTGGTTCTGGAGCGGCTTTCCGTTTACTGCGCGGTTTTGGAGCCGGCTTAGCTGGTGACGGCGCCGCAGTTGAATTCCTAGCCGGTCTACCTCGTCTCTTAGGAGGTGGAGGTGGCGGGGTTTCTTCCTCCTCTTCTTCCTCCTCTTCTTCAGATTCTTCCTGCTGAACCTGTTCTTCCTCGTCGTCGCTTTCCTCGACGACGACTCGTTTGGAAGCCGCTCTTCTGCTTCGGCCAGCCATCTTGGTAGGAGCTAGATTGGTGTATCGTTTTTCGAGTATACGGGAGGTACAAAGGACGGAAAGGGTCGAAGCTGCACGGAGCAGCTGATATCGCGGGATAGACGCGGTTTTGTATTTTCGCGATAAGATATTTGGATTGGGACGTGTGGAGGGGCTCTTGGAGCTAAGCTAGCAAATCTGATACCATAGCTTGCTTGGAGCGTGTGGCAACCAAATGTGTTGCGCGCGGTAAACAAACAAATAGAATATGCACAGCCACATATAACGGTTGTGGCGCAGTGCGTGGCATTCGCCGCATACATGGTTTTGGGCTGTCTATAATACAGAGTATCTTACATGCTCTAAACTATCAACGTCTATGTCTAGTCTATGCTGTGAATTATACTGCCCGATTCCAGGAACACACCCTTCGAGTGTACCTTCCCTAGCAGTTTCGTACGCTAGGTCTGGGGCCAGCCAAGCCATCCAATGACCATGGCCTTATTTCCACAGATATCAAACTTCCAGCCAATTTGCTGTGGAATCTGAAATCTGTAGCAGCCGGGTTCGTTCCCCATATCAGACTTAGCCCTTTGATATCCTCCAATTATGGCATAATGTCGTAAGATCCCATAAGTCCATTCTAGTATTCGCCTGGTCCACCAGATCCCATCATCACCCCTCACCAAGTTGCACCTCCCCCAAATCCTTCGGAATCTCCACAGCATACTTCGCCCACCTATCCCACTCCCTAACCCTCCCAAACGGACTTCTCAAAAACGCATCCAACTCATGCAAAAACACTCCCGCAAACTCTCTACCCAAGAACTCCTCTACCAAATCCTCCGCCCTCCCACTCGCATCTTTAAGTCTAACGGTCTTTAATATCCCCACAATATATTCTACCAACCACTCTCTATTCCCTTCTGTCCAATCGAACACCTCCAATTCGCGACGGATGAAGGTTTTTGCTTTGGATATCAACGCTGGTGAAGAACGGAGCGTGGCAGGGGTGTAGGTTTTGAACCGGGAGGAAGGGTTTGAGCCTATATGTAAGCTTCTAAGGCGATGTTTGTAGACGAAGCGGCGGCGAGGGATATCATCTGCTAGGCCTTCAAGCGAGGAAGAGGCTGTATGGTGAAGTCGCCGGAGTTCAGCACGGCGATGGGAGTTCCGGGGTACCTCGGACTTCGAGGAAGTCGACGATTCCGAGGATTTTATCCTATACTACCGAATAAATGTTAGGACTTGCTCTCATTTCCAAATTACTTGATTACAATAGTTACATACCTTCTGAAAACCGGTCCCCTTCACATCAAAATTATATTTAACCCCTTCCACCGCCTGTTTACACACTGGACAGGTACTCTGCGCCCCCTCTAACCATGTCACTAGACATGAAAAGTCGAAACAGGCATGTAGACAGGGAGTGGCGACTGCACGAGTCGCAGAAGTAACCGGTGCTAAGCAGATGCAACAGCTTTCGAGATTTCGTTTGATATCCGATGACTCGGTCGATACGTTCGATTCTACATTTTCAGTAGACTGTAGTCGCCTTTCCAGTGCGATTCTCTTCTCGGAGGAGGCAGTTGCTGCCATGGACGGTAGGGGGAAGGATGGTTGGTGACTCGAGGATGTTTCGAAGTCCTGGGACAAAGGCGGCGGCTTATGGATGCGGCTGCCAAGAATCGCTTACTAACCCCAGTTCGCTTGCTGCGACTTGCGACGACATTCTTAAGCCCCGTCCAACTTCACGCTTACCCCGGCTACCCAAATGTAAAACCCCATAGAATAGGCCATAGACAGCCTTGTTCGAGATGGTCTGGTCACGGATACCGATCCGTATGCTCGAGGTATGTGATCTTTCTATACAGCCCTTCCCCGGATCTTTCCACCGTAGCTAACCGTCAACTTGTAGGCATACCTCATAGCCCGTGTAAGTATCGCTCACCGTATATCGATAGAAGAAATACTAAGACTTCATTCATAACTTTCAGCTCCTCCAATCCCCATTATTCCACCGCTTCGTCCGCGGGATCCACGGCAGGGTCAACGAACTACGTGACCCAGCATACCGGGCTGCCGCAAGGGCGGCTAGAGAACAGGAACAAAAGGAAGCCACTGGGCTGAGATTGTATATGCAGCTTTTCCGTGAAGAGTTCCGGAATTCGGAGTGGGGGAGGTTCTTCAGGAGATAGAGAGGCCTATGATCATTAGGCTGTGTAAGAATACGACATGGGTTTTTGCATTGGACTAAATTTGGAGGTCAAAGGAGTTACACGGTATCAGCTTGAAGACATCGAGGGATTTGGGAAATCCTTGAGGTTCACATGGCTCTCCCAGTTACTCCTGCTTTGATATACAGAAAGCAATGCATCATACTCTATCCGAGGTTACCCCGGGTAGAATCAATATTATCTGGTATACTGTACAAAATATTTCATCCACTTCCAAATCTTAAGACTGCAGAGATAAGAAATACAGTTTATTCAAGTTAATTTTGATAAAAATTTCTAAAATTTTAAAGAAATAGTACAGAAAACGACATGTCTCTCAAAACCATCCAGCCCTTTGCATCCCCGCCAAAAGCAAACGAACACCAGGTCAAGATGTATAATATTGAGACTCGCGGGTCCTCTTATGACGATTAAAATCATCAAAAGAAGAAATCCACGATTTTTCATATTCGGACGGAATGAGAGCCAAATGACGTAGGAAAGAAATTGCCAAAAGAAGCCCAATTTAATGTCCGGGTTGATATCACAAGTACTTTGTCTTGTACACTCAGTAGAGTATTCCACTGATAGAAGAAAAATAAAAACTCCGCTCCGCATTTTTTCTCTCGCTAGTTGTTCTCCAAGTCTATTATAATACCCTATATCTGATTAAAAGGTCGTAAAAGTAAGAAAACCAAAAAATTCAAGACTCATTAGTACAGTGCCCATCAAAACCGGAAAAAAAAAAGTCCGAGGTCGCATAAGTTACATATGTCATTCCGCTAGAAGAGCTTTCATAAAACGTCAGACGTCGAAGTAAGGGAAAATAAAGAAAACGGTCGATAAAGAAGTCACGAAAACTTCGAGGCACTTAGGCGCCCTTGATGAGTAGCGGCGCAATATTCCTCGCGATGTTGATACCGAACAGGCTGATAACCCAGATAACCACGAATGCAACTATCGGGAAGAGGATGACTTCGGTATGGCTGAGGAATGGGAGAGCTAGAATTTTGAGTTAGAAGAAAATCTTGAGATAAGGAAGGGTTAGACTCACCATTGTACCCAAGGAAGGTAACCACGCAGTAGAAAGAAAATGCTACAAGATACAGGGTATTTCCGATAAACAGCGATATCCTGGAACTTCGAGTTAGCACAAGTTCGGAAAGTTTTTCAACTTTGGTTACCTACCACCAATTCCTAGACAAAAGTGGCATCAAAAAGAACTGTACAATATACAGAAAGAAGAAGGCCACAAAGAAGGCCCGAACTGCAACATCAAAGCAGTACGCCCACTCCAACTCGCCATCCGCTGAAGGTGTCGCGCCGAACCTCCCGGTTCTACCCTTCCGTAAGAACCTCCCGGCGAGGTACCACCCAACTGTCGCGACGAATAGGGCTCCACTGAGGAAGTGCACGAATGTCAGGACGAGGGCCAGCCTCGCTATTGAAAGGAATGAGGGAGTGTAGGCCAGTCCCCAGGCTATGGATGTGAGTAGAAGGAAGAAGGAGAGTAAAGCGACGAAAGAAGGGTCGTCTCGGCCCCAGTGGCCTTTGGTTTCTGTATTCGGAAGCTCGTTAGTCTCTCGTAGCCCTTGTTACTTGTCCGGGAAGCCGGGTGAGCCGTACGTTTATTATGGTACATTGACCGGAACACCTTCTTGGGCGATATCAGAAGGCAAGTCATCTCCCATATCGCCATTTCAAAATCCATCTGCGGGATCTTCCATAGTCTGAAGCGGAGGGGAGTCGTATTAGCCAATGAACGGTCGTCTGATGTTATCCTCCGAGGGAACTTGCCGTTTGATGAATACGGGTAGTCTAAAGCTATCGGACCTTCCACCGATCGGACCGAACGTCCTCGAGGCGCCTCCTACGCCGGGCATGGTGTGTAAATGACCCGTTGGTACGAATGCCGGTGAGGGTAGAGGGGATTGAGTGTGTAGATTTGACAGGCTAGACGTTGGCCTGCTGGTGGGAAGGATGGGAGAGGTACGCCCTCCCAGCGAGAGAAATGACGAAGCCATGGGAGTATGGCGTGAGAGTTGGATGTTGGAAAGGGGTTTGAGGTAGTTTCGTGAGCAGTGTCGTCGGGTCGTGTCGTGTCGTGAGAGCGGTTGGCTGTGTGGATCTGTCCGGCCAGTTGTTGGTGTTTGGATGACGTTTCAGGAAGGCCAGGAAGGATATTGGTGATGATTGAGCCGGATCAATATTTCGGACCTCGTCGAAGGTATAAATTGAGGAAGGAAGTCTTCTGGAAGGGTAGTAGACGTCGATGGGAGTCCCGGGGCTTAATATACGATGATGTCGAGGAGAGGTTTTGCAGAGGTGATACTGTGGTGAGGCAGCAGTGCAGTGCAGTTCGGCGATGCAAAACAGCCCCTGCTTGACTTTGCTTGACTCTGCTTGGGCACCGCTGCTTGGCTGAGGCATCGCCCCCAACCAACGTTAAACGTCCACCCAACACAGTCTGCCCATCCGACCTGTTCGTTCGACATCCACAGCACTCTTCTATTCAATTCAGGCAGCTTCATCGACGGCTCGATATCACAATGGAGATACTCCTGCTATAGCTAGCTACACACTGACACACTACGTCAATCGCTCGGACACAGACGAGATTACCAGCGGATTAAGCGAGCAATTTGCTTTGTTTCTAATAATACCTTCCAAAGGGCCATTGTCAGAGATTTGGACTCTGAATCAGGGCACTGGTCGAGGCGTTCCTGCCGGACCCACCACATTCCAATGTGCATCGACGTCTACGGGATTAATCTAACTTTCTGCACGTGCCCACTGACATTGACTTACTTACATAGTTGACATTCATACATCCTTCTTCTCCTGGAAAATTACCAATTCAACGAAATGATAAAATTTCTTTTCACTCTTGGCTTCTCCAAGACAATATCCGTACCTGGATAGTCGAAGGCCAAGCAGACCCGGACCGAGGCACCGGGTAAGCCGGCTTGCAATGCTGATATATCAATATCAACCCATTCGTCCATGATCATTAAAATGAACACAGGCCATTTGAGAGTGGAGCCCACCATGCGTCCTGTGTATGCATCCTTTCTCCTGGTGAAGAAAACGAAGAAGAGGCTAAAATTGTTTTTCTCCTAATTCTTGCCTCAAAAACCTAAAATTTGGGTTCTTCGAATCGAAAAAAGGGCTGTTGAATGACCTCAATGGTTCGCCGCCACCCGAACGTCGAAAGCTGGGCTAGTTTCAAGGGACGCCTTTAACCAGATCCAATCCAATCCAAGGCACCGGGACCCACTGGGCTCGAGAGCACCCTGAGACCACATGGCCAAGCTGCATTCCAGGGAAGATACCTGCACCGTGAAAGACACTCGAGTGATGGAAATTCCATTAGATGAGGTGGAGCCATGGGTAGCCTATATTGTGCTCATATCCTGTGTGTATTATAGAGTGCGCTCCTGTTTTATATCGATCGCCACTGCAATGCGAGCGGCCGATGCAAGATCCGGACTTGTTCCTCCACGTGGGTTTCTATTTCTATATCAGTTCTTCATTCCTCGTTCCGCAAACGTGCTCTGACCATATGCTCCAAATACGACACTTGATATAATACTCCGAACGACTTTCCTATATTCTTCCTTTCTCTAAAAACATTTTGTTCCAGCTCATATTCGATCTATTAGACTACTGATCTATTACTACTACTAATTACTACTTCGACGTTGGATTCCATTATTCTGTCTGGTTAACATTCTCGAACCCACAATAACTGACTGCGCCATTAATTTTGTTTGGATCCTCAAAATTTGCAGAGCTCACACGACTTCTAACAGTTTTGGTGCGACTAACTAAGGATTGCACTACCGCGCTGCCTTACCTTGCTGTTGTTACTTTGCATTCTCGTCCTCATTATCGCCAATTGTCAGTTTGTTGAGAAGTACTTAAGTTCTTTGTTGGAATTCGTTCAGTCCTGCGCCCATTTCCACTGATCCTGCCGCGGTCACAGCGGCACCGGGAGCAGCGCCCTTGGGAATATCGCCTTTCGCCGTTTCAGAACCCAATCCTCAAGCCTTTGAAAAGATAAATTAAAAAAAACTTCATCCAATTCTGCAAAAAAGATTCACCTATCGATTCTGCCTTTCCCAATTAAACCATCTTCTTTTTTCTCTAAACTTTTCCTTCCAAGTTTTCTGTATGAAGAAACATCCAGCTACAGCGCCGAAGCCGAAGCTCAAATCCGCGTGGACCTGGACTCCCATAAAACCCTCCCCTCCGCAGCAGCAGCAGCAACACCTCCAATCCCACCACCAACCTCAACCCCTGTTCGCCCTCCAAATTTCTCCCAAACTGCCTCCTCCACGAACCAGGGTCAAGGTCCTCGGCCTGACCTCATCCGTCAAACGAGTCGCCCACATGGTGTTCAAAAGAGACCACAGCACCGTCGCCGCCAACGGCGATTCGCCTACTCTTCTCGCCGAGGACTCAGATCCGAAGAAGCTGCGAGCTTCGTCGCCGCCGACGGTCCAAATACCTGGTTCGCCGGCCGGATCGTCGTCGCCAAAGTCGAATGAGGATGGTGGCGGTGGTACTAGTGGGGCAGCAGCAGCAATGGCAGCTTCAGAGCTTCCAGAGTTCCTGCTGCAAGATCCAATCAGTACGTCCCGCTCTCTACCATCGAATGTCTCATTCGCAAGCTTTCCAGTTACGAAGTACTGATTGAATAGCTAGGCATATCCCAAAAATTCAAGGCGCTAGATACCAAACAGCGAGAACGGTTCGCTGACGGCCTGGTGAACGGTTGCGATTCCGACTTCTACATCAACGAGGATACACATATCACCGCCAGAAATCGATACGCAAATATCCACGTCTGGAATCCGACTAGAGTTAAACTAGGCATTGATGCCGCTGACAACGATTACATCAATGCCTCCCACATCGCTATCGAAAGCCTGCATACTGGTCCTAAGCAGTATATCGCAACACAGGTACACCCTCAATCCACTATATATCCGTAGACAAAGCTCAATTGCTAACCTGAATACTATCTAGGGACCAAAACAAGACCAATCCCGTCACCTCTGGCTCATGGCCCTCGAACAAACCGCCGGACCAGGAGTAATCGTAATGCTTACCAAGACCGTCGAAATGAACCGCGAAAAATGTTACCCATACTTCCCTCAGGACATGCAGGACAGCTGGCGCCGCTTCGACCGCCCAGAACCCGGCACCGTCGATCCCTTCAACTTTGAACTAAATCTCTTAGAATACAAGTTTGATGAGGAAGCTAGAACGGAGATTAGGAAGATTGAGATCAAAGTTCTACACGGGAAACATACGGCAGCGCCTGATGCGACTGGGTATGCGAAGGAACTTGGACCAGGAGACACAAAGATCGTATGGCACTTGCTGTTCAAGGGATGGCCGGATTGGAATGTTCCGGAGGGAGACGATTCTGATGCCTTACTGAAGTTGATTGCACTCGCGAACGAGAAGAACGAGGTCCCGGAATCACCGCTGATCGTCCATTGTTCAGCCGGCGTCGGGCGCTCGGGCACGTTTATCGCGCTAGACCACATGCTCCCCGAAATCGGACACGGAACCTACGACTCCGTCGAAGGAGATACAGATCCAATATTTGAGTTGGTCGATAAGCTCAGAGTGCAGAGAATGTATATGGTACAATCGGAATCACAGTTCGAGTACCTATACAGAATCGTCAGAGAGAAAATGGAAGAAAGGCTCGGAGTCCTCCCCGAAAACAGATATTTGTCCCCCACAGGACCATCATCGGGTAGCCGAGTTAGAACCCCGAGCTTGAGAACTATCTCGCGAAAACCTTCGCTGGAGCCAACGTTGGCAAAATAGAGCATTGCTAAACGAAGGGCTAGCAAGGCTTTCCAGAAGATGAAGGGTTTGCATATGGCTTTAAGTGGAGAGAGTGGTAAGGAGAGTGGAGCGACTGTGAAGACCTTTCTTGGGAAAAGTGGGGACGACTTTGTCTCCGACAAACCTGATGAAGCTGAGAGGAAGAAAGTAAAAAATGGTGCAATAATGTTGGGACACTATACAAATACAGTTGCACGACCCAAAACGGAGAAAAAGAAAGGCGTCGAGAATGGGGCGATAAAGATGGGTCCTGGCATTGATGACGAGGAAGAAGAGCTGGCCATGACGATGTGGATTATGAATCTCAGGCAGAATAACGCTAGAGTCTGGACAGACACATAGTGAAGAGGAAGTATTATGAGCGCTTTCCTTTTTTTTCCCAGTTTCCTCTCTTATAGACTCGAGCGTTTACAACCTGTCTGTCCACCTTTATTACATTGTGCACGAATACCTCCCGTGCAAAGCTGAGTGAAACTCCTTGGGGGTATCGATACACGTTTCCTTCTTTCCATGAGCTTCTTTCTTTTCTCTTCTCTTCTTCCCTTCCTTTCCATTAAAAAATTATTTTTTTAACGATCGATTTCCCACTCTTATAAATTCATCGGGCAGGAGTATTTTTTTTTTGATCGATTCGCATGTTAAGTCTTTTTTAACGTTAACTTTCTTCGTATTAGTACTGTTATGCATTTTCTTACGACTTATACCTTATACTGGCTTGGGGCGGCGCCTAAATGCTTGATTGCTCATATATTTTATATCCATTACTACTTTTTTGATCGACTCCGCACCGTTTGGTAGTTTGAAAATGTTCCCAAATACCATTACTATCTACAAAGTACACTGTGCAGTTTAACACTATAATATCTCTACAAGGTAGTATAAGTGCAAAAGAACGGTTTAAAAATACCGAGAGAGCGCTGTAAACCCACAGAGTATATTCATATCAAACAGTATCGAGGAGCCCTTAGATCAACGTTTGCTAGCCCGCAAAAACCATAACTCCATGACCTTACGAGTAAACGGGAAAAAGAAAGAGTGACCAACGCTAGAAGACAATTTATGATTATAATATGAGCGAGGGAAGAGAAAGGATATAAAGGAAGTGATAGGAAGAAAGAGAAGCGAGATATATATAGCCAGTTCCCTTTTAGTAGAGGAGGGTATCGTTGTTGAAAGGTTGTATTCGACTTAAACGTCTGCCTCTGGAAGCTTCCTCAGAATGTATGAAAGCATTATGGGCGTGGATCCTAGGACGTGCTCAACATCTGCGACGTGGACGTTAGAGTCGTTGATATAGAACCACTATTACGAGATATTTCCGTTAGCTAGTGTATTTCTGCCTATGTTTGTGGAATTAAGTCCTTACAGTTCCTTCACGGTCCCGCGTGTAGCAGACGTAGTGTCCGCCTTTATCGCTGCCGTGGTGAACGGTAGTGAAAAATAAATCGTACCAGACGCCCGGAGCGTCGTCGAGCTTGACTTTCCCAGACCGGATTGGTGCTGCCAGCTCCTTGAGATCGATGGCTACAGGAAATTCGACATGCTCGGTACTGGTATCGTCGGCCATTTTCATCCACTATATTGAGAGAGACCGAATTAGTCTGTGCTCGACGACCTGAATCATGTTACGGGGAAAGGACGTACGGGGAAGTAACATGTTACGACCATCGGAAACCCTTTGAACGAGTAGAACTGGGTAACATTCCCGGAGGTATGACAACCCTCACAAGTGTATCGGCTGTTAATGTCATGTTTCTTATAATGGTCGTCAAAATACATCTTGATACTTGGAGGTGGGTTATCGGTCTTGGTCTCGGTCTTTCTTCGTTTGCCAGCTGGAGTATCGCGCCAGCCGTCCGGCAGTTGGTGAAGTGGCATTAGCGGACCGACCAGGTGGTCTTTGATGGCCTTCGCCTTACAGCTTCTGCAATGGCGGTGGTCATTTTGCTTCCAGTAGAAGACTTGGTGTAATATGCATTTGCATCCCCCCGAAGCATCCTTCTGGTTAAAGTCTTCACATAGTTTACTAAATAGCGAATCTAAGAATTCGCTCGGGTCTTGCTGTTCACTTGCCCTGAAGCTCTGTTCTTGGGCATTAGATACTGGTATTCCGAATACAGGCTTGGGTATGAGAACTTACTGGTAACCGTTTTGAAGCAGCTATAATGAACTCCATTGCGGCGAACGGCGACAAGTTGTCTTCTGTGTAAAAAGCATCAAATATCTTGCCAAGTTCACATACCAGGCAGTACTCAATTTGGCATGTCTGGTATTCGTGAGGCCGTGACATAAAGAAGTTCCTCACGAGGGGGTTTTGGAGGAGGCTGAGCAGGGAAACGCTTATCCAGCAAGTATTCCCAAAGTTCACCATGCCTCTGAGGCCGGTTGATTTACACGGCTGAGGATTCGAGTTGTTCTCGATGTACCTCGCCTCGTCGGCAGTGGGACGCTTGCGTTTTCGGAAGCCTATAAGTCGAGGATATCTTAGTACGTAGTAAGAGAGGAGAGGGTGTAGATGACCTACTTGTCGCTGCAATGACCTTCTCATGTGCACATCTGACACGTTCCAAGTCGGAATCGTAGATGAAATCACGGCAGCTGTGGCACCAAAGGAACCCATTTCGATAATTCAAACCTGAAGACCGATCGTTAGATTGAGTAAGCAGGCATCAAGCAGAAGATTTAACGTACTAAACTCGTGTTCCTCGCCCTTTGCATGCTGATCCGCGCAGTCCCAGCAGTTAAGTTCCGAGCACTCCAAACAAAGATATAGGGAGGCTGGAACATCGTGACAAGTGCTGCAAGCCTTGCACTCTTTTCTATAATCGATCAATTGATCGAGTTTCTTATTGTATCGGTCTTTGGTATCCTCGACTCCCCATCCGGGCTTCTTGTAGAACGCAAATAAATGCTCTAGATGTCCGATAACGTTAGCGACGACTAAGTAATCGATGGAATTTGACGCCTGAAGTACGCACCACAACCAACTGCCTTATTCTTTGGTACTGTGAGATTTAGAGGTGGTCCGAAGGTCTGGAGTTTAGATTTTTCGGGTTTCGAAGAGGATGGCTTTTGTGAATTTTGTGAACCTTCCGGTGCAGATGATGGAGGCTTGTTAGAAGCCGGTTTCTTGTCTCCGCTCATGATGAGGGACAAATTGTGGAATCAAATGGGAGATATGGTAAGCCAGCTGAGTTGGAACTGTAGCGGGCGAACAGGTTGGATGATATGACAGAAGTCGAGCACGACGAGGACGTAATGTGATCGTAGCGATTAGAACCACCGGGCGAGCCGACGTGAAGGAAGTCTGAAGAGGCTTGTAGCGGTGGCGACTGCTGCTGTAAAGGAGAATGTAAGTGGGCGGCCGGCGCAAGCAGTGTGTTTACCGTCGTTTGCCCGACAGTTAAGATCGTGGAAGTTCGAGATTTGCCAGAGCTAAGTTGCTCTCGACAGGTGATCGTATTGTATTGGGTATTCTGAGGTTAGTCACTCGTTCATGAGACTCTGCGATTTGTAATCCACCGATGCCGTCGCCGATGTCCAGGGAGGGTATACTATTATGGTGGTGGTGTTCGCGGATGTGTTGAAAGTCGCGCGCGTGGGCACGTTCGCTGACGGTCAGACGGTCAGGTGATCAGACCGGCGAAGTCGAGTTCAAGTGCACGTCGTTGTCGTCGTTATATTCCCCTCTAATGTATCGTCCTCCAATTACTAGTACCTACAACCCCGACAGCGACCAAGATAACAGCGCGAACCTCCAAAATGTGGGATGTCGACAAAGGATGACAGGGCTCTTCAGCGGGATGCACGTGCATGCATGGTTCGGCGCCTTAGCTCATTAGTCAGAACGGCCGGGTACCCGATCCGATCGATCAAACTAGCCAACCGAACCAATGGAAGCCGAAGATGTTCAGCATCCCTGAGAGTCGACAGATACATATCTTAGACGTAGACTTGTCGTGTATACGTACATGTCTGCGAACAATTGCAATATCACCTTCTAGTCTACATGAGCCGCGATTTAAAGGGAACCAACATGCATTGGTTCCGATATCGTGACATGCAATTAAATTCTGCTTCAAAATATCTTATGCTTGCTATAATCAAACGTTGCAAACTGTGGCTTTCACTCGCACAACTTCTGCCGCTGCCGATTAGGGGAACAGTCTCTATCCTTCTCCTGTCCTTCCTCCTCATCTGAGTCTTCAGGTGGCGGGCGTTTTCTGTCAACTGGCCGGTATTCACCCCCCGCTTCCGCCCATAGATCCTCTGTGATGCCATTCCAGATTACTTTATGGCCCTTCCTTCTTCTCGGATATGCCCATTTCTTCATCTTCGTCACAGGGTTGTCTACGTCTTCACTAATCAAGGCCGCAAGGAGGCCCGCTGCGAACGCCGACGCTGTAAGTGATATCATCAAGATTAGCGTTGGCCTCCGCGAAATATTCGCGACCAGTGAGCTTCCAAAACGGTTCGGAGGACCGCTTTGCTTACCATAAGATGTCCCAGAGGCAACAATGTGATATTTGTCCATTATGTTTGGTCTTTTCGGGTCGATGGGGGGAATGGGCACGGCCAAATTATAAGCGGGAGCGTATAAATCTACATTCGGTCCCTCCTGGAAAATGGTTGTGCCGTCAGGTTTAACACCACCGACTACGAGGCACTGCTTAAAGGCACGACTGTCTGCATTACGTGCCTCTAATATTAAGGATTGAGGATAATATGTAATCGGTTCTCCCTACTGGGGGTTGCGTTTGCAAAAAGTTAGTCAATCGCTATACATATTCTCACTACGGATCAAGTATTACGTGGGGGCGGAATTGAGTCGACCGGAATGGACTCACCGTATTTTTATTCCCAGTTGGGTTCACGAAGTACACTTTGGGCTTTATCCCTTCTAATTGATTTAGGATATCCTGATATAATTCCAGGGTCGCACCCTTCCAATTCTCAAGCTCGTCGTCCAGGTTGATTGTATATGATGCAGAGATTACCGCCCCCTTGATACTGCTGTCGGTATCTTCTTCGATGTGTCTTAGAATGTCGTCGTAGACCTTAAGAAGAGCGTCTAGCAAACCCCATTCCCCGTGTGAGTAGTTTCGGCCAGTCTGTACTTTCACTATAACTAAATCTGCTGAAGAAGCGAGTCCGTAGCCTGACCCAACTATTTTACCAGCTGCCATGGTTCCGTGGTATCCCCAGAGGTAGCCATCAGCAAGGTCGCCGGGTATATTTCCTAGGAAATTTGGGAGGTCTTCATCGTTCTTTTCGTCGCCCGGGAGGGGGCCCGAGTAGATCCAGGAGGTCGAGTCTTTGCCGAGCAGTTTATCTCTCTGCCGATCGAATGCCTAAGTTTTAGAGCCATCTAATGTGAGTTATGCGTACATTGGTTGCCATACGCTCTTTGAAATGCATACATGTATATGTAATTGGAATAATGAACACTGAAAGAGGGTTCCATAATACCTTAGTGAAGGGTCGATACCGGTGTCTATCACATATACGCGAACCCCCGTTCCTGCATTTTCGAATTCGAACCGGTAGCCCCGCATATCCGCTAAGCTTACTTTCGGTGGTTGGGACACCATCAACATTTCCTGGAATGTAGTTGATAATCCAAGCAACATGGGATCCGGGTCGTCAGCCATCTCTTCGTCGCCATCGCCGTCAGATGCTCTTCGTTCTAAGCGGGAATATCGATTGAGCGAACGGCGTTTAATATTCTGCGGACTCAGACGCTTTGGCGGAGGTAGTTCCTGGGGCGGTCCATCACCTTTACCTGGTGGTGGAGGGCCGGCATAATGCGATGTGAGATCTAAGAGTCCTATCTCCGCGATCTGAGGCTTCCCTGTTAGCTCAGTGAAAGCAGCTTTGTACAATACATACCTGTATAATTAAACGCCCTTAGTTTTATATATACTCACCAACTCGGGAAAGGCATCTAACAGGTGGAATTTCAGGTCCACATCTTCTTTCATACCAGCTGCTCCGTCTATAAGAAATGCCCATGTCCCTAAATACTCGCTCTTGTACTCGTAGACTCCAAACTTCCTCGGAGGAATGGTGGCTTTCAAAGCTTCTTGCCGGAATTTATTAAGTGTATCAGCATTCTTTCTCTGATGACTTTTAACAGTGAACCCCCAAAATGTGCGTGTGTGCTCGTTTGTGCCGATTTTGTAGTGATGTTTAACCGAAACAACCGTGGACCGGAAGCATAAGAGGGAGAAAGAAAATAGATGAATGGCATATGGTAAAATCATTATGTCGTCCGGGTTGAAGGGGTCTCTTTTGCTAGTCCAAATCGACCTTAACCTCAACCTCAAGTAGTTGAGAAGCTTGAATGAAGGAACTAAATCCATAAACGCAACGAAACATGCAGATATGGTGTGGCTTGTTAAATTGTAGCCCTATAGTATACTTACTAGCCCTATGGAAGAAAGGATATTGTCTATGGTCGTATGAGCCTCCTGGCTGCGTTAACATGTTGTAGCACCGTGTATGCCGGTATTGTTAGAATCTATCGATTGGTGGGACAGCTACTACGCAAAGTTGGCTGCAGAGCTAGAATACGCGGCCTAAACCCGCGGGCCTACGGTTGTGAGGCTATGCATACATGGGGAACATGAAGAATACTAGGTTTCCAGTTTCGAGATGCTATGGACGGCGCCATGCGAGGGAATAAGGTGACGCTGGATTCGGCCTTGTCGCCAAAAGGTTTCTAAAGAGTATGTGAAGGCAGTCAGGAGACAATACGAGACTAAGTCAGGAGGTGATATGGCGAGAGAGAAACACATACACTTTGAAACGACGTTGGATATCTTTGCCTCTAATACCTCAATTTAGCCTCGTCCTTCAATTTGCTCATGCACGACGAGACTGCTCATGCACGAGCTCGGCAAAATGCAACACTGGATTGTGTTGGTTGTTGTGCGACGCCAAGCCCTACCCAAATTGGGAGAGTAAAAAATTGCAAAAAGTGCAAAATAAAATGGCGGCGTCCAGGATTGAACCGGTGACAATCGCGCAGGGAAATCCAAAGATTGAAGCTAGTGGAGATCTTTTCTTGCCCATGGGACGTTATGGTAAAAGGCAATAATGTCATGTTTTTAGGCAAAGAAACTCCTAATTAGATTTCTTCCGGAATCAAAATATAAACCACACCGCTAATTGCGCTGCGTATAATTGTGAAGCCTCCAACACTTCCCGACGACTCCGACTCTTCGGTCCTGACGTCGACAACTTCCTCTCCAGCATTCTCACCTGCACCCGAATACTTGTGGCGGCATGGCCTTCGCCGCCCGTCCTACACGAAGGACGCGATCCTGCATCCTCAGCATTCTCCAGGAGTCTTGTACTCCCGCCCGACTTCCTCACTCCCGTCTCGTGATACCGACCCGCTCCGTCCATGTTAAGGCGACACCGTCGATAACATCTCTCACACCACCAATTGATCTCACTCAAGAAACTCGAACTATCCCGAAACTAAGTGGCAAGGGACCGTTCCCTCAGAGTACGTTTTACCTTTCACATTTTGCAAATTAACAGCTACTAACATTGCATAGCCGTCGAGTTCGAAGTTCTTGGGGCGCCGCATTCCCTTTTATCCGTTTCGTTACCGTCAGATGCAATCCTTTATACCAGAAGGGGGACATTATTAGGCGCTACGGCGAAAGGCGATATCAACAATGTCAGTCTACATGGCAAAATTTTCAGTGCATGGGATCTTGTTTCCTAACGAACTTGATATTAGGCCGTATCAACTCTGTCCATGCTCAAACCAATTCGAAGGGCGATCCTAGGGATTCCTTTTCTTTACCAAAATGTATTTCAGGAAGACCCATGCTCTTGGCATTGCACTGAATGGGAGGCTGATAGTTGTTAGATCTCATCGACCACTCCTTTGACATGTCTTGTCGGCACAAACACTCCAAATACAACATTTGCCGTAATCGAACTTGATGGTGCGATCGATTGGATGGTTACTCAGAGGAATGCGTTACTTGCATGGACCGGTCACTCTATTCAGACCACACCAATCATAAACCGGACAATGGTGATTCTGCCTTTCCATCATACTCAAACTCTTCAGGAATACGACTCGCTAACCGTCCAAGAGTCCTGCACAATGGAGTAATTCACGAATATCCGGCCGAGGGCTAGCTGCGCTCGTCGGCAAGGGACAAGTCTACCAAATCATTCTTGGAGACGGTGAGGAAATGATTATACATCCAACGTATGCGTCCCCAGACAACCGATGTTACTCGGAGGTATATGCTAATAAATTCGGTCTCGAAGTCACCTATTGGCCTATTCGATTGGAGCTGAGCGACCTCGCCCATACCGGCTGGCACAAACGACTCTGAGGTTCCAGCTGCCTAAGCTGAGCATCCTGCGAGGGCTTTTTCCAAGGTCTGAATTCATCTATACAATGACGAAGACCGATACGTACCAGGCGATATCTAAATTTTTGTATAACGCCAAAACCTGGGTGCGACGTGTCCTATGGGGTGATAGGGTAAGTCGATACCGGTACCAATATATAATTGTGGCGAAACTAATAGTGCTGCGGTTAGTTATTCCTTCAATTCAAGGGCCCCAGCACGATCCTCGTGCAATCGCGAACATCACGTTTGAGCGACGTGTTCACCAAGGACGAAATCAATGATGTGGCTTCAGCTGAACCTGGTGCTCTTGATAAGTTCCATCCGCCGGAGGAACCGAAGCAGTCATCCGACCTCTCATCGACTAGGCGGGAAGAAAACCTCGCAGTGAAAATGGCGACTGTAGCTAAAGGTGGCAAGGTGACATTCGAAGATTCTTCGCCCGAAGCGTTTATTAGATGATCACCGTACATGGAGATCTCGTGGAAAATCGCGATCAACATGGCCGGTATGCGCATGGGTCATTTTTAGGGGACCAACAGCATTGAGGATTGATCTGTCAATGAGATACAAAGTCGTCGATGGATAGATCGTAGAAAAGTAAATTTACAGATAGATGGTCGTAAATTCTGTGTTATACTATTGTACATACAAAAACGTTCAAGTTTGGAATTATAATTTTGGCATTAGGTCTAAGACCTGACGATCCATCGACAAGCCTTTGCGTCTCGGTGTATTTCTTCTCTTGTTTTGACGCAAAGATAAGGATTTTTCCCCTATCTATTCCAGAATGCGTCTAGAAACTTAAGATGTGCATGTAAATTGAATTCATGAATTCCTAAAATCTCCCTTCACGTTGCATGCTAGTAGCTACGAAGTAGTTTTATACTCCCAATATTGAATATGTTAGTACGACTCAGGGAGAACTTTACGTAAATATAATAATGTGGTGAGGTTGGCCATTGGATTCGTGCAATACTATAGTAAGAAGACATACATCTATAGTCCTATGGGAAAACTTTTAGGAAAACTACACACTTCGCCTCTAGAAAGCATCATGATCTTTTAATTAAACTTACGAGACCAGATTAAACCGAAAAATGGCATCGAGACGATTAGTAGTAATATTAAAACCATGCCTAACACTGATGATTGTTTGTTTCCATATTCCAAGTAACCTAGATTATGTCTTCGCGTCCCCTACAGATCGTATGTAGATTGATCTTCATGGATCGCTGGCGATATGTCGAAACTCGACGAAGGACACCGTTGATGAAATTTATTACTTGGTGGGTATTATAAAGGGGCACCCTTCTCGCCCTCAGATCTGTCTTTCCTCTCTTCCTTCCCCACCCCACTCTCTCAACTTCCACGTGAAATAAATTGACCAGATCAACTTCAGATATCTAGATATATCAAACTTGAATACTTTCACAAACTACAAAACATTCTTTCAAAGATCCCTTGCTGTGTTTAACATTCACACACATAAAGTAAGTAGTAGTTAGTACAGAACATACATACTAACCATTGGCTTATATGAATTCTGATTATGATGCTAATATATTTCCAAAGTTTTCCAACGATGAGGGGCATTATTGTTGCATCGTTGATTAGCGCTTTGGCTAGCACTGTTACCGGTGTCGCTATTCCTGCGGATGGACAAGCCATCGAAGAGCGTCAGGTCCAGCCAATTAGCACCGTTACTGGTCCGGCTGGCACCTCTTATATTTACGCTTTGGCTTCGCCCATCCCGGCGAATATCGCCTCTCAGTTGGTCGCTGCGCCAGCTGTTCCTACTCCAGCCACTGGTGTCTTGCCGGATGGTGGTGCTAAGAACACTCCTGTTGGGGGTGCTCCATTGCCTCCTGTTGTTGCACCGGGTAATGTTACTCAGGGTTTCCGCAGCGTCGGGTATTATAACGATTGGGTATGTGCTCTGCATGCAACCTTATTCTTTACATATATCCCTGTCCGTATTATAATTTATCTAGGGGACTAACATATTGGATATAGTACATCTATACTAGAAAGTTCCCTCCACAGAATTTGATCACGAGTCAGTGGACGCACATCAATGTTGCATTTTGGAATGTCGGTCCTACCGGGGAGATTTTTGTCAAAGACCCCGCGGGCTGCTTTAACGTATGTGACACCGTTCTTTCTCCGGTTCTGAGCTTACTGAACCCCCAGATATCTATTCATTCATTTTAAACTAATCACCTTGTCTTTCAAACCACCAGACACCGTTGTCAAACCCCAACAGAGAACCTGGTGCTCTTAATGGAATCTATGAACAAATGTTCCGAATGAAGAATCAAAATAGAAATCTCAAGGTCTTACTCTCTATCGGTGGGTGGACATATGCACAGGACCCAGCTTGGACTGTGAACCTCGGCACTACGGAGAAGCGTTTGACTTTTGCGAAGAGCGTCGCCCGTTGGGTCATAGATCTAGGATTGGATGGTGCTGATCTTGTAAGTTTTCCTACCGTACTATTCACAAACTATTGAGGTTGTGTTTTTGCTAAACATAGAGATTTGCTGTATATATAGGATTGGGAATATCCCATGTCCGAGGTTACGGCTGCTGCGCATGCTGAAACTCTCAAGTTCCTCCGGCAAGAGTTAGACGCCGCCGCAGCGACAGTCGGTGCTCCGAGAATGGAACTTTCCATCGCTGCTTCTGTTGGTCCTGACAAGATCCAGTGGCTCAAGCTCAAGGAAATCGATGCCTATCTCGATTTCTTTAACATCATGGGTTACGATATGGCTGGAAAGTGGTTGACGGTTGCTGGTCATGCCTCCCCATTTTTCATGGCAACCGATGGATCCACGCCAGAGGCTGCCGCCGTTCCTGCAATTGATATGTATATCGCCGCTGGCATAAATCCCCGCAAGCTAAACATTGCAATGCCGATATATGCCCATGCATTTGAGAATACCGACGGCCCTGGGAAACCTTACTCTGGTATTGGCCCTGGAAGTTTTTCCGATGAGCCCGGCATCTACGATTACAAGGATCTCCCACTTACTGAGCAGGATATCGTCTTTGAAGACGAGAAGCTCATTGCCTCTTGGACCTATAACGCACAGGCTCGTAGAATGGTCACATACGATACGCCTAGGATCACTAATCTCAAGGCTAAGTATATCAAGGAGCGTGGTCTTGGTGGTATTGCATTCTGGCAGACCAGTGCGGACAAGATGATCAAGGGCTCGAACCTTGTTGAGAGTGCCATTGAAGGTTTGGTAAGTTTCATTCTCTTCTTAGTCACCATTTGATTTTTATCGTCCTCATACTAATCTTTGATTTTATGAACGGTGTAGGGTGGACGTGGTACTTTCCAGCAGTCAAATAACCACATCGAGTACAAGACATCGAAATATCCTAACGTTAGGGTCTACGATGGTGTCGGGGTTGAAAAGGTCAATGACTTTGCCCTTGGACTTGCCTAATTTTGAGGCTAGTTCTCGATAACCATCCGGTGACATGTCGTCGGCTGGATGGTTAAATTTAGTCAACTCTGGCTACTTAGACGGCATGAATATTTTCTTCTTCTTCTGCTTTCTTTCTTCTCCATTCTTCCCTCCCCTTTCGAATTTATTGACCCTCCCCTTCTATTCTTTGAAAATACTTAGGTTGGCTTTATTTATTTTTTAATTTCCTCATGATCAGGCCCGGATGGAGACACGAACCTGATTCCGCTCCCCAGGTCAGACATCTTGATGCATCATGCATCAACTATCAAAAGACAAAAGCGGCTGACCCGCACCAAAAAAATTATGAAAAAGTCAAAAATCCACAAAAAATAAAACGGCTAAGGCAAGGACAAAGGAGTTATTTGTAATAGTTAGTTTCGTCAACGATACCCCATTTCCCCCACATGTACGCATAAAACTAGAGTGTTTCAATGTATCACCACCAATTCCTTCATGTATATTATATTCTTTTACATCTGGTTAGGGGGGCATATCGCACGGGGAGACAGATATGTGGTCAAAGTTAGAAGGATTAATGAATAAAAAACTAGTGTCCACCCCTTACGCTATTTTCGGATCGAATGTCTAGGATGTAACTCTCTTTCTACGTGTCTGTTAGCGTAGCTAGAGGCGTACCGTAAATATTTGAGTATAAGGCCGCACATCTTCGCCTTCCATTTTCCTTCGATACTTCAATCTAATCAAGAGTAAAATTACTTGCGTATTTATGCATAATATATAAAGGAATGACGCGGTTTTATTATTTTAATCTTCACTCTATTGTTTGGTATGTCTAAGTAACTCTTTTGTATACGTAGATACAACAGATAGTGTTATAGCTACCTGATACGGAACGCTAAAGGACAATTAACCTCATATGATCATACCTGAATCTTTAGAGGAAAGCTAATTGCGTGCCATGAGACTAGGTATGTGCTTACGAAGGTACTTAGGTATACGTGATTGAAAAGTATAGCATAGTATGTCACCACACTAACTAAGAATATGAATACCGTAGATAATACAAGCCCCAACGAACGTACGTGATATCATTTCAAAAACACAAAGAAACTCGTAATATTCCCTATAGACCGGCGAGATATCAAAAAGGTAAAGAATAAACGTCAATTACGACAAGTCGGAATGCGCAATTCACCAAAAAATCAAAAGCCTGCCAGTCCTGGTGATATTCGGAAGAAAAAGAAGCTCGAATTGAATCGAATAGTTAATATAATCCCGTTTTCCTATACTCTCTTAGTACTCGAAGCTTGTAATCCAAATGATGACAGAAGCGAGTGAGAACGAAGACTTTTTATTAGATATGAAAATAGCGAATGCAGTTACGCCCGGTAAACCAACAGAGAAGCCCTGACCTGGGCAACAAGAACAGATTCTGCAACAACTCCCATGACCTTCCTTGCATCTGTGGAAATTGGAGGAGCGTGCTCAGAAGTAACGCCTGTAAGTTGGGAAGCATAGTTTTCAGTATGTGTCCTTCCAACGACGACGAGGTCGCCAGCGTTCTTAAGAGTCGTTCCAACTTCTTGCTTGGCACGGGTGATGATTGTTTGAATCGGAGTGTCTGTTTCCAGGGTCTCAAAGACGACGCGGGAGGAGATTTCTGAAGGGATAGAGGCGGCGATTTGAAGGTAGAAGGCGGCATCATCTTCCGTCACGCTTGCCGCGGAAGAGCCGGTGGCCTCAACCGTGTTGGCGTTCTTATCTCCCGCAGTGGAAGCAATCTGGACGATAGTGGCAGTGACATTGGTATTTTTAACGAGTTGAAGGACGAATCGAAGAGCTGCGCGGTCATCAGCACCACCAATGAAGGGGAAGAAGATATGGTGAGATGGGTCAAGGATTGGAAGAGTGGCTGATTCCTGGATACCTGTCTTTACACGAGACACGGCACCAGAGACAGTGCTGTTACGGCGGGTGAGAGTCCTATCGCTGCTACGGCTGACGCCGCCAAATCCACGGTTGATGAAGATAGCGAGCTTGGAAGTGCTGTCATGAACAAGGGATGTCAAGAAATGGACATATGGGCTGGATCCGAATTGATGTTCCTTGCTTTCCAAGTTCTGGTCGTAGTTATCACTAATTTGGCCAGTTTCGCTCCATGGAACGACCAACAAATCAGAAGATGTATCCTTTGCGCGATCAGAGAGAACGCCGGAGAAGGCATCTTCGGGGACGATAGATAAACCGGTGGCGCAAGCAATATTATTCATTCTGCCAAATGCCTTGAAGGTGTTGACAACAGGGTCTCGCTCTGCGAACTCGTGTTCTTCAGTGACACGCATAACAGCAGATGTACGTTCTCCGAGTTCACGTAGACGAAGGCCGTGAACTTCTAATCTCTGTGCCCTTGGGCCAGGTTCAACCCGTGTAACCTCGTCAGCCTTTGAAGAGGATTCCTCGCCCTTCTTGGATTTGTGAACGAGTGGTGGGAGGGGATCCTGCTCTCCTTTGAGGAGTGAAACGAAAGCCATCAAGCTTGGTAGGGTATCCAAGCGGAGAAGAACAGTGAGCCTGTTAACAGTGGTCTTGGTCTTGGGCTCTGGTTCTTCATGAGACTGATCGGTTGGGGTACCGTCCCAATTGATCTTGCCTGCTCTCCAAGCCAGGCATTTCTTCTGGTACCATTCTGGGTACAAAAAGGTAACCAAGGGTGTAGTGGCGAATGTGGTGACCAAAGCCATGACGACGAAGATAGTAAAGGTGCGCTGTGAGATAACCCCGGCAGTAAGACCAATATTCAGCACGATGAGTTCGACAAGACCCTTGCAGGACATCAAAACACCGACAGCGAAGGATTCCCTCCAACGGAGCTTGAAGAATTTTGCGGCAATGGTACCTCCCAGAATCTTTGTAATGAAGGCGATAGCGAGGACACCAATGACGTAGGCCCAAACGATACCACTGTTGAGGAGGCCGATATTGGTTCTAAGACCGGAGAGTGTGAAATAGAGCGGGAGGAAGAGGACAGTGACTAAATCTTCGATCTTTTCGGCTACAGCGACAGCGAAACCGCCTTCGTGAGGGCAAATCTAGATAATCAAATTAGCATCACTGGAAATCGTGATAGACTGTGAGTGGCACGTACAAGCCCAACGACGAAGCCACCGAAGATAGCATGGATACCGATGACGTTGGAGAACCAGGCAGAGCTCAAACAGAGCAAAAGGGTGACTGTGAGTGCGCCCTGGCTAGGATTTCCCATATTTCCAGTCTTCCGCAAATACCAATGGAAAATTGGCTTTACGACAAAGAATAGGAAGAGGATAAAGCCGACGGCAACCAATAGAACGTAGACGGCAGAGACACCGGACCCAGCATTAATCAGGGCGACAGTCAAAGCAAGAAGAATCCAGCCGACAACGTCGTTACCGACACCAGCTGCCAGAACGATGATACCAACATTGGTACTCAATAGCTTGAGTTCTGTAAGGATACGACATAGGACAGGGAAAGCCTAATCACAGAGTTAGCTTTTATGGCTGTTTCTCTTTCGGATACTGTATTTGTGGACTTACTGTGATACTGAAAGCAACACCAACGAACAGGAGGAAGATACCGAAGTTGACACCCTGGTTAACTCCAGGGTCTTCTCCGAACTCGTTATACAGACCGTACGCAATTGCGGCACCTAGATGAGGTCAGTCTTTGTGCATCCGTATTCACGTTCTTGGTAGTACGAACCAAATCCAAATGGCACGACCATGCCAAGAGTACCAACTCCGAGGGCAATTTGCCAGTTATCGACCATAATGCGGAAATCAACTTCGAGACCGATCAAGAACAGAAAGAGGACGAGACCGAGATTGGCAACAAGGTTTAGATTTGGCATGGCCTCCGTTGGGAAGATATTTGTGGTGAAGCCGGGAATTCTACCCAGGACCGTCGGACCTGTAAACCCGTGGTCAGCGTCCTACCCAAAATATCATATCGTCTTTATGCATTGGCTGGTTTATCATACCTAGTATAATACCACCAATGACTTCGGCAATGACTCGAGGCTGCCTCAATTTCGACAATGGCCAATGTAATAGACGACATAGTACCACGATCAGGAAGACCTATATCTGGGCTGTCAGAAGCATGATCAATCAATATCCACTCGAGCTTTGCATGCACTAACCTGGACAATAAACACGACGATTGGGTCGTTCTTGTTATAATGGGCCGGGTTCGCGCCACCGATAATACCGGTCTGGTCGGCGACCTTCGTTGTGTTCGTTGCGGCCGCCGTAGCGGCGGCGACCGCTGAGCTCACAGTCGACATTGCGCCTGAAGGGAGAGAATATCCACTGTCTGGAGTCCGGCGTGGAGGTTGGAATTATAATTAGTAAACCGCGGGCGTGTTGGAATTAAGCTACGTTAAATTCCCGTTCCCAAGAACGAACTCAAATCAACAATCGACTGAGCTCAGCTCCAAAACTAGTCCTCCAGCTGCTTCTGCTTCTTCTTCTTCTGCGGGGAAGGAGAGAAAACGAGAATGTCTTTTGGTAGCCTCGAAGGTACTCGCGCTGTACTTATAGAATTACACCAGCTTGGCCGGTCCTCTGGGAACTGGTCCACGGTGGAGGTGGGTCTCAATCCTCCCACTGGTGACGGCAGTACATCTTACTACTTTCTCTGCGTTCACGCGCTGGTTGCTGTCTTAATTTTTTTTCTTCTTCCTCGAACGCCTGTGCATCCCTCCCCCCTTGTAACGGAAGTGGGCGACAGGTACATGCATTGGCCAGGGCCCCATCTCACCGCTGATTCGTTCCCATCTCGTCGCCAGCTTGGGGAAACGGTTGCATGTGCTCATCAGAAAATGGTTGACGAAAAGCTCTTTTGCAAACCTATGGCGCGGTTAGAGCAGGGAATCGAGTCTTGGAAAACTTCAAAGCCATGAGCTCCACCGGTACATGTAGGACGCAATCCTGATCTTGCGAATTCCTACCTCTTAACACATGTCCGTCTGACTTGAATTGATTTATCACTAGAATCCTAGCTCCTTGGCTCCTTGAGGGATCGACTATCTCTATTTTCGTGTCATTCTTGATAACGAGGGGCTCCGAACTACAGCTCCGAGATTCTTCAAGGCCCAGGTATTCTATTCTTATACTCAATATCCATTTCAAACGAGGTGCTTGGCATAATCCGATTGGAATATGGCCTTCCGAGCTTCCTTCTACTCAAAGGATTACTCCGCGATAGAATAACCAACCTCTTCTTTCTAGTGTCGAGGAAGGCGAGCGAGTGGAGTCGCGGCTGTTCCAAAGACGTCGGCCAATGTTGGCTGGGCGGTCAAGAATAATGGTTCATGTGGTCTGCCTCCACATTTTTCCTGCACGGGCACACGCTAAACAAAACGTGCTTCTAGGGCTGTTCAGATGATCCATTGCAGTATTTTAAGTATTTTATTTGTGGTATTCAAAGGTTTCCAGAACTGGTCTATGCGAATAGTGTTCAGAATATCCCCTAGTTTGTCGGGTTCCTATATGTTACGAGGTTCAACGAAAACTCGCGAGATAACAGGTCCTGTTCCTGATTTGATGGGCCATGTTTTGTCTTCCTGCCGACCTCGTTAAAAAAAAAAAAAAAGGCTGAAAACAAGGTTGTCGGCAATGGAGACCTCAGCCCTTCGCCTTTTCCACCATCCTTGTCCTCTCGGGAATCCCATGTTTGATGACAGTGCTTATTTTCGGCCCTACTTCTTATCAAGCTTTCTGGTTAACAACCGAAACTCCATAATTTTGGGTATTTTATCCTCTTTTGCGATGAAAGAAGGCTTAGGGATATTTTTGCGATGAGAGCTCTAGAAGCTCCTCCACTTCAGCCGCACGAGTACTATCGATCAAGCCCGTCTATTTTTTGATGTCTCTGGTTTAAGGAGCTAATATGGCTCTGTCAATTCAACATTGGATATGCAACCAGGGTTGAACCTGGCCTGGCCTCGCTCTCTGCGCCGCACCTTAAAGCAAAAATGCGAACAACAATTGGACAAGGATTCTCGTTCCCTGTCGCTTATCCATCCGTGTTCGAAATTTTGATGGAGAGCAATACGGGTCGTTTGGCCTCCACATATGCACATCTGTAGGCTGACATGCAGTCGGTCCCCTTCCCCAAGCGATACGGTTGCTGAATTCTAGCATCTTAGGAAGGTGATGTTAAGTACCAAGTCCTGCACCAAAGAAATCTTGGTGTGGGATGCCCGCCCAAGAAAAGCTTGATACAATCTCAACCAGTTTGCTAATGGGGACAGCAAGAGGGCAGAATATCCCGTTCGGCAGTTGAAAACAATTGTTGAATAAAGAAGCTCTTTCGCTTGGGGTTTCCGTACCAGATATAATTGCGTGATTCCAACTAAGCTTAACTTCATATCTTTTAGTGTGGTTAGACAGGCTCCTGATTGGAGGGGAATACGAGATTCCACTACAGCTTGCATTGGTCGGTAATCGTTATTGCTTCGAGACCATGAGCAGACCGGGGTAAACCTCGTCGGTGGCAGCTTTCTCTGGCGTCTGGGCTATCAGTTTTTTGTTTTAGTTTTAGAGTTTGTTATCAGTGGTTGATGTAGCACAAAGATTTAGCACTTAGCGAGCAACCTCTCTACGTCGGAGCACACTTGCATTTCATGAGCCAACAGGAAAGATTACTAGCGTGTGGACTATGGCTGTGCTGCATTCTGAAGGTCGTACCGAACCCGGATCCTTTCTCCTGGGACGAGGATGTCGGGAGTTATAGACTATTCCTCGCCTCATGGCAGAGGACGAAAAAAAAAAAGTTCCCGGCTCGACTCGATTGGTTTAAAAATCTTAGATCCTGTGGCGGTTTCGTCCGGTTTTGGTCACCGTTTGAGCAGATCACAGGTAACAAAGGATCAAAAGTGTGAAAGTGCCTGCATTGCATTGGGCGAGGTTAAGGTGGTTCCGCTAGGCTGGGTTCAATAGCAAGATCTAATTTCCGTTTGTCATAGATTTGGAATATATAAGTGAAAACCTGGTTCAGTAAGCTGATGGTGATGGTTCTTTTGTGCATGCTTGAAATTCATGCTCAGGGAGAAGGTCGCCAAAATCTGACGGTCAAAATGCTAGATAAGAACAAAAAGAAGGAAGGAAGTTTGCGGCAAGGTAATTGAGCAAAGCAGCACACGGACACCCGCCAAAGAAAGGACTTCTTCAAGGTATCAAAAACATTATGCTTAGGAAAAATAACCTAAAATTCTTGAATAGAATATTGCTGTAAGCTGATCATGCCGTGGTACCTGGTACCGAGCTCCAAAGCCGACATTGTGCGTCGCCCATTGGCGCCGCCACTGCACCTCGGAAAACTTAAACCTATCACGAAACCGGGAGCCCGGTAACTTCGCCCATCTCTTCCTTCAATTGAGGATTATCACCAACGCGATAGGAAACCTTCCACCGCATTTTCACGTTGCTTCCTGCCCCCGGTGCGACCCCAGAGATCCGAATTATCTGATTAATACCATCTACTTCATGCGGCTGAAGCGTTGTACCAGTCTGGTGTTCCATCTTAAGTTGTAGTGACTGTAAAAGTAAAAAGAATCTGGATCAGCCCTACTCCAGTAAAACGATCGAACAAATACAAAAACGTGACGCTAAGTTCAGACGGAACTTGCAGTTTGGTCGGGTTGCCTTACTCTTGTTACAGCGAGTTGGAATGTGACGTCTTTCAAACCCTCAGTGGTTGCATTGGAGAACTTCGCTTTGATGTTGAGGGGGCCATCGGCTGGGTATCTCGGTGATGTTTCCACCACTATTCGCAAAGGCGAGGAAGCCAATTCTCGCTCGGTATTCTTGAGTGGCGGGAGCCGGGAACTAGGTGGCACGGCGGACGAGAACGCGGCGAAATCGTCATCGTCGTCGTTTTGTACAAGTTGGGGCTGCTGGGGAGGCGGATGCGATGAACCGGAGAACCCAGCCAAACCCGAGAAGGCAGACATCGGGTTCGGGGGCGACGGTAACGACGTCTGCCTATTGTGGTTAGACGGGAAGTTGCCTAGTGAGAAATCAGGTGTCGCTCCTCGAGCCGTGCTTGAATTGAGAGTTGACGATAATAATGGGGGTCCGGGTATATCTAAGTATCGTCAGCAGAGCCGATTAATACATCACACGGAGCTATAGCTTACTCGAATTTGCACCGAAACCAAGAGCAATCCCGCCACCCCCGCTACTACCGCCGATGGACAGTCCAAGCAAATCATCCTCTAAGCTAGATACTCGTTTGCCTGTATCGCCAGCGCCATTCGAGCTACCATTGCTGGTGATTTCATCGCCCATCAAGTCAATCAAATCTGTAGATGTTGCGCCAGGAGGGACTGCCCCAGGTTTGACGGCCGCGGCGCCAGCATAATCGCCTTTCTTGAGAAGCTTATACTTCTCGATTGTAGCATTGATAGTATCATTAAGAGTAAATAATTTAGCGACAGCCTCAGCATCGTCACTTTCCTCTTCCGCCATTTTGTGTAATTTGGGTTGGGCATTCCGCAGAGTGTTCGCCAGTTCCTACATTATGGTGAGCACAGAAGCTGATAATCACAGTTCTCCGCGGAGAGTCGTACCTCAAAGGCGTCACCATCCCCGATCTTCTCGCCTTGGTTAACTTTGGCGAGCATTTCGTCTAATAATCGCTGTTTCTCCTGCAGCTTGGCGATATCCTCTGCTGCTTTTTGCCGGTAGTCTGTCTTGTTGGTCTGATCATACCCGGCCATCACCTTCATAAGCTGGTTGGCTTCCTGTAGATCTTGCGGTGTCCCTCGACGGATGAGTTCTTGGAGTTTCGCAGATTGGGCAGCACGTTCTTCCTCCTCGAGCTCTTCAGCAGATTTGAGATTCTACGCCGTTCGTTAGCTTAGTTGCAAGTTATAATACGAAGTAGATCGTACCTCCGAGGGGTTTAAAACGGCCATATCTTCCTTCCGTATCTCTGGAAAGACATATCCTTTATAGCTCAGTAATCGATGCATATCTCTGATAAAGCCCAGGTCCTCCTTGTATCTGCTTGTTTGGCATATTGTCGTCTTCCATTCCTCAACCGCCTCCAAGATCTTCATCTGTACTCTCGAATACCGGACTGGAGGCCGCTCCGGGAATCGTCGCACCAACTCATTAAGAAAGTCTTTCGTCGATATTTGTAGGTGGAAGGGGTATCCGCAGTTCTTGACGCAAATGTCTAATAACTATATTCCGTGCTGAGATCAGCAACCAGTATCCAGTAGCATCCCTTAGCTAGTATATAAGATAATACAACAATCCAGTCGTCGGACATACCGATAAAGCAAGTAGGGACACGTTCGGGTTCCGACTGTTGATGTAGCCGACAATCGCGACGGCAGCTTCTCTCGGCCTACATCCAGACACAGCATTAGCGGGGTTGCCTGTAAGATTGGGGTGTGGGGTAGTCAAGAGCGTAGATGCCGTACGTGTTTCCCTTCTTCGAATTTATTAGGTCCGCAATCTCGAGCTGCAGCGCCAGATTGGGCTCGAAGTTCATCGGATCGCATGCTGTATGTATGAAGCGCTGGAGCTGTGATGAGCCGTGGGGCTCCGCGGGATACATGTTCCACCGGTCTCTCGCTGCCATTCTGACGGATGCTGCCTCCATGCAGGTCTTTGTCGGGCAATCCTATATCTTAAAGTAGAGAGGGTATGGCTCCGGAATCTGTACCTATCCGACCGGTTGTGGGAGCGGCGATGGGGGAGAATCGAGGAGAATCGAGGTTGTTCCTGGAGAGGTGGGACGTGGTGTTTTCGGGCTTGGTACCGGGGCGGCAACGTCACCCTCCACCAAACCGTAGTTTCGAAGAGCTGTTTGCCGGGATTAAATCTTTCTGCGACCAAAAACCTCGAAGTGGAACTTCACTAAGGAACAACCGACATCAAACAGCTACAACATGGTTCGACACTCGAATAAAGGGAAGGGGGGCGACAAGTATAGCCGGCCAAGGCAAAGGTACGAACATTGATACCTGAAGATCTGGCATGATTGTAGCACCACTAACTGTTGGTCTTTTTAAAACCTCGTTTTACAGGCGAGACAACGATGAGGACGGCGCAGCTAAAAAGCCGGCATACAAGTGCGCAATGTGGGATTTTGGCCACTGCGACCCGAAACGATGCTCCGGCAAAAGGCTCGAGAAGGCTGGCCTGATAAGAAACCTTAGAGTTGGACAGAAGTTTGCAGGCGTCGTTGTTACGTATGCAGATTCTACGCCGAAATGCTATCTGTTAGATGTCTGACCGGAAGATGAAGATAGGCCGAATGGAAAGATAGTTGTGTCGCCTGCAGATGCAGAAATTGTGAATGAAGCTGGAGCAGCTGTGGTGGAAGCATCATGGGCGAGAATATCAGAGGTATCCTTGCTCTTTAGCTTGAGAGAGTCGAGCATTGTGCGGTCGCTAACCTTACACTCACAAAGATACCATTTTCGCGGATAGGCGGCAAGCATGAAAGACTATGTAAGGTTAATACACCCTTTCATGGTACGGGGGCGCTCTAATAAGTCATTATGCAGTACCGTATCTTGTAGCGGCGAACCCTGTCAACTATGGACGACCATGGAAACTCAATTGCGCCGAGGCTCTGGCCGCTTGCTTTTACATCACGGGCCATCCAGATTGGGCGGAGGATATTATGTTGCCGTTTACTTGGGGTCACGCATTCATTGAGATCAATGAAGACTTACTCGAAAAATACGCTGCCTGTGAAGATGCAGATGGGGTTAAAGCGGTTGAAACTGAGTGGCTAAACCAATTGGAAGAAAGCTACAAGAACAAGAAGGCAGGGAATGCGGATGGAGAGAACGATATTTGGGCCTCAGGAAACCAGAATCGAAAATATTCTCTACCACCGTCGGGTAGTGAAGAGGAAGAGGAAGAGGAAGAAGGCAACGATGAAGATGGAGAATATAGTGGTCGAAGGAATTTACAACCTGGAAAACAGAGGAATTACGACCTACCGCCGAGTGACGACGAGGACGACGACATGGAAGAGATAAGACAAAAGATCTTGAGCTCAAAGCCGTTCGCCAACCCAACCTCTGAACAGAAATCTCCGAGCAATAGTCATGATAGACCGCCGGAAAACATGCAGGGGGATAGTGATAACGAAGAAGATTCAGAGAAAGACTCGGACGAGGAGGAAATATACGATGCGCAGCCAATTGCCCAATCAAAAGATTCAAATGTCAAGCCTGCTAGGCGGAAACAGCAGAGACAGGGCAAAAAAGGTTTTACCGCCAGTTTTTCAATAGCAGAACTAACGGCGCCGGACAGGAAACGAACGTAGCGTGGAGATATCTCCATCACGTACAGAATGTATACTTCTTTATCTGGAGAATATCTATGTACCTACTAAGTATGAGTTTGAGTATCAAGCCATAGTTCTGTAGTAATTTCTGTGAGGCTTTTGTTGCGGGGCAATTTATTTAGCGGCGTCGGGTTATTGGGGGGCAAGTTCTCGGCATGCCCGCTGTCCCGCCAAATTATTTTTTTCCTCGGTGTGGTTTGCCCGACTCGGTCTTGACATCACCTTCATCCACTCTCCACCATGGCGGCCAGCACATGCATACTATCATTTCGGAGGTTTTAATTTCTAATTGAGATACAATGCGCTCGTCAATTGCTAGAGTACGTCTTCAATTTCTTTTTCGGCGTCTGCAGCTCTAACATCCGTATAGCGACCAGTAACCTCGCCATGCCTCCTTTGCATGCTGCGGGCAACCGCGACGGCGGAACGATCGATACCTCGAACAGCCTCCCGGAGACGCTTCAATCGTCGAGTCCACTCGAGTGCCAATCGCCTAGCTGGTGAAAATCTAGCATCCAGACCAGAGCCGGAGGATGGAGGCCTACACAGCCTTCCGACATCCCAGAAACCACCTTCGTTCTCAGGGTTTGGGGGTACTCGGGCGGCATCAGTGGCTGCGTCCAGGTGGGGAAAGAAGCCGACGAAGCCGGTAGAGCAGCCTGAGCCTGCCTCCCCTCTGGAGCCACCTCGGGTTCAGGTACAATTCACAGAGGAACGCCAGGGAGACTCGTATTTTCATTTCCGGCCTTCCAACCCTCCTGCTGAACCGATACAGGATCCGATAGTCACAGAACCCGTTAAAACACAGTCCGAGTTAAATACGGGATTACAATATCAAGAAACGCCGCAGCCTTTCACTCTTGACAGTTTGGCTCAGTTTGTCGAAGAGTCCAAGACCGAGCCAGGCAGTCAAGAGGGTAGCCTGAATCCGGAGGCAGTGGTCCAGAATGCAGAGTTCACATACACTACAGGAAACCAGCTTGGGCAAGGGATAGCGGAGCAACCGGTTTCTGCTGAGCCACAATTCACAGCAGAAACTAAGCACGGTCAAGAGGAAGCTCCATATCTTGAGACACATGCATCCGGAGATACCACAGCTGAAAGCCATGTGCAAGAAACGCCCCTCATGAATTTTCAGGTCCCAGTTATGGAAACAAGTTTGCCTGTCGAACAAGATATTCCGACCATACATCAACTTAAGGAAGCCCAGGAACACCCAACCGTCCAAGCCGGTCTTGGTGAAGCTCGAGTAGTGGAGCAGGAAACTCAGACTATTCTACCAGTCGAGCTCGAGATTGCCGCCGACCCAGTGACTGCCGAGACAAATATAGATGCAACAGCTCCGATAAGTGCTGCTGCAGAGGTACAGGATATTCAAGGAGCCTCACTTGCAGATGTCCAGGTCCCCGAAGCTTCTGCCTTAGAATCTCAATCCACTGAAGAGTTACCGTCAACCAGCATCCGGTCTCAGGATACCTCGGCGGAAGCTGTACCTATCCAGTCCGATAAGCAAACCGAGACTACATCAATCCTCCCATCCCAAGGACTTACGAATCCAGTCGAACCAAGTCCTGTTCCTGGTCCAGCAACTGTTTCCTCTCTTACCAAACCTCAACCCGCCACTTCACAGGCAACTCCGTCATCCCCTATCCAACAACCATTGTCTTTCCTCGACAAATCGTCAACTTCGCCAGCACCTACTACCCCGGCACGAAAATCTGCTCATGCTTCAGCTGCCAGTATGAGCTGGGCACAAAGGGAGTTATCTGCGATGCCACCGCCCACAACCCCTGCACCCGGCAAATGGGCGAGAGCATCTGCGGAGGCTCGAGGTTCACAAGGGCTTTCCTTCCAGTCACCCGCGCCAATTGCTCCCAAACTTACCCCAGTTGCCCCTGCACCCATGATACCAACTCCCGGTAGTTGGGCGGCAGCGGCCGACTCACAAATTCGGCAAGATATAGCTGCTGATGACCTGAAATCTCTTCGCAAGCAGCACGCGCAAGCGTTGCCAACATTCGAAAAACCTGCAATCTCGGAGGAATCACTGACCCGCAATTCAGAAATCAAAAGCAGGTGGCGAGCAGCCGCATCCGGGGCAGCAAGATGGGGCATCAGTACCAAGAAGAGCGTCTTTGCCGCTTCCGATTCTAATGATATCCTCGATCAGCTCAGTGGTAGGGCATCGACCGCGCAGCCGGTAGCATCTAGAGACCGGCAAACATTTGGCGAAAGGGATGCTTTTGGCGAAGATATGCCTCAGCGAAGCTTTCAAGAATTCAAGACGGGCAAGAATCGGTATGGTATGGGAAGTCTCGAATTTGGTGATAGCAACTTAGTCGATGAGGCTTTCGCGGAAGCTGGTTATATTGATGAGGCTGTAGGAAGTGGGAAAAAATCGAAGAAGGAGAGGCGTCGGAGGGCGGAACTCGAGGCTAAAGCAGCGCAAGAGGAAGCACAGGAGTGGAGCCGTAGGTCGTCTGCGAAAGAAAAGGACAAGGCGAAGCACAGCCGACAATGGGCAACTGAGGATGATCCAATGGAAGAAGTTGAGACCAAAGCTCAAATGAAGGAACGGAAGCGACTCGAACGGGAACGAAAGGCCAAGGAGAGAGCAGAGCTAGAGCAACAACTACCGCCAATCTTGATTCCAGAGTTCGTGAGCGTCAATACACTTGCTCGCCTTTGCAAAGTTAAGCTTGAACCTTTCACACGCAAGATGGAGGAGTTGGGTTTCACAGAGACAAATCCGGACCATGTTTTGAATGCTGAAATGGCTGGGTTGATTTCCATGGAATACGGATTCGAACCGATTGTGGACAAGAGCCACGAACGAGACCTAGTTGCTTTACCTGTTCCAGCTGACAAATCCGTGCTTCCCCCGCGTCCACCGGTTGTTACGATTATGGGCCATGTCGACCACGGTAAAACTACAATCTTGGACTGGTTACGAAAGTCTTCTATTGTCGACCAGGAACACGGTGGTATCACCCAGCACATCGGTGCCTTCTCAGTCAACATGCCGTCTGGGCGAATCATCACCTTCTTGGATACCCCCGGCCACGAGGCCTTCCTGAAGATGAGAGAGCGTGGAGCGAACATGACTGATATTGTTATCTTGGTTGTTGCAGCCGATGACAGCATTATGCCACAGACAATTGAGGCTATCAAACATGCTAAAGCAGCGGGTGTACCCATAATCGTTGCTGTCAACAAGTGTGACAAGGAAGATGCCGACCCGGAGAGAGTGAAGAGCGATCTTGCCCAGTACGATATACAAATTGAAGAGGTGGGCGGAGATACCCAGGTCGTTTGTGTGTCTGGAAAGACTGGATTGGGAATGGAAGATCTCGAAGAGGCTGTGCTGTTGCAAGCTGACGATATTGATATGCGAGCTGATACAACTGGCCGGATGGAAGGATGGGTGGTGGAGACTTCGACAAAAGCTAAGGGACGTGTGGCGACTGTGTTGGTGAGGAGGGGCACGCTGAGGAAGGGAGACGTGATCGTGGCGGGTACGACGTGGGCTAGGGTGAGGAACATGATTACGGACACGGGTGCGGAACTTGAAGAGGCACCTCCAGGTACACCTGTCGAGGTTGATGGGTGGAGAGACCAACCAGATGCAGGCGACGAGATTCTACAGGCGGTAACGGAGGATAAGGCGAAGTCGGTTGTTGAGTATCGGTTGTTCAAGGAGGAGCGACAACAGTTGGCGAAAGATATTGAAGCGATCAACGAATCGAGAAGGCTACACCATGAAAAGAAGGAACGAGAGGCACGTCTTAAGGAGCTACAGGAGCAAGGTATGGATGCTGAAGAGGCCGCTGCTCAGGTACCGGAGGTCAAGCAAGACGACAAATTCAAGGTGCTCGAAGTCCCTTTCATCATCAAGGCAGACGTCGCAGGCTCTGTAGAGGCAGTTGAGGCACAAGTTCTCAGTGTCGCAAACGAAGAAGTACGAACGACGGTTATCAGAACCGGTGTCGGCCCGCTCACAGAATCAGACATCAGGATGGCGGAAAGCACAGGCGCTTACTGCCTCTCATTTAACGTCTCCAATGATCCTGATATCATGGCACTCGCACGCTTCTCCAATGTCAAGACTATTCACCATACCGTCATCTACGCGATTCTGGACGACATCAAGTCGCTGATGAGCGAAAAACTCAAGCCCACTATCGTAAAGACTGTGGTTGGTGAAGCGGAGATTCTGCAGGTGTTCCAGTATAATGTCAAGAAGAAAGTTATGAGGCCATTTGCTGGATGTAAGATTTACAGAGGAACAGTTACGAAGGGATATAAAGCGAAGATTCTGAGGAACGGGGAGGCGATTTATGATGGTAAGAATATCTTCTACTCTCAACGATTTCCTCTGAGGAATACCCTATTCTAATAGAATTTGTGTGTTATAGGTACACTTGAAACTCTGAAGAATATAAAGAAAGAGGTAAAGGAGATGACGCAAGGTTCGGAGTGTGGTATGGGTTTCTTGGACTTTGACGACTTCCAGGAGGGAGATATCGTCCATTGTTACACTGAAGTCAAGAAGAAGAGGGTCTTTAACTAGAATTATCTTCGTTTACAAGAACGTTGATATTGTAAAGGCTTAAGTTTGAGACTGGTTTACGAGACCAGGCTTAAGTTTGAGACTGGTTTACGAGACCAGGCTTAAGGTATTTCATGCATTTTTAGAGCATCGAATACCTCGGAGTAAGTATAATATTTTCCGCTCACCTCGAGATTACTGAGCAATCACATGCTCGGTTTGTACATATAATCTGTATATTAGGGGACTAAAAGCAATCTTGAATAATGAGGCGCTTATCAAGACGGATACTTGGGTAAAGCATGTTCATCAAACTTGAAATACGAAAGGATAATATACTCCGCTTCGAAATCAGATACTGGGAAGAGGGATAAGATAAAAGCCAGTGATGTCAAATTAGTATCAATCCATGCATGCGCGATGACAAGCTGTTCCGACAAATCCTGTTGAAAAGCGACGATGGAAAGTAACATGAACAAAAGAAACTCCTTCCGCTATGCATGCATGTGCTAAAAAAATTATCAGACTGTACGTTCAAATAAGAGACAAAAACCTGGTAACGCTTGCCAAAAGAAATAGCAGGAAGGATCGGACGTCCTTGACCCCCGGGTATATCATGATCTAGGGGTACTCAGATATCGATATGATCCTTTTAAAGCTGGTTAAGAAATAGAAAACCCCAAAAGCAATGACGCGGCCCAGACGCTATCATGTAAAACAAGAAAGACAGATGGTTGGCATAACCCAGAAATATCGTGGCTGAAAATGAAAAGCGTGGTGTCCGTGAATTTATCACGACCATTTGGGCATCAGGAGCCACAAAGATCACTTCGGATTCTTCATTCTCCCTCGGGCCAACCTAGCGATCCCCAGCCCTCCCTTTGACTTAGTAGTTGGAGCGCTCGCAACACTGCTAGGGGTTGGAATGCGATTGGGAGGACCAGAGGGCGGATTTCCGTGACCAGATGTACCAGAGAGATGCGGAGCCGTGGAAGATGTACCATTAGCGGACGGGACATCTGCTAGTGGTGGTGGAAGGGTTGAGGCCTTTGTGATGTACTGAACATTATAGCGCCTAGCTTTTTCTTGAACGTGCTTGAACTTGTCGAGTAGTTCTATCCACTTGATCTCGTTCTCACTTCGGGCCTTAAGGCGGTTACGTGGCTCGTAAGAGGACGTATTTGAGGCTGGGACACTATGCGAGTGTTAAAAGGTTGTAAATTGGTATGGCCGCTGGCCGGGGAGCGCGTTCGAGTGAAGGTAACTTACTTCCGTGGAGTCAGTTGATGCAGGTACCCGATAGCGCTGACACTATTGAGGCGATTTTTTAGGGCAGCGAATGCGGACGATTGAGGCATGAGCATCAAGAGTCCATACAAACACTTATAAAGGAACGGATATTTCTCAGGCTCGAGAAGTTGCATTCGAAGATCTTCGATACAGTTAGCCATAACTGTAATGAGTTATACACTAAAATGCAACACTTACAAGTGAAAACAGGCGACTCGAGGAGCTGGACCAACTTGTCTAGCTGGATCAAAAGACTGACGGAAAGCTCCAGCTCTCCACTATAGAATGTTAGAGGTGGTCACTAAATTTGTGGAGGAGGGTCTATACAAAATTGCGAGCAGGTTAGAGGCTTGCTCATAAGCCTGGGCGAGAAGACACAAGCAGAAAGCAGCAACAGCGTTGTGACACCACGACCTAAACAAGGCAATGAAGAGGGTTTGGCCGTCCTATGAAAGCATTAGAGACCTAGCAAAAATAAATGCGGCAGGTAAAGTAAAGATAGGTACCTTGGTGTCCAGACTCCTCAATCGCTTCCTCAACTCGCCAATTTCGGGGGCAGTCATCAAGTTGTTATTCAGCAATTGAACCATAGTGCTCGCAAATTCGACATCCTCCTCCTTCTCAATGAGCTCAGCAAGAGTACGATATATGCGCTCAGGGTTGAGATTGAGACAAAGACGGCGGATGATGAGATACCCGCGGGTTTCCAGAAGACGGCGGTCAGTACTAAATAGGTTCAAGAGATCATTCATGAACGAAGCGAAGACTTCGTCGTCACTATTCTTTGAGATTTGTGATAGAAGCTCAAGATCCCTTGTAACAACAAGCTCGCTCGGGTCGGACAGTGTCTTAAGAAGTGCTGGGAAAGTACCATCGTTGACGGCGATTACCTTGTCACCGGCCTTCTCATGTAACATGATGAGCCAGTCCAAAGCAAGCTGCCTGGTTGCCTCGTTTTCGTTCAGAAATTGGATAGTCAATGCATTGACAGTGGCGCCGTAGTCTAGCTCCCCGGTGGTGCCAGAGATAGAGGCACGGGCTACTTCTTCACTAACAGCATCTTCTGCCGGTTCAGCGAGCATCGGTGTAGACGATCGAGGGTCTTGCTGAGCGAAAGGGCTTGGGGGAATTGGAGATCGTCGTTGATGAGAAGTGATGGCAGAAAGTTTTGAATCTCCAAAGAGGTTGAGGATGAGTTTCAGCATAAGGCCATCAACCTTCCGAGCGACTTCCCTAACGGATTCAAAATGGCTAGAGGTAGCCGGAAGAACATAAGATAGCAGGCGTGGGATGAACTGGACAACCTCCTCGGGGCATATCTCGAGGAAACTCGCGACCCAAAGGAACCCGGTGCGTTGAAGTTCCTCTTCTTCTATTATCTGTTAGTACAGAACTTACGTAATAGTTCCTAAATCGACACTTACGAGAAGAAGGATCGATAAATGTCATTAAGATTTCCAATATCCTTTTATGGTCGACCGGGATATCCTGTCCGGGCATCCACATTCCGTCAGGTCCGCTCTCCGGGTCTTCATCACGGTTGCCAGAATCATCGTCCTCCTTCTTGGTGTCAGTATCATCCGTAACAGCCCCTTCACTCTCACTTGGACTCTTAAACTTGGGGGGTTTTGTAAGGGTACCACGTCGTGATTCAACCCCACGTTTAACAAATGCGATCTTTCTGATCTCTTGCAAGAAACCCTCGAGACACACTTCGGTAGCGTCATGAACATCGGCGTTGGGATCAGCTAGATACCCAAAAAGGTCCCCAAGAAACTCGGGGAGAAATGTGACAAGCTCGAGATCGGGGATCCCATCCAAGAGAACGATCCAAGAAACGAGAAATTGGCGAGTGAAGGGGTTGATAACATGTATTCTTTCTTGAAGCAAAGGGATGAATTTCTTTAGAGAGAAGGCTGTCTGAAGCATCGAGTCCGAATCATTTTCTTCATCGTCCGATGTGACAGCCTCATCCTGGGGGGCATGTAGGATGGAGATGTATGTGGAGGCGGACTCGGCGACTATGTCTTTGATAAGCCTGTCCAACAGCTCGGCACCATTCTTAACGGACAGTTCCGTGTCCGCAGTAAGCTAGGTAGGGATAACCGTCAGCTTGACATACTCGTCTCCGGAACGGACGAATGTTCTATCCTACCTTGCACAGGGCATCGAATATCTCATTGAAGTTCAAGAGGACTTCTCCCTTGGCGACCTTGGCAATATTGTACATACTCTCGCAAGCGTAGTAGCGGACTCTAGCATCCTGATCTTCGAAACAAGCTAGAACCGGCGGAATGATGGAGTCGAGGTAATAGGCCACCTCCTGTAGGTCAACCAGTTTAGCCCGAGTTCCTTGCCGGTAGGTGCTGTGTGTAACGTACCGGACCGAGTGCTATTGATGCAGCAGCTAGGCCGATTAAGCCGCCATTCCTAGCATGTGGTTGATGGATGGCATAGGCGAAATCGTGGACTAACTGATCAATGATTTCCTTGATCCTATCGGTGTCATTATTGGCAAGATGCTCTCGAATCAACTTCTCTAATCTACCATTGCCGTTGTTATGTGGTTAGCTACAAGTGCATGGCCTAAGGGTTTTATATGATATGACTCGGGGAGACAAACTCGAGAGCACCCATCTTCCTCTTGTCGTAGAGCTTATCATTGAGACTTCGTCCAATCGCTGGATCCATCTCTACTGCTTCTACTTCGGATTCCGAATTATCTTAAAAGTTGATTGATGATGGTGATAGTTGATGTTTTTTTTTTAAGATTGCAGCTGCAAACAGGTGCAAAAGCTCGACTTGAGAGGAAAGGCGGGTCCTCTAAAGCTTCGAGAGAGCTTAAGTAACTGCCCGGCTTTCGGAAGAGGCCACCACTGTATGCTTACGAGCGTATCTGCTGATGTTGTAGTTACTGCGACTGGAGCTTGTATATGCGTAGCTGGGACTTTGACTGTGGCGGAAGGCTGGAAGGATTGTTACGTCAAGGGCCAGGATGCTATCCGAGCTTGACGCTGCCAGCCAAGAGGTGTCTACGAGACGCTGGTGAGGAGAGATTTCAGATGTCGACGGAGGAATGGAAGGATAGGAGCCGTTTGATCGATGAAGCCGGCGAAACGATGGAGATGGTTTGCGGTGATGATGTCGGGCAGGCGGATGGAGACGAGCAATCAAATTTGAAGACGCATACCATACTCTAGTGTCCTGCGGGGGAAGCTGCATTATCATTAATCCAGCCAAGCTTCGCCCATCCTCACCGCAGCCAATCCCACTTCTGCGGCACCACGGCATCGGTTCTAGTTCGTCCCAACCAGGCTTCGTTCCAAGCAGCGTATCATATCGGATTTCCAGGGTCCTGGCTGGTCCTGGTTGGCCCTGGCTGGCTGGCATTCTGGTTAAAGGTTGAGTACCGCCGCGCCGTCGAGTCGCAAACCAAACGTCACCGAGGAGCGACTTTAAGCGACCCGGAGTTGGGCCTTCTTCCCTTCCTTCCTTCCAAAGTCGCATGCGCATGGCCATATGCATGACAAGATATCATTACTGCCGCAAACAACCAGTGGGGCCTACTGAACGGGGGGTTTAAAAACGTCCTAGAAGCCTGCCAGAAAGTCCAGCTGCAGGCGGTCAGCATCAAATCTCGTTTATGCAGGCGGCGTCTGGCAGGGCATTTTGAAACGGACTACCAAATTCGATCATGAAGCTCGCCGCAACCTGAATTACACCGCATAGAGTACGACACCGCCATTAACTTATTCTACCGATCCAGGTAGAGGCCTTGCTGCTTAAAGGAAACACTCAATCGCCCACTGTCCCAACCTTTTCTTGCCTTCCTTCACGGTGGACATCTTGCCTCGAGCGAATGTGACATCTTCGAGGCCTCAACAACAACACTGGCAGTTGCGGTATTGCGGCGGGGATATCTTGCAGGCGACCTTTGACGTCGTTGTAGACGGTGCAAGGATGTCTCAAACAGAGAAAGAGACCAACGGCAACGGCGAACCCTCGGGCGACCTGACCGAGGCGCGTAGGCTCGATGAATTAAAGGGAATCGTCCCAGAATCCACATTCTCCGTCGACAAATTGCGAGAATGGCTGATAGCCTTGTTGGTACCCAACGCCTTCGGTATATGCCGAACGCCTTGTCATAGGAGTATACCCGGCTGATAACTGTATATTTTCGTAATATAGCATCGTATGCGATTTCAACGTTGACTTAGGTTGGTTGTACAACTTCCACACAATCACAAGAGTATCCAACTAATTATGCCATTTTGTTGGATACAGGTCCTGAGATCGAGTGGATATATCCATACTCACCGTTTTCCCCAGCAGACTTGACTACTATCTGCTTTAATAGTTTTCCAGACAGAAATAATCCCGACGACCTCACAACTGACACATCCTTCCACTTCCGTTTTCGACATACATCAAAGGACATCAAAGTCCCGTCATCAGAGTTGGTATCACATCCAGAATTCTGGTTCGGCTACTGCTTGTTTCGCCAGCAGCGAGACGAGACTGTAAAACGGAAATACGGACAGAAATCATTCGTGGTTATCTCGCAACATGACTTCACATCTCTATTTCGAGACCAGATGTTGGCAAAAACCCTGCCATTGCTCGATTTCAGTGCCAGTTCGGCGTTGATGGAGTCTGCCTGCGCACAGATTGTGAACTGGCCGACTCCTAGACCAGGACAAATGGAACTGCCTTTCTTCGGATCAATATTCAATCTTCATATGTTGGTACCGACGTTTTCCTATACGTAAAGGATAATGGCTAACGTATCTCGTAGCCCCTTACATGCTTCGTACCCCTTGCAGGGTCTTGTGCGGAAGGAGTCGGTGAAGCAGAACCATCCGATTGACATCTTCGCGCTGGACCCCGTCGGATCCTGGAAGCAAGTAATCGAATGCCTGCCGAATGTTGTTGATTTATACATTATCTATGAGCGGGTAAGAATTTCTCAACAGATATCGTCGAATCCCTTCGGTGGTACTAATGGGCATTAGATACTTCTCTGCGAGCCAATCGCTGCTTTGGCTCTAGATCCTCGGATTTGTAGCGAGTTTGTATCGCTTGCGTTTGATCTCATCAGACCTGTAAGTGAAAGCTCTAGGGTTATGGGTGTTCCGAATTTTTCTAACAGTTCACGCGACAGGTGCCTTTTGCAGGAGATTATCGTCCATACATCACAATGCATTCAGGTACGGGCTTTGTCACTTCATGATTGTTAAACCAATCGCCATACTAAAACTGTCGTTGCATAGATATATTTTCACAAGCTCATGGCGGGGTAAGTCCAAGACAGCCCAGAAACCCGGGTCTTCATTTACGAAGCTGACTTCGCTATAGCCAAACACAAATCACTATCTAATCGGAGTAACAAATCCTTTCATATTAAAGAGACTTCAGGCGCCGCCGTCGAAGAAACCACCTGTCCACGTACCAAAAGATACGCCTTACATAGTGCATCTCACAGAACCAGTACATAAGTAAGTTCTAATCCAAAATATCAACCTAGCTCGTCTCTAAGATTCAAATATAGAAACGGGCACATACATCGGAAATCGAAGCCACCACACAAAGAAGAAACAGGGTTTGACGTTGTTAGTCAAGAACCAAAAGGGTATATGTCTAGGGATTGGGCATTTCTCAAAGAACTTGACGAAGCTTGCAGAGGCGACAGTTCTCCAATTGATATTAGCCGTCTTGTCCGCCGACATTTCGCCTTTCTTACCGCCCGGTTCCTTGCACCTCTAGATCGATATTTCGCACAATTGATAACGGCCAGATCAGCCGTAGACCCCTTCGAATATAACTGCTTCTCAGAAGCAGAATTCTTACAGACGTTGGCAAAATACGGTAGCGGAGTTGAGTTCAAAGGAAAGACGCATTTTCAACGAAACAAAATGGAGGAAACATTTTACAAGAAATTCTGCAGGTCGCCGTCATTTTTCAGCTGGTTGCAAATGAAGATGGAGTTGGCAAGTCGGAGTCAAATGGCTGGGTAGCTCTTGGGTTTGAATTTACTCTTTGCATTTTTGGTTCGGCGCGGCGCTCTACGGATGGATTGGTGATGGTACATGATAATGTAATACGATCATGGGCGGTTTGGATGGGAGTCTTTCGGTGCTTTGTCTTTGGTTATCTGGATCGCAATATGTTTCTCCTAATTGTATTTGATATGGGCGGCTACTTTTTTTGTCTGCATGTTTCATGTCAATTGTCAAAAGTCAATGACGTTCAGACTCGTCTTGTCTATCGAATCGTGTGCTTGGCGGACCCACCTTGAATTCTCGCGAACCCGACATGCGACTTCAGACATAAACCTTCGAATACCCGCGGCAGAGAACCCTCCGGTTCTTATTATCACCATCCAGCAGGCCTGCCATGACCCAACTTACTCGGCCATGTATGTAACCCGGCCGTCAGCCTCCATCCTCCCAAAATGCAGCCTAATCGCCGGTTGCTATTCTCTCCTCCCCATCACCGATAGGCATCATGTTGCCCAGCATGAATATCCTCAACCTTGTAAACCCCAATCCCGGCTTTACGCTACCAACTCCCACCATAGTTGGCCAACGAAGCCCATATCCCAATTAACCCCTTACGAAATCTTCAATCAGCCTCATTCCTCAATTTATCAAAAGGCGCACTTCTACCAGCTAGTCAAGCTCTACCACCCAGACTGCATCCCACCATCCGACCACCCATGTTCACTACTCCCCAAATCTACAAGAACCGAACGGTTCCGCCTAATCGTCGCTGCAAATACCCTTCTCTCCGACCCCACGAAGAAAAAAGCATACGATGAGTTCGGAGTAGGTTGGAACGCCGTCCCCCGTCATACGGACATTAGGCGGCGTACAGCTGCCACATATGCTTCTGGACCTTGGAAAAACTCTCCAGCCGGGAATGCAACATGGGAAGATTGGGAGCGGTGGTATAAATCCGAGGGGATGGGTGGTGGTGGGAGTTATTACTCTGCGTCTGGTGGGGGTACCGAGGATGCGGACGCTACGAAGCCGATAACCACGCATAAGAATTTTGTGACTGTCATTATGTTGCTGTCTTTTACGGGGATATTGATACAGTTGGTGAGAGTGGATCAGTTTAATACTTCCTATGAGGAGAAGAGGGATAGGAAGAATAGAGATATTCAGAGAGATTTATGGCGGATAAGGAGGGATTCTATGGGGAAGGATGGAAGGGTACAGGCGTTTTTGAAGATGAGGGACCCAGAGGGGTATGGTGGGGTAGATGAAGTGAGGGAAGAGAGGCTGAGGAGGTTGTTACCAGAAGGAGAGGTATGTTTAAGTGACGGGGTTACGAGGGATGTCGAATAGGACTTGGGAATGGAATTGTATTATGGGTGGCGTATGGTTGATATATTCTCACTTTGGTATTCTGGTTCACTGCTTCCTTGCTTGCTACGATAATTCTGTCATCTTGAATGTAGTATATTATAACTTTCTTTTCGCCTCTATCTCCGCTATAGCTAAAATACAGTCGAAAACTGCTTTTGATGTGGCTTCGAGACTACTTGCTTTTGATGGCGATTTTACAGCATCTATGCAAATATCTCTTCTTTACATCTTATTCTCCATCCAAACGCTTAACTGACTGACACCCGAATCCCACTCGGTCAACCGATCCCTCATGCCCTTAATTTGCTGCATAGTCAGCACCTTGGGTTGCACCCACGATATCCTTGCAATCCCCGAAACTTGATCTATTGAACCCCGGATCAACCCCAAGCTCAGAGCCTTCATCAACAAATGCTCAACCTCATCTGGTGCTACCTGCGTCTCCTTCATAATTGTTGAAAACGACAAAGCCCTCTCATTCGGTGGTCGGACAAATACAGCTTCAGTAAGGGCGCTCAGCCGGATCTTCCTACGCAAGAAGTCGCCACGGTTGGAGAGAGTAACCTCTTTATCGAGGTGGACAGTGAGACCCTCGTATTTACCGATGTTTCCTTCATTGAAAGCATATAGGAGGGCGTGTATCCATTCGTGTTTTGTGCCCTTTAGAGAATCGAGGATGGGGTGGAGAAGGAGTTCTCCAAAGTTGTAGATTGTGTCAGCGGCGAGGGCGGAGACTGCGAGGAGGTAGGCACGAGCTTGACGGTCCTCGATGGTTAGGTCGTCGATATTGATGCAAGCGAGATAGAGGAGGGAGTTTTTGTAGTATGAAGCGAATTCTTGCCGTGCCTGTGAAAGATCGTATGTTAGTGGGGTTGAAGGATCATGTGTGAAGCGATAAGCTGTTGTACTTGATAGTAATCCGCGTTAGCACTGTAGAACGAGGCGTGAACCATCGATTCTACGGAATCAAACTTGTCCAAAATCTTCTCAGATTCATCCAAGTCTGTCCTTCCGCCCTCGAAGTCGTTTATTTGCAGCTTAATCTTTGCTGCCTCAACTGTGGCGTAGACATATGCCTCCTGCGACGTTCCCTTGACCTTGCCCTTAAGTTCATTTAAGAAGTTCAGAGCATCGTTCTTATCTAAATAGATATCCTATTAGTATACCATGATCCCCAAAGCTACACTGAAGCTCGTGTCAAAGATTCCAGATAGCACCCCGCGTACCTTGGATATGTGACGCGGCCAACAGCCCTAACGACACCAACTTCAACTGGTTTATCTTATCGGCGAAGGATAGAATAAAAGTCTGGTATATCGATAGTCTCTGCTTCCCGCTTTCCGGCCGGTTGAAAAATTCCAGGAGGGACTCCGTCAGTTGATGCCATAGCTTTCGTGACCATAGTTCTTCAAACTGGAGGAACATGACGGCAAGGTCCTCATCGGCCTTGTCGCGTTCCTCAGACAGGAACGCCTCGATATCGACGGTCATCGTTGCTATATCTTCTTTCGGGTAGCGGGAGGTGATTTGAAGGTGTATACGGATGTCGGGAGGTAAGTCTTTTGTGTAGAGTCGTGAAGCGTCGGTGGAGCTGAAGGTCGAAACTGGGGTTTGGATGTTGAAGCAAGGTTGAGGTGAAGCTTGGGAGTTGAGGTTGGTCCGAAACAACACAATTGGGCTCCAGCCAACGACATCATTCGCTTTTCGTGATACTAAGCCAGTCCTCCTCCAAACGACGCATGCAAAGACGCTTTTCGACGGCTTCAATCACCCCGCCATCCCCGACATCCGATTCGCTCTCCTAGCAGCTGGACGAGAGGACAACATCGCTATCCTACCATCATGTCGGCTGCGAGGGTTATCGCCTCTCACGCCCGTCCGGTGGTCCTAAAGCCCGCCGCTGCGGCGGGACGAAATGCCCGTCAAATCCACGATATCGCTATTACGAGGACGGGAAAGCCGGTATACCGACAGGGTGGTGGAAGGTACGATGGTTATATTCATCCTTAGGGTCTGGAGTGCGGTCAATTGCTGATATAGTGGACATATAGATCTTCTCTCGGAGGTAACTTCAAACCGCGCAGTGGAGAAACGCAGAAGCGCCAATTAACGGTTCGGAATAGGTCATACCGCTACAGTCTTCGGTGCCGCCGGTTTTTTGGGCCGTTATATTGTCAATCGACTAGGTGCGACCACTATCTTGGAGACATACGGGGGAACGGACACTGACAGGACGGGTAGCCCGTACGGGATGCAATGTTGTGATCCCCTACCGAGAGGAGATGTGGAAGAGGCATCTTAAGGTCACCGGTGACTTGGGACGTATTACTTTCTTGGTATGGGTGATCCATTTCACGTTTGCCATCGTTTGGCCCCGGCTTATACGGTATATCAGGAATTCGACCTACGAAACACAGAGTCCATCGAGGAGAGCGTACGACACTCGGATATTGTTATCAACCTTATCGGCCGCGATTATGAGACCAAGTGAGCACTACACACTCGAAACTCGACAATTGATCGAGTACTTATCAAATGTTCGCATTAGGAACTTTACCTTCTGGGATGTCCATGTTGAGGGAACCCAACGTATCGCTGAGGCCGTAGCCAAATACGATATCGACCGATACATCCACGTATCATCTCACAATGCCGACCTCAATTCCCCATCTGCATTCTTCCGAACCAAGGCCGAGGGTGAACTTGAAGCCAGGGCCATATTCCCTGAGACTACCATTGTCCGACCAGCAAGGATATGGGGAGAAGAAGATCGCCTGCTCCTGTTCCACGCCCAGAAGAGATACTTAATCACTTCGAACAATCTTCAGGAGAAGTTCCGTCCAGTTCACGTACGTTGGGATCCCAGCTTGTCTCCAAGAAATAAGAAATAACCAGAAATTCTAACTCGCTTAATTCACATCACAGTCCATTGACGTCGGAAGGGCTCTCGAGAAGATCGCCTACGATGACTCAACTGCGGGTCAAACCTTCGAACTCTTCGGCCCCAAGGAATATAGCATGGGTGAAATCCGCGATATGGTCAAGAATGAAACGAAGCGCAGCTTGACACACATCAATATTCCAAAGCCACTTCAGAAGCTTTACCGTTCAGCATGGGAATATGTCTGGTGGCCATTGACCAGTGCGGACGAAGTAGAGAGAGAATTCATCGACCACAAGATCGACCCCACGGCGAAGACATTCGCTGACTTGGGTATGGACAAAGTCGACGATATTGGGGATGGCATGCTGCATTATATCCGACACTTTAGATCCAACAAATATTACGACCTGCCGCCTATGACAGAAAAGGAGAGAGAGGAAGAAAGGAAATATTGGCACGTGCAGGATGATATTTATCACTAAAAAAGCGGAGACCCCGAGCGCTTTTTTGTTCATAGTCGCGGTGAGGGGGAAGTATTATTTATTGTAAGTACTAACTTTTTTGGTTACCGTTTCTTTGTTTATAAAGAAAAGAATCTTGTAAAGACACCTGGGCTTGCAGGATGTAAATATAGGAATACAATTTTTTCCAGTTCTGTCGATACCGCGAACTTAAGGAATTGCAAACAGGTAATGAATACTAGCTCTGAGACCAAAGAAGGGTATATTTGCTTGGCTACGCCTAACTATATTGCATACTCGATTTTGACTTACTGTAATCCCATTGAGTGATTGGTGGGTATTTCGCGGGATGAGTTTCATCGGTAAAAGGTGGAAGACACTCGATAACAGATTCCGGGGTCGTGGTCACAAAATAAGGAATCGAATACCTGGCTCTCGTGGTCCGCTTTCCGCCGGTTGAAGTATAACGATCTTGAAGTGGCGGAAGGCTGACTCTATGTGACGTTGAGCGCAGGTAGTCTAGTCGAAAAAGCGTCAGAAGGACATTTGTATTAGCCTCTAGCAATACGGCCACCTACCATTGCTCCATCGTGCCATCAAATCTCCAATGTTGACTAGACAGGCATTTTCGACCGGGCCAACTTGGATGAACTCGCCGGGATTTGTGGGGCTTTCTATCTCTAGTCCTCCGCAGTCATCTTGAAAGAGGAGTGTAAATGTACTATATATAAGTTACCGAGCACTCTGGTTAGGATCATACCCTGAAAACGAAATCAGCAGGAGAATAGGGTGCGTACCCCCAATCGCAGTGTGCCGAAACCCTTACCCCCCTTCCTTCTTCCAGGATCCTCGCATCAACTTCAGGATAATGCAACAACCTCAACTGATTATGATGACCCGTAAAGAATGGCTCAAAATAATCTTCATTTTCAAGACCAATCCCCAACGCCAGAGCCTTTGCTATTTATTTTGAAAACTCCGCAAGCGTCCAGTAGAATCCGGTCATAAATTCCTGGAACCCTGGTAGAATCTCTTGTGGAATCCAAATATTTGGCTGGTCCGGATAATTTTCTGAACCGATTTCATAGGATTCTTTGATATCAGGTATTTGCCGGGTTTCGGATAGTGAGGATTCAGTGTCTGTTCCGCGAGTTAGATTTGAGACTTTTTCTCGCCCTGGATGAGAGTATCCGCGATGGTGTAGGAAACCAGGTGGATGTGGAGCAAGAGCCTTAGAATCGGCAGGAAGGTCGAAGAAGAGCTTTGTCCAGTTGAAGGCTTGAGATACTTCAGCTAGGGGAACCGGATGGTCAGTGAGGGAGACGAAGCCGTATGTACGAAAGGCTTCGACGATGGATTTGGAGACTTCGAGGCGAGTTTTGGAGTCGCCATTGAGGAATCGAGAGAAGTTGATTGTGGGTATGTTAGAAGACATCTTCAGTATAGTTATAATTGGGGAACTTGTTCTCTGAGATCTATCTCGATATCGTGGCTGGCGGAACAGAACTGTTAGGACCCGATATTTAAATATACCAGGTGCTGGGTAGTTAAGTACTTGTCCAATGCCTAGGTAATTAGCTTGGGTATTGACTTACGTAGTTACGGCTCCGACAACAGGGAACGCTTTGTGTAACATGACGAAATCTACAATCGTTTTAGACGCTAAAATATTACATGCATCTAATACTACTATTTTAGCATTACGGGACCCCGCAAGTCACCTCGTTCTGGGTACCTTGGTGCTAATTTCTATTCCTTTTACCTTACCCACTACACCAACTAATCGATACGACAGGGCTGCAGGGAAGCAAATTCCAGCGGATCCTAGCTTAAGTGCATAAGTACTTAGGTACATAATAACGATTCGATTCGGAAACTAAAAAACGTTAAAACTTGGTATCTAGACCGGGGTTCATGTTTTCATTCTTCTCATGCTTTACGAGGCAAATCCATCTAATCCCCAAGCCCACTTGTCTTAAAACTCTTCCACCCGCTGGACCGCAACAACCTCACTATCTTTCTTAACGATATACTGACGTGGGTCGAAAACCTGGTAACTGTGCATGTGAGGGGCCATATCAATTTTGCCCTTGACCGTTATCACTCTCATTTTCAGTAAGTTCGTAGCGAGCCTCTGCAAAGCCGTCTCGTGCAATTAATGTAGATGCTTTTTGTGAGAAGAGAACTAGATTAAAAGAAAAATGCACTGAATGATGAAGTGTGCAATAAAGATGCTACAGGCGGGACGCAGACGTCTAGACAAATTCGCAAAGGTAGGAACAGAAATTTACATTGACATCCATCCTCCAAAAAACGGTCTCCTGGTTAACGGTTCTTATATAATCCCATACAACCCCCTCATATTTCGGCTCCACCCCCGTTCATTTATCTTGGCCCGGGGGCTTGATTGCATTGCAATCAGGCAAACCTGGCGGCACAGTAGGAACAATTGGTGGATTAATAACCTCATATTCTTGGTCGAGAAATTTGTCCAGACATATTCGTGACCTGCTTCTGATCCATTTAGGTGCTCTCTGACAAAACTGATAAGCGACAGAGTCTCTCTCGGCCTGCTCTTTAAGGTTTGCGTATTCCGGTGTATTTAGCCAGTCTTTTGTTCTATTCTCGTTGTCTTCTTTGCATTTTTTACGCTCTTCTAGTTTGTCACCGTAGACGTTGAGACTGTATTCTATCGGTGACTCCGCGAACTTCGGGAATGAATCGTCGGTGTTATTGGCGCAGCCGAAAATGGTGGGATGAAATTCTGTGCCGTTTATTTGTAATGTGATTAAATATGGAACAATCAGGGATCTGGTCCGGTATTCTGCTTCGGACGGGCCGGGTGTGTTTTGAGCTTTGATATCCTCAGGCCCTGGTGGGTATGGTAGTTTTGGGCAAGTATATTCCAGCGTCCTGCCTGACCCCTCGAGGTCCGGGTGGTCGAAATAGAGTACTTCCTTGATACTGGTGTAGGTCCAGCGGGGGTTGGCGTCTTCGCCCTTAAAATCGTAGCTATGCACTCGGGATTTGGTAAGTATTTGAGAACGGCGATGTCCATAGGCTTCGTTGACATGTACTAGGTAAATTTGGAGCCTCTATGAAAGGGGAATTGGTATATCACATATCCCTATCATCCTTTGAAATCAGGGCGGACTTACCCAGAACCCACCAGCGCACTCCGCACATTATACCTCAGAGTATCCTCACACTTCTGAGACAAGTATATAAACCCATAATTATCAACAGTAAAAATTGGCTGGTTTATTTTGACTACTGTTCCCGGGTAGCCGTAGGAACCCGTAATGCATCTTCCCGTGGCTACATTTTTAACCCATCGAGACCCGACATGGGTGTCGCCGACTGCGTATGCTGGGAGACGAAGTTCTTGCGTCTCCGGGTCCGGCCTTGCGACCTTGGTGAAGAAGGTCCCGCTGGACTCCCAAAGCTGGTGGTCGTTACCTTCTATGCATTTTTCAAGGGTGGCAAAAACCCCAAATATGCTATTGGTGTGGGGTTGGAGGGTTGTATCAGGGTCGGTAAGGCAGTAATTGGTAGAGTTTATGGTAATGGATACTTTATTTTTATTAATTTATTAAGCAGAATTCATGAAGTCATGGGGGTCAAGAAGATGATATCCTTTTCTTTAAGGCATCTGAATAAGATCGATTTCGGCCTTGGAGTTCGGCGTTCGAATTCAAGGACAAAGGGGGGGGGGTTTAATAAGAAAAGAAAGGTAGGCTTACTTGCGAGTCGACTGGCTGCTACATCAAAGCTCACATCGTCGATGTATGGAGGGAGGACATTGTTTGGGAACGGATATTTGAGTGCGGCCTTTACAGTGACTGGGAAGATGATTAGAAGAAAGTAGGAAAGGTAATCGAACCTGGCGTCTGTGAAGGGGAACATGATGTCGTGGCGGTGGTATAATGTTATGCTGTCAGTGGGCCCTATAGAGTGGCGTATATCTTCTCTAGGTCCATGCCAGATATTTGAGGCGGGAACTCGAGAGGAACGACGTAAGATGTGATATTTAAGCTAGTATCATCTGTGCCAAAGCATAATTAACACATACAAGATGAAATAGTCTCCTTTGTTCGGTTTAAGGACCATGGCCAACTTGGAACTCCCCAATTCTGTAACGATTTGTTGTGCATACATGTGGATCGACTGGTGCCGCGTAGCCTCGAATCCAGGCGCTCGAGGTAGGGGGTGCCGCGCAACGAGGCAAATACATGTATTGTTGAAGTAGCGGTTGCTAAAATATTAGAGCACGACAGCGAAGAGTAAGTCTTAGGAATACGTACTGGGGAAGCTCCATAAGATTTTCCGAAACCAAACATGGTTATTGAAACGCAAAGCCATGCTGTGTATTCGAAACTACGGTTGTGACTATGTTAATTGGCTTTTTCGAAACTGTGGCGTGGGCAGTGGAATTAACTACTAAGCACAAGTTGGAATTGTGTTATGTATATATTCATTAGGGGGTACTAACATCGATGCCAGTCTAGATCTATGGGGTACTGCCTCCTATATCATGTCAGACAGCATGAATCGCTAAGGCAGGTGTAAACGATATGTGGAATTTGAGTTAAGAAAATTCGGTCCCGCTCAAGCTTTCTATAAATCTAATTTACAACATTCACGTTATGAGTTTGTCCGTATCGGGGTTAATACAAGATAATTTGGCGACTAGAGTAGCTAGTACTAGTTTTAAACATGTATTAGACACACAAACCTCCTTTCAAGGAGAGCACTTTCATTGAATCTATGTCGAAAGAATCTAGGGTTTTCCACTCCGGCGCGGCGGCGGGATAAATTGTCGAGAGAACAGGTGTTAACTGCTATAAACCAACAGCTGTCCCCCTAGCCCTGTGCCGCCCCCGTGACAACCCTCGGGTGCAAAATGTCTGTGGCGTAGAAATAGAGGCGTTGTGCCTTAAAGCTACAATTTGATCCCATTAGAGGATTTTGAAACCGAAAGTTATTATGTGGGTAGGTATACCGGTAGTTTTACTAAGCGTCTGAGAAGAGCCCAGGGAGTGTACCCTTGAAACTCCCAATTACCTTGTGGGTAGTTACCTCGAATCCAGTCCCACCTTAGCCACACTGTGGGTACTTGGATTTAGAGTATTGGCTGTTAGGTTGATGTTTATTCTCAGAACCTTCTATTTTGTAGTTATGCATGGTCATAAAACAGGTCCTGACATTCTTTGTTATAACGTTACAAGACTGAGGTTAATGTTGACGCCACCTATATGGAAAGTGTGGTGTTGACCCTGTTGGATATTGGTTAACATTGACATCGAATCCGACAATACGCTCTAACATTTATTTCTAAGAAATGCAAGCTTGGTATCTATTTTACAAATTAGAAAGTTCTGCAATAGCCTGAGTAGTAATCTTAATCAAAAAGCGTTTTATTCCAAAGTAACTGTATTTTAGGCAATACTCTATACCGAAGCTCTCTCGGTAGACCATCACGTGATCGGTATAAAATTCTCAAAAGCTTCCTCGAAAACACCAAACCGGAACCACACGACTCACCTTCACCCAACGTCGCCAACATCGACGGCGCGGTCTGCCACTCCCTTCGACCCCCGCTCCAAACCTACAATGCATCACACACACCTACGGTAGCTTTTCTCACCAATACATTTTCCGACATAGAATCCCTCTCGCCGTCGTCGGAATACCTAAAGATACCTTTCATCCGAAACCAAGGAAAAAAAAATCTACTACCACAAAGAAAAGATGTCGGCCAAAAACTTCCGTCTTCCACCACTCCCCCGCTTTCGTGTAAAGTCCGCGAATAAGCAGCAAGCACACCCATGCAACCTCGTCATGAGCAGCGTTCTCGGCTGCTGGGCTTCACAAGGTCACGCTGCAAAGGGTTGTGAAGCCTTCGAGCAGGCGCTACGGACTTGTATGGATACCAATGTTAGTATACCTTTCCCCCCCAATTCCTACATAATACAAGAAGAAAAAAAAGAAGGATTTCGTTCTAGGCAAATCCAGCCAAAAAGTCTAGAACAGCCTGGAGCTTAGAGGAAGATAGGGCTTATGTGATCAATCCATAATGCATTTACATACTAACCATCGGGTATTCCCTATCATTTTTAGAAACGTATCAAACCGCAGAAGAGCACGCTTAACTACCATATGGCGAGGTTATACCCGAAGATTGTGGGCCCCCAGAAGCCGCATGGCTAACGTTCCATTTTTTTTGCGAAATCCATTTTGGCTTAGTAAACTGGGTTTTGGTCCGGTGGTCGGAGGCAATGCTGTATGTACATATATATTTGGAATAGATGCATTGGATGGAATGACTACTCTTGGTTTAGGGGGGTTATTATTTTGTATATATTACTTTTTAGATGGAATCTATATTGATAGATCGATCGATCGATTCATCTATTTTTGGGACCAGATTTGTAGCTTTATCTGCTGAGGCTGAGATTGTAGATGTCTTGGGTAATATACCGACATATTGATTTGCAAAAATATACAGTATAGCTATAGTACACCAGAAACTTCGATAATAGCCAAAAATAATAAAACTCTATAACAAAATGCCGTTCACCGAAATACCGTAAGAGGGAAACATGCAAACCAAATGCTATATACTCACTGCCTCACCGCCAAATTGTTACCTGCTCAACCATCACTGCCAAATTCCTCATTGTTGAATCGCAGCATTGAATCCCAATACCACACCCTCCCAATCAAGCTTCCGTGCCCGCAACCCCCTCAAAAAGCCACAATTTTAGGCTTCATCGACCCACTTCCCTTCCTTCGCCTCCACATACTCCACCATATCCTCAATAGTACAAACCTTAAACCCCCATCGCCTTGCAAAAGCAATACAATCATCCCGTCTAGCCATCAACCCATCTTCTTCCTTCACAATCTCACAGATAACACCAACTTGTTCCTTCCCCGCAAGTCTGCAAAGCTCCGTAGCAGCTTCCGTATGTCCTCTCCTCACTCTCACGCCGCCCTTCTTAGCTTGAAGAGGTAGCATGTGCCCTGGTCTCCTGAATTCCAAGGGCTTCGAATTGGGGTCTGCGAGTTTGCGGGCGGTGAGGGCGCGATCGTGAGCGGAGATTCCGGTTGTGGTGCCGGTGGCGAAGTCGGTGGTTATGGTGTAGGCGGTTTGGTGGGTATCTTGGTTTTTTGGGACCATCTGGGGGAGATCGAGGCGGTCGGTGTGGGTTGGGGTCATAGGGACGCAGACGTAGCCGCTATTGTTGAATTGCAATGTTAGCAATGGCGGTATTATGAGGATTGTGGGGTATTTTGGGGGTGTGGGTTACCTGGTATGTCGGACCATGAAGGCCATCTTCTCGGTGGTAACATCTTGAGCGGCAATGATCAAGTCGCCTTCATTTTCTCGGTCTGTGGAGTCGAGGACTACGAGGAACTCCCCCCTTCCTGAGAATCAGAATGTTAGTTACTACTTCTTACTATTATTGTGGTGATTCCCCGAAAGATGCGGCATCCGGACCGAAGCCGGTCACCTGTTTTTCGCTTGTGATAAAAAACAAAAAATCTCGAAATTATGGGAATTAGAAAATAAAACATACTAAAAGCTTCTACCGACTCCTCGATCGAATCGAATTGTAATTCCTTGTGCGAACCGTTTGTTCCGTTGGCTCCGTTGATTCCGTTGGTGCCATTGACGCCGTTTGCGCCGTTTGTAACGGTTGTGGTGGTCATTGTCGCAGGCATGATGATATAATTTCTTGGGGAAAAGAAAAAGCGAGCGAGCGATGAAAGAAGGGTTTTTGCCGACTTGGTAAGAAGTGTTGCCGATGAAGCTTAGGTAAAAAATGTTTAAGCTTCCTATGAGCTTAGTAAGAGTATTCTGTAGAGAGGAAGTATAGACGGATGGTATTCGGTGGTGAGGAAGAAGGTCTAGATCCAGTCTTTCGAGGGGCCAGAAGCTGGTATATATAAGGTCCAGAATCTCAGTAGTAAGGCCGGCCCGATCTGATTGAAATCGCAGGCGTCGTAATTATTGCAGCAGTAGGTTATAGTACCAAAGTACCAAGGTACGTCCTATTCGTGGCGGTCGTCTTAAACAAGTTATATCCAAGAAAGAAAGGAAACAGGACAATAGAAGTTAAAGTGGAACGGCTCGGAGGCAGACTGACGCCTCTAAAAGGCTTATAAGGGAAGGGTGGAACCGGGGCGACTACACAGCATCCGTTAGACTGCCGGGTCTGGACCGAGGCTTCCCACTAGCTCTTCCCAAGAAGCTCGATTCGAGGTTGAAGCGCGGGTGTAATTGGCTTCCTTGGGTAATGATGACTAAGTAAGCCTCGCTGGTGGCGAATCAGATGTAAAAGGAATCGGTCGTGCTTTTGAGGTAATTCTGTATACCTTAAGTCGGTACTTGTACACTTTTTATAATGTTTTAATACGGTTTTTCGTGCAGCTCGAAGGCCGGGATGAATTAATCATGAAAGCATATCATTAGAGATCCTTAGTCATCTGTGAAGCTTGTTAGTAACGTGATGGTGCAGGGTCCCGCAGTCGGCCGAAGTTCATGGGTCGTGGAATGCTGTGCTACCCGACCAAGCCGAACTCTTCCCTGCAGCCCCGCCGGCAATACACAAGTCTCGCTCAGGACCAAGGTAAATGCTCTAAGTATGGATAATTCGGTCATTGCATTGTCATTGTAGAAAAGAAAGGAGCTATCGTAACACTTCAAGTCTGTTCATTATACCCAAGTTACAAAAAGGTCAGGAAAGCAAAGAGGAAAAACGCCTGTATCGTAACAACGGAAGAAGCCGCTAGTAAGCTAAGCAAGCAAGCAAAGCGAAAGAGGAACAATTGCAGAAAAGAGCAATGAACCCAAAAAAGCGATCGTGAACAGAGTAGTCAGTAGCAGGCAAGCAGCGGTAACGGAGAAGACAAGAAAAAAAAGAAAACAAAGGAAAGACGTTAAAATAGGCAGTATCACCCAAACCAAGCAAAGTGGACCCGAAATGCACGAAACACACCCTCGACATGGCGCAGCAACCGACCTGCAAGATGATCAAGATGGTTTCGTTAGGCATTGACGACTTTGATGTCCAGAAAAAGATTCGTAGAGAGACTCGTGGACAGGTCGTGAAATCCAACATCTTGACACCTTCTCTTTCGCCTCGTCCCCCCCCCGCATGATTTCGCACAAAAGAAATTCATTATCAATTAAACTCCTCCAAAACAAGTCAAAAGACCTCGCCATTCAGAACAATCAGATCGTACAATCCGAACACCATCTGCCTCAAAACAAAGAAGCGTTGGAAGAAAAGGTTAGAATACAGGGCACAAAGGTGCCGTACCGACTCGGGGTATATTCGTGGTCATGAGAATGGAGTCGGTGGTCGTTGTCGTAGTGGTAAATTCGATGTCGAAGGTGTCATAAAGGTGTGAGAGGCAGTAGAAAGGGTTTATAAAAATATCGACAAAGAAAGGGAAGTTCAAAAATGTGTCGCATCAAGAATCGGCGGTCGTCGTATAGTAAGAGGTATCATCCTCCTCTTCGATAAAAATCGTACAAGCCACACAGGCCTAAAACTCCCACTCCAAGGAAACACCACCATCCGTAACCTGGAAGACACTCGCCGACTCCTCAGGCCTTATGGACATCCTCTTCTTCTGGGCAACCGTGTCTTCAAGCCCCATATCTGGGAGTTCATACTGAGGGCCATACATAGCCTCAATCTTCCTCATCGCTTTGACCTTATCTTTCGACTCAGCGGGGAATCTTCCAGTGCGAACGTGTTCCCAGGATTCCCATCCGTCAGCTCGGGCAGCGGTAACCCAATCAGTGAGAGCAGAGTGAATGTTGGCAAGTTGCTCATAATGGTGTCCCTTTCCAGCACATCTCAAAACTTGTCCCATGATCTTCTCCATGCCGGACATAGCAACACCCATGCGGAAGCCATTTCTCTCCGCCCTAGTGGGGAGGTAAGCAATGATAGCATTCATAATCTCCACATGCAATGCGGCATAATTCGCCACATTCATCTCAATAGAATTAACGCTGCCCCCATCAATAGCCATAAACGCACGTGGGGTGGGGAAGTGTGCAACGCTGAACGGTGCCTCCGGATCGTATTCACGGAGTGTAATTCTGTTTCCAGGATGGTACCAAACCCATCCTGTCTCGTAAGTCAATCGAGCAACCTCACCGCTCCATCTGGTAAAGGGTCGCGGCTGTTTTATGGCCTCAACCCAAGCGGGTCCCTGCTGGCTATTAGCCGGAGGTGGGTTCTCCAAGATCTTCATGATGGAACGGGCACGGGTGACCTGTTGGTCCAACGGTGCTTGTTGGAGGTAGGTGAACATAATGCCGATAGCGGCCTCACGAGTCTCATACTCGTAAGGGGTCTTCTTTCGCTCTTCGTCAAACATCATGGACAGAATTATGGTGAAGAGTTCGACGTGGACGGCGTCGAAACGAGCGTCAGCCATTGGGGCAGTGTAGGCTGCCTTGAGGCACAAGAAAACCTCCTTGATGACCTTTCCGCTTTGAAGGTCGCTAAGGGAATCGTTAGCATATGCCCGAATCCATAGGCAGGATGCATCAACTTACTGGTATTCCAACTCATATATATTCTTGATCAAGTCAAGGAGACGATCCAAACCCTGCTGCTCAAAGAAGGTCTCAACCCATGCGAGACGCTCGTTTCTGAGCATCCTCTTAAGGCGGCGAAGCCATCCAAGGTCGACATCGTTGTAGTTTCTCCCGTAAAGGTAGTCAACGAAATCACAAGGGGCGTTCGCGTGAAGAGGGCCGACATTAGTCTTAGCGGATGGCGTGATAGGGGTAGCCGGTGGGGCCATGCGGAAAGCCTTGTCGGAGCGAGTCGTCTTAGGCCGTCCCTTGTCTTCCTGGGACTTAGTAGGTAGGCCAATGACACTAGCCGTCTTGCTACGGGCACGGGTATGCTCGCCACGGAACAGAGCAGCGCTGAAGGCACTGAGCGGTCGCTTCTTCTTCTCACGGGCAGGCGTAACTGGAGAAAGACGTGGAAGATCTGGTGGAGATCCGTGGCTGGTTGGTGGCGGCAGTGGAGTCCTCGACATAACCTTGCTAGACTTGAGCAATGTAGCCTTGACATGTGCTGGCATTTCAGACGCTCCATTCTTAATGTTGTGGGGAAGACCATAGTTGGACTGCGTATACCATTAGCATCAGAATGCTCTCCAACACTGAGACTAGGTCGAACCTACCAGAAGATCGTTGAACTCATGATTCAAAGTAACAGTAGATGGAGCTCCACTGTCTAATGCTGCAGGATGGACTCTCTTATTTCCACCAGATCCGAAGCTAGTGACCCTTGACAAGAACCCACCGAACTCATTGCTCGTATTCTCCGTCTCTCCCATACTATTACGTTTGCCCATAGAAATTATGCTTCCCCAGCTAGACTTCCTTTCCCCTGCCTGTTGACCATAAAAGGTGCTTGGTCTTGGTAGTGGAGCCCTCAACTCGGGGGTGACTGCGAAATTACGCTGACCGGATGCAGAGTAGAGCTTAGGAGTATAAAGCGAGATCTCCCGTGCAATCTCCTCTGGAATATCCGTCTTGATAGGAGGAAGGGCCTTGTTGGTATTAGCCAAGATGCGAGATGGCTTTTGAGATGGTCGAACGTTCTCTTGGTCGATGGTAGTGCTAGATTCGTTTTGCATTCGAAGCTTAAGGAATGAAGCGTCCAGCTGCTCATACATGGACTGAGATTGTTCGACAAAGGCAGGTTGAAGAATCCTGGATGTTGTTGATGGTCTGGCATTTCGTAAGTTCTGCTCATCTTGGCAGTCATCGTCGGTGCTGATCGTGAAGCCGGTGTCCTTCTTGGTATCCTTCTTGGACTTCCCGGTAAGGAGGTCCATGAGACTCGGTGTCTTCATGTGCCTGGCCTTCGCATTGGGCTTAGGCAATGGACCTCCAAACCCGTGATCCGTCTTAGTGGGTGATGGAGGTCCGTTTCCACCAACTGCACCACTGGCAAATGAGAAGTCCAAGGGGGGTAGCTGCGGAGGACCCATCAAGCCCAGGCCCAGGACATCGCCGGTGGACTCAGCACGCTTATGGCGACCACCGAAGAATCGAGAAGCCCGTTTCGTGGGCGAGGGAGGAGGAGCCATTGAGGAAGTCATGGAGACAGATGTGGAACAGTCTGTACGGCAGAAGACCTTGTTAACAAGCCGGTCTTTGAGATGTCTGAAAGCTGCCCGGAGGCGTCGTGGTCGTCGTTGTCTGGGAGGGGATTGTGATCGGGATTGGGATTGTGACTGGGATTTGGAGAGGGATTGGGAAAAGGACTGGGGTGAGTTGGCTGGGCCCATTCTGTCTGTTGGACGGACAAACTCAGCCGCTCTTTTTTATTTTTATTACTCGTGGCAATTGTGATATGGACAAGTTAAGCGGGAAGGAATTAGGCTGAATTTGGACAGGCCAATGGGGGAGGTTGATGTGGAGATGATGATGGTGATGTTGATGGTGATGGTGATAGAGAGCATCGTGGTGATTGTGATTGTGATTGTGATGGTGGAGACATACTTACCAATTATGACTGTTTTTGGGGGGTCTCAATTGAGGGGATCTAAGAGTGTCGAGATCGCCGCCGACGGTGTCGAGACAGCGCAGTTCTTCTGGTTCTTGTTGTTGTTGGCTGTTGCAATTGGGGGTTGCTGGTTGGTTGTCACAGTGAAGCCCGGCAAGCAGTAGTATAAACACGATCCGAGAGAAGAAGCCGCAAACGTCACAACAGGCACGTTAAACAGCAGTACCTCCACTACCGGAAAAAAGAATAGATGGAGTAAAAAGTAGGTAATAGGAATTCCCAAAAATGTTCTTAATAGTTCTTATTCGTTAATATCACAAAGAATCGAAGGAAGTAAGTAAGGAAGGATGAGGGGATAGAAAGAAACAATAAGAGATGAGATCTTCTGGAGCCTCTGGGACGAGGAAGCAACCCTGATGGAGTTCCAACAACTGGCGGAGCGGACTGAAGCTGAAAAGCGGGCCACCCCTCGAGATATTTATCTCATCTCTTCCCCAGCTTTTAAACATATCACAGCTTAGCAGTAATACTACTAGTTAATACGTACACACGCACCCCTGTCATAACAAAGGCGAGAATAAGAGAAAGACACCACCGGCGCCAAACAAAGATGTGGGGTCAATTGATTGATTGTGCAAAAGCTTACTTTTTTTTCCCTCTCCCTGATACCGGCTATGAAATGCGACAATGCAGCTTATGCTCATAATCCTCCTAACGAACTTAATGGCACGGATAGCTCGACTTGTTTAGAATGTCGTTAGAGTGCAGGGGTCCGTCGGCCTGCAGCTTGTTCCCATAGCAACTGACGCTAATTCGGGAAAGTCCCGCCACCGCCCACAACAACAAACCACCTTTAGGCCCCCATGATGCAGAATCCCGCGCGAATCGGGCAGGGGAATAAGACCTCAACGTTCCGGAGGGGCGAATCAAAGCTGCAGCGATTTGCTGGCAAGCAATGCCGGTGTCTATACATGTGTATTTTTGTTTACGAACTGTAATTATATAAGTGTCGAGGGAAATAAAGGGGTGCATTGAAAACAATATATCTACGACCTATCACAAACGGTCAACTTGCATAAGGCTTCTGCATCGGGGAAAAATACATGTACGGTACATGTACTTTTAGGACGTGAAGATCCAGAATTTCATGCGGGACGTGTTTTCCGGCGTATCCTCGGGAACGTCAACCAAGTGGATCCCATGCCGACGGTCCAGCATGCATCTTTGGCCTTCCCAACCTGTCAACAGAATCGTCCGATTTGTTTGTGCGTAGAATATACTATCGATACTAATATATGCTTAGATGTGCCCAATGCACTGAGACACAACGAGAACTGGGAATATCGTTGGAGAGATTAATCTTTCGACTAATATCGACTGGTCTCGTATCTAGTCCGACGCGAAGTCACTACTCTTCTGTTTTTGTTATTCCAGAACTGGTTGTTAATTATCAGATGCGAACTCTCGAGGGAAACCGTTGCGACGGGCGGTTTTTGCTGGAATTCGCAGTTCAGCTGATCCCATCTGCTGGACTACTGATCAAGATGGGAATTCTATTGGACAATTGGGTCATCGGGACATTGCACGAGGTGTCACAAGCATCGCGAAGCAAATGATTTCGCATTCCATGTCGGTTGGGCCGGACAGGGGTTCCCTGCTGTTGGATTTTGGATCACCAACTCATAAGATTGAACTGCTGGCCCCGCTTTCACGTTCACAAAATGTTGATATTTCAGCCCTCAAAAATTCGTTCCTGAATTTTTCTTGATACTTCCAACTTGATACTAGTATACATCTTTTGTAAATCGATTTACTCAAGAGCTCCGATGAAAAACAAGACTACAAAAGAAAAACGGCCCATGGTATCATTCCCTGATAAGTGCGACAAAAGAGACGGTGGTGGTGGGGATTAAGGCTATTAGTATACTGCATAAGGAAATTTGAAGATCCAAAAACGCCATATCCCTGAAGAAACTTTTTGTATATCATTTCCCAAACAAAGAAGAGCTGGATCAATAGAAAGGATAGACTGGCGAAACTTCTGCTAAAACAAATGAAACTCGAAATAGAAGGTATGTTTTTGATTTTTAAGCCGTCGAGATCGATCGTCTAGATGCCCTTTCCGCCTCTGGTGGCAATGATAAAGGCTTGACCGGCGCTAGAGGAAGCTCTCCGGGCGCAGGTGTCTTCGTGCCCAAGATGTTGTCCTCTTCTTCAACTGCGCACTCATCCGAGGGATCCTCGAGATACATCGTTCTCAAGCCCTCTGCAGCTTCAACGAGAAGACACTCTGAGCTTGCAGTACGCCTTCTCCTTCTCTTCTCTAACGGCTCCGTCATCGCTAGTTCCGTGATCTTTCTATAGTGTGCGATCTCCGCCGCAGTCGGTGTTGAGGGATTCAGATCATCGGTCGTCAGGGTTGTACCTGTCGATATACTACTCTCCCTTTGCTGATGCCTTGTATCAAACTCTAAGGACGGCACACGGGGAATTTCCCAGTCTTCATCTTCCTCTGGGGCTTCCTCAATCCCGGACATCCACCAGTCATGAGCAGCGGAGTGGCCGAAAAGATCTTCATCTTCATCGAGCATGCCGGTTCCTTCGTCTTCATCATCGCTTTCGTCATCCGAATCGAAGAAGCTGCCATTGGCGATGCGTTGCAAGATCTTCTCTTGCTTCTGTTGTTTTTCGTAAGCGCGAATTTCTTCGGCTTGGATTTCTAGTGGGCTGGTTTTAGGCTTTGTAGCCATATAGAAGGCAGTGAAAGGGTCTTCCTTTTCTGCGGCTGGGGTGGGGTGTGCCGAGTATACCCTTTCGGCAAGAGAATGAATAGATGATCCATCTGAGGACCTAGAAGTAGATGCGGTAAGATTCGGCGAAGGAGCTTTTGTAGCAGTGAAGGTTTGTGTGAGGGTTTGTGAATATTGCCAGTGATGGGTCGCACTGGTTGTGGCCACTGAATTTCTTCTAGAAGACATCAGATGCGCATATGTTTGTTGCGGCACTTGCCTCCAAGGAAGCTCAGCAACTGAAGAGACTGATAATGATGGACGGCGTCTATCTTCCGCGTGGATGCCTGTTTCCGGGTGAATGTGATGGTCTAGAGCTGAGGTGGACGAGGAAGATGAAGCCGACCCCTGGGAAGTAGATATAGACGCAGCGGAGTACCTTCCCCTACTGTGCCTGTTACTAATAGAGGAAAACGATGCGATGGAAGACCTATTTGACCAAGATTTCCAACTCCTCAATGGCGACCTGGAGGACTGTTCACTTCCTCCGTCATAGTCCTGTTCGGATCCGGAAAGGTACGCCAAACTAAATCTACGGAAACGGGAAACTGGTCTGGAAGAGCCGCTAGGCTGCTGTTCCTTGGCGGACCCGACAACTTGTCCGTGCGATACCATGTCTGATAACTCTGCTACCGCCTCGTCTTCTTCGTCGATTTCCTGGGACGGCGCACCCGAGATAATCGAAGAGCGGGCGGTGCTGTTGGATTTGTTGTTGCTATTGTTGCTGTTGCCGTTGCTGAGTGAGAGGGCTATACTAGAAATGCGACTTCTGCTTGTACTGCTCCTTCTACTTCTTGCGACAGCGCCTAATGGGCTAAGTAGCAAGGATTGCAATGGAAGTTTTGTGCGGGGTTGTTGCGGCGCTTCTGCGGTATCCCGTTCGGGTAATGAGGCCCTTGAAACGGCAGAGTGCGAAGATGAGGCACGGAGTCCTTTACCCTGTGTCAGACCCTTCTCCTTCGAGTTTCGGCGCCCACTACTGGCAGGAGCGATTAGAACTGGGGCGGTTCTAAATGTCGGATTGCTAATTGAGGTTCGAAGTTGCAATTTTGGTCGGAATACCCGTGGATTGGTATTTGAAGGTTCCTCCACAGCAGGTGGTACAGCCGGGGCTTCCGTTGGTTTTATGGTGCTCGAAGAACTGTTGCTGAATGAATAGGGCAAAGAAACAGTCGAATTCAATATTGACTTCTGATAATCATTATCCCGATCGCCTAGCCCACCACCGCTTCCTTCCCGGCTGCGGCATCTTCCAGCGTCTTCATCTTGGCTCTCGGAAAGGAGAATAGAGTTATACTGTGCGTCGCTGCGGTCTAGCATGCAACGTCGGTCCAGACGCTTGCTACCTTTGCCATTGACTGGCACCGTTGTCTCGATCTGGTGCTTCTTTGGATTAACTTTGCGATTTGACTTTGGTCGCGGAGCGGGCGCCTCGATTCGAGGCCTGTTGGATTCGGGATAAACTTTATTCCGATCTGCGGTATTGCTCTTGGGATCGAAAGTTATTGGCTTGGACTTTGGAGATATGGGAATTTCTTCGATTCTTGTTAGCGGTGTATTCCTCAGCGGCGATGATTCGCTGTCGCTTTCGAACCAACTGGTGAAGGCGCCGTTGTTTGTGCCTGTGCTACTTCGTTTAACGACATTTCCAAAATTGAAGTCCGGGTTGAACACCATAACTGTAGAGTACACCGAAATGTAGGAAAGACCACCCTTCGGGTCAATAGATCCTTCCGATGTCAATTGAGGCTCCGTGGGGCTTGAGACCGCCGAATCGTAGAATATTGAATTTAGGTTTGGCGACATTATTTCGGTTCTTGAATGGATTTGGGGGGAAACTTTAATGGGGGGTGTGTGAGCAAGTTTTATACGATCGAAATCATTCAAGTCTCTTGTCTCAATTCAACAGTTCAATAATGAACATTCGGCCCATTTAGAGAAAAATTAAATGGGTAGGCTGGGTTTTCACAGTTTCCATATCAAGAGGTCGTACGTCGAATTTGCAGGTTTCTTGGAAATTATTTTGCGTCGTGGGGGAACAAGTTGCTGGGGGAGGTAGCTGTCAACCGCAAACGGGGGACAACCTAGTTGTCGAATCTGCTGGTGAAAGGACGGTACACCAAAAGAAGCATGGATCTAGAGGCGATTGTGAAAGTGAATAGTATCTCTTTTGATGGTTGTTTCGAAGCCGCAAACGTCCTGCACAAGCGGATATTACAGATTTTGATAGACGGTTGATTTTTTAAAATTGAAGGTTGAGTCGATTAGTTATTAGTTAAAGAAGTCTTATGCTAACTGCTGACTTTGTCGTCGCTTAACTGGAGGGATAGACAATTGTCTATAGCATATATCGAAGTAGGCAATAGAGATAGTAAACGAGCGACGGAATAGAGCAAATGCATAGGTCTGCTTTGAGCAGTAGGGAAAAGTGAACCGTTCAAAAGGAACCTCAAAGTGGTAGGAGCGGATCGTTAAGAACATTAATATATCTGGCAGATACGTTCAAAACTTGCAAGGGAACAACCGGACCCCTGGAAGATAAACCACAGCCGGCCTGGACCATGACTGACCTCATTATTGTTTCTCTCGCAGCGAAACGGACCCTTCCAATTCGTGGTTAAGGCAGCGAAACAAGCAAATGCCATGGGGGTGTGGTAAGAACCTGCACCCATGCTCGCGGGTTCGCCAAACCTCGCTGTACACTGTGGGCCCGTGATGATCTGCGAGGCTTCATGCTGCTGGCGGGTTAGCGCCGCGAAATTAGAGAGTCTTCTTCCCTGCGCCTACGGTGACTTGGGCCAATGGTGTGGCGCGGAAGGTGGGAATCACACCTAAGATTAAAGATCTGAAGATCATGATTGGGATTTTCCTCTCAACACTAGCGGAACTTGTACTTGTATCTCTTTGTTCGGGGTCGACCCGTTGGTGAGCCCGAGCCAGCATTGTATGCACTTTCTGGGCCGTTGGGAAATTCCGGATGCTCTTTTCTGATGGTACAACCCGTGTCCACAACTTCAGTTGGGCTTCTGGCCAACCAATCCTCCTGCAGGGTGCAGGTAGTTTGAGTGCTTCACCAGCCGTCCTGGTGAGATTACGGAGGCATTATCTTTTGTCGTTGTAAAAGTAAAAATAGACTAACTGTGAAGCCTAATATTGAAAAATAATCCTTATCCTCCTCCCACCGTCGGAGCCTCATGCATCTTCTATTTACTTGGTGGGCATGAAGTCTTAAGTAATATCCATCGAGTTCAGCCACAGTTTCGCTGCAAAGAATCTTTCGGGGAATTTTCCTACACAAGTTCTGCAAGAGTATGGTTTCGATAATTGGGGGGTATTATGCAGCGAGCAGGAAGGGTAACGAATGCGTAAGGTTTTGCGAGAGGTCCCACCGCTTTTCCGCTGTCAGATGGATCCAAGGCCATGTCTTTGCAGCTCGCTTGTGCTAGGACTCCGTCAGAAGGCGTAACGGTCGTGAACCTTGAAACTATGCAGGTGTTGGTGGGTCTGGATGATGCCGGGCTGCCAGAACGAGCGTTGCACACGGAACTTGCAGTTGCGAATATTCTAAACATTTTTTTTTTCTTTAATAAAATGTGATATTACGGTGTGACCTGTATATCTCCGACGCGGAGAACATAAGGAGACCTTCCAGAATATAAAAAAATGTGAGGTGTGAGCGCTTTGGGGGGTTGAGGGTTCGGCAGCAGGTTTTGGCACCAAGGGTGTATCGGACCTGTTTTAGCGATCCAAATGTGGAGGTCTAGATTACGATTCTCAAGGAGAATTAAGACGCCACGAAATATCGAGATGCCGCATCGTGCCGCACTGCGTCCACAGTTACAGCCCACTGCGCCATCTACGTAACTACGAATTTTAAAGGATGCATCGGATAGGGGTTTAAAAGTAAACAATTCGATCGTAGGGTCAGCTGGGGAGCTAGGACATCAAAGCTATGATTCTAGATAAGTTGTAATTATTGTCCAATTAAACACTCGAATATATTGTTGGCTGTTGGCGAAATTTCTGATCCAACATTCTAATAAATTTAAATGATAGCGTCGATAGACACTAGTGGGCGGATATGATGCAGACATTTGTCTCGCGGAAGATGCTATCACTTTCCGGTGTATGTTGCGGTAGGTTACATAATACCGTAGTAACTGTCTGCATTCGTCCCTCGACCCTTGCCGGGCCGTTTACCGTGGGAAGACTTTGTCGACGGTAGATGCCGACATGTCAATTGTGGTTCAAGCGCAGGCAAGGTTTGAGACCTCGAGCCTCGTGGCTGACCGGGAATCGGTTGTCGTCCGGGGTTTGATCCAGATCTTGAAAGGAGAGTCTATCCAATCATATGTTGAAATGTATACACAGTGCTGAAATCACAAAATGATAGCGTCTCCCGCCTCGTGATCTGGGATGAAGCTTGTAGCCAGAGTACAATAGTGTGATGCACAGACCATGGATGTTTCCGAGCTATATCCTTTGTCGTCTATAGACGAGGTCATAAAATTGATATTCTGGGGAGTACCGTAGACACTTAGACATGCCGAATGTCAAATGTAATCTGATATTTTGATTTCAGAATTGACCCTCTCGAGCCATGACAGCCAATCGAAGTTCATGAGTGACACGATCGAGCGACATGGCCACTGCTTTGTCGAGCGTTGAACCACATGGAGCCCATGTGTTGCGGCAAATGGTTTGCCCAATATCCCTTCCTATTTGGGCGAATTACCATGTTCTGAACATCCAATGGGAGCGCGTTGCCAAGACTGCCGCTAACCCGATCTGCATAAACAGAAACAACAACAACAAATTTCCGCAATCAACAATAATTCAGTGTCGCGTTCCACTTGCAACGGCTTCTCGACCCTTTCTACCAACAACCTCCACCTCATCATCATCTCTCATCTCCACAACCATCTTCATCACCAACCTTCACCAGCTTCGTCTACATCATCATCACTTTGATACCATCATCATTATCAAGCTTAGCTTAAGCAATCCCTCTCCTGAATCACCTTTACCAGCTTCAAGCAACCGGCTCGTGACAGTCGGCCCGCTTCATCATCACAATGGCTAAGCGCAAGCAACCTGTCGCAGATGCGCCAGATGCGCCATCAACCTCTACCAGAACCACCCGCAAGAGAACGGCAGCTCCATTGCCAGAGCAAGAGCTCCCATCAAGAAGATCTCAGAGATCGAAAACAACCGCTGCAGTCACCGAAGTTGCCTCATCAGCCGTTGCAGAGCAATCAACAGCTGCCGTTGGCAGAACTCGACGAGGCAAAGCCGCGGCTCCTCAGCAACCCGAACCGGCTGTCGAAGACGCGCCAGCTCCAACGACCAGGACTAGGGCCACTAGATCCAAGGCCGCCAAGGTCGAAAATGAACCCGCGAAAGAAGAGGACGAAGCTACTGAAGAACCCCAACAATCTTCCACGGCCAAGCCGAAGAAGGAAGCAAGGAAGAAGAAGGCACCCGTTGCACCATCGACACGAGTCACCAGGAGCAGAAGCAATAGTGTTGTTTCTGTTGATTTGGATGAACTCCCAGATGCACCCGCACCGGCCCCAGCCGCCGAGCAAGAACCACAGAATGAAGATGCTGAGCCCACTCCAACACAACCCGCAACAAGAAAGATAGCTAAAGCGAGGGGCAAGAGAAAGGCAAAGGGCGCCGACGCCCAGGAAACCGAACCCACCGTTGATGCCACTGCCGAGGCTGCTAGCACCGAATATTCTGGACCTAGAAGTCGCACCAGAAGCAAGGCAAAGCAGACCGAAGGCAAAGAGAACGAACAAGAAGCTACCGATGCTCCAAAGAGAACAACTCGTTCTAAGAGGGCTCAGGAACCGGCCGACGATGCCCCAGTCGACCAACCAACCACGAAACGCCAGAAGGTACAGAACAACCAGGAGACCGCCAAAGAGCCAAAGACACGCCGAGGTCGTTCCGCCAAGATCGCACGAGATGCATCTGCTGAACCAGGACCCTCAGAGCCAGCTACAGCGGCCACAACAGACACAACAGTCCCAGCGGCCCCGATGATCCCCACAGCCCCGGCCCCAACACAGACAGTCCCGACAGCCCAAGCTGCTCCAGCGGCCACAACAGTCCCAGCAACCAATACTCTGCCAGGACAGCAGCAGTTTAATGAGCCTAGCCTGCAACTCTTCCAAGAACAGGGTTTGCACGCAGAGGATGGAGATGGAGATGTTATCCAGAATACTGTTGATACCGAGCAGGCCATGGAGGTTGAAAAGGATACACCAGCTGAGGCAGAAGTTATTCAAGAGGACTTGCCAGCTGAAGTAGCCGTCGTTGAAGAGGCCACAGCAGCTGAACCAGAAGTTATGGAAGAGGATACACCAGCTGAGGCAGAGGTTATGAAAGAGAGTACACCAGCTGCACCGGAAGATATTGAAGAGGACGCACCAGCTGAACCAGAAGCTATTGAAGAGGACGCACCAGCCGAACCAGAAGCTATTGAAGAGGATGTTCCAGCTGAACCAGAAGAAATTACTGGGGAAAATACACCAGCTGAACCAGAAATTGCTAAAGAGGATACACTAGCTGAATCAGGAGCTACCGAAGAGGCAGCTTCGGAAGGAGTTGATACTACTGCCCGGGAGTTGGCCACCACTACCCAAGAGAACGCCTTTGAGACAGTTCGGCAGACCAGTGTTACGATTGAAGAGGCGACTACAAGTCAGGAGCCCGGTACGATCGTCGAAGAGATAGCCGCTGCAATTCAGGAAACTAGCTCCGCCGTTGAAGAGGCGGTCGCTACAAGCCAGGATATGGAGCTTGCCGCCGAGGAAGAAGAAGTTGGTCGTACGATTCAAGAGTCGGACTTTACTGTCGAAGAATCTGTCGCCCAGGAGACTGAACCTACCAAGGAAGAGAAAGCCGTTGCTATCGAGGAGCTTGAGAGTGCAGATAAGCAGCCGGTTAAGCCTACCGAAGTAGAGGAAGTCGTTGCCGCAGAAGATGAAGAAGAAGTGGAAACCGATGTCGAGGAGGATATCGCTATGGATGCCCAGGGAAGCTTTACCGTCGAAGAGGTATCCGTTACTGCCGACCAGGATACGACCACCGCGGTTGGGGGTGTTATTACTCACACCGAACAAGAGTCTGAAACCTTTGTCAGGGAGGATATTGCGATGGACTTGGGAGTTGAGGATGCTGCCGGAGATAACGATCCTTACCCAGGCTCTGGATTGAGCGGTGTTTTCGACGACGTCTCATTGCATGACGCAGAGACGAGCGAGCAGGGGGTGCTAGATGCTCGCGTGGAGGAGGGTCCTACTGTTGCCGCCGAGTTCGAGTTGAACGACGTTGAAGGAGAAGCCTCGATGCGTTTCGCACAGGCTAGCGAGCAGGGGGTGCAGGTTACTCGCGTGAGTGACGCGGATTTGACTCTTGATGAGAGCGAGCTGGCGGGGCTCTATGGTGATTTGGCGACTCGTCAGAGGTTTGAGAGGGCGGTGCATCTCGTTCACCAGGACGGTGACGATGACCTGTCCCTTTGTGGGAGTGAGGTGGAGGCACTCAATGCCCATCTGTCGGTTCAGTTGGGGTACACCGTCACGGCCCAGAAGTGCAAGAAAGGCGGCGAGGAAGAGGGGGCTGGCGGGCGGAGTAGCGAGGGTGTGGTGGAGGATATCGACATGATGGACGTTGATACCGAGTTTTTGGTGGAGGAGGAGCGCGGGGACACCCCAGAGAAGGGGGATGCAGCCGATGGCGCTTGGTCCGGTCCTGCCAATCCGTCAGCACTCGCGCCCTTGTCGCAGGCGGCCATTAATGCTGGTCACACTGCCCAAGATGGCGCGAGTCCGGAGGAAGCAGGACCCGGTGCCGACGCCATCATGCCGCAGACTCCGGTACGTACTTCGAGCTCAATCTAAGAGCGCCCACCACCTAACGATATATATATATATACACACAGACTCGGCCCACGTGGGGGCAATGGGGCCATCTCAGACATCAGCCCAGGCTTAGTTCGCCGCTGAAATCCTATTGCATCACCGCCCAGTACTCGCCACCGACGGAGGACACGCCCGCTAGGGGGAGGCGGGTTTCAGAGAACGGAGTTTCGCCCAGTGGGGACCCTTCCCCCCTCCGGAGTGAGGAGCTCTTAGTAAGAGACTTGTAAGTTGCTGATTCCTTCCTTGTTCACGACTCCTTGCTAATGGATCAAATAGCAGTACTCCGGTGGGGTCCCCTAGCCCAAGTTCACCCAGGATGCGACCGACGCCGGGCCCGAGGAGGCGGAGTCGCAGCAGGTCGGTGTGCGGAAGCTCCCCGCTAAAGAACGCGGTGGACTTCGCAGCGCCCGACGCTGGCGACGAAGCGGAGGGCAGTTCCCGCCCCTCGTCCAGGATGGCAAGTCCCCTTGCTCGCTTGGCCTCGGATTACGATCCGGACCAAGAAATATCCGAGTTAAGGGAAGAGGAGGTCCCGATGACTCCTGATGCCGAGCAGCAGCTTGGCAACGTCCTGGACGAGGTGGTGGAAGAGCAGTTGCCTGCCGAGGGCACTGCTGGCTCCCCTAAAGAAAAGCCAAAGCGACGGTCTCGACTCCCAGTTCCGAAGCCTGCGGAAAAAAAGTCAAGCTCCCCACTCAGCGCTCGATCGAAGCGGGTTTCGCAGACGAAGAACTTGTCTGACCGCGAACTCTCAAAGGTCACCGCTCGAAATACGACGAGGAACGGAGTTTACAAGAATGCCAAATTCGAGCGCAAAGTTGTCCGGATTACTCGACAAAGACCGCCCTCACCGACCCGGGATACACAGACCGCAGCCGCAGAGGAGGCCCGTCAATTACGACAACGAGTCTTCGAGGAAACTGGAGTTGCTTTGGGGCCCGGTGACGATTCTGACTATGTCCCACCCCAAGTCTCGCCTTCGGCCAAGAAAGTCAAGTGGCATGAGCTGTTGGAGCACGACTTAGACGAGGACGAAAAGGCGAGCTTTTATACGGAGAAGGGAATCCTGGCTGTAAGTTTCTGTTCCCAGTAGCAATTACTCTTATGCAACGACACTGATAGAAATTTTTTTAGCCCGAACGTGTTCGCAGAGATTCTAGCACTGTCCACGAAATCACCATCCAGAAAATTTTGTATGAAGGCGAGAAAGATATCCTTGATGAGGATTTCGAAGAAGGGTTTTGAAAACCCTGTCCTCCTAACCTCTCTCTCTCTCTCTCTCATCTGCCACTATCAGAGCTTCTCGTATCGAAAGCACATCACAGACCGATTTCGCACCTCCGGCTTCATCCTGAATCACGACACCCTTCCCTAGCGGTGATACGAACAAGTCCTTATATAGCGTATCTCTATTGCTCATTCTCAAGCGAGATTAAACCGGCGTTTCTCATTGTCTTCAAACACTGTTATTAATATGGAGACGTTTCTTGTCCTTTTCTGGCGTTTTAAGGTACTAGAAGGCGAACTTTTTTGCGAAAGGGGTTTTACACTGGGCCCTTATACATCTGATTACAGCCATCGTCATACTTTTATTAGTTTTGGGGGCCTGTCATGCTTTTGTGGCCCTTTTTTTCTTTCTTGACTCTACCAGCATTAAGAACAGCATGCTAATCGTTCTTGCGTTCGGTCGAGTATTTTCTCTTTAGCGAAGGCATAGTCAGGCGTTATTTGTTTTTATTGCGCGTACCTTAACGATTGAATGAGGTACTCTGGTTAATTGATTCCTACTTGTTCGAATCCTCCTTGTTCAAAAAAGTTTCTCTGTTTATAAATGACTTTAGTAACTGTAAAGTCTCTCTGAATTCCGTCGCATTCTATTAAGTTGGCACCCTCCTGCCTTCTATTACTACTAATAAACATTAATACATTGCACGCTCTGTACTCTACGGCCTGACATAGTCTAGACAATCATAATTTCGAAAAGAGAGCTATAGACGAAGCAACTTTTCACTCAGTCCCGTTTATACAAATAAAACCTCTCGTCCTCCTCACAGTCGACATGAAATCCCAGACCAAACTGTTTTCCCTTTGGCCCCTTCCCATAAAATCCGTCTCTCCGTCCCTCGCCGCCATCAATATCCGTCCCGCTCCCGTCAGGCCTAGAATTAAATGCCACACAAAATAAATTCTCGATTTCCGTGATGTCGAAAACCAAACTTCTTGTTACAAAGAAGTATACCAAGCAAAATAGATTCAAAACCATCACCCCCGCCAGGATGACGTAAAAGCTTGCTTGCCAACCCGTGGATACACCGGAAGCATATTCTATCGTTCTTATTCTCGAGCGAAATGATTCTGTCGTGGGGAGTTGGTACGGATAGGGATCCACACCGGCGTATGAATTTGATTTTTCGTCTGCTCCGAACTGTGCACCGACTGATGAGAGGACTATGGCGTTTGCATAAAGGATTGCTAGTGCTTCCGCTACGGATGGTAGTGAAGGGTTGAACCCAGGTACCGTTGATGTGGCAAAGATCCCAAGGATCCGTGATAATGCTGCGTCTGCGACGTTCAAAGAAAGCGCGTAGGCCAGAGCAGTAGATATATCCTTAAACTGGGATTGATAGGTATCACGGGTTGATGGAAGGGAACGGGATAGAGCGTTTGGGTTATTGGGCAAGCAATTGGTCGTTACGTTACCACCACCAGAAGCGGATATATAGTTTGTAGAGCAGCGGGAGGTGAGGAGGGAGCGAAGAGCACAGAGTGTGTAGGAGGGAGTTGTGGTGGCGTTCGCGGCAGTGAGGACATACATTGAAGGGTCGGTGTAACCAGCCGAGGAGAATATTGCGACGTTGAAAGGGGGTGGAAGGGAGACGAATAATGGGGCGAGATACCGGCCTCCAGAAGGGGTAGATAGGGATTGCGAGGAAGATGGGTCAAAGTTGAAGGCTTGCTGGGCTTCTGGGTCGAGCGTGCCTTGTCTGGTGTCCGAGGAGTTATTTGAGATAAACCACCGGACCGCAGTTTGATTTAACTTGTAGCAAATCACGTTGATAGCGGGGCTAAGTACTGAAGCTGTAGCATCGATGTTTCCAAAATCACTTTGCGTCTCTGGTTGGACGAGGTTGTTGAGAGTGACGTTTTGGACTGATGGCACGACGCCGCCATGAGGCATTGCTAATGTTACGTTGTTGAGGTTGCCAGATCCTGATATTTCGAGCCATGCTCCATAGTACCTTTCATTCCCAACTGTGGTCCATCCTACAGGCCTTCTGTTTAATTCATCTCTTGGTATAGATTGATCGGCTCGATATCCGTTCCAGGCATCTGTAAAGAAAGTAAAGTCCCGGAGTGGCTGATAACTGTTATGGACCCTGTAGCAAGTTGTTTGTGACACAGGGAGCGCGGAGCCATTCATCGGGCCGTCTAAAGATGAGCTGATAATTGCAGGACATCTTGAAGCTAATGCTGTTGAGTTTGCATATCTGTTATACTCTGAATTTAGCTGCCTTTATACATATACACGGGATAGTACACTTTCCGAGGAACTACTTACGTCAATGCAACATATCCCTGTAGCCTTCCGTCCCCGTATTTACCAAAATGAAGTTTTGGGGAGACCAAAGAATCGGCGGCTAGCAGGTCGGAGCATTAGTCAATTCGAGGGCCCTCAATTATTCAACGTCGAAAACTTACCAGTTGTATATAGTGTTACACATAAAACTACGAACAAAATAACAACTCCTAGCACGGTCCCCCCAGCATGTCGTAGACCCGGAAGAGTTGTAAGGAGTGATCCCGGTTGGTATACCCAGCCTTTCATCAATAGATCCGCTATCCTTATTCCTTTCGAGTTCCTTTTCAGAGCCCGTTTACTCAGAACCTGGCCAGCGTATGACGTGAAAACAGTTACGAACGATATTTCAATAGCCTTCGCAAAGATCGCGGATAGAAGGGATGCGGTGGTTGGGGAGAGGTGGCCAGTCGCATGAATAAAGTTTTGATATCGAGGTTTTGTGACAGCTATTAGAAAGAACTGGAAATATTGTTAATATGATACGGCAGGTTAGGTAGCACAGAAGTGACCTTACTAGAATAGAGAACACTGTCGAAAATATCGACAATGAAAGGATCATAACCCCCAACCCGGAGAACCTTGCCACTTTCGCTAGCTCAATGGCTTTTGGAGCCTTTGGGTCATCTTCGACCGACGATGTGAGTACCCAAGATTGTCATTCGTATCATATCAGGGTTTCGAATCTTACCGTCTGGGTCGCTTGTATGCGCTTGAGTCCGCTGGCCTCCACCTATTAATTGGGTTTCTTCTGCCCTCAAAGCTGCTTCGTTCTCCCTTTCCTTAAAGCCAGGTCTTAAATCGACTTTCTGGTATTCCTCCGTCGCTTTATTTTGCCTTGGTCCTCCCTTCAAACTACTGATTCGGCGCACGAATCGATCTGTCGTCGTTTCTGGTTCATAGTTAGGGATTTGGTTATCCTCAGCCCTCGGCGTGTTTAGAGTATCCGGGACCCCCGCGAAAACCGGATTGGCATATCCACCCTGATTCGACATTGAAGGATACGGAGTGGAATAGAGCCCTGTCGGGTGAAAGTGTTGATGGTTACGGCGGGCAGGCTCGCTTCGTGAATTCAGTCATTCGACGTCGAATCGTCGAGAAAGCTCGAAAAGCACTGTCCCGGAGCGAGGAGCGCCCCTCGTGAATATATCATCTTTCTTATCGCTGCCCCATCGGCTATATTGGAAAAGGAGGGTCCTTAAGTTATTGTGGCTGGCCTAGTAGCCTTATTTTTGTGCGCCAACCAGGTTTCCGTCAGCCCCTCGTCGATAGCACCGACGATATTATGTATTGCGTGTCTTCTAAAAGGATCAACTCGGCAGCGAACCGAAGTGCGTTTAACCACGACCGGCCTTGCCTTGTGATTGGAGTTAGCCATATTTCTGGGTGGGGAGTTCCGGTCCGCTACGTAGACTCATGATGCATTGTTCCCATTTAGGGTCGGTGAGGCTGAGAATAGACCTCGAACCTGCAGGTGTGAGTTTCTCAAATACTTCGATGCTACTGGCAGGGATTTAGTGTTGCTCTTGTTGCGCCAAGGCCGACTTGGTTCGAGGCCGTTGATTTGTGTAACCCCGGCCAAGGAGGCAGCCTGTGTGACCCAGCTGTCTGGGCGACCTCAGCTGCAGCTTACCCGTTGGATAGCGACATTGTCTACATGTAGGGAGTCGGTGACTGAGACTTGGTTGACTAATTCTCCGCCGTGGATGCATGACTAGCGTGACGTTACCCTATAACCATTGCTGGCCGCGTACGGATCGATATCTTTGCGACACAAACGCCTCGAGTCCTCGGTGCTATATCCACTAAAGTTATGTCGAGGCGGGTGGAGTTTAACGCTCGTAAGCTAGTAGCTAGCCCACGTATACGTAGATTGGGTATGGCTTTCCAAGGCAGAAATAGCCTTGTGCGGTACCCTAGGGGCGGAAGGAAATATTTCGTTATGTTATCAATTAAATATTCAGGGTAGCCATGTAGCTGTTCGGGGTCATTACAGGCTCCGATGTTGGGTAAACCATGGTACTATTTGCAAAACCTAAACGGTATTAATTACTTTGTTTGTTGGTTTTTAGTGACTAGTATAATCCATCGGTCCTAAAATCTCACGAGAATTAGGCAGAGATGTCGAAAGCGTCTTCAACCTGTTAGATATTATCGCCAGATGTGACTCAACGAAACGACAGACCACTTTCGAAATCTTTGATTTCGCAACTCGTATTATATATAACAGTGTATTCAGTCCTTGCTCATGAGCCCAGCCTTTTGGCCCATAATTTCGGTCTCGTAAGGGAGCTAGATCCCATGTACAGCCTCGCGATCGGGGCCGGGGCGCAGCAAGTGAAACTTGGAAGCCGATTATTCGAGTTGGTGAAATTTCGGGGCCTCGGGCGAACTCAGTTTCTTGTAGCTGGGTGCTCCTGTGTAATTGGTTTTAGTAAAACCTAGCACTTTCTGATGCATTACATGCATTTAAAGTGATACTTTTTGGGTTTTAGAGCATTGTATAGACTCGCTGGGGGTCGTAGGTCGAACCAAACTCGGTTGGACTTGGGCTTTTATAATACAACCTCTTGCTAAGCCATCGATAATGCCTCTCGATGGCCGTCCGGTGTTGAATGTTTATACAGGGCTAAGATCGATAGATCTCGAGATCTGGGATCTGGCCAGATTCGGTTAGCTTGGAAGAAGGCAAGGTTTATTGAACCGAGATCTTGGATCTGAGTTTTTTCACGGCTATCTCAACAATGACGTCTTACCGAACCGATATCGGACCAGGGCGAAAGGAATCACACTGGTCACAATCACATCTGAATCACGGGTGGAATCTAAGCGCTCAGGAAAGTAATCAATACTAATTGACCTAAAGAAAGTTAAGGGTGAAGGCACTCATCCGCCATATAAAATTTCAGTCTGCACCTGGCGGCAAGACATCCCGTTCAACTTAGCTATGCTAGGCGATCGATCATTAGATATCACAGTTTAACCAAAATTTATATGAATGCCTTTTTTTTTTTTCGTTTTCAAGAATTCACCGCACATCTATGTACCAAGCAAAATCCATTACCTGGCACCTGCTAACCTTCCAGCTTCCCGTTCAAACCTGTATGCCCATCAGTAGTTTCCGTAATACTCTGCCTCGCCTCATTACTCTCGCGGTTCTCCACAGTCTTATTATCGGTAGGAATGTCCATGTCCTCGATGTCAAGCGTCAAGGGGTTGTGTGAACACCAAGGTCTATAATCCAGCAGCTCAGCATCCCATGGGCGCAGGCACTCCAGATTGCGGCTGAGGTTTTGGAGGGCGCCCAGCCATACAGTCAATATAGCTTCTGCTAAAACGGCAATTCTCCGACTATGAACCACGTCCTCTATCCCTGGGCTATTCGCTTTTACGGCCATCAGAGTGATGAAATGACCTGGTTCTTCCAACTTTTTTTTCTTAATAGCGGCTGATATTCGGGGGATTCCATGGTCTCCAACAATATGACGCCTCACCCTGTCATTTAGGCCGAAATTATATTTAGCGGCCGAACCGATGTAAAGATATCGATCGCACGGAAGTTGTAGTTTGTTCTTAGTGCGCATGAGTCTAGCGTATACTCCAGCATCTGTGGTATCAACTTGAGGAAGGTCTGTAAGCTCCTCAAAAGTTGGGGGCTCTAAACCACCAAGTATTTCCTGAACCTGTTCTGGAATACCCGTTGCTATTATCTGAGCCCACTCCCAAACTGACTTTTGTTCCAAAGCGGCTCTCCAAAGTGCTGTCATGTCAGACCTTATGAGCCCCCGAGTTATCTCTATCAGCCGTTCATGGAAAAGTCCCTGCCAGATGACTGGAGGAAGAACCTGTGGCCCATGTGCTCGATTTGATTTGAGGGCATCTCCAGCTATAGTTTGCAGTTTTTTTTCGATGGCAGGTCCTGTTCGACGCAGTATCTTACGAAGATCTTTCAGCGTAACACCCTCTCTGCGACGCGAGACTAAGTATTTCACTTCCGCTTCCGACCAAGGGCACGATGCTCTTTTATTTTGTTTTGTCAGCGCCGTTAGGTTGTCCCCGAGGCGTAGCCGTGCCGAAATGAGCATTCCTTCAGGCTCATGACCGAAGACATCTCCTAAATCGACGAAGGACTTGTTATCGAATAACATCGCCCTCATTATCTTTGTTTTTTCTTCGCTACTTGCTTGCCTAGATGCAAGGTTTAGTTTGCGAGATTTGGCTTCCGCATTATTGCTCACTAGTCGGGATGTATATGTAGGGATGTGGGGTTTTGTGTATTTCGCCTGGCTTCTCCATTCCATCAAACCGTTAGGGTACCTTGTGCATCGGGATAGTAAGCATGATGCGCGAACAAAAGAGCTCATTAGTCTTTGGTGATGGTTTGGTGATTTTGACTAGGTGGTTAATTTAGACCCTCTGGATACTGTGAAAGGCTAAAAGGCTATACCGTGATACTAGAAGATGGATGAAGTTGAGAATATTTATCAACGTAATATTTGATTTCTAGTAGATATAGGCATATACTCGATTCTACTAATTTCTAGATATAGCTACCTTACTTTCATAGATTTCTTCAGGAAAATCTAGAAGATCATGGGGACTTCCGGACGACAAAACCAGAGGAAGTACTGATCTGGAAAACCTTAGCCATGACATCTGATGTGATTGTTCGAATGTGCGTTGACGTTGGATTTCCCAATCGAGGCCCTGGGAGTTCAGTTGGTAATCTGGCGAACTCCATTTGCCCTGGCCATGCGATGTCGTCACAGCGTAAGATAAAGGTCGGCTGGTTTGGTAAATATGTTGAGGAAGGTGTGGAGCCCATGGAGTCGCTAACCACCGACTGACCTCTCTAACAAGGGACCCTCGAAGAACGCCTCTTAACAGGGTGTTTTATCGAGAAAAACAGGCCAGCAGCTCACGAAATAACTTGGTACTGGGCTAAGAAGTGCTTAAGCACATGTACCGCACGTCGCCGTCGCCGGAGATAGCCCATCGAGTTTTTTTTTTCTTCTTCTCGCGAGAAAGATGACCTTCCCTCTGCATTCTCTCGAATGAGCTCAACAGAAACCATTAGTATCACCCGATTATAACCCGCCCCTCTGCATATGATACCCCCATACCGTACATACTACATATCTCTACATCCCGAGTCCAAACGGTAGCCTGGCATCGGGCGAGACAAGGCATGCTCCAGAAGGCCTCCTCTTCGGTTGCACATCTCCTATCCCGTAACCTTTGTGGAGGGGGTGGGGGCGGAAAGTCTATATCCCTTCTCTGCACGGGCTCCCTGCGCTCGAATATTAATATACGCCATCCCCTCGTCCCATCTCGTCTTCTTCTTTTCGATTCTTCATCACCATCCAGAAATCTTCTCCAGACCCAAGTTCGCAGCTTCACTATGCTTCATCCACTTCAAACTCAACACCAGCAGAACAAAACCATGCCTCCTCCTCCTCCACAGCCAGAAGAGACCGAAGAAAAACTCACAACACCACCAAATGAAGCCTTAGCCGGCATCGACCCGTTAACCGGTCTGCCCAAACGCGGAAACAAGAGAGCATTCGCCAGCGAGGACCCGATTGAAGCTCTCCTGGCAAGAAACGAGCACTGGTCGTCGTCCGTCAGCAAGAAGTATCCCGAGTTGTTCCCGTCGCTCGCCTCAACACAGAAACCGCAGATCCTCTGGTTTGGCTGCAGCGATTCGCGTGTGCCGGAGACCACTATCTTGAACCTGCTGCCCGGCGAGGTTTTCGTCCACAGGAACATTGCCAATTGCCTGCCGCCGAACGACCTCAGCTCGCTCAGTGTCTTGCAGTATGCTGTTGAGGTCTTACAAGTCAAACATATTATTGTCTGCGGCCACTACGGCTGTGGTGGTGTCGCGGCTGCTTGCGCCCAGAAGAAGGTATGATATTTTCTGAAACACTCCATTGACTCTTCATTCCCAATAACAATCCACTGACATCATTGTTCTTTTTCTCTCTATTAGCTTGGCCTCATTGATGTCTGGCTGAAGAACATTCGAGATGTCCGTGCCAAACATATGACTGAGCTCGACAATATCAAGGACCCAGAACTCCGAGTCAGACGCCTCGTTGAGCTCCACACAAAGGCACAGGTTCATAACGTCCTCCACAACGCCAATGTTATCGACGCGATGAAGGAACGGGGTCTTAAGGTTCACGGTTTCGTCTACGACGTTGCCAATGGAAAGATTAGGAAGCTCGAGGTACCAGATGATCACGCTACGGAAATATACAACCTAGACAGCGATAAACCGCTACATTGAGATACTTTCATACTTCTTCCTATCTTTTCCTTTGATCTTTCTTCAAACACCCTGTACTATTACATGAATCTCTGGGCTATGGTGGGTTATACTTTGGGATGTTTTAGCGGAGTACCTTGAGGCAAGACAGTTACAATTTTATGGCGAGTTATCTTTTCAGGAACAACAGGACTTCATTTCGAAAATTTTTTCCATTAGCACACCCGCAGATTTAGAGTTCCAGATACCCTAAACTGCATTCGCATCTTGGTTTTCTTGATCTTCCTTCTCATTTCTTAGCATCCTCATATCAAGCTTTTAAGCCAATCTATCCTGGCAACACAGTGATATCTTGTCTCCACTTTCGTGAGAACAAAGTATACAGGGGAATCCCCATCGCCTTCTTTGCTCTGGCCAACGACAGCTGCGAGCCAAGCAATATGCACGGTTTCTCTGACAGGCTGACATGCGGGTCCAGGTCCCAGCTTCGTTTCCCCTCTTTTGTTCGTTCCCCCGCTTGGACGAGGTGAAATACGGCAATTGTGCAACGTCAAACGCTTGAAGAACCGTGCTTGGGCCTCAGTTTCCGAGCTCTCGAGCTCGTCTAGACCCTTAGAGACCGTTAGAAATGACCTGATATCTGTGTGGGGCGGGGATGCGGGCGTTTCGAATCGAAAGGACTTGGCTCTTTTTTTGGAGCATTCTTCTATGCCGAAGCGCTGAGAAAGTGCGCTGGACACGGGAACAACGGCAACGTCGGAACAGCAATCCCGAGGCCGTTCGGGTTCGCTGGTCTTGGTTCGGGTTGAGTAGGCTCGGATTGTCCGCCTGATAACAACAAAAGGAAAACACCAACGGAAGGTTACGTCGGCATCTTGGTTTCTTTGGGATAGGCCGACAAATTGGATAGATTCGGAGGTATATCTCCCCCACACATATGCATAAGCCTCAAGGAAACAAGCTTTCTCTAACGCAAGAATACGTTGCTTGTCAGGCCATCTAGTGATGCAAGCTGCCCAGCGGAGAAGGTACAACCGTAGGAGATTTATCCTAATTGTCTTCGCAAAGGCTTGGTGAGGGGTATCTGCGAGATACCTGCGAAACATCTGTCTTTATCAGGTGATGAGCGCATAGATACATTGGAACTCCATTGTGATCACCGGACCTCGCGAGGATTTGAACGTAGATACCGAATACGGGTCGAAGACGAAGATGGCAAGCTCGGTGTTTAATCTTCCGCGAGAGATCCAGCTTGATATCGTGGCTTGGCTCGATGTGGATGCTCTAAAGAAGTTTTCGGCATGCTCGAAAGCCTGTCGTGAACTTGTAAATCCTCTCCTATACCGATCCATACGGCTTACTCCTACTACATTTGCATCGGGTATTGAATTCGTGGATAGGATTGCGGGATATTCAAGGTATACCCTCTATTCCTCCTCTTTTCTTCTTCTTAGCTCGAGACTTGACTGTAGACTTAAATGTATATTCTTAAATGCCGATAGGCAATTGATTCTTGATGACTTGGGTGAGATACACCGTGGCAAGAGGCCCTTGACAGTCATTCAGCTGTATCAAGCCCTCGAACCACGGTTGTATTTATTTCCCAACATCACTAGCCTCAAGATCCGCTACACCACTGCGGTTGATATCGAACTAAACCTCCACACCGCGTTTTCCCAGAAACTATGGGCGTCGTCGATTTGGAACAACCTTAAGAAGATATCTTTGGATATGGATGGTACCGATGAGCCTGTGCTTGAAGAAGATTATAATTGGGTGGAGTATAAATACTCTCATCTTTCAGATGCTGAAAAGGCTTATCTTGGGGAAAAGATTATTCCTGGGGACGATTGGAGAGGGGTCGAATTGAAGCTGCCACCCAACGTTGAAGACGCGACCATCTTTATAGGCATATTTTCGTTTCAGAAGCCATGGGCCAGTTACTCCATACGTTATCTCTATAGGTTATGCTACCTCAGTTTGGCCTGTGTCAGTAAAAGACTTAGGAAACTCACCATTCACGCCGGATCGCTATGTCCATTGCGTCCATCAAGGGCCCATGGGGAGAGCGTTCCATCGAGCTGGGATATCGAAGTGTGTCCCGGAATAACCCATTTGAAATTTAGAACTGGCTTGTTCGAATCGTCGGACCTGGACAACATCACGGATCGGTTCCCCGGGTTAGAGGAGTTAGATGTATCACAGGATTACGGGCCTGGGATGGGAGATCAATGGCCAGCCGATGGGGCTGTTTACCCGGGGATCCAGAAACTGAAGCAGCTTCGACGGGTGGCTCTGCCGTGGCCTGTTTATGCGAACGTACGGCCGACCGTACCTACTAATGACTACGAATCTCGGTCATTTGCTGCAGTGGAAAGGTTGAAGAGTTCTGCGGACATATGGACAAGCAATGGGATGGACAAGCTCGAAAGAGTCGTATTTGGGGCGGTTGATGCGCACATGAACTATCGAGCAGCTTTATACTGGCAAATGGTGCGCGACCGTGGGCAGCCGAGGTACCCGGATCCTCCATTGCTAACTCTGGTGAAGGGAGGAAACGGGTGGGTTGAAGCCCGCCGGTGTAACATGTCTTAGGGTTTGCATGCTGTGAATGTTAATGTTATCGATGAAGATCTAGCACTGTGTATTAACAACGACGGCCTTTGGTCGAAGGCCATACCTCTTCGATGTCAGGGTCGTGGGAAGTCTATCATCTTTCCTTGAGTAAAACGATCGATCTTTCAAGTACTCGTATATTTGGAACATATAACTTGTCTCCCACATAAATCCTCTATTGTTTGGCATCACAGCGTAGAACAGATGTAGACACTCTGGGGTCTCGAAATTCTTCCCACAGCCATATGCACTTCAATCCCACACGTCCAGCCTCCGATACTCGGGATTCAACCGCGATGCATGCATGCATCTAAATTCACACGTGGGGGTATAAAGTTATAAAATCCATCACTCGGGTACCTTCTTCCCCAGCTTTTTTGGATTTCCTCGGAGTTCCTCTCGTTATGTTGTGTTATCTCAAAGGGCTAAAGGGAGCTCTCCCCTTGCTCCAATGGCCGGCCGCTAAGGTAATGTAGATTCTAATTCCGCGGTTTACATTTCCTCGTTAAATTTTTTTTGTTAAAAAAAAAAATTCCTGTCCGTTTTAACCGTCGAAATAACCGAAGGTTACGCTACATCATGTGCGGGTGTATGCATGTATGAATTGTTGAGGAATACCCGTTCACGCGGGGAGCTGTATGTAATGCGTGTCGACATGTCAATGTGCAGATGCGGATGCTGGATTCGAAACGTAACATGGAATGCAATTGCAATTGGTAATTTCGATTGATGGGATTCCCGGTAAAATGCTAGGTGTGGATCTCGGGATATGGGTTTCTATTGATAACCAAAGTAAATATACTACTTTAGTGTTAGAATTTGCACCAATTGGCGAGGGCTTGAAGCCGCGGCGTTGGGATAAGGTTGAGCTCTTAATTCGAGGCGAGATTTCTCAGAGCAAGGCGAGGCCAGTCTCGGCACTAGGCTAGGGGGCCTAGTTTAGGCCCGCAACACAAAAAATTGCAACAAAATGTTGATACCAGGTCCATCCTAGCTTTTCGGTGCGCAGGTCGGGGTGAAGTGGCTATGATCGTAGCGAAGACCTGATTTCGAGGCGACGATACTAAAACCACTTGGAATACTTAGAGCGTCGGTGAAATAATGCAGTTGATAGTATTGGGGTCTAAAATCTTGGGCATGGGAGCCTCAATGTTTAGGAGAAGCCTATCAATTATCCTGAGACGAAGATCGAAACAACTGAGGTTACAGTCTTTGACATTACTCTTCTCATAAAATCAAAAGAGGGATCCGCCAGGGCAGATGGTTTCATTATTTTTAAGCAGGACTCCTATCGGAGACGAATGCGATGATATAAAGCAACCTGTAAAGGATAGGTAGCTCTAGTATAGGATCCAAAGCCTGGGAGGTCTTGAACAAGCTTCGCCCTTTATATAACTATGATAACTGTAGGTCGTTGAAAGCATCTCATGTCTCTACTCTATAGGTATTATTTTTACAATAGAATTTGATTAAGGTGGTTTATTTATTGGTAGAGTAATTTATTCTATTTTTTCCCCCCGCCTCATGATGCTAGTTGCACTAATTTGGGTATCGATATATGTACTCAATGGAAGAAAGGGAAGGATAAAATGACAAAAGAGATCCCCTTTCTCTCCGTATATGTATTCCCGTGGAGTCGGGATAAATACTAGCCAAACCCAATAAAGAATCTAACCAAGGAAAAGCTGGGCCGATGGAAAATATGACAAATGAAATAAGGGTATAGTAAGGGTAAAAGTCTCTAGATATAGCGAAGGTAATGCTGATCTGATCTATTCTTCAGCTACATCAAGAACTATTTGCCGTCTGGTCGCGCTTCGCGAGAGCTTCCTCTTTCCACTGCTGCACGTCACTTAAAGCTTTCCAATAATCATCCTTCCTAGCCATTAGAAACTCTGTTATATCCGCTGGAGAGAACTTATTAGCGTCGAGCAGCTCTCCAAACCGAAGTGCTGCTGCCATGAGCTTCTCTTTGGAAATTTCATCTCTTTCCTCTTCATCATCATAATCGTGAGAATACATGATGGTGAACAAGTTGACGATTTGCTCCGTTGTTGCAAGCCCAAATGGTATTTCGAGGTCTACCCGACCCTTTCTAACCAGGGCTGGGTCGAGGATTTCGGGGTGGTTTGTGGTCATTATCAGGATCCGGCCTGGGGATATGTTAGTACTTGTGTGGAGAGGCTGTGGTTTCATGGAAAAGTTGCTCACCCTCATGACTAGCGACTCCATCGATAGCGTTCAGTAGCCCAGATAATGTTATCTGAGTCTTTTGGTCCCCTCTATCTTTCTTATCACTGGCAGTACCGTCCCTCCGCCTACTAATCTCAACGGTATCGATATCCTCAAGCAGCAAGATACACCGACTCGGCAGCGCTCCAAGGCACTCGAATAATTTTTCCTCTGTCATCCCCGCATCCCCCAAACTCAAACAATGAATCGGCAACCCAAACAACCCTCCTAACGCAAAGCTCAAAGAAGTCTTCCCAGTCCCCGGCGGTCCATGGAGTAAATATCCCCTTCGATAGGGAATGCCCCTATTAGAATACCACCGCGGAGACTTTGGGTTCAGGAACTCGTTCACGTCTCGTAGAAGCGCGCGTTTTATGGATTCGTCTAAACTTATGGTGTTGATGGGACGGGTGGCGCGGATGGCGGCACATTGCCACTTTGGATTCCAGGAGATGTCTTTGGGACGGAAGATACGGGTTTTGCTACATTCTTGGTTGAGATAGACGCCTTTGGATTCTTGAAGGAATTCTTTGATGGGATCGGCGGATTGGCCCCAGCAGGAGATGCGGATGTATTCCGTTTTGTCGACTGTTTTTGGAAGGTTAGATACCGATGCTTAAAGCATGCTTAGTGATAAGAATTATGCAGAGTATTAATACTTACCAGTGTACTGTCTACTCGTGTAGGGGTCCGGAACAACATTGTCGTCTTTATTTCTTGTGAGCCAGAACCTTCTGCCGCGGAAATAGAAGACGTGTTCGCCGATATGAGGTTCAAAGTCCGGTTCTAAGTACAATCGCGTTAATCCTGGAGCACAATGATCCAAAGTTTACCCTCTTTAGATATGCATACTTAGAAACTTCTGCCATCCAATCAAGTGGAACTTGCTATCCTTTGCCGAAGCACTGTACTCCATCACTCTAGTCTGATCCTCAGTATACCCACCCGCCTTCGCCGTCCTTGCTCGCAATCTCCTCGTCGAGACATTAGCAGCAAGCCATGCCATAACATGGGTATAAATCTGGTCACTTTGCTCGATAGTTATAGAAGTCTCGTAGTATAAAGAGAGATAATATAATACTCTAGCCCAGATATATGTTGTAGAGCTGATGATTGCAAACGTAAAAGTGACAAGACGAACGATCCAGTTAAAAGATGCGAAGCTAAACCATTCGAGGATATCAAAAATGAAATCTGGGCTTGCTGCGGGTACGAGAGTTCCTAGCATTGTGAGAGGTATAGACGGGAGAGGATCTGGGTCTCTATCGTAGAGTAGGCCGTTGGAGTTTGCTGGGAGGCTTTGGGTTTGATTCATTGTAAGAAGGTTCTTTTGGGAGGGAGTAGAAATAGTTCTTTTTATATATATTATTTTGAGTTTATAAAGGTATCTTTTGTCCCAAGGCTTGGTATGATCTTGGATAAAATCATAAAACTGAGGGATCTTGAAAAGGAAATATTCTGTCGACTTGCGTCTGTGCCTGTGCGTTGTGGCAGTATTTGATGTCAGTCAACTGGATGGAAATGAGATCCGGATGTGGAATGACAAGGGTGCACGGGAGCTAGGGTCGCTACCTACTTGTCGGGTAGATTCGATCTATATAGCTATGATCGATCTAGATGAAGAGGGTGTGCTGGTAAAGAAAATAGACTTTAGGAATTAGGATTCCAATATGGGTAGATATATAGAATTGTTCGCATGTTCTTGAGAAGACTTTGGGGGCACCGAGGAAATCGAATTAATTTATAGCAATAGCAATCCCATAACTTCCTTAACCTGACACTATAGACAGTGGCATGCGACATGGACGGAGTAGTGAACTCTCTCCTGCAGTAGCTTGTGAGAGTTCAGTATGCTTCCTGGCCAAGATGCAAAGCAGAGGGTCGAATCGAAGGCGCCGGCGACGGGTCCCCTCGAAAAAAGTAATCCTTGGTAACAGAAAAGTGAACATGGCACAGTAGCCATCTTGCCTGCAGGCAATCAATTGGGAAGCTCTATTCGGGCTCTCTTACGAGTACCGGGAGAAAAGATACCCAATTGTCAGTGCGAAGGTGTGTGCAAACATCAACTTGCATATCGCTCCTTGTGTTCCCCCAATGATAATTCGTCTGTTGGTCGCAGCTGCGCTCCTCTTCAATGACATATGCCAGGCAAGTAGTTAGCGGCCCGTCACTATCATCGGCAAATACATAAGAGACCGTCTTATGCCTATATCTTAGGCGAATAACGTGGGTATCGGGATCGATGTTTGCCCATTGAGGGATTTGGGGATCCAGACAAGTTGGGCTTGCGAGTCGATTGGTAGTCGCAGACGCTTTTTGGCACTCGCGGACATAAAAAAAGGAACATTCATGAAGCGCCATTTCGATCCGCTTTTTGGAAGTCCTTGTGATCTGGCGTAGTTTCCTAAACTGTAAAAGCATTCTTTTGGATACTTCTTGGTTTCCCATTTCTTCCTCTCAAAGGAATCACATGAATTATGATGGAATTCAAGGCTGGCAAGAACTCTTATGCAAACATTGGATCGATAGACGGAATGGCGGGTTTTGCCGGTAGGACTTGTGAACCGAGCGCCGATAGGTGGATGGAATGCTCTGGTCTTGGTGCCTCGTCGTGGTGGCAGCAGCAGCAATATCAACACCTGTTAAGCTGTATAACTCTAGCTAGAAGAGTGTGGCATCATGTTCAGAACTCCTCATTGCCCGGCTGTATACACCCGGGAACTCCAGGGTCGCACAGCACCGAGTTCCTGGTCTTTTGACAGGAAGAATGATGCCGGGCGCCGCCACCTGAGGCCTGATCGTAGACTTCACCATACTTCGATATATTAATTTTTTTTTCACGAAGCGCCGTCGAAGATGCACGACTCTGCAACTGAGCGGTCGCCATCTCGCGAGAAAACGAGCTGACGAAGGGGCGTTCTTGATGGTAACACAAAACGACAGACCAACACTTGTATCGTATCTTGCTTTCATAGAAGCACCCGAAAACTTCAGCTGGTGACTTGGTTTCCTAAATCTCTTGTCCCTATATCCCGCTCTTGCATGAACTGATTCAGGGATCGAAAACCGGTCACAGAGTTCCTCATCTATTGACGGCGGCGTTTTCGTGGACGGTTCGAGTGCAGCTCGAAAAGCCAAATTTCAGTGTGCTTTTCTTAAAAAGGAAGTTTCTGGGCTCGAATCGTCCAAGATCATTCTGAAGGGACATGCTACTGCAGTAGGCAGGAACAAAAAGAGATGGGAAGATGCAGCTCCGTCGACAAAATTTGAGGTAATCGGAGCGAGCTGCCGTAGTTCTGAAGCAAATTAGAAATACGAAAAATTTTCCGTGGAAGGCCTTATCGTAGAGACTTGGTGAGACCTGAAAGAGGTGTAAAAATGTATCATTCTTGGTAAGAGAATGAAAATGCGTTCTCGTGATAGCAAACAATGATATGTGTGCTCGGAAGCTGCCTGGTTCGCGGCGATTTGGAGGGAGCCTGCTATTCGTATCCTCTACTCCGATCCCGTTTGGGGGGGTTTGGGAAAGGAACGAGTCGCACGAAGCCACCAGTTATGCGCCAGTGGGTGTGGAACCACAAGCGTGGCCTTTCTTCGTGCCTTTCAGTCTTACCCTGCTGTATAACCCGGGGGCTATTCCCTTGTGACCCCAAAGACCAATGCGCCGCCTACCCACTACTTCTTCTCCTGTCGCCAGCTCTTCATTGTCTTTGTACTGTCATGAGCGGCACGAAATACTACAATGCCACGAAGGCAGCCCTCATGATCAGCAATGGATTCCTTTACTTTTTGAAACAATCCTTATCTCAAACGGCAGAGCTCTGTTGTTGTTATACATACTCTGCCTTTCCGATTCCTCCAAGCCCATTAGGAACTCTGTACCCTCACCCAGCGCACCTTTCGGATTGACCGCATGATCCGCGATCTCAATCGTCCTTCGCCTGAATGTTTCTGACAACGTGTCTACGAGCTCATCCTCTGCATCTTCGACGAGGTTGACCATTCGCTCACCGAGAGCGTAGTAGTGCGTGGCAAGATCTCGAAGGTTGACAGAGAGCGGATTGGCCTTGAGTGCATTCATTACTGGAGCAGACAATGCGTGAGGAATATTGGTGTGAATGAATGTTTTGGTCCCAAGTTGTTCGCTAGAAAATTGTTTAAAAAAAAACAAGATTGTAGTGAGTATCACAGCATAAACGGTGAAGTATGATGATTGTAACTTTGCAGCACATCGTAGCAAAGCGAACGGCTATCCCGCTTTCGCATGGTTTGTCGTACGTTCGTTCGTCTCATCTTTCAAAATCTCGAAAGCGAAAAAGAAATTTGCAAAAGGCGACAAGGTAGAGGGTGGTGGAGATTTGTACCTGACAGCCAAGATCTCAGCCAGCCATATAGGCATCTCTAATTTCGTCCCAGCTTTCATATCGGCGCTATCGTTGCCGTCTAGGTACCCCAACCCGGGTACATCGACTTCGAAGGTGCATGGTATTTTCTATAGATTAAAAAGTAGGATGTAGGCATCCGTGTCAGCCTGCCATTGGAAATTTGGAGAGCACGGAAGCAGCATGCGCGCGAAAGGCAGCGATTTTTGTGAATGGTGGATTTGCTGTCTCCCGAATCTTGATGTCTCCAAACCAAGACAGATCGATCGCGTGGGGCTTGCATATTGCCAGGGTAGTTTTATACGGCAGGTAGCGTAGTATGTGGTAATGATGTAGAATGTACTGGGATGTTGTTTACCTGTGCATCAGTAAGGATAGCATCAATGTCGTAGTATTTGCTGCCCATTGTTGAAGCTTATGCTCAGAGCTGTAGCCTTGCAATCGAAGTCGAGGATTGTTGGAAGTTGGAGCTCAAGCTGTCCAGAGCTCAGTGTCTTGAACTGTGGAGGTTGAGAGGTCGAGTGTATTGTATTGGTTAGCATGGTCGTGGTTGACAAGGTTGTGGTCTTCGCGTGGGAAGACGTGTTAGCTACACAGAATCGCCGCTTTAGGAAATAATTGCGGATTTAGGCAAGTGGGCTGTCCTCCAAACGATTGTTTCCTTAAATGGCAATTATAATTAAATTTTAAGTCCGAGTGGGCGCCGGCCGTCGGGAAGTGATGTAATTGTGATATTCTAGACCGGCGGATATTTTGTAAGCGTCCTTCACCCTCATTTGTAACAAACTCCTCCAATTGACACTTGACAGCTTCGAAAGCACCGGGAAGCGGCCGAATAGACATCATTCTATTCTTTGGTATGTTCGTCTATTTAATGTGACCTTGCGTATCCGTCCTTCAGTCCAATTATCACAGGCCTGGCTCGAGTTAAGATACTGAGACATTAACAGACATATCCATATCAGCAGGAAACAACCGTCAATTGGATTCAACCATGTCGATTGCAGCTTCAGCACGCTCTACGCTCGTCAGGGCATCCAGGGCATCCAGTGTTCGTGCCTTGGGAAGTCTCACTGCCGTCCGTACCAAGTACACCCTTCCGGACCTGCCGTATGACTTTGGCGCGCTCGAGCCACATATCTCCGGTCAAATAATGGAGGTAATCACTACAATATATCCTAGTTCTACCGTATTATACTATGGATATCTGGACTAATAAACACCTGTGGTTATGATTTCAGACCCATTACACAAAGCACCACCAGACCTACGTCAACGGCATCAATGACGCGCAAGAGAAGTTTGCAGCGGCGACGACACCCGCCGAGAAGGTTGAATTGACCTCGCTCATCAAGTTCCACGGTGGTGGTCATGTTAACCATAGCTTGTTCTGGGAGAATTTGTCTCCTACGAATAAGGCTGGTGGTGCACCACCCACTGGTAAGCTGGGTGATTGTATCAACGATACTTGGGGTAGCTTGGACGCCTTCAAGGGGAAGATGAAGTATGTTTCCTTTCTTTCATCTTCAAATTTAACAATAATTCTGTTAAAGATGTTTTAAAAATTATTGGAAAGTACGATTCTAACTAACAATTGTCGAACAGCTCTGCTCTCGCCGGCATCCAGGGATCCGGATGGGGATGGCTCGTGAAGGATAACACTACCCAGAAGTTGTCCATCATCACTCTGCCGGTATGTCTACGTTTTAATTTTCCTCGGAATTATTTTGCTTTAATTGAGGCCGGTTTACGAAACCACTCGGAACTTTTCAACCACTAACCAGTGCATTCCCACAACTAGAACCAAGATCCCGTAAACACCTCTCAGTACACCCCAATCATTGGCATTGATGCCTGGGAGCACGCCTACTAGTAAGCCCTTCCCTTTTACTCTTAAAGATTGAAAAACAAAAGCAGGGATTAATATGGATTCGATATAGCCTTCAATATAAGAACGTCAAGGCCGACTATTTCAAGGCTATTTGGAACGTTATCAACTGGCAGGCCGGAGAGAAGAGGTTCGGTCATTAGGCACCCATGCAATATTAAGGGTCTATAGATCCAAAGACGCAGAACTTGTAATTATTTTGGTATAATAGCATGAAAAGAACGTTTAATACGTACGTTTACTGTGAACTGGCAGAGTGGGAAATTGTACTTCTTCGCGACCACCATAATTAAAGTAAAGAACCAATAATATATGGGATAAAATCTATAAAGTATCTATTGATTTCCGAACTAATCCATTGGATACTACTATCGATCTATATAGACATTTATATAACTGCCTGCCAGTGTTATATTATGTAACTGGAGATAGTCTCGAGTGCCGGAATCGAGGATGTGTTGCCTTGAAATTAGGCGGCTGTGATTGGCCACGCCAAAAGTGACCTCAGAACTTCAACCCGACTTCATTCAAAACCTCGAATTCGAAGCCCTCCGACATCGTCCCCAGCCAATTGACTGGAGTCACCAACATCATCGAGGTCGGTCCCATAGGCCTCACCGCTGCCCACAATGCTGGCCTCACGAAGCACCTCCTCCTCCGTCCGCGCCATCTCCAAACGCCTATCCACAACCGCCTCCTCCTCGACACCCACCACCACTCTCCTCCGCACCACCGCCTCGTCCCTCCAACATGCCCGCGGCCTAGCCACCCCCGCAGCAGACCCCCCTCCAGCCCCGAAACGCACCAAATTCGGCGGCCTAAAAGACCAAGACCGTATCTTCCAAAACCTCTACGGCCACCACGGCGCGGACCTCAAATCCGCCCAAAAGTACGGCGACTGGTACAAAACCAAAGAAATCATCCTCAAGGGCCACGATTGGATCATCAATGAAATCAAAGCCTCCGGTCTCCGCGGCCGCGGAGGCGCCGGTTTCCCCTCGGGGATGAAATGGTCCTTCATGAATTTCCCGGGTTGGGATAAAGATACCCGGCCGAGGTATTTAGTCGTCAATGCCGACGAGGGAGAGCCGGGGACTTGTAAGGATCGAGAAATTATGAGGAAGGATCCTCATAAGCTCATTGAAGGGTGTTTGGTGGCCGGACGGGCGATGAATGCTACTGCTGCGTATATTTATATCCGTGGAGAGTTTTATCATGAGGCTACTTGTGTGCAGAGGGCTATTCAGGAGGCTTATGCTGCTGGGTTGATTGGGAAGAATGCGTGTGGGAGTGGATATGACTTTGATGTCTATGTTCATCGAGGGATGGGGGTAAGATATCACTTTTCCAATCTATCCGGATTGAAAAGCAAAGAAAGCTAAATATACTATGTATAGGCCTACATCTGTGGTGAAGAAACCTCACTCATCGAATCTCTCGAAGGTAAACCCGGAAAACCCCGTCTAAAGCCACCATTCCCGGCCTCCGTCGGTCTCTTCGGTTGCCCTTCCACTGTCGCCAACGTCGAAACCGTCGCTGTAGCACCAACAATCTGTCGTCGTGGCGGTAAATGGTTTGACAGCTTCGGCCGTGACCGAAACTCCGGCACCAAGCTATTCTGCATTTCCGGAAACGTCAATAACCCTTGCACCGTCGAGGAGGAAATGTCCATCCCACTCCGGGAGTTGATTGAAAAGCACTGCGGCGGCGTCCGTGGCGGGTGGGATAACTTGCTCGCTATCATTCCAGGTGGTTCTTCGACCCCGATTTTGCCAAAGCATATCTGTGACGACGTGCTCATGGACTTCGATGCCTTGAAGGACGCGCAGAGCGGGTTGGGAACTGCGGCGGTTATTGTTCTTGATAAGAGCGCAGATGTGGTTAGGTCTATTGCTCGATTGTCGGTGTTTTATAGACATGAGAGTTGTGGACAATGCACGCCTTGTAGAGAGGGGAGCAAATGGACGCAGCAGATTATGGAGCGGTTTGAGAGGGGGCAGGGGAGTGTGAGGGAGATTGATATGTTGCAGGAGTTGACGAAGCAGGTTGAGGGACATTCTATCTGTGGTACGTATCTGTCGAGTCTGGTTACGGTATCAAGTAGACGTGCTAACTTTTTGGCATAGCTTTGGGAGAGGCTTTTGCATGGCCGATTCAGGGATTAATAAGACATTTTAGACCGGAGCTTGAGGCACGGATGAAGAAGTATGCTGAGCTGCAAGGTGGTGCTGCTAGACCTGGTGGCTGGGATCACGATTCTGCGCTGAAGGGTACATTCTCCACACCCGGCCCTTGAAGATGTTTAGAAAAAGAAACTCTTTTGATTCAGCGTGTATATTTTTTTGTGTCCTTCTCTACGAAGCTGCTGTTACAGGCCGTAACAGTGGTTGTATAGGTTAGATTTCGACCTTATATTTTTTTTTTTCACTTCGAATTGTGTATAGTCCTCCTTTTTTTTTCTTCTTGGGAAAAGAAAAAGAAACAATTATATGTCGGATATGTAATACGTCAGTACTATGTACGTCCCAGATCGGGGGTATCGTATTCGAGGTCTATTATCGAGATCTTCCAAATTATAGAAGCATGTAGGTAGTAATGCAAAGAGTAGCCCGCCACCAGAACGCCAGACAGTAACAAAATATATAAAAAACAAAGAGACGCTGTACACAATTAAGATGTCGTTCTGCAGTAGGTACCTATGTTGCAGCCTCCTTAACGGGCTTAACCTCCTCTTTACCACCGTCTATAAACGTCGGCACTTCTTCCTGCAAAAAGCTAGGGATCTCGCTTTCCATGTTTGATTCACCCCAGCCCAGTTCTGCTTCTGCGCCTAGCGCTTCGAGTTCAGCGTCCAGTTCGGATTCGTCAATGTCGTCGGGGACGTCGTAGGCTCTAGCTAGCGAGGCGTTGATGTCGTTGCCGATTTCTAGGAGGTCGGCCATTTCATCTTGGAGTTGTTCTATTTTGTCGATGTTTATTTTGCCGTATTGTTTTTTTAGGGTTTGGTTTGTGGTTTTGAGGGCGTCGACGGTGGTCATTACATCTACGCATAGTATTAGCACTGCCTCCTTTTCCTGCAGATATTGTATAAATGGTATAAGAAAGAGAAATTGAAGGCGTACTCTTCAGGTTATCGGTCATCATATTCGCCTGTTCCATATTCCAGCTCTGATTCATCAACTGATCCCGTTGAGTTTCGTACTGTTTCCTCCTCTTGAGAACCGATAGGGCTTTAGTTTTGACGGAGTTTTTAGCGGGGCCGTCTCGCATTTTTGACATTTTGGATTGGTAGGTTGCTAGTTCGGCGTTTAGTTTTGAGATTTGGACGTCGAGGGAGGAGACGCGGGTGTCGATTTTGGAGATGGCATCGTCGAGGGTGGGTTTTGGGGCGGTGGATTTGGAGCCGAAGAGGCGGTTCATTTTGTCTTCCTCTGATTTGACGACTGGAGATGTATATTGTCTATTGGCTTCTTGAGGGTAGTCGGGCAGTTTGGTATGGTATTGGAGTATGCTGGTATTGAGGTTGGAGATGGATGAAGTTGAAGTTGAAGATGAGGTTGAAGATGGATGAAGTGGTGGGAGAGCAGTGGTGGAGGGGCATTTGCATTCGTCACTGCGACAAACACTAAACGTCACCCGACAGCTTCACTCGATTATTACCATAGCTTGGACTATACAATGATATCGAGACTTCATTCCTGAAACAGAAATTAGATGTTCCACTGGTGAATATAATTATTTAAAGAAAATATGTTTAGCTTCATCAAATAGGCTATCTAAATATGTATTTTCTCCAGAATCTCACTCTTACTAAGTAACAGGATCCGGCATTAACTTGCAACAGATATAAAGCACACAGTGTTATCTCCCTCCCATCATCACCACTCCACTCCTCTCCACTCTCTTCAAACATCACCATCACCACCACCACATCAAACCCACAATGCCCGCACAATGCAAGTCTCCGGCTTCACGCATACGCCCATCAGCCAATTCTTCGTCTACTACCTCGTCATAGCCGCCGTCGCCATCTCCGTCAGCGACTACAAATACCTCTTCCACATCCAGATCATCCCACACCTGTGGACATGGAACCAATGGTGGCGCATCCTCATTTGGCAGTTTTCGTACGCGAATACCGGTGAAGTGCTGTTTGCCTCGCTGGCAGTGTACACCCTCAGGGTTATTGAGCGGTTGTGGGGGAGTAGGAAGTTTGCCGTACGTTTTTTGACATTCCCCTTCCCATATCTCTACTATTATTGTTTGTTGTAGAGGTATATGATAGTATATGTGGTTGATGCTGATGATGTGTATGGATGTATGTAGAGCTTCCTAACCTATAATCTAATCTTCACATCCCTCATAACACCCTTAATCCTCGGCGTAATCCTCCGTCCCTTAACCCTCTGGCGAATGAACTACCTCCCACCCGGTCCAACCCCCCTGATCTTCGCAATCCTAGCCCAATTCCACGCTACAATACCATCAACCTATAAATTCCGTCTCCTCCTGCCCGTCTCCCCATCCCCACCACCACCGGAAGCAACACCATCCCTTCAAGCATCGAGGGAAGAAGCAGAACCTTCTATCACTCTTTCGGATAAATTTTATGTTTATATAGTAGCAGCGCAGCTAGCGTTATCGCAGGTTCCGGGGAGTTTGGTGGGGGCGGTGGTAGGGTGGATTGCGGGTTATGCGTGGAGAGCCGAGGTTGTACCGTGGGGACGGTGGAGGTGGCCGATTTGGTTGTTTGAGAAGAGAGGGGTTGATGGTGGGTATGGGGAGTTGAGAAGGATGGCTAGAGGGGAAGGGGAGCAAGGGGGGAATATTCAAGAACAGGGCGAAGGGGAGGGGAGGAGGCCGTTGAGTACGCAGATTTTGGATCAGTTTCGGGGAGGGTTCTAGTTACCTACTACTATTACTACTACTATTACTACTACTATTACTACTACTATTACTACTACTATTACTACTACTATTACTACTACTATTACTACTACTATTACTACTACTATTACTACTACTACTTATTATATGAGATGGAATATGGTATAAGTGGTATTGGAGGGGGGTATTATTATGGCGATGAAGCGGGGTATTTATTTAGAGCTATCTATAGTGGACATTTGGCAGTTTATTCAATCGTAGGATGTCGATAGCATGATTTATATAGTTGGTATCTGGTGAAGCCCAATGAGGCTCTGCTGCACTCATCCAAGCTAGTCTTGGCATTTAAACCTCACTTAACATTTCGCGTCACAACTTCCCTTCCCTCGACCAGTAACCACTTACTTACTCACCACCACCATTCATCATCATCCACCACCACCCAAATGATGAAACGCTCCAAACTCTCCATGCAAGTCGCCTACGACTCCGACTCCTCCCAAGCAAACACCGACTCCGATCCCGAATCCAACAATCTCCCCGATCCCGACAATGAATTCGATATATCATCATCCCACCGTCGCAAACGTCAAAAACGATCAAAGCAAGACGCGAAAGAAGCCGCCGCGTTAGGAGTCTTTGGTAGCGATAGCGATGAAGACGACTATAAAGATTATTCAAGGAGTAAAAAGGGGAAAGCTGGGTTTAGGAGTTTAAGAGAAGGTGGGATGACGTTTGTTAAGACTGGGGAAGGGAAGGTTCGGGATGAATATGATGACGATGACGACGAGGATGATGATGAAGAGGAAGAAGAGGAAGATGGACTTAAACAAGATCCATTCGCCGTCGAAGCTACAGCCGGACTCCGCGATATTGGAACGGGCAGAGGAAACGAAGGATACTCCGAAGAAGAAGAAGAAGATGAACGTCCTACAATCGGCCTCGGAAACTCTTTACGATCAGCTCTAAACGCCACCTTCAACGCCGCCTCCCCAGCAGCCGACGAAATGTCACTCGACGAAAGCGCAGACGATAGACCCCAAATCTCACTAAAACCCCGTCTTTTCGCTCCCAGAGCACTCGGCTCAAAATTTGGTGGTGGTGGTGGAGCAGCATCAGGAACCGCTACACCCGGTTCATTGGACGGTCACAGAGGACTTGGGTTTCAATCTGCCGGAACAAGTAGTATGGAACAATCACCCGCACCGGAGGTACAAAAGCCTTTATTCAAACGCGCAGGATTGGGCGGCGGTGGACTAGGGTTTAGAAAAGCTGGTACCATCGATTCTACGGATTTGGAGAGGCAGGATTATCATGAACCGGGAGAAGAAGAGGAGGGGGAACAAAGGGCTAGTATGGCTAACCCTCTCGGACAAGGGTTTATCTCATCGATACGGAAGGAAGCTATGATGTTTGCGCCCCCCAAGGGTGGTGAGGATGAAGAACCAGACGAAGAAGTGGTAGTCGAAAAACAAAAGGTTCGACCGTCATTTACCGATGTCCGCGGTATGAGGGGGAAGAAAGCAAAGGGCGATGCACCGGTGATTAATCAAGACTCCTTCGCGGCGAAGATGATGGCGAAGATGGGGTATAAACCTGGTCAAGGGTTGGGAAAAACTGGAGAGGGTAGATTGGCGCCTGTTGATACGCAGTTACGGCCTACGAGAATTGGTCTGGGTGCTGTGAAGGAGAAGACGGAACAGGCGAAGAAGGAGGAGAGGAGGGCGAAGATTTTGAGAGGGGAGGTGCCGAGTGATAGTGAGAGTGAGAAGGAGAGGAAGAGGAAAGCGAGGAAGAAGAAGGGACTTTCTACTGGGGTGGGGAGTAGTAAGGAGGGCAGTGGGGCGAGTACGCCGGCTAGGAGACGGCCGCAGTTTAAGACGGCGGAGGAGATGGCGAAGGAGTTGGATGGTGTGGAAGTTCCGTCAGCTTTGAAGAATTTGATCGATTTGACCGGGAAAGGGGTGGATGTGGGGAGTCCCGGAATAATGGCCGGTGGACCGTCCGAGGCAGAGAATGAAAGTGTAAGAATCGCAAAATTGGCAAGGAAGGAACTCGAGGATTTCGCGAGGGAGTGGAAGAGGTTGCAAGAGAGGAAGAAGTTCTTGCAACTAGAGGAGAAGCAAATGACGGAAGACATGGACGAGCAGGCGGAGACTGTCAAAGCTTTACAAGGCATCGTAGACGGAGCTGAGAAGCTGTCTATCGATGTATCCGGCGCAGACAGTAGGAACGAGTACGAGGACAAAATTGCGGCTTTGACATCTGAACTCGAGGCTCTGCAGTTCCAATACAAGAACGAAGTAGAAGTCTACGACCTCTCAGAAGTCGCTATCGCCGCATTCCATCCACTGGTAAGTCATCTTCTTCAGACACATCATAGAATTCATCATACTAACGTCTACAAACAGTTCAAATCCGCCCTCACTCACTGGGATCCCCTCACCGACCCTGTCTACCTCCTAGACCACATCCGCAAACTCCGTCCCATCTTCAACATTCGGACTCTCGAAGACATGGAAGCCTCCCTCGCAACAACCGGCTACACCGAAAAATCGGGTAAAAAATCAACATACTACGAAAGCATGATGTACACCATCTGGCTCCCCAAGATCCGCAGCACGATCAACAACCACTGGAACGTCCACGATCCCACCCCCGTTCTTACGATCCTTGAGACTTGGAACAGCGTACTCCCGCCGTTTGTCAGTGCGAATATCTTAAACCAACTGGTACTACCGAAAGTTAAAGCCGCGGTTACGGAATGGAATCCCCGTGTTTCATCAAGACGGAAAACAGCGCCTCCACCGCATGTGTGGGTTTTCCCATGGCTACCGCATTTGGCGGCTCATATGGACGACCTGGTGAGAGAGGTCAAGAGGAAGTTCAAAGGCGTGCTGGATAAATGGGATCTTTATAAAGGTGTTATCGATGGCCTTGAAGCGTGGAGGGAAGTCTTTGGGCCCGGGGAGTTGGAGAAGATGTTGATCTCCCATTTACTCCCCCGCCTGGCGGATTTATTAAGAAGGAAATTCGAGGTAAACCCCGCGGATCAGGATGTAAAACCCTTAGAAGCGGTAATGGCGTGGCATGGGTTTTTTAGACAGTCGACGTTTGCGCAGTTACTTGAGGCGGAGTTTTTTCCGAAGTGGATGCAAACATTATATCAGTGGTTGACGATGGATGGTGTTGATTTGGAAGAAGTTGGGGAGTGGTATAAATGGTGGCAAGGGCAGTTTCCGGAGGAGGTTAGGGAGTATGTGCTTGTTAGGAGGGAGTTTAAGAAAGCGGTTGATATGATGGGGCGGGCGGTGGATGTTATGGATGGAGTTGAGGGGGTGACGGTTGTGCCGCCGGCAAGTGGAGCTGCGAAACCTATCAGACCGTCACCGCCGCCGAAGGAGGAGAAGAATAAGAAGGGGAAGGCTAATGGGGCGAAGAGTGGTAGTGGTGGTGGGGGAGTACAAACTGAGACGACGTTTAGAGAGTATATGGAGGAGTGGTGCGCTGAACAGGGGTTACTGTTGATGCCGCTAAGAAAGGCGCATGAAGGCACTGGGAATCCGCTGTTTAGGATTACGGATAGTCCGAGCGGGAGTGGTGGGGTTCTGTGTTATTTTAGTCAGGATGTGGTTTGGGCACAGGATAGGAAGAAGAAGGAGGTGTTTGAACCGATTAGTTTGGAGAAGGTTGTGCAGCGGGTGGAGGCGGGGCATCGGTAGGCCCTCTTCATGAGATAGGATATATTGATATTTAATATTTGGACATGTGTGTGTGGAATGTACGATAGAGATTGGATGATATAGCTATATAGATACAAAATGATACCCAGCATTCGCATTGCTTTGATCCGCCTTGCTTCTTCGTATATATACACATATGAGTATTCCAAGCAGGATGCAAGAAGATGTTACAAGTTACTTCGGTGCTTCTTAAATGCCTCCTGCAGTCCGCTGTTGTTCTCGAGAACATCGACACGGACTTTCTCATCTGCGCCCGTGATCTTGGGCAGTAACTCGAGGACAGCGTCTAGTTTATCCTGCGGGATCGAGACGACCCCGTTCGTCGGGTCTGCAAAGATTATATCGCCCTAGACGTCACAAAGTTAGTCAATATATAGATATGATATTAAATACAACCTGGGCATAGAGTAATACTTACGGGAGCAATCTTAACCCCTTCAACTTCAATCTCCACCCCCACACCGACACATTTAGACTCTCCGCCAGCCCCAACAGTACTAGTCCCCTTCGCCCACACGTTAACCCCCAAACTCCTCAACTCGCTGATATCCCTAATCCTCCCATCAACCACAATCCCCACGCTGCCCAGCTTTTGTATACGAGCGGCTACTAGTCCGCCAAGGACAGCGTTTCTTTGCCCGGCAGGTTGGGAGATTACGGTTATTGTTGATGGAAGGGTTAGGTCTGCGAAATGGGAGTTTGGGGGAAGGGAAGATGGGACGGATGAGGATTTTGGGGCGAAGAGAACGGTGTGGGCGGGGGCTATTATGGGGGATTGGGAGAAGTTTGGGGGGGTTAGGTTGGAGTTGTGAAGAGCTATATATTATATATATCGTACCTGTTAATTTCGTCTGTTTTTTTTTTTTTTTTTTTTCATATCGGAATTTGGATATTACATGGTGGATGGTGTTGCAGCTGTTGGATATTGGGGAACTTACCGATATCAGCGAGGAAGCCGGCGCCGGGGACTTTTAGTTTGAGCAGGGCATCTGAGATCTGTGCGAGGACAGGAAAGCGGTGTAAGCTTTTACAATCACATTCTTACCATTCTAGATATATATAGAGATGCCCAATTGCAAGTGCTTAAATACAATATTAAAATTAGGAATTGATGAATAGTGAAATCGGAACTCACATCGCAGGCATTGTAGTCGGCTAGAGCCTTGAGTTTATCGTCGAGTGACATGTTTTTTCCCCCCAACTACTACAAGATATGACTCGAGGAATATATGATTGGAGAGATATAGATATTGTCGTGTGACAATGCAGTGTAGTAAATCAATCGTATGAGTTTGTTTTGTGATAGTTTAAATTTGGGAGACCAATAGAGATATGGATCTCGACTTGGTATCGGACGAAAGCGGTGTTACTCAAGTTGAACACAAGCCGGCGGTCCCGTTTGCCCGAAGTCAACAGGCATGTGACTGTGCATTCATACTCCATTCTGTACTACATATTCCTGCCCCTACTCTTCTTATGTTACTGGCATACTATACTACTACTCGGTGCTTTAATAACTGCCTTGGCTATGGGCTTGCAATACGGATCAAGTCTCCTCGGATATGGTCGACCTAGAAATAAAAAGAATTAAAATGATATAGTTATGAAATGATATGATATTTTTTACCTGGTTTTGGAGTGCAGTGGAGGCAGGCCAGCCCGGCTGCATGGATGCCGAGCCGCAGCCACCAATTCCTTTCGTTTACAGCCGGTTAGCAGGGGGGGGGCAGGGCCCTTTCCAGCCTTCTTTTCTCCCACGAGGGACTTAGTCAACTAAGGAATCCAGTCCAATTGGGATGGTTTTTTGAACGGAGCTTGCGGGTGGAGAGCTAGCTAGCTTGCTTGCTTGCTTACGTCCTAACTGGGAGTAAACTTTTTTACTAGCTATGTAGAGAGAAAGCTTCAGCTTTGACCCTTCCAGGTGGCAGAGTTAGAGGAGAGTACCCACAGCGTTATATACTGCTCGCCGTTCTATTATATGTAAAGTATGAGTATGAGTATGAGTGAATGCACGAGATTGCAGTTTGGCACGCTGCTGCTGCAAGTTAAGTTAGCTGCAACTGCAAAATGCACTGCACGCTGCAAACAATGTCGAACAGCACAGACATATCCTAGGCCTGGTCGAGTTAGTTTTTTTTTCTTTCAGTTTTTTTATTTGGTGGTTGACTTTTTGATTTGATTCCTTGCAGCCTCGTTAACGCCTTCCTGGTCGTTAACCGGGCGTTGTTTGTTAGTGTGCTCCCACACAGACCTCTGCTCTGCTCTACTCGACCTCCCCAGCACCTGTCCAGTCCCTTCCACACCGAAGTTAACTATTACTTGCATCCTTACATACACCGACATTACACTCTTACATAACATCCATCCACAACAGAAGACTTGGTATAATTACTATTCCCATTCTTATTTCCTTTTCTTCTTTTCTTCTGTTTCTTCTTCTCCTTCTTCTCCTCTTTTCCTTTCCTCTATATATACACCCCTTCGACTGACTGTTTCTCTGGCCCTTCATGTCATCACACGGAGATCCCCATCACGACCGATTCCATACAGCCTCCCCTACTACCACTGTCGATATCCACAACAGCCTCCCTGAATTCGCCTCTCCGCCACCAGCCTTCTCCTCACTTCCCACTCCCATCTTCCCTCCATCGTCGGCTTCATCCTCCGGAACTTCCCACGCGCTTTCCACCTCTTCTCTCACAAGATCTGAGCCTGGCTCCTCCCTGAAGCGACCCGGCTCTCCCCTGCTACGGAAGACCCACTCCTTCAAACTAGACGAAGGTTACGGCGAGGGAATAGAAGAATCCCAGCCCTTTCACGACTCGCATCATATTGCCCGGGGCCCTGAATACGCTGCTTCATCATCGGGGATTGCCGACGTAAAGATTCCCGACTGGATGATGGAACTTGGTGACGACGTTCGGACAGGTACCACTTTTTTTTCCCTTTTTCTGTTTTGCCTCATCTTGAAGTTTTTTTTTTTTTTTTTTTTTTGTTCGTTTTTGGCTACCTGATTAGGTAGTCTCGTGTGTGATTACATTCTAACAATTTCCATCCTATCAACAGAGGTTGCTTATAAACTCGTTCGAACCCTGCCTACGTCGGCCATTGCAGCCATCGTGGAACGACTAATCCCCGTCCTCCATCTCGACTTTGTCGCCCTCCTCCCTTCCGAACTTTCCCTACAGATCCTATCATACCTACCTCCCAAATCCCTCCTGAATGCGTCTCTCGCCTCCAAAACATGGCGGAAGTTCGCCATGGAGCCTCGACTCTGGAAGGGTCTTTACAGGGCAGAAGGCTGGTCGTTGAATGACGAGGAAGCCTTTGAGTTTGAACGCGAAATGAGAGGTGAAGGGAAACGGAAGCTGCAGCAAGACGCGGAAAACTTTCTAAAGCAGAGATATAACGGCTTCAATGGAACCTCTGGAGGTCCATCTACCGACAACCTGTCGACGGCTGCGACCCTGGGCAGCGAGGCACGGTCTCCCATGTCCAGTTTCTCCACAGGCCAACAACCTACGCCTCCGACCTCCTTTCAGACAAACACGCCCGACGAGGAAGACCTCTATCCCGCGCCCTTCCCATCCCAGCACGCCAACTCGGTTCTTGTCGCATCCCAGTCCTGCGACCCCGCAAACATTACTTCCATAACAACATACGGTCTAACCCATCCTAGGCTAAACTGGGCGTTTGTCTTCCGAAATCGTAAAAAACTAGAAGAAAACTGGCGGACGAACAAGTACGTCTCGTTTCAGATGCCGGATCCGGCACATGCCCACGAAGGGCATAGCGAGTGCATCTACACCATCCAGCATTCTGCAAAATACCTTCTTTCGGGCTCACGCGACCGGTCTATAAAGATTTGGAATATTCATACACGGCGGCTAGTCAAGTCCTTGACCGGACACGAAGGATCTGTGCTTTGCTTGCAGTTCGATGATTCCCCGCAGGAAGATGTGATTTTCAGCGGATCTTCGGATACGAATGTTATCGTCTGGAGGTTTTCGACGGGAGAGCGGCTCAAAACTATCACTAAGGCTCATTCCGAGTCCGTCCTAAATTTGAGATTCAATAAGAAGTATGTTGTCACGTGTTCGAAGGATAAATGCGTCAAGGTGTGGTCGAGGAACGAGCTACACTTTGGGGAAGCAGAGTTCGATTGCGCGGTACGGCAGATTCAGCTGGGCCATAACAGATTGATTGAGCCCTCGCAGCTGCCCCATTACATCCAGCTTACCGGCCATTCGCGACCTACGAAGGATCTACCCTCCTTGACACTGATTCATACCCTGGTCGGACATAACGCTGCAGTTAATGCGATTCAGTTGAATGGTGAGGAGGTCGTGTCGGCTTCTGGAGATAGATTGATTAAATTGTGGAATTTGAGGTCGGGAAATTGTGAAAAGACGTACGTCGGCCATAAGAAAGGGATTGCGTGTATTCAATACGACGGCGTCAAGATTGTTTCTGGGTCTTCAGATAAGTCTATTCGAGTCTGGGACAAGGGCTCCCAGGCGGAGATTGCGAGACTGGAAGGCCATACTGGTCTGGTGAGGACGGTTCAGGCCGGTGGACCAAGGAACGCCAGGATTGTGAGCGGTGGATACGACGAGACGATCCGAATCTGGAGAAGGGAGGATGAGAATGGCGAGTTAGATGATGGGGAGAACCCAGGGATCTTTGGATCGCTAAGGGACGGCGTGCAGTGGAGGACTACGGGTATTTTACGACACGTTAATGAAGTGCCGCCCTCTAGACCCAATGCACACGCCTTGGCCCAGGCTGCAGCGGCAGCGGCGATGCAACAGCCCCCACCTGCCGCCCCACAGAATGTGCCCGTGGCACCACCGCCGAATCACGATAACCCGGCGTTGAACGCTGCGCAGAATGCGTTCGCCAACGTTGGTGCTCAGAATAACGTCCCGGCTCCAGTTGGCCCATTGCTTCCTTTCCCACCACCACCGCAGTTCAACATCGCACCTATCCCACCGCCGAACGTTCATCAGCTCCTGCCTCAACCCTGGAACCCCCAGAATCACGCACTAGCAGCTCCAGCTGCGCAGAACCAGAACAAGGTCTTTAAGCTACAGTTTGATGCCAGATTCGTGTGGTGCTGCAGTCAAGATATGAGGATCGTAGGGTGGGATTTTGCGGCGAATGATCCGGATATTGTTGAAGCCAGTCGGTTCTTTTAGGCGAAGAGTCGGTTTGATGGGTTTTGATTTTTGTCCCTTCCGCCTCTTGTTTTGTTTGGGCTTACAATTGCTTGGGATATATGTATTGCATATCTGCATACTGGAGGTTATGAAAAACAAAAAAGTCGCTACTCATACCTGGCTTTGTGTGTTTCTCTTGGTTTTTGGTTCCCCTCTCTTCTTTTTTTAGCAAGCATGCAGAGCAAGCAAGTACCTACGACATGGAACTTTTATAGAGAAAGAAAATCGGCCCTCGAGGGTGTTTGGAGGTGTTTTGACCTTTTGTTTTCGCTTTCTTTTTTTTTTAATTTGTTAATGACATACCCCCATCCCGTTTTGTGCTCGGTGGAATTTTGAATTTCGTAAGAGGATGATTCTGAGGGTGGCGTTCTTCTTTTCCTTCGATTCTTATGTTATAGTCTTGTAGTATTTAATAAATTCTTAGTAATTCACCTTTTTATTCTACCAGCTACTCTTCCGCGCTATCGACTAACCTAGCTATATATATCGATATACATATAAAATACAGCTCACTAATTACTCCCACTCCTGCAAATCGATATGAGAAACCAACGGCGGGCCCATAGCCAACTCCTGCATCTTCGGCGCCGCATTCTTAAACGTATCGGTTTCTAAGAAGGCCGCATGTTGATCTTTATCCTTCCAGCAGATCAATGTCAAACTTTCATTCTCGTGACCTTCATCTATTGCGAATGCATAAGTAGCTTCAATGGGACCGTCGTGATAGCCCTGTAGACCGGATGATAGGATGTCTAGAACGGTTGAGAGGGAGGATTGGGAGTCTGGGAGGGAGAGGTTTAATGGGAGTGCGAAGTATTCTAATAGTGGCTTTGGGGAGGATTTTGGGGAGAGGAGGGAGAGTGGGGTGGGGAGGTTGTAGTGGAGGACTGAGATTGGACCTGAGGGGTGAGTGGGGTTGGCGATTGAGAGGGCTTTGGAGACGAAGGGGGCGTAGAGGGGGAGGGATTGGAAGGTTTGGTGGGAGGAGAGGGAGTCCCATTCTTTTTTGTATAGTATATAGTGTTAGTTATGATGTATATTGGAGAAGGGGGGTTGGTGACGTACCGATAAACCAGAATAATTTTTTAGACTCTTGGATTCCGATCCCCCAGTAGATTGTTTGGCAACCTGGTTGGGATCGGACGGTTGAGAGGGAGGATTGGTGGACGCTGTCTGCGGCGAGGAGGTCTTGGAGGGTTATGCTGTCGAGCAGGTTGAAGACGCAGATTTCTGTTGTTACCATTTTTACGGATTTTGTTTTATATTGATATAAGGTAAGATAGGGTGAATTGGTATGTATTAACAGTAATTGCAGTTGATGTGTACTTTGATGTTGTAGTATAGATTGGTATTTTGGTATTCTGGTTAGAGGGAGGGGGTTGAGGGTTTTATATACAGAGTCTACGGATACTTCTTGCGAAACTCCATTGCGGCGACGCCGTGGGAAGCTAGGGGCTAGATGGGTGAGCTTACATGTGCCGAGGCCCTTTTTAACTTTCTTGTCGCGGAATGTGGGGTTCGTAATCTGATGGCTATGGGACGCGGATACTTTAGCTTATGGCAGGAGTTTGAGGATTCTTTCTTGGAATCAATTGGGTTTTGCCTGGGGATATGGAGACGGAGGGTTCGAATTCAATGTCAGATAATTTGCCGAAGAGCGAAGGAAGGGCGGTCATTTTGTGTATTTGGCTAGTCCCCTGGTTTGGTCGATGGGGATGGAATGCGACGACAATGGGGAATGTGATCCAGATGCATTTTGGTATAGCAGGGTGCAAAGTTTACAATGACGTTCTGTGGTTGGCTAGCTATACGTAGCTCTCGTCGGTTGAATATTCGAGTTTGTAAGGCCTGCAGGGGTCCTGAACAGCGAAAACAACCTGATGGATTGTGATTCGATAGTCTGGGGTCTATCTCACGGTTACGAGACTGCCTATTTCAGTAAGTAAGCGTGGTCTATGGGGTTCATGTCTATTTGCTTTCTCCACTCGTTTGACAGTAGCTGGCCTTCGTCGCGGGGTCGTTTCCCTAGAATACTAGACTGCAATATCTCGGATGTATCATTCATAAGCTCCAGGCCGAATCTAGGATTCAGGCTAGCTTAGAATCCTGCATTCTTCAGCTAATAAGAAAGCTGTATATAAGGATTTTGTACCCTTTTGTATAAAACCCAGCTACATGCATACCATCCCTCGTATAAAAGTCGAGACCAGCGTCTGCAAAACGTGGAAAGCGTGGCCCCTCGTCTCGCTACGGCCACCAAGCTATGGCCAGCCACGTTATCGTAAGCTCTTCTCGGGATTAACAATCAAAAGGTGGGGTTCTTCCCTTATCACGAGAAGCTTAGGGACTCCATTGTACATAATAACACTGCGCGTGCACCCCCCGCTAGAGCTAAATATTTTTAATCCTTTCATGCATATGTCGTTCGTGTCCAAAGAGCTTAAGCGCCGCCCCATGCATGCGACCCGGATTCTGAATTCTTAAGCTTGACATATCGGAAGCCGCAATGCAAATGGGCTGGAAGAGCTCGTCAAAGTTCAAGCCACCGGGAGAGTGTCTTTGTGGGAGATCCTAGAAGGTGTGGCCTTCTCCCTCTGGTGGCACCGTAGGATCTGGATCGAAAGCCATTATTGTCCTCGCGGGTATAGCTGGGCTGGCCTTGGCCGTTAGCTTCTGCTTTGCTTTGCTTTGTCTGCTGGGTAAAATCGATATCGGTGAACAGCACATCATGCCTCGCAAGGATTATTGTAAGTGAGAATGAATCGGGTTTCCGGCTGGCTGGTGCACAGAGCACAGAGCGGAGCTGGGAGTGGAGCAATCTCAATGCAGGTTGCTCGCTAGAACCGTGAGATTAATTGGCTGGTGGAAGTAGCTTATTGATTCTGGTATGCCGCTGGAAGCTCTGTAAAAAGGCTTGTTCCTTTCGATGTTTCGGAGTAGCAGCTTTTAATATGCAATCAGGTGTAGTCACTCCGGTGCTCTTGGTGGTTCGTTCGTTCCATTGATTGATTGATTGATTCATTGGGCCTGCAAGTAGTTAATTAAACCACCATCTGAGAACAATCATCCTCCTCCATCCATCCATCCATCGACTGCAACTTGAATTCAATCAAACCATCGCCATCTCCATCGGATTAAAGCCCATCTCATCGGGTCGTCTGTGTCCAATCTGAATGGTACGCCTTTCCTCTGTTCTATAGCTTCCCTCAGCTTCCTCGATTAGCTCCCCAGTCTTTGCTGTATGGAGAAGCCTTCTTCCGAGCTGCACCTGCTAGGTTACCTAGAACGAAATTAAATTTAAAATCAAAACTTAACCTCCAAAGCCACGAACAAGCTAGCTAACCACGGGAAATCCCACACTCTATCATCATAGATAGTATCGATACATCTCCTGAAGCTGCTCGCAACCTTCTAGCTTTCGTCTCCCCTCCTCCAAAGCCCGTATGAGAATACATCCCTCCCCGTTGGCTGCTGTTTCCATATCGATAGCCCAGCTCAGGCGACCAGGTCCAGATTCTTACTGACGTTTTCTACGCATGTAGTTCAGGGCCGGATTCAATTCTGCTAGCTCCACCTCACCCGCAACACACTATAATCTCTACCCCTCCATACTTTAACTCTCCCACTTTTCCTCCCACTTTCTCCATACAATCTCTCCTCCCCCGACTGGCCTCAGAAAACACCAAAAACCAAAAACCTCTTTAATAAGGAACCCCGGTTTCCTCCTTCAAAACAGCTCAGCATGTTTTGGCGATTCGGTGGCTATGCGAATATCAGCACCATAGACACCATATTAGACAAGCCTGATGTCACCCTCGAGATCTTGCTCGAAGAACCAGACCTCATTCAGGAGCTCAAACAGCATAACACCAAGCTTATCGAGTTTATCCGTGAAGATGCCGTCATTCGCAAACTCCTTGAATACGTTATTGCACCGAAGATACCGGCCCCGACGGTGACGGGGAATCCTGGTGATACCAAGGCCTTACCGCTCACTCCTGACGAGGCAGAAGCTGCGGAAAAGAATGCAGAGGCGGAGAAGACTGCAGAAGGAGACGACGAAAAGGCTGTCGATGCTACCGCTCCATCGGATGAAGCTTCTTCACCCAAGGAAGAACAACCAGCTACTGAGGTTGCACCGACTTCGCCGTCCACGAGTGACCTAGAACGAGAGAAAGCTGAGAAAACTCGAGCTAAGTACTCGTATGTCTCATGCGAAGTCCTTTCTAGCGAAACATGGTCGATATGCGAAGCTCTCATGGATAACCTTGACAACCTACGGATGTTTTGGAAGTTTCTGGAGCGGCCGGCGCCGTTAGATCCTCTTCAGGCTGGATACTTTACAAAAGTGAACGAGACGTTGTTTGATAAGAAGACCGGGGAGATGATGGATTTCTTCAAGTCGATCGAGAATATTGTCCCCATGATGCTGAAGCATATCGACACTCCTCTTATTATGGATTTGATTTTGAAGATTATCAGTATGGAGAAGTCAGATGGCGGAAATGGTATTGTTGATGTGAGTGGGCTTTTCACGTATTCTCATCATCATGATATTCGAGCTAACAATTTTTATAGTGGCTATGTGCGAAGGAGCTGATACCCCGACTCCTCTCTTTTCTTTCTCCTGAACACTCCTCGACTACCCAAACATCCACTGGAGACTTCCTTAAGGCCATCATCACCATCTCTGCGAACGCATCCCAGAACGAGCAATCATGCATCGGCCCTAACAACCTCACTCGTCAGTTAGTATCGGAAAACAGCGTGGAAACTCTTATCAGTGCAATGCTCAAGGGTGGCAATCCCCTCACGGTCGGTGTCGGCATCATTATTGAAGTCATCCGCAAGAATAACTCGGATTACGACCCCGAAGTGCAAGGTGGTATCGACTCGACACCCTCTGGCCGAGACCCAATATACCTCGGCAATCTCCTGCGGTTATTCGCCAAACACGTACCGGACTTCACTGGTGTGATATTGAATTCCGAGCCAACGGTTTTGAACGAGGATGGAACTCGAACGGTGAAGAGGAGGGAGTTGAAGACTGCATTTGGTGGGACGATTGAGCCCTTGGGCTTTGATCGGTTTAAGACTTGCGAGCTTATGGCTGAGCTTTTGCATTGCAGTAACATGGGTTTGTTGAATGAGAAGGGTAGTGATGAGTATGTTAGAAGGAGAGATGCACAGAGAGAACAGCTTCGACGGCAGAGGGAGCTCGACCTGGCGACCCTTGTTGCTGGTCGACAGGATTTGAGAGGATCTCTTTACAATCGTCCGACCTACCTCTCTGAGAAGAAAGATGACGAGGAATTTGAGAATGTGGCGGTGGGAACTGTACTTGAAGAGGTTAATGATGGAGAGTTTGCGGAAGGACAAGAGAAGATTAAGCCATCGACAGTGGAAGATCCCGCTACCTCGCCGAAGGAGGATAAGCCGGAGACTCAGGGTTCGGAACCAGTTGTTACAGAACTCGATGTTCCAACATCATCCCAGCCTGTTGCAGCATTATCCCCCGTCTCCGAAACCGTCAAGAGTGTTGAAGGTATCAAGATTGATGACGATGAGGATACGGTTATGCAATCTCCACCTCCACCAGCCCCACTGGATAAACCGGAAACTGCAGACGACAAGACTGAGGTGGATAAGCCGGACGAACATATGTCATCACCACCGATAATAGCGGCTACTCTTGCTGATCCCGCTTCGATTTCCAAACCCGAAACTGAAGGAGAAGGCGAGAAGAATACGGACAAGCCACTGCCACCGCTGCCGGAGAGTGCCGAATCAGTTACTGATAGAGTGGTTAAGGATTTGCTCTTGGACCCTGAACTGCTTAAGGTACCCGGGATAGAAATTGATACGGACGGTAGACCCTTGGTCGGTGATTATCTGAAAATGATGTTCGTTCAACATCGGGTTGTTCCAACAATACTAGTAAGTTAAGATACTACTTTTTGGCTAGGCCGCAAATGCGTGCTAACTCGAAAATAGGATTTCTTTTTCAGGTTTCCTTGGAACAACTTCCTCCACAATGTTGTATACGATGTTGTTCAGCAAGTTTTCAACGGACCAATGGATAGAGGCTTCAACAGACACCTTGCCAATGACCTCTTTCTCCAGGGGAGAATCACAGACCGAATTGTCGACGGACAGAAGGCATCCGATAAGGCACAAGAAGAGTCAAACGTGCGGTTGGGATACATGGGCCACCTAACATTGATCGCCGAGGAGGTGGTTAAGTTCGCTGAGCGACAGCCTGCTGCGACATTAACTCAGGCAGTTCATGACAAACTTCACGACGCCGCCTGGGTATATTATATGGAGCACACTCTTGCAGAAACCCGGGAACGAGATAATGCAATTCTTGGTGGGGTGAGACCTGACATCATGGCCGGTAGACCTGGAATGGGTGGTTCGATGAGTGTGACGCAGACGTTTGGAGGTGGCGGACTTGGACAAATTAGTGGTACGGCTGACACTGGACTGGATACTATCGAATTACAGAACAGCGGAATCGGCGAAGGCGCGGAATCGCAACCGGCGGAAACATTCGACGGCGACGACGGCGACGTAGGTGCGGACATCGGATCTCGAGCGGGACTCCCACATGAGGGCGGCGACAAATCGTTATCCGGATTCGGCAGCAGCTCGGACGAAGATGAGGATGAGGAAATGCATTTGGGGGACAGCGACGACGACGATCAAATGAAGTTGGAGTTGACAGGCGACCGTAACCAAGTAAGATACCTACAACTCTTGCTTTCAGAAGATGTTGAGGACGATATTGAGGATGAAGAGGATGAGCACGGCGCGGGGATTGGTGAGGACTTTGAACAGGGCCAGAGCAGCAGCAGCGGCACGGATACGAATACGACAGCGAAAGCGACCGCAGAAGCAGATGAAGCAGACCGAGAAAAGAAAGACAAAGATGGCGACGATGATCATGAAATGGAAACGAAGGATGACCCGAAACGTGACGACGATGACGATGATAAGAAAAAGAAGCATGAACCCTTGGAGCCTTGAGATGCCTTTTTTTCTTTACGAATAGATGAATTATGTGAGCGACTGATCTTGTTCAAGCTTTTTGAGCTTGGTTAATCGGCATCTCTCTTTTTCTTTCAGCGTAAAATAGAGGCCATCTTTTACCTGGATTATTTTTGGGTCTCATATAGACGGCTACCCGTACCAAAGCTCTGGAATCTTTGTCTTTCCCTTCTCCATCCTCACCCCTTTCACTTTTCAATTCTCTGATATGCTTTTTTTGGCATAGCCTTTTTTTCTGCTTTACTTTTCCACTCACCGGCGTTTTTGTCTTTCCTTCATGGTTCGTTGCATTGAATCCCCCATGTATAAAAACAATTCTTCTTGGGAGCGAAGTTGAATTTATGGCTGACGACGGTTTTTCTGTACTTCTTGTTTCTCTTCTTTTTCCCGCCTGTTTTTCTTCTTCTTCTCGAATATCTATTCCCCGGGGTTCCATACTTTCCTTTCAAATCATTTTCCTTTCCCTTTATATGATTTCTTGATCTGGCGTCCCGCAAATCGTCCCCCAAAACAACCACAAAAGCTGCACACAATCGACCTACATTAGGCTCCAAGGGTTCTATAGGACACAGAAAACAAAAAACCAAAAAAACAGGGTACTCAAAAAAAGAAAGAAAAGACTATTAAGATGCGAAGAAGAAACATGCCGCCCCATTAGTCATTCGGTCTGCTTCTGCTTCGCATATAGCTCGTTGCTATATTTTTCGTGAATATCTGGTAAAGCTGCTGCTGTTCTGATCCCCGGTCTGTTCAAGGACTCCTCCTGATTAACCCTCCGTTCGTATAAACTCCTCCGTATTCATTTCACCCTGCAAGCAGCTTAAGACGTAAACGTCTGGTTGAGCGAGGTATCCTCTAGAAATATCTATTTTAAATATGAAGGTGGGGAGGGTGGTAGTTGTCGTTCGAGTGAAATTATGATTGAATGCCCTTCTTCTTCTGCTTTTTTATTGGTACAGAGATAAAGGAATTATGTTTACTGATACAGACACCGTTTACCCTCTTCCGCACGCTGTTTCCTGGAATTTCACAGGTTTCCACATCAACATCAAACGAAACTGCGTCGTCGTCTACGAACCCCGAAGGCGGGAGCGGCATCAAGCCCTTACGAATCGCGCTTAAGTGGCGCAAGATCTCTGAGAATCCGGAGGAAACCATCATCGGCATCAGCAACGGTGGCAGTAGCAGTAGCAGCCATGATATCGAAGGCGAAGGGTTAATGGTCGAACATGAAGAGGCTTTTGATGAAGATGAATTTACACGGAGAGTTCTGGGGGATGATGGGGTGAGTGCCAGTTGTTGTGTGCCTCTATCGCATACCGGTGAAGCAAAGAAAAAAGATGATCAAGTAGGGAGTGTTGGTGGTAATAAAAACGATGGTGATGATGACGGTGATGGGGAGATTTATTACTACTACTATGGGAGGGATCATTATTATGATGGTGGGGAAGGGATGTTCCCCAGTGTGATGTTTATGCTTTCCGGGTATGCGTATAGTGTGATATTGTCGGCTGACAGTGTACCCTGGTTCTGGGGTGTTTGAAATTTCTTGCAGATGTCATCCGGTAGCGAAGATCATGGAGAATTGGGGGCGAACTCGCCGGTTATGCTGAATAAACCGCGGGGGAGGTCGTTACTTGAAGACGACGATGAAGACGACGATGATGATGAAGATGATGAAGACGACGACGACGACGATGTGGTTTCTTCATCAGATGAGGATGATGATGATGTGGTGGATTTGATTAAGGAATCTATGCCGCAGGAGGAGTTGCATAGTTTGCATATGTCCGATGATGATTTGGAGGATGCGGAGGGGGATGAAGATGAGGATGATGAGATTGATTCGGACGACGAGAGTGAGTTGCCTAGTGTGCTGCCGTTGAGGATTGTGAGAGGGTCTTCAGTGGATGGAGGGCGTGCGGGAAGTAGTGCTGCTGGGACTGTAGGGAGTGCAAGTCCTAATGCCAGTGCTGCGGGGAGTGCGAGTGGGGGAGGGGTAGGGGATGCAGTGGAGGAGGTTAATATCATCACATTGGACAAAATTGATGAGCAGTTAGCGGATCCGACCATTGTCATGAGCAGCGATTGACTGGCCGTGGGATTAGTTTTGGGGACTCTGGTTTTGGGGTTAGCGGTTGGATATGTGGTTAGGAGGAGGTGGGTTAGTGCTTGATATAGAGTAGAGAGAAAGAGAGAGAGGTAACTCTTCGCGTGAGCCATATTACTTTCGACGATATCCTTCCCTCTACCTTCCGATTGTCTTCTTTTATCTCGTGACCAGAGACGAATTTTCTTTTTTAATTTCTTGATTTCTTTATTATACCTTTTATCACAAAAAAAAAAACAAAAAACCGAAACAAAGTCATGTATTCCCTGAGCTTGGTTTGTATAAACCTATGGCCGTGTATATCTCTTTTTATTTTAGAAGAAGGATACCCGCAACATCGATTATAAAGCAAGATGCACCGTTTTTCCTTTGCAAACCCGAAAAAAAAAAAAAAGCGTCTGCTTGACTGTATTTTGTGTAAATGTCGGCATATGTACATCCAAAACTTACATAGACTAGTACTATTAGTCCCTTCCACCCCGTAATGCGCCTCAATTCCAGTGTATATGGCCAAAGTGTGTTGATAGCCATAGATCAAGATATACGTTTTTCCAGCTATTCAGTGGGTGACGAATGTCAGTTCAATCGATATTCTGATATTAGAGTGGCCAATTGATGAGGATTCTGTACATACCCTCCACTGCGAACTCAATTCGAACCCCTTCGGCGCCCTCGGTGCGTCTGACTGTCCCCTGTGTATATTGGTAAGGCGTTGGTCTCGTCTCATCACTATTTCCGGGTGAAAAAGAGGTAATATGGGTCAGTAAATGGATCCCGGGAGTCGGTCTATGGATTGGAGGTTCTTATTTACTTTGCTATAGTTTTAATGACAACGAGTTAGTGGTAGATTCGGGATGAGAGGTAGTAGTAAAAGAGACTTACACGATCCCAGATGTCTGTATTGTATCTTCTAGGCTTGTAGCCTTCGGCAAGGTAGGAAACCGTGGACATACCGGCGCCAGAGACCGTGAACATCTGTGAGGAAGGTTAGCCGGGTGCTTCATTGGCGGGTTCAATCGGCGGTTCTTCGAGTACGTACGGCAATGACGAGGCCGAAGGGAAGAAGGGTTTCCCATGGGACAGGCATGGTGGGCGGTTGGTGGTTATCGTGAATCGATGGTTTGGGTGGGATGTCGGGGTTTCTCGTAGTCCTTTGGTGGTTACAATTGGAAGGCTTGTTGTTGGACGAGCGGGAATGCCGTCAAGCCATCATTCGCACCGCCACAAAATACCATATGTGGCTGGTTATATTTAGCCACATATGATGGAGTGTGGCTGGTGCCCAACGTCCCAGGTTTATCGCGACCAAACACACTAACTAAGACTATAACACAACTTGCATCGTTTTTGCGCGCATCGCGGCAGGCAACATCCCATCCCACCTCGAGCTTTTAGCGCCCCCGATTCGATACAGGTCAACATTTACGGTTTCCTGAACTTGGGAGGTGCTCTCCTGCTCCTGCCTCCAGCTCACCTTTCTCTTTCGCAACATTCCCCCCTTTATCGGCGACTACGGCTCTCCAATCAGGAACGCGTCGATAACAACCCTTTGATCTCCGACCGGTGGGTGTGTGTCTTTTGAAAGGGAGGACGAGGGACCCGCTTTGGAGAGGTATCGAACCTGGTAGGAGAGGTCTTGGCTCTTTTTTTGGTACCTACACCCAAACGCGATTCTTGGTCCGACCTTTAAGGAATTTAGGAAGCAGGATTCCTGTGAGACTTTTATAGCAGGGGGTTCTTTTATTTATTTGAACACTCGGGTCGGGAGGTGTTTCTGCGGCTTTTGATCTTGGACGATATAATTCATCGATACCCAGTTCCTGGCTTTGGTTGACGGGGGTCTTTGGAGGTCGTATCAGGCAACCTATCCTTTTCGACCATATCCCAGCCGCCGCATGACGATATCCGTACCTTTCACCTCGATAAGATAGGGTGGTAGTGGCCTTGGAGAACTCGTACCTGGAAATCGGAGACAGGAAGCAAGGGGGTGGAAAGTAACAGAAGTTGGGAACTTGGATATTGGGCAATTTTAGAAGAAGAAAACCATCTCATCCTCATTCCAACATTTAAAACGATGACGGCGACAGTAAAGAAGCGAAAGGTGTGTTTCCTTCGTCCGGTGTTGATAGTGCTTTGTTGCATCAAAGAAGGTGCGGAATGGCTGATTTGTGGAAACGTTGGGTTTTATGATTTAGCGGGATTCCGACGACGAAGGCGACGAATCGGATACACCCTCCACACCCATCCCACGCGGCGCTGCTACCCGGGCTTCTAGTACGAGTGACGGTACCAGTGCTAGCGAAACCGGTAGCGATAGTGAAACTGGAAGCGAGACCGGTAGCGACGATAGCAGTGGGAGCGAGAGTGGGAGTGGTGACGATCGAAGTGTATCCGGTGATAGCGATAGTGACGACAGCGGATCAACAGACGATACTACAAGTAGTAGCAGTAGTAGTGACGACTCTTCATCATCCGGCGAGGAAGCTTGGGATGGACAGTCGGATGATAATGAGGAAATAACGGGGCCGTCTCCGAATCGGTGCATGTGAGTTCTCAGCACTCTCGAATTCATTTTTGATGTGTGGATGGTGGAGCTCATTGGATATGGTGGTTTGGTAGATTTTGTGGTGGGGAGGAAGATGAAGACCCCAGCGAGACTTATGAAGAACCGCTGGAGTGTAAGATCTGTAATAACACTGGTAAGCTAAGCTGGATGCTGTCTTTACCGCCGAGATACACCGTGCTAACTACTTGGTGTTCTCAAAGCCCATCGGCAGTGTGCCCGTAACCACAAAGGACCCGGCCAATTAGCAGCTGATGGCGATGATGGTAAGACAGAGTAGCTCAGCGGACACGTCGCATCGCGTGCTAATACATCGTTTCCATAGCTATTTCGAACTGGCGATGCTCAACTTGTGCAGGTCTGACGTTCGAAGACGATGCTGCAGACGCAACCGAAGAGAGAACTACTCCACGCTTAAAACTGAAAGTTACGACATCGCAAAACCGAAGTCCTGGAGGCAAAGCTACTCCTAATGTTTCTACTACACAAAATAACGATAATACAACAAGACGACTACGGACAAGACACTCTGACGAGTTCAAAACTCCTTCTGAATCCCGACCGCAAAGACAAACCAAACGGACAAACTACCTCCAGCTTCAAACGTCACTAGATGGCACAAGTGTGGAACCTGAGCATGATGCTTCTACTCCGATTAGGATATCTAGTCGACAAAGGAGAACCCGGTTCCCAGAAGGCTCATCTCGAGGAGCCAGTGTTCAAAAGTCGAACCAAGGGGTTATCTTGAAGCTGAAATTTAAACCAGAAAAGCTGGCGTATGCGATAGCCACATCTTCTTCCATCCTCGCACAATTCCCCAAGAAAGGCCAAAAGTCGTCGTCACAACCTTGGATGACGCCGGGACACAACCCGTTCCAACCACAGCCTCAAGTCCAATATTCACATTACACCCTCGCACACTATGAAAGTGTTACAGACGAGAATGTGAAGCCGTACGGCGGGATTCTCAATGAGACAGAGGCTGATACATCCAAAACGCTGCCCTTGGCTGCCGACAAGATCAAGTTTGATAAAGCTAGACAAGAGGCGGACGAAGAGAAAGCACAAAGAGAGGCTATGCTTGCCGCGGCGATGCCTACACCGAAACCTAATAGGAAGCACGACCAGGCACTGAGAGCCAGCAGCCATGCTAGTATGATCAAGTCTGTCCATTTTGGGAACCATCAGATAGATACATGGTACGCGGCACCGTACCCCGAAGAATACAGTCGGAATCGAATACTATATCTTTGTGAATTTTGCCTCAAATACATGAATTCAGAGTTCGTGCAGTGGAGGCATCGGGTAAGTGCATTACCGCCAATTTTACCGATCAACCTTAGACTTTGGCTAACATTGCAAATTAGTTAAAATGCCCTCACAAGCATCCTCCAGGCGACGAGATATATCGTGATGGGACGGTTTCGATATTCGAGGTTGATGGACGAAAACAACCAGCCTACTGCCAAAACCTATGTTTACTTGCCAAACTGTTCCTTGGTTCTAAGACACTTTACTATGACGTGGACCAATTTTTATTCTACGTCATGGCAGAGTATAACGAGACTGGGAGCCATTTCGTCGGATATTTTTCCAAGGTAATATTTAACCCCCTTAGCGCGACACGTGGCGGCGGCATTGCACACCGGCAGGGATCCTCGAGATTAATAGCAGCAGTGACACTAACGGGATGGATTAGGAAAAACGTTCAACGAGTTCGAACAATGTATCCTGTATCCTAACTCTGCCAATCCATCAGAGAAAGGGATATGGGCATTTGCTCATCGACTTCTCCTACCTTCTCACAAGAACAGAAGGAAGGCTAGGTTCTCCTGAGAAGCCGTTATCGGACCTTGGATTGGTCTCCTACCGCAATTACTGGAAACTTACCTTGTGTTACCTCCTAAGAGATTTCACTGGAGCAACAAGTGTCCAGGGTAAGATGCTCGTCTCCCCCTCATTATCCCTGTCCGGCAAGCTAACGGCAGCCTGTGATAGCAATGTGTGACCAAACAGGGATGACTGCAGACGATGTTATCAGTGCGCTGGAAAACCTTCAAGTGCTTATTCGCGACCCTATCACGAAGACATATGCCTTCCGCATCGATAGAGAGCTAATGCAAACGATCATCGACAAGTGGGAGAGCAAGGGGTATGTGAAGTTAAACCCACGGGCCCTTGTATGGGTGCCGTTCGTCATGGGAAGGCAATCACTCCTCCAGGCCGCTCCACCTACGATTGCGCCTCGGGAGGACGAACCTGTTCTGGAGGAAGGTGTGCTGGTGGATCAGACGGTAGCTAGCACACCGGTTGCTACAAGCGTTAACACCCCGAAAGATAGCATCATGGACCATGAAGATTCTGCATCCAGTGGGAAAAGCGGAGACCCCATGGACCTTGACTCCGGGATGCCTCACAGGTCCGCCGCCAATCAAAAGAAGGCGCGGAGCCCGGCTACTACCACGAAACTCACCCCACCTGAAGAGCCCCCAACTGTGAGAAAAGGAAACACCTCCTTTATTAGACTCGGCGACGATCCGTTCCGAAGAGCCGCTTCAACTCCGGCAAAGGATTTGCCAACACGGGTCGCGGTTGACCCCAACTACATACCCCCAAGTCGCTTCCAACTGGTATCGAATACACCGGGCTCCGGGCTTAAGAAGCCAAAGTTCAACCGATCCCCCTCTGCTGCCTCCTCAAACTCTAAAACTTCGCAACCATCACGAGTAGTATCAGCTCCTCCGGTCGCAGCCCGTGCACAAAGCGTATCAGATCTCAAAACTCCATCATCGTCCAGAAAATCACAACCACAGCCCACACCCCAGCAACAGATTCGAAAGGCGAGGTCTAGTTTGTTTGAGGAAGCAAGGGAGCCCCATAATATGACCATCATTCGACAGTCCTCACGCAAGTCAACAAGAGTTTCCCTGGCCCCTAGAGGCCTTGTGCCGTCTCCTGCTCCTAGCAAGGACGGGCAAATCACGGTCATCACCAATGGTGGAGGTGGGTATGATTCTACGGATCAGATGAGTGATTCCGTCAAATCTGTCAAATCGGAATTGCCAGGTGCAAAGCCGTGAGACATAATGCGTATTCACCGGAGAGAGCATTTGGGCGTTCTCTAGTAGGTCGCATTCTACATTCTCCTCTTCGTCCCAAGTAATTGTTAAACCATATTTTTATAATGGCAACTAAGGCCCGTTAAGGCCCGGGATTCTTCGTTTTCCTGACACTTTTTTCTCTTCCCCTTTTAACGATGTTTGCATTTTTCTTATGCTGGCGCAGATGGACGAACAATTGCCTTTGTCCTACGTTCGCAATTCCTGCTTATCTGCATTTTGCTCGTCTTACTCTCACCTTTTGCTTTTTTTTTTTTTACGAGAAGGGGGTTTCTACTCTACCATCACTATGTCCACCTGGCGTCTCTGAAGATGGTTTTTCCTTCTTTGCTCGTTTTTTCCTGGGTAGTTTCTGTTCAAAGATCAGGGTTGTTCCAAGTTTTTTTACTCCATCAAGTTTTATCGTTCGACGTTCACGGGATGCACAATTGAATACATAGCTATATTAACGCTGGATAGATATACCGTCTCTAAATTTATAAACTTTTGTGAACTTGGTGCATGCATAACGCTAATTCGAGAAACTAAACTATCCGCTGCCGCACGGATGAGTTCTGCAACCTAATAAGTACCCTTACGTCGTTGTATAGTCGCCGTTCTCCCAAATCCTCCCAGAAGCAGCATGTACCATTGCGTGCCTTTGTGCCTTTATGGATCGGCATATGTGTAGTCGCCCCGCATAGTGTAGAAGGCTCTCGGGAGGGTTGCAATTGAGGGGGTTAACCTTACATTAGAGACGGTCGTAACACATATGCTTCTGCCCCTCGATGAAGCAAACACCACGGCAGTTAGATTCAATATTGGGATCCGACTGGCCGTCCCGGCTCGATTTCCAGCCATCGGTACGGTACATTTTTAGTAGGCATACCTTGAAACCGTTCATGCGGACCGATATACCTCGACTTCGCGACGGATACTCGAACATGTAAATGCATTCTCGGTTTCGTTGACATTGCGCAGTTGGGTGTTGTTTTTGTGGTATTTTCGGGGCCGTTTTAGGAAATATCGAAGAATACGCCTCCTTGTCTCGCCTGGCCTGGTAATCAGTTGATATCAGTATCCGGAATTCGGAATCGAAGCTAGCTGACTAATTCAAGAAAACCCGGAACTAGTTCAAAGATGGTCTGGCATTTCAGACAGGTGGGTCAAAGACATCGATGCAGGTCATTGCATTGAGACAAGTCTGCTTCTGTACAAATACAAGTATCCATTCCCTCATACAATATTAATGTCTGATAGATCTATAGAATTCTCGAGAATAGACTTTTTTTCTTCTTGATTTAGAGTTGCATCGATGATCGATAATATCAATCCAAGGCATAGCTGGTTCCACAAGAATGATAGACACTGTGAGCATACATATTGCCAACAATTCCAAGCATCCACCACGGTGCTCCAGGCGTAGAGGGTGATACTGAACTCAGTATAAAAGATTTCACTAGTCCCGTAAGCTAGCCTCAACGGAGCATTGGCACGAAGTCTTACCGCAGGTCCAAGCATAGAGATATCACGCAAAACTGAGGAGATCATGGATAGAAATTTTCGCGCCCTCCTCCTGCAGGAATTCTCCCCGAGACGCACCTCGGTTTCGAGGAGGTCTCATCCGTTGGGAATTTTTTTCAACCTCTCTGGAAGCATCTAGCCCTCAGCTATGACAGCTGCACAAGCATGGGTGTGTCGTTCCACACTAATGCAAGTTGCTGAGCTTGGGGGGATGCCAAAGCTATTGGCTGCAGAGCTCTTACCGGGCTTGCCGCCGCCGCCACTCACCATCCCTCCAGACCCAATATTGCAATTATTGAGAAGGTCACAGGACCAATTCTGACACAATGGTTTCCTGGATACCTACGACGCGGGCGTTACCATAGTACATTTTATTTTAATGTTTTTGGAAGAGACAGTTTCGCTCCCGTCTCATTCCACTGGTTTCTGTTCTTCTATTCCCATGGAAGAGATATACGTCAGCTGTTCCATGTTTTAATTCCTTTCCAGTCCAAAGGAATTGTGATAAAAAGACGGCCAATCCCATGCATGCATGGTATCATCCATACATGATAGACGTGTAAGCAACAGATATATCATATAATAGTTATAGTATTATGTTCGATCAAGCGAAGTGATTTATTCTACGCGCTCTTACTCTAGAATTTGCTCACTTTGGCCAATGGACCGGAATCATCGTTTCCTGTACCGGCGTCTATTTCTCATCGTCTGGAGCTGCGGATTGGCAATCCGGAATACGGTATATACCAAATGGCTTTTGTAGATCGTGGATACGAAAGAGCCTCGGAAAGTACAACTCTCAATTTAAAGTTCCGAGCAACTGCCAGTAATCAAATCCGTGTTGATACGAGTGTCTCTTCCATAGCCTGACGGTCAACCGGAACCCAACCCTGTGACAAAAGTAAGATGGGGTTTCCTTGTATACTTTTTGAGCGTCGAGGTGAGTATCTTCACGCACAGGCCATCTGTTAATCTATATTGGTACCAATTATAGGAACTAACGCCCACGATACTTTCCTGCAGTTTCGTTCGCTCCATGCTTCCCTTTTACCCTACTGATTTCCGGAATTTCTCCCCTGTAACTATAGAGAATTGGTACGCTACGAGCCTGGTGCGGTGTCTGCAGTAGAATGTACTCCTGTTCTCACATATATTCGGGAAGTGGAGTCGGGGAATTTTCAAGGGATCTGGTGGCTCGACCTCACTTTTATCCCTATTTTTGCTAAATTCAAAAGCTCGTGGGAGGAAGCATGAGTGCAGACCAGAGATGACCCATGCCGATACCCGAATACGTTTATTCTCCAGTTCGTTCGAGGCTCTCGATGCGGGGTTCCGGTGTTTGGATTTCATCCAATTTACCCAGAAGCCTGCTTGCCTGGATTTGGGCCCTCAGTGTGGTACGTGAATCGGATCCGAAGATTTGCGACAGGCAAAATGGGGAATTGAAAGATAGTTTGAAGGGTCGGGAGACTGGGAATTTCCCATTGAGGAATTCTACAAAGAGGGTAAATTCAAAGGCATGAGGAAAAAACGTGGGCGCACTGCCTGCATCTTGCATTGGGAAAATCCGGAACATAACTAGCGAATTGTGGGATCTCGGTAAAAAGCCCATTCAGCCGGCCGTCTGAATTGAAGGGTTTAAAGAAAAATATATCGAGACGGTTTTCCTCGATTTACTTCGGCAATTCTCCAAAAGCATATATCGAAATGCGTTTTAAAGTAACAAACTTTAGGGGCTAGCCTTTACCAGCATTTCTCCTTTGAACACAGAGCCGGTTGAATCCCCGCCTTTTTTGAGAACTACCGGCTTAGCATTGTGCAATTGAAATTTAGCCCCTTTGCTCGAACTATGGTAACATGACCCGAGCCTATCTTGCCGAAGGTCTATTTGACTTTCCTTAGCTTGGCCTTATAACCCATTATCCACAAGTTGTGCCATCGCATTTTGCCTTTGACCGGCGGGAAACTTGAGCTTGCGGGTCCATATAGCCAAAGCAGAAGTGCGTTACGTTACGAAGCAGAAACACAATTGCTTCTGCCTTGTGAGCCTAACCAATTCATTATTTCAAAAGGTCAGGTGACAGTATGTTTTATTACACACAGATTGATTCGAAGCTGGCTATAGTTTCTTGTCTTAATATAATGTTGTTGTCGTGTTACACATCAGATAGGTTTTACTAGGACGGCCGGCTAAATGCAGAACCCACATCCACATATTTTGCAGTTCATGCAATGTCGAATACCTTGGACAGGGTACTCCATACCTTGAGTTCCATGGTAGGTGGCCCAAGCTCTAAACTCTGGATCCGTAGATGTCTGTGCCAAAAGACGTAATGGTTTCGTCCAATTCCATACAACCTTTTTGTACTTCTAGAACCTCCCGCCTCCTCAACACTCTATCTGTTTCCGCGCTGCAGGACGTTGCATTTGGCCCGTCCATTTTGCGTTGGCACGGTCCAAGACTCGGAACCCAAACGCAGACCGGGTTCCATTGCTTCGCTATTATAAACTGACGAATCGTAGCAGTCTGCCAGCGGACTACCGCCGCACGGGCCTGTGATTTCGCCTCTGTAATTTGTCCAAATTAAATCACTTTTTGTCTGTGATTCGCATGCATTGGGGCAGCAACTTCTCTCACACCTATAATTCACATACGAGATGAAATGCTATTGTTTGGCCCTGCGCATTATAGCCACTGTGGGGAATTTCATGGAAAACAAGTGGTTGATGATCGAGTATTTAATAACATATCACGTCTCTTGCATCTGGCGTTAAGTAAGCTGATAAGGGGGGTTGAATCTGGAATCTCGGGAGGCCAATGAGGTGCAGCGATCGAATTTAGCCAGATATAGGGATCACAGGAACCAAATCTCAGTTTGCAACCAGGTTCTTGTTTAAAAATCTTCGGCAGGTTGGGGAAACGGAAGGGTTGCAAACCCATTTTTTCATGTAAAAGGAAACCCATATAACCGGTTTTAAACAAGGAAAAGAAATATATCTGGTGTGGGAATTCAGAGGGAAGGGAAGGGGGAAAAAAGATCAGATCACGAACCTGTGGAACGAAACTTCACGACTGCTCGATTGCCCCACTTTGATGCAAAGCCCTAATTTGGTATAAATGCAGATATATCCACGGCTGGTAAAATATAAAATAAAATGATACGAAGCACAAACCATCCTTTTAACCGGGGGATGCTGTGTGTAATTGAGAACTGCAGCTTTGAATTATAAGCAGCCTTCAGGGTTTCTGCGTGTTAGAAAAGCTAAGGCATTTTAATTGGGGCGTGACTGCACCTGCTGACATGACGTCTGAGGCTCTTTATCCAGATGTATGGCTGAAACGCTAGTATGTAGCTGCGAGCCGTGATAGTAATGATAACGCTAACGTTGAGCTTGGACCCAAAAGCGGTGTGAATTGACAGCCACCGCGGTGCAGCAGCCCATGGTTACAGAAAGAATGAAACCTTATCTGGAAAGCTTCTCGAAAGGCGGAGGACAATAAACTCTCGGGCTATTCCTCGCGTGGTATTCGAAGGCGGTGCGGTCATTTGCATTGGCCAAGTCTACGAAGACTGCAGCCCATAGAAACTTTCTGCATTGCACAGGATCGTTCCCATGGCTACAATGGCATCACCGGCAACCGCTCTCGAAAATACCAGCGGAACCAGACCATCAATAACCCGCTCCTATCAAATTCAGGCTTTGCTTAGGAACCTCAGTCCGAAGCTTTGCGAAGAAGTGTGGGAGTTTCTATTCCATGGATGTGAGCCAATTCGCATGCATAGTGTCTGAGTGTCCCTATGTATGAGCTGTCAATGGGTATTAAGTTACAACCCCGCCCATGCTGCCGCCTAGGGCACCCTCCAGAAGCTCTAGAAGAGACAATCTAATTTAATTTAATTTATCGGAATGGCATCGCGAAACAGGGAAAGCCCAGGGAGTAAACGCTCTCAATCATTTCTTCACAGAAACAACTCACAATAAGTGTCCCCAGTGGTGTGCATAACTCCCACCGGTTGGTCTTCCCGAAGATACATTTCTCCCTCAGGGATAGACTCGCATTTGCCCGTATCATGACTCGAGATACGGGACCGAGTATCCATATTGTTTTGGAGAAGATGTGGATCACCGAATCACTAGATGTATTTGCACAGACCCGTCAGCATCGTCAAACTCGTACTGAGAATTGGCAAAACACCGCCACTAGTATTGAACGAGTCTCGCCGACGTCCGAGCCATATATGATCGCCAGTGCCAAACCGTCTTGCCCGAAATCCCAGAACGAGATCTTAATATGACTCTCTATATATGGTTGCAACCGACATCACCCTTGTTTCGCCATAGCATTCGCGTCAATTTTATAATGAACCGAAATTTAAAACAGTTCTTGTGGTATAGACCAGCGAATGAAAAATAGACTCGAGTATCGAATAGAGGACCCCAAGGCTCGGAAGGTCAGCTTTGCCTTTCCTAAACCCAAGGTTCCTGAGCCGTTTTTTTTTTTTTTTTTTTAGGTGCGGTTTGGAGCTCTACCAGCAACGAGAGTGGCTCAAACCTATGGCTTGTGAGTCCCGCTTCCCGGTTATAGATGTTTCATGTATACAGAATTTTGAATAATCGGGCCTAGGTTTCCACTGTCAACCCTGGGTAATATTGACAAAGAGATTGGGTTTAAACTCACTTATAAATGTTTCGAGATTTAAAATTGGCAACCGTGACATGGAGTAGCAGCACGTCATATTTTTTGAATTATCGGCTCGTCCGAGGTTGATTATATTCTAAAGTTATAGAAGCTAAGGACAAAGCTAAGCTATCTCCACTTTGAGAGTTAGTGCTTTAGGTAACTAGTGAAAATTCGAAATGAAATTGCTGATACGATATCGATACGAGGCCCCACTGAACCACTGAACTGCGAGGTTCCATCCCGAGATTTGTCTCAGTAGAAATCAGGTTGTCATTTCCTGGACGTGTGAAATTGGAAAGGCGGGGCGGCAGATTCGTCGTGCAGGCACAATCCATCTGCATGCACCTCATCGCCGTGGTTGTTGAGAGAGACATCAAAGAACGAATTGGTGTTGAGTTTTTCGAATCTTCATTGGTTCAAAAGAGGGGGCACTGGAATAAAGACTCTCAAGTATTGCAAATTGCGCATAAGAACGGTTTTGACAGGCTGTATCCGGACCACAACCCATGGAACTCTTCAAGGTCTAGGTTCTCGGAGAGTTAAGAGGCTTGGTCAGTTTACCGTGCCGTCTTCCATGCCGAAGGAGTTATGCGAGTTATCTGTTCTGGAAAGAAGTACCACCATCAAGGTCGGGATAATCTTTGGATCCTTCCCGAAGGAACCGTCTACTTCGAAAGCCTGGTCAATATTCGTCGACAATCTATGGGAACCAGTAGGTAGAGGTCTGCCACCTTGCATCTACCGGTGGCAAGGGGGGTCCCACTCGAAGCAGGAAAGTGACTTTGGAAGAGCATGATGCTACCATCAACAAAATCGCTCGTCCCGTTGCCACCGGCGTATAACATTCGGTTAAGGCAGAAGTCAAATTATGTTCCTAGACTGAAAATTCGTTTCTCGATAACGACCCGAGATTCCAGATGGAATGTCTAAGAGCCTGGTCACAAAATTTGCAACCTCAAACTAGAAACGCGTACGCAAAGGTTGAGTTAGCATTGAAATCAAATCGGCTTCCCAAAGAGAGCAACCCGTTTACCGGAGCGGGAGCGGTTTCGCTGTGTCCAGCGAGCTGACTTTCCGGGATCAACGAAATATTCAGGGTAATAACATATTTCCGATGGACACACAGCGTACCATCAGTACCCTCTATTATTGAACCGGGTCATCTGGAAGAACTAGAATCTCCGGTGCACCTGACAAGGCATGCTTGCGACAGTTGTCCGTGGGGTGCATGTACATACCTGCCGCCTTCACTTGGCCTAGAAAATTGTTCCACTGATAGCGACCCAAAGCCAAATATCATTGAAAAAGGCGAGTGGAGTTGGTAGCTTCTGTTGTCGCTTCCAGCTGCAGAAGCAGGTTCTTACCAGGCACCACGTGTGTATGTCTTGTTTAAGACATCGCCAGAACGTCCTCACTGGGAAGGACCTCAAAAAATACAAGAAAAGAAAAGAAAATAGTACAATATTAGTCAGGTTCCACCATTATATTCGAAAGATAGGAAGACAAGGGGTATACAACTCGAATTCTCACATATCTTTACTTCTTTCTGAATTTACGCGGCCAATCGAGACCGTATAGGCTTCACAGTACGGCCAGCTAGCGGCAGAGAGATCCTATAGCACCATTGCATTAAACCGTCGAGAGTTCCCATGTCCGGAGAAGTATGATCCTGGAAAATTAATGTTGTGTATTATTGGCACGTCTAACGTATTTTCATTTTAGCAAAATGGAATCGATGCCACTGAGTGTATCATACCTCCCGTAGATTATTATGCACACAGGGAGCTTGGAGGTGATATCCGTGAGACTTCATGATCCCCTAGCCACTTCCTCGACCAAGATAGATTCGGCTATTTCCAACAGGCGAATATAGGTACAGTAGAAACGAAAGCGAAGTGGTCTGACAAGCGGTTTCGCATGCAAGAGATTGATTCAAAGGAAGTAGCTAATTCGAAAGTTTGGAGTTAAAGATGATCCGAAAGCTTTGATTGCTGCCTGCTAGATGTATTCACATGCCCCTAGACCCTGGGCGTGTTCGGGATAGGAAGACCTATGATCCCTGGATCCACGGAAGCCGCTTGGCGGTGTGGTGCCGTTTTTCGGGATTTATGAGATACACATGTTAATGCAAAGGCAGGGCTTGTGATCGAGCGTCGAGAGGCGTGCTGATAGATGGTATTGGCATAGTGCAACCTGCATCCCGCAAGGCACTCTCAAGTTAGAAAATATTTCGAGGAAAACCGGAGACACGGCCAGCAACGCAAAATAAATGTCTGGTAGCGTTGGGTTTTAGGTTTCTGCTTTCCATAACACCGCCCACGCCTTTGCATATACTGATTCAGGTACAGCTGTCGGTGGAGATCTAATAATACTGTTACTGCTATGAGGTCTAGACATTCGAAGCTTGTGCAACCTCATGTCTCGTTTAACCTCCACATGCGAGCCGTTTTATTCGTTTGAAGCTCATGAATAGACAAATATAGCGGTGGAGACATACATGCTTCCTGCTAAGGTCCCCACTCCTGTGCGTGTTGCAGAGGTGAAGATTCGTTTCGCATTTTACGCCACGTTTCGCCATCCGAAGCTGGATTGCTTGGATTTTAAACTGTTCCATCGAAGCCGAGAGGTTCAACAGGAATTGGTTGATCATGGTGACAGATTATTATAACATCCCAAGCCAGAGGATGGGCCGATCGTGCCCACTGTGGATATGTAATGACTTCGAAAGAAACATGGAGCTTGTTCAATTAGGAAAGGAAAGAGAGAATCTCGGAGAGATAGGATTGTCCACGGGTGCTAGTTGGCCCTGGTTTAGACTACTGGGGGGCTCTGGATCCGATGGCAATCTTAGAGGTCTGTACCTATGCCTCATGTTTTGTATTAATAGTAACTTCATATGGCAACTCGTATTTCCGTGCTTTTAAGGTGTATCATAGATCTAGACGGTTGCCTTTGTACAATACTCGATAGAATTTAAAGTTAGGGAGCAGATATATTAATTACCTGCTCAGTATAAATAACTTTATTTCCAATCCCGATGAAGAGACTGTTTAGGTTTCATTGTGAGTCGTGTCCCGATTAACTGGACCTCGATGTTTCGTTTTGAGATTTACAGCCCTTCGCAAAGTTGACAAATCGCTTAGTGTCTCTGAACCTTTAATCAATCCGAAAAGGTTGGATATAGCCCATGCAGCGACCAGGTAATGGTGATCTGTATGAACGCCAACGGAACCTGGCGATATCTGGTGCAAGATGGTCGCTACTTACCTCATCGGTTGAGCATGAGCGGGGCGAACTGCAGCCTGTTTGTCTTGAAGTGTTTTAATTCTTGCCGCTTCCGCTCAAGCTACCGTTGGATTAACATTATCAAAATGCGGGAGCTGGCAAAAAAGGTCTTGTGCTCGAACATCGAGATGACCCCGGCTGCTAAAATAAGACTTCGTTTGTTTCGCACGAAACTTGACAGCCCAAAAGATGGGTATCTAACCAGCGACCAGTTGGGGTAATTAGTTGAGGCCGACGAGACAATTGCGCAAAGAACTTCCACATCCTTGTTCCCTGCATTATGGGCATTATGAAATAGAGGCGCCAGAGTGCCGCCGGCGTCCAAGGTAGATGATCCGTAGGAATCAATGAAACATAAAACGAGAAATCTACTTAACTCCAGGGAAATGAAAGAAGCGAAATAAAAGAAAATAATGCTGCCAAAGTCGAGCAGGCGATTTTCCTATCAGCTGGATAGCGTGCATAATGCTCCGATGAAAAAGGTATGTTCAGTTCCTTAAATACAATGTCTAACAATTGCAGTGGGGGTTTTCTTACCGAAGTTATGGCTGGACAGCTGTCGACAGCCGTACCTACACTGTTGTTGCGTTACGTACATACCAGGCATGAGATGATTGAGATGAAGGGAAAGCTTGATGATGATGATGGCGACCGAATCGGACCCTCAACCATGACGCCCTCTCTTTCCAATTTAGCAGAGGGTTAACAACGTCGCAATCCTGCCTACTAGTTAGTCCCTGGTATTCTCCGCTCCAGCTGCGTAAAAAAGAAAAACGTTCTTTGAACGTCAGTAGCTGCCGCTCCACTCCCTCCTGTCGACAGCAGAGACACACCCAGCTTGCAGCCTGGTAAGCGTACAACCAGGAGTCCTGGGGTGATGCTTGTGGGGCGTGCCCTTCTTGTGGAGCCTGCATGAAGTTCCTTCCTCCCTGGGAGACAATGGCGATGTCGTGCAAGGATGCCCCCCCGAACATCATCCTCCCAAGGACTACTTCCTTTTTCCTCCCTTCTCGGATTGCATCTCGAACACCTTCTTATGCCATTCGCTCGTCTTTTTTAATCGGCTTACCCCTCGACAGTGCACCCGTGCTCTGAGGGGGAAGGCCCAGTTGCGGGAAAAAGGAACGGCTCCTTTCCCAAGAGCCAAGCCAAATACTAGTTCCCTTCTCTCCAGTTTGACAAGGTTCATTGTAAAAAGTAGATCAGCCTGGAGTCCATCGATCTCGTTCGAATATTATCATCCGGACTCTCAGGACTGACCTTCCAGATAGTCCTAAGCCGATAGATGTCTCTGCCCAGAGAATCCTTGGTCGGAAGGGTGCTGATTCGCTAGTTTTCCCCAACGATCCACAGGTGGACAAACACCGTATCAGTAGAAGCTGCCTAGTATCGTATAATTCTTGATTCTGCTGACGGTATTCAGCGACAATGCCAATAATGAGCACCGTCTAAGCAGCGTGGTGGCACTGCTTTCTGCGTGGACCAAGGTCAAGCGCGACCCTCTTACCTGCCTTCCATGGGAAGCCGGTTCGGGTCGGTACCACAGATAGTGAAAGAACAAGAGCAAGAGTGCATCCATCCACACCCATTCCAACGACAGAGAGGTTCTCTCGACTGTGCAAAAGCAAAATCCCAGGGATCGAGGGAAATCATACTATAATGCAGCGAACTATCGCGAAGCAAAAAACAAAAAGTACTCACATACTTTAAGAGGCCAGGACCGTTGTAGAGTTTTCCGCGAGGATTTGTTTGCACACCAGTTTATCTGGCCCACCTTTCCGGCTGCTGCTTCCTTAGTTACTCTGAGTCTACTGGCGCCAATGAACCGATTCCCTCTGGTCGTTCCTGCTCTTCCTCTCGGAGCTTATTATTGTTAGCAATCTTCCTAACACATATTAACACTCGGTTCCCCAGCATTTCAAACCGGAACCCAGGCTCCTCCAATTCATCCTGAAGGTGCATGGCCTCGCTTTACGGCGGACCTGATCTCAACTTTTATTTCGATATTTTAGCCTTTTCCCCAGGACGCAGCGCACTAGTCTCAGCTATAACTGTCCATACATCCCACCTCCTTCAACAGAGCTGATACTTTTTAGGAGATCTAGCATATATTTCGTAGCATCCCACCCCCCCGAAGTCTCGTCTCTTCCCCCGTTCTCTTCCCTTTTTTATATATATAATCGCAGGTTACTGGCAAGCGGGCCCGGTCTATCTGCGGAGACAGTCAGAAGCCAACCCTTCCGCATCCTACCCCATATATAACTCCAAGTACCTACCCGTCAAGGACCTTTTTTAAACTTGGCCCTGTCCTGTCCTGTGTGTGTTGGTAGAACTTCCCATCACCCTCATATCGATACTTATCTACGATATAAGAACATCATTTCAACTTCGACTTCAACTTTTCCAACCAACCAACAATTGCAACTAACGTTTCCGCATTGACTTCTCGCATCAACGTAAGTAGAACACTCCTTTTTCCAATGCTATCGCATCCACCCCTCGTTCCCCCACATGGATCATATGGTACCCTGAATTCAGAAACTCGTTCGTTGTCTGCAAATGATATTTCCCTTCTCTCTCCCACTTTTCTTGTCCCTTTTGTATCAGCCAGTCTCGCTTTCGCTTTCGCCGGAAAACTCCAGCGCATCCACAGCGCAGCGGACATCCAGGCGATGCAGCTGCGCAGGCAAACTCCGGCTGCTTGTGATACAATAATCGTACCTACTACTCGATCATAAATTAGATTTTTATGATGTGCAGTACGTACGCAGCAACACCTTGCTTTTTGGCAAGCCGTGGTTTCCTTTAGGAAATAAATTAGCTATAACCAAGCTTGGTCTTGTGCATCGTTATCTTTGGTTCTCCTTCTGCCGGTGCTCGGTTTAAACTTTGTATCGCATGTGCTTTGGTCGCACCGGTTGCTGGCCGGCTTGTCGATGATTGGAATTCAGATGGGACCCGGGAACCAATGCACGCTCGTCTAGATTTCTCGGAACCTAGGCCTTAGAAATAATAGCGAAGCAATCGGCATTCATACCGCAGAATGTGAAGCTAATCTACCAATTGAATAGCTCTACCAGTTTCACACAAATATCATCAACATTACACGAAAGGTCCTAAAACACAGCCGTCACATTTTCTTTAAACTTGCAGCCGCTTCAGCACGCCACTCGAGCACGCGGCGTAACTTTCTTTCTGGTTCCACCGAGCGAATCTGCGTTTGCACTCCCTTTGGTTTGGGTCGCTCAGCACCACGGCCGTCCAGCCGGGATTATATGTATTACCATTCCATTCACATTTCAGTCTCTTGATCTCCTGGCTTTTTGCCTTGACGAAGGAAATTTCGAAAGAAAAAAAAACCCAAGCCTTCTAAACCACCGTTCGCCTGTGGAAATTGCGCCACCGGCTTCACGACTCGGTTCCGTTTCGAGGGCATTGCATACGAACCCGAAACCCGAGTCAGTTCTTATTTAGCTGCCTCTGGCCCGCATTTTAGTTGCCAGAGTTTGAGCTGCCGCCTGCCAACCCGCTAAAAATCTCCCCAGCCAAAATTTATTCCTCGTGGTGGCGTTAACTTAACGATCTCTTGATTTCCTGGTAAACTTCTTCGGATCCGAAAAGAATTTTCCTCGAAGCGTCTTTTAAATCTTGCAGCGGTGTCCACGTTATCGGTGAAGGGTGAAAGACTGGTAACAGTCCTTGCCTTTGTTTCAAGACGACCTGGTTCCCTTCCCTGCGCTCCACAGTCGGACCCTATAGACCTCGGGTCATATCAGTCCGCGGCTATACTGACTGTGTATCTCTGATCGTATATCAAGTTCCGACCAAGAAGAGGTTCCTGCCGGGTCCGAGCTTCCTTGTTTCCAGAAAATACGAATTTCAGCGTCCAAGCTCGCCCTCGGAATAACTTGACCTGGACTGCTGGTTGTTTAGTTTCAACGCACAACATCCTCTTTGGTTCTCGAACAACGGACGACTCCACAGTACTCCTCTTATTGGAAAATAGTGGAACCCGGCTGGAAAAACTGTTCCTTCGAAAGACACCGTTGTCAAACTGTCCCGGAAGCCAACCATATTTGACCGACTCCATTATATGTAATTTACTCTCGAGATCTCGCGGGCCATCTTCCTAGCTATCGGATTCCGTTATATACAACGCAATATACTTATAGACGAGGGTCCGAATCGGCTTCACTGTTATCTTGGGTCCAATCCAACTTCGACGGCCTTTGTTCGCTGCGTTTCGTTGCTTTTTCTTTCGCCCAAGCCCAAGATCATAGGATATCTCCGGCCGTGATACCTAAGACGCACTGGTGGAAATGCAAAATCATTCCTTTGCGGATGCATCCTCGAGAATGTCGAGGCTACGAAGGTGATTCGCAACTTATCACTATAGCTCCCTGATCGTGTTCTAACTCTAGCCTCTGCCATACAGTGATGATTATGAGCTCTACATTCGACAAGGTCCGGAGAGAGCGAGGGTTGCTGGTACAAAGGAGAAAGGTACTTTATATATACACATCTTGGATAACTTTGCCCTACTGTAGTACTGACATATATTTGTATAAAGATCGAAAACCGGTCGACCCGCCACCAATTATTCAGTTGAAAATTAGAGATGATAGCGATCCTCAGCAAAACTATCTGCAGAGTCCGTACTACTTCATGTGTACAAACCTTTACCCAGCCTCAGAGACTCCAAAGGATACCGGCGCAAGTTCATCGTACAACCAAGCCCTAGCCGGCACTCTTGTATCGTCGTTACACAGACTTAAGGACATTGACAACACTGGTAAGTGGAACATTCGAGCTCGTGGAAACTTTAATGTATATATTAGTTTGCTAAACCCAGTTTCGTATTTTAGATGGTGGTTTCTTTGTTTTCGGTGACCTTTCCGTCAAGGTTGAAGGCCAGTTCAGGCTCAGATTTAGTCTGTTCGAGATATCATCGTAAGAACTTTGTTGAGACCCTCAAGGCAAAGATCAGCTCGTACTAACATCATCGTAGGAGCGAGGTTCATTACATTAAATCCATCACATCGGCGCCCTTTACTGGTACGAGGTCACCTGCGTTCGCTATTTCATTATTGTCTTTCTAACAAACTATTTAGTCTATCCGATGAAAAATTTCCCTGGCATGTCAGAGTCAACATTTCTATCCAGGTCATTCGGCGATCAAGGCGTCCGCCTCAGGATCAGAAAAGAACCTCGAACTCTAGTGTTAGTAAATTATTAAAACAGCTTTTAACATCGAGAATACTCTTGAGCTAACGAACCATCAGAAGAAAACGTGCCTATCGCCCCCCTCCACCAGAGGCGTACGCTAGTGCACAGATGAGGAGGCCCTCATCCCCTGACAATCATTATATCGCACACGGATATCCAACACCCCACTCCTCAGTCGACTACGGGTACGGTCCCTACCATGATGCGCATAAGAGGATGAAAATGGATTCCAACCCTCCTTATGGATCCCATGGCCGCGAACCGTACGGTGAACGTTCACCCTATGGTGAATATCCTCCAAACCACCCCCCACCAAACCAAACCAATTATCACACCGGATATCCAAATTATCCGCCTTACCAGCAACGCTCTCCAACGACTCCAGGGGGATACTTCCCTTCCCACCATGGTTCCCATCCAGGTTCTGGTTATGGACACTATCCTCCTCATTCTCAGCACCCTCAACACGAGTATCAGAGTCGCCATTCATCGTATTCTGGCCCTTCTCCTGTTCATCCTGCTCAACAGCCCTCTCCACATTACGAATCGCCTAATCTGCTACCATCAGCCCAGAGTACTAGATCGCCGATTGCTGGGTCTGGGCCATACAAGGGCTATGAAAGGCATAATTCCGCCTCCTCTGCAGGCTACCCACCATCATACCCCGAAGATACACCCGCAAACAAACCACCACCATATCGGGCGGCACCACCACAATCCAGCTCGGTTCACTCACCACCCGGGGGACTCCCATCGCCGGGTCTATCAAGAACGTCTGGGTCTATGGCATCCCACACATCTTCGCCAATGAACTCCACGTCGAGAGGGCTAACACTACCAGCACAACAACCTCCATCGCCATACAAATCTGGGATTTCCTTACCCCCACTGCAGTTACCTCCCTTGTCTGAGCCCCACGGATCTAGATCACAAACGCACACCAAGACCCCTGGCCCACCGATTTCCTTTGATTCGGCTGTTAGCCAGACTTATGCTACATGAAAATGCGATTTTATGACGACTGAACTTGGATACCAAACCGGGAATCCGGCACTGGAATTTGTTTTTCCGTTTTATTTTCCCTTGCATTTTCCGATCGAAGCATTTAAGGCGTTAAGCAACAGTTTTCTTTCTTTCATCTTTGCATATTTACCTGCAAGGGCCTCCTGCTGTCATCCCGTGTGGCAGGCAGTACCTACTCCACGGTCGCCTACTACTTTACATTAGAGTTTTGTAATTTATGATTTCATTCTGTCCACATTTCACTCTTTCATTTCTTTTTTGTCCTTCAAGAAAATTACCGGGCGTTTATTTTGGTTGGAACCAGGTTGTCTCCGCCTTTGGATGTTTGCACAAAATGATATAGTATATACGAGCAAGATACCAGATTTGATATTTCCTATCCTGATTTCTATTTGTTAAAACATGTCTTTAGCTTTACCCCACATATCCCCAAGAAGGGACCTTCTGTACATACTAGATGTATGCGATTATGATATATATTTGGCATAAGGTAACCGCCATAATAAGACACCAACAGTTCACTATCCTCGAGACCGTTTGCAGCTTCCATTACGCAAGTACAAAGCGCCATGCACACCAGAAGGAAAGATAGGATTGCTGTGCCAGCAGTTCCATTTGCCCTTGCTGATTAAGATCTTAACTAGCAGTTTATTAGACCAAGGAGGTCGATTGCCAGCTTAAGAAACTGGTCACCTAGCTGCTGCACAAGAGTTCACACCCACACACTTCACACACCACACTGATGCAACAATCTCTCCTTTCTCGTATATTTAGGACGGTAATGGTCAAGAAAAGGTCGATTTCATGCAAGTCAGAGAGCCTTAGCGTATCACCAAAGTGGCTTAAGGTGCTTGGAACCGGACACATTCCCGCGTCCCATACCAAAAAATTTCCCAGACCACGTTTTTCTCGGGGTCTGGAGACGAATAACAACCAACAATCCAGTTGGTTTGAGACAGAAATGTGGACCAGCCAACATTTTGCATTTAACGCCTGGGTCTAGTCTAGGTGGGGGCCTACCACAAAAGACAAACGCATTTTCACGGTAGATGGTCACGGTTGAGATCCCTGAGACGAACGTATTTGAGAGTTTTGAGTGTAGAGGACTTCATGCAGAACTTGCTTCTGCTTCTTGTTCTGGATACCACAGACGAGAGAAACCGTGGATGTGGAGTCTTGGTTTTGGTTACCAGATGCGATACGCTCTCGGGTATCTCGGGACCCGTTACGAAGCTCATAGATTTCCCCGTCTGGCTGCCAATACTTCTTCCATGGATCCACTGTTCATGCACAGACAAACGAGTCGACAGAAGGTGGTAGTTGCTAGATGGTCTAAGCTCGCTTCACACCCTCATTTTCACTAGCCCTCCTTCCTATATTTTGTTGGGTGTGCTACGGAAAAGAGAGCGGCGCCTGCATTACGCAAAAGCACAGCTGGGGGGCCATACGACATTGGATCCTCTCGATCGAGATGAATAGGATTTTCGAATGACCACTTTTTATGTCCATATCTACATGGATGTGCTTTTGAGGTGCCTAACGGAAGAACGGAAATTTTTTGGCTGCCCTACCTTTTCTACCATATCATATATGATCTATCATTTTTTTTTCTCTTTCTTGTCTCTTTTTTTTTTTTTTTTTTCGAAGACTTCATTCTAGGCTTTCTTCTTCTCCTGGGAGCAAATCTGGTGATGAATTCCGGCCGGCAAATGCCATTTCAGCAACTCAATTCGAAAATCAAGCCAACGGTGACCAAGTGGAATGCTCGAAACGACCCAGGAGAAGAATCGGGACTAGTACTTTCTACGAGAACAATGCACTGCACGAAAATTGTGGAGATGGTCGATGAGAGGCCAGGCTATGGTTCGCCCAGCCTGGTTTTTCCGGATTTTAGCCCGGCTCCATAGTTTCGATCCACAGGTTAAGAAATAAAATTCAAAGTGAACCACTGGATTGCTACGGGGCTCCCGAGGCGTTCTCCACAACTGTCTCCACTCTTTGGTTAAACCGATTGCAGCCAAATCAGACCACCAAGGATTGTTGGCATTAGGGTTCTTATAGTGTGACCTCGGCCTAACTACGCCGAGAGGTTACGGTGTCGATATTTGGCTATTCAGATCTATGTACCAAGCTGACCAAAATATTAGTCAAAAACGCCTCGGCAAAAGGGCTCTGTACCTGGGTTTTCGTACCAAGATCTCAATTATTGGATGCTTCCCCAGCGTCACTACCTACATCTCGCTTAGTCAAAGCAGCTAGCGCACGGGCTGGCACGCTGGTTCCGATGTGTCTCAGAAACCTCTACGGTTGGGTACCCGAACTTCCAAGAGGGAACAATGACGACCTACTTGTTCGAGACTACCGTATGTATGCACTAGCGGTTTGCGGTTTGCAACTTTTCGAAGTCCCTCAATTCAATATTTTCTGGGCAAAATGTTGGATGCACCATTGTTGTGTCTGCCCATTCCTTCCCCCCTCCTTGCCTCACCTTCGAAGTATAACGGCCACTAAACCTACGCTTAAAGCAGCTAGAAAACCTCCTGGCCTGCTCTAAATTTCGGGTTTTCGTGAGCTTAGGCAAAGTGAGGGCCTTTCTGATACTCCCCGTGATCCAACATTCCTTGACTCTTGCATAAGTGCGAGCCGCCTCCGAATCAACCAATGAGCAGGGAAAGCCTCGAAAACTTTATGCATCTATGAGCGGGATATTGGAAATGAAAGGCCAAATAACTTTGGTTCGTACTGAACCAGGTAAGTATAAGGCACAGAGCATACCGCGGCCAACCAGTCTCGTTTAAGCCGTATTGAAGCAGGTCAGAGGTGGGACAGCATTGCTCATCGGCTCAAAATACTGTTAGCCGTTTCTCCTGCCTTCTCCTGTGCCAGGCAGATGTACCATTTTATTATTAAAAAGCAAATCCCGTTATTGCTGTGCAACCATGGAACCTTTTAAATGGGCCATTTATTTCGCTTTCCCGAAGGTCCATATCGCCAGAGTTCTATAGATATGGTGTCGTCTCTGATTGGTGGATCTTTTGTCCAGCTGCTGCCACTTAAAACCGCACCCGGACAAGGCACACTCCACAGAAACTTCTTCCGCTTCCCTGACAAGAAATATAATTCTTCCTAGTCTCCTCTCCCCACAGATCGTAAAGAGGGATTCTTACCTGGTAACAGTTGATCCCGAACTTGCGGAGCGAGCATTTAACCTTAACTGAACTCTCTCTGATAAACAAGAGACGGAATAAACAAAAGAAAAGAGAAGGATGTAAAACGAGGCCCTCCCCTTGGCCTATATTTGCTCTATATTATTGCATAAAATATAACTCCATCGAAGGTAGGGCGTATTACATAGAGCATGTCCACCGATACAACATTTTCATGGCGCTTCCCCGTCGCTTCTGACTATATACATCAAGAGGAAAAACTTCCCATTCCGTCCCATTGGCTGAACAAAATATTCGTCTCCATACTTCCGCAACCTCATGGCAGGGCTATGTTTTACGTAGTTAGGAAACCTATTTCACCGTCGTATATTGTAGGTGCAGGACAGCATGCCGTCCTCGGTACCAGCGAATGACAGCTCGTCATATTTTTTGTGATTTTCGCCGAAAGCAGATAATTTTGAACCCATTCCATCTAGAATACTCCAGGAGAGCACACAAACTAAAAAAATGTTCCGAGGAGGTGGTGCAAGAGCACGGTCCACACCTTCTCCTCCAATAGGATACGGCGGATTTAAGCTTCTTTGAGCTGAGAATATACCTTCTTCGAAAACCGAGGTGTCTCTGGATGTTTATGCCAGCTCACCCAGCTCATTCACATATCTAAAGATCCCGGCGTACACCGAAGAAATAGTTTCCATAATCTTCGCTGCCCTTGATTGCTCTCCATCCTAGTCCCGGAACGTACAGACATCCCATGCTGACCATCCCTTGTGATCCCCAACCAGGTTGCTTCTCAAAAAAAGATCTCATCTCTGGCTCATTGATGTATTTGTGCCAGTCGTGTGTCCCTCTAGGAACGATGCGCAATAGATCTTCCGCAATGAGTTTGGTGGTCATCCAGCTGCTCCAAGTTCTCGCGATGGTGCTGAGCACAATCCACCCTCCCGGCCTCACATGCCGCATACAGGTTTGTAGAAATGCGGCGGGGTAAGGCACGTGCTCCACCACTTCAAATAGGGTAATTAGATCGAACTGCTGGTCAGGCGTATAGTCGTCGATTGACGAATTCACATATTGCAATTTCCCGGTTAACGTTGGATCTTTCTTGGCGTGTGCTCGAGCAACTGCAAGAACCTGCTCGGATGGATCAAGTCCGATGACTTTGGCGGTATCAGGCAGTCTTGCAACAGATTCTGAAAAGATGCCACCACCACAACCAACATCAAGAACGGTCAGACCCTTAGACAATCCCTTTCCTCCTCCTGCATCTGCAGTCGCTTCGCTAGGAATGCCCATTGACAGGCAATGCTTTGCGAAGTCGATTCTCATCGGGTTCATTAGATGGAGCAGTCGAGAGGGTCCCTGTGCGTCCCACCAGCTTGACGCAAGGGCATTGAAATGTGATACCTCAACTGGGTCTACTCCGCCTCCACCGTTGGGGCTGCCTGAGTTCCCTCCTACCCCTTGGTATGCTGACGTAGAGTTGTGCCTTGCATCGCGTAGGACCAGTTGCTGGACGACGGCGTTAGAAATTGCTGAGGGTCGACCAAGCTTTCTGAGAGACGTAGAGCGGTAGGAATGGGACAGGGGCGCGCCGACCCGTAGCGCCCGGCCCAACATTGCTGAGAGGATTTATGAGGTTATGAGAAAGGAAATTTGGTTACATGTTGAGGTTGCGGTGCGCGGAAGGTGCTGGGAACTCGGTTCCGAGACAATATTTGATATCACGTGATAGTGTTGGATTTCGTGAGCAACGCCGTGTAACCTTCGACAACACGTTGCCTGCGTGGCTCTGTGAGAATTCTAGAAGGGTCGTGCAGGATATATCGTGGCTAGCCAGGTAGACTCTGAGCTACCAAGTAGCTTCACCTATTTGCTACTTTGCAGGCCATCTTAAGTAGTTAGATAGCTAATCCCATAAGTTCCTTATAGTCTCCACATGCTCTATACCTCCGTATAAACTCTACCTAGCGGGACCACTATATGCACTACCGATGAGGCAAAGTGTTCTCGCTGTCAAATTTATATTTGCGGCTACAGATCTACAGCGACTGTAGAATCGTATGTATTCGAATAAGAATTAATCTCCAGTGTTAAGCGTTCATGCTTCTTAGCTTCATGGATCTAGCATGAGAGTACCCTAATTTGGGTCGAATATAACGGCTTCTGTAGATCTTTGGTTTTATTGACGATCGAAAAATTAAACAATGAGTATTCAAATATTTCGAACCGGCCCACGATGGTTGGCCTTTTTTCCAAGTCCTCAAAGCCATCGGCATATTGATATCGATACCACATATCGTCTTCTCAACATCAACATATACATATCGGCTTCTATATATCCATCTACAAAGCTCTCACACACATTGGAAACCCGTCTCTTATCACCTGAGACTACATCTGAATATTTCATTCATTATTCTTATTCGTTCAAACTCACAATTTCATACTCATATAGCTACGAATAAGATGTCCGAAGGACGAATAACGCTACGGCTCGACTGGGTTAACCAAACAGTCGAAGCCCGGAGCTCTTTTCTGGATGCAACGGGAATTCTAATTGTTCGATCCCCTTATACAACCCGGGACACTTCGCCCACAAACACCAGCGACGACAGCTCCACCCAAATAACCCCTATTAGGGGGAGGAAGCTTAAGCGTTGTAGATACAACGCTGAGACGGGTAGATCGGAGGAGGTCAGCCCTATTGAGCCAAAGGTCTATTCGCAAGAGAAGGGAAAGCCGAACCGGGGCCCTAGTCATTCCCATAAACCAGGCACTTCCCCACCAAAACCACCACTAACATCAACATTGGCATCGGCGGCAGCAACAGCGACAGCGACAACAACAGCGACAACAACAACTGCAGTAGCAACAGCAACGCCTCTATCTCTACCAAAAAGTGGGCCTACCCGAATTCTTCTCACCAAAGAAGAACAAGAGGCAATTGAAGGAACAAGGGCATTGCTCCAACTGTCGCACGTTGCTAAAACCTCGATCGAAAGGCAAACAAAGGAGTACGTCGGAGAACAGCTTCGACGGAAGAATAAATTCATGAACCCAATTCAATTCAAAAGGCTCCTTAAAAATGAACTGGCAAGGTTAGGGCGGTTTAGAAAGGGAAAGAAGTCTAGAGTTAGGCCAAATCCTCTGAACTCTTTCCCACACGTATACTCGGCTAGAGTCTATGTACTTCCAAGCGTTGCCGGGGTATTGTTTTTTGTTTATTTTCTTCGTTTTCTGGTTCTGTTTATTGTATATTATCATCGTTATAGTTCTTATACCCTTTGTTTATGTAATTATTTGGCCGGCGTATACATACGAGGATGTCGTGGAGTCGCTTCAGCGGAGGGGCATTGATATGACTAACGGTCTCTGCGAGTCTCCTGCTAGTACTGAACTTCTATCCGAGGCACTCATATTTGAGCGAAAAATGCCTTTCAAGAAGCCCAATAGCGCTACTTCGTACGCGAGTTCCAAGGAGAGATCTGAAAACTGTATGATCCACCTCCTTGATCCACGTTAGATCGCAAGTTCTCGTTTTCCTTGATGTATTCTAAACCTCTTGCTCAGTTCAATAATATTAATTGGTTTGCAAATTTCCGTCCCAATAGTCACCGTAGATATTTAATTAGGTAGATTTGCCCAATCGTACGGTAGCAGTGTCATTGTGTGGCAATTTAATTTCAACCGGGGGTATATATTGTAATCGTATTATGGTACGGTATATATCGACGGGCACTCTGGGACCGAGACTACTAGGGTATCAGACACACGGACACAAGGGAAGGGCACGCTACAGGGCCAAACCACTGGCACATTTATATAATTATATCTGCATGTCCATATCGGTCCCATCGGTATTTGATCACTATTTAGAGAACAACGGTAAAATAATAAGGACCACAAAAAAAGCAAGACATTTGTGCCTCCCATGAGTCCACGATGTCCACTAGTCTTCCATTAATGAACTATAGAAAAGAGCAGAAAAATTGTAATAAAAAGGAAACAGTAAAGCTGAAGAGCCGTTATATTTAAATGCATGTACAAGAATAACTTCCGCGACGTAAAGGTAAGACAAATAATGAAACGATTCGTAAGGAGAAAAAACCACGATAACGAGAAACACCATGACCAGAAATGCGTGCCTGAATGCATGAGATCGCCGTGGCCTTTTTTGTTTGCTGTAAAAAAGAAGAAACATTCTCGGATTTTGGTGCGGGCGATGTGAAGGACGAATTAGAGTACATACATGCACGATAAAAACAAGGATATAGGGTGATGCGGGTAAGTAGTAGGTGAATAAAAACAAGGATATCAAGACACCGTGATGTCTAGTCGCGAGGAGTCCGAGGCCCAAAGCGTTCCTTTCGTGCTTGCATTTTGCTTTTACCAGGCGGCGACGATGGGCGCAGCCAAGGTCGTAAATCATAGCTAGAGGAACGTATCATTCGTTCAAATTCGGTAGATGGTGGCTTGTTCATATTTCGTGTCGGTGATGGAGAAAGCGATACAGCTCCATCAATACACGGAATATGCGAGGGTCGAGGTGTTTGAGGAGCAGAATGAGAATGTGGGTAGGGTTTCTAGCTTGTATGGCCATTACCCGACTTCCTGTTTCTTGCTCGGCGTGGGGAAGAACTCTTAGAACGATGATACTATTCCTCGCTCTTTTGTCTCTTGGTTGGATCGTCGTCCACGACCTCTCCATCCTCTCTATTTCGCTTGCCAATTGTAGGAGTGAAGGCTCGAGCTTGAGCGTTCAATTGTGGATTCGGAGCGTTTTGCCCCGGAACAGGGATCCCAGATGGTGCAGGGGTCTGATGGGGTTGGACAGCGACGCCAGCCTGCGCTCCACCTCGGCTCAGTCTATGACCGAACGCGCCGCGTCCCGCAGCCCCACCTCGTGGTAGTTGGGATTGTGGCTGACCTGCGGGAGCAGCACCGAATACGGGTTGCACAGCTTGTGGTTGTGGGATGGCTGACTGCATGCCGCCACGAGGAGCGCCGAATGCTCCTCTGATAGCACCGCCCCCTCTAGGGATACCGGATTGGATACCGCCGCGCATGTTTTTCATGGCACCTGCTCCTGGGTTACCAGGTTGAGGGATGCCACTTGGTTGAGGAATAGTCTGCTGTTGCTGCTGTTGGGGATGTGGTTGCCCGAATGCGGGTGCGACTTGCGAGGCAGCTGGTTGGCCGAACGCGGGTGCTAGTTGAGTGGGAGTGCCAGCTCGCTGCATAGCACCGAAGGCGGGAGCGACAGGGGCACCAGGTTGGGGTATCTGGCTCGGAGGTGGGTGTCCGGGAGATTGCAAAGTAAGCTGAGCGCCAGGAACCCCTTCAAGAGCTTTGACTTTCTCAGTCAAGTCCTTGTTCTTCTTCTCGAGCATTGATACCTGAACACGGGTCCTCATCTGCATTTCTTTTCGGCCTGATTCTCGTGCATCCTCGAGCTTCTTGCTTATCTCCTCTTCCTTAGCAAGAAGCTCAGCAGCGTGCTTTTCCTTGAGGGCATTGAGCTCGGCCTCGTTCGATTCGCCACCTGCAGCAGGTACGGCAGGAGCCGGTTGGGATGGGTCCGCGGCTGGTAATTCTTTCTTCGCGGCTTCAAGTTTTTCCGCAAATTCCTTCTCTAGCTTTTCCTTTTGTTGAGCGACTCGGGCTTCCACGTTCTTTTTGATGATGGACTTCATGTTTTCCTCGTGACGCTTCTGAGCGGCGGACGTCGTCTCAAGCTTCTTCTCTACCTCAGCACGTTCCTTCTCAATGGTTTCAATCTTTTCTTGGGCAGTCTGAAGCTCTGAACGCAACTGAGCCTCGATCTCTGAAATATCGACGGGTTGTGCTGGAGCAGGAGCAGGAGCACTTTCTCCAGCTGGTGCTGCTGCCTTCGCCTCTTCGACACTCGCCTGTAATTCGGTGATTTGAGCGCCAAGTTGTTCGTTAGCCGCCTTTAAGTCCGCAATTTCCTTGTCCTTAGCAGTTGTGACGTCCGTCAGTTCCTTATCCTTGGCGGCAGTCATCTTGGACACATGGTTGCGTGCACTTGCAGTGTAGCTCTCACGTAATCGCTTCTTCTCCTCTTCGAACTTCTGTTTCTCCTCAGCAAGGCGCTGCTCGACAATGGCCTCAGTATCGGGCGCATCGACGGCTTGCTGGCCGGCACTGGCAGCTGCAGTAGCCGCGGCCGCGGCTGCGGCCTTGGCTTCAATCTCTGGTAGTTTCTCTGCAATTCTGCGTTCGACCTCGGCTTCGATTTGTTCTGTCGACACGGCAGGTGCCTCCGCAGACGGTGGCTGGGCTGCACGAACGGCTGCTAGTTGGGCCTCTAGAGCTGACACTTGGTTACGGGCCTCCTCTAATCTTGTATTGCAGCCGGCCTAGGTTGATGTTAGCATCGTAGTATGAGAATGAAATCCAATAGAAAATAGACATACCAATTCCTGTGTCAATCGCTGTATCTCCGCCGTTTGCTGGGTTTGCTGAGCTTGGAACTGTTGTTGCAAAGCATTCCTTTCCGTTTCAAAGACGGCGCGCGCCTGGTTCAAGGCTTCTTCGGAGCTCGCAGTGGAAGATGTCGCGGCAGTCTGTGCTAGCTCAAGGTTGCGCTTGAGATCCGTAATCTCCGTCTTCTGCTGCTCAATCTCCTTCCTGCGGGCCGCAAGCTTCTCCTTGGTGTCGACGACAAGCTTGTCGAGCCGTGCCTTCCATTTGGCTGATAATTCTGCCGCCTCTGTGCTCTTGTTCTCGATTTCCGTCCTACTATCATGGAGCTGAACTTCACAGGCAGCCAGTTTGATCTGTGTGTCCTCGAGTTCGCCTTGCACGGATCTAAGTTGGTCCTTCAGGCCTTCCAGCTCAGCGGGGTCGATTCTCTGCTCGATAACGTATTAGTCTCGATTCTAGAAAAACAATAGTACGATGATACTCACGTCATATTTCTGAAGAATCTGGTTCGTCCGTGCCTTCCACCTGTCATTGTCCTCCTGCAATAACTTCATTTGCCCGTCCTTAACTTCAATATCACCCTCCAACATAGTAATCTTCTCCTCCAATGGCTCCATCTTCGCCTTAAGTTCGGCAGCGTCCTTCCTCAATTGTTCAACCATACCTGCAAACTTGTCGCGTTCGGCACGTAGAGTGACATTGCTCTCGCGAATAACGGTCAACTCTCCCATCTTTTGCTTGATCTCTTCGTTCTGGGCTGCGAGACGCATGGCTTCGGTCTCCTTCGCACGCTCCTCGGACAAAGTAACACGAACTTCATCAAGCTGCTTTCGAGTGTGGTCCAGTTGAACTTTAAGTCTCTTAGCTTCCTGGGTCTGAATTTCGAGTTGAACATCGACGATCTCCTTCTCACGACGCAGATATGTGATGACCTCTCGAAGCTCCTCCAATGATTTGTCAGAAGTAGCAACCTCCAGTTCACCGATAGCGCGCTCGCGATCCTTTTGGAGATCAGCAATCTGCCCACTGACAACTTCAAATTGGTCATGAACAAGTTTGTTCTGCTTGATCAAATCATCACAGCGGGCTCGGACATCCTTGAGTTCTTTCTCATAAGTTTCCTTCTGTGTTTCCCAACTGGTGGTCGAAGATTCAAGCATAGACTTCGCGGTTTCAGCTTCCGTCTTAAACCCATGGACTTGCATCTTCAGATTCGTGTACTCCGAACGAATCTTCTGGAGAGCGTCAGCCGCTTGGGCATGCTTCATAAGCTCCTGTTCATATGATTGTTGAGCCTCCTGAGCAATTTGGGCCTGTCGCTTAAGGTCGTCTTGATGCCGTTTGCTGGTGACGATTTGGCTCTTAACCTCGTCCTTGAGGCTAGCGATCTCGCTCTCCTGGATTTTAAGTTGGTCATCCTTGATACGGACGCTCTCGGCTTGTTCCTGGCGGAGGTTAGAGAGCTCCTCGTTAGATGTTTGCAACTCGCTCGTGATTTCCTGCATACGCTGCTCGAGGTCCTGAATCTTGGCCTATTGAGGAATTAGTATCTGTTGTTGTTCCTATGAAAGACGATATCGGCGTCCACTTACGTTCTTCTCCTCCAGTTGCTGTTCGGTGTCCTGGACGTATGTTTCATGGGAAGCGTTGATGCTTTCGAGAGCATCCTCGCTACTTTGGCTAATCTCTTTGTACTTTTCAACATCGGCACGAGCGGAGTCGAGATCAGCTCTAGCCAGCTCAAGATTCCTAGTGAGCTCGCTGATTTCGATCTGTAGGTCTTGCTCACGGGTGAGTGCCTCCTCGTCGGCGTTGCGGTTGTTCTGGGGTTGCAGAACGCTAATCTTCTCTTCAGCAGCCTTAAGTGAGATTTGGAGCTCGTCTACTCTGGATTGCAGGTGGTCTTGAGTAGTCTTAGCGGCAACCATGCCTTCACGGGCAGAGGAAAGAGCGGCATTAACTTCGTCGATCTTCTTCTGCGCCGCGGTGGCCTCGGTGTCACGGCGCAACTGAATCTTCCGAGTTTCCTCAACTTCGTCAGTAAGTCGCTTCTTCGTGGACTCAAGTTCGCCTTCAAGTCTTCCAAGCTGGGTTGTAAGACGTCTCTTGGCTTCAATCTCAAGCTGCTCCCTCTCAGTCTGCATCGCTTGCAAGCTATTGATTGTGCTCTTCAGCTGTGCGCGTTCAGACACTAGGTTTTCGTTATCCTTAGACAAGCGCTCTTCAATGTTTTTCCAAAGGTCCTTCTCCGCCTTGAGTTTGACATTGTCATTTCTAACACTGTCAAGAATGGAGCGGTTTTCGACCAACTCTTGTTCTATTTGCTGGCTGCGGAGGTCCAACTTGGCGTGGAGGTCGGATAACTCCTGGTTACGCTTCCGCAATTCACGGTTTTCACTGTTCATCATTTCGAGATTGCCGTTCAACATTTCGTATCGAGAAGCAGCCAATTCGAGCTGTCCATTGACCCGAGTAATCTGGATCTGTAATTCGTTCTTTTCATTTTGGACAGCATTGGCCTGTTCACGCAGAGTCTTTTGGTCGGTAGAAGCTTCCATCTTGTATTGATCGAACGATTGCTGAAGTTCGCGAACGAGCTGTCCATAATCTGTCTTGTCAGCTGGCTCCGGTTCAGTCCTCGTGGATTGGCGCATAGCGTTGGTCTCATTGTCGGCTTGCATTTCGGCAGGAAGTTGGTTACGATGTTGCAGCATTCGTCTGAACATATCACGCTCTCTAACAAACGTCTCTGCTCGCTTCTCGAGATTGCGGATTTCATCACGCATTCCCTCCAATGTTTGCTGCATCTCCTGAAGTTCGCGGGTCTTTGCGCCCTCGGCCTCCATACGCATCTGCTCTTCATGATCCTCCAGCTGCTTGCCGACGGTACGGGCGGCGCGTAAGAGTTCCGAATTTTGCTCTTGCAGCTCCTTGATATTTGCAAAAACGACAAGGCGTTCGCTAATAAGTCTATCGGTGTCGGTCTGTGGCAAGCCCATGCTGATGCCTTGCAAAGCCATCTTTCTGAAGCGAGCTTGGTCAGCTGCGGACATTGGTCCCATGCCTTGACCGAGGTGTTGGACTTCTGCGAGCAGGAATTGGATTTGAGAACCAGAATCTCGGATTTCTATTTTCAGTTAGTAGTGTTAGGATACATTTGGGGTGACTTGAGACCTACGCTGCTTGAGAGACTCGATCTGCTTCGAGTCATCCTTGATCTGCTTCTTCAAAGACTTGAGCTCCTTCGTGCTGCGCTCGTTGTTGTTATTGGCCTCTTGAAGCAGTTCGCTCAAGATAACGATTTCTTCAGCCGCTCTGTCGAGCTCCGCTTTCTGGTTTTCGAATTCGGGTCCCTTATCCTCCAGTTCATGGATAAGTTCGTCGAAGCTTTCCTGAAGTCGCATATTACGAGTGTTGGCAGCCTCAAGCTCACGCTTAACAGCAGCATAGTCCGTGTAAACTTCCGTAAGTGACATGCCGGATTTCTGAGACATGACGATAGCATGCGCGGCGGGCGACACTAAATGGCGTTCTGGGGTACCGGCTCCTCTTACTGGTGTCATTGGGTTCCTTCCTCGTCGGCTTGCAGCTGGCGACTGGGTAATGGGTTGGATTGCCCCAGAGGCGTACAAACCAAGGTCGGTTTCAAGGCGTTCGATTTGAACCTCCAATTCTTCAATCTTCTTGTGGAGTACAACTTGCTCCTCCTTAAGGGCTTCGTTGAGCGCTTGAACCCTTCCGACTTCCTCGGCCATTAGGGACTGCTGCTGTTCTTTCAAGTCCTCAAGTTGTTTGATACGATCTCGTGCAGATTTCGTGCTATTCTCCCAAAGGTCCGCAAGTCTCTTGGCATTGGAGATTTCCGTTCTAAGGTCATCTTCTCGAGATGCGATATCTTCGTTGAGAGCCTTAATCTTGAGTTGGGATTCCTCCACCTTGTGACAAAGCTCCTCGTATCGCTTCGTCAAAGAGTTGGATTTCTGTTCAGCCATATAGGCTTTCGACTGGGCTTCCTCCAGGTTCCTCTCAAGTTGGCTAATTTGAGCCGAACGCTCCTTTCGGTATTTAGAGTGTTCGGCTTGCTTAACGGAGAGCTCACCTTCGAGCCATTCGTTGTTCTTCTTGACAATCTCGAGTTCCTGTTTGATGGTTTGTTCACGGAATTTGTATGAAGTCTGGGCAGACTCAGCCTGTTGAGCCCTGGATTCGATTGCATTCATTTCGCGGCGTAGTTCGATGATCTTGGTCTGCTGGCGACTGTGCTCGCCCTGCATCTCGTCAACCTCGCTGCACTTTCGGGTAAAAGCCTCAAGAGTCTCCCGCTTCTCAGATTCCAGGGTGGAGATTCGGGCCTTGAGGGTACGAGTCTCTTCGGTAGATGAGGAGGTGCTATTTCGTAGGTGGCTAAGGTCGGCTTCGAGGGTACGGCACTTGGTTTCTAGGTGGACATTGTTCGTTAGCAACATCTGCAACGGTAAACCCGGACGGTGCTTGGGAGTACTGGTGATTACCTGATTCGGCAACCTGCTTTCGCAATTGCTGAGTCTCTACCTGTGACGTCTCCATCCTCGCCTTCATGTTGTTAACCCGAGCATTTGCCGTACGGGCATTCTGCTCCAATTCGACTTCCAGTCGAAGTTTGTCGGCCTTGAGCTCATCATGGAAACGAGCCTTGGTTGTTAGAGCTTCGAGAATGGCCGTGACGAAGGTTTCGCTGATTCCAGCAAGAGATTCGATAGTCACTTGGGGAAGTTCCAAGAAGGCTGAGATTTTAGGGACATCGTAGTTCCCCGGCGTCAGTTGTGACGTTTGTATGGGAGGGACGTCAACCTCCATGATGATGTTGTCCCGAGGGCCAGAACGTTGAAATTAGATATTATAAGTCCAGAGGATCGATGCCGTATACAAGGCGAGCGGTTGATGGCGATGATCGGGGTGGTGATGGAATTTCGGCGTTGAGGTTGAGGAACGCGCCTGCACGTTAGCGGTTTTGATGTTGTTGTTTTATCAGGGGAGAATGAATCAACAACTAGCAAGCGGGAGAGAAAGAATGGAAGAAGGGAATAAGAGGAATAAGAAGGCGAGATTTAGGGTATTATTATCAGGATCCGACGCGAACAGGAGGTTAGATGTTCGTGGGGGACGGTTGATGGAAGGATGATGAGGTTTGAGATCGGGTGGAGAAGATTGGAAGACGTGTGTGGTGCCTGGTGTTTGGTTTGGTCAATTAATTTTGGTTGCGGGCAGGCAAGGATCCAGTCACAACCCAGAATTTCGTAACGAGGTACGCTTATAGATCAATAACCTTGAGAAACCGTATACCTGCTACTTCTACGCTGATATCGTGCTATAGAAGTAACTATCAGGATTGATTGATTGATTGATTAGTACTATGGTTGGATATTATAGACACATCGAAAGAACTTGAATCATCTCGTCATCTCAAAGATGCAACGCCTTTATCTACACCTGCACACCCCAACTTAAACCCAAGGGACTAGCGGCCATATTGGCTTGAAAAGCTTACAAGGAGTGCTTGATAGTATATCAAATATCAATGAATGAATGCTCTGAGTAGCAGCTACGGTAGCTTTTCAAGACCAATAGTCCAATGCAAAATGTAAAGAAACAAAAAACCACAAGATGCTATAAACACAAACCGCGAAAACAATGCCGATGGATGCTTCTAAGTGTTGGGCACCTACAGACGTCATGCTATCATGCGAGGCTGGATATTATGTATGTACAGAAATTACTTGACCACTGATGCTAAAAAATATTAATAGTTGTTATGATTGCCTCGAACCGGGGTGTTTTAGAAAGTTAATTCTTGCGCAATGCCATGTCGCTGAAATGTCTGAACTCGAAGATGTGACTAGTCGTCTCGTTTTTCTCCAGCATATTTCGCAAATAGAGCGGGGCTCCTAGGGCGCTCAGATATTGGGCTGGAGATACCGAGGGCGGTCGAAGGGGCAAGGTTCATTCGCAACGAGCCGACCCTCTCAAGCCGTGGCTTCTGCTCCGGAGGGTAAATCGGGTCGGTCGTTGTTTTCTCTAAAGGGACGTATACTGGTGGCTTGTTTTCGTCGGTTTTAGAGTAGAGGTATGTCGCGAAAAGAACAATCATGGAACCAATGAGGAACTGAAGTAGCAGAGGATGTTAGTATTCAGAAACTTAAATGTTGGAAATGGGAATACTCGCTTACCTGCATCGAAAGTTGGAAGTCGAAAAAGAAAATACTAGCGACACAGCTCAAAATGATACTGATACTGGTGGCAAAGTTCTTCGCAATATTGTCGGCATAGTTAACGCACAAGGCGACGACAATACCACCGAGTGCCTGGAAGCCAATAGCTGTCCAGACAACCCCATTGTAGCCGTCGAAGAAACCCCGTCTCGCAATTTCAGCTCCATCCTTCCAGGCAACCCCAATGAAGAAAGCTGGGAATAAGGAATAGAAGGACAACTGTATGTTCCGAACCCAAAGGGTTGCTGATGTTCCCTTCAAGACCTTTTCGAAATAAACGCCGGCCAATCCAGAGATAGTGCACGCAACAATAACTGCGGACAATCCGATAGATCGATTCATTTGCGATGCCGGGTCGTTGTCCTTGTGAATGCCGTCATAAGTAGCAGATCTATTTTCAATTATATCCCGAATAGCCTTCAAAGTCGATTTCGATCCATCTCCAGTCGTATCCGGCGCGGGAGATGGAAGTTGGACAATAGCCACTCCGAGAGTTAACAAAATCAACGAGATCCATCGCCGAGCAGACAGTTTGCGGCCAAGCATGCTGACACTGAACAAGGCTGTCGTAAGAATCTTAAGCTGGTATGTAACCTGGAAAGTTGCCGCATCGAGATTCGAAACAGCTACATACTGTAGGCTGTTTTGTAGGGTGTACAGTGCTGCAGGAATAGCGAGTTTCCAGCTATCGGTCTTGAACACCTCATTGTAAACGGTTGTTGCGGTTGTGAACCAGCTTGTATGAGGACCATCCCTGCCGGACTGGTCGTGAAAGGCGACGAGAGAGCAGATGAGGAATTTGATGATTTCGTTCATGAGAACCGCAGTCGAGGTGAGGTATCGGCCGCCAGGGGACGAGGGCATGATACGTGAATAGTGCATAATCTATTTATATCCCAAATCACGTTAGTCTGCCAGTTCTGTCACTCCAGATTGCGTGGAGAGAAAGAGAGGCATGTCGTACCAGTATCAGTGCCGAGTTTTGAAATGTGAGCTATTCCCAAGCCTTGTCAGTCATGACATCTGTAGAAAGGCCGAAATGGATAGGACCATCGGTACGCACGGTGACGAGAGAGACGTGCTTCATGGGAATCCCCATGAAGTATGCTTTCCTCGCGTTATCGACCATCTTTGCGGCGGGTACAGCCTCGAGGAGGCGGGAAATCCGGGGAACCAAAATCCTTCTCCCCTCCCTTCCTTCAAATACGAATCCAGGTCGGTCTACCGGCCCTCACAAGGTCGTTGTTTCGCTTGAGACGCGGTTGTGCGCAGGATAGTGCGGTTCTGGAGGCCTTTTCTTTCGTTTCTTTCTTTCTTTTTTCGAAGAAAAATGCTGAAAATCGTCGGAAGACTTGGGGTTTTGCACAGGCTCAATGACAGACAGTTGGAGAGACGTGAAGAGAAGATGCTGAGAAGAGTGGTGACAATGGTGACAATGGTGACAAGTCAAGTGGGAAAAGGAGGCTTCGGCCAAATACGCACAGCCGCCCCTTGCAAGTGATGTATGTTAACGTTACTTCTGATCTAATATGGCCTGTTCAGGAACGCAGGGCTCGCAGCAGCAGATTCTATGGATGAGAAAACAAAGACGGTTTGCCGGATAACTGGCTGGGAATGCCTGAATTTCCAGTAAAGCAAGACAAGCTCCGACGACAGCTAGCTACAAAATAGCAGGTGGGAGACATTCGGGCTGCAGAATTGAGTTTAAAGGGCAGCATCACAACTGCTGACTGGGCTGAGAAGGTAGCCGGGCCTTGGCATGGGGCCGCTGGGTTTCTCAGGACGGATTCACTGCTTCTGGGGATACCCGCCAACATATGCATACGGCATTCCATGACCGTGTTTGTATATAGGACGCTGTTGGCCTTGTCTTACGAGTCCGTCGCCTTGCCCAGATATCTTCTATAGGGTCACGTACAAAGAGGCAACGTACGAATCCTGGCGGGTCCTGTGGCGGTGACTGCAACCCACCATACGGGCAAGAGTGGCGATGGTTTGCCTTTGCGGCCTCACAATTGCCGCAGGGTCCAGAATACGATCTCAGATGATGCAAATCATCATCAGCAAACTGCGGTGTAACGAAGTGAACATCATCTCGCTTCCAAACGAAAGCGGCCCCCCACGTAACCTCCGCTGGCTCAGAATCTCATCAAGTTAACCACGATCATATGACCTTGTACTTGTGAATTCTTTCATTGGCTCCGTATATCCATCACCATCTAGTGGATCTCAGATATCGTTTTTTACCAAATTTTATATACCTATATTGAAGTACATATACGGGGTCGAGAAAGCTGGAGCGCAGGACGCTAGTAGGTTGTTGGGATATCGATGCGCATCGAGGTGCCTAGCAAGTCCGAGCATTCACGCTCGACGAATGCTTTCAACAGACTAATATGGTTTCTGGTGCCGGCACATGCAAAAGGTGCTCCATTGTGTCCCGGCCACCTCATTATATGTATTGATTATCCCATTGCTTCCGTCTTGACTGCCAGCATGGACACACACGGATAGGAGCTGGCCGGCAGTTGGACTTATCCGTCGGTTGAGGAAAGCCACCGTTGAATATTCCGAATGTACTCCAACGAATCTCAATTGAGAATACAATATTCAGACACAAGACACAGGATCAAGAGACTCTCTGATTCAATAACTGTCGCATGCCCATGGCTCACTAGCCACGGCGGCCTCATGAAACCGCGTGAAATTGCTCTGACATCAGCCCTATCTCATCACATCCCTCGCTTCCAAGCGCTGAAAATGCCTGGGTAAATCTCTCCTGCACTGCCACCGACATGCAATCCCACGAACGCAGCAGCCAAGGGCTAAAATCCCCAGAATGCTGTCGACCTTGAACGGAGATAACATCGTCATCGACCAGGTTCTGTGTGGGCTGGAAAGCCTAGTCTCCGCGAAAAAGAGTTTTATTTGTTTGAAAACAGCTGAGGTGCCCTGACAAGCGGATATAGCCAGCTCCCTCAATTGACACCAGCTTTTGAGGCCATTGTCACCTTTATAACCTGACGTATTTCTCCAGCTCGGTTTCCAAACTCTCTCTGACACTAGCACGGGGGTTATCTCTTGTCGAAAGCTACTGGCATCTTAGCTAAACTCGGGAATCCAAGATTTTCTAAATTTTAATCACGACCACGGTTTTTTTTTTAATTGGCGTCATAATATTCGTTCGACCACCTTCGCTCCTCCCATTTATTTACTTTCGCCCTCGTATCTCTGCTGTGACCCTTAACTACCCGCTGTCCCGCATCTAAGAAACAATCGTCGACCGATTTCAAAACACTCCTCGGAAGATACCAACGTATCCGACTTACCAATTGCCAGTTGTCCCCAATTAATCACGCTTAACCTGTACCTGTTGGCCGGAGAGTTGCATACCCGGTGATACACTCCAGTCTTCTGCGGTATATCGACCCCCAGATTCGCCTTGCCGCGAGCCTTGAACAAACCCCCAAAGTTGGGCAACGGACCCATCGACACCTCTACCTGTCTTCCTCTTTCACATCACCGTATTTCCTTTGAAATTCCAGCTCAATGTGTAAGTGAAAATTGGTTACCCCTCAATTCCCCAGCAAATTCCCAGTTCCATTTCCTCCTTTATTCTCCTCCGAATCAAGCATTTTTCTCCTTCACAACACGATGGGTTTTTCTCGGCTACCTTGGATATTCGCTGGTAATTTACCTTGGCGAGGACCCCAAGCCGACGAGGCAGAGTGAAGGCGCACCGAAATTCCACAGCGTTCCTGATTTTGCTGTCCTTGATCTCATTTGCTGCAGCCCTCTATCACAGCACGTGGGTCTTGGTTTGTGATTCGACTGGGATGAGGAAATGCCCTTTGCTGGCCTTTCCCATGAACGGTGGTCGCCTGCATCATCAATTTTCGTTGACTTGCATGTACCTGCCTCCCCGGACTTTGCCTGACTTTGGTCTGTTGGGTGACCTCTGGATGACTTCATGCAGCTATGTGATCATATGCCTCAACCAAGCTCGCTGTTCTGGTGATGCTTGGGACTCGATCCATGCCTGTCATGACAGGGTTGTGCTTTGTTCTCGCGCCTGTCTGTGGGGCCCTCAGATCTGATTCAAAAGGCTTCTTCGACACTTATGGTTCGGCTATTTGGTTAAAACGGGTTAGCAATGTCCATCGAAGAATGATCGAACCCAGGTCCGGCCATTGCCAACAGGCAAGCGGGCTCTGAGGGCTCTAAGCAGGCGCTGGCCTTCTCGTTCGAGCTGTCGTCGGGTCATTAAGGTTTCGTTCATCGTTTTGCACAGCCCTCCCCTCCGCCCCTCTCTATGCGCAAGATGTGCATGCTGGCTTTGTTCCCCCGCGTAGAACAGGCTGTCAAGGGGAAAACCTTTCCCTTGGCTTCATTTTCCTTTGCGAAACATGCATGAGGCAGATGAAGAATAAGGGACTGGAAGTTATCGGGTGCTTAGTTGCATGTCATTATTCCTATCGAGGCCGCGGTATTAACTATCGATCAGCAAGCCAAGTGGTTGTGTTTGCGCTGGGCGGCCAGGAGCGACAGCAGGCTAATAACCCACCGCCATCTCTGTCCTTCTTCTACTTTGCATATTATATTTCCTGAACGGTCGCATCAGTACTGTTTTTACTACACCCACATACTACTATTGCTGTCGCAAAACACTTCCTGCTTCCCCACGATATCAGCCTTGCCTCCCTATGATACACCACACTCTTATTATCGACAAGTATCTGATGCAGTTCTGGGCTGGATCCCGGAAAGCCTTATAGTCCAACTGAAACGGTCTGCCTCACGCCGTTCATCCTTCGCCTGGCTCTTCGAAGACTCACACCAGTCCGACAATATGGCTCCCCCGCGAGACCCGGAAGCCGGTACCAACGGCGTCAACGGTCACACCAATGAACATACACCATTACTCGGGTCTGCCGTCCGAAGCGATGATAGCTTCGTCAAGCGACATGCGAAGGAAGGCTGGAATGCGACTATGTCTGTGCTAACCAGCAAGTAAGTTAATCACCGAAAATAGTGTTCCGAACTGCGTTATTGGCTTGGACCCTTGTCTTGCTAACCCTTATACCCGATCTGTAGTTACGTCAACGTTTTGCTTGTCTTTGTACCACTTGGAATCGTCGCTGGTATCTTTGAATGGGCACCTATCACCGTCTTCACCCTTAACTTCCTCGCTATCGTCCCCCTCGCTGCCCTTCTCAGTTATGCTACTGAAGAAATCTCTCTCTATGTCGGTCAGACCTTGGGTGGATTACTCAATGCAACATTCGGAAATGCTGTCGAGTTGATTGTAAGCATCAAAAGGTTGTCCCTATCTTGACGTCGGTTGTTAATTCGAACTCCTCGATATAGGTCAGCATTGTCGCTTTGCAAAAGAATGAGATCCGTATTGTCCAGGCCAGCATGCTCGGTAGCATTCTCTCCAACATCCTACTTGTAGGTGCAATTGTTTCAGTCGTCGGTTTCATATGAAATTCCTAATTGAACCATTTAGGTCCTCGGTTGCTGCTTCTTGTTCGGTGGAATCAAATACAAGGAACAGACTTTCAACTCTACTGTCGCTTCTACCATGTCTTCTCTCATGGCCGTCGCTGCCGGCTCCCTTATCATCCCCGCCGCTCTCTACAATAGCTTCAACAACAACATTGACCCTATCAAGAACCCGGAGCAATACGCTTCTCATAACTCCAGCATTCTCCTCCTTTCCCGTGGAACATCCGTCGTTCTCCTAATCCTCTACATTCTCTACCTCTTCTTCCAATTGAAAACACATACCGAATTGTTTGCTGATGAGCAAGACGAAGAGGAAGAACCCGAAACCCCTACTCTTTCCGTCTGGAGTGCCGGCTTAGTCTTGGTGATTGTTACTCTCATGGTGGCTATTTGTGCCGAATACCTCGTCGACAGTATTGATAGCATTGTGGCGACAACGAACATCTCGAAGACTTTCATCGGTTTGATTCTTCTTCCGATTGTCGGTAACGCGGCGGAGCACGTAACAGCTGTAGTGGTGGCCACCAAAAACAAGATGGATCTTGCCATCGGTGTTGCCATCGGTAGCAGCTTGCAGATTGCCATCCTCGTCACTCCTTTCCTCGTTATTCTTGGCTGGATCATGGGTCGCGAGATGAGCTTGTTCTTCCAAACCTTTGAGACAACAGTTTTCTTCGTTTCCGTTCTAATTACGAATTACTTGATCCAAGACGGCAAGTCTAACTACCTGGAGGGTGCGATGCTACTTGGAATGTGAGTATCCAATTCAATATCTACGTGCGAAGAGCTTCAAAACGCTAACTTAACGTGTCACAGCTACTTTATTATTGCGTTATCATTTTACGTCTACCCCGATAACGAACAAGGCAAAGGACCTGGTATCCCTTTCCCGTAAGCGGAGGGTTGATATAAAGCCCTACTCCTTTCTTTTGTGAATTCTTATTTCCTTTCTTCTATTCTTGCTTTCCTTTCAATTATCTATTTAGGGTGTTCGGTTGCAGTCTCTTTCGTCTCTTTTGTATCATTAGCTTTTGCCGGGAGTATTTCTTATTATTTTTTTCCTTATTGTTCTTTCAAATCTAATTTCCTAATTCTGATTCCTAAAATTTTGTTGGTTCGGTTTCCTTTGTTTCCAAATTGCACAAGATTCATCCAATACCGAGTGAGAGGGGAAGGAAAAAAGATTAGTCTGAGTGAGTGGTGGTGGCTGGTACAAACTCGAGGGAGACTCAAATCTCGTTCAAAAAAAATCAGATGCCAAAAACTTTTACTGTATAGCGAGCTCACAAAAATGCCATTTCAGGAAAAACACCCTGTGACTTTATCAGATATCTGTGCCACTTAAAAACTGCCCTACGATCCATATCCATGCCTGCTTTATATGCTGCCTGATGCAACAAACAACAACGGGTGGAATTAAGCTTAAGAGAACAAGCGATGCCAAACAGCCACCGATCTAACGGACTTTACCGTACATGGTTTAGTGTGACGGGTCCTTGGTTCGGAATGGTTGCACAGCTTCCTGCAAGAGGGCTTTAACGTTATGCAAGGGCGGGAAGACGATATCACACAACACACTGTTGAGACCCAGAGATAAGATCTCGAGATTTTAAAGATCTAAACGATCTATATCCTAGCCCGTATGTTGCAGATTGATAAGATATAGACCCCTTGGCGTGTTTTAAACATAGTATAGCATCTAAATAGACTCAAGTAGCGATACCATGGCTTCAGTATATACGTACTTGTTGAAGCCTACTATATATGGAGCTATATTGCACATCTTGCTGTAAAGCGGTAAAGTATAAATATTTTCGATGAATTAGTAGACGGTGGCTATGGCCCTTGTATATGCTTGAAATCCACGTACATACACCGTGAAATCAACACTTGTCTGTTAATTCTCTTAGCTTCACGAGACCATCGGTCATCGCGATATCTTCAACTCTCAACTTACTACTTCACCACTGACCCTCCCGTACCATTTTTACAATCCCGCTTCATTTGCTAGAGATAATCGTTAGCTCATAATTCGGGGTCCTTACTGCTTACCTACTTGCTTATATAATTATACGCCCAACAGGCTCCATTACTGCCTTCATTGTGCGTATAAAATATCGTGTGCCACACCTCATACTACAATGTCAAGAAACCATATCCGTGACATAAGCCAGGAGCTTGCAGCTTCGGAGCTCCACACTGAATTCCGACCTCGTGAAACTCCTCCTGCTCGCCAAAGACAGTACTACGACGTGAGTATGTTCCAGGATGACGCTGACCCGGAGTTTCTTTCCGTCGAGACTCCGCCGCCTGCTTTTAGTGGTTCTCAATACTTTACCAACTCACAGGCCAACAATATTGGGGAATACTCGAGAGATCCTGGTATTGGATATCGTAAGTATTGCACTTACATTCTGTTAGTTCGTCTGTAGGATAAAGTATTGACCTATACAGATGCTTCGCAGTCTGGTGTGCAGAATCAAGGTGCCGCTCCATATCAATCACCCTTCTTCCCGTCTATAGGACGGCAGAGCCAGGCTATTCCACCTTTGGGACAACAAGCTAGGGCTCCAGAGCCCATGCGACCTCCAAGCCGACTGACTTTAGGCCCACGAACACCTCCTACGCTCTCAGCGTCCCAAGTGGATCCAACAATCTACGCTAGGGACTCTCGAGTAGATGCAAGTTCATCGGTGAACCAGCCTAGCTCTTTCTTCGGTACGCTGTTCACACTACTTGTGGTATCCAACATCGATGTATTGATATATATGCCATCCATAGAACGTTTCAAATATCGCTCTCCGATAGCTGAACCGACAACTCCGGTCCGGCTTGCACAAAGGCTGCCACAGCTGTCAAGCTCATCAGATGAATTCGATATAGGCTCGAGTCCTTCTGCTATGCCTCCACCGCCACGTCGAGGGCAACTAACTCGTGGAGCCTATAAATCGCCTGTGCCTTCACCATATATTCCCCCTCCTCCTCCTCCCCCACCAAGAAAGAATCCATTGAATGCCTTACTCAAGAAACCTACCCGTCCAACTCGACCTCAACTTCAGCTAGTCGATGAACCTTTCCCACCATCACAACGTGAAAAAACCAATTCACCTCGCCAGGCCCTGTCCCTATCTCACGCCCCTGAAATGATGGCTCAGGGGATCCCATTAGTCTCAATCGACACTCTCCCCGCGAAATATCATTCAATATTCCCATACAGAGTCTTCAACGCCACACAGTCCAAATGCTTCGATCCAGTCTTCAATTCCGATACCAATATAGTCCTAAGCTCCCCCACCGGTAGTGGTAAAACGGTAGTAATGGAATTGGCAATATGCCGACTCATGGAAACCTTTGAACCCGGTACATTTAAGATTATATACCAGGCACCCACGAAAGCATTATGTGCTGAAAGAAAAAGAGACTGGGAAAAGAAGTTTACCCCGTTGGGATTGAAGTGTACGGAGTTGACGGGTGATACACAGTTTAACCAGTTGGCGGAGGTGAAGAATGGGGATTTGATTGTTACGACGCCGGAAAAGTGGGATTCGGTGACGAGGAGATGGGCAGACCATAAGAAGCTTTTGGGGTTGGTGAGGTTGTTTCTGGTAGGTTCCGATTCGAAGATACACGATATAGGGAGGTGACATGTTAACGGAATATTAGATCGATGAAGTCCATATCTTAAAAGAAGACCGCGGTGCGACCCTCGAAGTGGTCGTCAGCAGAATGAAGACAATCGGTTCAAGGGTTCGCTTCGTCGCTCTCAGTGCCACCGTCCCAAACTCCAAGGACATAGCAATATGGCTAGGAAAAGACTGCGATAATCCAAACATCCAAGCTCACGAAGAACGTCTTGGCGAAGAATTCCGTCCCGTAAAGCTTGAGAAAGTGGTATACGGCTACCAGGCAAACTCGAATGACTTCATTTTCGACAAGTTTCTGGACCAGAAGCTATATGAAGTTATTCAAAAACATTCACAGAGGAAGCCTGTGATGGTGTTTTGTGCTACTAGGAATATATGTGTGTCAACGGCGAAGATATTGGCAGAAAAGTGGAATAATGCTGGTGGGAGAGAGAGGCCGTGGCCTGCACCGCTTACAAACTTTTCATTGAGAGATAAGGATTTACAACGTAAGGGTCCCAGCCACTTCAGACCACTTAACAGTTTTGCAGTTTCTAATGTGGAATTTAGTAACTGGAAATGCTGGCGTGGCCTTTCATCACGCCGGTCTTGAGGTAACAGATCGAAATCTAATCGAGAAGCTATTTCTCGAGGGGCACATATCCGTGATATGCTGCACTTCGACTCTGGCCGTTGGTGTTAACCTGCCGACGCATTTGGTCGTTATAAAGAATACGGTTAGCTGGCAAGGGTGCCAAATGCGTGAATACCTAGATCTTGAGGTAATGCAAATGGTTGGTCGAGCTGGACGGCCACAATTCGACACGACAGGCGTGGCCGTTATTATGACGAAAAGAGAAAAGAAGGATAAGTATGAGCGTATGATATCTGGAACCGAGAAGTTGGAAAGCTGGTAAGTTGCAAATGTCGGCCTTCGTAAATATTTCCCATGTATACTAATGGACGTTATTCTACAGCCTTCACCTCAATCTTATTGAACACTTGGTATGTCAATCTGCAAAATACCTTCAAGTCCTATTCTATACTAAAGATGTGCTGCATAGAACGCCGAAATAGGGCTTGGAACAATCACAGACATCGAGTCAGCAAAACAATGGCTTCGATCAACATTTTTATATATACGCATGAAATCGAATCCCGCGTACTACAAATTCAAGGTTGAAAACATCGAAGCCGAGCTCGAAAGTATTATGGAGAGAGACATTGCTGCCCTCGAGGAAGCGGGGTTCGTTGAATGGCAGCAAACGAAGCTCAAATGTCTCGAGCCGGGAGATGCCATGGCGAGGTATTACATTAAATTTGGGACTATGAAGAACGTTATGGAATTAAAGGAGAAAGCGAAGGTATCTGAGGTTGTAAGTGATGGGATCTGCATTGGGACGCGTTATTCAATGAAATTATTACTGACGGTGTATCCTTATATAAGTTGACATGCCTATCCGAGGCGGAAGAGTTCAAAGAGTTTCGAATTCGATCCGGGGAGAAGGGAGTTCTAAAGGAAATCAACAACTCCCCGAGCATGAAATGGCCGATTAAAGGTGATATTAACACTCCGGCACATAAAGCCAATATCTTAATCCAGGTTCGCGGTCATACCATCCTACGACGAGTGGTCGATATCTAGCAAATGGTTCTAATACCTTATAGTTCGAAATTGGCTGCATGGAATTCCCCACAACGGAAGGCCTCCAAAAACACAGGGCAACCCTCCTCCAAGACAAATCTCTAATCTTCCAACATCTCCACCGGCTCGTAAGGTGTATTTGCGATATCAAACTCTTCCTCCGAGACTCTATCAGCTGTCGAAACGTTCTAGAACTCTCGAGATGCATAGAAGCCAAAGTCTGGGAAAATTCTCCATCGATGTTGCTTCAACTTGAAGGCCTTGGTATCGTCGGAGTAAGGAAATTTGTGAACAACGACATCAAGAGCATCGAACAACTTGATGAGTTGGAAGCACATAAGATTGAGATTATTGCGAGTCGGAATCCGCCTTATGGTGCTAAGCTTAAGCAAGACATTGCAGGAATACCAAGGTTTCGGCTTTATACGCAGGTTACAAGAGTAAGTTTTCAAGAGGCTCTTCATCTTAACGTTAAAGCCGAGTTTAATAATGGGTTGGGGGTTTACAGGTCCAAGCCAATCGAAGAGACCCAGTTAAGGTCAATTTTAGAACTGAGATCGGAGTTTTGAATGACCAGGCGCCTGCGAAGTGGCACGGGAAACTGCTTCATCTCTACTTCTTGGTTGAAAGGTCTGATGGCTACTTGGTCGACTTTCGTCGGATGCCGTAAGTAGATAGATATCGTTGTCACAGACAAGCTTTGAAGCTAACTTTTATTAGGATCTTGAAACTAGCTTCCAATAAAGATGTGATGGTTCAAGCAGAACTTACGGAACCGGGGCAAACGATTGTCTGTTACATTGCATGCGAAGAAATCGGTATGCTTCAAACGTACGGAGAACAAGTGGACCTCATAGGGTATGCTAATAGGAAAACAATAGTAAACACTTCCAAAAGTGTTAAAGTGGAGCTCGACATTCAGGATGCTCAATTCCCTCCAGCCAAGAAAGAAGGTCCTATGTCGGCCTTCCTTAAAAAGAGGGCCAATATGGCTGCTCAGGGTAAAGAACCTATTGATATCACCGGGTCGCAGAATTCAATTGTCAACAAGCCGTTTAAACTTCCAACCCAAGATATCAGCAAAGCATCTAGAAACGAGACCGATGAATTCGAGGATGCTGAGTTCGAGAAAGAGCTCATAGAATGTACGGGATATCTTGAGCCTTTCACGAAGTACGAAGATCTAACATATTATTTCGTATAGTGGATGCCACTGGCGAGGATGCGGTTGTATATGCGCGACCCAAATCTGTACAGCCACCGGCATGGACACCAATTAACAATCAGGAATCTCCATCGTTTTCTTTAAACCATGGTTCAGAAGATGACCTTCAGCCCACCCAAACGGAGGAAGAGGAGCCTGAGGAATCGACTGAACCGAAACAACGATCTGACGGCAAATGGGACTGCAATCACCGATGTGCTGATAAATCTGTTTGCAGACATCTCTGTTGTAGGGAAGGACTAGATAAGAAACCAAAACCGAAGAAGAAAGCAGCTCCCAAAACCAACAGTACTACAAAGCGCCCCGGTTCGACACACCCATCCCTTGCGGCGAAAAATACCGAAGTAACAAGTAAAGCCAAGCCCTCCCAGAAACAAATCACCAAAGAACTCCCACAGACGAAAGCCTCCTACGGTCATCCTCGAAAACGAGTATCTGATCTCGTTAGCGCTGCGGCAGCGAATACCTCAACCACATTTATAGATCTTTCGAAAGACGACGATGAACCTTCTCCTTCATTCAAAGGGAATGGGGCGGATTCGGTCCGAAAGCTAAACGAACTCCATTCCAAATGCCAAACAAATAAGTCCATCAGGATACCCAAACTTTCAAAACCGACGTATTCCTACGGTACGGCCGAGAAATCGTCAGCCTCGCAAAAGAAATCAACGATATCGGATGAACTTGAGGAACTTTTGGCGGATGACGAGGATTTCCCAACGCTTTCAGAGCTTATGGAAGAATCATGGGGGAAAAGTGATTCTAGAAGGAAGAATAAAGAAGGGGAGACTGGGGAAGATGAATTGTATGGGCTAGATGATAGTTTACTGGATAGTCTTGATGTGTATGCTGTGGGTGGGTTGGATAAGAGTTTGCAAGAGGATAAAAATGACGAAATGTCGATATTCGATATCCCAGAGAATACGCCGCCGAAGGCAGATATGCGAAAGAAACGGAAATTGGCGAACTTGAAGAGCCCGGAAATCGATGAAAAGGATGATAACTCGGAGGGTATGCCCGGTGATGAATTGCATGTTCCTGTTGGAGGAGCTGGTGTGCTAGAGATCTCTTCAGGTACGTCGGTTACGAGATCCCTCCCATTTATGATATCAAATGCTGACCGAATTCATGCAGAATCGCTACCATCCTCACCTCCACCACCTAAGAAACGAACGCAAGAGGAATATATCCCCGCGACGCCACATAAACCAATCAAAAAAGTTAGGTTCGTCGATGAAGTTCTGCAAGATATTTCAACTAGGCCTTCGAGCAAACAGAATTCCAACCCCATTTTCATTACGACGTCGGAATCCAATGTGGATGCTAGCAGTGATAAAGGGGATCCTGAGGATGGGACTGATACCCCGGATACTTCGATATCAGTACCATCCCAACGACGAACAGATGAAGAGAAAGAGAATGAACTTGAACAAGAAATTATGGATTTTTTGGGAGATTGCGTGGTTTTTGTTTGACCTTCTTGTTTTAATCCTTTAAAGATTGTGTGTGACTTTTGGGGCATTGCGATTGATGAATTGGATGTTTTGTTCCTTTGTTCCCTTTTTTACTCGTTCTTTGCGAGATGGTGAAAGTTAGATTTACCAAAATCTGTATTTACACACTTTGACCTAATTCCTCTAAACTGTACCTCTCCCATGGAGTTTCTGCAGAAGAGCAAAATGGGACCCTTCAGTTAAATCCCATCTAAATTCATTCGAATTCATTCCCAACTCTGGTCTTGTAGTATATCCCAACCCCAGATATTAGAGACTGGTACAAGACTAAGACTGGTCAAATTCCAACATTAGATCTGTGTTGCTGACCTGAACATTTCCAACATTGACAACGCCAAAACTCTGTTGCATCCCTCCAATTTTCATACTCTCAATTCCGTCGACAACCATGAACTCTTCGGCCACCCAAATGCTCCGAAGGTGTCATCGATGCTTTCAAATACCCACCTTGCCCAAAATATGTAACTTCTCTACTAAACCGTTGGTGTTATATCCGCGAGTCCGCTCCTCAATGCGGACGCATGCGCCACGCCAACCAGTTGACTATGAGCCACCGATGCCACCTGAAATCGAGCCACCACAACCAGACCAATGGATTGACTACAGTCCAGACCATTCCTCTGGGGCGAATCGGAGACCTAAATCTGCGCTCGATGACCTAGAGGAACCATTTCCAGAACCAAAACCCAAAAAGTCCAAAAAGTCCAAAACTCCTGAACCTCCCACCCCTCCCCAAGAACCCCCAAAATCCATAAACCAAAAGTTCAAAGCTTCAAAATTTGATCTCGAAGAAGGATTTGAATTTAAACCTCCTGAGCCTACCATCTCTTCCACAGCGTATAGATGGGACGTTGGGACTCCCACTCCGGAGGAGCTTAAATACGCTGCCAGGTTCTTTGAACAATATCCTGTACGGTTTCTGTGGGGTGCTGAGGAGTTCGGGAGTATTCCTGACGGAGCTGTGCCTGAAGTTGCGTTTTTGGGGAGAAGTAATGTCGGGGTAAGATATATTATGCATTGATTTTTAGGATATATTATATGAAACTTAAGACTAACGCAAAGATGTCAATCACTAGAAATCATCAATTCTAAATGCACTAATGGCCCAAAAGGGTATGGCGAGGACATCATCGAAACCTGGGAGAACGAAGCAAATGAATGCATTTAGCGTTGGAGACGCGAGGTTGACGTTACTGGATATGCCGGGCTATGGGCATGGATCACGGGAGTCTTGGGGACGAGAGATTATGGAGTATTTGAGATCGAGAAAACAGTACGTGGTTCCCAACGTTTTTTAGACGAATCCTGACTTGTTGATGCCGTACTAACTTTGAAAATGTTTGTGCTTAAAGGTTTCGAAGGGCGTTTCTGTTGATCGATCCGATTCACGGGTTTAAAGAGGTGGATATGATGATTATGGAAGCGTTCGCGGATATGGGGATACCGTATCAACTAGTTTTGTCTAAAACTGATAAACTGGATGAACCCAAGAAGAAGAAAGAAAAACTTGCGACACCACAGATCAATGAAGTATTTATGGATGTTCAGAGGGTTATGAGGGACTACGGCGGGCATGCGGGATTTGGGGAAATCCTGGCGACATCGGCCCAGCCGGTTAAGAAGGGAATTAATGATTTGAGATGGGCAATATTACGAGCTACTGGGTTATTGCCAAAGCCAAAGAAGAAGAAATCATAAACCATCTTCATCGATTGCCTTCTCGGAATTTAAATTAAGGATATCCATAACTCATTAAGAAAACGTAACCAGACGTATCTATCCGGACCATCCTTCCTGCCATAGACGCCAAAAAATAATGCCACAAGAATAATATCGTACAGTTTTTTCCAGGTTGTGATGTAATGATACAAAGCTTTACCTTTTGGTTCTCTTATTTCTCCCGGATCCGCCACCATTTAGACGGGACTGGGCGGCCAAGAAATCTTCTTCGGATGGCTCTGGTTCTGCACTGACTCTCTTTCGACCTTTCTTTGCCGCTGGTTGGCCGTACTTAGCTTCTAGGTTGTCGAAGAAATTACTAGCCCGCACTCCTCTATCCTTTTGGCGACTTCGGATTAGAGCCGCCAATGGGTGGTTTGGATCATCTTCTGGATTGCTTTCCTTCTTTTTCTTAGCAGTAACCGCCTTCTTCTTCCCGCGAGCTGAAGGCGCAGGTTCTTCGTCATCGACTTCTTCAACATCTGGTTGATTTTGATCCTTCCCGAACAGCTTGTCATAGACTCCTAGCTTCTTCGCAAGATCCATTGCCTCTTTACTTTCCTTTTCTGCATTCTTCTTCCTCGCCTGTTTGGCCTTTTTCGTTTCATTGACGTATGCTGGGTATCCTTCGACTTCGCCGGCTTTGATAGCTGCATCGATTATTTTGCGGAAACGGTCTTCGTCGGCAAGTGGGTCTGAGAGCATAACGTTTTCGAATAGTTTGTCCATATCACCTTCGACATCTTCAAAGATAGCGAGAAGGTCCTCTCGTTCCTCATCCGAGCCTGTAATTTTAATCCCAATGTAAGTTCAGTCCAATTTAAAACGACAAGACAAGACGAGCAAACGTACCCTGATATGTTTTCTTAAACTCAGTTAAAGTATCACCGGTAACAACGTCCGCCCACATTTCCTTATAGAAACTCTCCCAATCAAAGTCCTCATCGTCCACATCGTCGCCATTCAACACCTTCTCATCTGTCCTCCCCGTACGATCATATCTTGCCCGTCGTTTCTCATCACTAAGCACCGCATACGCAAACGCGATCCTTTGGAATTCGGCGTGCGCGGTATCTTTGTTCTCCGGCGCAGCTTTATCGGGATGTGTCTTTAGCGCGAGTTTGCGGTATGCAGTGCGGATCTCGGCATCTGTAGCGGTTTTGGGGACCGAAAGGGTTTCATACGGGTTTATATCGGTAGGAGGGGCGTCGATGGCAATATCTTCGGACGGCATTGTGGGAGATTTGGCGGTAATGCTATTGGTAATACGTTTCGATGGTTGGTAGTAAGGAAGAGAGCTTCGAAGCTTGAGCTCGAGAACGAGCTGGTTTTGGTGTTGTTTGGATCAGCGACGCGTTTTCTGGAAGGCTAATCACTTATCCAGAAAGGGAAGGGATCTTCGAGGTTTGTCAAACGGCAACACATTCTGGAAACCACGTTCCCAACGCAATCCATCCCAGGGATCCTGTAGTGATACGTGCTACGTGATACTGCGGTATCTCGACCCAAGGAAGACGGCATGGATCCATATGGACGAAAGGCTGAGTTGGACGGTAACTCAATCATCCGTGATACAATATTGCGCCTCAATGCATTGCATCCCGTGATAGCAGTCCTACGATGGGCAGAATCGTTCGCAATTCACGAGTCTCCACAAGGTCGACTACCGGACCATGATCGATAGTCTAATCAACCCAATTCTTCGGACTTTAAAATCGGATTAATAGCTTCATTCACGCCGTTTCAAATCCGGCAGGGTTCTCTTCCATAAACCATCGGATGTTCGTACACCGATGTTGCTATCTAGACCGGCAAACCTTCGGAGGCAACTGTGAAACTATCTCATTGCTGACATACACGGGACTTGGCAGGTGGCGGAGCAGCAGAGTATGCAAGCAACCACGGCTTGTGTAAGATATACCGGCGAACCTCGAACTCTCATTGCACACCGCTCAACGGAAGGCTAGGAACGTTGGCAACAAGCTTTTTTTTATTATTTCTCTCCGATTGTTTGAACGGAGAAGTATATACCAGGATGCCCTGAAGTTCGCCTAAATCGCCATGCATTGACATGGCCTTGTGCTGAATTTCATGATATAGTTTGCATGTGCATGTGGATGTCGGAGAAGGGGAGATCACGTCACTGTCTTTGCTCCGCCCTCTATGGCTTCTGGGTTGATAGGGTAAGGCTTGTTCTGGGACTAGTAGAGTTGAGCTCTGCCGTTGTTGGAATCCGGCTGTGGGAACTCATCGTAGTGTAGTTCGTGGTCCCAGTACATTGTGTAACTTGCGAAGCTTGACCCGGTTCCGTAAATCAGCCTCCGCAAAATTTAAAAGGGACTGAGCTTGAGCCAAGTGATTTAAGATATAAGTTTATAAAGATATCCGGGTTCCCTGCCGGATGCCATCCGTGGTACAGCATTCCCTCAGTATATAGCCTCTGGCTACTCTCTTGGAATATCGTTAATCCAACATTCCTAGATTTACCAGACCTCTCTCTACAATATTTGCCTCTCGCTAAACTTTTAGGGACCCTTTTTATCGGGACTAGCATCTTTCGTAGCTCATAATTTCTTGATGAACCGTCGCGTAACCTTCAACGTTGACGACGAGGAGACCGTCTCAAACGCTCCTATCCCCCCACCAGCTCACTCCAAGACAGCCCCTCCAACGTACATCAAATACACCCCAGGGGGCCGATTAGAATTCCTCAAGGATATAGAGGCCTACCAAGCAGCATGTCTTATCAACAAAGTCGTGGAGAGCCCTATCAACGATCCGGCCCCAGTATACAGTGCGTTTATACCAATAAATATATCTACATATAATGGTTCGAGTAGAATATATACTAACTAAATGTCCGATAGCCTTACACGATTTCGGAAACACAGGTTCACCGGAACCCTCCGGTGATAAAGAGGTCTTCCGTGCGCGATTTCAAGAAAAACTCACCAAACTCAAGGAGTTTATGCAACGCCGCGGAAAGGGAATCCTGACCAAAAAGGCGTTATCTGAGAAGGCTTCACTGCTTATCTGCGGGATGTGAGTGCATCTGATACACTTGATCCGAGTTGTATGAAACTCTGAACAAATGAAACTGATATCTCAAATTAGGATTTTGGTCGTCCTCGCTGGCCTCATGGCAGCCTGGGCCCTTCTGCTTCACCACGTTGGATTCCTCATATTCATCGGCGTTATCTGGGTGGCTACCTTGCTCAAGTTCATTTACACCGGGTGGGGGTATTATCATAAGAGGAAGATGTTGAAGGCTATTAATGTTGCTCTGGAGAGGGTGGATATGTTTGAGAAGTTAGAGGATAGGACTGTTCGAGCTATTAAAACGGGGATTGAGCATGCGGTACCTAGGAATTATTGGACGGACGCTGCTGCCGCATTGAAGGCCAATCGGACTTCGGTCTACTAGACGTCTGGGTGTCGACGTCTGTGCATAGGATTTATCAAATGGGAAGATTTCGTTGTTACGAGCTACATGTTTACGATGGAGTAGTGTCATGTATTTTTTTGAGATATCGATATCGTGATTCCAAGCTTTCAAGTTCATAGAGTAGTATCGTGCTATTAATAAGTAATAATCCCGATTTCTAAATTTTGTTTCGAAGCCCAAATGATGTCATCTAAGCAACGTGATGGTTTTTAGTCTCAACCCGGCCTCCTTCGCATTTAATCTGTGGTATTTTATCCTTGCCATATCCAGTACGGAAGTGTGCCGTAGACCCGCATGCATGAGCACCAGGCATCGCCCAATTGGCCGATTTGACCAAGCTAGATCGCACCCGCTTGGATATAGGCCGCGCAAGCTATGCTACACTAGGTAATACGCCAGCACCCGTTTCAAACCAAGATATCACTCCTACCCTCGTATCCTGTGGCCGCGTTGAGCTCGTCATCCCGAAATTACTAAACCTTTGGCCGATTTTCCCTGGGCCTGCGAACGTTATCCTTTTAAACTTCATGAAAGATGGTTTTATATAGAAAGCAAAAGTAGAGATCCGGATATCCTAAACAGCGAATCGAGTCTTAGTCCGACTTCACATCGGTACTTCTCTGCGACTGCTCGACTTGTCATCCCGAACTGGTCAATGCAAAGTCATCCGAATCGGTGAAAGGACTCAACATGACGACAGGGAACGACGACGGGACGACACAGCCCCTCTTGGCCAACACGGACAACACATCCCAGCGCTATCTCTCCACCTCAACATCGAGCTCGAGCACATCCATTATCGAACCCGAAGTCGCTGGTAGTAGTGCGTCTAGCGCCAGTGAGAGCGGGTCCAAAGATCAAGATGACACCGACGACGAAAACATCGGCTGGATGTCCCTGCCACGCAAAAAGCAGTTGATAATTCTCGCCCTCTGCCGTCTTTCAGAGCCTATCACTGCTACTTCACTGCTCTCCTACGTATACTACTTCATAAAATCTCTGCCAGATGCAGATACTCCCGAAGAAATATCCCGACGGGCAGGGGTTATGGTTGCAGCCTTTTCCATATGCCAGTTTGTAACCGGGATGATATGGGGTAGATTGAGTGACGTATACGGAAGGAAGCCGATTGTGGTGATGGGATTGTTGGGGAGCACGCTGGCGAGTTTGGGGCTGGCGTTTTCGAAAAACTTTTATTGGGCAGTGGGTATGAGAATGATATCCGGAGGGGCGAACGCAACGACTGGGGTTTTGAGGACTATTGTTGCGGAGTTGATTAGGGAGAAGAAGTATGCATGAATCCCATTTGAAATCGCTTCTTGAGACGATTTGAAAGATGCGAAGTTGAGGGAATAGTGGGATGAGGTAACTAATGACTTTTGTGATTGGTGTGCAGGTATCAGTCGAGAGCGTTTTTGATAATGCCGTAAGTGGTCCTTGTGCTCCAGATTGGGGCTGTGCTACTGTCGCTTGGGCATTGTATACTAACGAAGTTTCATAGTATGTGCATGAACATTGGCATCATAATCGGTCCGATATTAGGTGAGGAGAGATATTTCGAAATTTAATGGATACGGTTTCTAATATCCGATATTAATGTTCGGTTCTTACAGGCGGCATATTGGCCAACCCTATCGAGGCCCATCCTGGCATATTTGGACCTGGGAGTTGGCTGGGAGGTAAAGATGGCGTCGGCTGGATGAAAGAATATCCATACGCTTGTATGTTTTCTAAACCGTCCGCAGTCGTGATCAAGTTCTGATGAGCTCCCGTTAGTGCCGAATATCGTCAGTGCTGTTTTTCTGTGTTTCTCATTTCTCCTAGCCACCTTCGGATTAGAGGAGACCAACCCGTCTGGAGATATCGTTGGGAAGGTGCTCGTAAAGATTAGTGATCTCTGGGCTTGGATCAAGAGCCCGTTCAACTATTTCTTTAACCGTTCCCAGCACTATTCTCCATTACCACAAGATATCGCAGATGATATCACAGAAGCTCCTGCACAACCGTCAAGAAAGAAAGCAGTACCTCTAAGAGAAGTCCTTACCCCGGGTGTCACCTTCTGCCTTATCTGCTTCATAGTCCTCCCCCTCCACAACTCCACCTTCATGCAACTCTACCCAATTTTCCTATCTACACCACGACGGGACAACTCCCATCCTTCAACCCCTCTCTCATGGAGTGGCGGTCTCGGTCTTCCCGCCTCACAAGTCGGTTTCGGCATGGCGATAATAGGGTTCATCGGTATCACCATGCAACTCTTCATCTATCCACCTCTACAGATGCGACTCGGCACATTACGAAGTTATAAGATGAGTTTATTACTCTTCCCGATAGCTTACACTCTTACCCCATTTATATCTATCCTACCATCTAAAACTAAAGATATATCCGAACCCGCATCGGGACCGGTAGTCTGGGCCGGTATCGTTATAGCGTTGTTTCTTCAAGTTACGGGTAGAACGTTTTCATCGCCGGGAAATGTTATTTTGTTGATAAACTCGGTTGATAATAGACGGGCTTTGGGGACGGTAAATGGGTTGGGTGCAAGTTTGAGCAGTTTAGCTCGGGCGATAGGGCCTTTGTCGGCGGGGTGGGGTTATGCTAGAGCGTTAGAGATAGGATGTGTAGGTGCGGTATGGTGGGGGATGGCGGTGGTCGCGCTCTTCGGAGTGTTTGTGAGTACGTATCTCACTGAGGGTACGGGATTCGCGCAGAAGGAAGAGGAGGAAGAGGAAGAAGACATAGCAAAGACAATGGCACAGAGCAGCACGGATGAGAGAAGGTAAGCTACAACTATTAGCAAGCGGATTTGTCTGGCTACTTTACTGGCGGTTTATATACGACTCGTCAGGCTCGGGGTGTGGGTAAGTGTTTAGAGTGATGATTAGATCTTAGAACGTCACCTATGAGCGTACGAGTCCTTGATTTATATACCTATTTTTAAAACTATAGAGATAAGGTCGATAAAATTATGGAAGAAAGAAAGGGGCCCTACCAAATTTAGACATTAAATACTAGTTAACGGTACTGGGACTATTACTATGAAACCTGCAATGCCATTATAAAACGTATGCTAAAATGAGAGAGGTAAATCTCCCAGAGAAAGAACGGCAGCAAAAGAAAGAAAGTCGATATAACGTTAGCGTGAGAACGTTTCATCCAAAACCTAGCCCATTCCATCTGCTCGAATACTTTCCGCTACTAAACTAAATTCTTAGGCAATCTCTTGATGGTTGGCTCTGACTTATTTTAATCCTTAGGTGGCAACGGTACAGTAAACGAAGGCCCCGGAGGAGGAGAGGTTGTGGCTTCCGGCTGTTCCATCACCTTATCAATGGTGGTATTGGTGGTTGTTGTAGCACTAGTACTGGGGTTGGTCGCCGGGACTGTTGGAGCCTCTTCTAGCACCGATTCTGCGATCCTTGCGTCTTCAGCCTCCTGTTCGAGGCGCTCCTTTTCGAGTCTAACTTCTTTCCCACGTTCTAGCATATCGATGTCAGTATTGGTTTCAAATCGAAATATAATGTAGCATCATGACTTACTCCAGCAGTACCAGAAGACGAATAGTAAGACTATGGTTTTTACATTAGTTTTTACTGGCGTATATCTTCACGGACGATTAGAGGAGCGTACCGAATAGTGCCATAGAAATGACAACGTTGGTGCCTAACGCAATGCCTGGGAAGCGGAGCTTAATGGCATTGACCACGGTCTTGAGAGTGTCGGCAACCACACCTGCATACAGTACATTAGCTTTACAATTTGGCAATGATGTGTCAGTAGATGTGACTTGCCTGGCTTCGTAACTAACTGTTTCAAAGTAGGAATACTGAAAGTTGCGGCCTGTGCAGCTAGGCCGGGGGCTAGGTTCTTGCCCTCTGTTTCCAATACCTTCTCACCTAGGCCCAAGGCACTCGGTATCTTCTTCGCCAATGACTTGATAAACCCGGGCATCTGATCGAACATCGTCTCGATCTCTTTTGACTTTGTCTCGAACAACTTCGTCAGGTCATCGTATGCTGTCGGAACACCGTTGATCATATCCTTGAGAATTTGGGTAAAGTCCTTCAGGATACCGCGAGTTTCAGCTGAAAGTGAGAATGCCCTGCCATCTTGAGCTGCAAGACTAAGAGCGTCAAGAGCATCATGTAGTTCCTTCTCTTCCGGTGTCAATTTTGCATAGTACTCTTCATCCTCCTTGCTCATCTTGCCCTTCCCCTTTTTATCTTTTGCAGCTTTACCATTCTTTTTTGGTGATCCGGGTTCCTTCCCGTTGCTTGCGCCCTCTGCCTTCGGTTCCCGCTTAAGGAATGATGGTACATGCTCTGCTAACTTTACTGTTCTGGCCCTCTCATACGTTCCCGTCGCATAACCGGATACGGTATCCTTCCAGGTCTGCTTCTTAGGTACAGCGTCGACTTCGGATGCGGCTGGGGTTGGTCCATCAGCTGGAGACCCTGAAGGCGATCCAGTTGCCGGGGTCTTAACCGAGTCATGAAGCTGAACTTCCTGGGCCTCTGGGCTGTTTACGACGCCTTCGAAGTAGTTCTCATCCTTTGGGTCAAGGACTTCCTTTGCACCGGACTCTGTAGCCTCACGGTGCTTTTTGAATTTTCGGTAGCTGAAGTATTCGAGCATCTTTGAGTAGACTTTGGTGGGGGAAGTGGGTAGGTAGGTTTGGGTGTGTTGGAGTGTCAGCTGGATGTTGGATTAAGAGAGAATATTAATATGTGCGAATATAATACCAGCTCTTGGGCTTCTTGGAGTATCGGTCCCGTGGTAAGCTTGTCTTTCTTACCGTTCGCTATGCTTCTTTTGTTCTTGTGGATATCGATCTGGCTTTGCCAGCTGCAGGTGGAATTCGGAACTGGCGATACTAGCCGTCTATGGGCTGTGAGGTGCTAATATAGCTGCGCTGGACCCACTAAGCCCTTCAGGCCAGCCCAAGCTCGTAATAGTAATCCAGGAAACCGATCCCAGAAAACTGGATCTCAAGGACTATGAAGCGCCACAGCTGTCCGAATGACACCGCGATTTCGTTGCTGTGACGTCGTTTGCATGGTCGGATTCGCAGCCACACGTCATAGTCACAAGCCACACGGGATCCCTGCGTAGTTCTACGACATCTACAACGCAAATCTGCGGGTTATATAAGACATGCATATATCTGCTCTCGAACTTTCGAAACGCTACTTACTGGATACTTTCGATAAAAAGACGCTAGCTACAGGTATGATGCTTATTTTCGAGTCTTGTAGAACTTCGTAGATGCCGTTTTGCACTACGGTGCCAGAAAAGCCCAAAGATGAGATAATCGATCTCATGAGCTCATAGTGGCATAAGTTTATGGAAAAGTCAATTGGGAAACGAGAGCTTCATTTCAAGAAGGAAAACTTTAAATTTCCGGACTTGCAAAAAATACAGCATGTCCCTCGAGCAAATCTCTTACCTATTAGCGTGATTAAGCAACAAACTGTCGGCCGCGGTGACGATGCAATGAGGCGTCATGATGCAGGAGAATTCTATGTACATGGGATCGGTATACTAGTGTACTTTACGAGACTGTGGCGTACCGACTCGTCGTTAAAGTTAAATGTCCTTGGTGCTTGTTATAAGGTTAGTGATTAAACGTGCTTGATACGATTAGTTCGAGAACAACAGAGCTCGGCGGTACTCTAGGCCTAAGGCACCACTGGTTCCTGCTTGCTATATCATGCCAAACTACACGACTCAAAACCAAACCTACCACCTCACGGCCACCGAATGCGACCTACCGGTCACTATCGAAAAATCACGGACAGCAGCACGGGCTATAGGCTGGGCTCGTAGATATCACGTCTGCTGGAAGGCACCGTATGAGGATATTGCCCGGCGATACATGATATTGCTGGACTCCCCCCGAAGCGAACAAGGCTACATTAATGCCGCCATACGGACTTTCGACGAACGCGCTATAGATGATGTGACGGCTAGATTCATCGCTGCTTTTAATATTACTGGACGGGCCGTCCGTGATTTGATGGCCACGGAAAGCTATCCCGATAATACTTGGCAGATTTTGCCTAACGCTACAGCCTCAATCACCTGGTCGCTAGAAAAACCTACCAACAGCACAAAAGGGCAGATGGAAGACTACTGCCGCATCGTTAACGCTGCACTGGATGCGTCCAACTTATACATATCGGCGAGTTTTGCTGCCATGTTATATGGCACAGTTTTGTCCGATAACCTGGGTCTAAAATCGACGATCGATAATAATCTCAACATCCTTGCATACAAGGGAGCCAACAATCCGAAACTGAGAGAGCTAGGGGATACTCTTAACAAGATTGGAGTAACCATTGACCGCGCAATTTCATACTGTAAGGTATCACCTTCTTGGCACGATATTTAACGGTGCTGATATTTGAATGGATGCTTTAGGGCTTCAAAGGAAATGTGTCCCGACCCCGGATCCCGACGAGGGCTCCCTCACCGGATCAATTGGAAATAGCTCGGTGTATGCCAGTGTTTCCGTCGTATCACTACGAAGTGCGCTTTTAGCAGAAGCGGTATGACGAAATTTGATTCATTAGCGGACTTCTTTCTAAAACTTCTGAATAGGCAAGGGTTCGTGATAGGCACCGCTGTGTACTCTCGAACAGGACACACAGATTTCAAGTGTGTCACATCATCGCATATTCAATTGGCAAAAGAATTTCCGATACTTATAAGGTAAAACCTCGCTCCACAATTTAGACACAAGTTGTATAACTAGCTGAAGTTGGAATCGCTTTTAGTTTGAATTCTGGCAATTTCTAGAGATGTTAGTGGGTAAAGAGCCGATGTTGAAAATACGAGCGTATGTAGTTGGCGACTCTGAAACCGACTCCCTTATCAACCGCCTCGAGAATTGTATTTGTCTGTCACCAGATGTATATGCTCTTTTCAAGGATGGTTGCTTCATTTTGGAACCTCTTGGGGCGGATGGGCACTCTCCGATGCTAGTGGATGTCTCAAGATTTGGCGAATCAGATGTTCCAGCCGAATATTCTGTAAGGTACACGCAGATTCCTGGGCTGATTCAACCTCTGGTGCAAAGGGGTTCTGGTATTCATCGCCTTTCCATCCATGATATCCCGGCATATACGTTAGAAGACGACCCTCTTCTCTCATCCAACCCAGTCTACAATGTAGTCCAGAAATGAGAACTACAAAATGGTGAAATTATCAGATTTCAGACGGATAATCCAGATACACATCCTCTTCCCCATCCACACCTCTTTTGGCTTCATGCTAATATCAGCCGAATTGTAAGAATGGCGGGTAGAAGTGGCGAGTATGAATATGCTACTGAAACCGGCAATGAAGCAGAAACTGGACAACTCTAGAAGGTCCTGAAGGGATGTATATCCTGGAAGGTTCCAACTAAGATTAGCTTAGCATTCAATATAGACTAAAAACTAATGGCCGAAGTTTATTACATGAATTGTCCTATTTGAGTTCCATGTTCTACCTATATGGATTGATGACGACACCCGTCTAAATTCTAGAATAAAGATTGATAGCCTCTAGTCTCGTAACCAGGATGTGGGATAGCCTCCTGGCCTTTGAGATCGTGGAGAGTGCCTTAGTCTCGCTAGTGGCTGTGCCCCGGCGTGTTGGTGTTGGATTCGAGCGTATGTTTAGCCACATTTTCATCAGCCACACATTGAAAATTGCGGCGCGCCTAAGAAAGACATGGCCGTGCGACGCCCGACAAAACTTTTCTTGAATCAATTGCTCTTTAAAGTGACCACCCGACGCTGCTAGCTAATTACTAGCTAGGATTCAAAAATGCCCGACTCTCATCAACCTGGTCGTTAAGACGTTTGCTAGTAGCTTTGGATCCGTACCTGAGGTCTGGCCCCGCCAGCCCGAATTCGAATTGATGCGCGGCCGCACAATCCTTGCTGTCGTGACAGACAGTGTTAAAAGCAAGTCCCAAGATGTTCTATCGAATTCAACTGTGACCGACAATATACTTATACTGTATAGGCATCGGAAACCGAATCATCTGCACAATGCTGCAGAATACTCACCAACCGCTTACAATCTACATGACTGGATCAAGCTACAGCCGCGAGAAATATGATACTACGTTCAGACATGATCGGCCAACTGTAATGGCCTTGCGGAGAAGTGGTTCTGAAGTCAAATTTGCAGAACTTGATCTTGAGCATTCAGGTTCTATCAAAGCATTCCGGGACCACCTTCTAGACACTTACGGAGCAAGCCATGGAGCACGGCCTTTATCGATTCTTATCAACTCTCCCGCAGCAATATTCCCCGACGCCAAAAGGTCGGTGGATAGAACATACTTCGGCTCGAAGAACGTGACCAGGCTTCTCCTTCCGATCATGAAACGCACTGGAGACAGCAGAATAGTTAATGTGTCGATTGATGGTGGCCAGGCCAGCTATTTGATCCCAAAGAAGGAGCTGGCGGATAAATTTTCACTCAAAAACCTTACGGAGAAAAGCTTGGATGATCTTATGAGAAAATATCAAGAAGATGCTGCTAGTGGGAAGGAGATTGAGGAAGGGTGGTCGAGACCTCCGGGCCCGAGGGGGGCTGGCTTTACCGCGTATAATATTCCAAAGATAGCGCTCGCGGCTCATACTTTTATACTGGCGAAGGAAAACCCAGGGTTCCTAATAAACGCCTCGGGCGGTGATTCGTGGAGATATGGGATTGAAAGGTATAAAGGCGCTCTTACGCCTACTCTTCTTGCGCTTGGAAGTTTAGACGGTGTGACAGGGGGGTTCTGGATTGGAGGACAGAGAACGGATTGGGAAAATGTTAAACGTCTCCATTCTTAAACAGTTTTGGGCCAGTTGGGTATATACCGATCTTAATCCTATTTATAAGTATTTATAGAAAGCACATACTAAAGTATATATATACATCCTACCATTAACTAGTCCCAATACGGCGTCCGCAGTATTGCCCTCCCTTCGATTACCTTTTTCCAAGAATCCCTCCAACCTAAATATTTACTTCTTTGGTCCTCATCAAGTCCCCGATTCCGCCCCACAATTAATTCAATGAAATCCTCGGGGCAATAATATTTACACGGCTCAAGCAAATAAAGCCTTTTCAAATTCTGCATCTTTAGTTCTCCCAGGATAAACCTGAAGTTTATAGACTTTGCCTCATCTGCCTCCGCGTCGCTGCTACCCCACCAGTTTGAAGGTTGCAAATCATCTCTTTTCCCAATATGCCGGATATTCATTTTTAAATCCGTCACGTTGGTAAGCGGGCATTTCGCGAACCTCCGCCACCATGCAATTGAGACATATTGCCCTAGTTCCAGAATACTGACGGTTTCCGGAGGAACAACAAAAAAGGAAGGGTGAAAGAGCATATCCCTAAGCGCAAGCCTTTGAAGTTGTTTTAAATTTGTGATTGCAGCCTGGAGCTGCTCTAGTTGAGGTAAGGTATATATTGGTGCCCCAGAATCGTAGGCATGCCACTCTCCTCCCACTCGGAGGACTTTGAGAGAAGGAGTTCTTTCCAATATTTGGGTCAGTGCCACTATCCTTTTAATTATTCCACTCGTATGGGGATAAGAAGCATCAGTGTTGAGAGTCATAGTGAGGTGGGTGATGTGTTTCAAAGGAAATTCTTCCATCGGAAATCCTCGACGATGATATCTCGAATTGCGACGATATGCAATCACCGATAACCGTGACGGCGGAACTGACTCTGAATATTCTTTCAAGGTTTTGAAAAAATTCTTTGTGTCCTCGCAGGCGTCAGCTACATAGATATAACTTTGTGGTCAGCATTAGTACTCCATCTCTATACTCCAATATCCTCGGTGTATATTCACTCAAGTACTCGTCCCAGTACACATTTACACGCCTTAGCCTCATTTCCCCAGTCGCGAGCTTATGGGACAGGATGTCTAGGAGCGGACTAAAAACGGAGGACAGGTATCGGATAGAAGAGGGTTTGAAGATTAGTTCTTTTATGTGATTGAAACCCATGGCGTCGACACCAAGCTCTTTGGTCAGTGCCATTAATTTCACCACGTCGCAACAAGTTCTCGGCCGGGCATATAGACCTGTATCGATATCTATATTCGGAGGCGTGATTTCGAGCGTACGCCAAAGGCACGGATGCCACATCATATAGGTGCTTGGAGACTTGGAGGAGTGGAAATAGATCCCTTGGACGAAGAAAGCCTATGATTTCAGAGAGAAGTTCTCGCGGTATAGTGTTGATAGAAAGAGGATCCGGACGCGGGTGTCCGTGTCCTTGTGTCTGCGTAGTCACTGGTTCGAATTCCATCATAAGGAAGAATGTTTTGACACGTAGAGTAGTGAACGGATCAATCTAGTGAGTCGAATTGACTACTCAATGTCGCAGGGTATATGTAATATACGTAACAGGATCGTAGATCTGGGGGGTTATCTATATATATATATATATCTGTCAAATTAAATTATATTATATCCTATTCTGGCAGATTGGATCGGATGTGGTATTATCAGTGCCACAGCACCAGCCTCGCATTGTGGCTTTACCGTGGCGACAGGGGTCTTCGTGTGACGTCAGGACTTCCCAGTCGCCCAATCCGACCTCACCAAGACCAGTTTCCTGCATTGGCACTTACTTCAAATCCCCAGAACACCATGGCTTTGTATTCCTTTCTAACCCCTCAATTTCTGCTCTATACCGAGTATAATCGGTATCCGCGCAAGGGCATCCACCTTACAAAATGCGGCATTCAATAGTAAGGTCTGCGCTCTTGTGCACACGACACTGCTCTCATAGCCTTCAAACACCCCAATTTGGTCGTATATTCCGTCAGCAGTCTGGGATTTCCTACCTTCGAAGGACATTTTCTTCTCACGAGAGTTTACAAGCTCGTCAACAAGTCCTCCATGCCCTAACCGCCCAGCTGACGAGCACGCCGTCTCGCCTGTTCAAACTTGTCCTCCCACTACCAGCCATTCGTGAAGAGGACAATCGAGATCGTTCGTTAACTCCCGAAGAAACTGAACACTATGAACGAAATCCACCTTCCTCGCTCTCCAAACCGTCTACATCTACAACTCATCTCGACCAAAAGCCAAAACACCTTGCGCTTCTGATTCATCCAAATCAGCCACTTTCGCATCTTGCACAGCTCATCCAATCCCAATTGCCAACTCTAAAATCAGGCCGAGTCCCTAGCGTAAACTTTTATAGGCCGTTAGATACTCCGCCTCCAAAATCTGAGGTTATTGCACCTTCCGAGGATGAGGTTGTGAGTTCCGGTGGAGAGGAGGCACCGAGGGCAGCGCAGGGAAAGGATATGGACGATGAAAAGAGCATAGTGCTTTGGTCAGGTAGCACTGAAATTGGTGATTTTGTGAGGGACGCCGCAGCTGGACACGAAGAAGAAGAGATGGGACTGCAGGGTGGCTTTGTGATTGATATTGAGGGTACACTAGACAAGAGGTACAACCTAAACCAATATCAAGAAATCAATGGGTGAGCGGCTAACCTGCGAGGATAGTGGCGTTTGGGTTTCAGTCCCGAGTTTCAATGATAGAACCCTATATCTGAGGAAGAGGTATAAAGCGATCACGAAAGAGATAGAGGGTCTGGTTGAGCTTAAAGAGGTAAAACGTCTTGTATCTAGAATCCTCGAGGATACCTAACAAGTTGGTTCTTTAGAAATGCGATAAACTAGCCCAAAAGACTGCGCAACATATGGCCCTTGGTGGGTTCGGTGCGATGATTGGTTGGTGGGGTCTAGTCTACTTTCTAACATTCAATACGTAAGCCATATCAATCCGAGCTAATTCTATCACATCGTAGAAACTGACACGAGGAACGTTTAGGTCTCTGGGATGGGGTACGTAACCTTTACCACGGGAAATTTCCATAGTATGCTAATAGCCCCTAGACTAATGCTAATATAAGAATCCGGATTATAGACACCATGGAACCGGTAACTTATCTCGCTGGTCTCTCTGGTATCATGGCAGGTTACCTTTGGTTCCTTTACCATAACCGCGAGGTCTCATACCGTTCTGTGTTGCACGCAACAATATCGCGGCGTCAATTGGCTTTATACGAGCAACATGGGTTTGATATGGAGAAATGGCAAGAGCTGCTCGACGAAGGTCGATCATTAAGACGGGAGATTAAGATGGTTGCAGAAGAGTACGGGGTTCGGTGGGATGGGAAAGCTGATTCGGAATCCTCGGGTGATGTAGGGTTTGTGAGTCATGAAAGGAAGAAGAGAGCAGCGAAAGTTGAAGAAGTATTGAAGAAGGAAGAGGAGAAGAAAGAAAACGGGAAGGAGTCATCAAAGAAAGCGGAAGGAGATGATTAGATATTAGAAGGAGTCTTCGAGACTATAGAATATGTATATGTTGCTTAAGATTCGACGCTGTAAAACGGCAGGCGTTATTTGTATTTCCGCAAATCTATCAAGCGAAATAAAGGTTTCTAGTTTCCCCCGGCCCGGCATATCCCATTATAGTGGTCTATAAAAGTGCCTTGACGTCCTCTTTCTCAGTCTCCTTTGCAAAATCTGGTCTCGGCAGCTCCGCCCCCGCGGTTGTCCTCCCATACATAATTCCACCTAACCGGCTAACTGGTTTCAACTTCCCAATATCTACGATTGAACCTTCACTGCCTTCAACCCACATATCTTCTCTGACATGGAAGTTCACACCCTGAGCAAATATTGTGACTCCAGTGGTTTTACCAGTTGCTGGTGAAACCCACGGATGGTGCGAGACAAGCTTTGCTTCGATGCTAAATGCCGATTCAGCAACCTGTGGGGGCTTAACTTTTGAGGAGGGGAGGGGAGTCAAGCCCGACAAAGTGAATTCAGAGACACCAGGAGGGGCGTTGATGGAGGTGTAGTTTGCGGCTCTAAGGAGGGCTTTTAGTCTATCCATCCTATTATGGGAAAGGAGATAACAGGGAGTTTTTAGCTTACTCTAAGAACCATTCGGAGATGACATTTATGACTAGCTCTCCGGTATCGAGAATATTTTGTAGTGTGTCCTTCTTGTTTTCCATACTACTGGAGAAGCCGATGACCCTGTGTCTCGTCAATATTTGCCTTATCTTTGGACTAGGTGATGCGTTTGAGGGCACCATACATCATAGGAGGATCATGGGCAACCATAGTAGTATATGAAAAAGGTGCCAGATTTGTTGTTTTACCATCTTTCGATATCGTTGATACGAAACCAATCTTAGCAGAAAAAAATTTAGTTCCGTGAATCTCTGTAAGTAACTCGTAGATCACGTAACTTACAAATCGAGGGGTAATCGCAGATATCATAAGTTTGTAGTTATCCCCGACCCGCCTACCTTCGGCGTAAGGGTCAATTTCGACCTTCTTTAGAGACTTCCAGGAGTCATCTGTTGCACCGCTCCCTGCACCCACAAAGTCAACCTTCGGAGCGTTTAGAAAGAATCAGAGAAATGCCATACTCACCGATTTTCCATTCTGGGTTCACGGTCTTATTCAAATGCCATTCAATATTCTCCCAATCCTCTCGTGCCGCCTCAACGGTCTTAAAATCTGGATGCCGCGACATTGTTCGTAGTTGGTTATGTGTGGTTGACAAGATGCGGGTGTGTTGGTGGTGTTGTAAATTTAAAGGTTTCCAAGCAAGCCGACGGAGGAGTGTGGGGGAAGTTAAAATGTACTTCCTTATAAGAGGTCGATAGTTTAACGACATGAGAGCGTCTGAAGGGCCTTTTAAATTCAATTGTATCGTGACTGTAGACTCCAATTATCGTCGTTCAATTGGCATTTTCGGATTACAAATCGCGCAGCTCATGCAGTGATAGACGGCTTAACCGGCGATTTTGTGGGCTTACTAAGATTAGTAGTACATCGACCCTTGCAAGAATATCAAGAAACCCAGTACCTGTCGATTAAATTCGGGATGGCTACTTAGTTTAATGGAGATATTCGCGATCACAAAAATGATACAGAACGTGGGGGGTTAAAAAGGTCAACGTGCAACTCTAAAACTCCAACAATCTGAACAATCCCAGTGATTGCGTTGGATTCCATGTGAGTTACTTCGTGAACCCTAGCGAACCATGACATCAGTTCCGAAGTGTTCCAAAGTTTTTTGTTTCGCTTCGCCCTGCCATGTATTGGTACCGAGAATGCATGTCATGCAGTTAGCCCACCCGTGGTTTCACGAAAACCACACCTTCATGGGATTGGTCCCATGGATCCACTACGTGGGGCATCTACAGGGTGCAATATTGCCGTGAAGAGCAAGACACGGGAGCTTGCTGCGACCTTCAAGGAGACCTGGTAGAGACATATGTAGGCATGGGTAAGCGGGAAGCTTGTTGAAGTGTCTATCGATAGCGGGTAGATATTGTCCGGATCAGATCTAGTATTAATGCAAGTTTCATATTTTATCGATTTCAGAGTAAATGGGATTTGGTTTCCGTGTCGCTCGAATAGACGCCTCTCTACGAAGTATATAGTACTCATACGAAGATTGCAGGAAATTTCATGTAATAACTAATTTCAAGTCTTTCCCTCGTTCCTATACGTACAGGTATCTCATCCATATATTTTCTCTTAGTAAAAAAAATACTCTTTGCCAAAACATATGTGCTCAGGTTTCAGGTACGAGAAACGACAAAGATATCATCCCAGAACCCGCCAAGCGATGGTATTCATAAAGCAAAGCAAGCAAACGAGGTATAGTATAGAATAGAACAAGCAGGCACCGAAAAACGCCGAATGGTATAAAATGCCCCAAAAATGTTGTTGATATCTGTGCAAGCGGTCGAGTTTTTAGGGGTGTGAAATAAAGCGAGATCGAAGAACAGAAAAAAACGCCCGGTATCATTTTTGGTGTCATGCTCTCCAAAAGGAAATGATAAAGATTAAAGGGAATATTTTAAGGAAATGAAAAAATTGTAGGACGATCCAGTTGTTGGGAAAACTGGGCAAGGGTTAATCGGAGCTCTTAGTTCGTAGACCCAGATGGGTTACCCATGAACATGTCAAGGCCGCCATTGCCGTCCTCACGAGTTGCCATTTCTGACAATAATGTCATCAACGGATCGGGTTCAAGTTCCGTGGGAAGTGAATCCTTTTCTTGTACAGCACCCGGGTCCGTTGAGAAGACAGCAGGGTCCATTCCGAAGTCGAAGAAGTTGTTGTACGGAGTCGAGGAGAAGAAAGAATAATTCCCGGATGGTGAGAATGTATATTTGTTCATATCATAGGAATAAGCGGTGTTGGGCATAACTGGGGAGGTAAAGTCGAAAGGAGTATTTTCGGGAATAGAAATGGCAGGAGCGCCTCGTTGTGGCCCCATTGGTGGGGGTTGTCCCGGGTAGTGGAATCCTGGGTGGCTATTTTGTAATCTTTCCCGCGTCCGCATGCGATACTGGTCTTGAGGGGAATGCTGGTTATTCAGTGGTGTAGACCCATCGGAAGCCGAAGAATGTCTGTGAATTTTCGGGCGTTTCACATGGCGAGGATGGCCATATTCGTCGACGTGGGTTATCGACGATGCAGAGCCGCCGTCCGTAGTATTCGAGGGAGAAGCATTTGGAATTTGAGGGGTGCCGACGGACGGAACAGGGGAATGGAAGATTTCTGATAATGTGGGGTCGGCGAAAAGGTCATCAGGGCTCGAAAGACTAAAGTAGAAAAGTTAGCGTCAGGAATCCTGACATTAAAACAATTTAAAGGACGAAAGCTTACTTTTCAACCGAGAAGTCATTTAAGAACTCAAAGGGAATAAAGGCGGTGTCGAATGTTACATCATCGTATCGATCGAAGAAGTCATCGAGGTACTTGATGTCTGCTGGAGACCCTTTAGACAGACGGATGTGGTTCATATATATCCGCCGTATCGTTGAGCACTAGATACCGAGTTAGCAAAGTGTTCTTGACTTGTACCAGAAATTTAAACGTTTTTCCGAATACCTGATGGTTGATGATTGCCCACTGCCGCCTCATTCGAATAAGGAACTTGATAACTCTAAGCAGGCTGTCCCTGCTACCTTCGGATAGGGAATGCCCCGTATATTGAGTGCCATGCAAATGGACTGTTGCTGCCGACGTCAGACAATAAGACATGAAAGCCGGCCATTCTATCGAAGGTGTATTTGCTGCTTGGTGCGCAAGGTCTGTTAGAGCTTTTGCATGTTGTAGGCACATGTTCGTAGCTTCTTGTTGCCACGCCTGTTGAGTCCCCGTGCCGTTGATTTCCTTGATGTCGATTGGGAGGAAGGTTCGGTACATCAGGCAGTGTATTAAGTGATAGACTGCTTTGCTTAAGTAAAAAACCGTAGCCTCACTGCCGGATGGAAAGGAGGCCCCTCCTTGGGCTTTGTTTTCGAAGTAGCCAGCCCAGACTTTTAATTCATTTCGGATCATCGATAAATTCGAGGAAGAGTGCCATGGGAAATGAGAGTCGCCCTTTACGCCACCTTGCTGGATGTAGAGAACTGTCTTGCCTAATATCCGAACAATTTCGACTAACATGGCGTTTGTATTTCGAGAGAGCGGGATACTGCCAAATTGTTGTCCGAATCCGTCTTCTGAAAACATCGATTCTTCGCTTGGTTTGCCGCTTCGAAAATGCGATTCGGAGCACGGGAGGCGCAGTTTTATTGTGCAGTCACTAATTAAGGGAGGCCTGTTCGATCCACAAACCGCAAACCGGTCCATCAAATAACAGGTCCAAAAGCATCTCCGTCGTACTTCGCGTTCAATTGGAGTTGCTGGCGAGTTCGGTGGTAGCTCTCGATGTAGCTCTAGGGCGAGGGCCATACGAATTGCGGATCCTAGCTGCATAAAGGACTTCTTTCCGTGCCCTAGAGCGAAATAGACATCGGAGAGTAAGATCAATGTTAAAAGATTGTCGACCGACGGTTCGTCTGCGTCAACTTGATTTCTAGCCAAACTGGCAAATCTTTCTGTGCATTCTGCTAAGGTTTTTCCTGCAGGAGGCAAAGTATAACTTCCAAATAATCAGCACCTTCATTCGGATGCCATGGAATTCAAGCTTCGTTTTCCCGACTCACCGAATACTAGTCGCGCAGATTGCATTGAGCAAATGTTGTGGAACAGCGCCGTCGTGTATTCTGCCTCTAAATGTCTTCTCGTGGATATAAGAATGAGGCTTCTTATTCACCCGATTGAAATATACATCTACCAGGTGGGGGACGTAGTTGGCATCCATATCCAGGCTATTTCGATGTCAGTCGCGCACATCTTGCTAACCAGAAATTTAGTCGCAAATCGGAATTTTTATAAATGTACCTGATAGGGGTAGGAGCTAGCTCCGGCATCTCCTGCTCCATGACTGCATTTTCTTCCTCATGCTTTAGCCCCGGCTCCTCCCTTGCGGGGTGCGAAGCTGTCGCAGAAGGCGGGGTGACCAGGGCTGCTGAAGCTGCATGACCATTCGCCTCGGCTGGAGCTGATTCATCCGAGGTCTTATCGTCTTCACCCGAGCCTTTTCCATCTTCCAGCCGTTTTTCTCTATTCAGCCAGTATTAATATCAATTTCTACCTTTTCTCTTTTCCCGCAGGTTTTGAAACTCACAAATGACCGATTCGCCGCAGCAAGTCCTCAAGAAGCTCGGTTTTCGGGCCACTAGTTTTTGGTTGTGTTGTTAGCCGAGTGGGCTTGACAGGGAGGCAAATGCCAGCCAGATTTATCGCGCATACCGTTTGCGGGGAACAGCATCTGAATGAAAGTGCGGAGGAGAATGTTAGCAAACCAAAACAACAGATTATTAATCCGAAATATGATGCAAAGAGGAGAGCTTACCGTAGATGCATTCACAGTGAAAAACCTCACAAGAATTGCATTTTGGTCGTGTTCTGCTGCATTTTATCTGTAGAAAGTGGTTCAAATGTCAGATAAAACGTGCGCCGTTTGACAGGAAACCCACATGGCCACTGGACTGCAGGCAGAGCGCTGCGCTGCGGCACAAGTGAGCGCTGAACAGCCAACGAACCTTTCGTTTCCGACAGGATTTGCAGTTCATGGCTTCCTTCTCTTCGCTCACCGACTTGCGGTTTGGAAGCTTTGTAATGGCGTAGACATTCCCATTTCCGTTTCCATTCGCTGGCCGGGACATTGTGACCGAACCATCGGCGATGACGCCCTCGTAACCGCCGGGTATCGACTCCAGCTTAGCACCTGCTTCTGAATCCAACTTGCGATTTTGGGGGTTCGAGGACGCTGTTGTGCGATCCTCTTCCTTTGTAGAAATTTTGTAGTTTTTCGTTTGCTGACGCTCAAAGTCGTTTAAGAAGTGAACTCGTTACCGTGATTTCGAATGCCGGTGGGGGCTAGCCTTAGTAGACAGTAATCGATAAGACGCGTGAGAATATAGAATCGATGCTTAAGTCGTGAACTTCGTCCTGAGTATCAATGGTTTTCGTCGACGTAAATTATCACCATATGCGATTCAATTCTCTATCTCAGAGAAAGGTTTCCAAGTTTCTGAACGAGCTGCCGCAGTGAAAGCTGCTGAAGAAAGCGGTGAGGGTGACCAAGATTTCGGATTGACAAGCCCGACCAGAAAATGCGCAACCGCAAAGGGGAAAAGAAAAATGTGTTCTAAACCCTTGATGCCGAATATATTGCTTGGGAGACCCGAATCCTGGAGATCAACGAGTGGAAGGGGTCACGTCGAGATTCCTGCTCCCGCGGCTATATGAGGAACGAACGGCAAGGGCTCCGACGTTTGTTACTGCTTCCAGTCCAAGGAAACGAGCGGGCAGGCAAGCCCCAAACAAAAAGAAAAGAGCCCGTGTGTACCAAACAGATGTCCAACTCGCGAAGAGGCCGGTAAGGCGTATGGTTTTGTAGGTATGACGATTTCGCCTAAAGTGACGGTTGGGATCCTGAATTCGCCTCCGATGTTGGTATTGTTATGGGAATGAAGAGGGTCTTCGCTAGTCAGGAGATTTTTCGGGGATGTTGATTTCTTGGAGGTTACATGCAACGGACTTTGGCTTCGTTCATTCGATTCAGGTCACTGAGATGGTGGTCAAAAGTTTCTTTTTTACGGTTTTCGAGGAAGAGCACCACCAGGCTTATTTCAGTAACATGCGAACGACCATGGGGATGCAGCTCGTCTCCCCGGATCTCTCGATTTTCGCAGCTTGCTAGACCACAGCGTGATGGTGTGGAGCAGAAAGCCATCTTCCTAAGCCGTTCATGGGCCGGACCTTGGAAGAAATTTTGTACAGGACCACTAAGTGGAGCCGGTGCTTTATAACGGAGCAGGGGTCTCAAGATGCTGCACTGCACTGTCTGGGGTCAACATCGAATCTAGCTCATGCATTCCATATGAGCAGCTGTGCGCAAATATGTAACCGCATCTCAGCAGGACACCGACACTCACTTCGCCTGACTCTTTCCCGTCCGCGAGCATGTACCTTTTGACGAGAGTACATAAAGATGGCGACTCGGGATTAACCGGGTTATAGCAAGCCAATGTATTGATACTGAAACACAAGCCCTCTTATGTACATATACATATGTGAGGGACGGTCGACTTAAACTGGGAAAGCTATGTCGTATTAGCACTGGTCGGAATATTCATTCTCAGTATTTGGTCTGACCGTCAATTTGTAGCCCCGAAGTCGCACGAAGAACAAGGCGTAGAACATCAGCAATCTGGGGTCTCCACTTCTGGATGCACGGATTCAAAACTTTGATCTTGGCGGGTGGTTTCTGGAGTTAGGCTTCACAGCTAAGCGCGTTTAAAGTTTTTGACCCTATTTCAGGACTGTGGGTAGCGTCGATATGGTCTGAAAATGGACGCTCGAAGTCTCAAATTGCAATCTTGTGATCTCTTGCTAACCGGGTTTGGTAGACTAGTATGCAAATGCGCCCTTCGTCGATCATATTCGACATAAGCATTATGACATAACGAAACGGATATTGCCATTGAAGGTACTTGAAAGCTTCAATTGTCAATCTTTCTTTCTTTCCTTGTGGTTCCAAAACCCTCGTCTCGAGTCTCGGAGGGAGGGTTTCCAGGCAACAATCGATACCAAAGTTGTTCTTTTTGCGAGCTATAGCCCCTCAAGATTCTTTGCAATCAGGAAGGCGGGGAGTGCGGAGCCCCAGCCTGGGGATGTGGAGATGATATGATATCTCAACGAACATAAGACGATCAGCTATTGCGTTCTCAACAGCAGAGCTATACAACGAGCGCTATTTGTCGACGGAACATACCCCGGTCCCCATGCACAAGGCTTTTTTTCTGGACAGCTGCATGCAGGGACCTAGCCCGCAATAACGGTTAAAGGCTGTGACGAACCTGGTGATAGTGTAACCGATGCATGGAGGGAGTGCATGATGAGCTTTTTGGTGGAGCTGGGGAAAAAGAGAGGTTAAAGGGAATCCCGGCCCGTGGTTCATCCACCAATGGGAGTCATGGATATTTTTGTTCCTCTTTGAGGTGAATATAAAAAAAAAACCTTTCTTTTCTAGTGCTGCTACACCAGAGATCTGAATATGTCGATGGTCACGATGACGGCCTCGAGACTTGCCGTCCCGAAAATATGTCAGATACGCCGCCCAATATGGCGATAGTGCATGAAGGCTATGAAGTTGTGACATATTGTCTGATGTACGGGTATATGTATTCGACTGGGATGACAGAATTGGTGATGGTTAATTAAGTAAGAAGCTGGGTTTCAAATTCAGAGACGGGACCGTCTTCGCACTTGATCAAAGCGCATCCCACTCCCATTGTATACAAAACTAAAGAAATATTATATATTATTCTGAAGGGAAAAGTTATCAGCAGGGTAAACGGTCTCTTTCGTATGCTCTGCGAGGTTCTTACAATCTTGAAAGGACCAACCTAAGTGTTAAAATACCTCAAAGGTTGTGTGAGAAGTTAATGTTGCGTAAAACCTTTGGCGCATATCAAGCTTTTCAGCCTAGGAGTCTCGTATCGAATGGTAAATCTTGTATTGTAGTCTGTGGTATCCCAAGAGAAATGGGTGCAAGTTGCCATGCATTGCATTGGCATGGGATGAGAAATCAGATGAATCCGTATGCTATCCTACGGTGAAAGTTAGGATCATGGCGTGGCTTGTGTGTCCGCACACATACATACAACAAAACTTGACAGCGAAATAAAACATACCTGTCGAAACTTCGGTCGAACCTTGGTTCTGAGCATTGCCAGGGTTGGTGTGCTGTGGGGTCGGTTAAAGACGCTGTTCCCTGCAGCGTCCGGGCGGCCTTATTGGTGGGAAAATAGAAACATCAGCGCCGGAACCAGCGGATTTTACCCCAGACTTGCCCAGCTCACCCAAAAGTCACCCAAAGAGGCTATCGATAGTGCAAACCAGACTGCGCAGGCCTGTCGCCGGACTGGGGTGGCCGCCATGACCCCAAAACTTTGGTCGCGAGCGAGAGGGAGGTTTTCGAGTTCCAACGTGATTCCTTCGTCGACGGCTTGATCGATGACAAGGTAATAATAGCAATCGGTATGTTTCCTCGCTTCTTTCGACTGTCTTGCCCGTCCTAACCCATATCCCCGCATGTTAGAGTCCGGATTTTATTTGCTTTGCGACGGTTTCAGGCGCTCGGTCCAGCCCTGTTAACTTCAATATCGGAACTCCGGCTGGCTTGTTCCTTGATCAAGGGCACGATCTTCCAGAACACCAACTTCAACTGCTTGGCTCTCTTCCATATCCACGTTTCTTGTGTATCGATCGCAAAAGTTCCGCCGGTATGCCCTGCGACTATTCCCAGCTGTAGACGTTAGCAGGCTGGCTCTTTTGGATTAGGGTCAACTTCCCCGGCCGTTCTATATTGATATTGCGGCAATTCGAAGCCCAAGGCCCGCCTTGGTCGTCGAAGGATTCGTCCTTATTCCGGCGTGTCCATTCCTATCCAAACTCTCAATTTATCAAATCCTCGAAAACCCCCGGCATTCACCTTCTTAGGATTTCGTCTAGGACGACAAGCCCGCAATGGCGTCGGCAAACTTATCTAGCATGGCGAGCATTCTTGCAAGTCTGCCACATGAAAATAGTATCGCAACCTTCTGCTTGTCCGGCCCTCTCGTCGACAAGCTGAAGGCAATTGCAGAGGCCGGCTTCCGAAGCGTCGACATATTCGAAGATGATTTATTACAGTATCCAGGTCCTCCGAGCGAGATCGGTGCTCTATGCAAAGAATTGGGGTTGAAGGTCTCCATGTATCAAACATTTCGAGATTTCGAGGGTACAGCTGCTCCTGAGGCATTTGAAAAGAACATGCGAAGGTATGTTAATAATATATACCACGCCCATCCGTACTGATTTTTCCGTTCGTGTTACCTATTAACTCCGGCCCTGCTTAGACTTCAACAAAAGTTCAACTTTATGGACCAAGTTGGGGCCGAGCTGCTTCTCATATGCTCCTCTTGTTCTCCCACTTCGGTGAGTACCTTCGACACCCCCTAACCTGTGACTCCGGTTATGTGCCTCATGCAATTTTCGCCCATAGTTAGCTAACCTAGAGGGGGGTGTAGATTGGTGACCGTACCAGAATTGTTCATGATTTGAGACTCGCTGCGGAACAAGCACAATTACAAAACAAACGGATCGGATACGAAGCTTTATCTTGGGCAGAACACATTGATACGTGGCAGAAATCTTGGGACGTCATCCAGGAGGTTAATCATGTAAGTGGCTTTCCCTGCCAATTCATCATCTATCGGGGTGCCCTGCTAGTGCGCGGGAGACCCACCACAGATAATTCCCTCTGCAGATACGATGATGCCACTATCTTTGGACAAAATACCCCCATCTTACCCCTCCGACGGAATATTAGTAACAATTTCAGCGGCCCGCCTATCTGACATTTGAGTAGCCTAATCTAGGTTTGGTTCTTGACACTTTCCACATATTTTCTTCTGGAGGCGACTACACCGGTCTGTCATCTGTCCCTGGTGACAAAATTTTTATGGTTCAGGTAGCGGATGCTCCAGTTCTTAACATTAGCGTTCTTGATTATTCTAGACATTGCCGTACTTTCCCCGGTCAAGGATCCTTTCCAATAGTTCCCTTCATCAGGGCTGTTGCTCAAACAGGATATCGAGGCCCACTTTCTCTCGAGATCTTGAACGACGATTTCCGTGCAGCTCCTGCGAAGGTCGTGGCCGCGGATTGTATGAGGAGTATGACATTGATGCAAGGGGATATATTTGGAGAACATCTCCTTCCTCCACTGCCCAAGCTCTTCGGTGTCGAATTTATCGAGTTTGCTATTACGGAGAGTCATCTTGCTGAGCTAGAGGACTATTTGCAAGATCTGGGGTTTCAGAAGTTTGCAAAGCATCGTTCGAAGAATGTTTTACTTTATCGCAGCGGCGGAGTTTCTATCGTGCTCAACTATGAACCCGAGTCACATGCCTCTTCATTTACATTGTTGCATGGGGATTCAGTCTGTGCGATTGCTCTTCGTGTGGATAATGTTATGAGGACGCTGCATAGAGCTGAGACTTTAGGGCTTGCCATCGTTCAGCCACTGAAACTTGGCCCTGGTGAAGCCGCCATACCAGCTGTCCGGACGCCGGACGATACTCTATTCTACTTGGTGGAAAATGACAGCTTCTGGGCACAAGACTTCCTGCCATGTCCGCCAAGCAACAATGGCGCTGCCACTCATTTTGCCGGTTACGTCCCAACCTTCGCTGGTGTCGACCATATCTCCCAGTTCCTTGATAGGTTGTCCATTGACCAGATGGTCTTGTTCTTGAGATCCACATTCGGTTTGATCAACCACGAAATCTTCCAACCTGAGGACCCCTTTGGCGCACCAGCTACAAGAGCTTTGGTATCCGGCTCTGGCTCTGCTCGTTTCCTTCTTCGGGCCCTCGATGAGAAAAACTTTAACGTTAGCAAGTTAGCTCGAGGTTCTCCTGGCTGCGTCGTCAACCACATTGCCTTCTCCACCAATGACATCTTCGAGACCGTGGACAGAATTCGACGGACTGGTCATACAAGTCACTTCCTCCGTGTCCCTTCACACTACTACGACGAACTTCACCAGCGGTATGACCTTTCTCGAGATTTCATCAAAAAACTCCGCATCCATAACGTTCTCTACGACCGCGATGAGAAGGGCGAGTACCTACACCTCTCCACCGACCAGTTCCATGACCGTTTCTTCTTCGAGATTGTACAGAGGGTCAACGGATATGATCACTTCGGCGCTGTCAATTCAAGCCTGAGGATGGTTGTTCAATCTGAAAGGAGAATGCTCAACCAAACCGTCCGCTCCCGGGTCAACTCTCCGGCCCCGTCAAGATCCGCCTCTCACGAAGGAGCTCTGCAAGTTCGCTACCGTGTCATATTAGTTCTGTTCAATACCGGTTGCGAGGAAATTGTGGATGTTGTCGCCGATGTTTTGGGCAAACCTAAAGTCATTGTTACCGCCGCTGCCGAACTTAGCCAGGTCGATGGTCACCCGGTCATTGGTGTACCTGCCTCTCTTGCAAACGGTCCGCTACGGAACGAAATCTTGCAAAGGGACCGAAGTCAAGTCTTGCTCATCAACACCTATGCTGTCGATGCAAAAGATGACGGAAACTTGCAGATGTCCGATGAGGCAGACTTTGAGTACTTGTACCCATCTCGGCGCATTTCGAGACGTGATTTGACAAGATTCCTATCTTTCATTTTGGGCCAATCGAACAAGCATGCTGAAATTTGCAAGAAATCTCGAAGCGTCTGTCTTGCTCTGACGTTCTCCGACGTTAGGATCGCACTTGCGAATCTCGACATCTTGACTGTTGGAGCAGATGGCATTGAGTTCCGTGCAGATTTGTTGAAGGAGCCAGTCGGTGGTGGAAAGTACTCCGATATACCTAGTATCAAGTATGTCGGAGAGCAGTTGATGGCGCTGAGACAGGCCACTGAATTGCCAATTGTTTTTACTTCGAGGTCTTCACGGGAAGGTGGAAGGTAAGTCCGCTCTCGACAATCTGATCCTAGTAGTACAATACTTACGAAAGCCTCTCAATAGTCTTCCTCTGGACTCCGACTACGCTGGGTTCCATTTTTACAAGAAGGCCATTCAGTGGGGCTGCGAGTATATCGACGTTGAAGTGCGAAACGACGAGGAGATCCGCTCCGATCTTGCTACCCGCAAGGGAAATACCAAGATGATTGTCTCCTACCATGATCACAGCGGCCGTTTCAAGTGGACCGGTAGTGAGATCCACAGGCGCTACCATGAAGCTCGACGACACGCGGATATTGTTAAGTTTGTCGGCTTCGCTAACAGTCTTTCCGACAACTACGACCTCGAGCATTTCCGATCCAGCGTCGAGGCTTCTTACAACCATCCATTGATTACTCTTAATGCCGGCCAAATTGGTCAGCTTTCTCGTCTCTTCAATACTTTCTTAACTACCGCTACACATCCACTCCTTCCTATCGCTGGTGCACCCGGTCAGTTGAGCGCAGCTGAGATCAATGGTGCCCTCCACATCATCGGTCAACTCCCCAAGAAGCATATCTATAGTATCGGCACCCCTCGTGCTGTCCCAATGACGCAGTTCTTCGAAAAGTGCTTCAAGGAGCTTGGCTTGCCACACAATTACTCCTGTTTGGAAAGGATATCGGAACATTCGATTTATTCTTTCAGCCAGCAACCCTACTTTGGCGGCGCTATTCTCGATCCTCCTCTCTCGTCAAAGCCAAGCTATATCCACGAATACACCAGTGCTGCTCGTGGAACCGGCATCATAGACACCATTTTTGTTCAGCGGGAAGGGAACCAGCAGACTCTTGTCGGCGACAATGCATCCGCCAAGGGGATCAAGCTCGCTTTAACACGGGAGTTCGCACCAGCAGCCTTCGACGAGAAACCAGCACTCATCGTTTCTAACAGCTTCGAAGAAGCCGCCGCCGCCATCTACGCTCTTAGGGAACTCGGTTGCGGCACTCTCTACACCGTTGGTTTCAAAATCCCGCAAACTAGCGAAGCAGCTGCAAACGCTGAGTACTGTAATTCTCAGCAAATGGTGGAGAGACTCCCCCATCCGTTCGTCATGGTGTCGGCTGTATCCGCGGAGCACGCATATGTCATTCATCCGCTGCTACGTATCATCAACGGTCATAGCCAGCCAATTCAGGGTGGGAAGATATTCTTGGACTTGAGTAACGGCCCTAAGCGTGGCGATCCTTTAGGCGTGGCTGCTGCTACTGGGTGGACTACCTTTGGAATTGCAGATGTGGCCGCTTGGACTACTGTCCGACAGTTGCAAAATTTGGTTGGCCAGAGCGTCCCGTACGACTTTGTTAGGATGGCGAGTGGACGTGGGTTGTTTTAAGTGGATTTTGGATTTTTTGAGGCTCTTTCTAGGGATATTTTATCGGGGTTCAATAAGAAATTGCCGGTGGATGGTATATATGATGTACGATAACAAATTTTTCCTTTCTCGTTTTTGGATTTTCTGTTTTATCTCTTCTATACCCTCCTTTGCTGCAGCTTTGCGCCAGCGATGCATCGGCCCTTTTCATGTTACCTTTTTGATTTATTCTATCGATTACAATTTTTTCTATACCCATGAATTATACGTACTCTACTTCTACCTATTGTACAAAATCAACTTCCTTCTTGAAGAGCTAACCTGAAAAAGTTCAGTGCAGTTGTATCGTCTTCAAGTTTGTGTACGCTAGCGTTATTTATATCTTTTTCGAGCAATAGCTTTCGAAAGGGGAATTGATGGCAACTTGATAAAGAAGCGGTGGTTAAAAAGTAAAAGTTTCTATTTCTATCTCGTATAACACAAATTATTTTATCATGGGCCTATAAGCTTAGAGAGGAAAGGAGGAACCAACGTAACAGGAATTCATGCATTAAAAGACTTTCAGGGAATTCCATTTAACCTCAATGAAACTCCAGTCAGGTGCTGTAATCTTGAAGTGTCGAAACTTTTGATGATTTTCAAAAACAAAAAAAACTGACAAAGGAAAACAAACCCTCAAGAAAGAACGCTTATCAAATCTAAGAAGATTTCGCCTTACTACGCCCTAGAACACGCATCGCAATATCAAACCATTCCATATCTTCGGGAGATATACTGCTGTCAATACTCTTCCATCGTTGTGCGGTAATGGAACGAATGCGGTTTCGAAGTATACGAATAGCAACCATTCCTTTCCAACTATCAAACACAAAGCGAATACGGTTGCCATCAATAATCATTGCACCAGCGTAGAGCTACAAGAGAGAACGGAGTATTAGTAAATATCGTAGACGAGGATAATAGGCCGAAGGGAAATACTGTACCTTAAACTCAGCATCACCGCACAGCAACGCTAGTGCAATATCATTAACCCGACTAGTTTCATACGCATCGTAGTATTTATTGCTTGATTGAAAAATATTATAGTAAGACAACCAGTCGGTACGGTTGTTCTTCCGATTCACCGAGGTAATGGCGACGTTGAGGCTCTGGTTATTCGCGATATTCTTCCACCCCTTTCCATCCCTCGAAATAATTTTCGGATAGAACCCAGCGGCAATCGTGGAGCAGACAACGTCGTCGTTTTTGCTGTTCAAATCGTACCGATCAGGAACGGTGAAGAATTGTGTTTTTCCCCGGCGCAAGTATCTGGCTCTATTGAGGCGGATGCGTTCCTCAGGCTCCAGCCGCATGATGCCACTGTCCGCGAGGGCCACGAAAAGTTGGGTTTTCATTTCCTCGATTGCGGCCAGATTTCTGGAGCTCAGATAATTCTTGTTACAGAACTCGTACTCATTAACACCTTTCGTTTCGACGGCTCGGCGCCAGCCACTGTAGGCCGAATATGTAGTAAGGAGGTCTGAATCACCGGTTTTCCAAGTAAGCCTAGTAGTCTCGGCTTGCTCACGCTTGCCGAATGGCTGAACCCATGGTGACTTAGAGGACAAGATAGCTGCGATAGTTACGCAGACATCAACGCACCCGTAGAGGGAGCCGAGCAAGAGGAGCTTGCCAAGGTACACATCGAGGGGGAGCTGTGCTAAGTGCCTGCCTAACGGCGTTAGATCCTCGTTCGGTGTTAAGGCTTTGACCTGTAAGTTAAAGGTAAGCGAGGGTTCCTCAAACATTAGTATCACTCGGTCCATACCTCTAGAAGGGAATCGATTGCTCGAGAGACGTTCTTCGGGGTAGGGGGATCAAGAGCCAATGACAATGTTTCCTCGATTCCTCCCAGCTTACAAATCTTGATCCGTAAGACAAGATCTTGAAGGGATAGTCGAAGCATTTCAGGAACTTGTTGCTCTGGGAACTATATTCGGGGAAGGTCGTTAGTATAGCTTCGTTTAATAGGTGGAAAAGATGGTCCATACATAGCTATTAAACCTCTCTTGTGTCACAAGGTGAAAGCATAATCCTTCTTGGACTCTGCCAGCTCTACCTCGTCTTTGCTTTGCATTCGCCTTGGATATGAATGTTTCGATAAGTCTCGACAATTGCTTCTTTTCATCAAATCTCATTTCTTTAGACTTGCAAGTATCGATCACACACGTGATATCTGGGATGGTGATACCCGTCTCAGCAATATTGGTGGCGAGCACGACCTTTCTCCAGCCTTCAGGGGGGAGCAGGAATGCTTGCTCTTGCTCTTCGGTTGCAATTGTTGAATGTAATGCATGGACCTCCCACCCGACCTGGAAATTAGGATCACCTAGTAGAGCGCTGTGAAGCTTTCTTATCTCGTTGAGACCAGGTAAGAAAACTAGAATCGCCTTGCTGAAAGCCACGTAGGCGGGGTTTGTAGAGATACTTGTCAAGAGCTGTACGATAAGATCGTAGTTGATGGTCCACTCATCGAATCGAGCCATAGTTTTGCGTGTCTGGAGGCTGTAGTTCTCATAGCTCGATGCGGAGGCTGGACCAGTTTCTTCGATAGCGTCAATATCAAACTCATCCATTTGGCGGCGGTTGCGACGAGCGGAGTCGTCCGAGAGAATAAACCCAGACAGCTCCACGGCGTCCTCCAAGTAATAGGTCTGTACAGGAAATGTCCTTCCTGGAATCTGGAAAACAGGTGCATTGTCCAGGTATTCCGAGAACTTGTTGGCGTCGACTGTCGCGGACATCAATATTACCTTGAGGTCTTGTCGAACCGCGAGCAATTTCTTCAGAACGAGAAGCAAAAAATCGCTTTCAATTGAGCGTTCGTGAACTTCGTCAAGAACCAAATGGGTGATCTCACGAAGATTGTTACCACGCTCGAGCATACGCATGACAATACCGGTCGTGGCATAGATCAAGCGTGTCTTGGAGGTGAATTTGCCTTCTAATCGAATAGAGTATCCGACGAGTGAGCGATTAGTACCAAGATCCGTTCCCATTTCTCCGAGCTCTTCGCACACTCTCTTTGCCAGAGAAATGGCAGAGATTCGTCTTGGCTCCGTGACAAATATACGGCATGATTCCCCAGCAGCAATGCAATCTTCAAGAATGTACGCAGGTAACTGGGTACTCTTTCCACATCCGGTCTCACCACAAACAATAGTGACTTGATTCTCACTAATTGCTTGTAGAAGTTGTTCTCTATATGCCCAGATAGGCAAACCCATCCTCCCTTGGAGCATGTAGTGATACATTGGATTTGAGACCTTTGCCTCGTATGTGCTCCGTATCTGTTGCGTCGTCATGAACTCCAAAGGCTCATAAAATATCTTCTTGCCTTCCCCGACCTCAGCTTCCGTACTAGCTTTCCATTTATCATCCGACGGTGTTGCATTCTGCATGATATCTTCTGTTGCGCTTCGCACCCACTTCAGAAGTCGCTTCTCGTACTTATCGGACTCTAGCTTCGTCTCCTCCACCAACTCTTGCCAATATCCTCTCCAGACACTATTTAGACGCAAATAGAGCTTTTCCTCAGGAAAGAGTTGATAAAGGACGAATGTAGCCAGCAAGTAGTCGGCTTGCGGTTTTGTCAGGCATGAAATATTAACCATTCTAAAGCGTGTAGTAATTGATTTTCCATCATATGATTTCAGTGTGTGGATCGAGAATAAGACGTCCGTCCTTTTTCCTCCCTCTTCGTCAGTTTCGCCGACTTCCGATGGGAAGACAGTCGGCAATGTTCCTGATAACGGCCATGTTACGTATATCTCGGACTGGAAATTCGCGTTGGTGCTTATGTCCCTGGTGGTAACTTTGGCCCCGGCGTATCGCCCGCTCACTGCCTCGTCGAGAACTTTCTTCGAGGATGGATTTGTTTCTGAAGCTTTCCCAAAATCCCGAACGAAAACCGTGGTATTTGCCAGCGGCTTGGTCTCTTCGTTTTCCGGATCTGCATTAAAGATGGTACCAAAAGCCCCAGCGTCTGTACTAGAAGCACTAGCCCTACTAGATGCCCGGCTTCTGCGTCCAAGTTTCATGCCTCCGAACCCGTTGATTATTGCCTCATCTCCGGAGTCTCCGTTCACACTACTTGGGCGGCTTCTTGAAGTTCCTCTACTACCGCTACCGGTCCGCTGTTTATTTTCACCAGTGGCAGCTTTCCTCGCTCTTGAGCGAGCGGTAGCAATCGACCGTTGCCTTTCTTCCTCCACTTCCTTCTCCCAGAGTTCAGCTGCTTGTTCTTGGTCAAACAAAGGATCCGTTTTCAGTTTCTCTACCTTGGATTTCAAGATTGAGAGCTGCTGCGAGCGCTCCTTTGTGAGGGGCACAGACTGGGAAATGCAAACTCCAGCATTTGCTTTCTTCTTCGACCTTTTGGAGGATTCCGCTGTCCAAATGCCCGTAATTCTGCTCGTCTTCCGCATGTATCTGAGATACTGTGAGACTAGTATGGCAGGGTCTAAATTCTCTTCCTCGTAGTCGCTCTCTGAAGAAATATCGTCCTCTAGAATTTCGACTGGCTCCTTCCCAAGAGATTCGGCGGCAGGCTCTGGAGATAGATCGGAAGGAAGTATATCTAGAAGCTCTTTGTTCTCAGCCTTGGACGGCGCATCGCCGGTAGCAATCTGAGAAAGCGGTTGTCCATTTTTGGGGAGTCGGGAATTCTGGTTGATGAAGCTTGGAAGTTCATCCTCAGGGTAAGAGAGAATTAGATGTTCGATAGCATCTTCGGGGGTCGAAATCCCTAGTGTAATAACTTCCTTAATATGTGACTCTTGGAAACCTAAGTCTGATAATGTGTGGTAGAGCTTCCAGATTTCGAGAGAGTATGTTGTCTCATCGGAAGCTGTTACCGTCTGCTTGGCTTCACCACTTTCCCGGAATTTTTGAAGAATGTGTTCGATATCACGCTCATCCAGCCAATCTGAAACGTTGAAAGAAGTGCACCCAGTATTCCCAGTTGCTCTCAAAGTCCGTCTGTCTCCTTCATATTTGGTAACCACTCTCCTCGCTTCTCGAAATACTTTATCGCCATTCTTTTCGAGAAACTCCTGAAGCTCGTTATCTTCGAGTTGGGCAGCATAATCCTCCGGACTAATTGTCTTATCGTTATCTGTTCCCGAGCTCTTTGCGGCGGCCTGTCTCGCCGCCTCTTCCTCTGCCGCAGCAGCCGCGGCCCTCCTTTCCTCTTCTTCGGCCACCAATCGTGCTTTCTCCTCCTCGGCCTGCTGTAGTTTGGCTTTTGAAGGCAATGATGTTGTCGCGGGCGCCCTTGCGGGGTTCGCGGGCGTCTTCCTCTTCGAATTCTTCTTTGGTGGCATCTTGAAAGGCTTTTGCAGCCAATGAGCCGGCTGCTATCGCTGTCGTTTCACCAAATGATCCTTGGAGATAGAGTAGTAGTGGAAATGATAAAAGTGGTAAAATTGTCGTGTTAAAGTATGAATCAAGGATGAAAAATCTGTTGTCTGTTTGGGATTTCTGAAAGCCGTGTGCTCTCTTCGTCCCTTAGCTTCCGATCCAAGATATAAATGTCAGAGATTAGCCCGCAAGTGTTCGAACTGTTTGCCATCGCTTCCTTGTCAAGCCGCTGCAGTGATGAGTCTTTGGTGCTATTTAGGTCCTGATTCAGGCAAGCTATGTAGCTGAGCTTATGCACATTCCCTGTTGTTTGGTAAGAGGTTCAGTTTTATGTGAGTCAAGTTGCGTTGCTGGCAGCTACAGAATACTTGATGAACAATGAGTGCGCAACACAAGCCCTTTCACAATACAACAAGGTTGGTTTTGAATGAAGCTCAGCATTACAGTGATGCATGATGGTTTTTGGTTTTGGTACAAAGCCTTTCGAAATTGTCAACCTGGGATATGCAAAAGAATACTAGCCTCGAATTCAGATACTTGGTGTAGAGACATGATGCAGACCTCTGGGATATTAAGAACCAACCATTCATTGCTTTACTTTAACCCATCTATCCGACTGAACTATTTGCCTGATGTCTGGCTTAGTCTAATTCTCTGCATTAATCGCCTTAAACAAATCGATTGGCATGCCTGTTACACTTTTAAATTTCGTCATCTTCCACCTCCATCCCAACATCACTCCCGTTCTCCTTCTTCACATCAATATTGTCCTCGTCCTCCTTAAGAACGCATAACTTCCTTTTCGTCCCCAAAGAATCCTTAAACCCCTTCAATTCTACCTTCTTACTCCGAATTGCACTATCCACTTCCCCAAGGAGATCTCTCATGAACTCCCTGGTACATTGGTTATGTGGAACATTCACAGACCCACTCTCATCCCAATAACGCCCAATTTGAACCGCTTTGATACGCTCGCTAAGTTCATACAGGGACAATGCGTCGCTTCGCTCTTTAATTGGGAAGATACCCTTGTAGTGTAGACGACGGATGAATGAGCCGTAGAGTGCGATATCACAAATAGTACAGTCATTGTACTTTTTACATCTACTTGAGTTGTTGTAGACGAGGCCGAATGTGTAGCTTTTGATAAGGTCGTTCACGGCTTTGACCATTCCGGTGCGTTTCTCTTCCCATTCTGCCATGAAATAAGCTGTTCGGGGTTCAGTACAAGTTAGCTTAGTTCACATGTTTAAAAGTGTTCGGAAACTTACAATACAACCGATCGGGAAGACAGGTCGGCCCTTCAACAACATCATCCGCCTCATCGGACTTTCTCTTTGGCTGCCAGATCATTAAATAGGTCTGATAAGCTCTTGGGAACACTTTCTCCAGATTAAAAACAAAAGACACAAAGAGTAGCATCTTCGCAATGGTAGGTTTGTCACTCCCGTGGAGTCCGTTTCCTTTGCATTCTTCTTCAATGTACTCCTCGTTCTGGGGCTGAAACCCAAACGAGTATTGGTAAAAGTCATTCCAAAAGGCTTGGCTTTCTGCCTCCTTGAGATCTGCTGCGAACTCATGTATCAACGGGTTAGCAACATCGACGCAGTCGTACTTGTCGCAGACAAGAGCCAAATGAAAAATCATCTTTAACCCCAGACGTTTAGGAACACGTTCCTTTTGGAAGTGCATGAGTCTGAAAAGTATCTCTAGTGCTTCTGGGTCGTCATCATGAAGCAAAATAGTGAGGTTTCCTTGCTCGTCATTCTCCTTCTTCCATAGCGAAGAAGGGTCAACCATTCTTGCCAGAACCGGTGATGCGAGGCGCAAAGTGGACTCAGATACACGAAAAATATGCTTCTTAGTCCCGGTAGGGCCGTTTATAGACAGACAGACTTGACAACTGTGGTTTTTGTCGATGTCGTAGTATTTGGGGGATCCCACTGCCTCGGTCCCCGAGAGTTCAGCTAGCGCGTTCCGCATCTTCTTGAATGCCATTTGTGACGACATTAACAAGGCCTCAAGGGTGAGGCCGATGGTTGTTAAGGCTATGTTTGCTGATTTATCTGTAAATCTAGGCCTATGTCTATAGTGGCACTTTGGGATTGTATAGTTGATAAAAGCTGGAGAACACTAGGCTACTTAATACGTAGAACCCATAATATGCTGGAAGGCAATAGGTTCTATATTATAGATCTGTATGATAATCTATTTCTAGAAGATATATTTGATACTTGAGTAGGCTTGTGGTGTTATCCAGCGTATACGCATTCACCCAAAAGCTTCCGACTTAGCCTCGAAGTTTCAGACAGCCATTCGCTACGACAATAGAATCGACGGTACAATGCTAGAATATTCATCATGTGGACCTAAGGCCTGACAAGAGTCAAAGGGCAAACCAAGATGGAAGATGAATACTGCAGGCTATGCACAGGATATATAAAGAAGACATGGAAAGTGTGGCGATCTCATAATACTAGTACATGGTTAAAACTTCAAGAACTACCTAACCTAACATCAATTTTTTAACAAAGGAGATTCATATCATAAGTTCGTGTCGTCATTTCGTAATCATAAAACAGAACAAAACACCAAGCCCAGAATAAAACATCATGACAAGAAACCACCGATAGACAAGAATCACAAACTAATAGTCTCACCGCGATAACTTCCTCCCGAGTTCCTCCTCTTCATAACAGTCCCTCTTCCTCTCCCAGCGGGGCCGCCTCTGGCGCCAGTGATCACTCCTCTCTTCGTGATCTTTGTCGGTGCCATATTGAAGTCCACTTCCTTCCCCTTCAACCTCGGCGAGGTACTCGCACTCTCACTCTTAACACTCTTAAAGCCCATCATCATCCCAAGGCCAATTGGTGGCGGCTTGCCCTTCACAACCTGAGTGCTCGTCTGCGTCCTCGTCCGTGTTGTCCTAATACTCACCGAGCTCAAACTCCTCGCCAACTCCTCCAACAACTCTCTCTGCTTCCTCTCTTCCTCCTCTTCATTAATCTCTCCGGCTTCAAGCTTCAAACTATTCCTCCTACTCCTCGAAGAAGAAACGATGATATCTGCCGCCGAACTCGGCCGCATGTGCATCGGAATACTCAACACCGGCGAACTTGGGAAATAAGCCGTGATCTTGGTTGGGATATATCGCTTGGCAGGTTTGATAACCTCCTCTACTCTTTCAATCTGAATAGTCGTCATCTCCAACTGCTTTCTCCCTTCCTCAACCTGGGCATCGATAGTATTCCTCCACTCCTGCTGCTCAGACGGCGTAACTACTGTCTGAGTGGTAGTCGTGGTAGTCGTGGTCAAGGTAGACATCATAACATCAGCCGATGCCGTCATGGATACTTGATGCGATACATCAATATCAACGTCCATATCCATCACCATATCCACATCGTCATCGACATCGATAATAACGGGTTCAGACGAAAACGTAGCGCCGACATCTTTCTGCCATTCTGCAACCGGTTCAAAGGTAGTTGTTGAGCTGGTCCATAAGTGGGACTCGGCTCCGGGTATAGATGTGGACGTCGGGGTCGTCGGAGATTGTGTCGAGGATACTACCGAAGTAGCAGTAGTGGCTGTTGCTGTGGTAGGTTCATTCGAAACAGATAACGACGGAGAGCTAGAAATGCTTTTGCGACTGTGTGTATGCGTATTCGATATAAAAGACCCCCGGTTAAGGAGTCATTGTAGAAGAAAAAAATATAAGGATATTATTCTTTTTACACCAAACAAAAAAAGAATTGGGCTTGATATATATATTTCTTTGAGTGTCGTCGGTCGATTTTATGGCGGGGTATTGTATATACAGACATGCTTAACAGGGATTTATTTCTGATAGCACAGAGCAAAAAACCATACGGCAAGCTGTAGATACCAAGAATGTCGACAACAAAGGGAATTAAGTAAAAGAAAAAGTTGTAATTCCTTACCTTGCAACGAAATCGTCCCAGCCGCTCTCTTCGGCGTCAAGTGCGAAAGCTGCCCAGCACATCCTCATTCTATGCGGTAGTTCTAACGGTGGCCTGCGGATGGGTTGACTGTGAACGTAGTGTTTCGGAGCGTGTATATAGAACATGTAACAACAGCTCGGTCAAATGCTAGCTGAAGTGGCAAGATATGTGATATGGATTCTTTTGATTCGATAACTTTTTTTCTCTCTTTGTATGTAAACTACAGCTAAGTTAATAATAGCGAAAAGGAAGAAAACGATAAGATACAAGTTCTAGTATCCTGAGGAGGGAAAGAAACTGCTCTGGTTTGTTAATGTCCCAACAGAAAAGCTGTCGTCCAAGTGGTCTGCAGCTGGAGTATTTAAGTGTACCATGGACCCGGTCTCGTGGTTCAAAATCCCGAAATTCTGACGTGGTCACCCACCAAAGCAAAAATACTTTATGCAGGTTTCATCACACCGCCAGAAAAAACACTAAAAACCGAAAAAACTATGGAGGAGGGGCAATTTCTGTTATTTCTTGACGGCAAATGTGAAGGGAATGAAACAAAAAGAGTCCAATGACCATCGGAGAATGCTGGGTCTCAAACGTGATTGATCAATGGGTGACTCCATAGATCTGTCATTTGTCTGCTGCTTCGCCATTATCGTCCCGTTCGGATGAGCAAACGTGGGCTCGCGGAACATCGAGAAAAGCAAGTCCAATTCCTCAGACCTAAAGTCTCCCCACAAGTTTGAAGCCCCCCATTTCCTTAGCCTCTTGATGATGCATGATGCATACATAAAAGTCTATGTACAGTCGCTCGAACGGAATCGAAGGAAATCAGTGTAACTTTAAAATGCGCAGGTGGTCACGGGGGTCGCAAAAAGGTATCTTCCTGCCAGCAAATCCCAGAATCCAATCTTATGCAAATGCAAAAGGACTCTGAGCGGAAAAAATAAAAAAACGAATGAAAGAAAAATTGGGGGAGCATGGACAGCTGGCGGGACTGCTGTACCAATGCCATCATTCCATTCCCGGCTGCAGAAAGCCCAGATGCGGGGCCAAATTTTCTCACAAGGTCGAATTCCCTGCCGCACTTGCATACAAGCTAATGTCGACTTGCAGTCGTCCATCCACACAACGCAATATCTACCACACAGAGCCACACAGAGCCTGCATATAAAGCATGGATCAAGGACCCTTTTTCCTGTAGCACCGTTTACTTCTTTCATTAACGTAATTAGACTCTCTATAGACAGCCCCGTATCTAACAGGTCCGATTTCCTTGCCCCTTCAAATCTAAGCAATTAAAAGCATAATGTAATGCATGAGCAGGCGACCTAAGCGCCCGAGAAGCAAGTACCCCATATTAACTAATAGTCCTTCAATAATAATTGCATGTGAGTTAGTCCCTCAACGATGCACCCAATCACTAAAGTAAGAATACACAATATCAACTTGAATTCCAGCCTACCTAAATCACCCCCACCTGCCACTCCATCATAATATTGACTAGCGCCACCCACCAGGTCTTTCGTTCCATAGCAGGAAGCTCTCTTTGCTTACCAAACCCCAAACGCCTCCTGAGGCGTGGCCCTTCTCCCGGCCCTGGTAAACCAGGCGGTCTCGTACCAACAGGGAGGGCCGGGCATTCTTCTGGCTGAAGGTTCTGGTCGCCTCCACAAGCATTGTTACAACCTTCTCGAACGTTGTTCCTGCAGTAACACCCCATTACATCCGTTGGCTCGTCGCTGCAAGAGTAACTGGCGACGCAGGCGGCATATGAGCCACCCGTGCAGACTTGAACTTGTGAGGAGTCGATCGGCCTCGTAGGTTTGCCGGTTTTCTGGGGAAAACAAGGACTAGAGTCAAAAGTTTCCATTGGAGATATCTCTGCAGGACTTCTAAATGGCGAACCTAGAACTGTCATTGTAATTCGAGGAGGAGGTGCAGCAGCAATCGGCAAAGGAGGAGAAAGAGGAAGCGAGGCTGCAGTCGGCTGAGGGGTGGGGGCAGGCGAGGATGAGGCTAATTCTGCAGCTGCAGGAGTATCATCCGAGTGCGGAGTGGCGGAAGCAGTAGAAGCAGTAGAAACATAACAAGGCTCTGGAGTTGGAGTGGACGCCCTGGCGACATCGTTCTTTCCAGTGCCGGTCTCGTAGTGTGGGTGGGTCTGTGCATGTGGGTGAACAATAACCACTACAGATGCTCCACGGGTGGCGGTTTCCGTCCACGAAGTAGCATAGTAATCGTCTACAGACTGGTCCCTTTTCTGGTCCGGGGAATCCCTGCCAGGCGCCTCGTGGGCGAATAAACACGAGGAAGCGAGCCCCAGCGCCAGCACAGAGATCTGCAAGAGCCTCATGGCTGCAGCTTAGCTAAGGATCGGTAGAGGCTTGTCGCGCTATCGGATTGGTGGGTCTTTATGATATATGAATGTGGTCAAAGTATAGTGCACTGTAGTGCATGCAGACGATGCAGAGACGTTGGACTTGGACTTGGACTGGGACTTGGACTGGTACTTGATGTGATGTGAAAATGATATGACTGGGTCGCATGAATGCAGTTAAGGGCTTTGCTGGCGGAACGTCCAACAGCTACTGTCAACTGTTACGAGGGGAGCATGGCATGACTACCGCGGACACGCCCTGCCATCAACAGATCCTCTCGATCGTCGCGCATGTCCAACACACATGGCCCATCATGTACATCTTTGCGTGCGGATATATACCGTGGAACTCAGAAGTATTGTAGTGTAGTATTTCAATTAGGTCTCTATAAAGGGTATATGCAAGGGCAAATGCAAATGGAGCAGAAGCTAAGTAAGCTAGAGCCAGGAGACAAGGAAGGGACATTGGAGATACAACAGGGATATTTTTTGCGACTTCAAAAGCCTGAGTCAAAAAATGCAACAGTACAAAGAACTAACTCCATATCAAGAATAATATTCCTCTGCCTTCTATCAAAAATAAGAGGAGGGGGGTAGTTAGGCGTCGAAGCGAGGCAATGCACGGGAAAGAGAAACATGAAGCTTGAAGATGCATACATAATATGTACAGACGAAAGGGGTATTAATAGGCAATATAATTATCTCTATAGTCTTATCGGCCGTTATTCGTGCGAACGAATGGAAAATCGCGGGTGCTTAATTAATCGAAGCTGACATTGAACTTCTGGCGGATCCTCTCCCCGTATCTAGAAATAAACCCGATTGATCAGTTACATGCCAAGCAACAGTATAGTAACTGCCTCTGCGAATTAGGGCTAGGTTATACTACTCACCTCTGGAAAAAGAACGGAATCGGCATCATCAGAACCGCAATACCGCCCAATAAACTGTTTCCCGGTCCAATGCCCAGAGCGTCGTACATGGGCACACCTGCCAACGGCAGCAATGCACCGACGGCAGATCTTAGAATAGTATTGGCGCCAATCGCGCTGGCAGCGTAGAACGAGAATGCGTCGACGAGATAAGTCTGAATCGGCATAAAGGCCGCCAACATTCCGAGACCGATAAAGCTGGTACCAATAATCGGGACGACCCAGTGAACATGCTTCTCCGCCGTCCAGCCGTACCTGTGTAATATACCTGTCAGAATCTCTTATCAAATAGTATCATGCACGGTGACTTATGTGAGACCCACATGAACATTCCAACCGGAATAAGCCAAGATGAATATGTAAGCATGGGAAGACGGTATTCGGGCTCTACACAAATCGGATGTCAGCAAAGTCTCCGGATAATGCTAGAATCTCAAAGAAGGAATTTGTAAAACTTACTGTCGCCGCCGTTCTTCTCCCTGAGTCGGATGTACACCTTGTCGTTCAAGATACCGAAAATGATCAATCCCAAAAATGAGCCAATACCAATGCCCAAATACGACAAGCCCACGGACCCAGTGGAGAACCCATAGATGCCCTGGAACACGAGATAGAAAGTAGTGAACAGCAGGTACAGATATCCATACACAACCGACATGTACAGCGAAAGCAGCAAGATAATTGGCGAGAATACCAACATCTTGAGCGGGCGCCAAATAGCTCGGGTGAAGACCTCCCTCGGTGGCAAGTCGCTGTGGTACATCGACTTGTACTTGTCCGTATTATTCTCGTTATTCAGCTTCCTCGCCTTGTGCCTCAACAGTGTCGGATGGTGGGTCTCGTCCAGGACAAAAGTCGAAATAATCGAAATGACTCCGAGGGCGATAGCGAGTACGTAAAAGATCCAGCGCCACCCTGCACTATCACCCAAGTAACCGCCAGCAATAGGACCGATGATAGGACCCATAAGCGGACCCATACCGTAAATCGCCATGAACTTTCCTCGCTGTTCGAATGGGATCATATCGGCAATCGATCCACCACCTAGCGTTAGGGGCGCACAACCAGCAGCTCCAGACAACAAACGGAAGGCAATCAGCATCCCAATCGAGGTCGACCGCCCACAGGCAACAGTGAAAGCCGTGAAAAGGTAATTGCATGCAATGTAGACCCATCTCCGTCCATACAACTCCGACAATGGTGCAATAATGATAGGGCCAACCGCGAATCCAAGAAGGTAGACAGACACGATAAAGGAGCTTAATGTTGTACTCCTATTACGGAAATCCATCATAACCTCTGGAATTGCTGGCGCAAACATGGACGAAGCAAGCGGAGTAATCAAAGTAATGAACGAGATGACTCCCATATTCTTCCACTTCCTACTCATAGGCCAGTTCATCGGGCTTTCGGGGTCGTCGGGGCCATTCCACTTGACAACAAATGGATCATTTTCTGCAAGCGTATCTGCATTTGACATTGAACTTCCAGGGATATCTCCTGGTGCGCCCTTTTCCAGATCGGTTTCCTTATTCGTTCGGCTCCGACTCCGTGTAAGGTTCTCAGTGTCCTCGTCGACGACTCGTCCTTCTGCATCCTCTAGCTTTCGATTCTCTGCTTCTAGCGATTTTTCCAAGGCTGTTTCTGTATGGTGTTTCTGACTCCGAGCCGACAAGTGAGACGCGACTCGGTCAAGTTCGGGTAAGGGCTCCATTGCGGGTATGCGGTTTCCCCCTGCTCTCCTAGGATCCTATCTGTACTTGTTCTTGACTATAAAATGAGTGTCTACACTTTGGGTTGTTAGTGTTGGGAAACTTCAATGGAGCAGGGGTCCATCTCTTCGTACGAAGAGCACAAAAGGGTTAAACCACGGTTGAAATCTCACGGCTACTCACATTATATGCAACAAAGTACAGATACAAAATAATATCGAATTGGAACTCCAAATGAAATCGACAATCTCGATGCTGAAAGGTATATAAGGTGAAAAGAAAAGACCAAGGAATCGCCCTGAATCATGCCCTCGGGAAGCTCTCCGAATTATATACCCTCCATCATAAATTAAAATCCGCAAAGTCCAGAGTATCACTCCAAACCGTATTTCAACAGTGAATGTGAGCAACGGTTGTGCCATAAACACTGGGGAGCCCCACTATCGTGTATCAGGCCCCTACCCATAAAAAGCATGATTCCACCAAAATTTTATGAATTAATTGGGTCTTTTGCCTGTTCTGGCGCTGGCATCACTCCTTTTGGGAGTGGTCGTCGGAACTTCCAAGTTCCGGCCAGGCACAACCTCCGTCCACCGACCCTCTCGGATCTATCCTTTCCCTCAGAAAATGTATTTCCACAAGGGAAAAAAGGCCAAAGTGCCCAAACGGAGCGGTTCCATCGATGCCAATGCCATCTATTATCTAAATTTTGCCAGTTTGGGTGCCGATTATCCGCCACCGAATCTTGAATTCATCTAGAAATGATCCCTACTTTGGCGACCTTGCAGCGCATCTCTACCAACCAAACGCTTGGGCCAAGGTGGACGAGCAAAAGCTTGTGTCCATTCCCCCCCTTTCATTTTAAGCACATCCGAGTCGTGTGGAGAGGACGGACAGTCGGAGCTTCGGATATTTCTAGATCTACAAGAGCCGGTGAGGCCCTAAAGCTTCAGACGAAACAAAATCACAATCGGGCGTAATGAAGTTCTACACAAAATCTTGAGATAGATGCAAATGATCCACCAACCGGACTTTAGACCCCTAAGACACCTATAGGCTTTTGAATATAAAACCCCTCTCCGACCTTCCAAGCCTTTTTTTCTTGACTATTTTGCAGGATAATTCTTTCGCCCGCATATCGGTCCCGGCCCGTTACTTTATCGCCCGACAATTTTCTTTTCTTTTCAAAAACATATAATGTGACTTCGTATTATGCAACATATGTCGCATTTAACATCGCCAGCGTACATTACATCGCATTACATGATGGGAGAGACAGGGATCATACCATCTGCCGACCCCCGCCGCCGTACGTATTCCTGTTCTCTCGTTCGAATTGTTCCAGAGCTCGGTCACGCCGCTTAGCTCATCGATATCGTCAGATGTTGTGCAACTATCGTATCATCCTCCCAAAGACAGGTTGGCTAGCTAGGCTGCAGAATTCGGACGTCGGCCCCGCATCCAATTAAAATTCATAGCTTTTAAGCTTTTATCCGTCAGTTTTGAGACTAGTTTTTGGAGTCTAGAAGCTATGGTCAAGTAACACAGAAGTTCTGTTGGAACCAAATCCAGACACTCGGAACTTATAGCTCCCGGCCGGACGGTGATAATAATTTATATTGAAAGCTCGTCGCCGTTTAAATTTTCACGGTACTGCAGGTCTTTGGATTATATATCGGTGTCTAAAGTTAAACTTGACTTATTGGTTCCTGTTTGTCAGGAGGATTGGTCCCGAGGCCTTGATTACTTATACATGTATCACAAAATACGAGCAACTTGTCTTGCTGTGCCAGCAAGGGAAGTATCCAACTTACTACCCCACTGGCACCTTGATCAAGTTAACTTTATGAGGCTGCAATTGATGGCAACTTGACTGTTTCAGATTTCAAAATCGTCTATAACTATGAACGAAGTGATAATCGCTGATAAAAGGAGAAATCCCAAAACTTGTTACCTAGTCAAGAAATAAAGAATCCCCAAAGAAATGACCGAAGAGACGTATTTAATGAAACAAGTAAATTGCAATCAAGAAATATATCATGAAATATATCCAAAAATCAGTAGAATAAGAAGAAAGAACCTATACACATCCAACAGCAGCATCCTCCCAACGATCTGGTATCTGACATCTTCTGCAAAGTGACACGCCCTAAAAACACCCCAACAGGCCCTGAGACTACCCTAACATCTTAAAACTACCACAGTGCAGCCACATGGACAGTCCTACTGCCCATTGCCGCTGCCATGCCATATCCCCTGGCCTCCGGAGTAACCACCGTACCCACCTCCACCGCCTCCGCCACCACTCGACGAACCCTGCGAGAGTCCATAATTATGTCCCCCCTAATTCGAAGCGAATCAGTATCGAGAAACCACTACAGCTCAGAAATACTGTCTATAACTCACCGCCCTCAAATTCCCAAGCATGGTCCTCAGCGCCGGCACATTCCCCTGCTGGCCTCCTTGCTGGCCTCCCATATGCCCTCCCATCTGCGATCCCATCTGAGACCCCCTTTGTTGCGTCTGCTGCTGCAAATAACTACTCCCTAACCCTTGTCCTCCTAGGTGGCCACCTTGCTGTTGAACCAGCGAGTGCAATCCACCAGGGAGCCCGCCTAACCCATGGTGGCCCCCAAGTCCCTGCTGCTGCGACACATGTTGACTATGCATCTGCGACTGATGATGCAACAACCCTGATTGCTGTTGTTGTTGCTGCTGCTGATGCGACTGCGGCGCATGCAGTCCGTGCCCTCCATGCCCTAATTGATGTGCAGACAACCCTCCAAGTCCCGATAGCGACCCAGCACTCCATCTATTCTCATTATACATCCCATTTCCACTTTGATGACTCGCAGCCTCCAACTCCGCTGGTCCCTGCCAACTCTGCGAATGATGGTGTCCATGTGACGATTGTTGCTGCTGTTGCTGTTGAACCGGTGGTTGCGGCTGCTGCTGTGGAGGTGCCGGTGCATAATGCTGTTGCGAATGCTGTTGTGAATGCTGCTGCCCTGAAGCCAACGAACTAGGTAACCTCGGATCCTTCTCAAACGCCGAAACCATAGCATTCAACCGTCTGAGTATATCAATTAGATCCTCCTGTATTCCCGCGAGCTTCGAATTCTGCTCCTCACGCAACCTCTTCAACTCCGGCGGCCACACCTTTCCAAGTCCAGCGGAACAAGCATTGCTAGTCTGCGACGGGGAAGTGACACCCGCTGTCTGCGCATGTTCTTCTGCAACTTGTAAAGAACATTTGGCTTCGCACATTTTGATTTGTGGTTTATTCTGGAACTCCATTGCCAGTTTCATCAACCCAAGGAGATCGCTCAGATTCTGCGTTCCATCTCTGAGTAACTCAATGATCGGCTTTGGCACCACAAAGTCCGCCTCCGAGTGATGTGCAGGCGGTAAATTCCTGTTCTTGTCATAATCGAAGAACCGTCTGAACAAGTCCGGAATAACCGACTGCGGAAACTGGAATATCACATTATTAATCCCATCAACAACTTCCTCATACTTCCGCTTGAGTCCACGGATAACATCTGTAACCACTAATTCAATAGTGTTAGAGTGTTCTTTCGCCCGTTTAAGAGAATCCTTCTTGGCAATCAACTGTCGTTCCTGTTCGTCCGCCCAGAATCTACGCTCTGCATCCTGTGCGCGAACTGTATCGCCGAACTGTAACAGCGGCGCAATCGAAACGTGAAGATAGCGTCCGTTTCTCTCTGACACCAAATTCTGCAACACATGCTCATGCTGCTCCATTGTCTCGAAGAACTTGTTGAGAAGATCAATACACTCGAGAATGAGATGGTAATCCAAAGCCGTTGTGGTCTTTGCAGAAGCAGCGGCACCGATTAACCATATCCTAACCTCTTCATACCACTTGCCACCCAAAATCTCAAGTTGGCGTTTAACATCCTTGTAACAGACTTCAACGTACTCGTTTTCGAAGAGAAGGTATGCTTTCTTCTCCATCTCGAGTTTGATCTTTGATTCACCCTTTTCGAACTCGATGTTGGCGTTTTGGAGTTCGTCAGGAGTATACCTGCGGGTGCTGTAGTACATATTCGTCTGCTGTTGGTGGAGTTGACGGCGGGATACAGCTTCGGATTCAGCGTCTCGGGCGAGGTTGATAGTCTTCTGCTCGAGATTGCGGCGAGCATCGTTGAGGTAAGTTTCGAGTGACGGGTTATTCGTTGCTGTCTCAAGGGCTGCGTAGGCTGCATGGAGAAGTGGTGGGATATCTTGTGAAGGAGAGGTCGGGCCAGCGCCAAGACCGCTGTTGCGGGTTGCGTTTCCACGGTTGAAGGTTGTAAGCAATGTCGCGAGTGTCTTTGGGTCAATTGGTCTATAGTTTCCGTTCGTTGGGACAGCGTATTGGCTGTACGATCCAAAGTCCCCGCCATCGCCCATTTCGCTATCTGCTACCACCGACATTTCATCGTCTTGTCGTCTGGCACTGGGATCAAGCTTCATAGTAGGAACAGTAACAATCGGCCGGGGCATTTGCAAAACGAGGTCGACTTTGGGTGCCTTTGCGACTTGAATGTACGTCGGTGTCGGAGACGGGGAGAGGAGATTCTCGGGCGGTGAAATGGGTCGTTTCTCATCTTCTTCAACTTCAAGATGTTTATGGGCAAGAGCCTCGGACTTCTTGGAGTGAACAGGAGATTCAAGACCTACTAACGCCATAACGATTAGCTCTCGCTCAGCAATACAAGGCCGGTTGTCATAATACATACCCTCTTTCCGAGCCAATGCTTCTTCGTCCGTAGGAGTATCATCACGATCATTGTATGTGGTTCCCGTGAGTGCTGTAACCGCCAATTAGTATACTTTGACAGCCAATTGCCTATATCGAAATGAAAACACTTACAACCATTCCCCTTTGGATTCTCATTAACAATCTTCTGCACTGCCGCACCAGCCTGTTTCTTCCTCTCCCTTTCCTCTTGGTCAATCCACTCATTCCACTTCTTCATCCTCGCATCCGTAATCTTCCTCAACTTCTCCTGCGCAGCCACAACCTCATCGTTATCCTCATAACTTGAGTAATTCTGTGAAGATCTATTATTAGCCCTCAAGAACTCCCTCAGCTTGTCAACCGAATCCCCAGCCATCGCATCGTCACAGAGGAAGAGTGCGAATTTGTGTAACGACCGGAGGTGGTCTGTTGGTAAAGTCGGGTATAGAGAGGATAGCGAGTCGAAGTAATCATCTTCCGTGTCCTTCTGGTCCATACTTTCGGTCCGTCTAAGCGAAGGATGCGAAAGGATAGGAAGTTCCGGTGTAGGACCCACGCTCGGGTTTGTATGCTGATACACATCTGGCGACATCGGATTGGCAGGCGGGGAGGTCAAAATATGTCGAGGAAGGCTATTCTGATGAGTACTAGCCTGTGAATGAGGTTGCTGCGGTGGTTGCTGCTGCTGCTGTTGATGTCCACCACCACCGCCTAGTCTACCGTGGTACGAAGATCCTGATCCAGCGCTATTGCTCGTCGGCCAGTTATGACCCTGTTGTGGCGGCGGCGGTACCTGTTGTTGTTGTTGGGAGGAGTACTGTTGATTCCTTTCCGTTGCCGCATGCATCTGAGAATGAAGATGCTGAAGGAACTGGCCAGGCCGTGGTCCCGACTGTGGATCATATGTCTGAGACAGCCGATGTTCTCTCTGAGCATGCGAAGGCAGAGGAGGTGATTGATATTCACCAACGTAGTTCCTTGCCTCCCCAAGTCCGCTGGCAGAGGAGCTTAATCCCGACTGAGACTGGTCTCGCGGTCGAGAGTGGTCGCGCGGTTCATCCTGTCGTTGGTAGGAATGATCGTCGTAAACCTGTTGGTTTTTCAGATGTGAGGAAGAAGTCGCATCCCCGCTGCTGTTGCGTTGGCGTACAGCGGGGATAGAAGTTGCCCCCGTGGAGCCCCAGTGACCACGCATTACGCTTTCTTTGGTGCTGCCGGCGAGTGACCCACTGCCCAACGATGGCATGGGCGGGGAAGTATAGTCCCTTGAGCTGCTTTGCGCAGTTATGCTCCCAAGACCCTGGGACCGCACGGGACTCTCGCCTAGGATGCCTCGTCCGATATGGGAAGGTTGGCCGGCACTGTAATTGCTCGCTCCAGATCCAGGTTTCTCGGGGAGTCGTCCTAATCGGCCTTCGATTGACTCTTGGTCCGCGCTTTGGATCCGTTTGTTGGGGCGATACTCTGCTGGTATCGGGTCCTCCTCGAAAATACTCGGTGGGCGGGGTAACTCGAGCGACGAACTAGATATCTTGACCCCGCCGACGATAATGCTACCACCGTTAGCACCGCCTAGATGTCCTCCAATGCCACCGAATCCCTTGCCTCCGTTCGCAGAACCAAGTTGAACACCACCGATGCTACCGGTCAATTTAGGACTATTCTTAGGAGGAGCACCGTGCGATTGAGTCTTGGGATATCCACCTGAGAGTCTGTTCGGGTTCAATGAACTGCTACCAGCGCTCATAACATTACCAGACTTTGTCGGGCTGAAGTGAATCTGGGCAGGATACTCTTCTCTTGAAGTGTCCTTGACAGCATTGAAAGCCTGGGCAACACCAGGTGGCATCTGGTACCTCTCGGTTGGAGGTGGGGCAGACGGTGCAGGTGGAGGCACGTTATGGAGCAATGGAAGAGGGGAATTGCCATATGATGTCCCGCTTCCAGCCGGTGACGGTGCCTCTGGCTTGCCGCCTTGAAACCTGCCATTACTCCCAGGCGCTGCAGCTGTTGATGATGTGGCAGAAGATTGTGCGCCAATAGTCTGAGGGGTAAACGGATAAGAAGATAGCTGCGAGGACGGTGACAGGATACTCGAAGCAGACGAGTGATGGTGACTAGGTTTCGAGCCCTGGCTGGGATGTTGAATCGGCTGCTGCTGCTGCTGTTGTTGCTGCTGCTGCTGCTGGACGGGACGACTAAAACCTGTTCCGAACGAGGGATGGTCTTTCTCGACATGCATCCCCCCCTGCTGGTGGTGATGGTGATGGTGCGTCGCAATCCCTTGTCGCTGCTGCTCCTGCTGCACATGCTTGGGAGGAACAGCACTGGGTGGAGCATACCCACCAGACTGTCCATCCTTCGCAGCACTTCCAGTCGTACTAGGCGGTGTCGGTCTAGCAATAACCCCAGCACTCCCCGGTTCTTTCGCACTAGCAAGCGTGGCCATCAAACTCTCGCTGGCGCCACGTGCGCTCACAGGACTCGTGCTACTGCCAAAGCTTGCATGCCGCATCCCAGTGCTCCCACCAATCCGAGCGCTGCCCCACGGTCCATTCTGCTGCTGCTGCTGTTCCTCGCGACTGTCGAGCGACACACCACCCTCATGCGATTGACTAGTCGTCCTGCTAAAAGTTGGAAAATCCGGCCGCGGTTGCCCCACCGAATATGTAGATTCATAAGACGAGGGAGCAAAAGCATTAGCATCCCTCTGCGGGTCCCCACGCTGAATAATCGACTGCGTATGAACCGATGAGAAAGAAGTTCTCGGCTGTCTATTCTGATGCATAAAAATCTCCGGAGAACTCGACTGCAGCAGCGAGGAAACGGATCCCGCTGGGGATGGTGCCGTATCTCTGTAGTGCGTAGTAGTAGGAGCTTGACTATGCGCTTGACTATGTGCCTGGCTATGCTGCGATGTTTGAGATCTTGGAGACATATCCTGCTCTAGCTGCTGTGTAACTTGTTGCGATTGTATCGCATCTACTTCAAGTTCAGGTTGTTCACGTCTCTGCTGCAGTTGGACGACCTGCTGTTGGACCATCGGTGACGGAATACTTATAAATTTAGGCTCGACGAATTCAGAAGGTGGGAATTCCTTCTGCTGCTGTTCTACATCACCCTGCGGACTCTGCTGCGCATGGTGTGGATGCGGCGGAGCCGATAATCCACTTTGTGATGGGACGGGTGTCTGGTTTTGATCCGGGTCCGGGTGGTTATGTATCTCCGTATTGGTATTATGGGAATTAGTCGCAGGTGCAACCGCAGGAGGTGGAGAAGGTGCGATGGGTAGTCTATCCTCTCTACCACTCTCATGCCCATCTTCACCTCCATGACCCGCAGATCCAAAGGAACTCCTCGACGGCTTTTGGTAATGTCCTCGCGGCTGTTCAATCTCTCTAGATTCTGTCGAAAACTCATCGTGGAAATCCTGCGCCGAGTAAGAATCCCTAGACATCCGGTCTCCGTACTCAGACGATGCGGAATTGTCATTTATACCACCGCCGCCACCACCTATTCCTCCTCCCGGCGAGCTTTCTAACGGTGAGTGATTGAGGTTATCTCCAGTATCGATTCCAGGAGACCGTCGAGATTCCTCGTCCTCCAGAGGTCCTAGGTTTCCATGCATGGTGTCCTTTACTGATGGGTGGTATAACGGGGAATCAAAGAACGAGTAAGAAGATGATGATGTCTGGGCCATTTTCGAGAAATCCGGGTTTTGTACCACGACGAATAAAAGGGAGCTGTAGACCTTGACCAGAGAGAGAGGAGGGTATCAAAAGAAACCCAGCGGAGCAGGCCCAAATAGCTAAGCTATAAAAACTGCAAGAATCAATCAAATTTAGTCATACTGCTGATAGAAACCGAGAATCAAGCAAAAACAAGATATAGCTAATAATAAGCTAAGTGGTTGGCAGTCTGCATATAAAAAGACCCTTGGGAAAAGGGAATCGGTAACGAATATCCCCACGCCACCTTTTAGCTTGTTACACCGATAATGCGCCCCCCCGCAAGGACGCAGATTACGACACCACGAGTAATTAACCCACCCCACCAAGAGTTCACTAAAACCACTAGCTCTACCTCCACCAAACCAATCGAGCTGTCATGTTGGACGGTAACTCAAAAGGACACCCCCGTTGGAGTGAGAATCGAAGGAGCCCATCTATAGCTACCTAAAATCCATAAAGCTTGACAATCATGTCATGAGGCCTTCCCACCACCATCACAAGATATCATCCTACAGCACGCCTGATTGGAGATGTCTTATATCTCATCCCACAGCAGGGAAAAGAGGGACGCTAAGATGGTCCGTGTAAAGCAGTCCCCTCCCATCTCTTCCCACACCGAATAAAAATAAAATAAAAAACAATCAAGAGGGCTTATATGCGAAAAAGGAAAAAAAATTTGTACATACCCGCTATATTTTTCCCTCGAAGAAGGTGGTCGTGCGGGAACGGTTCAACCCGCAATTGGCCTTTGTGCGTTGTCGGTACCTGATTGGGTCACCCAAGCCGGATGCAGTAGCTTGCAGCGAAGGAAAAAAATTCAGTCGAGTGGATGGGAATGCCGCAAGATGGCCTGCAGAGTGCTGCTTGCTGCAAGCTTGTGCAGAAGGGTAACAAGAATGTCCTAAAGTAAGGAGGGGCTCCTGACTCTGTTTGTTGATATCGATAGGCCTGGATTTAACGAAAAAAAGGTGGGCTGGTGGGTGTTTACTTTCGATGTCTTTCGGGATATAATGTATTTTTTTTTTTTCGTCCGGTTTTTTTTTATATCTTTGGGTTTTTTGAACAGTAAAATCCAAAAAGCTTGGGATTTAAAATATAAAAGAGGGATTATAGATTTCCGTTTGAAAAAATTGGATGGCGGTCGTTATGTTGTCGCTTCAATTGGCTGGTTGTTCGTAGGTAGATATATGCAATTGGAGTTCGATTACGTCGAAGAAGCACAGTATATGTCGTTATATGCAGCTACATGATATCTGTTAGCGATGGGCATCTCTAAGGATCTAGCTGTCAGTGCATCTACAACCCCCACCCAACCAACTACCAATTTCTTTCTGANATAAAAAAAAAAAAAAAAAAAAAAAACTTACCTTGGTCGTTAAGGATAGGAATCGTTTTTTCGCACCGCCGTCTATAGGTCGTTAAGCTTTGACGAATTATTCCCCCGAGCTCTGAAGAATGCCAGTTTACACAATTTGGTTATTTTCGCGCGCGGGTCGAGAATTCGGAAAGAGATGCAAAAATATCTGGGGTATCCTGCAAACGATGCGAAAAGATTGATAAAGACGACTTCGAGTGCGTGAGGAGGTTGATGTGTGTCCCAAGGCGGAATTAGGAGAAATGATGCCGAATGGGATTTAGTGATTATTTGAAATCGAAGAAATGAATGAGAATGAGGAATGGAATGGAATGGATATCGTTAAATAAGCGGCCGTAAAAAGTTGAAACTGGCGCGATACCTCAGGGCGGCTCTTTCAGCTTCGTAAATTGTATGTAAATTGTTCTGGTCCCGTGGCACCGGAGAATATGGATCCAACAAAACACACACTGACTACAAGTCAAATCCTTGTGAAACCAGAATTTCGAAAGAAGAGGCCGTTAAGTTTCAGGAAGTTCCAGGGACTGGGTATGGCGGAATTCTGAGAGCTAGACGCGGTCGGGAATATCGTCCGTGAGCTCCCTTATCTATATCCTCTTGCCAAGTTGGATTCTAGATTCTTGCGGATAAGTCAGCTAAACAAGTTCTGGGTCAGTTAAGCGGAACGGAATGATACAGATCAAACGGAAGCCGCCCACAAAAAAAAGAGAAAGTGCGGGAATCGCGGCGTCAATGGGATATAGACGGGTAGGCGGAGAAGTCTCTTACCTTCGTAGAACCTATCGCGGGAAAGATGTCGTCGCTGGAGTCGACACGATAACTCTGGAATTGAATCACAGGTAGCTTCGCAAAAGAAGAAGAACCCTGGATATTACCGTCGATCAGGGTTTCCGCTGTGAGGAAGCTGGAAAAAACACACAGGCGGTGAATTCGAAGGGAAGGACTGGCTGAGTAAAGAAAAGATGAAAAAGTCTTCGGCTGGTCAGCTGTCGAAGAGCTTACTCCTCCCTATTTGACGGCTTTCCCCCGTTCAGGAGCACGACCGTGTGTGAGGAAAGGTGGAGATGAAATGAGAGGTGGTGGTTGGGCGAGTAGCGCCTGTGAGAGAGAGGTGAGTGATAAAAATCACCAGTGCAGTAAAGCTGTCGAACAACAGAGCACAGAAAGGGCCCCTAGTTAGTTGCTAGTAGTTATTAATATTTTGACTAAGAGCTAGCTGCTTCGGGGCCTCGTTCGTCTCTGTTGAGTGGCCGGATGGCTTGGGAAAATGCCCCGAATCCCAAGGAAAGGGTTCTCTCGCACAAAGACAACAGCTAGACTTCAAAATTCCAACCGGGCAGGAAGTGGAAACCAAAAGACAGATACTTGGAGATAGGTATGTATAGAGCGGCGTCGACTTACTTTCCTCTCGCCTGTCAAGCCCCCGCTGTCTGCGACTTAACCGCCTCGAGACCCAATTGGCTGAATGCGGGAGGCGAATATCTAATCAGAGTGATGAGAAGGGAAAGAAGAGCAGGAAGAAACGAGGGAAAGGGCAAGAATAGCTGCGAATAGAATAGCTATTCTCTTCGACTCTGCTATCGACTAGCTCCTCTGCACCCTGCGGCATGGGTTCTTAGCTACATGTATGTATGTCTCTGTATCATGTCTGTACACCCGCAGAGATGATATGATACACTACTCTGTAGAAGACACACCGAGGGGAGGCATTTCTCTGCTGTGAGCTGGCCGCCAAGGGTTGCTTCACCATCGAAGCTGTTCCCTGAGAGTCAATGTCCAGTCAAACCCGCTTGGACTATACCCCTCGCAGACTAGGTTGGCGCTGGACAAACAGCTAACAATGGCGTTTCATGTCGAGGGAAGGCTCTCGAAACATGGACATCTTTGCGTGAGTCGAAAGCCATCGGGTGTGGGGCAATGCAATATCGCGGCGCTCTTCGATCCAATTGTTTGCATGACCTTACGAATTGCTCGAAGGTTGAGGTACTCGCTGTTCCTCCTTCCCGATAGGCGTGGGGGATGTATATATACCTCATACAAAAACGAGGATATCGACAGGGGATAGAAGCACGTGAAGGCCGTCGGGGAAATATTCAAAAACCCCAAGTTCTTACCATATAGCATCACCAATTAATACATATACTTGTAACCGAGCTCAAGGATATTGTAGATGCGGCCAGACATGTAAGCTCGACGGAGTAATATGGATATAAAAGAGACGCAGTAAATCTGAAACCTACATCAAATCTCAGCCAGATAACTGCATTTCAGCCCAACGTTGGCTTCCATAGAACCCCTCCCTCGCTAGCTCTATTCCTGGGACCAATTCCAACTTCTTCCAGTAGATGCTTAAAGCTGACCGTCCCATCGTTTATGCAAAGCAGCCATGACGGCAGATTCAAAATGTTTCAGAGGGAAGGTAAGATCCAAGCTAATGCGCATGTCAGCTGGCTAGCTAGGACGCGACAGGACAGATCGACTTCCAGCCGACTTTCGAGAACATGTTATAACGTGTAAACACGGTTCTTCCTGGGTTCTATTATCTTGGTATTCCCCCTGAGCTAATCAATCGGCTGCGACATTGCATGGACATGATGCGGGTGTCGATCCAATTGGAAGGTATCTATCTAGATGCGACACTGGCCTTCCATGCAGTCAAAGCCACTCCAACGTCCGCGATTCACAGAACCGGTCTACTTATGTAAACTGCTGCAAAAAGTCACTACGTTTGAAGGCACAGAGAGGTTGGACCGAGTTACCCCAGTCAGGTATTAGTTCATTAAGCCATCAATGATGCTTTGTATCTCCCCTATCCTCGAATTATGAAAGTAGACAAGCAAAGGCGACTCCGAGTGAAAAAAAGCCAGTCAGCCGGCCACAATATAGTATCCGACTGCTCGGAACTACCCATTCTCCCCTCTTCCATATATCCTCCCTATTAAACAAAAGTAGAAGCAAAAACAAAAGCAGTTATGAACAGGCTCAGTAACAGAGAGTTAAAAGAAGGGAAAAGGGAAAAATTCCAGGTTATCCTGTGAATAGCGCACCCAAGGAGACAAAATAGACTGCCACAATTCATTGTATTTTCATAGTTCTTTTTCCATATTTTTTTTGTTTCCCTTTTTTGTTTTCAATGCTCCTTCGCCCATCATCACCGCCGCTATCAATTATCTATTCTGTTGTGTAGTATTAATCCCATCATCCTGACGCAAAAACCAGTAATTATCTCGAGAGGTGCCATCGCAATCGTATATCTTTTTGTCCAAGTAATTTGACCAAAATGAAGAATCGCTTATACGGCAGAGTGGGCACGCTCAGAGCGCTTCTTGGAGATGATCTTGTGGACGTAGATGGAGCCGACAAGAAGAGCGACGGCGCCGATGAGGGCGAAGACGACGATTGGGCCGGGTGGAAGCATTTTGAGATCGAGTTAGGAAGCTCTTGAGTCTTCTCGTGGAGAATATGTTAGTCAATTGCCACGCCATCAAAGTCAATTGCGATTGTTTCGTGTGAAATTTCAACACTTTTGCACCGCTTTGGCGCCCGTTCGGTTCCGGACGGCGGCGTATCTCCAGGTCGGGCCGGATAGGAAATCGGCTGATAGGCTTTTCGATACCCATCACGGCAAACGAGACCATTGGCCGAAAGAAACCCGTTGTCATTATCGTCACCGAAGTCTTCAATTTATCGGAGAGTAAATTGAATCGGGAGTACGAACGGAGACCAGTGCAGAGCCAATACTGCGTCGCAGAGGCTGTCGGCAGTGAAGGAATGCGCCGTTTAAGAACGTTTCCCCAGGTTCGCAGTATGCAATGCACGATGACCGAGGGACGTACATGTATGAGTACCCATGCAATGGTGAAAACGAACCGGCGGCAATAAAATGCAATAAAAATTACGTTTAAAAATTGCAAAGAAAGAAAAAAAAAAACTTACACTGAGGATTGGAGGTTTTCTTTGGAGGTACTTCCTGACTAAGCAGCGGAGAGCAAAGTACAGCGAAGAACGGAAGAAGGCTCGATCGAACGTGAAAGTTGACGGACGAGAGCGAAGACAATTACTTCTTGGAAGAGAAAAAGTAACTGTAATTGATAGGATATGGAGGTTGAGGAGGAGGAGGATGAAGAGATGATGGAGGTATGAAGAGGGAATTTCCAGGAAGGGATTTTTGAACTGAGACGGGGAAGAGAGAAGAGAAGAGCCAGGAAATGCAGATGGCGGGTACGGAAGTTTTTAAGTCTTTGACGACCCCAAAGACCCCCAACCAAGTCCTCGAAGGAATGGCAAAAACAGGGCAGTTCTTCGGGCGGTGAAGCCAGCAGGCAGGCAGTTCTCAGAGGAGCGCAGGGCGTCGGCTTAGCATTGGGTTAGCTGTTGTTAGTCGCCGGTACAGATTTCCCCCATTTTGCGTGGCCTCGAAGTGCATCTCCGCTGTGATTGGCATTACACATCGCTTTTGCGCGAAATACCTGCCTGCAAAACTGCCCACGAGACCCGAGCTGTGAGTCCTGCGGGAATACATACATGTGCAGTGTGGAGCGGGCATTGAGCACATGAACTTGTAGAAACTCCTCCTTCTTTCAGGCTTCAAGATCAGTGGATTTAATCAAACTCTGTCTAATTGCTCGCATGAACCTGCACCGCCCAACTTCTTGTCATCTCTCGGTCCGTTGAACACAGCAGTTGAACCCTCAGCCCAGCCTCTGTCAAGATACTCGGCAGAGGCTCGTCGATGACGCGCTAGCTTGGCTGTCTTGACCGCCCCGGTCGTTGGCTAAGCTTTCCACCGGTCTGGGCATATCTGCACCCCACGCGCTAAAAACCTTGAGCGACTTTCTATCCTTCCTGGTCCGGACTTCGGCACGTTTACCACTTTCACGATAATGCAATGGAGCTCTTCGGGTCGGCAGCTAGCTCGGTAACTTACTAAGGGTAGTAACTTCAAGTTTCATGTCTTAAAAAGGCCCGTTAATATCCATTGTTGCGGTTGTAATCGATTATACATTAGCCAGCTCCGTAAATGTTAAAGATGCAAAACCACCCCTCAAGTCTTTAAGTTTATCGCTTTATAAGAAAAAATGAAATGGAAAGAACACCACAACGCCCGCTATCGCGATATGCTTCCAGAAAAATCATACACCCGCATCGCGATATAATGCAAAGGAAGGTATGGTACTATGTGTGAAAGGTGATAGGCCTAGGAGGCCGGTGGTGGTGCCTTGTACGGCTCAAATCCATCACCGCAACAGCTTCCCCATCGAATCTGTTCAGCCAATATCAATCCCAACGGCACGACCAGCATCTCATCCAGAACCCTCTTTCCTTCTTCTCCTTGAGCCCACGGCAATCCGTCTACAACTTGTCTCCTCCGATTCGCACAAACTGTCAGCTCAGAACATTTTCCGAATCTCGTCATATCAGTCTGCAAGACCGGATATCCTTCTCCAACTATACTCCTAGCTCCGGGATCCGTATTCTCGAGTAACTTCGAATCAGGTCCCCAAGGACAATTTTCTGTCGAAATCGCAATAGTCCTCCACGACCTCTTCACATCGGGTATCAAAGCCATCTCATCCAATCGTAGCCCTGACTGATCATCCAGGTACGGGAATCTCCCGTTAACCGTCTGATTCTGGCCAGTACCAGAATCCGTAAGAATAACCGTATAATTCCCCCCTCTTTCTCTCCTCACATCCGGCAAGCTCTTCCACCCTGACTTCTCCCATACCGTCTCCATGTACGGAAACCTAAAAGTCACCTCAGCCACATACACGCCTCCTTCCTTGGGTGGCATGCTCATCCTCCTCAATACAACTCTTTCCTCCGTCCTTAACCAAGTCGCATTCACATAGTCCTCTGTCACATAAACCACCTCACTGCCAACTGACGTCCCTTGTAACTCCCTAATCGTCACCCGTCCCCTCGTCAGATTCTTCGGCTGAACCCTCCCATCCAAAATAACCCTATAATCCCACATCCCACCTTCACATCTCGTCGGATACCGATCAACCCTCAATCTCGGCGCAGGAATCGTACACGCGAGGATCGGCCAGAGTATCAATATCATGAAGTATACGAAGAGCGGAGACATCGCACAGCCGCCAACTTTATTAGGATTTTGGCTCCGCGATGCTGGTGTCGGTTTTCCCCTGCGGCGACGATCCATCAAATGTTTGAAACCGATGTGCTTGTACACCCAGCCGGCCATGATCACGAATCCCATGATTATCAGGTAGGACCCTCCAAGATTCCAGATGCCCAGCATAATCGCTATCCATATCTCGAGGGATGTAAAGGCCGTAAAGGTACTCAATGAAGATGTGACCAATGGTCTGAGGCGCCAGGTGTGTGGGTCCAAAAATACGTGAACCTGAACCCAGACCCAATAGGCGAATCCACCGTTTACTGCCACCGTAAATAAGAATCCATAGAGATGTAACTGTTCCTTTCCGAATATCCATTGGAATACCCTTCGTGTCCTGCCGGTTTTTTGCTGGGGTGGTGCGAGGGGATTACTTGCGACTGTAGCTGGGGTAGGCAACGTCTGCGGCTTTGGTATACCGGGAGCGAAGATTCGTCGCTTGGTCCGGACGATGTGGTCGGGGAGGTTCCAGAGGACGATCAATGTCCGATAGATCGAGACTTTGGCGGCATAGGGGGCGGTATTGAAGGTTTCGGTGATTTTGTTCCACGTACTTGGTTCGTACGGGTTACGTGCCCGTCGTTCTGGATGGAATTGTTCGATTTTGGTGTTCGATGGAGGATTTTTGGGTGCATCTTGAGAGAATGGACCTCGTTCAATTGATGCTATGAAGTCGGTGCTCGTGTCTACGGCTGGTGATGTTGGAAGCGAGACGCTACCCTCAGGTCTTGTCACCGCTGCTGCGGGCCGGGATATGCCGCCATCGCTGCTGCTGCCAGCGCCATCTCCGCTTGGTGCAGCACTCTGAGAGAGCGACTGTCCGATCCTAGGTGATATCCTTCGCGAATAGCTTGGAGACGGACGGGAGAGGTGCGGGACTGGGATGTCGGCTCTTTGGGGGAGTGGGTCCGCGTCTGTAGATGGTTCGGACATGCGGTTTTAGGGCAACGCGGGACGGGGTTTTGAAGGTTGTCGCTAAGTAGTACGATTAGATTAGATAGTGTCAAGGAGAACCCCTGAGATGGAATAGTTTACGTACTGATCTTGTAGTCCTAGCCGGTGATACTGATTGGATAGCCCCGATATTACTGATCTGATGAAGCCAAGTAGAACGGTTTCTCTACTGGCGCAGATGCATTTGATTTGGTTGCAATGCTTATCGTTATAACGTTAAGATGAGGAGGCCACCCGTGTTCTAATCTTTGCCGTGATATTCAACGCCCGCTGTACAGTACCATTCCAATGAAGCAAACGTGTCGCACATGCGCAGCTGGATATAGATAACCCATATGGAAATGCTATGCATTCGTTCGGCGGGGAAGTCGGCCGAATATATACTTAGTATATTGCTCACAAACGGTTAAAAGGGCAACTTGCAAGGCTGCAGGTTATGTTTGAATCCCGGCAAGAAAAAAGCTGGGTGGATTATCAATTCGCTAGCTACCTAGCAGGTGCGTGATCCTTCGAAAATCCAATGTGGGCCTTGACTCGAGCCCGGGAACCGAACACTCAAGTAGTTTTGGGGCTTTAGTTGACTAGATCGCTAGAGTATTCAGTTCGAATTCTATAGCTTTAGCGCTATAGCTTTAGCGCTATAGCTTGCCTGCTCACTTTTCAATGTGTTAGAAGTACCACATATCTTAGCTTATAATCTCTCGGGTTTAAGCATAACGCTCGGTTTCCTTCGGCGACAAGCTACCATCTCCGCTTTGCAGTCTCAGAGACCCAGCGCTTTGCACTATGATGCCAAAAGAACCCTCAGACTATTTAGGCCCTCAACAAACGGCATCCGAATTGACACCATTTCATTTTTGTTCCTCTCGACTGAGGTTTAATTATAATTCGATTTAAGATGAGTAGAAAGAGGTTACAGCATTCCGTGATTGGCTATGCGTGGTTACGCAACCGCCATTTCGAACCTCATTGATGAAAAGCTTTTAAAAGAATATATTCGTTTCCCTTGAACACCAGAGATTCTATCTAACCCGACTTCATTGTCAAAACATAAGTAAAGTATTCAAACATCCCTCCGCCTTCAGTGAGCGTCTCAATATCTAGATCCCACACATCCTCTCGACTCACTATGGGTCTGATAAAGTGAGGCTGGCGATATGTTATATACAATAATTTCCCAGTTGGCTTCAGAACTCGAATAATCTATAGCCACCATTCAATATAGTTGGTTGGTTAGTTATCGAACTCTAACAAAGGTAATGTGCGAATACGAACCTCGTCTATATACGCCGTCGTCCTCTCCCTAACATGATCAGGAGGGTTCCATAGTGATCCTGAAAGCATTGCATCAAGAGTGCCCTAAAACAATAATAACGATAAGTAACTATATTCCACGACTCCCCCTCAATCTAAATATCACAATACCTTATCTATTGCGGTATCAAAATAGTCATTGGGGTAACCAGTCTCTCGCACATCGGCAACCTTCCATGTCTGTTCGGGGTACTTTTCGGACATCTTGTCTATAATGACTTTCGAAAAATCGATATTGGCGATATTGTGATATCCCTCCTCATACATTTTCGGTGCCATCAGCTATTATTATTATCGTCAGGATAATGTTAGACAACTAATCCAAAAAAGAATAGAAGAAAAAGTTGTTTATGCATACACTATTCCCGCAGCCAAGATTTATGATATTCGAGCTCTTGTCTGGTATATGCTTCTCGACCAATTCTCGGATTTGGTCATAATTCTTGAACCTTGAAGACAACGGTGTAAAATTTTGATATTAGCAGGCAAGCAAGCTAGGCGCAACTACAAGTAAAAGCTGTGCGTTTTAATCCCACGTACCACTCATAGCTATCCTCTGCTGGCGAGACGTACCGCTCGTCCCAGTATGCTGGATGAGCCAGCTCCTCCTGTTTATCACTCGAACTCATACTCTTGTTGGACCAGAATTCGTCACCTTGGACCTGTTCGAATTCACAGCTGTACAGATTTGGAGTTGTGTGTGTGAACAAGCGAAAATTTCCCCGTTGGTTATTTTTATCCCCCCAAACCTTGTGTTTGGATGTACTTGAGCCTGCGAGTTTTCAGGCAGACATCCGTTATACAGACTTCTGGTCTAGGTGTACTCCACATCGATGCCACAAATGCGTGCATGGCCTGGATTTGGCTGCCATAGGTTCAAAATCCAATTGCCTGCCTGCTTGACCGTTTTTTTCGTTAACGTTATCAGTAGCTACTGCGTCAGCGGCCCATACCCAGACTGCAGGGACTGGTAGCCGTTCGATACCACCGGTTCAGCCTCATCTTTTAACCTCGGCTTGGCAAACATGTCCAACGCACATTTTCCAACAAATAAATCGATCGAACATACTTACTCTTTAACTTCTTTGTAATGATACCACCGGATATCCCGGAATGCTATCTCGATATCTACGTCCTCCGAAAATCTCAAGGACTCTTTACACTTCCAGTAAACTTTCATACTCATCAATGGACCGCTCACACTTCACCACCAAAGACATAATACATGACCTCTGGTCCAGCCTTGCTCTCCCCACCTCTGCTCTCTCCGATGAAGCCCTTGAAATAACCGGGCCGGAACATACCCTCCCTTCCAGTTATCGTCTCTCACTTATCCCTCCAGCTGCGATAGCTACGTCTACGTTGGCGGCGTCACTTATATACTCTCACCGGATTCCAAATCCTATCAATGCTAACAAGAACGATATCCGAAAGGTAACAATAAACACCCTCCACGCCACCACAGAATACAAGTCTGAATCACACATCCGAATCATCGGCTCCCCACCGACAGATATATGGGGCGCAGTCTCTGGTTCTTATGAAACATCTGATGACGGGATAATCGGGATCCACGCGAATTTTCCAAACCATGCGGAAGCAGCGTTGAAGATTCTAGGACTTCCTGCGAATTGTACGGACAAATCCACCATTGCGGAGGCGGTAAAGAAGTATAAAGCTATAGAACTGGAAACTCTAGCCCACGAGAATAAAGCGGTGATATACGCCCTCCGATCACCGATTGAATGGAGTCTGACAGAGCAATCGCACCATCTTCCAAATTTCCCAATTATACTTCGAAAAATCGGTGAAGCACCAGCGGGTATTCCTCCAAACCTCAAAAACACAGGCGATATTCCAAAATCCTGTCTATCTGGCCTCCGCGTTGCAGAGATATCAAGAGTCCTAGCAGGTCCGATATGTGGCAGAACTCTTGCCGCCCACGGCGCCGACGTTCTATGGATTCATGGTCCGCATTTACCTTCACTCCCTGGACTCGACATCGACACTTCACGTGGTAAACGGTCTACGTTTATTGACCTCAGGGATGAAGGAGGAAGGGGTAGACTTGAACAACTTCTTTCAACAGCAGATGTATTCATCCAATCCTTTCGCCCTGGCGCTTTAGCTGCAAAGGGATTTTCTCCACAAGAGGTAGCATCCATGAATCCGAACGGAATAATCTACGCCTCTCTAAATGCATTTGGAGAGTCCGGACCGTGGAAGAATAGAAGAGGGTTTGATAGTATGGTACAATTATGTTCTGGTGTTAATGTCAGTGAAGCGGAGTACTTTGGCAAAAAGGGGGAGAAGTTTAAAAAGTGGCCGTGTCAAGCGTTGGATCACACTGCTGGATATTTTCTAGCAATTGGTATTTTGGCGGCGTTGAATAGGAGGATTTTGGAAGGGGGAAGTTGGGAGGTTCATGTTAGTTTGGCGGGGGTTATGGAGTATATCACTTCCTTGGGGAGGATTGCGGGGACTGAAGGGTTTGATGTTCCTACGGTTAGTAAACAGGATTTAGAGGGGTTCATGGAGACGAAGGAAGGGGAATTGGGGAGTTTGAAAGGGGTTAAACATGCCGGGAGGATTGATGGCGTTGAAGTTGGGTATCGATATATGCCCACGGAACTTGGGTATTACGAAGCCGCGTGGGAGGGTTAATTGACTTTTGAAGTTAATTTTGGATTAAAATAAAGAGTGGAGAGGGTATGATATCATGCGTGCGCAGCTTTATTGTCTCACAAGGCCACGCAGTTGTGAGTTTTAAGACAAGCGAGTATCCGCGGTCCTGTAAATATAAATCTTGAAGATCGAGTCTCCCCTTTCAAATTTCAGTTTCTCAAACAGAAGTTGCACAGTCTGCATAGTCTGCACAAACGTGCAGCATTCGATCCTATCAAAATGGCACATGGTGAATTCCAACTATAGCTGTAGAGCACAGAAAAAAAACCCACAACTCTACAGCCTCCTTTCTGCTCTTCAGCTTCTCTTGGCCTTTTTTTGTCTTTCCACATTCTTAATCATTTCGTTCAATTCGTTTGCAAACGTTTTGTCAAAGGATCGAAAGACGCAAAAGAAGCCAAGCGATGAGCCGTCCGCGCGCATCCTGGTTGGAACGTCTAGCCGAAACAGCTCAGCTATATTAAGGGATGCCCACCCGCTCTGATATGCTCCGTTACGAGTAGCAGCACACGGGTATACGGGCGCAGCAGGAGCTTGAATGTGTGTGTGTGTGTGTGTGTGCATGGGCGACCATATTTTGCTGACTGTCAGATGTTACGATTTTCCTGTGCCGTTTTTTGCTTGTAGCTTTCTTTGCCGTTTTCTTCTTTTAATAAAACACGGTTCTTTTTCTCCTTTTTGGAGGAAAAATCTTTTTAAAGAGGTTTATGTCGCTTTTGGATCCCTTTACATTCCCTCCGTTCATTCTTTTTCCGTTTCCCTTGAACCTGGGGTTTTCGATTCTTATCGACAGCTGTCATTCTTTGCGATTTCTTCTTCTTCGATCCCAGCCTTTCGCTTCGGTTTCCCCTTAAGCTTGGTTTTCGCGAACGAGATTTAATCGATTTCGATATTCCTTTTCACGATTAATTTACATTAAAATTTCACTCCACTTCGATAACCTTTCTAATAAACCAATTTAACAAATCGCCTTAAATCGCATATACATATCGCAAAAATGAGTATCGATACTTCCAGCTTAAACTTCAACCTTGGCATTGCCCTCGGCGCCCTGGTTCTCCTTATCATTATTCTGGCGCTCGTTCTCTGCCTCATCAAAAGACGAAGGGCAAACGGTGGAACCGCGTTTACTCCCTTGGTGTAGGGAAAATGAATCCCAAGAAAGATACAAAATACCTTTGACGTATCTTGTACTACACCGTATAAAGGGATGCGAAAATATCGATCAATCATTTGGCTAGAGGGGAGATTTCGCAATTAGGTCCGGTTTCTTCCACATTGTTGGGGGAAGGGGAAGAGTCCTGAAGGGTTCTGCAAGCAAGACAAGGCTCGAGTTTATCAGCTTCCTGAGATTCAACTGCGACAAAACGTAACGACCTCAGCCTCGAAACAAACGAAATCAATACATTCGAAATTTCCGAATCGCACTACCCCTCAACAAAGCTAAAAATAGCTTCTTAATCTTGAACAAATCCGCAATTTTCCTCTGATATATCGACTATATCAAACCCCCTCGGCCGTTGGTTTAAATACCGCCTCGGAAGGATCCGAAGCCCTGCAGCCGCAAACTTTGCAGACAGCCTCAGGAACGACAACTTGAATTCTATTTTCAGTTCATATCCTATACCCCTTACGGCGCCGTACCCTGGATCTGGCATCGCAATCCTTTTGCTTTCAATGTAAATATTTCCTTAAATTCATGTATATACACGAAATGTTTCAAGAATCGAGTTTTCAATGATGGACTTTTTGCGGATTTTCTAGGAGGGAGTTAGGGTTTTATATCGTCAATTGAAATATTGTTTTTTTATCTTATCCTTGCTAGCTCGCTGCTGCAATATCTACGGCTTTAAACCTAAAGGCTTTTATGTGCCGTTGGAAATTTTGCAGTGTAGATTCGTTATGGCGGATCTGTTAGATCCACAGTCAGCGAGACCTATTCGGTCTTAGAAACCTTGTTGGAACTGTATCCTGTTGCACCGATAGGATAGGCTTGGGTAGGTTTGCTCCCAATCTCGAGACTACTAACAATGTCCAGAATGCTCAGGTAAGTAATTAATAGTATTATCTCATTCAATATATCCCGTGTATCCCATAATCCCATATATTAAACCCCACACATCCAAAAATCCGAAGGATGTCCATTCACAAAACATCAAAAACCAATCCATTTATCCTAAAAAAGTGCAATACGTTACTCCATAGCCAATTAATACCCGGCTTCAACTCTCTTCACTTCATCTCTAGCAGCATCTGGTCCCGGCTTCTCCGGCGACCCATCACTCCCCACGCCCTCAATAGACTCATGATCTTGCAGGTTATCATCGTCATAAATCATAGCATCCAACATTGACCTCGTATCTGGGAAGAACTTCGATAACGCCCAGTACACTGTTGCGGTTATAAAGTACCCATATAGCCACGAGATGCTGAACATATACGTCACATTCTTATTCCCAATCGATGGTTCTATGTTATGTAGGAACCCGGGGAAGCAGGGAACACATCCAACAATCATTGCAGCCACTAAAAATCACTTCAGGTCAGCTACATTAATCAACAGGTTTTAAACGAATGCGGTCATAACATACGAGCTCGCCAGTTGATACCATGCCAATAGCTATATATCGACCCAGGTCGGTACATAGCCGGCACACTAACTTTCCTCTTCTTCACCAAGTAGAAGTCGGAACTCATCACACCGGCAATAGGTGCCAAGAATACCGTATACCCTCCTGCAAACCCCAAAAATCTAGGTGCACTTGCAAGAATATACCAAGGTACTAACACCCAACCTCCGATAAACGCGCACAAGATACTTCCACGACGAATGTTAAGGTATCGGGGTAACAATGCGTTAAAATCATTTCCAGCGGAAATAGAGTTTGCGGCGATGTTGGTTCCCAATGTTGCGAGGGTAAACGAAAAGGCACACCAAAAGCGTGCAGCACGTTCGCCAGGGGTGTTCCCCCAGAGAGCGATGAGTTGGAGGGGGTCCCAGTAGTATTCGCCATAAATGATTTTGGAAGCAGATGTGACAGAGATACCCATGAAGGCGATGAAAGTGAAGGCGACGGGGATGACGAAGGGTTGAACATATTGCTCGCGTGGGCCGGTGGCGTAACGGGTGAAATCACCGATGTTGATGGCCAGGGTTGCTGTATGATACTTTAGCTTGAGTAACATACGGTATGCCATGTGGGAAACTTACACCACTGCCCAAGAACAGAATTTAGGCCGGTGAGCCATTGCCATGCCGCGGCGCTACCAGTTAGTTTGGGTGGGTCCGAAAAGATAGGGCCTCCACCTGTTCTATGGAATGCCCAGGCCATCAAACTTATACCGCAAATGGGAGTAAGAATGGACTTGAGAATGAATAGATATCTGATCTTGGAAGGGTGAACGAGCACTAGATGTATCGATATGGTGATTAGTCCGATATTCCGAACGTCTTGGTATAAAGGCTTATGGGGTGTAAAACTTACGGAATGGAAACTGGATACTCCAGTAGATAAAATAACACAGCATCGACTGGCTCGTCGTCCCTGCGCTAGCGGGGAGATGGTTTGGAAACGATGCAAAGCTCGGCCATATCGCCTTAATCATTTCGCGGACGCAGTTCCCGCCTGTCGTCGTTTGGATTCCGAACCTGCGATCCAGAATACCATTAATAAGACTTTCGCAATGATAAAACACCACTGTGTAATAAAATGTAAGGACGCGAGACATACCAAAAGCATGCGAGAACTACTCTCGACACAATCGCGAAATATGAAAAGTAGAAGCCGAAACTCGACCTCGCCAACACTGGGAACGGTATGTGTAACTTCGCCCCAATGTATCCATGAAGCGTCATGGGTATTGATATGAACAACTACAACATCGCACGAACCAGTAATCAATCAAATTAGCCCGCCTGTCCCATGGAACTACTATGAATCTCTCAAGGGACATTTCACATACCTGTCCAACCACAATTGCTCTACAATATACCACCAAAAGTTAGCTTCAAAATTGTGTTGTTCGCTTCATCAAAAAGCGCATCTAATATCATTACGTAAAAATTAAAGAAAATGAAGTCATACGCGATTGAAGCTTTGAAGCCCAGACCGACAGCTATCATAGCAGATGCCAACTGCCATGTTGGACTAATATCTCCAATTGTCCGGTCAGTATTCCGAATTTTAAATTTTTGGGGGAGGAAAACTATCGTACACGTTGAAGGCATCGGATATCTTGCGCATAGACGGTTCGTTAGCTTTCCGATATGTTTCCGCGGCATCGAAGGGGGATATAAAATTGTTCGTACCCAGTATGCTGCAATTCCATATCTCAACGTTAGTCATCTAGAACTTTTATATCTGAGGATATCATTCGTCTACATACCCACAATATGCCACCATCTCCACGTTCTCATGTCCAAAGGGACAGGGTCCATATCTATTACCTTTCGGTTAGTCATAATTTCCCTATTTCGCCTCCCCCAAATCCTTGAAACCTAGTAAGGGAGCTCCAACGGGGTTCGAACCTTTATTCGACCATTTGTTCGACGGCGCATAAGTCGCCGGTAACGGGTCCAACTGTAAACTGAACTTCTTCAACCGCATCTTGACGACGGGTAGTAGGTATCGTATATCGCAAAGGATAACGTTGTCGATAAAAAATTAAAGATGTGGAGAAATTTCCGTCCGGTTTAGTTTTACTTGGAAACTTTTTTTTTTTGTGCGCAGCGCGGGGACCCCTTAGCTTCAAATACAGATGCAAATGCAGGAAAGTCTGCAGCTAGGATCTTTGTATTTGGACCGGATTCAGAAAGTAAAAGTCTCCCTTGCGGCTGAGTGGGAATAAAACCCAAAAAAGTTCGAGTAGTTAGCGAAAGTGTCGCTCGACCATAAAATATGTGAAAAGTCCTTTCGACAAGAAATACTTCAAGAGCGAAGGGAATGTGAAATGGAAGATCTTACCGTATATGTTTACCTAGGAGTAAGGAAAGGTTGGACCTCCTGAGCCGTTGTAGACGGGTAGCGTTCCAATCGGTGAGCCAACCGTCCGATTTGAGATGGAAGTCACTGGACCTTTAAATTCTGAGTCCCCAAAAATCCAGAACCAAGGCAAATTCCGGAATGGGTTTCTTTATAAATTTAAAGAGAATTTTGGAATCGAAACCCCACGCGGGATGGGGACAAAGACTGGTCTAGAGGTCCTAAGCTTATAAATGATAGAGATACATACCCTTCGTTTGCTGTCTTTCAATCCATGTTCATGGGCTTGGTTTATCGCGATACCTATTGGAGAAGTGCCACGAACGACCAATGTGTGTGAGATTGAACATGGGTCTCCTGCCCTGTATAACACCCATTCCTTCGATATCGAACCCGCTCTTGATAGGGCAGATTAATATTTAATGCATATCGGAAGATGGAGAACCCAGCCGCCTGGGGTCACTCTCTATCAAGATAAGTTCAATATATCAGTAAATTATACTAAAAAATGCAAGTGATGGTGTCCACCCTGTCGCAGAAGCACAAAGGTTGGGAAAGGTTTCAAGTTCCCAGATACATGTTACCGTAGCGAGGGTCCCTGTTTGCGGAAAGTCAACGGTGCTCTGAGCTGTACATAGACTTTGAGTTCAGGTATCACAACAGCAAACAAGAAACCATGGGCCAAGCGTTTCTATCGACACATGGCGGCTTGTGCTAAAGGAGTGGTCGCCGTCGTTCCACAGACCCTGCTTCGAAAAGCCATTTGCTGCAAGCTGCAGCGTGGTTAAAAGAGGTGGGGCGTTATGGAGACGAAACGAGGGTCATCAACCGAAGGCAGCCATCAATTTTCCGGAATTCAGGAACCGAGATAGGTTGGCATTCCTGAACAAGTAAAAATTTCCCTGAGATTTTGCTCAATGTGTGGGGTTCGGTTTCGAGATTGTGAAGCGTTCTCTCGAGCAGGGTTTCGGTTCGAGAGCTCAAGAGATAAGAGTCAAGAAAAGGTTAATCAAGACGCATTTCGTTATGCACGTCACCTCAAATCTAGCTTTTCACAAGACTTCGACTAGAGACATATCTGTGGTCTCATATGTAAGCAGCGCACGGTGCCGGTGTAACGGAAAGCAAACTCACCGACATGCGACGGCGTGGCGAGGTCCTCCTATCACGATGAAGCGGCAGACATTTTCACTTCCGCTGCTTATGGGTAAATCGGTAGACGCTTAACACCTCACGATATGCTTTACATTGCTGTATACATTCACGTTTTATATATCACATCATCAGCTTACAACGAGCCGATTGGTCTTAGCTTGGAACCCTAATCATCGAAGCTTCCCAAGCTGTATTTACATCAAAGCTAAGTTTTGAAGAAACACGCTTACAAGGCTTGCACATTGTGGGTTCGCGGTTCACCTGCACATGGCATTGATCCTTCACTCTCATGGTGGCGTTCGCGGAAGAAAAATTACCCGGATATGCATATCCTGATACATGAGAGGCACACTCGATGTTGAATATTGACGCACAGCGCGATAAGAAAGACTCCGCTTCATGCACCTCACTTGCCCCACGGCAGACAGACGCGCAAGCCCAACCGCCCATCCATTTTGTCAAACTCGCATGTGCATAGCATATACTTACATAGCGATAGCTAGTGCTGTCGATCCGTATACGAGGTTTATGTCGTACAAATGCCACCATGACATGTCATGTCAGCAGCCTTACCTCGCATACCGCGGCCACACCTTCAAGTAACAGGGACAACCCTAGAGGAATAGCATTATCATTTTCAAGTAGCCTGGTAACAAAGAAAAGTCGTTGACTGTTTATGTGCTTTTCCAAAACCTTTGTACATCGAAAAATAAAAGGAGGAAGAGGGATATAAAAGATTTAGAGGGTAAAGAACATAAAAAAACGGGAAAGCTAAACTCCAGAAGCTGACCAGCACAAAAAAAAGACAAAGGGTTGGGCACATTATGAAGTTTTTCAATTGCATCAACCTGGCCACCTCGACGCATCTTTGCCACCTCGCTACCTACTTGCTATGACTCTAACTGCATCTTCATTAGGTCGCCGTTGGGCCCTTCGTATCCATGCCCCCGCACCGCCTATCCCACACCGACTCGTCCCGTCTCGTTTAAACACCCTTGACCATCAACATCTTGATCTTTGCGATTGCCAAACCTGGGTTCAAGCCCTTAGGGCATGTACGAGCGCAGTTCATAATAGTGTGGCATCTGTACAGCGACATGCTGTTGTCAAGCATGTCCTTCCTCTGACCACTCATCTGATCACGCGAATCCGCGAGCCATCTATAATACGCAACCGAGTATGCATTAGCCACCGATATGATTCTCAAGTTTAGGATACCGGTTTTTTATATTCTCACCTGTAAGCCTGCATCAACACCGCAGGTCCCAAATACTCTTCCTGGTTCCACCAATAGCTGGGACACGAAGTGCTGCAGCAAGCGCACAAAATGCACTCATAAAGACCGTCCAACTTCTTTCTGTCCTCCTTGCTCTGAAGGAACTCCTTGCCGTTTGGTGCTGGCTCCTTGCTCTGCAAATAGGGCTTGATAGATTTATATTGCTTATAAAAGTTCGTAAGATCCGGCACGAGGTCCTTGACGACGTACATGTGCGGGAGTGGATATATTCTGGTGGTTGAGCTGGAATCCCTGTTTATACGGCCTATTGGGAGGGTATTGCATTAGCAATTGACGTCTATGCGGCTAAACAATGGTATGTATAACCGGAAAATGTCGGCATGTGATCACATACTCAAACAAGCCAATGTGTTTGTTCCCTCGATGTTCATTGCACAGCTACCACAGATACCTTCTCTGCAACTTCTTCTGAAGGTCAGAGTGGGATCCATTTCATTCTTGATCTTAATCAATGCATCAAGAACCATAGGCCCTGTCTCGTTCAGGTCGAGCGAGTACTCCTGCATCTGCGGCTTCTTCGTCGGCTCATCCGGAGACCATCTGTAGATTGAAAACTTCTTGATCAATGGCTCCTTCTTTTTGACCTCTCCTTCGGCAAGGGTAGCTAGGCATCTTGTGCTGTTGATGACTGTCGGGGAAGCTCGTCGGATAGTCGACGACGCAAGTAGCCGGATGGTGGGTTGGCGAAGAGATGCCATTGTGGAGTGATTTAAAGTCGCAGACAGGAAGGCAGGGAACAGGCAGGGAAACTGGACAGAAGGGATATATCCTGTGATTCCGTGTCGACGAAATGAAGATGCAGGCGTCGAGGAGATGAAAAGAGACAGTGAATAGTGGTGGCGTGAGGCCAGCGGTATGTTATTTTCTCATCGGAACAATGTCGAGGGATTTGGTGGTGTTGACCTCGGCCTTCGGATGGCCACACCAAAAATTTCTGACCTCATTGCCTGTGGCCCCTTCGCCCATGTGTTTGCACCAAACCCTGGCCAATCACACTCGCCCAAATTGTAATAGCCAAGAGTCGGTCGCGGAAAGCTCCACTACAGTCACTCCACTTGGGATTTGAGGTCCCATTGGTGATATTCGAGGTTGGTTTGCAATTGAGGTAGAGAAAGAATAGTGTACATGTACAAATCAAAAGAACCAGCGAAAGAATATAGGAAGCGCAATACAAAGGCGACCATTAAAAAGGATATAAAAAAGTATCTTGCGATAATGAATCAGTTCAGTCTGTCCCACATCTACCGCATCGAAGTGAGCCTTGTCGCAATACATGCAATTGCAATCTGCATGGCGACGAATAATTTAACAATTGGAAACCCAGATATCGAAACCCATAAACCCATTCTAACACCGTTATTCCGCTAATAATGCATACCCAGAGCACCTCAAAGGGGTGATCCATCAATAGTGTCCTTCGAATCTTCATTCAATAATTCGTTCCGTCGTAACAGTCATCGCAGATAATACCAACCCAGGCGAAAAGATTTATCGAACATAGCTCTCCATCGTAAATTCTCTCATCCCCTTTATCGCGTCGTTCAAGTCCTTTTGGAAGATATTCTCAGGCGTAATGTCGTGGTGATGTTCGTCCGCTCCAAAAATGCTACGTCCGACGGCACGTAAATCTCCAAGCAATTCCGCAGCAGTCCGATCCCACTTGGCAATCTTGATAAGTGGGTAGAGCTCTGCTTCGCGTAGCCCTTTCAGTGTGGTTCCGAGTACCCTAGAGTCGCAATCCCGTGGGCTCTGCTTTCTATAGTAGAACGATTGGATGCCGACGTCGCAAACTGGGTCGACGAACTTGTCGATAAATCCTTGTGTGCATTCATAGAGACTAGAAATACACGCGGTCCGGGTTTCAATCAGGTCTCCTGTGCAATTGCATTAGCGCTGTGTAAAATACCCAAGGGTTAATGTTAAACTTACGCTGAAGAGATTCGGGGAGCCTCTGGAAGAACTCGTCCTCCTCCTGGTCTCCCTCACACAGCTTCCATGACAAGGCGTTAGAACACGTCTCGAAAACAGCTGCATCTTTGAAGGCCCAGGCGATGAAAAGCCACTTCGATAATAGATCTTTCTCTTTGGTAATCATCAAGTTAATAGCGTTTCCCGAAGCATCATCGCTTACTCGGCTACCGTCTGCTTCAAGCTCGGTCTTAGATGTACCGCCCGACATCCACAATCGGGTCCATGCCCAAGCAGCATCGACACAATCATACTTATCGAGTACAATGGCAACCTCGGCCAGCTGATCGCCGCTCAGACTTGGTGGAATCTTTCGGCTCTGAAGGTGGAGGATGTTGCAAACGGTGATGACGGCACTCGGATCATCCTCGAACATCTGCAATTCGATGTGTTTATGCTCCTGGAAGACAATGCCCTCGCTGAAACGGTTCGGAGCAAGCAGGGCACGGAAATAAGGGCTGGCGATCGTTAAGATGTGGGAGGATGCGAGGACCTTACGTCGGTCTGGCGAATTAGGTTGGCCGACGAGGAGAGCGACATCGGAGTTCGGAACGATGCTGACGGGTTCGCAACCTTGGAAGTCCGGATGAGGAGCTGGAGCTGGAACCATGGCTCTAACGACAGGTTTCCGGAGGGTCGGAGGGGTGGAAAAGAGGTCTTCGCAGACGCTGTGCTTGCGAGCTGTGGGAGTTACCTAATATTGAATTCGCGAATCGTGAGCCCCTGACTAGCGCTGGAAGTGGCGTACCAGGATAAAGGGAGAGCATACAGGTCTTGACAGCGAGACGGACGAGGCACGGCTACTGAATGCGTCCTCGAGGGATGGTCTATGGGAGATGCTGCGGGAGTTCAGGTAGATGGTGCTGGCAGCGCTTGCGATTGAGTCGGCTCGGCGGCGAGTGATAATGTCGGAGACCTCTGAGATCTGGCTACTACCAGTCAAAACCAACGAATTCACGCCGGTCACCGTCAAGTTGCCACTGCTGCTGCTGCTCCCGCTACTACTACCGATAGGCATGGCGAATGATTCCTGACTTGCTGAGGGGTCCGATAAGTCGATTTCGAGTTCGGATTGATGTTCAGGTGCAAGTGCAGGCTCAACTTCAGCCTGGTGAAGAGATTCAGGCTCGGGGATTTCGCTCGATGGCTGCATGATGGCCGGTACGGACTGGGTCATTTTTAATTCTCCGTTCCTGAGCGTCCAAAAACAACTTTTGTGGAGATGAAAACGTTAACCGCGGGAGATGAGATGGAGATACAATGCAAGGAGGAGAACGGTCGAATCGAAAGATGGAATGTCAGAACCCTGGAATCTGGAGCTCACACGAACACCGACCCAAATAGGAGCGAACCGGCTCCATTTGCCTGCTTCAAAGCCCATCATGACTTGCAGCATCATCTGCCACCAGCGGCGAAACACCCCGGTCAAAGGCCTTCTGGACCGATTCGCTGTCCGTCGTGGTAGCCTATCATTGGCCACCGCCGCGAGGTTTGTCCAATTGGAACGAAGAGTGTGACATCCCTGTTCTCGTCGGCCTGAGTATGCCAGGAACGGGCAAAATATAATCCAACACCACGCCATATGCGCCATAGCCGAAACTGTTGGGATGGATTGATGGGGAATCGAAATATCGATGGCGCAGTATAAGCATTGACGGTAACTAAGTAACTATCTCCATTTGTGTGCAAGATAGAACTAAAGTCATTATTTGAAATTTGCCTAAAGGGGAAATACTCGTTTTGAGTTCACCGTCTCGCCCAGTATTCTAATACTCTTTGACCTCAAAGCTTATTGTTCCCCTTTGTTACTTTGGAGACTGATCTCCTTCAAGTCAAAATTCGGACCTCAGAGATTAAATATAGTCTTGGATGTCATTGCGAGAAACTTTCGAACTAGCCTGCCGTGTTTTGACATTGTTATGAGCGCTAATTCGGACGTTGAATACCAGGTCCAAAGGAATACCCCAACTAAATACACTATCATATGATATCAGCCTTGCAACATTAAACCTTTTTTATACTAACACACTTACTCTTGACCCTTTCACCAGAATGGATATCGCATCATCACTAGAGAATGTCGTGGGGGGAGTTATAGATAGATAAAATATTACCATATAGTATTTCGACGCTAGCGCTTTCGGTATTCTGCGCATATACATAGGAGTTATCATCTTCAAAGAAGGGACTTCTCTGTGTCCAAGCACATACGAAGAGCTGGGAATATATAGGGTTTTTCGATTTGCCGATTCGATTCAGATTCATCGAAGGTGATCCAAAGATCATCTGGGTAGCTTCGTACGCATATGCCCCGCAATATTCCCACACTCGCCGCACACTCTACTCACTATTATATGAAATCGCATCATCAGAGTAGGGAGTAATAGAATTATATAAAGAATCTTCTCATACTGGCACAAGTGATGTCGACCAGCGTTCTCCAGACCTATTGACTGAAAACCTTGTCAGTCCCATAGGGCCTCACCAACGCTATACCGAATATTCGAATATGGATCGTGCATAATACCACCGTGAGCAAAGGGATGGGTGTAAAGTAAGGGAGCTGACAGCAAGGTGAACCATTTTCGCTGACATTGCACTGAATTCATGAAGTGAGTGGCCGACAAATGTCTGATAATGCATTCATGGCTTTCTAGATTCCTGTGCAGAGTAAGCGCAAGGCTATCGATACACATTCCCAGAGCTTACGAACACTAACCCTGAAAACACCATGGGTATATCTGAGCATAGAGTGCCTACCGGAAACGCTTTCCGGTGTGAAATTTCGAGTCATCGACGTGCATATATATGACATGCTCAAGCTGAAAAGTCACTCGCCGCCGTCATGGGATTGTTCTCCCGACCCCGCAACTACACCATGATGTCAATATTCGCAGTAAGAGAATACTTTGGGCAGTAAGGTTGACATCGTCGCATATAGACTCGCCATGGCGGCCATGGCGCAAGATATTTCCGGGCACGTTTTCCAGATATAAATCCTTCGAAACCCCAGCCCTACATCTACATTGCTAGCTTAGCACTTTAGACGGGTACCCGGGTGCTTTCTGGCCAAGGCCATCTACATTTGTATCTGAGTCGGCTTCGTCTGAAGTCTGGGCGTGGGGTCCCTCAACTCCGGCTATCGATCAGAGACTAGACGATTGTTGTAAAATACCTTGGTCTCGAATCGAATATTCTATGGTTCGATCTAGATCTAGAATTAATAATTCCCCGACATTATAGAATTATCCATATTGTTGTTGCATATTGGAAGAATTCCAGAGCGGCAAGTTTCATCCGAGATATTTTACAATTTATCAGCAACGATCCATCGGTATCGCGACATCAGCATATTTATTCGGATATATATATATTATATTTGTTTGCATAAACTTGCTCACCGGCTGAATACAAGCCTGTAATTGGTACCTGAATTGACAGGTGTGACCTTGCTTTGTCGGTTCGAACGCCTTCGGACTTCGCTGTGCGACATGGCATTGCTTACTTTGCCGGTTAGCTGGATGTGTAGCATTAAGCGGGCAACAAAACGAATATATGGGAAGGAAGGTCGGACGATTTTTTGGTTTAACCGTTTTATCCGCCGTCACTGTCCGGGGTTAAGATGTTGGTTTCGAAAATATAACCCGGTCCTTGTGAAGACCGTCGACGTGATCAACTTACCTAGCCATGGCATGACATAATATCTGCATTAAGATGCTTAGACGCTTGATTAGTGGCTTGTATCGTAAGCAGGTTGAAATGGTGTTATCGAATCATTTGTGGCATGAGCTGCGGCGCGCGCTGCTTCTATCTCCTGTAATCTTAAGCAATCTTTGAAGATAATCAAGGAGTTAGATGGAGCGCCTCTATCAAGGGCTTAAGTGGAGAATTCATGGGATTTGTTAGAGTATCGTGGATTTAGAGCCTCCTTTGTGGATTTGCAAAAGAAGGATACGAAGCTTGGGTTTTCATATTCGAGACAAACGCTGGAAAATTTCGTTCTTGGGTAGTTAGACCCGAGGCTCATATTGGTCCGATTCCCGTCTTAATATTATCAATTTAGACATATAGGTTATATTTGGGACCGCAAAATCATACGACCGCCACATTCGAAGCTCTCGATCTTTTGAGCCGTTATATCGACTTGACGCCCACACCTTTGATCTGTCTGAATTGGGTAGGCCAGCAGGGATTAAGACGCTGGCTCGCCCCTGCCCAGCAGTTTCAACACCAAAACTCCAACAGGCTATCGGGATAAATTCGAATGGATCCGAAAGCACAGGGCACACAGGGGTCTGGAATCACGGCCGACCTTACCGACATTGTGGGCCGGTCACTCATATTTCGAAACATTCGAACATTAGCAGGCGCTCGTAGAAAACAACCACCTGCGCATGTCGTAACGTAAGAAACCCGGTCGATTCTGACTTTTTGCTACCACCGAGCCTTTTTGATCACACGGTCAGCTGCCTGACACGCCTAGCCTTGTCATTGTCCCTGCCGAATCAGCATGGTAATCAAGCACTCATCCTTGGGTCTTGAGAATTCTTGTCCACGGCACGAAGTTCGGCGTACGTATGGCCATATGGGATTGAGTGTTTCCAAGGACTGGGGCATGTTACATCTTGCAATCTCGACGTTGCCCCGGATTGCTTTCACCATGTGGTCATATACGGTCCGAGGAGTATATAGAGGAGCGAGATACCCCTCTGAATTGACATTCCAGCTTCCTTCTCCCCACAGCGCCCAAGCGGTAGTCAAAAGTCCTTATCAGCATCTTGCATTACTTTGATAGTAGTTGAACCGATCTTCGAGAATTGATTTCATAATGAAGGTTTCCGGAATCCTCGCCAGTGGCGCTTTCCTCTTGCAGACTGCGTCTGCCCATTGTAAGGATATACTTGACAACTATCATTGATAAAATCGAGTATCAATGCTAACTTGTCCTTTTCAAAGATATCTTCCAAACCGTCAATGGCGGTCCTGCATACCAGTACTTCCGTACAAACACCAACTACAACTCTCCAGTTGTAGACACCACCAGCAATGATATGCGATGCAATGTTGGTGCCGGTACTGGTGGCTCGACACAGACTTTGTCGGTCAATGCCGGCAGCAAGATTACTCTTGGACTTGACACTGCCGTTTACCACAACGGACCAATCCTGTTCTACCTTGGACGCGCCAGCGGTTCTGCCCAATCTTGGGACGGAAGCGGTGCTAACTGGGTAAGTTGCGCTCTGAAGCTCCAATTTACGGCCTGGAGCTATCTTCTAATTCTATGGCGAAAAAACAGTTCAAGTTCGAGCAACGTGGACCAACCTTCTCTGGTGGCTCCGTCACATGGCCCATGAGCAGTAGGTGTCCCATCCTTCCGGTTTTCAAGAGAAAGATCGAGTATTAAATATATTGTAGTCTCGTACGACGTCACAATCCCATCTGGCGTTCCATCCGGCCAGTGGCTTCTCCGCGCCGAACAAATCGGTATCCACAACCCCTACCCAGCCGGTGACCCACAGTTCTACATTGGCTGTGCCCAACTCCAGATCAACAACGGTGGTAGCTGCTCCCCAAGCTACTTCTCCATCCCCGGACACATCAAGGCCACTGATCCAGGTATCACTGTCAACATCTACAACAACTTCAACAGCTACACCTTCCCAGGTCCAGCTGTCCAAGCTTGCAACACTGGTGGTGGTGGTGGCGGAAACCCAACCACAACTGCTGTTCGAACTACCACTACCCCCGCAGCAACCACCCGAACAACCACTCCTGGTGCTACCACTGCCCGAACTACTACCACCAGCGCTGCTGGTGGCGGCGGCGGCGGTGCTCCACTATACGGACAGGTAAGCTAAAGTTCATTGCATTTTCCGAATCAAAAGATCCATTGCTAACGAAAACGGTTTAGTGCGGAGGTCAAGGCTGGACGGGACCAACCACATGTGCACAGGGAACTTGCAAGGTCCTTAATGCATACTACAGCCAGTGCACTTAAGCTTGGAGTAAGCTAAGGGTGTGAGTTCTCAATGTAGATGATATTTCCCGGATTTGGCATCCGGCTGTATTTACTTTCTTAGACATGTACATATTACTACCACATACCATAATATATTGTGCATAGCGATTTGAGATTGCTCTTTTTTACTTATTTTTCTCCAAAAATCTATCCGTAGATGTGCCGACGATCTGAATAATGGAGGGATCGAAGGAAGAAAATTTCATGCCCAACAGTCCCCCAGCTTGGTAGGCTGCATGCTAAAATATTAGTTTACCTATAACTATCGACGATACAATAATACGATATAGATAGGGATTAATTTATGGTTTTAAAAACTAATTACGCAACTGAATCCATGCTTTCCGGAGTCTATGCGGAAATATAATTTTCAAGTTTATTGCTCGTCCGAGTCTTCCGCGTTTTGTACCCCATGATCCAACGAGCCGTCTCGTCAGAATATAAATATGCTGCTTCGCCCCCGGAGACAAGTTCTCCATCATTATAAGCTAGATACCAAGGTTCCTTGGTATGCCAGTTCAGGCTAAGTGTCGGTAGTCGATTTGACCACCAGTTTTATTAACTCGCGAAAGAAAATACCGATAGAAAGCGAGTTTCGGCTATGCAAGTACTCGAGAGGCGTATGCAGTATGTAACATATACATTGTGGGCTGCTAGTAAATCCGGGTTTGCACACCGTCGGAGTCCGTTCCCGAAAAGTTTCTTCGATACCTGACTCGAGTCGATACCACGTGCATTGGGACGGACTTTACCCCACATTATTAGACGATTGATAATAATTAATAATCGGGCTATTTTCATGGAGAGGTTTAGGAAGACCGAGCTCTGGAGTGAGGAGTTAGGGCCAGCGAAGAAACGTAGAAATATCAAGTTCTGATCTAGAGGTATGGTTAAGTAGTACATGTTAAACCCCACCTAAATCTACACTCTGTTTCTGAGACGAATGGGAGGTTTCGAACAATACTTTGATACATGTGTAAAAGCATAGGAGCTGTCAGAAATGTCATTTAAAGCTCAGAAATTTATACTGCTGTCTTCCCGCGCGCACGCAATTTTGATAATTTTGAAATTTCCTTTGCATTGAAGAGTGTAAGGTGTGATCAGCTAATCATTAACAAGATGAGATTGAAACTTAAAGCTGTGTAATATTGTGGTTTCAACGAGTATTTAAATGCTCGATATCCGTTTTGACATTTTGACAACTCTCCGGATACCCTTTTGTGTGAGACCTGGGATGTCGACGATAGAGTCGTCTACAGCAAATCTAAATCGTCTCATGTTGCACAAAACCCTGTCGCAACGCAGAAACTTGTGTTACACTTCCGCGTTTGTCGACAATTACCTGATCGGGCTAGTCAGGAACCATCGTCTTGGCGCGAACGACCCCTTCAACAAATGAAAAGCAAGAGCCGCCATGCTGACCCTTGTCGGCAGGTCCATCCCCTTTATCTCACTGCAATTTCCCCAATCATCCGCTGGCCACCATGAATTGGGTGTCCAACCAGGTGTCTGGACGGCCTATTTTGCCATGACAGATTGCCCTCTTTTCCATCTTTCGACTTTCGTTCTCGAATTTGGCTTACGACTACAATTTGCTCCCATTTCGTCACTGGCGACGTCGATCTGAGGAGAACAAGTATCGGATTCCAGGGTTAAAGTCTGCTTCCAAGGTGTATAAAGGTGGTGGAATGGTCTAGCCTTGCGGCGCAAACTCTACGAAAAGCAATATTCCGTCGCAGTAACTCCGGATTAAGAAAAAGCTAAGCATCAAGCCATGGCGACACCAAAGAAAGACCTCGAATCTCTTCCGCTTCCCGACGACAACTTCAAGCGTCTTGAATCGGAAACTTCATCAATCACAGCCTTGCCTCCGGCTTACACGGCTCCGATTTATACTTCGGGTTCGAGAAAATGGTACCAACTACCGACTGCGAGGGAGATTGGATCGTTTAAGTTGAAGCCGTACGAGAAGGAAACACTGTCGGAACCAGCGCGGATATTTGGGATTCGAAGGTTATACTTTTTGGCTGGAGTCGGAATTCTTGCATTGATAATCTTGATTATTGGACTGGCAGCCGGACTGTCAGGGAAGAAAAAGCTAGAGTAAGTTTGACGCCAATTTTGCTTCCTATGGCTATTATTCAGAGACGATTTCTTAGTGCGGTGCTAACAACGCCCGATCGCTCCAGCATCTTCCTACCTCTACCAACTTCGGCGCAAACATTTAGAGGCGATGCAACATACTACGACACCGGACTCGGTGCTTGCGGCTTCACAAATGCTGGCTCGGAGCACGTTATCGCTGTTTCTCATTTCCTTTGGGACTCGCAAAGCAACGGCCCCAATCCCAATTCAAACCCATTGTGTGGTCTCATGATCCGTGCAACGAGGTACCGACCGAATAATGAGGCGTTTTTAATCGGAGCGCCTGGAGCGAAGGATACACCCGGAGGGAGGAACGTTAGTGTGGATGTTAAGATCGTTGATCGGTGTGTCGGATGTGCCGCGACGGATTTGGATTTCTCGAGAGCAGCATTTGATATACTGGCAGACGAGGCGATGGGGAGGGTTCTGATTGATTGGGCATGGTTATAAATGGGTGATTGGGACCTGACCTGGACTGTTGGGTTCATGCTGTGGCATTTTTATTAATATGCATTTTAATGTATGATGCTAGCGGTACGGCGTTAGATTTCTTGAGATATTTTGTATGATACCATATCTAGTTTTTGTTCGCTATTGGATTCGTTCTCATACGACTTTTGACATTCCTGATAATCATGCACAGTGATAGCATCACGAAGCCTCTAGCTAAATAAAAGTCAGGGACACCTCTTTTCAATGAACGAAACCCAGTTAGTATTATCAGGCGGTATCCGTTGAGACCTCGAGAACTTATGCCCTTAGTTTCCTATCGTGATTACACATAACGATAGGTCAGTAGCCATGTTAAAATTGTATCTGTTCATACAGATCTATGGGATTCGAAGTCCATACCGGTTGATCAAAGTTATCGCAAATCTGCGGGCCTGTCGTAGGCCATTCTAGTCATCCAAAAACATTTTCCTCTTGGTAAATTAATTGAAGGTTGATACGGAAGCTCCTTTCTAGGAAGGGTATTAATGCCACACGAGCGGCTGGTTCCAACAAGGCGAGTATTATCTAGCAATGGTCTCGTGTTAAAATTTAAGCTATCGTTTGCTAACAAACGTTATGATGTTGGTTACATACCAGGTGCCTCGGCGGGGTGTAGTATACTGAGTATCCATATTACCGTTGTATGCAATAAGGAAGACCGGTGAATGGACTGTATAACTAAAATGTATTGTAAAGGGCCGTCAGCATCAAGTATTCTCCTGCACGCCACCTACTCAATTGATCAACCCATAACTCCCACCCTCAATGACATTGCAATAGGGCGATTCCGAGGGAGCGAAGGAAGGCTGTAATAGTGTAGAATTAGGCATGGCCAACGCGAGACCAGGCATCATGGCTATATGAGCCGACCTAAAATTTCATCGTATCCAAAGAACTGCTTGATAGATTAGTGTCGACTATATACTGTATGAATCCAGGACAATTATAATATTACTTGAAAATTCTTGTCAATAATCTCTAGATTTCCTCATGATCAAGACTGAAAATACATTCGTAATGTAGAGTTTCTGAGACCAGCATAGAGCCACGTATTTACTTGGGCATACGGGTCTACAGAGTATATGGTCAATTATGCTACCAGTCTCCCACTCATTTGGTAACGTATCTCGATATCGTGGTTGGTCCGACGCAACGCACAAAATACAACAATCGAGAAGTCGAGCCGGATTCGAGAATTCTGTTTCACCAAATCGGGTGAAGGCTACTGTTTCATAATGAACTGGCCAACTCATCCCACCCACACCGCATGCATCGATGTCTGCTTATAGATGCATCTAATACTTGTTTTTATTTTTAATTTACTACCCGAGTTTAAAGCTTTTATACTGTCTAGCATTCTCAACATTACTCTTACAATCCCTCGAACTTTCCTTTCTCCGTGCCCCCCAGTATCGATCCCGGCCCCGTTCGTTCGCCTCCCGCAATGGGAAATAGCTAAGTTAAACAGGCACAGCTCAGCGTAGCTCAGAGCTTAGGGGAGGAGGCTATGCACGCCTGATCCTGAAGGCGTCTTGGACGTGTTCAACCTTGCAACTTGAACGAGAATTTTCTCGTGTGCATTTCCAAATACCTTGCCTTCCCTGGCACTAACTAGTTCGCAGTCATTCGAGCCTCCCCTGATTGTCTTTCTGTGCTTTTTTCTTTTCTATTCTATTTCCATCCTCGATCCTTTCCATTCTCTGTCACGGTCGTACTCGCTAGCTATACCAAAGGCGCAAGCTCTGTTTCTTTTTGATTGTGGGCCACCCCACACAGAGAGAACACGGACAGTTCTCGAGATTTTGTCCAGAATCTGCAGGACCCGAAAGCCTCTCGCGTCAACCAGATATTATACAAGTCGGTATAATTCGTGGCATGCGTTTTTTCGGGGCCAGATGATTCACACAAAACTGGAACGGGTGTCAAGCTGAGATTGGGCGTCTACCGACTGATATAATTCGGGTTAGTATGCTGTCATCGTTCTTCTTCGGTGGCGGTGGATCTGGAGGGGCAGTTGGTCATCATCATGGAGGGGCTATAAGGGACGAGAAGGCAGCCCGGCGAGGCAGTAGCAATAGTCCGACGGCAACGACCGCCAACGTCAACGGTGGCACTGTTACTACAAATAGCCGAAGCTGGACGTCACTTTTCCTCAGGAGAGACAAGAATAACTCGACGCCCGATAGTAGTTATAGCAGTGGAAGTGCGAATAGTCATGATGTCGTCAAGAAAAGCTCAAGCCCAAGAAAGCCGCATGGAAATGGAATAACCGCAGCCTCGACGTCGACGCTGTCGCTGCTCGAACTCGCCCGCCCTGTTCAAGTTCCCGTTCAAGATCAGACAGGGTCCTCGCCCTCGCCCTTAACCCCAAAACCTCACCGCCGTCATTCCTCAGCCGTCCAGCACACGAGTGCCGCTCCCACCACCACGCCCAAAACCAAGAGTTCTTCTAAACTCCAGCGGCAATCCGCCCCAGTAACTTCGAAGAAAACCTCCAACCACCCTCAGCCATCTCCAGACTCGCGGAACTCGAAACGGGGGAATTCTACGCCCAACAATATCGTCGTCGGGCAGCCGACAGGGGGCTACGCTTCAAGCAAACCGACCCAGCCTGAACCCCGAATCCCACCGACATTCAGACATTCCGCCTTTGGACCTGCATTGCTTGCTCAAAACCCGCTTTTCCCCAAGCCCGCCGCCTACCTTTACACTGTCCGGACCGCCCTCTCGTATGTATTATACACCCATCCTTCCCTCCCACCCGTCTACGATATCAGAGAGATCTAAAGAAAGTGGATGTGTTGTTGCTGACCCCGATCAACCACTACGTCAACACCAGATCGACAATGTCCTTAAGTTCGCCGTCCCCTCCGCCGTTGGACCCGCCAAAAAGGCACGTCAAACGGGACCGCACTCCTTCTCCTACCAGACGCCATTCTACTACCACCCGGAAGGTTAAAGCCCCCACCTCTCGCGACATCGAGCACCCCGATATCACCTGTCCCGAACTTCCTACACCTCCCGACTCCCGACGAGCTACTCCTGCCCACTCCCATCGACCTAGGGAATCGTCTAGGAACCTGACTACAATAAAAGAAGATGCTCCGGAACGAAGTAGAGAACGGTCGAGGAAGCATCGCAAGCACAGGACGCCGGAGGAGAGGGAAGAGAAGGAAAGAGAGAGGAGGAAACGGAGGGCTCGGGAAGCTGAAGAAGATAGGCTTGAAGAGATCCGACGGCATCGCGACAGAACGCCAGTTAACCTGACCCCGGAACAGCCTACTCGTACCCCGCCTCCACCTCCAGCTGGTGACCCGATACCTCCACCACGATATACGACACCGGTTATCCCTATAAGAAAGGAATCTGCGACACCGGGTGCCCAGTCAATGCTACGAGCCAGTGCGACCACTATCTTCCAGGCCATAAAAACTGTAGGATCAAAATCGTCGAAAGACCAATTGAGTAATTCGTCACCAAAATCCAGTGGTACCCGTGTAGTCTTGCAGCAAACAGATCAATCCATCAAAGTCCAGGTTGAAGGTCCTCCCCGTCCTAAAAATATTCACCGTGACGAAGGCGACTCAACAGATTCCGATGAATTAGAACAGCCTCATACACCCAAAGGAGCAGAGTTTCCGGTACCTAAGGGTCATGAACAAAAAGGCTCAGCGCAGGTTTCGCCCAATGTCAAGATTGTTGGGGAAGATATTTCAGAGGATCTGACACACCAAACGGAGAACATCGATTTTCTGCTACCTTACGGTGGATTACGGGAGCAGTTTGATTCAGGCTACGAGATCGAGCAAGAAATATTTGAAGATGAACTAGATACTGAGGATACAGAGGAAGACGACGACACTGTACATGCGCCTGGTGCACAGCCAACGAAGAAGAAGTCACATCACACTCTCGCAAACTCGGCCGTCAATGTTGATCCGCTAAGTCAACAACTACCCGTTTTACTCAGTCTAGTCGATAACACAATTACCGCTTATGAAACCATACTGGAAACCCAAGGATCTTTTGCCGTAGGAATTGGTGGATATCAGCCTGTTGCCCGCCGACTATTAGAAAAAGTTGGGAAGCTATTCTCGAGGGAGCTGCCGCCAGAGGCTGCTACCTGGGGCGAGACTTTAGAGTACATCAGTGGCAGGAAAGAATACCCAGAGCTCTGTGACGTTGATTTTGATGACGATGAAGCAATATCAGAATTCTTTGAACACGACGATGAGAAGATGTTCATTTTCAACGCCTGCTTGGAAGAACCCGATGTTCTGGATCCCGCTGTTATTGGTCTACGGAGGTTAATGGAAGAAGACGTCACTCCGGAAGAGACTGCTATCTACCTTACAAATTATCCACATATCCGGCCGCTATTGCTCGCCTGTAGACACATGACCGATGATGAATTGGACATTCTGTATAGCAAACGGGCTGCTGCATTCTTGAACGTCGACGTAGCTGTACGGTCAGACAAGCAGCGAGAGGTCACGGAATGCGCAGAGCTCAGCAAAGGCATTGATGAAACTGTCAAGCAGCTCGAAGCAACCATCGCACGCATGAAAACTGTCCAAACCAGCATTCTCAAGCGGAAAAAAGGAATCGAAGCCCATCTTTCAATCCACGCCCCGAACGACGATGAAATACCAACCTTACCCGCCGAAATCCAAACTGCGATTGATGAAGTCCAAAACGAGGATATCATCAAGATGGAAGAACGCAAACGGAGAAGGAAGGAATTGAGGGAGGAAGCCGAGGAGGAAGATGATGGGGATACACTTCTCCCAGATGATAGTATCAGTCAGATTAATCCTTATCGGGCGAGATACATCCCGCAGAGCGTCACCAGGGCGTATCAAGAGGCACAGACAAGGGCGGCAGCATCGGTGGCGCAGGTACCCGCTAGTATAGCGTCGACCAAAACTTCAACGTCGATCTTGCACGAATATCTTGCGGCGCGAGCGCCTCCAAGGCAGACCCATATGGGATCCCACGGCAATCATCATATGGCGCATTCTGCAGGGTACGATCCCGGAAATCCCGGACCCAACGGAATAGGACCGATGGGTCCTGGCGGGGTTACTAAAAAGGCAAATGCATATGTGAGGATGGCGCTCCCAGTCAAGGTTTATGGTGCGATCATGAATGATATCAAGGACGCAGTGCGGAGGCTGCCTTTACACGCAAACTCAAATCGAAACTTGGAGGTAATTCCGGAGAGGGGGGAGACTCCAGAGGTTGGGAGGAGTGTGACACCTGATTCCCACCAGCAGTTGCAAACTCCTTCCCCGTATGATGATGCACTCTACAGAAGCAGCTCACGGGGTTCAACGAAAACCCCTGTGAGGAATGTGAGTGGGGCATCTAGTAAGAAGAGCGGGCTGTTCAGTAAGAAGCCGGTGGATGATATAGATAGAAGCTGCACACCCGTTGTTGTACATGGCGGCGTTGGGGGATACGGCAGTTCGAAACCTGTTGTGGTGACGAATGACGTGGGAGTTAACATCAAGAAGGATAAAGAGAAAAGCGATAGGGAGAGGGAGAGGCGGAAACGGGAGAAGGGGAAGAGTGGAAGTAGCAGTCGGAGGAGGGAAAGCTACGCGGAGAAGCCAAGAAGATAGAAACGTCATTGCCTTCAATGCGGCTGTTGGGGATACGATAAAATGATCTGCATTGGTTATTTCGGCGTCGTTACCAAGGTTTGAGTTTTTTTTTTTTCATTTCTTACATCGTTTAAGGCGGCTGTAGTACGGCTGACCGGGTACTCGTTTTGTTCTTCATATTCACGCGAGCAAGTCTCATCTTTCATTCATTGTTAGCGTTGATTCTTGATTTTTTACGTTTTTGCTTACGGGTTTAGCGGGAGTTCCAGATTTTTGATTCCATCTCTACCACACTTTCAAGACGTTGAGTTAGCCGTTTTGCTATTTATAAAATGTATCGATCTCGAAAATCGATTTAGTCTACAAGCCATTGTGGTTTAAATATTGGGGGGCAAGGCATTCTGAATGTATTGTATAACAATGAGCAAAAGCAAGTTTTCATCGTTCAAGATTTGGGATCCCGCTGTCGCACAAGGTTTTCTAGAGGCTTGCTGAAGCCAATATCACCCGATCTGGATGCACGGCAGCCTTGTTGTAGATTTAGTGTTGCGATTTGCTTGGCCAATTGGCTCGCCGATGCTGGCTACCTTGTGGAATCGCAGCCCGGTACGGAAGCTGTACCCCTTTCCGAATTACCTAATTCTTACCTAGATGGTCGACGAATGGCCATGGATTCAACAACTAATCTCATAGACCGGTCCTATGGCTATCGGCCAGAGATTCACTACCTCGTAGTCGGCGCGGCTGGCTGTGGGAAGACCACGTTCCTCGAGCAAGTTCCCATCCATTCTGATCGCGGGTCTTAAACCTTATCAACTTCTAATACTTCTAAAAGGCGGATAACCATCGGCAAAATTGGTGGTGTATGTGATATCCACGATCGCAGATGGAGCGAACACTCTCTGCGCAATTCACACAAGACTAAAGCTTCGTTGATAACATCTAGGATGACTTCCGAGTCCCCAACAAGCCCTTCGTTCTCACCAATTCCGCACAGGAGAACGCTCCGCTCTTGAATTTCCACGAGAACGAGTGCATGGATTCAGATCAGAAGAAATTCCGACCAGAGGTTCTCATATTATGTTTCGATATCGGTAATCCGGCTTCTTTGGCGGAGCTGGATGGACTTGTAGGTTCCCTGGCATTATACGATATCTTTAATATGCTATCATTAACATGGGAGATTACCACAGAATCGAGAAGTAGGCAGAATATACGGCGCAGACCTACCAAATGTCATACTTGGCCTCAAGCGGGATTTACGACATGAAAAGCGGGAAGGAGAGTATGTTGACCCGTTACTGGTAAGTCGTCGGCGTCACTTTTCCGTACATAATAATGCACACCCTCGTGATCTTTCCCCCCTGCATCAAAAAAATCCCACTTTATCCGAACATCAATCGTTACCTGGTTTCCCAAGGTCCGACGAGGAAGGGGGGGGGGTTACCTGGCAAAAGCTTCTATGAACAAGCCTTGATCCCAAGCCGGTCTACGTCTGGATAAACTCGTCCCTTGCATGATATTGCTGCTGACATGGGGGTGTGTGTCTACCAGGGATATAAAACCGCGCAATCCCTGGAGTGCGCCATGTACATGGAATGCTGCGCGGTAACCGAAGAGCTTATTCCTGCTGTTGTTGAAGATTTGGTCAAGAAAGGGTTGGATGTTAAGACTGGGAAGGCGTATCAAGCGACGGGCATGGGGAATTGTAGTATTTGTTAGCATATATACAGTGGGAATTTGTCGGTATATAAGTACTCAGTGCTCATGCGCCTTGCAATGAGAATCAGTATTATCGATTAGTTCTCATTCTTCTCTATATATATGGTACACTCCTGCAAGCTTCTCACTGGTATATAAATCTAAGCCTCGCAAAGTCAAATGAGACGCAATGCTTTCAAATAAAGCACTATGGCAAGAAATCCACCTCATTATGGATGGATTCCAGAAACTGGAGCCAGTTTCACTGATAGTACTCCGGCTAGCTATTCCTTGGGCAGTTTTATAGAATATCTCCTCTGGTGGAATTTCCATCGGATGAAATTTGTGCACATTAGGCTGGTAAAATAAGAGCTCAATTCTACGAATTTATCGGCTTTAAGTTCTATAATCCACAATATACCATATAATTTGGCCGTTATCACAAATTCAAGACCAAATTGCCCGGCTGGCTAGCTATAGCTATACTATGCGAGCTCTCGAGTCAGTGGAGCTGCAGCTGCAGCTATACGGGCCGTACGTAGGACGTATTACCAGAACATTTCGGCCCCACTTTCATAGTATCCACAACTGCATAGGTATCCTGCCGACTTTAGCCACTCGCTCAATTCCCCCATTTGATACAATATCCTGAAGCTCATGTCGTCGCGATATTCCAGCTCGGAGAAATAGCGGCCAGGATTGGTTATTCCGGGCGCAGCTTTGAGTTCATCCACCAATCACCAACCCAGCCTAAAGCTTAGCTCGAGCTTTGTGGGAACTTGCCGAAACTGGCTACCCACCCTCGTCATAAGCTCTACAGTTGCAGCTGTCCCACTTTCTGGATAAAATAAATAGCTGAGGGGTCGACCCTCTGGAATTTCCAGAATATTTAACCAGTTATCAGTCCTCCTTTTTCATTTTTCTCAATCAACTCTTGCAATTGACCTTTGCTCTCGAAGACTCTCAAAAATCCAACATCTTCCAACACACCTCTTAAGCTTATACCGCATATAACTCTATCAAGATGGTTACCATCACCGGATACATCTCCCGCGATGTCCGCTTTCCTGTAAGTGTGGACTAACACCCACTCCCGTTAAATTGGCTGTCCGGTTTTCTGAAACTTTCTATGAATGGCCAATTGCTAGGTATTTCAGAGGGGTGATTGAGTTTTTCTTACTGTAGGTTCATTATGGGATACCGAAACTAGACCTCGCTGGATAAAACCGGTTCGGACGCTATGAACGCTGCTGGAGATTACTCTGCGGCTTATTGTATCCTTTCCACGGATACTGAACTTAAGGGACATGGCATGGTGAGTTCATTCTCTTTTCGTTGTTTGAGTTCTGTCGGAGGAACTATGGTAGTTGACCCATGATATGACGTTAGACTTTCACAATCGGTCGTGGCAACGACATCGTCTGCCGCGCAATCGAAGCCTTCGCCGACAGAATAAAGGGCCGAACCCTCGAATCCCTTACCGAGAACATGGGCCAAACCTGGCGTTACCTTGTCAATGATTCTCAATACCGCTGGATCGGCCCTGAAAAGGGGGTTACCCACCTCGCTCTTGGCGCTGTTGTTAACGCCATCTGGGATCTTTGGTCCAAGTCCGTTGGAAAGCCGGTTTGGAGACTTGTTGCAGACTTTACACCGGAGGAGTATGTGAGGTGTATTGATTTTAGGTATATTACTGATGCTATTACGCCTGAGGAGGCGGTTAATATGTTGAAGGAGACGGAAGCGGGGAAGGCGGAGAGGATAAAGACTGCTGAGCAGAATAGGGCTGTGCCGGCTTATACTACTTCTGCTGGGTGGTTGGGGTACGGAGAGGAGAAGATGAAGGCTCTGTTGAGGGAAACTATTGCACAGGGCTATAGGCATTTTAAGATGAAGGTTGGAGGTAATTTGGAGGAAGATAAGAGAAGATTGAGGATTGCTCGGGAGGCTATTGGGTATGATAAGGGAAATGTTTTGATGGTTGATGCTAACCAGGTATGTTTCTTGCGCAAGTACCATAATGATGGTTTTGAATACTAATGTTGGTTAGATCTGGTCCGTTCCTGAAGCTATCGAGTGGATGAAAGAACTCGCCGAGTTCAAGCCATGGTTCATCGAAGAGCCAACCTCTCCAGACGATATCCTCGGCCACAAAGCCGTTCGTGATGCTCTTAAGCCCTACGGAATCGGTGTCGCCACCGGTGAGATGGTTCAGAACCGTGTTATCTTCAAGCAGCTCCTACAAGCCGGTGCCATCGACGTTTGCCAGATCGATGCTTGCAGAATCGGCGGTGTCAACGAAGTCATGGCTGTCCTGCTCATGGCTAAGAAGTTCGGCGTCCCCATCGTTCCTCACTCGGGAGGTGTCGGTCTTCCAGAGTATACCCAGCATTTGTCGACTATCGACTATGTCGTTGTTTCTGGCAAGTTGTCGGTTCTGGAGTATGTTGACCATCTCCACGAGCACTTCTTCTATCCTTCCGTTATCAAGGATGGTTACTATACCACTCCTACGGCGCCTGGATACTCCGTTGAGATGAAGCCGGAGAGCATGGATGCCTATGGCTTCCCCAACGGTAGCTGGTGGCAGAGTGACGAAGCTAAGGTTATCACTGAAGTCAAGGAGAAGATCTAAATTGAAAAAGAGGATCAAGGACATCACAAGTCCATAACGTATATATATAGTTTTATTCCTATCTAGTCAAAGAGCATACCCATAGATTCTAATTGAAAGAAAAGTTCACCGAATTCGTTCCCCTCGTTTACTTCTGCTCCTTCAACTTCTTCTGCTCCTCTAGAAAAGCAGCATCTGGTGAGTCCCAAGTATAATCTACCCATTCCCCGAGAATATCCCGAACGCGGTTGAACAAAGGCTCATCAGCCTTATAACTCTCCTCATCAAACGCCGTATACTCCCTCAAATCACCCACCTCACTTCCATCCTTCTTCAAAGCCTTCTTCACAGTCTCCACGTTCTCTTCAATCTCCGCAATAGTCCCCCCACCCAAAATAGTAACCCCAAACCCCCTCCCATCCACCCTCGCAAACTCTCCAACCGCAAACCTCAACGATAAAGAAGCCATACTCTGCCCCTGTGCTTCAACCCAATCCGCAGCTTCCGCAGCCTTCTCCCTCAGCCCCCTCGGCGCCGGATGGAAATCCCCAAGCTCACCAATCGGTACCCCGCCTTTTCTTAAAAGCCCCATACACAAGGGACTAGCATTAAGTACCACTCCAACCCCAGCTTCTCCATAAAACCTTCCCAAACTCTTCTCTAACGTTGTATTTTGAATATTCATATGACAATAAGTCTGCACTACATCCACCGCCCTCCCCAGCTTTTCCTTAACTTCAACTGCAATATCAGCCAACAACGCAGGCGGATACCCCGATATCCCAACGTGGCGGATCAACCCTTCATCCTTCATTTCAAACAACGTCTTAACCGCCGCCAATGCTTCTTCTCTCGATACAAATTCCACATCGTGGGTAAACACCACGTCTAGATAAGTTGTTGAAAACCGGTCGAGTGAACGAAGGACCGATGCCCGTATAGCGGGTGGTGAATAGTCGAATTTATTCGATGTTATACGCCCGCATTTTGTCATTAATATTAGGTCGGAACGTGGGTACAAAGATGTAAGTGCTGCGTCGGAGAATGCGGCGCCCAGAAGGACTTCGGAGGGGTCATAGTATGGAGAGGTGTCGAAGGCGCGGATGCCGAGGGATAAAGCGTGTAGAATGGTTTCGAGGACGGGTTTTGAAGTTGGGTCGGTTACTATCTATATCCATTGGATGGAGGGTTTAGTAAAGGAATGACGTTGTTTAATGCGTGAAGGTGACTAGAGAACCTGTCGACTCCAGCCCGCACCACCGAGGACCACTCTTCCGGTTTTGCTATTGAACGGATTCATCAGGATTTGCTGAACTGGTTGGCAGAAGCTTGTTAAGTGTGTCGCAATAAGTCCTCAGTTAATGCATTCCGATCTGAGCTCCTAGCTATATACAAAGCTAGGATGCGAGCCACTAAACCGCCCCACTGCGGGGCTCAGGGTAGCTTTAGCATCCTTTTACCCATTGTAACCGGCCGGCCGTTGTGTAACTCAGAAGCCGTCCGGAGAAATTATGCCTAAATGAATGAGCCTTGGTTCGTGTGGATTGTTGAGGTGGTAAATCCTTTCGGACGGTATGGTACCGATTCAATACTCCCGCTGAAGTGGAGACATTATATCCGGTGTTTTTTTGGTCCAGCCAACGGTTTGATTCCATTCCATATGCATCTTTCGAGTAACTCTAGTGTACAAGGACGAAAAGATAAAGACACCGACAGCACTAACTAGTAATTGAACCGAGAGGATACCCGAACATAAAATAAACCGAAGTGCCCAATCATGAATCACGAAGCTAAGGGGCTAGTGGGAAGAAAGAAGAAAGTTCAAAGCACGGTCCAGTTGCAAGCGTAGGGTCCAAATCCGGGACCTTGTTGCATTTCCGAGTCAAAACGTGTTGCTATGTTCACATATGTATTAGCTTGCTAGATCCTTTCTAAAATTCGGATGGCGTCTAGGAGTGCTCACAAAAATGTGTCTGAATCAATGAGTGAAGTCTATGGAAACAAGGATCATACTAGTGGAATAAGATAGTTTCTCATTCCTTCTGCTGTCCACCCTAACATAAAGTATCAGCACACCACTCGGATTCTACAAGTCCTGGGATATGTCTACAAAAGATATTCTAAGCTTACCTCTTCTGTACGGACCTTGTCTACAGCCGACCTGAGCTTACTAACATCAAAACCGTAAGATTCCAAAGATTTCAAGCTCTCATCGTTGATGTCGTAGAGTTTACCGTTGAGCTCAATATAGGTTCGACGGGCAGCTTCGACATCGGGGTCTGGGGGAAACGAGTTAGCAGTGCCCCAAACCTCTGGCGGGAAAACCTCTTCAACCGAAGGGAAGAAGCTCTCCCCGTTCCAAACGTCTGGGAGAGGTTGTTGTTCACCAGAAGCTTGCAGAACAGTGTAACTGTGCTCATCATCTGAATATACAACACTCATGGGTTTCTCCTCCATGCCCCCGGTCTCCTTGAATTTACTCGTGACCCACTTTTCGAAATCGGAATCGCTTAGTGCGAGTCTTTCCGCCATCGTAAGTTCTCGTTCGGGAGAAGTGAGTGGGGATGGAGTGGGTGGAGGTGGAGTGGCGGTGAGTGGCGATGGAGTGGGTGCAGGCGGAGTGGTGGATAAAGCAGGAACGAGCTCTTCTTCCGGCTTCGAGGAAACCGTAATGACTGTACCTGTATCATCTTGAGGTGAGAGAGGCTCTTGAGACCCATCTTTGCTGTCACTTTTCAGGTGCCTGGCCTTGATCCTTTTCAACTCTTGGATCCTCTTTTCAAGAGCTTCTTTCGACATTTTGTCGACGTCTGGAAGACTTCCCTGGAGGAAAGGTATCTATATTAATATCATCCTTTGAGATATCTATCGAATCATTGGTTTAGTTTAGACTTACAACTGGAGAAGGTGTATGATCAGATGATTCTGAGTCTGCCTGATAGTGAGGCTCTGCATCATGTTCTGGGGTGAACTTGATATTGATTCGTTTGGGGTTAGGGAGAGTGCTTGGAGTGGCATCAGAGCCAGAGGAACCTTGAGCACCCGGAGCCATGATGATAGTGCTTGATGCCGAGAGAAACAGGAAGAGTATGCTGTGAAGGGACTGAAGTAGTGTAGTACGTAGTGTCCAGGGTTTGTGGTGGTTACGGGGATGGAATACTGGCTAAGTGGATGGACCTGTAAGTACGTAGGCGGAGACGTTTAGAAGGGACGTTTAGGGGGCTCTTAGAGGGGAGAGGGGCTCCTCTGGTATTTTTGGACTGTTGGTAGATACGTTCATCCAGATCACCGTCGTCTGATAATCAACGGCAGTCAAAACTCAGCAATAAACAACAATCTACACCAGATCCGTGGATCTCTAGCAATCCCAACTGTTTATATCCACTTATCAACGGGCTGTCATCTAAGTATCCTGTCTACAAACGCCTAATAGGCCTATTGGTAAGTCAGAGAGCACTAATTATTACGATGCGATACTCATTCAAGCAAAGTAACGAAGAGCTTCTAGTAAAACAATTCAGAATAAAGTATAGACAAGTACTATAAACCAATCTCATGTTCCCAAACCTAACAAGTAAAAACCAAGTTGACCAAAAAGGTCATGAATTCAGAGTATTCGTGTCATCGGATGGAGAGTTCCGACTAAGATAAAGAACGCCGCCGCTTCTAAGCTTATAAGATCAGTTAAGGTCGAGAGCAAAGTATATGTATCGTAGTAGCTATAGAGGTATACATACCTAGTAAGTTCAGGTCTTCATAATTTAATCTTGTTCCTCGGACACCCTTTGGTTAGCTCGCTCCATCACGCCAGCGCCCTGCATCATAATTGCGTGAATCATCTCCGCGTCAATTTCATCATCACTATTTTCGTTATCCGCATCACTACCGTTGACGACGGTGAGAACGACTCGAGGTTCTTGATCTCTATCGCCAGAATAGTCACTAGCGGGATTACTAATACCCTCATTACTGAAGCTATCTTCGCTGCCCTCTCTATCTCCAGGGTCTTCATTATCACCTTCCTCCTCCCCCTCTCGGGTATCGGTATCCATAGGCTCAAATTCTGACGCACTGACTTCCCGGCCGAATGCATCCATTTGAGCAATGGCATATGCCCTCCTCAGTTGAAAAATATTTGGTCGACGTGTCGTATTATCCGTCACGTTACGTCGATACTCATCACTCGACGAATCGACATAGTCTCCTTCGTACCCCTCTACCCTCCAGTGTGCTGAATCGTCCCCTTCATCGTCACTTTCTGGATTCGGCGCCGGCGTCAATCGATGGCGACGGGACGGTCCCACGGTTCGTTGGAATAGGCTCCTCTCGAGGTGAAACTCTCGGTATTGAGCCCTCGTATGGCCGCCTGTTCGATCGTCCCAGCTATCGCTTGGACTGGTGTATCCTGGACCCCATCTGGAATCTTGCTCCCAGAAATTGACATTGGACCTGGAAGAAGAGGAGGAAATATTCAAGTCTTCGGCTAGTTCGTCTCGTAGTTCGGCCAGTTCTTCGTAGTTAAGATTATAATAATCGTCATCGTCAATCTCGGACTCTGTGTCGTTGTTGTAGATTTCAATTTCTGGTACGACTCTTGTCCAGTAGTTGATGTCAGCTCTGTACCGAACTCGTCCCAGGTAACCATCTTCAGCTTCTGAATACCCGTACGAGTCTGGCCCCTCCCAAGTAAGGTCATTAGAAAACTCGCTCCACACCGCCCGCCAGAAAGCGTCGCTTGCAAAATCTCCACAACGGTCTCGAGGAAATCCGTATGTACGCTGGTTCACCTGAAAATATTCTGGAATAAACCTCCGGTGTAGCGGGCGTTGTAAAAATCTACACCGACGTCGTGCTTGTCTTGCAAGGCGTCTAAGGTCGTGATAATAGAATGCGTCAATGAGTTGAAGGCGTGAGGACAGTTCTTCCGTAGAAATTCGATTACCCTCGTCATCGAAGACTCGTGGATCGGTGCGGTTGAAGAAAATATGTGTGGTAACTTCGTCTCTGTCTCCGTAGTATCCAATATCGTCGTAGGGAAGGGGTGTTGGTGAACGGTGGCGGTGATGAAGGGTCCTTGAAGGCATTTTGTACAATTATGTGGTGAGATATATGTACAAGGATGTTTTTGCGTGTGAAGCTTGATATATAAAATATCTTTTATCGCACAATCGAAAGTCAAATATTGATACAAGCCGAGGAATACCAGGCCTTTGAGAGCTGAGGGGCCGGGTATTGTATTGAGGATCGATAGATCTGTCGGTCTAGGATTTCGAATTATCGGCAAAGCCACGCTCCGGATAGAAAATCTTCCGCCTAAACAAATATTCTTACAAAACCGAACGCCAGCGTATGTCGTAGATTGAATTAAATATTCGATTAATTGAGGGTGGTGGATTCTCGAAGAGTCGTCGATATGAACGGTCCGGCTTTACAGGCCAACCGTTCCAAGAGGTGTGGATTGAAAGAAGAAGTGGTGTAAAAGGATCGCATCCCCCCCCCGAGTAAATTAATAAGAGGGGGAAAAAAAGCCATAAATGATCGTCGATGCTATTAGGATGCTAAACTTAGGACTTAGGGTACAGCGCTCTGCATGGTTCTGAACTTGCGGCAGCCATGCGTTGCTATTGTTGGATTCGATGGGTAAGTCACATGATATTCAAAGTCACATGATTAGAGCTTGTGTATTGCATAAGGGCGCTGCGAGCAAGAGAGTGAAATGATAGATACTAGTAATTTTGGTGAAATTATAGATATTACATTTATAAAACACGTATGCTAGTTTGCTATGGTAACGATGCAATGCTTTCGGGGAATAAAATTAAACAATCAAATCGAACGCCGTATGTTCACCTGCCGCTCTATAGTCATACCCGCGCCGCCCCCATACCGGTGTGAATATTTTTTTTTGTACATGAATAAGCTCGAATCTCAGGAGCCACCTCGTCAATACTGGCGTACAATATCGCCCTCAGTGTTTTAACCGCTGAGTAGATGTGGGATATCTTCAACGCTAGCTTCGCGGATAAGAATTTCTATGGCCATGCAAGTTAGTGGTCTGACTAAGTGGTAAGCTAGAATGCTAGAGTAGGGTACTTACTGTGAACAGCTGTCATCAATGGGAAATCGTTCTCTTTTCCTCTAGCCTTCAAGAATTCATTGACCTCCTTTGCGGTCAAAGTTCCCTGCAGCTTCTGACCGTTCAAGACCTCTGCCTCAATCTCCTCAATAGGTCTGCCCTGCTCTACGGAGAGCTTGGCACACTTGTGATTCCTACCACCTGCGCAGCTAGTAATCAAGTCTGCAACTCCGCAGCTCTCCTCTGTGAATGTCTCACTCTTGCAAGAGTCAAAGAACATCAATCCGAACTTTCGCATCTCCAGAATACCGACTCGCATGATTGCTGCCTTGGCGTTATCACCCCAGCCCATACCGTCGACAAAACCGGCGCCAATGGCGATGACGTTCTTCAAAGCCCCACCTAACGAGGTTCCAGCCACATCATGGATCAGTCTGACGTGGAAGTAAGGCCTGTGGAACAGGTGCTTCCATAGCGAGTGGTCGATAACAGGGAACTCCTCTGGGCATGGAGTAAGCGTTCCTGGTGGATCATAAGCGATAGTTGTCTCACAGAACTTCTCCTCTGCGACTTCATTTGCAATGTTAGCGCCAGAGAGGGCGCCACAGTAGATTCCGAGCTTCCTGCCAATGACATCGGAGAACAATGAGATACCCTCGGGCGAGACGTCGACACCCTTGATGCATGATATCGCTCTGGCGTATGGTACAATGTGACCGTTGATCTGATCACAGATCTTGGAGACGAATTGATGGGGAACATTGAAGATTAATAATGAAGCATCCTTGACGGCGGAGAGGATTGATGGGTCGGCGACAATGTTGTGAGGAAGGGCAATGTTTGGTAGATACTTGACATTCTCATGGAGTTCATTGATGAGAGAAGAGAGCTTTCTAGGCTGAGAGTGTTTGGAAGCATCGTAGGCCTTGTGGGAGGATGGAAGCTGGTAGTCTTCCTCGAAGACCCACATGCGAACTTCGGGTTCAAAAAGGTGAGGATGCGCTGTAGTGTTCTCAGCGAGGATTTTAGCTATTGCCGAGCCCCTACAGATTGAGGCAGAAGAGCGTGTTGGTTAGCTGGCGATCCTCTGCGTAACGGGCGTAAACAGCAACAGGGATGGGATGCTTAAGCTTACCAATTGCCGGAGCCGATGATGGCGACCTTGTGCTTTCGAGTGGGAGCCATTCTTCTTGCTGTCGATGATGATACTGACGATGTTGAGGGTGACGATGTTGTAATATGTCCAGCAACCCGGGCTAATCGAGCTGCAGCGCGAGAAGACATGTGGAATGAGAAGCGGAGTTTCGCGGTTTTATAAAAGAAACGAGCACTTTTTTCTTTCTCCAATTGACAGCAAAGGCGAGGAATGTTATATCTGACGACACTTCTTTACGTAAACGGCCGTAGCGCAGGAATTGGGAATGGATGGATAGTAAGACTGTCTGTCTTTCTTTCTGTTGGTGCGACGTAATTGTTGAGGAAAGTCAGGCCTAGTTATAAATTGGTGGGCCGTTCATGTCATGCAGCTTTCACACGACCCTTTTTATCGACCCTTTTCTAGATGCAGCTGCGCGGGCAGGGGGGTCTGTTCTGCAATGACATAAATTATGCGTATGCCCGGCACCCTGGCTCCAAATGCAGTGCTACAATAAAATTTTCTGGTACGGGGAAGGCATTTCTCTGGCTTGTGAAAGGTACCCGTTGAGGCTGCGCAAATCAGGCAGGTGTTCGTTCCCAAGACATGGCTCGGATTTCCTACCAGAGAAAACAATCCGAGGCCTGAGGGAAAAAAAACCAACCGGCGTGGGTAAACCGGTGAATCGGGCTGGGTGGGCTCGGATGGTCGGCCTTCCCGACTTTTTCTTTTGTTAAAGCGCATTCTAGAATGGCATTTGCTAATGGCATAGAACATTCGTGTACTCGTATTCAGCTTGTGTGGGGGGTTTTTGTTAATGCCGGACGTAAGGCTCCATGCGACCGTTTTCAAGATTCTGAGACAGGCATCTGAGATTTTCCTTATGATTTCTGATCGGGCACTAGATAATCAGTCGGAAAATCAAAATCAAAAACAGGCCGAGGTTCTAGGTAGGGCGTCTGGATAAGTACTAGATATAGATAATATACACTAAATCGCCACATCGGATGTATTGATATCTATCATCTCGTGACAGTATGACTCTCATACGCTATGTACACATTGGACCTCGTTCCGTCGGCCATGCGATCGAGATCCAAGGCACGCAGTCAGAAGCGAAAAGCTTGGCCTTTTATCGGCCCCATAACTATGTGCTTCTAAGCATATGCAACGGAGATACGATAATCCTCCTGCCGCTGTCAAACCAGTCCTGCTTCTGGCCACGAGACTACCCCGCTTCCGTAACCGTTATTCATATGTTCAATTCTCCGACATAAGGTATCGTGACCTGGGATTCTTATCCGGTCCGTTTTCGATACCCTGGCATATCTTCAAAGCATTGAGTTTATGCTCGATAATAAACCCTGTATTCTCATACAAAGCTGTCTCTAACGTTTCCCACCTAATGAAACTAGGTTTCAACCTCCTATAGCTCAGTTTTGTCTGTCGAGGCTGCTGGTGGGCCGCTTCCGAGTATTGTACTTCTTGTGAAATTCCGTCCTTTTATAGCGCGAAACCTTGATTCGGAGAGGTCGTCCTTGGAGTAAAAGTCCCGTGGTGTGAATGTACAAGTCTCGACTTTGCTTCTGTGCATGTGTCCGTAGCCCAATTGAACGAATAATTCTGGCTTGCAGCCTACCGGCGTAAGCCCGTGAATTCCGACCAGAACTTCTAGCACTTCTTTACAAGCTTTTTTATTCCAGGCATCCGGGATAACGACACTGATTACATGAATACCACGTGGGATTGCTGGAAGACCTGAGGTCGAGACCTTAACAGCGTGGGCAGCTGTCCTCTGGAGCTGCCCCCCAATGAGGGATCTCGCAAGATCACCAAAGACTTGATCGACCTGATTCTCGGCGATGTGAAGGAACCAGGCGCCGCAGGTGTAGTTGTATTTAACCGCCAGTTGCCTCAGTTCATCGCCCGCGGATTTGAAGACTCTCTCGAGGAGAAACGGGTGCTGCGGCAGATGTGGAGTGGTGGGTTGACCGTCATGCCTGACTGACCCTGTGTCGTAAGATTCTACCCGGGCAGTCGTTGATGTCAAAACCTCTCTTGACTTCATTTCGCAGGTATAATTGTCGGCCTTCGAGTAAGGATAACCGGGTTTTGAGTTATCTTGCTTCACAAAGATCCATGGTCCCACCGGTCTGTGAAAGGTCGTCGACGGTTTGTATTTCTTGAGAAACTCATTTAAATGAATTGAATTGGACGGTCCTTCGAAGACGGGGAGGGAGAAAGATTTAACACCCGGCAAATTGATACCGGTGAGGGAGCCAGTTTGTCTTGGAGGCGGCTTATTTAGCGTTACAGATCGCATCCTGACGTTGGTGTCTCTTGGAGTGTATTCGGCGTATTTAGGACCAACTTCGGCGAACGCAAGCCTGGGGGTTTCCCCCAGAGTCGTAACATGAGATTCCGATTTGGGAGCAGCGGTAGATTCACTCGTTTGGTTTTCCTGTAATATCTCAAGTCAACCAATGGATCTGGGGCTGCTTTCAATGGCGTTACAGACTGGTGGTGTGAAGTGATAGTTGAATTGATCAATTACTTGATCCCGTTGTGTTAGGTATCGAATAAGCGGCCCTCTATCCTTCTCGCCGAAGGGACAGCTTGCAGACGATGAAAACAATCGTACATGTCGTAACTGTGGTTTCCGCAGCCTAAGGCGGGTAATTGGGGCGCGGACGTTCATGATTGCGGGGGAGGGGTATTTAAGAGTGGTGTCGTGAAGTTGAAGCCTGGTGTTGAGACAGTCGGAAATTTAAGAGCCATGCAACTTCGCCTATTCGGATTTGAAACCTTTCAAACGCGTCTTTCAGCACAAACCTTCAAGTACCACCATTCAGCGATCGAAATGTCGGCGACAGCGAAGAGGGCCAGAGAGGAGTTAGAGGAGGACGTCCCGAATAAACGGGCGGCATCGGCTGTGCCTGAGGACGACGATGGTAAGACCACGAGCGCCTGGCGCACAAGATTAGCAAGGCTAACAGTCATCGTACAGACAGCTCTTCAGACGACGGTGTCGGCCCTTCCCTTCCTACTGCAGCGGTCATTGCGAAGAAGAAAAGAACACTCCGACATGAAGCTTTATATCTCTCCAACCTGCCGACTCAGAATCGGTACTACCGTTCTCTCATGCACCGCGACAATGTCACTTTTGCGAACTGGACACCATTCACCGACTTCTTGATTACAACTTCGACAGATGGAGTCATCAAGTTCTGGAAGAAACAGGATGTGGGAATTGAGTTCGTGAAGATGTTTAAACCTCATGCTGGGGATATCGTGGGCGTTTCGGTCAGCACGGATGGTAGAAGTTTCGCCAGCTGTGGAGTCGATAAGACAGTCAGGATATTCGACGTGGTTACTTTTGGTATGGTGAGAATCGTTTCTGGGTCATATGGGAAAGCTACCTTAGGGCTGACTAACTGGGGATATAGATCTCATCGCCATGTTGACGTTAAAACATACACCGACATCGATATGCTGGATTCACAAAAGAGGCGCATCGTTACCACTTCTCGCCGTCGCCAACGAATTGAACCAAATACAAATTTTCGATGGGAGAGGGGAGAATACGCAGCCGATCCATGAGCTCAACAAGCTACATCGGGCGCCCGTTAACATCATGGCATTCAATAACGCGTTCGACTGCGTGGTATCAGCGGATACCGGCGGGATGGTGGAATATTGGCAACCACACGACGATTACGACAAACCGAGTAATGTCTTTGAATACAAGGCTTCAACCAATCTGTTCGATTTCAAGAAGGCAAAGTCCGCTCCGACATCTTTAACCATATCACCCACGGGAACGCAATTTGCGACGTTCTCATTGCCAGATAGGCAAATCAGAGTATTCGACTTTGCTAGTGGTAAACTGCTGAGAACATATGACGAATCAATTGAGACAATAACGACAATGCAACAAGCAGGAACGGCGGTGCAGAAAGTTGAAGATGTTGATTTCGGAAGACGGTTGGCCGTAGAAAGAGAGATTGAGGCGGAGGCAGTGAGAAACAAGATCAATGTCATCTTTGACGAAAGTGGGCACTTTGTTCTTTACGGGTCGATCCTAGGTATTAAAGTGGTGAATACAGTTACGAACCGGGTATCGAGGATGCTGGCGAAGGATGAGACTGGAATGGGGAGGGCACTCAACCTAGCACTCTACCAGGGTGCGCCGAAGAAGAAACAGGTGGTTACATTGGACATGGCGGCATCTTCGAATCCACTATTACAAGAAGCCGGGCTGCGAGACCCAATGTTGGTGTGCACAGCTTATAATAAGCAGCGGTTCTATATGTTTAACTCAGATGCCGACGTAAACAAATCCGAGAGGGACATCTACAACGAAAAACCAACTACGACAGCTAAAGGCTCGACCAAAATTGAGACAAAGGCGAAGGAGTCTGGGACGGCGGCAATCATCCATACGACGTTTGGTGACATTCATATCCGGTTGTTCCCGGAAGCTGCACCGAAATCGGTTGAGAACTTCGTTACTCACTCGAAGAACGGGTACTACAACGGTCTCATATTCCATCGTGTCATACCCAAGTTCATGATTCAAGTGAGTAATACGAGAATCCCTTCAAGTGAACTTCACTGACATTAAACCGTAGACCGGTGATCCGTTCGGCGACGGCACTGGAGGTGAGAGTATCTGGGGTAGGGAATTCGAGGATGAGTTTTCGACGTTGAAGCATGACAAACCATATACCGTCTCGTAAGTCCCTTTGATCGATAACATGACAATAACATGCTGTCTAATTTCTAACGCGTCCCGTTATAGGATGGCGAATGCTGGCCCGAACACGAATGCCTCTCAGTTTTTCATCACAGTAGAGAAAACGCCTTGGCTCGATAACAAGCACACTATCTTTGGTCGAGCGGTGCAAGGTTTGGACGTAGTTACGAAGATATCGCAGGTCCGGACGCACAAAGACAAGCCGCTCCAGGATATTCAGATCATCAACATTGAAATAGTTTGAAGCGACATTTGCATAGAATGGATACCCGGAATGTATTATATACTATCTCACGAACATGACCGTATGAAGTCGAATCCGAACTTGGTAGCAATTTGAGAGGGACTAGACCGCACTAGCTTGGACCACCCGTTACCATGATAGAACTTGGCATTACATCATTGCGCCGCCCCGCCATGCTGGACTGCGCGACCACGGCAGAAAGCTAAAAAAACGTGGAGCCTTTGATTGAGCACCAGAAACACCTGTTCCTGAACGATCAACCGGGCGTCCCGCGATTGCATGGACTGAATACTTGCCATATTGGAATATTGTGCAATTATCCTGGACGGACCCCTCCAACATTATGCGGGCACATTGGCCGTGCAGCGAATACACGTCGTAGCATTCCTCCTCCCCGCTTAGCTCCTCTTTTCTTCCTTCCTTCCTTCCTTTCCTTGTTTCCTTCCTCTCCTCAGCATTGCTCTATCTATCTATCTATCGAGTCCTTTCCTTTGAATTCAGCATTTCGTAGCATAGCCATTCTCATTCACTTCACGTCTATTATAGACAGGATACCATTCGCTAGAGTTCACGACGTCTACGAACTTACCAAGACGACCGGAATTACCCGCTACGGTGAATCAACCATCCTGCGAGACGATACCCAACGTGTTTTGACACGACCGTGAAAGCTAATCTCTGAACCAGCAAGAGCTAATCCAATAGCTTCTTGGGCTGGGACCTCCGTCTAACATCCTGCTGTCCACAAGACATTCTCCACAAATTGCGTTCCCAATCATCCATCCAAAGGTCCTTCGTCAAGCTCTCAAAGCAGCTCATACAGACCAAATGGCTGGAGAAAAGGTCCACCTTCTCGTCCTCGACGACGCTGGTGTCCCAGATGTCAATGGCACATACATCCGTCTACCACCTCCTGTAGAGCCATACACTCTCCGATTTCAGATCGAAGGTACTTCATCCATTACCAGACAAGGTAGCCTTTGGGTCAATATACCTGAGAAAGGGAAGGAATTTCACCGAGAAAACTACCGAGAGTACAAGTAAGCTACTTTTTAACTTCACTGAGTGATTTTTATTGAGACCCAGACTAATTATACTTGTGTTGCGGTAGACTCACGCCAGACTTCTCACGAGCACTGACGGTTGATATTCCAATCCACACCGCTGGATCGTATGCCTACTATGTCACCTACTCCAAATTGCCAGAGTGGGATCCTCTCTCCAAGTCGCAAGCCAATGGGGATAGTATTGCTCAAACGAGAACGCCGCTATATTACATATGCATTTCCCCAAACCTCAACATTAACGGCAGCCCGTTGAAGCTTGATAGTTTGGCTCTCATCTCGGCTGTTTCGAAATGGATGGGGCCTCTGTCGAACTGGGAGCCTCAATTGGCTCGTATCAGTGATAGAGGATACAATATGGTCCACTTCACACCTATGATGTGGCGTGGAGAGTCAAATTCCCCATACAGTATCTATTCCCAGCTTGACTTCGACCCTGACATCTTCGGCAAGGGTAGCGATGGCGTTCAAGTGGTCTCTGCAATCGTCGAATCAATGGAGAAGAAGTACAAGATCTTGTCTCTTACCGATGTTGTCTGGAACCACACAGCGAACAATACCCTCTGGCTTGAGGAGCATCCTGAAGCAGGGTACAACTGCAAGACGGCACCTTGGCTTGAACCTGCCTATGAGTTAGATACCTCATTGTTGGCTTTTAGCAAAAACCTTCGTAAACTTGGGTTTCCAACGGAGTTGAAGACCACTAGTGATCTGATTGAGGTCATGGAGGGTATCAAGACTCATTGCATTGGTGCTACTCGATTGTGGGAGTACTACGTTATCGATACTGAACGGGATACCGATGCTGGTATTCTCGCTTGGGGCGCAAAGAAGTGGAAGACTATCGATATTGATCCTACTTGGACATTCCAAAAACAATCCCTCTATCTTGCTGAGAAAGGACTTGTCGGGAATGATAGGTTTGGCGAGAGATTCCGGAGAAGAGTTGATCCCGAAGTCGCAGCTGGTCTCCTTCACGCACTCTTCGGCGAACCTTCAGCAGATGATGACGAATACGATCAACAAGAGGCCAAACTTCGGAAGGAACTTGCCAAGTACCTTGACGAGGTCAACTTGCCTTTGTACAAGGAATACGATGAAGATACCGAGGAAATACTTGAGCAACTTTTCAACAGAATCAAGTATGTTCGTCTTGACGACCATGGTCCAAAACAAGGTCCCATTTCGGACACGTTCCCTCTTATCGAAACTTATTTTACGAGGTTGCCCGCCAACAAGAGAACCTCTAAGTTTGAAAAGAAGGAGCTTGCGCTTGCCAACAACGGATGGATCTGGAACGCTGATCCAATGATTGATTTCGCGGGTCCCTCGAGCCGTGCCTACCTGCGCCGTGAAGTCATTGTTTGGGGCGACTGTGTCAAGCTACGCTATGGCAAAGGTCCACAAGACAGTCCCTTCCTATGGGACCATATGAAGCAGTATACAGAACTCATGGCTTCCATTTTCCATGGCTTCCGTATCGACAATTGCCATTCTACCCCAATCCACGTTGCAGAATACCTCCTGGATGCCGCTCGTTTAAAGAGAAATGATCTTTACGTCGCCGCTGAGCTCTTCTCTGGTAGCGAAGCAAAGGATTATATCTTTATCCAAAGACTCGGAATCAACTCGCTTATCAGAGAAGCCATGCAAGCATGGGGACCCGGAGAACTCTCAAGACTTGTCCACAAGCACGGCGGAAAGCCGGTCGGAAGCTTTGAGCAAGACCATGTCAAGACTGACGGAGATGGTGAGGTTCGCAAAATCACGGCCAGCACAATCCATGCTCTCTTCGCCGATTGTACCCACGACAATGAAACTCCAGCCCAGAAGCGTGTCCCACAGGACACTCTCCCAACAGGTGCTTTGGTGTCAATGTGCTCATGCGCAACTGGTAGCGTTATCGGCTACGACGATATTAATCCCAAGCTGTTGGATGTCGTTAACGAGAGGCGTGTCTATAATACTGATGACGCAACTCTCCGAGAAAGTGGCATCGGCTGGGTCAAGAAAATCTTGAATAACATTCATGCCGAAATGGGAAACAAGGGATACGATGAGACACACGTTCATCATGAGGGAGAATATATTACCGTCCATAGAGTCCATCCACAGACCCATGAGGGCTACTTCCTCATTGCTCATACTGCCTTTAGTGGAGGCTCTCACAGAGGGGACTTTAACCCTGTCTATTTGACCGATACCAAGGTTGAACCTATCTTGAGTGTCAAACTCGAGGTCTCGAATACCGAGGAAGATCGCGCCAGTGTCTTCAGCGACCCAACCCTAATCCGAGGACTTCCTTCTAAGGTTGTTAACTTGTCACTCCCTGGTATTCGGGACGAAGGCAACAATACTGTGGTTACTGTTCCAGATGAATTCCCTCCTGGTTCAATCATTCTCATGAAAACTTGGATTCCAACGATTGATCAGTCGGTTGACCTTGACAAACTTGCTGTCTCAGGTGCTGCAGAGGCTTTCCAGAACGTTAGTCTGACAGATCTCAACTTCATTCTTTACCGTTGCGACTCGGAAGAACGCGACCAAAGTGACGGAAAGATTGGCGTTTACGATGTCCCCGGCTTAGGACCTTTGGTCTATGCAGGCTTGCAAGGCTGGTGGTCAGTTATCAAGAACATCATCCGAAATAACGACCTTGGGCACCCCCTTTGTGAACATTTGAGAAATGGCACATGGGCTTTGGATTACACTGTGTTCCGCCTAGAGACTATTGCCGATCAGGGTTTCGACGGTGTTCGTGCTCCAGCAGCTTGGCTGAAGGAGAGATTTGAGCATATCAAGAAGTTGCCGAATTTCTTGGTTCCTCGATACTTTGCTCTTGTCATTCAGACGGCTTACGATGCTGCCTATGACAGGGCAATCGAGCTCTTTAGTCCCAATATCAAGAACGGCCACGAATTCGTCAAGTCTCTCGCGCTGGTCTCTATTCAGATGACAGGGTACATGAAGAGTGCCTCACTGAGCCCCTTTAAACAGACACCATCCATGGCCGCTGGCTTGCCTCATTTTTCCAACTCTTACATGAGATGCTGGGGTCGTGATATCTTTATTTCGCTCCGCGGTCTGCTCATTGCCACCGGTCGTTACGACGATGCCAAAGATCACATTTTGGCATTTGCTTCCGTTGTCAAGCACGGCATGATCCCGAACTTGTTAGCCTCAGGTACCAACCCAAGATACAACTCCCGCGATTCTGTCTGGTTCTTCCTTCAGAATATCCAAGATTATACCCAGCTAGCACCAAATGGAATCTCCATCCTCGAAGAGAAGGTCAAGCGTCGTTTCCTTCCATCCGATGACACTTGGTTCCCCCTGGATGACCCACAAGCTTTCACCCAGGAAAGTACTGTTGGAGAGATTGTTTTCGAATGTCTTCAGCGTCATGCTAGTGGCATGAGCTTCCGAGAAGCAAATGCTGGACCAAATTTGGATTCGCAAATGAAGGATGCTGGGTTCCAAATCGATATTCATACTGATTGGAAGACTGGTATCATTTTCGGAGGTAACCAATGGAACTGTGGTACTTGGATGGACAAGATGGGTGAAAGTGAGCGTGCTGGTAATAAGGGTGTTCCCGGAACTCCTCGAGACGGCGCACCTATTGAAATTACTGGCCTACACTTCAGCACTCTTCGATGGGTTGGCGAGCTTTACAAACAAGGCAAGTTCAAGTGGAAGGGTGTTGAAACCGTCCGAAGCAAGCTCGTTACTTGGGAGGAATGGAAGGAGAAAATCAAGTCGAACTTCGAAAAATGCTACTACGTCCCAACGGATCCTGGGGACGATAGCTGGTATGATGTCAACCCTGCTGTCGTCAACCGACGTGGTATCTACAAGGACTTGTACAAGTCTGGTAAAGAATTCGAAGACTACCAACTCCGACCTAACTTCCCGATTGCAATGACTGTTGCTCCCGAACTGTTTGATCCAAATCACGCCCTGGGTGCACTAAAGATCGCTGATGATGCCATCCGTGGCCCAACTGGCATGGCGACTCTTGAGTAAGTTATATCTCCATCTAGCTATCAAAATATCTACTAACGACAAATTAGTCCAATTGATCCAAACTATCGCCCATACTACATCAACTGGGATGACAATGATGACTTCATGACCTCCAAGGGTAGAAATTACCATCAGGGACCAGAGTGGCTCTGGCCGACCGGCTTCTTCCTTCGAGCTTTCCTCTATTTTGACTTGCTTAGAAAGAAGACTCTTCCTGAGAAGACCGAGACCTTCCAGCAAATCCATCGTCGTATTCAGCTGTGCAAGAAAATGATCAACGAGACACCATGGGCAGGTTTAACTGAGCTGACGCAAAAGAACGGCGAATTCTGCGGAGATTCGGTAAGCTTTTACTATTCGGAAAGGTTATGGGTAATATGATACTAATGGGAATTTATAGTGTCCTACACAAGCTTGGTCTTCTAGCTGTATGATCGATCTTTTCCAGGACGCCTCCGTTATTGTTTCAGGCTCAGCCTAGCAGGAGGGTAAGAACACAGGATTCGGAAAGTTTCGGCGTCAGGTCTTCAACAAAGCTGCCAAACCATTCCGTGGGCACTCACAAGACGTCGATGGAGCCAATGATTCCAGCATTGAATAAACGTTTAGCAACTCTCAGCGGGACATAAGAGTTGGTATTGGGTTGATGGCTTTCTGGGATTCTCGTTCGGTTACGCTTCAACGATCCGCAGGGTATGCCATTAGACATGGGTAGCAGTATAAACGGAGCTGCCCATAGTTGTATGATACCGTTCTTTTCTTTTGGTTCTTTGGATTTTATGATTTGGCATGGTTTTCTTTTGGGTCAGCGATTGGTGGTTCTTTGACGACGCATGATGCTCAGCGAATGATAGAATTAACTTCAGTGAATAGAAATGGCATAAACCCTCTTTTGGGCGTTGAATTTCGAGTTACTAGTAAATCAACTTGGCGACATTTGATCCTTCAGAACTCAGCCGTAGACATTGGCATTCGCGACTTCTCATGAGTCACGTTAACATGAAGCTACTCAGCCAAACAAGAGCCTTCCATTGGCATCCACACTCAAGATATATTGCGCTTTCCCAGTCTAGGCTCTCACTTATCAGACTTAATCCTCTCATCCAACCAGCCTTCAACTTTCATTGGAGTTCAACAGCGCCCGGTTTCTACAGTCCCAAATTTCCAATATTTAGCAACGCAAGATTTACAACACGAGCAGTTACTATGTCTAATATTGATAGAGCTGGAGCGGAACAAGCTTCGACTTCGGCGGCGTCAGTACCGCAGAACGAGTCTGTGGATACGAATAATGTAGAGGAAAGCAACCCTGGTGGTGTAGTCATGGTGCATGGCGATATATTTTCAGCGCCGGCAAATTCGGTGCTAGTTCGTAAGCAATCTTTCCCATAAAAAACGATATTATTCAGGTACGAGGTTTCTGACAGCTCTGAAATTCACATTTCATAGATGCATGTAATTGTCAGGGATCATGGGGTGCAGGGATTGCTCTCGCCTTTAAGCAGATGGTATGCTATATGCAATCAAGACCTATGACCTTTTATTGTAAAGAATGCATATGCTGATGTTTCTTGACGGGTTGATCACGTTGATATGAACAGTACCCGGCAGCATACAGAATCTATCACTCCCATTGCACCAACCGCTCAAATCCTTCCTCACTACTCGGAACTACACTTCTAATCCCACCCCAACCTACAGACCCAGGCAGCCACTGGATCGCATGCCTTTTCACATCAGCGTATTACGGTCGAAGAGTTGATAATCCTGAGAATATACTGGAGAGTACGGCGACGTCATTTGAGCATTTACTAAACCTTGCGGCTAATGAAGAGAGGGCTGGGAAGGTTGTGGGAGAGATACATGCTTGTAAGATTAATAGTGGACGGTTTGGAGTTGACTGGGAGAGGAGTCGTGAGGTTTTGGAAGCGGGGTTGAAGGAGGATGGAAAAGGGAGGGTGGTTTTTGCTTATGAGTTTGATGAAGCTGAGGGTGGTGGGAGTTCTAGGGGTGGGAGAGGTGGTGGGCGTGGAAGGGGGAGAGGAAGGGGGAGGGGGAGAGGAGGGCTGGAGAGGGGGCAGCAGGCTTTGAGGTTTTGATCCGTGTGGGGAGAAGATACACTGGCTATTCGGTTTGGCAATTGATATCAATGATATATAAGGATATATTGGGCAGATCTGACGCCGAGACTAAGGATACATGTAAAAACGACCTTGTTCTCTACCCAGTACAGGACTTTCCCTTCTGGTACGAATTCATCAGTACTCAAGCCCACTGAGCTTGAGGTTAGCTTGCTTAGGCTTCGTAGGATCTGAAGGTTCAGGCATAGGAGAGCTCTCTCGCTGTCTGAGGCAAAGGAACAGCCGATCCATTGTCAATTCAGGCGTTATATCTCCCGATTCCGAGAAAGAGTACGCGGCCATATTAACTTCCGCCCAAGGGTGGTACGGGAGGCAATTGCAGCTTTGCCGTCTGGAACCCCATTCTTCTGTAAAACAAGCAGAGCGACCTGCATAGCACCCCGCGCAAAAGTCGGCCAGCGGGCACATTAGACAGTGGTAAAATATATGTCCCAGCGGTGAAGAGCAAGAACAGCATCGTAACACCGAAAAGCCGAATTTTGTCCGTAAGGTGTAGATGTATAGAGCGTACAGAATTACACCGAGCCGTACGTTGTATATAGCTAGAAGCATGTTTGCGTCGCACGAACGTCCTGCTTTGACGATGAGCTTCCGTTCAGCAAGGTTAAAGTAATGCTGTGACAGGTGACATAAAAGTATGGGATCGGAAAGAAGCTCGTGATGAGGTTTCTCGAGCAGATACCTCCTAGCTCTTTCAGTGACTCCTTGAGAATAGCCATTCATCGGTTCGAAGATCAAGTTGATCGAGGGGTTACTTGGAGATTTTGAATTGAGTACTATCTTCTTTTCTTCGGTTACCGTCCCGGTACAGAATCTGATCCACTCCCGCGTGGACAATCCACAGAGTTCCAGCCGGCTTCGGTTCGCACCGAGAGATAGTAGAGCCTGTGCACACTCTAGATGGCCACGAGTGGCCGCGAGGAAGAAAGGCGATCCAAATCTGGACTCTTTGTTGACTACCTCCCTGATTCGAACTCGGCTCTTAAATCTTCGGGCAAATTCTAAGATGTTTGCCCGTCGTCCGTTGGATGCTGCTTGTGCCATTGCAGTAAGACCATATACATTGGTACATGTTAGGAGTTCATCCAGCACGTGCGTGGATGAGGAAGATAGGACGACACTAAAACAGAGGTCTGCGCGTGGGCCATCCAATTCCATGGCTACATGTAGGATATTGCTCCCATCTTCGGTCCTTAGCCCCCAAAATAGATCGTCTCGAGGGGATAGATGGAGAAACTGGTTTAAAACGTCGTAACTGGAGTAGAGTATTTCCTTGAACGCAAACTTGTCCGCTATTACGAGTCCCGGTTGTGGGAAGTGGTGTAAGGAAATTTCAGTGACAATATCCCACTTTTTGTCGACCAGTGCTAATGCGAGAGGGGTATAGCCGTACGTGTCCTGGGTATATACGTTGATCGGTAACATTGCATTCAGAAGTACTTCGACAGTTTCGAGGCTTCCTGATACGACTGCGCTGTGGATCGGAAGAAATCCCCTGATGTTTCTGCGAATCAGGCAGTTGGGAGGAATTGGATCAGTTCGAAGTATTTTTTCAACGATAGTATATAACCCACCGCGAGCGGCCACGTGCAAAGCGGTCTCGAGCTCGCATTGGGATTCGGCGAAGCTTCCCTCGATTTGGCCCGTCGCCGGTTCGTCGATCATAAGTCTGCTTGGTTGAAGCAAGTTTATGAGACCAGTTGCAGCAGCGCCACTTGAAACCGAAGATTTCTGTGTTCTTGGTGATACGCCCGATCCTGAAGTTTGGCCCCTCCGGAAACGATCCAAGTACGAGACATTAGAAAGAATTAGGGATTTCCATCTAGTCATTCCAACCTGGTGACCCTGAAAACTAACAGGTTCGTCATCAGGATTGAAAGAGAAAATCATTTCGTCAGCCTGGCGGTTCAAATATTTGAGAATATTCCCTGCACTGGAAACTGGCAGGTCGCCTTTCTTTATGTCATCCTTTACCAGGTATCCCATCCTCTCGTAAAGTCCGATGATAAGCATATACTTGTGGATATCATCCAACTCTCTTCCTCGCTTCATATCCCACAACCGTCTAGAAAACTTTGTTTCTAGGTTTGATTCCAGGGTTTTCTTTTCCGCTTTGTATCTCTGAATATTCACGTTCAATTCGTCGATTGCTACTCGGGTCAGGAGGAATGTTGTGGCCTCGTCAGTCACGGGTAACAGTGGATCTGTTCCCCCAGCAGTTTCTTCTAAAGTCACAATCTCCGAGCGGTCCCTCATGATCCGATTCATGAAGTAGGTGTCTAGATTCGCGCCTGCGGCGGTTTCCAAGAGCGTACGGAAGTCAACCGCGAGTTCCACTTGAAGCTGTAGTGTAACCGGGTTTTGTAGAGAAGTCTTTAACTGTTCGAGCAGCACCATTGCCGATTCCCTCGTATTTGTGGCGTAACGGAAGTAATCTTCGTTAGAGCGTCTCCCAAAAATTTCTGTCCAGTATTCCACCATCCCGGTATTCTCCTCCCCACCGGTCATCCGCCCTTCTGCAAGAAGGTCTTCCCATTTTGTAGTAACAAGGGTTGCGTTATTCAAGGCATCCCATCCGCACATTCTCCCGAAAACATCCATGTACTCAATAGAGTGAGTCTGTATCTCATTTTCCAGAATGGATTGGAAGTACAAGATCCGATGGATGGGGATGGAATGGTACGCTTTTGTAAGGAAATCTGCGATTTCGTGGAGTGTTTCGGCGTCTCTTCTAAACTTATGGCCGAAGCCTGGGGTATCGATCAGGTAGACGTTGGTTGAGTCGTCGAATTCGCAGCGGTATACTTTCGGTTCTTGGGTGCCTAGAAAGTCGTAGCAAGTCGTTCAGTACTCATAGCATTCCGTATATGTTATCACGTAAGTGAAGGTTTAGCACCTACCTTGCCCTTTCAATTCAGTCCTAACCGGTTTCGGGAAATACTTGAGTGAATCTCCATATGTATCGTTGGCAAGTTCTTTACTGTCGGTGCAGTGTGATATAAAATTACTATAGTGTATACATTAATCTTAGTTAATGTTCAAGTTCTAAGAAACGGAATTCCGGAATCCATTCACGGTAGTCTTTTTTTCTGACAATAAATCTCAAAAAATTATTAAATCGAGCACGTACGTTTTACCAGAGCCCGACGGCCCTATTAACAGGACAAAGATATCCGAATCTCTGGGCGCAAGTCCATCTCTGAAATCTTCAGGGAGAAAACCCGACTCGCCGGGTGCGTCTTCATTCGTTGAAGCATTCATATTTAAACGAGGCGGCGCGGAGTGTAAGTCGGAAATTAACTGACCAGACGTCTATAGAAATCACAACAATCCTTCCACCTGTCAGATTGCGGGGGGTATGGTTATCTTTATACTATCAGAAGCGACCGATTACCAGGCCACACGCCGGGCGTAATGCTGCCTGGATCCTGATAGCTGAACTACGTATACCTATGTGGCCCCGCATGCATCTCTGTCGTCTTGGCGTGGCGTGCATAGATCGCATTGACAATCTTAACGTCTCCACGTCAACTTTTGTTCAAGTTTGGCAAAGGAAAGAACGCAGCCTTACGAGTGTATAACCCAGTAGTTTTAATGACGAGTATCTACTACATTTGAAAAAGGCTGACTAAAGTTCCACCATTCGATCTTCCGATCGATATCATCTGTGTTGATTCTGTGGTATTCTTAGCGGCCATTTTCCTAAGCGGCGCTCGCAGTTCGGAACCAGCCAAAATTTGTCCTCAAACTTTTCAACCCACATCTCCACCAAGTCTTTCGATAGTATCATAGCTCGAAGCTCCCCTACCAACCTTATAAACGGCTATTGAACCTATACTCAATCTATTGCCGTCACAAGGCGACCTTGATTCATCATGGTACGAAGCTCATACCTCCTTCACCATCTAGTATACATACATCTACCTCAGACTAACCTCCCACCCTAGGCACCAACTAAGAAACGCACCTCCATCCGCGCCAAAGCCGCCGCCCGTTCCAAACCCACTACAAGCCTCGCCGACCTCGGTGCCGCCTTCTCCGAAGATGCAGATACCACACCAGTATCCACAATAGACCCCACGAGAACCTACCAACCCTCCAAACGCGCCAAAAGAGTCGCAAAGCATACTTCTTTCCTACACCGTGTCGCATCCACGGGACTTACAAACTCGTCTGGAATCAAAAAGAAAGCAAAACGTTCTCGTGGGAAGGAAGCTAAGACCCGTGGGAAGCTGGTTACTTCGCTATCGAGTCTTGCGGATGCATTACCGGATTTTGAAGGGTTTGGAGATGATAATGATGATGGGGAAGGTGGAGAGGGGAGTGGTATCCAAGCTGGGAATAAAATGATTGGGATACCTGGATTGAGCGATGTTAATATTACGATTGCGAGGACTAGGAGTGGGAATATTGCGCAGGAAGGGCTGCCGAAGAAGATGAAGAGTTTGGGTACTAAGCGCGGCATGGGGAAGAAGAAGGAGAAGCTCGAGATGGCAGAGAGGGACAGGTTTCAGAAGAATGTGGCAGTTATGATGGGAGATGAGAAGTTTGGGTTCGGAACAGCTAGTAATACGTCGGCCGAGGTGACTACAGCTGCCACTGGAGCTCCTGTTTCTACTGGTGGAGCTGCCTCTGGATTACAGGCCTTAAGGGCATTTATCAACCGGAACATAGCGATTCAGAAAGCTTTGTAAATGCTATTCTGGCAGGTTCAGAACACAGGAGGATTGTATCTTATGATTGTCGATTTAGCGAGCCTATTGGAGTTCTGGTGTATTTGAATAGATGTTCTACAATTCACAATCTGCGCGAGACATACCAGGTACCCTTAGAACGGCACGACTGCTTCGTAATCATTTCCTAAGTTAAAAACAGAAGGAGAAGAAAAGGATACCAGTGGAATACAGCTTAAGCTTCCGAAATATCATAGACCAGGTACAAGACAAATCCTAGACTACAGTATAAACGAGGGTATCACTATGACCTACTCTCAATCCAAAAACCCATCGAATCCGAATACATTGTAATACAGAACCCGGAACCAAAAAACATTGAACACCATGGACTCCTCCACCAAATCATAACCGACTTTTGTATACCTCCCATAATAATGATATTAATAGCAAGAGTAGTAATCAGAACCATCGATCAAAAGCTGTAGTGATGCTTAATCCTCCTCCATTGTGACCCTTAGTTGAACCTTCTCTTTGTCTTTCCCAGCTTGCGCCTTCCCCATCATCTTCCTCCTTAACAGAAACCACTCCTTCGAAACCCAACTCGTCTCCTTCCCAATTTCACCGTCCTCTGTCGGATTCCTAACTAACCAGAACTCCTCTCCATCGTCGGACCACATTACCTCCACCTCTCCTTCCAATCTCTCATTGTCGCCGTCGTCATCCTTCCCACTATCACCATCGTCCAAAGCGACGCAGCCTCCCATCTCAACATCCACCCCAACCATCTCCCCGGGGTACAACCCCGCTCCTCTAAAACTCCTTCTCTTAATAACCACAAATCGCTGAAATTCACCCTGAACGCTCCCAACCGGTCCATCCCTCACCAACGTTCTAAATTTATTCCCATTTCCCGATCCGGGGAGCTGATACACCGCTGGCGACTTATACGGTAAATTCGTCAATTCGTCAGGATCTTGGTATTCGTCCGAATCTTCATCGTCGTCTTCATCGTCGTCTTCAAGTTCTTCATCGTCCGCTGCGTCATCGGAGGAGAAATCGTGTGTCAAGTGCGTATTTGCCCAGAATTGCTCTACCATCAAGGAGTTCCTTGCGGAATGCGCGGATCTAGGAGACTCATGCTGTTCGTCGTCTTCGTCGTCTAGCGAACCTCGACTGCTGTGTAGACTTGACCCGTTTGAGAGGGATAATTTGTTTGTAAGGAATTTAGGGGTTTCGTTATTATTTTTCTTCTTGTTGTCGGGGTTTGAGAATAGTTCAGATTTTTGGAGGTAGGCGATTAAGTAGGACGGTTGTTTTAGCTTTGGGGGTTGTGTGGAGTGTGAGGGTGGTGGGAGGACCGTTGGGTCGGTCATGGCGAGGTCTTCGGCCATGGTTGGCAGCTGGTAGCTTTGGTCGAGGAGAAATGCAGGTGAGAAAAACTAAATAGTAGTCCGCAGGCCGGATTCGAAGATAAAATCTATGAGGTAGCTCGTCAGATGAAGCTCGTAATAAGGTAGATGGAAGTTGTTAAAATCCCGAGGTCGAAGGGGAGGATGGTGGGGAGTGGGAAGGGGAAAGGGCACCCCGGGTCACCTTCAGGTTTTATAGATTCCGTTACGTTTTAAACGTTTTTGGGCGGCGCGGCAGCGCTGAAACAAAAAATTAAAAAAAAAAGAGCTCGGGCAAATCACTCTGCGTGGGAAAAAAAAGGCTAACATTAACGGTTGCTAACTACATCCCGTCACAAGTTGATCATGCTGTGAAATAGGAGCTCAAGCGCTCGTCTCCTAAAAAAATTTAGGAGCGTGCAAGACTTCAATGTCGTATTTGGTAATTCGATATCGATGTCATGGTGCATTTCAATCGGATTGTCAGACGAATGATATCGTTAATTGTTATGATTCCCGTAGGCCGACGTAGCTTGTACGCAGGACAGGCTGTATCGTGTTCACAAGGCTAGCCACATCAAACAAGTCGAGTCATTCCGAACCGACCGCCTGTTCCGGTTATCCCGTAGCGTATATATAATATGTATATTTTGCTTTTTTATTTCTTTCAACGGGCAGGGTGCTATTCACAAAGTCTTACTCAGGAGAGTGGTTATTTTGATTTCAAAAAGAGAAAAGGAAAAAAAGTGATTTGAACAGGGCGGGCTTGTTAATATAAGTATATGACAGTTAAAAAGGAGGTGGCATAAGGAGGAACGGGGACAAAGAAGTTTCTAGTATTCACAATGTTTATTTTGGAGATCGCGGTTAACGGGGTGGTATGTGATGATTCTACCTGCCGTTTAATGGAGATCCTTGGGTGGATTGTAGACCTATTATTTCAAATATCATCAGTATTCAATTCCAAATGTCATTGGCGCATGTTGGGTTTGAGAGAACTTACGATCTTCCTCGTCTTCAGTGGAGCCCACTTGTACTTCTTAACCCAGATGCTGAGCGCCAACATGACGGTCGTGATGGCCAAAACCTTCATTCCCATCTTCTTGCGCTCGTCCATCTCTGGCTCAGCAGCCCAGTTCAAGAATTCAACAACGTCCTTGGCCATCTGCGATGTCGTCGCTGGAGTACCATCATCGTACTCGACAATGCCGTCGTAGAGGACACGGGCCATGGCGATACCTATGATAAACAACAATCACATCAATACAGGTCCTGTAATTCAATGAGCTTAGGTAAAAGAACAAAAGCATACCAGTTCCCGGGAAGTAAGGGTTGAAGTTCAAGCCAGTCTGGACAGCCGCACCAGCCGGAGGCTCATCCGGATAACCAGTCAAAAGCGAGAAGATGTAATCGCAACCACCGTGACGAGCCTTAACAATCAAGCTCAGATCTGGTGGCAAGGCACCCTGGTTGGCAGCACGGGCAGCCTCGTCGTTCGCATATGGTGCAGGAATGTAGTCCGACAGTTTACCAGGGCGCTTTTCAATGTCGCCATTGTCGTTTGGTTCATCGTCGTACTCGCATTCTTCGGCCATGGCTTTAGCCTCATCGACGGTGTGGGAGACACCGACGAGAGAGCGCCATGGGACACGGGAGAGGGAGTGGCAGGAGGCGCAGACTTCACGGTAGACTTGGAAGCCGCGACGGAGGCTAGCCAAGAATGTTATATTAGCAATTGGCGGCGAAGATGGTAAGATCTGGGAGAATACTCACGCCTGGTGATCGAATGTGGTGAGGAGACCTTGGTGGACCCATGGGTACTTGGTGGGATGAAGACTATGTTGAACCCGAGGCAATATCAGCACATGCAGTTTATATATTACGGATATCCGGCCAATCGTGACCACAATTCCATAGTTTCCAATCGTATCGTCCCCAGGATTAGGAATTGGTATCGTACCCTTCTTCGGCCGGTGTCAAGGCATGTACCGTCGGTCCGTATTGATAGAAATACCATCCCGAGGAAGCAATAGCCGCAGCGGTCGCAGCATATGCAGCCGCCGTTAGACCGGGCTGCGAAGCATCGGAGCCGGCTTTCGAAGCATCGGTGGCATTTCTCTACAAGCCAATGTTAGCCAATTGGAGCTGCGATGTATCGATACCCGAAGGGTAGAGCCCCTCGGAGGGGAGCATCGGGTGGGTGTATATATACCCGGATAGTCTGTCGGACGGGAAGGGATTTCGAGAACCGCGAGGCCTGACGAAGGCAGTTTCGCGAGAACATTGTGACTGGTGGTAAGGACAAGGAAAGGAAGCCGGAGTTCGAAGAGGTCGGAAAGGGAGTCGGCCGCAGCCTGGATTGGAGGAAGCCGACGGGGAGGTCGAAGTCGAAGTGGGATGGGATATGTTGGAGTGGGCTTCCAATTGGGTGTTGACGTTCTTTGGGTATGAAGTCAGTCCACACTGTTTTCGCCCTGCAAAATTCACTCGGCCAGGTTTGGCTTGGAGGGGTCAACTTTAGCCGACCCCGTTACAAATAGTCCGCTCTGATTGGTTGGACTGCATAACTACACCGATGAGGAAGTCCTGAAGTTCGAATTCAATATATTATATGGTATGTTATACACTTGAATAAAATGATGGATTGAATTGCAATTGAAGACTTTTCTGTTTTGATATCGTGGTCATGCTATCTATCTGTGGAGGGGTACTAGCTGGATGTGTGTGAAAATGCCAGGAGATATCAAATTACTGTCCATTGGCCTGTTTGCTGAGCAGCTCTCTCCTCTCCTTGACTGCATTCGCCAGGACATCCAGGACTGCCACGGTATCATCCCATCCCAAGCAACTATCTGTAATGCTAACACCGTACTTCAATCCTGACCGCCCCTCAGCGGGTACCTTCTGGGCGCCTGTACCAATTCATTAGCACGAACTTTACACTATATTCCTAAATGTCATGGATGAAAAGCGTACCCTCGTTGATATTGCTCTCAATCATAACTCCCATAATGGCTGTCTCACCAGCTGCCAATTGCTCTGCAATGGCATTGGCAACCTTTGGCTGATTTCTGAAGTTCTTCTCGGAGTTTCCTATTCCTTCAATCAATAAAACACATTCTATCAGTTTTTGCGGAAAGGCCATTCGTATCTTACCGTGGCTGCAGTCGACCATCAGGCGCCCCTGTGTATTGGCCTTCTGCAACTTCTCCTTTACCGTAGCGATACTCTTCGCATCATAGTTTGTTCCAGTCTTCCCTCCTCTCAAGATCACAAAGCAATCATCATTCCCAGTGGTACCGACAATAGCGACAACACCTGGCTTCGTGACCGAAAGGAAGTGATGTGCTCCCTTCGCACTGTAATCACGGTCAGTTCAATACCATCTCCCAATCAGTTAGCTGGAAGGTACATACGCTCCAATAGCGTCAATAGCAATATCCAAGCTTCCATCAGTTCCATTCTTGAATCCGACGGGGAAACTCAGTCCGCTCGCTAACTCTCTGTGCAATTGACTCTCTGTTGTTCTCGCCCCGATAGCACCAACGCTCAACAAGTCGGCCAAAAACTGTGGACTGATAGTATCCAACATCTCAGAAGCAATTGGCATTCCCTTCTCCGTAAGTCTAACGAACAAGTTTCTTGATATTCTCAATCCCTTGTTAATTTGGAAACTGCCATCGATATCTGGATCGTTGATAAGTCCCTTCCAGCCGACGGTTGTACGGGGCTTTTCGAGATAGGCACGCATGACAATTAGGAGTTCATCCTTGTGTTTTTCCTTCTCTTGGAGAAGTCGATCGCAGTAGACTAGAGCAGCCTCTGGGTCATGGATGGAGCAAGGGCCGACGACGACGAGAAGACGGTTTTGAGGGTCCTGGCCGTGGAGAATCTTCACGGCCTCTTCACGGCCTTTTATAACGGTATCTTTGGAGGCCGGGGTCTAGCAGTATTCACGGCGCCATTAGCTCCTGTTAAAAACCAGACTCTTCCGAGGTGTGTGTAACATACTTGAGGGACCTCATGTTGTAGCAAATCCGGCGGTGTTAAGGGATTGTCTTGAAGTAAGAACCAGTCAGCACCTACGCCCCGCCTGGTGCAAATACACCCGATCCAGGCATTTGGACAAGGACTTGGAGTGAATTTCGGCCTGTGATATCGCTCCAGAAGACGTACATCCTCGAACTATTTTGTCGAATCCATCGATATCAGTTAGTTAAATTTTTCGCAAAACTTTCGGAGGACCAATGCGATTCTAGACTTTAAACGGAAGGAGATAGGTAGTATAGGAAAATACTCACTTCTCCAGTCTTCAGAGTTGGTCTTATCTCCAACATGCTTGTTTTCAATGTAGAACTAGTATGGACCCAAATCCGACATGTTAGTCAGTCTGAACTTTTTGGCTTCGGTTTCGGCCATTTAAGTAACGCCGTCGCCAAGTTATATATAGAATTTTGATCGCGTTGTCTGATGTAATTGAGCAATTCAATAGGGCAGGAAAGGGAAGGACGTTATTCGTACGGTAGCCATTATGCCTGCTTGCTATGGAATTGGGCTGGCAAGTAAATAAGAACGGAACCGTTGACGATGAAGATGTAACGACGTTGGGTCGATGAGGTTAAGGCGGGTTATTGCGCAATGCGGTTTGCTGTTGGATAATGAAAATGTGAAGGGTTGGAAACTCGAGTAGAACGAGCAAGTAGCCCAGTTAAATTAAAAACCGGAGCGTGGATACACAAAATCAATCTTTCGAAGCGATACCGACGACTAATGACTCGAACTAGTCTTCCGCCATAAAAAAACTTCTTTTTAGCCTCCTGCTCCCCGAACCACCACGAGCTAGGGCCAATGGACCGAATAACCAATGGTCGACAGCCTATATGGCCACTGTGGGCGAACCAACCGACAAACGTGGGGCCAAACGGCCGGATCCTCCACTTTCGCTTCAGAGTGGCCCTTGCACATTACTCCCCGCCGGTATCGCAAGGGTCTGCATATGCTTGCAAGATTCGGCACAGGATATAGTGTCTAGTAGGACTAGTAGTGTAGTATATCTCATTATTATCATTACTTCTATTCGTCCGCATAAGGACGTTCTATAATATTTAAGTACTGGAGCCATGCAAGTCATGCTCATCAAACCATACTTCCACGCCAAAGAAGAGCGCAAACCGTGAATCGTTCAAAGACCTATCTCGCTTTAAACTCCATATCTACCTCCCGGCCCGTAAGCCCTCCTTGTTATCTCGCTACCTCTTCCTTCCAACGACTTTAGTAACTGCCGATCGGATTACACTTCCCGCTTTCTCACAATCCTTCTTGCTGAATCCAGTGGATACATAAACCTTAATGACCATGGCTGGATTCCAACCGAACCACTTCGGACCCTTGGACATCCCCTGCGGCACGGCTATCCTCTTCACTCTAGTAACCAAGACTCCATTGGCAAGACACTCATCGACAACGTCCTGAGCTAGCCGGTCCTGTTCGTCATCTGACATTTCCCGCTTTCCGTTCAATGCAATAGAAATGACTGGATTGAGGAGCGAAGAAGTGATGGTAAGAGTCTCGGTCTTGGCTAGTGCAGCGTGGAACGTCTTGATATTCTCACGAAGAGGGGTAATGTAATTCTCCGGGTTCTCTCGGAGCATCTTGATAACCTCAGAGACGGTAGTGGCGAGCATGGCAGGTAAGGCGGCAGAGAAGACGTAGGCAAGACCAGAGATACGTTGGTGGTGAACAATTTCCTTGGATCCACAGCAGAAGCCGCCGCCTCCAACAAACGTGGTGGCGAGAGTACCAACAATCATGTCAACGTCAGTGGCAGGTAGGTTGTAGTATTCCGTAAGGCCGCGACCAGTGTTACCAACGACACCAAAGGAGTTTGTTTCGTCGAGAATGAGCCGATACTTGTACTGGAACTTGAGTTTTACCTGACCATTACAAAAACAGTTAGCATGGCTTCCCTTCCTGTGTTTTTTATATCGAATAACTCACAATTGTACCCAAATCAGCAACATCACCACCATCTTCAAACAAGGCTTCGGTGACAATAAACCTTCGAGTCAACTCCCGTCCTCTGAACTCCCTCTCGACCTTCTTCAAGACTTTCTCGAGATCTTCCATATCATTGTGCTTATACCATCTAATTGTGCTCCTGCTAAGCTGTAAAGCTTTCTGGGTAGCAAAATTAACCTTCTCGTCCACAAGAATGATATCCCCACGCTTCGCAAAAGCCGGAATCACGGCACTGATGGTACTGAATGCCTGGGCGTATACAATGCATGCTTCGGATCCGATAAACTCAGCAATATCTCGTTCGCAGTCCATGTGCACATCTTGAGTACCGTAGAAGCCAGGGGGTCCGCAGGGGCCGACGCCGTACGTTCGAAGGGTAGAGATAGCAGACTCGGCGAGAGCAGGTTGACCAGCGAGATTGAAGAAGTTCGTAGATGCGAGATTTGTGACGGTTCGTCCGTTGGTGAGTTTGACCTTTGGGCCGGTGGGTCTAGCATTCACTGTCAGCAAGCAGATTACGGATACTGGCGAACCGAAAGGATAACTGATTACCCTGCAATGACGGGTGTCTTATCGATTTGCTCCTGCTCGAACTCCGTAAGAGAAGCAACCAATGGTTCCGGTGTCCAGTCCTCAATCAACTCATCAACTTCCTAAAGAACCCGAGTCGTGTGAGCATCAGCATTTCTAGACAACATCCAAACGGCACACTTTTCAACATACATCAGGCCGAAGCTTAACGAAATTCTTCTTCTGAGTCGAGTACTTCGGCGCCAGAAGATACTGTATCGCAAAAATAACCAAACAAAGCTCAATCACGGATCGTGCCGGATCGTGCTGATATGACATTTTGATATACCGGGTCAAGATGGCAGAGCCCGGGATCCGGTGGAACTGGACGATTGCCATATCGCGGATGGTAATCAAAAGAGCGAGAACGTCCTGGTAGTCCATGTTGAAGATCTGTGAGGGTGATGAAAGTGGAGAGGACGTCATGTTGGCGGTCATGATGGGGAAAGGTGAGGACACCTTGAGAAGTCGGCAGCCTGCAAGGGAAAAGTGTGAAGGTTTTAAGGAGGAAAAGGGAAGTCGAAGCTGTCGGCTCAAAGCGTGGCCGGCTTGGCGCAGAATCACAACAACTGCCAAATGCAAACACCACAGCTCCACATGGTATTGTCATGATCATGTCTGTGCTGTTTATATATAATATGTCTACGCATTGGGTATTAAGTAAATACAGAACATCAAGCAGAAATCATAGGATCGATGATGTTAGTATAGTGGGAATTCTTTGTCGACTTTTCTCGACCATTCCCACAATCCTCCCTTGATATCCTTAATGACACTGCCCTTTGCTAAACCGCTCCGCTTAAGCCTTTGAACAGCTATTCGAGAGTCATTCCCAAGCCTACAAATAAAATATATCGGGGTAGAAGTATCTCGAGGTAGCCAAGATGGTATTGGCACCGGTGCTTTGTCTTCCTCATCCGTTCCGTCCTTCTCCGGTGCCAGTGGTAATGTTAAAATGGTCGTGATCGGAACATCTAGATCCTAAATTAGCACAAGCCAATGAGAGAGACGCGGCTCAAACCCAGCTTCTTACTTATACTGTTTTCCAAAGCACACATTCCAAACTGGACGTCGTCTCTCACATCGATCAGTAAACCCCCTTCTTTGTTTTCTCGAAGTTTGCTATATTCCTCCACACTTATGACCTCGTCCTTTGTCAATGGTGGATATTTCCCACTCCCTTTCCCACCACAGAAGGCCACGTAATCTAATGACCCATTCTTCATGGACTCCTTTGTAATCGTAGCAGCAGATGAACAAGCTTGACATGTCTTTCTCTTTCCAAACATTCTTATCGTTCTAAACGGTATATCCGAAAATGCAGAGTATATCGTCATATAAAATTTCCTTTGCTCAGGCGTTTCTTCCTTCTTAGCGGAAACTTTGGCATCTACTGGTCGTATATCCGGTGATAGATGTGCTGCTTTACGCCGTTTCTTCTTGTCCGCCTTTGATAGCAAAACTTTCAGAGCTTCCGTTGACATGAGGACTCCCATAGCACCCACAACTGGTCCTAATACTCCACCCTCCCCACAACTTAATACGGACTCCGGCGGCGGCGGTCTCGGGAACACACATCTGTAACACGGCCCTTCTCCTGGGGGATTGTTCAAGACAACCAACTGCCCATCCGACCTCAATGCTGATGCAGAAACAAGCGGCTTCCCGAGTAGCACACACGCATCTGATATCATATATCTCGTCTGAGGTGAATCTGTGCAGTCCAGCACTAAATCGTACCCCTCCAACGTCTCGATAGAATTCTCGGGCGTTAAAGCGTAGTAGTGAGCGATATACTTCGGATTCGGGTTAATTCGTTTCAATGACGAAATTATAGACTTGACTTTTGGATGGCCGACTCTATCGACAGTATGCATTATCTGTCGGTGCAAGTTCGACGGTTCGACGAGATCATGGTCTATGATTCCAATAGTACCGACACCCGCGCCAGCGAGATAAGCTGCAGCTGGGCAACCCAACCCTCCAGCTCCGATAAGGAGCACTCTCGATCGTTTAAGCTGTAGTTGACCTATTTCCAAATTAATTATTTCTCAGGCCGTATTTTCAATGCATATATATATTCAGGTCATACCATCAAGCCCAACTTCTGTCATAATCATCTGTCGTCCATATCGGCGAAATTCATCCAGATCGAGCCTTATAGCCTTGTCATCCTGATCCTGTGGAGTGCGAACTTCCTCGTCTTCTTGGTCTTCCTCGTCTATTTCATGCGTCGTATGCCCATTCCCATTCGCAATCGCTCCGTTGCGATACTCCGCTAGCTCTTTCTCGAGCTCTGCAATCCGTATTCGAAGATCGAGGTTTTCCGATCCTAGCGAAAACTTCTCCATGATGTGTATTTTTGGAGCTCGCTGCGGGCTAATCGTCCACCGGGTCGATTTCTGGAGTTAACGAGTTTCGATGTCAAGGTTCGGTCTTGTGTCCCGTCACAGTTAGCAATGGCGCAAACTTAGCTCAAAAGATTCCATTCTGAATCACGCCAACCAGATGCTGAATCACCTTTTTATAGACGGGCGTCTCGACACGCATAAGCAGCTTTCGACGGTAACGCCAGCGCTAATACAACAACGAACCCCCCCTGCTATGGTCGTTTAGCTCTTCTAGTTTCTCACGCCCCCCCAGACCGGTACTTCTTGATATCAGATCAAAGGCTTTGCTTATTTCCATAATTCCGCTTGCAGGTTTTGCTTGTGTCACCGATGACCGTGTGGTATTTTGAACAACACAACGCAGCTTCGGAATTGATGATGGCTGCGGTCGAGCATCCAGAATTCAAACCCCTCCTACTACCAAATCATCCATCTTTTACAACAGATGACCCCCTCGGGTTTTCAGATGCAGAGGAGTATCCTGTGCCAGTGTACCCAATTATTGAATCCCATCTTTTCAGCAAATTTGAACCAGCTTCCCCAGACATTCCCCCAGAATCTCTCATCAACGAATTTGTCTCTGTGATATCAGACCTCTCATACACCCTCCATAACAGTCCAGACCCTAAGTTAAATATCCTAAAATCTTGTATAACCCCTAGAGCAGACGCTGCAAATTGTATCCGGTCAATTGTCCGTTCTGCATCAAATTTAGCTACGCTCTTCTCATCTGGCTCCCTCCCTTCTCTCGAAAACGGAGAAACAAGAATTTACACCAAATCGCATTTACAATCCATCCTATCCCACCAATTTCTTTTAACACTACCCTCCCCTCCGTGGAACGATTGGGGCGGCGTGAACCTTACATCATGGTACTCGGACGCCGACGGCCATAAAGAGCCAAAGCAAACGTATACCAAAATATCCCTGGACTACTTCACACAACCCACGGAACCTTCCCAATCTCAAGAATTCAACTTCCATCTTTGCCACAACGATTCTCTACCTTCTCTTACGACAAAAACTCCCCTTATCCCTCTTACAATCCTCGAACTCCCTAATGAATCAGACTTCCCGGGCACTACACTCCCCAGTGACAACTTTCACACAACATATATCATATCCTCCCACAGACTCATAGGCCACGGCCCTTCAGCGACTCAAGAAGAGAGGATTCTCGCCAGTATACCTGAACTCCTCCCAGTATCTACATTCACACCTCCTCTGGAAGACAATACTGCATTAGCTGTTACAGCCTCTGGAGATATTGGGTTTACACCTACCGCAGTATTCACTGGGCATGGGAGAACCGCACGAATAGACAACAGCTATAACTCCCAGGATTACGAAGCAGATAATACGGAAAACAGAATTCGGGCCAATACTTTCTTATTTCTCAATGCCACGGAGTTGGATACGATTAATGCTCCTGCGTCAAAGGATGGAACAGAAACTCTACCCGATTTCTTTCCGGGTATGCTGGAGAAAGACTTATTGAAAGCGTACACTGGATTCTCCGGTGTTTTCAATTCTCAGGCAAGAAAGGGAGGGAAGAATCAAAGGATTATAGCCACACCGTGGGGAAGCGGCGCTTTTGGCGGTGATGTTAGAGTGAAGCTATTAATACTGTGGGTTGCGGCCAGTTTCGCAGCTGCAACTTTGGAGGAGGGGCAGAAGGCAGAGCTGGTGTTTTTGGTTAAACAATTCGTAATTAATACCAAGGAGGTTTCGTGGAAAGAGATGCTAAAGAAGGTCCAAGATAGTGGAACTGGAGCGGATGATGTTTGGAGAGCATTACTGAGGCTGAGGGAATCGGGTACCGTCACCATATTTGAGGGAATTGTGGACGCCTTAGGATTGGAGCGCCCGCATGTGATATAAATTTTCATGCAACATCACCCAAACGGTTGAATTGTAAGAGAAAATAATTTTGTTAGGATAAATTTAAAATACATCTGTCTCTTCGGAATGCCCTTAGAAGAAAATAGTGGTACTGTTAAAAGGGTTTTCTAAAAAGCGAAATCCCTTAATCCTGACCTGAAAAATAAACGCCACGAAAATGCCACCCAAGGAAATAAAGCAACTTTTCAGATCGCCTTTGACTCGCTATGCAGTTAAATACATTGAGGTATCAATCAAGTTGGTATCAAGTAAATTGTTATCTAAACAAAGGAAAGAAAAAAGTGAGTGGTATCTCTAGAAATGGCGTATAGGTAGCCGTGCGGGTGCGCTGCTGCTAAGTTGAGGGAGTGCTGCAAATTTGACAGATTTCGCTGGTGGATTTCCGCCAGAAATGGAGAAGCTGTAACTGGATTCTGTGCCGTATACTCTGTCGTCTCTTTGTTGATAGCTTTTGCTGCTCATTGCACTTCGTGCTGGGTATGCTGGTTTTGGGTATGTAGGTTGCTGTGGAAGTGGGGGGACATCAGGGACGGATGATGGATTTGAGGATGCACGCGGTCTTCCCAGATTTTCACGAGAGGATTGTGGCATGCGGTAAAATGACATTTGGGGCTCTTCCCTAGCTCTTGGTGGCTCGGGTTGTTTTTGGTGAATGTGATGAGTGCTATTTCGAGGATTCATATATTGGGGCTTTTGAAGACGGCCCCGAGAAGTCGAACGACGGGGTGCATTTTCTGGGGCAGGAGCGGGCATGGGAGGTAGCGTCATTGGCTCGGATATGGGATGGTACCCATCCATTGAGACATGACGGGTTTGCAGGCCGTACGGATTAGATTGAACAGACCCTCGATGTACTGTATTGTGCCATGATGCAGTACGGCTATGATCGCTCTGGTATGATCCCTGTCTGATATGATATGGGGTCGCTTTGGGAGGCTGTGGAAGGAATATTTGTTGGCTTGTTCGCAAATTCCCAGCCGTTGGAACGAATTCTCGCGGTTGGTGTGGTACGGGTTTTCGATGTGGGATTTGTGTCTGAAGAAGATTCATAGACTCTTGTCGATTGTCAGCACTAGTACCGGACGGTTGCGCCGCCGGCGCCGCCGTATGTTGCTGCACCAGCATCGACATCTGTCGCTTTTTATGTTGCCGTGAATATCTCTGGAACGTGTTATATTTGGGGTGCGCTCTGTGCACGTGAGGATCCGGGGGGCCTAGCGATCCAGTCGAGTTTCTATCCGCTGGTTGATTTGGAGGCATGAGGCCCTGCGATCGAGGCGAATGAATCTGAGGTTGTACTAATCCTATCACCGCCTCGGAGCTATCATTCCTTATCATTCGCTCTCTTTGAATATACACAGATGGCGACTTTGGAGAAGCAATTGCGGCAGCCGTTTCAATATCCTGCTCACCAGGAGCAGCAGCATTCAAACTTAAAGCCAACCTTGAACTTGTAGTCGAGGATCCAGAGCCACGGGACCTTGGGAACCCCCCGATTTCCCTCATAGAGGGGCTTTGAAATCTTTCACTCCCAACTCTATCCCATTGTATCGGTGCCGACCTGTATCTCCTTGCTTTATACCATCTTCTCCCGGGTCCTAGAATCGCCCATAGCAAAATGGGTACGAAAGCAGATAGAATTCCGATCAAAAACCAATGCCAATTTGTCTTCCAAAATATCTCGATTTTTGAGTCTGCGTTTGATCTTGCGCTTGATGTTGGAGACGGTATTGATGATGTTGTGAATGATGGTAGCATCGAAGTTGTAGCCGTCAACTGCGACAATGTCCCAGAGGCATGAAGAAGTATAACTACACACGAGATTGCCAGAATCCTCCGTGACATTGTCGAGGTTTAGTAAAAAGGATAAAGAAATTCCACAAGCCAGCGTGAAATCTCCCGTCGATAGTTCCAGACGTTCGATATCGGTATCTTCCTCCCCACTCCAGACCTTGAAGTCAACTTTGAAAAGTATAGAAATCGAAAGACCGAAATTCTAGGAGCTAATTCCTTCTCTTGGTGACACTGACAGCAAAGTTATTGAATAAGGCTGACTGATCTTCAGGTTTTGTTTATATGAAACCACAACGTATGAAGTTCTCTAGTGCTATTGGCCTAAACTATGTGATATGCCGATATTGGATTAGGTAGCCCACGCCCTTGCAACGCAAAATGCAAGAAGGAATGAATGACGTTTAAAATGAAGAAGCAGACAAATCAATGCCGCTGATATACCAGATATGTGGAATCGAAAGAAAGGAATGTTGAAAATAATATCGATTGCAATCGATTGTCGAGGAAAAGAATGGAAGGCCAGAACGCAAGCAGGCAAACAGTAACAAAAGGAAAGTAAAGAGACCCGAGATCCCTCAAGAAGACCGGTTTCACAGAAACCTTCAAAAGTGTCAGAAGACGTTTGCATACAACGAACGAGGATGTTTCTACCTTTTAAGAGAAGACCGAACCCCATGCGGAGCAAAACATGCCGCAGGGGTTTCCGTTGCTGTAGCTCTAGCATTGGTCGTTGTATAAACACCTAGCCGACAGGGCAACTGTGGTGCAGAGCCCTTCCTGATTGACCGTTGGCAGCGTGAACCTGCATTTCCACGTCAGATGAATTGGGTAAGCCGTTGTTTGGATAGACGTGGACGTCGTCGCATGGCAAGGCGGTAACCTGCTGCGAATGGTCAAGATGTTGCGCATGTTGCAACAGGCATGTTTGGCTGGCGAGCTTCGGATGCGGATGCTTGGCTCCACGATAGGGAAATCGGTGCTTGCTGGATGAGGGTTTCACCAGGGACGGTTTCAGGTAAGAATGGAAAATGTCGCTAACCAAACCGCGACGGGAATGGGTTGCAGCCAATCTCTGCACGTAATACGTTGATTGAAGGTTTCTCGCATCATGCCTGCTGGCGGGAAGGCTCTGAGCTGGACAAGGGCCACACGTCCAGGCACTTTGAGAGGGTCGGGGAATTTTTAGATGCACTGGCGAATCAGCGTTTCTGAAACCGCTACTTGGCGGGGCGGCTGTTGCAACTGCCCAATTTTGTAGCCTGCTAGTGAATTTCTATGGCCGTGGACCACGGTGCAAGAGAGATTGCAATATTGTAGAGCTTCGTGTGGATGAGGCAAATACGACGAGGCCATGAGGGATATCATGGTTGCGGAGTCGTATCCAGCACGTGGTTCTAGGTAGCAATGTGATATCTTTTGCATTCAACTTGTGAGTTTTACCGCACCCAAAAGTTGATAAAAATCTTCCCAGATTCAGCAACCTAAAGATACGCCATTGCAAACCCAAACGCGTCGGCGGCCAATGATATTACAACGATGTCATGTGTAATGCGCAGCCAGGTAAGATCGATGCAGGGAACGAAAATTTTCTCTCTTCAAAGTTCAGCGCAACCAATCGATTGCCTAATATCTTTCCTCTTAGACTTGGTTCTAAATTGCTCTGCAAGGGGTGTCGTTTCCCAAGAATGACCAACTGATTACTAGTACAATTACACAGTTCGATTAAGGCCAACAAGTCCAGAGTTACGGTAAGTACACACGGTACCTGATCCGAGCCCAAAGTTCTAAAAAGTATCTCTGTTTAGTCCTGTTCCTGATCGGAATTCCTAGACTAAAAAGGCATCGATTAGACAACTGTTATACACTAATGTTATAACAAGCCATCGAACTAAACATCCCCTCTCGTATAAAGCGGTGTCGATAAGATTATAAATTCAATATCCCAAACAAGTAAAAATAATAGCCACGAATGTCTCGGCGACCAATAAAGCGTGACCATTAGCGAATGAGAGGGTGTGCGGGTTTAAAGTGTACGGACACCTGATCTCTGCATCTCTGCAAGCCTACATCATTGCATGTGCCGAACCGAAATCAATATCACAAGCGACGGCAAAGGCGGGAGGAGAAATAGAGCCGTGCATACAATTCGTACGTGTCCACGATGCAAGAGCACTAAGACGATACCGCTTTAGTTCGCCGAATTGTGCGAATTTCTTTTGACCTAATGCTAAAACTCTTGTTAACCTTTTTTTTACTTTTGCATCGGCATCTGCTCCATCGATTTGAGGGGCGAATTCGCAGCGCAAAAGTGTCTCGAGTTCGAGAAGCACAAACCTTTTCTGAGTGACCTTCTTGATCAGGACTGGGACACTCCCAACGTGGCTCATGCATGATAGACGGATAGGCCTGGCTTCTCATTTGGTCGGCTAAATCTGGTCCTTGCAGCGGCATACGGGAATCCCAGTTTGGTGCAAAGAAGATCAGCTGCCCACTCAACATTAACATTCCAACAACAAGGTTACAGCATGCAGTTCGTTATCTCCAGAATAAGTTGTCCCCGATGGAAGAATTTCTACTTTATATAACATCAGCCCATAAAACGCCGTCGACATCGGACTGTTTCGTTCAATAAATAGAATCTTGGACCTCTTCGCCTTCAAATTTGTCTTACCCTACGACGGCTATTGCGATTTTTTAAGTTCATGGCAATTTGGCCACTCTATACGCAATTCCCCAAATGCTTAGGGAGGCGCGGGCGATATGTCTCCGTGCGGTTGGGCGGCGGGGCAGATCTTTAAGCTGTTGCAAATAGATCAGCTTCTGGAAAGTCAATCCTTCCATGGAAAATTTCCCTCGCAAAACCGAAATCACATTGAGGTCTATTCAACCGATGAATTCTATGACGACGGCGATTTATTACAAGAATCTGGATCTTGCAGGGTTTCAGAGAATCGCCTGTGCTCGATCTTGTCGAGGTTGATGCGATATCTGCCAGGAATTTGATTAAAATTGTTTCGGGTTCTTCATTTCTTTTTCCTTGGCTCGGAAGTCAGTGCACTCGGACGGAGGCCCGGGGATGATAATCTTCAGCACAAAAGCTGATAAGCTAATAGCCGTTAAACGTTTTCGAGTAATATCATTGTGGTAATATATGTTAATATGACGGGCTGTTAAGGAACAAACCGTGAAACAAATGCTTGAGCGCTTCATATGATCATGGTCTATCAAAGACTTTGTAGTCTGAACTAAAGTAAATTACTGACGTCCCGTGTACCATTTGGTAGATGATGAGCTCATGGGTAGCAGGCGAACTGGCGGCCGGAAGACGTCTTCCAGATTCTTGAGAGCAAAAAACAACCTTTAAGACCAATCGGTTCTAGCCTTTAACCTACAATTAACCCGGCTGAGTGGGTGTGCTATTCCATGCGTGTGTTGAGTAATTTGGGGAGTGAGGAGAGGCCAGACCGCTGGGAACCTGCAAGTCGACCAAGGCCATGTCAAAGATGCAGCGGGAGAATGGGAGCGACCCAAGTGGATAGCGAGAAAAAACATAACCCTTCGATCTCCCTATTTTGTCGTCATTGAAGGGTAAGTCGGGTACCGAATTCCAGGTTCGAATTCAATGGTCACGGATAATACTTCTTCCCCTCCTATCCTTCCACCCTGAATTATAATCGAATACGATGGATGAGGGGTCAAGCACACCACCAGAGAGTAGCTCCACTCCAGTCCCTGTTACGACATCCAATGCGCCTGCCGCGCTCCTCAATCTAAAGTCGCCCGAGCTAGGCCGGTCCATATCTTCAGACCAAATGCACAGCGCGATGCAAAATCCTTAAGTCTGTTCCGTAGTTTAAACTATAACACTATTATTATCCCGTTGATGGCATTAGTGTCTTAGCTGGTAGCTGCTATGCCACGTAGTATTCCTTTGTCTCCAACTCCTCATTACGAATGTTGTTATATAGTGTGTCAAGTGAACGGGTCTAGACATGTGGCTAACAGGATTACGGTATCCTTAAGGATAATAAACTAACAGATTCGATTGCGCTCCATTCAATTCTGGTTTGAAGTTCAGTAGTGTGGGTGGGTGATGATAGGACAAGACAGGTCAGAGGCAAGCTAAAGGTCAAGAGAAAAAGCAAAGTTCAATATATGTCCTCTAAACCCAGATCCAGTCGCACAGGGCCAGATGATTTATAGACCGGCCATGAAAAAAATTTCCATTATTCCTTAGCGACATTTACTAATACCCTTCTCCAGTCTTACACCCGGCGTATTAAGCATAGCAATTATTTAGTCGACACGACGTGAAACCTGCAACCATCATTATTAATTCTTTCTCGACAGCTCGGAACCAAGATTTTATTCTTTTCCGGGGAAACAATATCAAACGGCTCGGAACATCCAGCGCCGTTTCTATTAATTTATTTTGGCGTCGCGAAGATACAGCAATATCAGCGGCGACTGGATCTCGATATCGAAACGACATTGTTTCTTCAGGCTCTTCGGGGCTATCCGTCGTTTCCAGAAGAGCTACCCTCCACTGCCTCAACCCAGATTGTTTCCCAGTCGCGAAACGCTCGAACTCGACTACGGTCCGAGCTCGAATCTACTCTTCATTCTCTCGTTTCTGCTTCATTGAACGCTTCACATCAGTATCTGTATCCTATAGCATCGTCCGTTCACATACACCCCCTCGCATATCCCCGTCATACTCTTCCATCTCTGTACTACCGACAAACTCGATTGCGAGACGCTACACACCCTGCAGTTCGCAAATTGATTGGATGATGTCTTCATGACCTTCTCAAACGACGATTGCACAACTCGAGAAACCACACAACTGTATCTTCTACTTCGACATTCACATTAAATATCTCGAATGGGTAAGTTCTCCGGTGAGGAAGTTGTTCATTTGCTTTTGTTATCGATACGAGGTTTTATTTGATACAGTTTGCGCACTTCTGTCCTCTCCTCTGCTCAGTTGAGATCGCGGATGCACTCTATGGTGGAGCCGGCCTTGGAGAGTGGTTTGATTTTTTCTTCCTCGTCAAGAATTTAGACCACGCATTGCGATTGGACTGATAGTCGATTTTACTGGAAAAATTGCAATGTCGTCTCCTCAAAAGTTTTTTTGGTATATGCCATTCCGACGGTAACACTATATATCTCATCATATCATGGTTTCATGGGGAGGCGAAGGCCCATGCGCGCTATAGGGCTATATCTCGCAGATTGATGAATTGGCCCGCGCGTTTCCAAACATAAATCGCTCTGATATTGGTCATGGAACCTTCTTTTGCTTCTCTGTTTCTGCTTTTGTTCATGGCATCTCACGACCTTGTACCACACTGGTCTGGAGGTTGGTGGTATCGGCGGGGAACAATTTATATTATTGGCCGCACCGTGGTACAACTCACATTTGGCCATCTTATTTGTTCGCTAGAGTTCTGGCAGCTGTCCATAGGCCATGCCGCCGGTTTCTCTGATAACCCTATGCTTCAGCATCAGGATGCTGTCAGGAAGCGGCGGCTTGCGAAGAATGCGGACAGGCAAGCTGTGTCTCAGGTCAACGCCATTCAATCCTGTTGCATTTTAAAACCCGAGCTACCAGTAATTTGATTTTTAACCTTGCGACATACCTGCGTTATTCCCATTCCTTTCAGTTGCGACGTTATTTCGGGCAAGCCACTACCGCTGATGGCCGCTATTGAGAAAACCGTCTTGTCCATACCTGAATGAATGGGGACATATTGGGATATTATTTTCCACGATATGGCTTGAGCTCCTTTACGTGCGACCCGCATCAGCCATCTGCTTTTTCTCTGCGCCAGGTCGCAACTCCATGGTCGAAATCGAGTTTTCAGCCGAAACGGGCATTCTATTCAAACAGCGGGCGCAAGAGGGGTGATCCGAAGCAGAAGAAAAAGGAAACCCCACTCAGGTAAACGAATTAAACGGCAAAAGGGTGGTCGCGAAATAATAGCGATTACTTGGGATTATAATGTTAATAACATTATATCCTGACCTCTATGAGCCTGGGTATGCCTTGACTTCCAGAAAGAGTAATTGTTAAATTAGTCTGATTGTTATCCTTACCCAGCTTTTTATTTCCTGCTGGATTTTTCTGTCAACTAGGCACGTTTCCCGTGCAAGTTCTCTTTCACCCGGGTCAATGCCATTGTCGCCTGGGAGCCTGCAAGCCTGCAAGGTAAGGGAAGAGGGGTGGGAAAGTGTACTTCTCGCGCAGCCTACCCACCTCAACTAGCTCCAATTCTTCAGTGGCAATTCCTTGCGAAAAATCAAGAAAAATCTTGACCAGACTAGCACCATCAACATGCTTGGAGGAGTGCTTTTCTTCTTCTCCTTCACTACAGTCGACCGGTGTGCCTGAAGATCGAAGCGAAACACGCAGCAGAGCAGGAGCAGGAACATGGGGATGGAGATTGATTAAAATTTTCAATTTGATACTTCGTCTTAGTAATTCTTTGTTTCTTGTCGTCGCATTCTTTTTAATCTGCTTCATACCGCCTCCTAAAACCCTTAGGCCGCCTACTAGAGTTTTTTTTTTTTTTAAACTAAGCATTGTTCATTTGACGACTATTAAGTTTTTCTCCTTATCCCTCCTCTTTTTACGACTCAACTTAACTTATACAGTATTACTCTTTTAATTTTTATTATTAATTCTCTTTGCGCAGCCTTTGTTCCCCCATATTTCTGAACTATACATACGTACGGACACCCTCCGCGCCCTCTCCTTCTTGTCGCATTTCAGATATACTGCGTCTTGATCCCTTCTCGAAGAACCCCTCCCTCCCTCCCCTTCCCTGCTTATCGCCATTATTATCGGTGCTATTGGTTCTTTAAAATAATAATCCCAATCCAGGTGCCTCTTTTTTCCATTGTCTGCTTTTTATTTTATTTTTTTTAGTTTCCCAGTTTGCGACATCCGCATTGCATCCTTTATCGCACTCACGCACACACACCATCCTTTTTATCCCTACTTACGCCTTTTGCATTGATACATAGACTCGCCTGCAGATATCGATATCGATACTCCCATACCTATTATATCTTATTAATACCACGAAACAATAATATATCCACTTCTACTAATCGTACGACATAGCGCTGAGAGATTCAACTTGATTAAATCGTTTCTCCCGGCGCAGTTTCGAAACTTCGAATTGTTCTTCAACACTCGCTTTGCAATTAACAAACCTAATCCACCACCACTGCAGGCTTCGCAACCACCGTGCGCGGTACCGTCGACGTCAATAATCCCGACTGGCATTGCTTCTGCTATAGCTCCCGACAGCACGACATCATTGGACATAAATAGCAGACTTCGCATCCCCGCTCTATCTCTCTTTTGGTTGTTCCGATAACCCGGGCTCAATCGACCGTCTTTGCGCATATCGTATGTCCCAAAGGTTAAGACCATCCGAGAAGACGAGTTCAAGAAAAGTTTAAAGCGAGCGCGTGTGCAAACTCTTTCAACTACCCCCCAAAAAACCCTCTCTTCAATCTCAATCAACTATCAATATACGGAAACAATCAGTTCGTCGTTTTGGCGCAATCAATTAAGCAACTATCTATCCACCCTCCGGACACTTTGGTTCTCGCCATGGCTGTCAGTTTCACAGGCTCCCTTGGCCACGAGGATACAGAGAGCCCGTCGGCGCAGCTGCTAGGCGAGGGAAGCCCACCTCTAGGCTCGGAGAGTGCAGCCGGCGACACCAGCACAATGGATCCGAACATGTCACCTTCAAAGCGCAAGGGAGGCCGGCAGCCAGTCGATAATTCGGAAGAAACTAAGGAACGACATGCAGAGCTATATCGGTATTACAAGGCGAACACGGGTATGTCGCAGGCAAAGATGGCTGAGTGGTACACCAACAAGTTCGGGTCGACTATGTCGCAATGCACAGTGTCGCGTATGTACAAGAACTCCCGATACAGCTGCGTCCCCTGGCATTTGATGTTTGACCGAATACCCGCTGACACTGTCTTTTTCCTTTTCTTTTTTTTCTGTAGAGGTGTTGAAGAAGCAGAAGTTGTTGCACGGCGAAGAAATCGCGGAGCCGCGTCCTCGTAAGAGCCCTGCCAGTCGAGAACTCCCGTGACATGACATGTCACGACAACCTTGGCAACCATGCTAACCTCACCGCACCCAAAAGGAAAACGAAAGAGCGGAAAACCGGAAGACCTGATCGGAGAGGTTAAACCTAAGAAGGCGCGTGGGATCGAAATCGGGCCTGACGGAACACCAATCGGTAGTGAGTTTCACCTCTGTCTGATGATGGTTTCGTCGGATATTTTTTTTAATGAAGTTGAGAATTCTTCCATGCTGACTGAACGCGTCTTTAGCTCAAACAGTCATCTACACTCAAAGCTCCCAGTTCAACAATCCTCCATCCTTCCAGGCCGTCAACGCTCCCAATAACCAATCCTCATATTCATCGTTCACCTCTCCGGCGACCCCTGTGTCCCTCGCCCACGCTGCCCTGACCCATACCGAAGCCATTACCCCTACAACAGGCTCGGTTCCATTTCGGGCAACCGACCCCTCGAGAACGAATCAGCAGCCGTTCAGTGCTGGCCCCAATAGCAGGCCTGTAGCACCAATCCTTCATCATCCAGGTGCGTCAACGCCCTCTAAGACATTCATAGTCAATGGGAAACCAACGTCTCCAATAGGTGCAATGATCGATCAGCCGAGTCATGCCCGGTCCGAGAACCTGCAAACTCTGCAGGCCGAACTAGAGAGCTCGCGACGGACCGTTAGTGAATATCAAAAAATCGTCCAGAAGCAGGAGACTTTGATTGATAATATCCTCACCAATCAACACAATGAGAAGGAAAAGATCAAGGAACTGCAAATCGAAAACACATTGCTTCGTGAAAGAAAGGGGAATGAACAGATCTCTGAGCTCTTGACGAAGATTGAAAAACTGACAAGAGACCTTGAAAACGAGAGGGAGAGGAATAGAGCTATGGCTGATCTATGGTCGAAGGAGGAACAACAGCTGAAGGACCTCCTTGCTACCAGATCAAGCAAATTCCCACTCGGTGCAGACATCAAGTGAAATAGCTTCCTTTGTGATACCCAGCTCCCAAACCCTCTTGATATACCTCACGCCCTTGGATAAGGAGCCAATCGACACTGCTTGGGATGGGTAATATACCCCACGCGAACCTACTGGTTCCCCCTTCAGTTTTCATACCCTCTATTGTTCAATTATTCTTATTTTTAGATGATTTATTCCCCCTTTTCCTTTGTTAATATTTTTATGGTGCTGGATCATGGACCTGTCGCTTGCTTTAACTCGATACCATTGCTTGCGGGGCAAAGATTTCCTTTGTTTTATGTTTTTTGGAATCCTTTTGCGCTTCTATCCTCCCACTTGGGTTCCCAGGTGGTTTATTCCCTTCCCTTTTGTCCTCATTATACGGTAGATTCGTCTGTACCTTGACACGTACCTGCATTGCTTGCATGAACCCTTCTTCACCCTTCCCTAGTCATTTTATTACTACTACTTTTATTTGTATATTTCTTATCTTCTTCGACAGAAAGCTTGCGGATCGAGCTGCGAGAGTTTTTCCTTTTCTCACTTCTCTCTGGGCTTCTTAACAATAACCCCTTTGTAATTCTGGGTTGAAAATTTCTTTCTTGTTGGCGTCATTAAACAGGTTCCCTTATTCACCATTCTAAGCATGTTGGCTGGTTGAACTTTTTGGTGTTTCTCTAACTTCTCGAAACCCCCTTTATACTTTTGTTTCGGCTGCATACCTACATCCTTTTATATTCACTCCCTCTACAGACTCTCAATCTCTATAATAGTCCCAACAATATGCACACATTCTCACCTTCCTTCTACTCAATCTTCACAATTAAAGTCGTTGCATCGTTTCTTCAACTCTTCGTTTTAATCGGATACAGGTTCGGACAGGCGTTCTAATATGCATCTGGTATTCTTATTGGTACATCAAGTAAATAAATCAAAGGAGTGCTTAAATTGCCCGAGTTTCTACCAACCCCCGAGGTCGTCCGAAGGGCCTGGCATAAATTGCGAATATACAGATAACAAATTTGAAGTCGTTCTATAATTGGATTGATATCATTTCAACCGACCCGGCTGTACCTCAAATAAAGAACGTCGGTTTCATCCACGGAACCCCTCATGCTCAATCGACCAAGCCCGGCTTGGTGGAAAGCTTATATCAGCCAGGCTGTCTGAGACGCAGCTGGTTTTTCCGGCGTCCAGGAAAACAGCTAGCTAGCCGTCTTATTTTGCTGCACACGTCTTCGATATTCCAACGACACTACAACACATTTTTTAGCGGAGGCCTGTGATAGGTGGATTTTTTGGGGCTCCGGACATATTTGGTCAGTTCCCAGGAACGGGGTTCGGTATACGGCTAGTCTCTGCTGAAGCTATTTAGCCTATGTGCAAGTTGTGGGTTTTTCTGGGGTAAAGAAGACGTAATGTCTAAGAATCTTCGAAGTTCTTGCGGAGAAACAAGCATTGTCGCTGTCCGGTGGTTGGTGTATGATCTTTTTTGCATCTGGGACTTAGGGCTTCGAATGTGGAGATATTTACAGATTATTCACTCTTAGGGCAGTGCCGGTAAAATAGACGGTACCTGAGACCGGTAGCGAGGCCGTTCCGTGGTTCAAAAGACTAAGGGTAAGGGTATCATATGATCCAGTTCTACGTAGGTCTATCAAATAGCTCCGGATTAGAGATTCTGCGCGCACTCCCTTGTTTCTCCAGCTTCTTGTCCCCGGATAAAGTGAACTTCAATTTATCCATCCCATGATCATGAAGATCATTGAACCGATGCTACGGACCTGGGGAAGCACCAAGAAGTATATAAAGGGTTCCTTGGCCATCTCTTCCCCAGGTCTTGGTCTTGGAAGCAGCAGGCGACAACGCAGTTTTCAATATCGACTGTTGTATTTTGATAACCACAGACTTGCTTGATATCAATTTCAATAATTGATATCTAGGTTAGCAAAGATGCTGTCCAAGGCGTATCTGAGCAGCCTCTGTCTGCTCCTCGCTGTTCCATTCTCTCGGACTTTGCCTGTCGATTTGGAGCCTCGGACAACTCTGCCTGCTGGATGCTATGGAAAGCGTACGGGTATTCATTTTACAACATACTCAGCATGCCAGATCCCATCGGCCGACCCTATGGAGCACTGCCCACAAAGCGCTGTCCTCGTTGATCCATCTATGACCCATATCTCGAGCGACTACCCTACCTACCCTACAATCCAACAGGCAATCGACTCGATTCCAAATAACAATCGTCGATATACGATCTTGGTTATGGCAGGAACTTATCGCGAGCAGTTGAATGTGACTCGGGCAGCTCCTCTTTCCATCATTGGACAGACGTACGATCCATTGGATCATTCCAAGAATCTTGTCACAGTCATCGGAGGCACTGCGAACTACGGCGGCCGCTACACCGACAATGCATTCTCGAGCACCTTGACGGTAGCGCCAAATCTTAATGCTAGCTTGACTGGCTCCGGACCTACTGGATTTGCTGTCCCAGAAGATACACCATTCGGAAACATCGATTTCAGGGTCTATAACATTGATTTCCGTAACACTGAGTTCGACTTTTCGAATGGGCCGGCTTTGGCTATCAGTGTGAGCAGGGCAAATGCTGGTTTGTACTATTGCGGATTTTACAGCTACCAGGATACCGTAAGTCTTACCGCTAACGTATACGTACGAGGTTTTGGCTAACGATATGATAGGTCTACGTTGGAAAACTCGGAAACGCCTACTTCTTCCAAAACGAAATTGCTGGCCAAACCGACTTCCTCTACGGCTTCGGTACCGCGTACATCAGTAACTCGAAGCTTCTGATGCGCAGCTGCGGTGGAGGTGTCACAGCCTGGAAGGGCACAAACACCACCTTTGAGAATAGATACGGCGTCTATATCGCCTCTTCTGATCTCGTTGCCGCCAACTCGACTATTGCCGCCACGATGAAGGGAAAGTGCGCCCTTGGAAGACCATGGAACAACTTGCACCGCAGTATCTTCATGGATACTTATATGGACGCTAGCATTAGACCCGTGGGATACATCACCTGGAGCGCCATCCCCATCCCTCCCGCTTTACTGGGAGAGTACGGCACCTACGGACCTGGTTGGGACCCAGTTGGTAGGAATACGACCCAGTTGCAGGCTGGAATTCCGACTGTCATGACGACCGAGTTGACGGATGCTCAGGTGAAGAAGTTCAGGAAGCCGGAGGACGTGTTTATTACGGATCAGGGGAAGAAGAATATTGATTGGATTGATCAGCAGTTCTATGCTTGGTAGATGTCGGGTTGGGTTGGACTTGTATACGTACGTTTGTAAAATTGGGGGTTTTGATATGATGGAGATGTATTGAATCGTGTAATTTAATGGCTGTACGCATACTCTAGAAATAATGTATGAATTGGATGGGTAGCTCAATACCGCCCCACCTCCTGCAGTGATCTTTGGCCTTTCGAACCCAAAAGTTATCCATATGCCACCGGCAGGCTGATGTATGAGACAAATCCATATGTTGAGAAAATGGTACCTCCCTCCAATGAACGTCATGGGAAACGTTTAAAGGTCACAGGAGCAAACATAATTAGAAGCGCTCAGACGTCAGGAAGTTTGTGGAGCGGGTAATTACGGCGAACGTCAAGAAAACGGGAGAGAGTCCAAAAGTTAGCTTGAATTCACAAAACGAATTCGCGAATCAAACAATGGGCCACAGTTGGTTGATAAGGCAAGCATAACAAGCCGAACATCAAAACGGCAAGCCGGAAGCATTCTAAGCTCACTTACCCGGTTTTGTGAATCCTACCCGTCCGACATCTTCGTGAGTTCACCCGGCAGCTAGATATTCTTTCGGGTTATCAATCGGTCTAGTCTTGTCCGAGGGATTTAGGACCCTTCTATAATCGCTCAGCGTAGTCGTAGCTCAGCTGATCGGCTCTCATTTTCGTTTTTAACCTAGAGTGAGGCAAGCGTTCGGATTATAACTTTAGGTTTATGACACTCGGGCCTTCAAAATTTGATAGTATGGAAGGTAGTGTATATCCTGCATGCAAGTTGTGGAATGGGTTTACTAGATTGATATTTGAACTAGTCTCGAGGCGGGGTCGGGCACCAGTCCGAACCATGTGGAAACTAAACTTACTATCTTTTGTCTACGCGACATTTGTAGTCGAACCCACATGTTGACTTCGAACCGTGGTACCGAAGCTTTGGTCGCGAGCTAGTATCCTATCGGATCACTCATGCATGTTTATGGCCTGCATTTGAGGATAAAACGAAGCCCTCCCTAGCTTAGATCGCTCAAGTGGAGATATCTAGATAAGCCGGGCTGGGATACGAGGCCTTGTCCTAGATGCCTAACTTGAGGAGGCTCTATGATCATGTCTTGAGGTTGAAATAACCTCGGATCTATGGTAGACAGGTGCTTTGCTGTGTCTCGATACGAGGATTAATAATTCGGGCGAAAGGCAATGGATGCCTGCATATGCAGCCATAGCGCCACAAGGCTTGACCTCGTGGAACGAGTATGGCGAATCAGCAAATATCGATGCTTGACTTCCACCAGTGATATCTCTGGATTGCGATTGCGCTAGCCGTGATGTTGGTTATTTAAATTCATAAACGTACGTGGGGCCAACTTGAAGATGTCAAAGCATCATCCTAAGCCCAAGATTTCCATGCGCCTCCACGTTAACGTTCAGATCGTCACCAGGGATATGTTACACATATGCGGCACTGCCTTTCGGCATGCACATTGGCCAAGTCACTCGAAAAACTCTGTCGAGTACTGCATATTCTTTCTTTTCCGAGGTTATTTACCAAATCCATCTAGCCGTCATCCCGTTCCAACTTTTTGATATCACAGTGGATCTTCCAGATCTTGACGTTGGTACCTACGCGGAAGCCAAGCCTGACAGAACATCAACCCCGAATATTGTGCCAACCTTGATTTCAGGCAACTGCGTCAATATCGAGGGGATGCGCGAATTGAATGCAGAAAGACTCCGACTGCAACTTATTTGATCAAGATCGTGGATTATCGGAGTACTAATCCACCTTATCCAGCACCGGCGTTGCCGGGCTTGCATTATCTAGTCTAGCAGGGTGGACTCGCCTGGAGGTAACTTTCCCCGCCAAAAGTCTAAAACTCGCCTGGCGTAGCCACCCGCTCAACAATCGAGACCCGAACTAAAAAGTCTTAATGAGTAACACAAAAAGAGAAACCCTTTTAAAATAGATGTCGCGAAGCGAAATGTAAATTCTACGAAACCGAAATCTGAAGAATGAACCTCATGGGTTGAGCGTGCCCTCAACGAAACTTCGAAGTTTTCGCAGTGTTAGTGTTAGCCTAGTGCGCATGCAACCACGGACTGTTTCTTGGATTTAACTGGTTTTAGGTCGAAAGGAAGGGTCTTTGGAAGCCAAAAATACAGGGATTTCTAATCAGTCTTCTCCGCATGGTGATATCTTATAATGTCAAGATAATACCGCTGCTTATCAATGAGACTTCTATGCAGTTCGAGGTCAGCTACTGCGTCCAAGACGGAGAATCTGGTGCCGAGTTCCCCACAAAAAGCTTCTTCTCCACACCTACGGTTGCCAAGCGCCAATTGCGCGGAACCAAACCGACGGCGACCAGCCAAACCGGGCTGTTTCGACGACCACGCGTGACTTTGATCCAAACCTTGATACAGACAAAATTTATGGGATTTCCGTTGTACACGCCCCTAAATTCTCGTACGACAATCAGAAGGAATTGTTGGAATGGCTGTGGCCATTCGGAAAGCAAATCTATTCAAACAAACCGCATGGAAAAGCTTGAACGCCTTTGTGTGTTACATCATGGATGAGAGCGCCGCTGTCGCAAAAAAGAGCAGGGGAGGCCAGAGCCCTTGTCTTCCATGTTTCTCGTCCCCATGCCCCAGATTTTCAACTCCCCAGGTACAAGGAGGGAAAGTACCTTGATCAGAACTCTTTCAAAAAGCAAAATTAAAGTGTGCGACATTGCGATGTGCAGAAGGCATGTAACGTTTGGCCAGGCAGGTCTTAAGACGGCTCTTTGCGTAAAAATTAGTTCGCGGGGTGAGCTCGAGGTTTATAGAGGGCTCTTGAGTATATAAACCGGGAGGGTCCTCTTGACGATCGACGGTAGCTATCCTTTGCGATTCAGGGTCCTTTCCTCAATCAACTAATTTGCGACCTATTGCGACCTATCTTTCGTAATTCTTTCTTGTTGGTAGTATATTTTACTACAAAATACTTCGCAACCATGTCGGTCTTCAAAGATGACACAGAGAAGGCGACGATGGAGAATATAGAGTCTCCAACTCGAGCCCTAGAAGGGTCCATCGAGGATATTCGTGACCCCGACGAGGGCAAAACAGAAGAGGAGAGGGCAGAATTGGTAATATAATCTTCGAAACTTTCAAATAACTCAAATGTCTCTCGTAACTTACCAAAGTATTTCGTCATGTAGGAACGACAATTGATACGGAAACTTGATTACAGGTAGGCAGCATGTTCCCCTTGGTTTAATTTACGCCTAATCCCTAACCTAATTGCTACTTAGGCTCATTCCATGGCTATGCGTCTTATATCTTGCGTCTTTCCTTGATCGAACGAGTATGCACCTGCCGCATTCAAACTTCCAACAACACCCAGGCTAATCTTGTGTTGTAGACATTGGAAATGCTAAGATTGTGGGTCTGCAAAGTATGTAAATCTTTCCGAGGGCACTAGTGGTGGCGATTAACTGACAGTGGGGGCTCTCCATTTAGAGGACTTACATAATATGACTAGCGGGCAATACAATGCAGCCCTATCAATATTCTTCGTCTCCTATTCGGTTTTCGAGCCTGTCTCCAATATTCTACTCAAGAAATTGAGGCCAAGAATCTGGTTTACAATTATCATGGTTATCTGGGGCATTTGCATGACTTTTATGGGATTCGTCAAAAAGTAATTTTTACCTCCAGCGAATACTAGAAATAAGGGTGGCGCACTAATATGATTCGTTGAATAGCTGGTCCGGACTGATGGCCGCGAGATGGTGGCTGGGTCTGTGGGAAGCTGGTCTTTTCCCTGGTGTCAACTACTATCTTTCTTGCTGGTACAAGAGAAGCGAATTCGGTATTCGAGCTGCTATCTTCTTCTCGGCTGCTGCGGTGAGCGGTTCTTTTGGTGGTCTCTTGGCCGCTGCTATCAACAATATGGACGGCATTGGTGGGTTACATGGGTGGGCTTGGATCTTTGTAAGTTTTATTATCAATTTGAAGTTGGCATAGTATGGTATTCTCTAATATCTTTGCTATAGATTCTTGAAGGAATTGCCACGACATTGATCGGAGTCGCTTCCTACTTTATCCTTGTCGATTTCCCCGATGAGGCCCACTTCTTGACTGAAGACGAACGTCTACGTGTTATTCGACGTCTTCGAGCCGATAACCAGGCCAGCGCCAACCACGAATCTTTCCAATTCAAATATGTTAAACAAGGCTTAACCGATTGGAAGACCTACTTGGGCATGATTATGTATATGGGTGTCGATGGCGCCTTGTATGCATTCTCACTCTTTTTGCCCACTATCATCAGCAATCTTGGCTACAAGTCCACTGAGGCTCAGCTACTTACGTATGTACTAGCACTTATATTATTTGATTGTGAGAGTGATTGACTAAATGTTTCCGATCGATAGTGTTCCGGTATATGCTGTCGCCTGCATCTTCACAATTATCGTCGGTTACCTTGCGGATCGCTTCAAGCAACGTGGTATCTTCAATATCCTTTTCTCTATTTTTGCGGTTGCGGGGTACTCCATCCTGCTAGGGAGCAAGAACTACAAACTATCATATGCCGGAACCTACCTTGCGGCTATGGGTGTCTACCCGTGCATTGCCAATACTATTACCTGGGTGTCGAATAATACCGAGGGTGTCTACAAGAGGGGTTTCGTCTTGGGGTTGGTGATCGGGTAAGTTCTTCAGCTATTAATTGGGTTTATAAAGTACCGATTGCTAACACAACTTTTAACAGATGGGGAAGTAAGTTTTTATCATGAGAAAGTTTAGACTTACATTCGGATTACTAATTTTGAACTCTTTAGATTTGAACGGAGTTATGTCGTCGAATGTTTACCAAGGACGAGACTCGCCATGGTATAGGCCAGGGTAGGTTACCCCAAACACAATACCCCAAATTCGTATACAAATAACTTCTAACACCTCGCTACTATAGTCACCTTATTGTCTTAGTTTACCTTGCTGCATGCTTGCTAGGTGGCTCAGTCGTAAACTACCTCCTACTTAAGATGGAAAATAGCAAACGTCTCAGAGGAGATCGGGACAACTGGATCCAGGGACTTAGCGAGAAGGAAATCGCGGACCGTGGAGACATGAGACCGGATTTCGTCTACACTTTGTAGACTTGGGGCGAAGTTCGGGGCTTGAGTATAATTATTGATTTTGTGTATTCCAATATATTGCCGGGCCTTCGAGAAGAACGTTTTTGGCATAATACGATGAGGACTTGATGTGGATATTGATGTAAACCTGTACTGCCGACATAATAGCATATTAAATTCTGCTAGATGGTTAGTCCTGCGTAGCATTTTGAGCAACGTGATAAACACTTAGCCATCCCGAAATCCGGAAGGATTCATTCTATGGGATAGTTTGATGTCTATGAGACGTCTCCTATCCAATTTAGGCATGGCACAATAACTATGACATGTCGTGTATAGATCTGGATCGCATTCAAAACACGCTAGTTCAAGTCCATCTTAGTAATCCAGATCCACTCAGGCCCAAGCATAGGATCCGTGTTGTTTAGATCTATCAGCTAGTTAGATCTAACTAGTAGTCGAACTTATAAATAGTGAGGGTGCGCTGCTCTATACACAAACGAGAGTATAGCTCCATAGAATACTCATGAAGCCCGTCTAATCATGATGGTTACGAGGTTAATTCAATTGCTAATCGTTTCGAAATGTAAGTTAGCGTTATATATAATATGCTATGGACAAGAGATAGCATGATTGGTACGTTGCGGAAGATCCGGCATTCGGATCTCGGGTACCAGCATCGTCAAGCTAGCCAAGCTTCGGAATCGAACAACCAATCCGACTGAACTATCCCTGGTTGCTTCTTCTAACCGTCCCCACTTCCTGTCCAGAAACATGGCATGTTGACATAATTTGAGAAAATTATGGATCGGTAGCAGCTGGCCAAATCGTTCGAGTATGCAACTGGCTATCTATTGTTCGCCTTCGCAATCGGCGAGTTGTAGCAAGCAGTTTTCGGGATACATTGAAGTACTGTTGACAACTGTTCTAACTTATAATAGCTTGATCAGACGGTCAATCATATCAATGGAATAGGAAATGTGAGAATGCAAGATAGCGAGGGAGATGTGAAAATTTCCGAATCGACTGATCACTGCGTGATTGTGACATTTAATGGTGGCCGGATTGGGTAACTGCAGCCTCCGGGAGCAAGCGGCGACCCTAGCCTGGTATTTCTTTTCAAGGATACCCGGGAATCGGGTAGAAAATAGCACATGTGCAGCAACTTGGCTGGAGCTTAGCTTGCTGGGCAGGAACGAACGGCATCTTTTTTTTTACCTCTAAATATCCCTCTATCGTCCTCTCGATACCCCCAATTTCTTTACGCGACTTCGCATAGAGATATCAACGACGGAAGTTGATGCGAAACGGCGAAACAGTACTAAATGCGTTACGTATGGCTTGTTTTAAGATTGAAATATACAAAAATACACTCTTATTTAGTGGATGTTCGTGGATAAGTTGTTGGAATTACGCTGAGCATGAATACCTACATGCATGCTCTAATTCATTTTCTTGGGTACAGAGCGGTCTGGTCATAGGTGATATCCATGATAGCAAAGTTATTGAGCTTGTAAGCTTATGGGGAGAAAGGCCCGGATCTTCGACCACAGCTTCCGCCTACTCGTACATACCGGCTCCATTCAAATAACGGGGTGGTGGGTATATGATTAAGCTGTTAATATTAACTGAAAAATCATTAGTGTCCCCACAATGTAATACTACGTATGCTTCTACGTTGTCAATCTGATGCCCTCTTGGCTATCGTTTCCTCAACGGCTATCGACCTATATTTTTGTGCCAACTTCAATTCCGGTGTCCCGGGTTCGCCGGACACATACATGCAACTAACTGCAGATAACCAGGCTCATAGCCCGATGGTGTATCACGGTCCATATCCTGGATTTGGGGTATATAAAGAGCCACATTCTTCCTTTGTCAGTTACTTTTTCTTAGTGTCAGTGCCATCCACTTCATTCTTTCTTTTTGCCTACAGAAAGTCTCAAGGCTAACGCTCTTTTCTTCTTTTTCGCCTTTTTATACACTCTCATTTATACTTAAACAACGATACTGCACATCTAAAATGAAGTTTACTTCCCTCGACGCTGTTATTCTGGCTAGCACCTTGGTGGGCGCTGCACAAGCGGGCAAGGCTGTTGCATGTAACGGGCAATGTACTCTGATGCCTTGTTTCCCAACGTGGTGTAGTCAGAAAGGCTATGGCAAGTAGAACCAAAGATATCATAAACCAGGGACGTGCGACTAACCAACTATATAGTTGCTTGGAAATGGAAAACTACTGCCACTACAAAATATCTCACTGTAACGGTTCCTGGCGGCGGCGGATCAGGAAAAACTGTTACAGTAACGGCGCCAGGAGGGTCTGGAAAGACCGTCACAGTCACTGAGGGATCTGGTGGTGATGGTACTGTAACTGTTACGAAACATACGACATGTACAAAAACTGTTACAGCCCCCGAGGGCGGGGGTTCCGTCAAGACGATTACGGTGACCGGAAAGGTCGTTACAATCACGGAGACAGCAGACAGCGGGGAGCCGGAGACCAAGACAGTGACGGTTACGGCTCCCGGTGGAGCAGGGAAGACTATTACGGTTACTGAAGGATCGGGCGACGATACCCCTGTAACTGTAACGAAGCATACCACTTGTACTCGCTACATCACCAAAGATGGCGGGAAAACTACTGTCACCGAGCAAGGAGACGACAAAACTGTTACCGTAACTAAGACCGACCAGGGCGAGGACAAAACTACTACTATCATAAAGACCGAAAAGGGCGAAGATACAACTGTGACAGTGACAGAGCCAGGTGAAAACATCACAGTCACTAAACCCGGCGATAACAAGACAATTACGAATGTCGTTACTATAACAGAACCTCCTCAGACTACGACAACAACAGTCGTGAAAACGGTGACAGCCGACAACGGTGGAGGTCCAAAGCCTAATGACAATAACGATGACACTCCAGGCGACAACGGGGATGACAATGGAGATGACAATGGAGATGACACTGGTGATGACAATGGAGATGACAATACTGGTGGATACTATTAGAAGACTCAGGAGCTAACTGTCTCCTGGTTAATCGAGATTAATCGATTTTGAGTTAAAGTATTAAATTTAACTCGCACATATGCTTATAGAGCATGTATTACACGAGACTACGACCTGTACTTACGCCTTTGGTTTTGTTCCAGTGTCCCTTTCCATGGCCTATTTGATTGTATCTATATTACCATATTATGGATTGAATGATGACCTTTGCATTGGATATTGAAATTTCCGGTTACTTTAAAAGATTTGTCCGCACAAGGTTCTACACACCTGTGAGCCACGAGACCATGTGAGCCTATCCGAAAGACCGTCGGATACGCATTGACGCGTTGTAAATGTTGCATGGTACATGGTTTCACACATACCATTCCTAAAATGGTAATACTACAAGGGTCTTCGTTCAACACAAAAGTTCTCTGCGAGGAAAGTTTCCAGGCCGGGTTCCTATGACAGGCAAGGTAGATTGCAGCGCAGAGCTGACTCTTGATAACCCTGGAGTCGCGCAGGCATCAGTTTCCTGCCTTTTATGTTGACTTTCTGTGTAACAATTAGGCGATTTAAACGGAATTACATACATAGGCTAGTGTCATCACTCCAAAGGTTAACTAGACCAACTTAAGCTGATAGCTCTTGCAGCTATTTTGGACTTTAGCGGGTGAACTTCACTTGCTAAACCCTACCTCCAAATCGTTCCTTACTTAGGCCTTTCTTTTTAACATCCCCAAGGTCTACAATGAATTAGATAGTATCTCAATGGATTTTCGTCAAGCAGCGTATTTGTTGCCGCCCTCTCATAAAACAGACCCTAATTCCCGTTAGTAATGACATGCATAACAAGTGCTTCAAATAAGAATTTTCCCAAATCCTCACTCAGCAAGGAAGGGGGCTTTATTTGAAATACGTGCCGTTATTCCACACTGTTCACTTGGACGAACCTTGGAGTATCATCGTCGACCGGTTCTAGCTAAACGAGGTCAGGATGTAATGTGAATTTTTGACGAAAAGAAGCGGGTAGACTTAAACTATGTAATATCTAACGCATGGATTCGAGGCCGTGGTCTGAATACTCTCCTTAGACGAGGCGGGTATCGCGAACGGCCACTTCATCTTTCGGGTGGAGAGTAGGTCGAGGGGGGTCACCCATGTATTATAAAGTAGGCTCAGCTGACCAATTCCGTACTTGTGACGGATGAAGGGAGACTTTATATCTTCGAAGTAAGCCAGGGGTGTAGGAGGTGGGCCCAAGAGACAGGGTCTGATGTCCGGCGTCTCAGTCAGCCCAGATTCGAAACCTCTACCAGAAATTGACTCCATGACCAATTGCAAATATATATATATGGCTTATATTAGAGGAGCTGCTATCTATTCCGGAGAGGTGTTAGTATATGCTCCTTTAGAAATTGACCAACACGAGAATTCAAACACTTACCTGGCGGGAAAACGTATTGTCTCTTCGCTGCTCTCGAAAGTATTTGCGAGCGACTGAAGGAACAAGGTGTGGTCGTGGAAGATGCCAGGAAGGGAAATTTGTAGAAATTCTCGAAATAATTGACTAGAACTGCTGAGAGAGTGCGTCAAATCGTCTTGAGATGCGAGATACTGGGACCATCTGGGCTGTTGGCGTGCGCATCTGTGCGTGTCTTCATTGAGTAAACGGTAAAATCGCTCATACAGCGAGTCTACGAAGCCGGTCTCGGAACAGTTTCGTCATTGTGAATCCCAAGAAGTCAGCACATATCAGCACAAGAGAACCTCGTCGATAGAGTATTGTAGCTAGGCTTACAAGTTCGATCAGGTTCAGCAACTAACATTAGCAAGGAAGATGGCGCTGGGTCCCTGGAAATGCACCTTTCTAAGGATACGGTACATTACTTGATATATAGACAGTACCTAAATTAAAAAATATTTTCTCGTCTCGCAAATTTAAGAACGCTTGCTCGTGAACCCGATAATGGCTACAGCTGACTTGATCAACCTATGCTAGGTCGAATGTGCTCCACGGAACTGAATAAACAATTACAATGTCCCTTTCTAAAGTAATATACGCCCCAAATCTTCCACAATATTCTCATTTAGAGTTTTGGGGCTCTAGAGCACTCCTCTACTTCGAACTCCATAGACCGTGGGAGACCTTGCAAAATCCAACATGTAAAAAGCGTTGGGCCAGATCACTCGGATTGTGAAGCTATTTCCAGAATCTTGGCTCGATGGATCCGGCTGTTCCATTCTTAGTAATTTGTAATAATTTGCCAGATTACCTAAATAGACCGATCTGTAGGACCTTGTAATTTCCATGGCAAGCTTGGGTCAAGCAGAGAGGCCGTAGACGTCTACGTACTCCAGACGCACTGCAGACACGGCTCATAGACTCCAGAGGGTTGCCGTAGTAGCTTAGGTCTCCACAGCACAATTACACAAGAGGTACTCTACCAAGCCGTGTTTCCGGACAGATCACATACATGAACGTCCGTTCGTTGTTGGAGTATTTCGACCATACAAAAGCACAGTTTTTAGGACTATGACATATCTGTCTGTCAATGATCAGATGACATATTCTAGCAATTATCTGTCATTTGTTGCATCTTGGAAGCCGCAACACGGTACGCAAAACAAAAAACGGGCATCAATTCTAGACCAGTAGAATTCCTTTTGAAGCCACAAAAAGTACATTATTCGCCACCGCCAATTGACGAAAACCCTCAAAATAAAAATAAGTAGCTATTCCAGTTAAGATATTTTTCTCAATTGACCAATGACCTGATGTTTTGCACAATGGTGGTTCGGTCGTTGCCAAGAGGACAACTTGACATGAGCATATGTAGACGAACGAGCTCACCACCCACCTCTTCGGCAACAAAGTCTCATATCGATACTGGTCGTCAGTCCACTATCGATACCGTTTCATGGCGGGGTATGTAGGCCTGTTTAACAATTGCTAGATCGAGGCATAATTATCTTTCGGAGAGTTTAGGTTTGGAGGAGGGGGTGTTCAAAATCGTGGGTACAAGTGTACAAGAGGGTACATGTGTCGCGGGGAGACATTATAGACCTGGCCGAGCTGCAGATCGAAACCCAGGAGGTATGGGGACTAGATGCTAGCGTCCCGAGCTTTTATTATAGATCCCGGGGTCAACCAGGGAGCGGGGGTAGGTGGTATGTGCATATTCAGTAAAAGAAATTTAGGATCGATGGAAGCTGTCGATGTCGAGCAGCTATGGGTAGCTTCGAGCTACATCTATGGGAGCTAGCTACCTCTGGAGCTTCAAAGCTATCGCGATCCGAGTCAAGACGGAGGGTAGAAGTGCATGAACAAAAGATGTTGACATCTAATTCGTCAATTGGAGACTTTTCGTTCAAGGAAACGGCCGGTAGACAGGCGCTAGAAAACAGGGATCCTGAGCTCGCGGGGAATTTTATTTTGACGCTTGTAATCGAGACACTTTTATGTATGTTGGGGCTAGCCAAACGGATTCAATTGAAAAGAAACATGCATATGCATTTGTCGATAAGAAAAGTCTGGTAAGCTACAATATAGGTCAGGCCTTGTATCGAAGCCGCAGCCGACCCATGGGTATCCTTGGGGCAGCGAACAGTTCTCCGCATTACGTTGGCGATAATGCCAACCCGGCTATCAAATACCACAGTGGCTTCCGTATCCCCAAACTAGGACGGCCTGGGGTTGCTGCATAGAAGCCGAATCGAATCGTTCGGCGGGACCCACAGCGCTTGTGCTGCACGAGCGCTATGGGCTGCACAATCCTAACGTCAACCTCAACACCAAACCCGATCTTAGCGTGGGCCGTTGGGACCCACTTTAGGATATATATTATAGACACCGCAGATTCCAATATGATTTTTTCTTCTGAAATTCCCGGTAACTTTTTAAATCCTAGGCTTCGGAGTGCGGGCGAAGAAGAAAACACAACCCGCAGGTTCGCTAAGTAGACGAAACAGCTTTCGTTCGACTGGGGTAGCTCCCACGGCTTGCTGTTACCCGCGTGGGCTCAACTGTCCTTTCGTCGGGTATATCCTGGACTCCCACCACTATGCGTCTGTCTTTCCGTCCCCTCCCCACTACCCCCCCTCCCGCATCCAGTATAACCCCAAGAAAGTGGGATACAGTCCCAAAAAGCTTGACCAAGAAAAATAAAAACCAGGTTGGCTGTTTCTTTTTTGGTGATTGCGGCTTTTCTCGCATCGACAATCGATTAAGATGTCCTTTGTTCTACCCCTCATAGGTGAAGACCGTCGGTAGATGCATATGGCCTGCAGACGTTTCTCCGCGCCCATCGATGGGGGTAGGTAGACGGGCAGACATGGTATGGATGTATGTACCAGCAATGCAATGCACCATTAGGATCAAGAACACCCGTACAAGGGTTCACTTGTAAACCTCCTGCTACTGTATGCCGCTGAGACAGCGGTGAGCATTGAGCGCTGTATGGGTATTGGTGCGCACATCGATCGACCTTGTCCTCGAGTCTTGTTTTTTATGCACAATGCGGCCTCATAGGATCGATGTCTAAGGAACATACATGGCCGACCGTAATAAATGCAATTATTGATGGTCATCGCTGCAATTGAGGTAGGGTACATACATACTAACGCTATAGCTACCTCGGAACCGACCATACGTATGCTCTAGTGCTCAAACACACTCATGTTCTAGACTGACGAGTCCATCTGGTTAACTAGGCTATTCTTGCTTAGTAGATCAAAGATCATCCTCAGGCCATCTACGCCTACATACACCCTATGTGGTAGGCGGTGATCTATAACGCCGATATCGATACTGGCGGCTACCCTGCACAGCCACCTCAGATCTCAATAGCTATGATGTAGCTATAGAAAACTTTCTATGGCGGGGAGCTCATCACCGCCACTTTTGGTTCGCATAAAGTCCAATGAATCGTTTAAGCAAGCCTATGCTGATTCTATCCTCAACATTATTACTTCTTCGTGCTCTCGAGAAAGGATGCTAAGTACACTCCAGATGAAAGAACGCTTTCGGGTCTATGACTAAAATACATTTGTTACGTTACAAAAACAAATAATAAGATCATCTGACCTCGTAGCATTGACGGCCGTCCTAAAGTATAGATGTTTGAAACCCACTAAAAGAACTAGAGGCCCATCTCAACATCTTCATCCGCATCGTCATTATCAAGGTGGATGAAGAGGAGCCTCGTGCCTTCGCCGGTGGTTTGCCAAACCTGTTTGGGAATGTTAGTAAAGAAAACTTTTGAAGAAACCTGGGGGGGGGAGCGACTTACATCCAAGCCCTCATACGTCTCAATTGTTTCCATAAGATCGTTATCCCTAAAGCCTCTTGCCAGAACTCGGCTTCTTATCTCCGAGATCAACAACTCGGTTCCTGGATTCGATTGTGCCATCGTCTTAATAATGTGATAAATCTTCGTGGTCGTGGTAGTATCAACATCTCCTAGATCCTTCTCATACAAACTTGCCATCGCGATCTCGGTCAAGCGTAAAGCTTCGTCAACATCGTCCATTTCTACTAGTTCGCTGAAGCGCAATCTAGCCAGTGCCTGCGAGAAACGAACGAGGGCGAGCAAAGTTCTGGGCGTGACTTGGCGTCGGTTCTCTGTGTCCTTCTTCATAGCCTGTCGCATACGGACATAGGCCGAGACGATGTATTCCGAAACATCCTTAGGGACGACCGGGCGGTATTGGCGGGCTTTGCTGATGTATGCTCGCATTTCAAATGGAGACAGAGGCGTAAAGTTCATTTCTGGATGTCTGTTCTCCATGTGCACAAAAGTAACATGGCGGGCAAGCTGCTCGTCGTTTTCACGGGTTGGGGTATCTAGGATGAGGAAGAGGATATCGAAACGAGAGAGCAAAGCAGCAGGAAGGTTAATATTCTCGACCGGCGAGACCTTCGGGTTGTAGCGACCGTAGAGAGGATTAGCGGCAGCAACAATTGATGTACGAGCGTTTAAGGTCGTTGTGATTCCGGCCTTGGAGATGGAGATAGTTTGTTGCTCCATGACTTCGTGAATAGCGGTACGATCACTATCGTCCATCTTGTCGAATTCGTCGATGCAGCAGATACCGTTATCGGCAAGTACAAGGGCACCACCCTCCAAAATCATCTCGTCTGTAACTGGATCCCTCATAACGGCTGCGGTGAGACCGACACCGGAAGAACCACGACCAGTGGTGTAAACACCTCTAGGCGCCACTTTTCCAATATATTTGAGTAGCTGCGATTTAGCCACACCAGGATCACCCATCAGGCAAATGTTGATATCTCCACGAATCTTCATACCATCTCCCATTTCCTTAGTCACACCACCAATGAGCAAGAGGAGCAATGCCTTTTTCACATCCAAATGTCCAAAGATTTCAGGGGCGATGGACATTGCAAGATGATCGTACAAAGAACCAGCAGCTCGAAGATCGTTGATACGCTTTTCAGTCTCCGCGTCAATATTCTTAATTTCGTGGTACTGCTTCTTGTGCTGTGTAACGTGCTGAGCCTCAAGATATGTATCTGTCAAAAGGCCAGCCCTGATAGCCCTAAACCCGGTGTAGGGGGTCGGCAAAAAGATACCAGCAACATCAACAACATCTCCGGGATTGATTGTCCTTGTCTGCGCGCCGTGGCACTGGATTGTGATCGAACGTGGGATGTGTCCAACGGGGACCTGATCGGACATCTCTTGAATGCGCACGTCCTGAAAGGGGAGGAATTTGCTAGCCCGAGTGGCCATGAAAAGCTGTCCTTTCGCATCGTTCTTCTTGCACTGATCCGAAGGGCATTCTTGAAGTGGCATGAACTGTTTGGTCTTGACTTCCTGGAAGATTTCGTTTCCGCATCGATCGCAAGTATAGGCGTTGACCATGACAGCAGGTTTGACGTCCGACACACGGGTAGCAATACCTCGAACAGTGATCAAATGCCCAAGTAGTTCTCCCTTGACTTGTCTTACGGCCAAAGCCTTTCCTGCCCTGTTGGGATCGGACAATGGCTTGAAGTATACCTGATATCGGCGAACGAGATCAGGTGGTAGGAGAGATGCTGGATCTTCTGTCTGCGTGCTCTCCTCGGCCAGAGTTTCAGCTCTAGCCCGTCGATGGCTTATAATAACGTCGATAACATCGTCTTTATAGGAGATATCCACGGTTTCCTTCGGCATAACTTTGTCAATTGCCCGCGACATGATCTCAAGGTAATGGTGCGCATTCTTCGTAATCGAATCCACCAACTTCAACCCTTCACCGCTTGTTTTCTCCCACTATCATCCGCCTCCAAGTCAGCAAATCCATGCTCATCTGGAATGAAAGAGACGTTTACGTACTGTATCCAAATCATCCAATTCGATTGTTACAGCGTCAATATCTCTATTTGCAACTTTCTGCAATAGTTCAAGGTACTTGACTTTCGGTCCCTGAGTTCTAGAGCCTCCAAAGAGCTCCTCATCTTCATCGTCGATGTTCAGGTTCTGCAGAGCTTGTGCGGGGTCCGCTTGTGATGTTTTGAATCCCTTAAGGAAATCCTCGAGAGCAGCTACACCGCTGTCATCAGCATATGAATTCTAACATATCTAGCCAATTGAACGTGATAGTTTCTTCGTACCCTGCTGTTTGGCGTAGTCGATGTTTAACCTGATAACGGGGAGTCTCTGCGCGGACATGGTTGGAGATTGGTACGACCGGCCGTAGCCGAAGCAGCGTCAAGGGTCTCTAGAGCTTGAAAGGGAAGGGGTCGTGAAGGGGTCGTGGTAGCTGATTGAATCGAAGACGCTGTGTTTATGTTGCTGAGGTTGCGATTCCGTTTCTTCGAGGTCTCTGGTTTGGCGCCTGTGGTCTGGTTGGTGGACGCGTTCCCTTGGCAGCAAGGGCAGGTTGGGGGTAACACAAACAACACAACCTCTCCAATTGCTCTTGCTGGAGTGCCTCTGGACCAATACGGTCTCGTTGGACTAGTATATCTGCTGGCAAAGCTGATATCACGGGAACACGAATTTACCCTCCGCTAGCGGGAACGGTGACGGTGATTATTCTGTCCGCCGGTACTTGTATGGAAGTCTTACAACGAACGGAAGATTACATGGATACGAAATATTACTCCTATCGCTAATTCTAAAACGCTGTCTAACCGCTGACAAAAATCAGGCATCTATGTACAGTGAATCTGATCACAGCTCTCAGGCTCGACTACCCGCAGGGTCACGCCAGTTGGCAGCTGTCACCTCCTCTACTTTTACTAGCAAAGCATCCGTTTCAGTGGCGGGGCCGGCATTTGCTACAACTTCATCCGCTTTCTTCACAGTATGCCTGGTGCTCTCTCCATCTCCGTACAATGGTTTCCAGACATAGTCATAAAGATTCCATATTTGTGTGAAGCAGAACACCTGGGCATCATTCAACCACTTGGGCGCCTTCCCATTCTTATCACTAATAATACCTCTCATACCAAATAGAAAGATGATGACGGGCAGAACGGTAAAAACCACGGCTACGGAACCAAGTTTCTGTCTTAGTGTCTTAGCCTCATAGTAGCCGGTATTCGCGATGTAATCTTGATAGTGCGGTGGGAGTGAATGCTCTCTTGCGCCTTTTATCAAGAGATTGAGATATCGAAGCGAAGGTAGACCGTCGTGAGATGTCCGTGTGCCTTTGTCTGGGACGATGAGAGTCTTCGATTCAAACGAATCGATGCCTTTTACAGGCTCCAAGGGAATACAGGTGACCTCGATAACGCTGTAGCCTCCCTCAGTTTTCAAGATTGTGCAGTAATCCTCTGGTGTAACCTCGTACACGACGCCAATGACCTCCTGGTCTCCTGCCTCGTGTGGGCGAACATTGGCGAAACGTGGTTCTTTATATGGAATCCCAGCGAGGTTGAAGCATAGAGTTAAAGATGGCACTCGAACTTTGGCCTGTGACAGCGGTTTGATCCCGCGCCTGCCCAGGAATGTTTCCGCTGAGAGGTTGCTGCCGTATGCCAGATATTTTACATTTTCTTTGAAGTTTGGAGATGGGAAGGTCGTAACAGGTTCGGCAACTTTGGCAGGATCTGGAGTTGGCTCTGTGACATTATGGCGACGGCCATACAGAGCTCGATTGACAAGGCTTGCCATAGCGACGGAAATTTGATGTTGCTGGATGAGTGCGTCGCGATATATTTGTGCGACTGCGAATTGTGGCGCAAAAGATAGTATCTTGAACGCCTAGGGTTTGCGATTGAGAAATAAATGGCTTTTCCAGCGAAAGGCAAAGATGTTGGATCTTTGCCATATTCAGGGGACTTTATAGCCTCGAGCGCCTCCAGGCCACGAGTTCAGGCCTAACCTTACGGAGGCCACGGGCTGGCCCTCCGCCGTCGGATACGACCAAGCTTAGTAAGTTTGCCAGCATTTGGGCATCGTAACTCGTTTATGATTCGGCCCACGGTACTCTAAATCGGCCGACAGATCGAAGTCTTGAAAATTTGCTGGGCTGCGGCAGCGAATTACCCCACAAAACAAGGGAGGATTAATTTGGACGTCGCCAGTTCCTGGATCGTTTCGAGTGAGTCGGAGGAAAAGTTGGCCCACCGGGCCACAGTGCAAAGTCTGGGCGGGCAGGCCTCAATATAAGCATCTATGCAAGTCAACGTAAGCAAGCAGGATGTTGCATGACAAAGGCCCGAGAGGATGTTAATGACCCTGATGGAGTTTCAAGGGCCGCTAACCTCGGCACATTACTGGCAAACAGGTCGGCGCCGGGAGCTGCTGAATACGGCCAGGCTAAGTGTGCCCTCCAAACGCGAACGGGATGGCTACTAGCGGCCTGCTCTCTGCCCTGAACAGCTGTTTTCTGTAGGACCCGACTATTCTGCCGTCGGTGCCGATACAACGAGACCGAGATTGCAGTTGAGGTTGAATTGCGGTTGCAGTCGAACCGAAGTTGAAGTCGAAGTTGAAAGAGAAGGGAAGTAGAGAAGAGCTTCTCGGCATTGTTCTCCCCAGCCAGCCCGCGTCCAGCCTACGTCCACACCCAACACACTCTGCCTGTCCGCAATCATGGCCAGCTCCCAGCGCCGAGGCCCAACCACAAAGACCCCAGCCGTCGTCGGCCTCACAGCTCTTCGGAACTGTCTCGTCAACCTCCCCTCCGGCCTGGTATCGGTGCTGGTGTCTTCGAATACGGTATGTCGAGATCCTCTGGCTTCGTTCTGTCGGGCATGTGACACGCGACCCGGACTCAATGGCTAACATACATCTCGGTGCAGCCCGCGCAAAACGTCGTCGTCGAACTTTCATGGCGTGTCAAGGCCCCTCCACAGGCCGGTCCTATCACTGGACCTGCGACGATTACCCGGCAGGCATTCGCAGGATGGACAGGCATGCCGAGCAAGAGGCAGCCATTGCAACCTCAGGGAGCCGGGTCCTTCCCGGGATCTCAAAGGAGCAATTCGTTGGAAGGATGTGTCGAGATCGATTCTGCTTTCGCCCGGAATGTTGGATTGACTGAGGGTAGCAAGGTGAATAATCTACGCTCTCCGAAGTTTTATACTACTCGTGGATTACTAACATGATGGCGACATGCATAGGTTAATATCCTGCTCCATGTTGACCCACCGACAACCCACACAATACATATCGAGCCATTGACAGCTTCTGATTGGGAAAGTATGTTCTTGAAAGCCTCTATATCCCATATATCCTATAAACAAAGGTCTAATCTGAGTTCGGCTTCTAGTCATCGAGTTACATGCGACCTTCCTGGAGCTTAATCTGCTCTCACAAATCCGAGCCATCACTTTCGCTCATCCCCTCACTGTATACCTCTCACCAACATCAACAGCATCTATTAAAGTCGCCAGGATCGAACCCGAAGATGCGGCATCGGCCTTTGGATTTGCAAAAATTGCACCAAATGCAGAAGTTATTGTCGCCCCAAAGACCCGTCAAAGACGGATGAGCCACCAAGGAAAGAGTGTTAAGGCGAAGTCGTTAGCATCTACACGGCATGGAAAGCGACGGGATGATGGGTCTGGGTCGGGCGGTGGACCTGTTTTCTTCCGGGCCATCAGTCTACCACATGAATCATTTGATATGGCCGAAGAGCAAAAAGGTGCATACTGCGTCTACCTAGACCCGGAAGTCCTCGCTATTCCTGCATTGAGGGGCTGCGCATTTGTTAGCGTGGTTGTCGTAAGGCCTCCAGGACTTGCACCGCCGGTAGATGCCAATCAGGCAAACAACGATGCAGCAGGTTCAACTTCACCAGATGCTCCCGAAATCATTAAGCCGAGTTTGAAAATTGTAGCTAAGCTACTTCCGTGGAAAAACGCCCCTGATCTCAAGCACATCGCTATCTCCAACCTGCTAGCCGACGCCTTGGATATCAAGAACGTAGTCGGCTGCGTTATCCGCATTGAAGCAGCACACCAACAGCTCCCTAAAGGCTCAACGACAAAGGTCATAATCCGTCCATATTCTGCCAGCACTTTATCTCCATCAGTGGCATCCGAGCAATCGTCATTGAGGTGGAGCGGAAAGGACTGGAAGAGTGATTTGGCGGTTAGAAGGGTCAAGGAAGTGCTATCGCAGAAAACAGTGTGGGGAGAAGATATTCTCGGCGGACCTCTTAGTGACCGACTTGTTCTCCCCACCATACCAGACTCACCACTGTTCGCTGGCGGTATTTTACTGCTTGATGGATCGGAGGTCAAGCATGGTTGGATTCTTGGAGGCGATCGGAAATACATCCTGGAACTCGGCTCCGAGATCACGACATCACGTCCGCACGTCCCGCTCTCGATATCCGAAACCGCACTACCAGTGCTGCCGCCAGGCAGTATAGTTGGTGTAGACAAGGCAATCAACTCAGCATTGAACATCCTTACTAGATCCGCCTCCGTACTATTAACAGGTGCTCGAGGATCCGGTAAAACGAGCTTGGTTAGCGTTATCACAAGCATCTTAAAGAAGAAACACTTCTTCCACGTCCTTCCGATCTCCTGCGCTAAATTTGCCGACGAGAGACTTCAAACGATCAAGGATACATTCTCTAGGGCAATCGCGGAAGCTAAATGGTTCTCTCCAACGGTCATTGTGTTTGATGACCTTGATCGGTTAATCCCCGCAGAAGTAGAGCATGCAGACTCTACTAGAAGCAGATATATTGCGGAGGCTTTTGGGAAAGCGATTCGAGACCTCAAATCGAGCGTTCTCGGACCAGGAAATGTTGTTATCCTGGCTACTGTACAAGCTAAAGAAAGCGTCAACAGTTTAATTATTGGTGGACACATTTTCCGTGAAATAATAACGCTGAAAGCACCAAATAAAGCTGGAAGAAGACAGGTGTTAGAGCAAGCTGTTGGAGGTCTCTCAGATGATAAATCTTCCACGGAAGCCAATTCAAGCTCTATACGTGTTAAGAACCCAGCCGCTCTGACCAACGGACCCGAGCCAACGCTGAAAATCGAGAAAGGTTTAGACTTGTTGGATATTGCTGGGATGACCGACGGCTACATGCCCGCCGATCTTCAACTCCTCGTTGGCCGCGCTAGACACGAGGCCATCGTGCGAGCAGTCGAAAATGGGAACGATGATGCCGAGGCAGATCTCATCCTTGCAAGGAAAGACTTCGATAAAGCCATTAAAGGGTTTGTTCCAGCCGGACTTCGTGGCGTCAAGCTCCAAACTAGTGGCGCAGCTTGGAAAGATATCGGAGGTATGTGTCGAACCCTCCAAGTCTATTATCTTACTACCCCCCTTCTAATGTCTATCTTTAGGCCTTACGGAAACCCGTAAAATTCTACTCGAAACCCTCGAGTGGCCAACTCGCTACGCCCCAATCTTCGCCAATTGCCCCCTACGTCTCCGTTCCGGTCTCCTACTTTATGGATACCCAGGATGCGGCAAAACTCTACTCGCCTCAGCTGTAGCTGGCGAATGCGGTCTCAACTTTATCAGCGTTAAAGGTCCCGAGATTCTTAACAAGTATATCGGTGCATCTGAAAAGTCAGTGCGAGACCTCTTCGAGCGTGCTTCAGCCGCCAAGCCATGCGTACTCTTCTTCGACGAGTTCGATTCCATTGCACCAAAGAGAGGACACGATTCGACTGGTGTGACAGATCGAGTTGTGAATCAGATGTTGACGCAGATGGACGGTGCCGAAGGGTTGGATGGTGTCTACGTTCTTGCAGCGACTTCAAGACCTGACTTGATTGATCCTGCTTTGCTACGTCCGGGACGTTTGGATAAGAGCTTACTCTGTGACCTTCCTAACCACGAGGATCGAGTGGATATTCTTCGAGCGTTGAGTTTGAAGTTAAAGATCGAGGAGAGCATCGGGCTGGAAGATATTGCCAATTTGACGGAAGGTTACAGTGGAGCCGACTTACAGGCTGTGCTGTATAACGCACATCTTGAGGCCATCCACGACGTTATTGCTAGCCAAGATGAAGAGGTGGAGAGGTTTGGAAATGGCGGCAAAGGTAAAGGCAAAGTTGATGGCGGAGCTGGGAATGACACCATCGATTATATCGCCTTCTCAATGGGAAATAAAGACGCAGCGGCAGCTCCAGCTACACAGCAACTAACCAACGGAACTCAAGCCGCTAGAACACGGTTTGCAGAACGAGCAGCGGTGATGGCTAAATTGGATAAATTGAAGAAAATTGTTCAGGGAGATGCGGCCAAGCAGCAGCAAGTGCAGCAACAATCACAGACGAATCAACCTCAAGAAGAAGAAAAGGGTGATGAGGAGCCGGTTATTAGTTGGAAACACTTACAGAGTTCTTTGAAGAGTACCAGGCCCAGTATTGCGCCTGATGAGAGGAAGAGGTTGCACAGGATTTATAATGAGTTCATTGTTGGAAGGAGCGGTGAGATGCCTAGTGGGCAGAGTAGTACAGAGATTGGAGGGAGGAGTAGCTTGATGTAGATGTGAGGAGATATTAGGGGTTGAGAGTTTCTTTCTCTCGTGGTAGGTAGTAAACAAAAGAGAATCTTTCGTTTTGGCGTCCGACTACTGTGTCTATGCAAATTCTGAAAGCCCTAGCATCGTTCATTTATATTATATTGATGAATTCGAACACTGACCTGAAAAAGTCCACCATTACACATGAGACTCTGAGGTCGATCGTCCCATATATGTACGTAACGCTGTGGCGGCACCACTAGTCTCTACTAGTAGTCATGGTGTGTATTATACTCTGTATTGTTTGTTTTCGTGACCGGTATGAAAGAATAGACTACCATGCTTACAGTTACTTTTATCGACATGTATGGTTTAAATCTTGCTACACCAAAATCAGGGGTATCTAGCCAATTGATCAAATTCATAAATGGTATTAAACATAAGTCTATTATATATATCGGCGTTTAGGAGCTTCTATACATCTTCAGTGGAACTGAAATATAATCATGAAGAAAGATATTTGAAATTAAGACCCGAAGGTAATCGAATATTAATAAGAAAAAAGAAGCATCAAATGTTGTACACTAGAAAGCTGTTGAGAAAAAAAAAAAATTGATAAAAGAATTTAGACCCCAAACACGCCATTCGCAAATAGCTAGAATCAAAAGAAACGCTCAATTAAGCTCGCGCTTCGATTGAAGACTCCTGAGAAACAATAAGAGGGTAAAAAGGGGAAGCCATTGAAAGAATAAAATTGTACAAGAATGGAAAGCGGAAAAAGAGGTTTATTATAGGTTTATGGTCGAAAACAAAAACCGCACCAGGAATTAGATTTAAGGACCTCCGTATTTTTGATGATGGGAAAAAACGAAAGGACCCCCAGAAAAAAAGGAACCAGTTTTTATCACCTTTATCCCCTGCGGTTGTATTAATATATCCAGAACTCCAACACCGAAAAAAAACGTTTTGAACGTTGAACATTCCCAAAAAGACATCATTATTCCCTTTCGTTTATTTTGTTTTCGTACTCGCATATCGTTGTTATTGTCGTGATAAGGTTACGAGACTAAGTTTGATTTAGTCTTCTTATTCGGATTCAACTTTTCCAGCACTTCTAACCTTTGCCATGAACTCGTCTTCTTTGCCAAGTCTCCAGTCGCTCCTATCGGAACATCCCTTGCCTTCCCAGCCAAGGAGAGCGATGACTTCATCCTTAGATCCATAGAGCTTGCTCTCTAGAACGCCAAGCACTGCAACTGCAGAACGGATGAGGAATGCGTCGCCTTCGAAGGCGTAGACGTCCCACAGTCGAGATACTATATCGATCGGAACGTGTAGCGTGAAAAGAGTTGTGAACATAGCCTCAAGGTAGAGAGGTGGAGGGAGTTGAAGTTTAATGTGGATGTGTTGGTAGAGGTTAGGAAGCTTGTACTGGAAGGCTCTGAGGAAGGCGCCATAAATGTTGGTAATCTAGAAAGCCCTGTGTTAGTAGATCGTTCATAACTTCAGTGTTCGGGATGTTGAACATACCTGTGGCTCGTCCTGGGTGTAGAAAGACAATGGCAACTGCCTATTAAGGAGATTGGCTAGAGTCTGGAAAGCCTCAGGTGCAGAGAGATTGAGTAGCAAATTCGCGGTGAGGACGTGCAGACCGAAACAGTAGCCAATATCCTTGCGGTATACGCTGTACGCCATCAGGACATCGACTAAACTCTGATGCAAAGGACCTTCGCTCTGGAATAACTTTAGCTCTGGAAATGTATTCTCGGCGTCCTTTTTAATATCCCCAAATTGATCCTTCAATGGGTGTCGGTCCTCCTTAGCGTTAAGCTCGACTTCAAGCTTCCTCGCTCTATCGAGGGCAATTTTGTAGGTATCCGGAGTGATGGCTAGGGCATTTCCGATTGCGCGCTGCCAGACGATTCCTCTGGACTTTGGGGATACACCAGCCCACCAGAGCTCTCGAGTGTTCTGCTCAAGAATAGCCTGGTTCCAGTTGGGGACGACCCTATCATCCCAAGCCTTAAAGACTGCTTCCCTCGCCCTTTCGCGGGTTGCAGCTTCTTGCCTCTCCTTTTCTGCTCGCTTGCGCTCTATTAACAGAGTCAGTATATGTTATAATCTAGCATATGATAGAAGGTGTGCATACCTGACTCAATCGACAATCGCATCATTTCCTGGTATTCCTTCAAGTGCTTCTCCTCCTCAATCTTCGATTTTGGTGGTAACCAACCAGGACGGGTTCTACTAAGCGCGGCCTCCTTCTCTTTGCTCATTGGTAACGCACCCATGATACCTTCGGAAACCTGCTTAGGCGGTAGAGCGATTCTTGACTCTCTTCTCGGCGGTGTAGTGGATGTATTCCTCACCGCCTTCACTTGTTTCTGCAGCTCCTTTTCCTTAGCTTCCATGGCCTCATCAGCGTACCGTTCCAGAGCTTCTGTCAACTCCTTTGCATCATTCCCAAGCTCATGCATCACATCACCCCAAGACTTCATCCGGTTCTGCATTCGCCCTCTAGGCTCTGAGTCCCCAGAATCCGATCTCGAAAGCGATGGCAAAGAGACTGTCGACTGGGACGGTGTAGGCGTCTCCGCCCTCTCCATCTTCGGTTTTTCACTGGCACCACTATTACGCCTTGAACCCGAAGCATTGGACAACCTATCCGGCGACGGACTTTTCGACCCTCCCGAGGGTAACGACATCCCAGCTCTGGGAGACAAAGGAATATTCCACAACGCCACCTGTTCATCAATTTCGTCGTCGTCGTCGTCATCGCACTCTTTTTCTATCTCTTCGACAGTCTTACTCTTCCTCCCCGGTTGCCATGATGACCTCCGCGTTTGTCCGTATTTGGGAACAAGGGTGGGTAAGCCGAGCCCCTTTCCTGCCCCTGACGAGCTAGTTGTAGCAACAGCACCATTACTCGAGATATTCAGGGATACAGATCGGGGACTCGGTGGACCGGGACTAGAGTGTCGGGATGTTGGGCGAACTTGTGTCGGAGTCGACTTCTTTCGCCTGGATGATCGGGCGGGTGGTGCGAGATGGTTATCTACGACTGCAGGCGAAGACTGAGTAACGGGTATCGAAGGTCGGGTCTTCCCATTGACCAGATCTCGGCCCGCGGTTGTTGGAAGGGCAGTTGTGCCATTTGAAATGGATCGTGAACGAATGCTTATCGGGTTGAGGGCAGCGCTGCTGCTCGCTCGCCTGGCAGCTCCAGGAGGGGGTCTGACGGCAGAGTTTCCGGGATCAGAGTCGTCAGAGAGACCGATGACCTCGAAGTCTTGTTCAACGAGCGGACGGGGTTTGACTACGATACTGTTGTTTTTGGTGTTGTTAGGGGCAGACATCGTGGATGAATGAGCGTGAGAATGGACTATGTGCTTGCGAAGGATAGCATTGTCGATGGTGACGGTTCGTGGACGAGATTGAAGGTATGCTTCCTGTCGCTGGTGGTAGTTGAGAGGTTGTGAATGTAAGTTGAAGTACGAGAAAAAGTTGGAGGTCGGACGGGCAGCGTGGACCTGCATGGTCGCTCCTTCTCCTTTATTATAGTAGCTAACAACCAACCAGAAAAATTGCTCTCTTAGACTGATTCAGAATAGGGACAGAACAAAAAAAAAAAAAAAAAAAACGAGAGGACTATTATTGAGCAGGATAAATAGAAGCGACTAGTGGATGCAATGCACGATTGCACAAGAAATCGGTTTGACTATCAGCGACAGTAAGCACCAGCTTGACGTCGGCAGTACCAGCTTAAAGAGGTTGAAGGTTATCGAAAAAGTGGACCAAGAAACCAAACAATCGATCAAATCGAGCCAAAGGAACGGGTTTTAGCAGGACCGGTATGCTACTTATTAAACTTGACAGGCGGAGATATGGCAAAAGGGCAGCTGGCTGTGACCCATGGAATGCACCCGCTTTGCAGAGGAGAAGGGGAGGCAGCTAGATCTCAAACGAGTGCTTAAACGATACCGAAACGATTGAGGCGCATTTGACGGAGGGAAGGAGGCGAGTGCGTCGAACAAACAAAACGGTTGTAACCATCCACGCTACGCCTTATAAAACATTTCGGTTCCTTTTGGTCCCCTCTTGATTGCTCGAGATCGATATCTGGATATCGTCATTCCTCGCTCACACAATGTTTGTGGTTAACATGCTTTATTTGCTTCGTTTCCTGTTCTGTCTTCGCTTCCCGGAAGACGGGATGGAAGTGAGATGGACCATTTTCCTATTCACGGAAACTGCCAGGACCGGTGATTGGGTCGCGCTGGCTGTCAGTGGGGTCGTCCGTTTATCGCAAAGAACCTGGGTAATGCTTGCAAGCCACTTTAAACTTTTGGCTTTTTGGTGTGCTGTTCATGAGCTATGCCTGCTGCATCGATGATTCTTTCCCATGATGGCGTTCGTGAAACGGACTTCTTGCATGGGGTGGTTGGTTAAATGCGAGCTTCTTCACACCAATGCATTAGCATCACAACAATCGAGCTAGGTCGGCAAGATCTGCCGATGCTGTCTGCAAATGACGTCCAAATCTTAGTTCAAAACCCTGCTTCTGGATAAAGCCAACATCCAAAAGCTAGAAAACATCAGGAAAGAGCATAATATCAAATCGAGATCGGTTTTCGTCGTCTGCTATTCACTTAGCCCTCGGTTCCTCAGCACCGATGGTTTTCCGGCCGGCCTGGGGCACCTTGAGAAGAGGGGGGACTGTTTTTAGAATATTCCGCCCCCAAATGCCGGCCTATTCGTTTCGCGCGCATGCTGTGACGTCGCTCAAGAAACAGGTGTGTACCTGCAGATTCCTAGCCCCTCATTGGCAAGTCCTTCCTGGCCGTTACACAAAAACAGAAAGACTGGTTCCGATTTCTGGGAATTTTAACCCGTGGAGAACGTGGACAGACGGAATTCGCGAGACAGAAGGAAAAAATTTTGGTTCTTGGTCTTGGTCTTGGTCTTGAGGCTTGAGGCTTGCAAATTCTTGCATAACTTCTGTAATTTTTCACGATTATGCATATAAACGAAAATAAATTGCTGCAAAACACCAGCTTACCTCAAGATATCGATAATGACGATATCTCCGATAACAACCCATCCTCGGTGTTTATATTCCCATGCAAAATATTCGCGAACCTGATCACGAGGTTCCATCGTTAGCATATATTTAGAAGTCATTGCATTGACAGGCATTATTTTGCCACAGTTGCAACCAACTTACCATCGTGCAGTTTCTCTGCCCTTTATCTCCACCTCCAGTTCTTTCGACTTGACGGCTGCAGCTGCGCTATTGGTCAGAACACTGCCTTCAGCTCTTCCACAAACAGATTAGCAACACTTACTTTCAAGCACTGCCTGTGGCACATTTGCCAGTTTCGCCACATTCAAGCCATAGGACCGATGTGCTGTCCCTTCCGCAATTTGGTAGAGGAATGTGATGTCTTCACTGCCGTCTGTTGCCTCCTCAAACCTCATGTGCGCATTCACAACTTCTCCTGGATAAGCTCTTTCCATTTGCGCTAAAATTGGATAATGCGTGACAAAAAGTGTCATCGCCTTAATTGAGCTGACCATATAGTCCAGGACTGAGTACGCTATCGCCACTCCATCATGGGTTGAAGTCCCTCGCCCCAGTTCGTCGAGAATCACAAGCGATCGCGGGGTAGCCTGTTTAAGAATGTCGCTTGTTTCCGAAAGCTCCACCATGAAGGTTGACTAAAGCATGTTCCCCATTAGTAAATGTAGCTCCGCAGTTGATGCGAGTGATCGGACTCCCACCTCTCCTGTCATCATATTATCGAAGGCTCCCATCCTCGTAAATACCGCATCCAATAGGCCAATCTCTGCAGAATCAGCGGGAACATAAGACCCAATCTGTGCCATAATGGCTATCAATGCGATCTGCCTGACATATGAACTCTTGCCACCCATATTTGGTCCTGTGACCAATAATGTTCTTCTTTGCTCGGCTCCCAAATCAATGTCATTAGGCACGTATGTTTCAATCAGAAGCTGTTCCACCATTGGGTGTCGTCCCTGCTTGACTTTGATCCCAATCCCATCAGTCAGAGTAGGCTTGCAGTACCCAGGCAATTGAGCCACGGTCGCCAGTGAAACCAGGCAGTCCAAGGTCGCCAGACTCTGAACAACGTCCCTGTATTCCTGATATTGGGCTGCTATTTGTACCATAAAGTCTTTGAATGCGCGATCACAGTCGTTCGCGAGTGTCTCCTTCCTCTGATCCCTCTCTCGAAGCAATCGAAGGACTTCAGGCGTGTGAAACCTCGACACTCTCTTTGTTCCGCTGATCTTGACCCACGAAGCTGGAACATTTTTGATGCCAGAATTTTCGATCTCAACAAGGTAATCGATCCCAGAAACCGTCACATAATCCAGCTTTTTCTTCTTCACCGCCTTAGCAGCCTCTGTGAGATGGTCCTGAAGATCAAGCTCGACCCCCTTTATAGCCATCTTCGAACCTAAGATAAAATCATACTCGTCAATTTCCTTAAAGAAACTGTACTTGTCATCTTTCGAAGCAGCTTTGTGGTCGAATTTGCTTAGGTATTCTTCGACAGATTCCAGTATTCTAGGTAGTGAGGCCATGGCTCCATTGATCAATGGAGAGTCATAGCCACATTCTTCCGGGGTTTCGACACTTCTGAATGTTTTTGCAATTTTCAGAAGTGTATTCAAAATATTGAATACTTCTGGTCGAGTAGCCTAGTGTATTTGTCAGACTCGGTACGGAGTACGGTTGGGAAAGAGTATAATACGTACTTTGCCGTAATATATACGAATCAATCCTTTCTCGAGGTCATACCGAACAGTTGTCAATAGCGTCTTCAGCTGATGCGTTCTCTCTGATGTTGAGGACAACATCTCTTCAACTGCATTTATCCTAGCCTCCAATTGAGCGCGGTCGAGCAGCGGCCTCCCAACCCACTTCCTGAGTAGCCTTCTCCCAAATCGTGTTGATGTATGATCCAGAGTCCAAAACAGGCTTCCTTTCTCCGAAAAATCCGTTTGGTTACGATAGATCTCCAGACTGCTGAGGGTATTTCCGTTCAGCAGCATATGAGAGCGAGCGCTGAAGCTCTTGAAGTACTTAGTAAGGTCGAAAACATGCTCGAGACCGTATGCTGTTAAATGTGTGATCATAGCCGATAGACAGATGGTCACTAGGTCAGGTAGTTGGGTTACAATGTCGAGCAAGTCTACATCAGGGTCAGCAATTGGCTCCAGACGACCCGAATTGACCAAAGATACATACCCTGAGGAAGGGCTGCTTCGTCACTCTTTAGTTTATCTGCGTAAAACTCAGAGACATGTATTGAAGACGTAGCATGCATGTTTTTGGGTCGCTCCACTCTTTCCACACGTACACCGTCTCCAAAGACGTTATTCCTATAAGAGTTTTAGCCCTAGCTCTCGGGTTCCCTTAAGTTCTAGTACTTACGTGCTTCCAGCGAGGTGTGTAACTAGCTTGTCGGTGGCTTTGGAAAGCTCGCCAAGAATCAACAGTTCACACGGAGCAACTATTAGGGTTAGCATCTATGCAACCATCTCCTCGGAACGAAGGCATACTATGCAATAATCTTGTCTCGATCTCCGTTCGCATGAATCCATCATCGAACTCATCGTATATTATATCCCCCGTTGAGGGCTGGACGGCGAGAATACCAACTTTCACCTTCTCATCGGCTCCTGCACCACCGCCAAGTTTTTCAGTGATACATAGCAGATATCCTGTTGAAGCAGCACCACCAGAACCAGCCCCAACGGCATCATGGTCATCAACGCCGTCAATATCGTCGATATATGTGCCCTTTGTATATAAATTCGTAAGTTTCCTTACGAAAGGAGCATTTCTGTTATCGCCTGCAGCTTTCAATGCAGCCGTTTCTAGCTGGCGGACGACGCCAACTTTATATCCAGCTGTTATCAACCTATTTTATCCTATGAGTACGGCTACAAGTAGGTAATAGCGGCCTCTACAAACCTTTTGACGTGAACATGAAGCCGATGGACTGGGATACTAGCGGACGCGAATTTGTCGAGATGAGCCTCGGAGGGATCTGCCTGGATCGTTAGAGAGATTGTGGTTTCTATTCGAGGACAGGTACCGTACCGTAGGTAAACTTCATTCTTCCCGGTATACAAACAATTGAGAGTACGCTGGCGGCAATCTAAGTGGGGATTAGCAATGTTCTCCACAAATAATCCAGACAATCGTCTCATACTCTTGCATCTTCTCCAAAGAATCTATACTTGTATCCAACTTCAACAACTAGTACCGTATCCATATACTTTTCCTTGATATCCACAACTTGTTGCTCCAGTGGTGTCAATTTTTTCCCTCGCTTTGCAGCCGCCTTCGAACCTTTCTTCGGCTCAGGTGCCCTTTCAGGCTCCTCTTCCTCGTCATCTAATTCTTCGTCTCCTTCCTCGCCACCATTCTCCCTTTGTCGGAGCTCAAACGCCCCAGGGCGACCAAGCTTTCGAACAAACCTCTCGTGATTCTTCTTTTTCCTCAAAGCCTCTTCAGGAGAAATCTCTTCCTCGGGCGCCGAGCTGTCGGCGGGCTCGCTCGAAGAGAATGTGAATTTGTTCGTTATTATTCCCTTTCCAGATTTTCTAGGTGTATGAGCCGGTTTGTGTGGTAATGGTTCCTCCACTTCATCTTCCTGATCTTCCTGTATTGGCTCTTCAACTTGAACCTCTTCCTCCTCTTCTTCGTCGACTATGCGATTCTCGAGTCGAACTCGCTTGGGAGCCGGCGCAGCAGAGTCCGAAGTTTGAGGCTCGCTACTTGATTGGACACTAAATGCCCTTATACGTTTCGAAAAGGATTTCTTCGTTGTGGAACTGTCTTGTTCCTCTTCATCCTCCTCTTCACCCTCGCCTTCGCTATCGTCCGGTTTTGGAGCTGCGGTCGCTTTTGCTTTGCCTCGAGTTGTAGTTCTAGATGGAGCTTTTGAAGTCGACCCGTTCGCCTTCGCCTTCGGATTTTGTGCAGGTTTGGAGCTCCCCGGTCCTGGCGTAGAATCTGAAGTAGATTTAGAAGTAGAGTTGGCTCTGCCAACCGGTGCGAAAAAACTGGATATCGAGCGTTGACTACTCATTTTTTGGACTTAAGTTTTAGTCACGGTGGTAAAGTAGGGGATTGACTCTGACGATTCCAAAAGCTCCTTCAAGGGAAGACGCGTTTTGGAAGTGGTTGTGGAGCTAGCTCCGTAGTGACCGGGGCCTCGGTAACGATACCAAGCCGACTTGGCAGGCAACCGGGGCGGGTCCCGGAGCCCTCAAAAATACAACAGCGCCAACGTCATGGCAACACATATCAAGGAATCGCCAGGATGCATCCACTGTGAAGCAGATACAATGACCAATACATCCCCAGTTATTGATCAATCGAAGTGAATATGCTTGTACATTGCACACTACAGAAATAAAGATACCTTGGCAGTCTTCATATGGTGTAAGAATGGATTTTCCCGTATTTCCCGCTACAGAAACATCCCAAAGCGTTCGTGTTGAATGATAGTCGTGTTTCTGATCCGACGTTTATAATGCAATGTAAACGTTCTAGTTGCCGCAGCGCTGTGGACATATTCTAATGAATTTGGATATAGCTGGAAAAGAGCCCCCTCTCTAGTTCTCCCCTCGCTCCCTCACTCCTCAGCATCCATCTCATCAACATCTCATACTCAGTCGCCTCCATCATACAAACTACATCTTGCACGCTACAAGGTAATTCACATATAAAATCCGTCAGAATGTCTAATACTGGTGAGTATCAACTGTTCCTTTGCCTCTTCAGCCCCTTGATCAGATCTCCCGTCCATCCACGGGCCCTTCCTGTGTTCTTTATTGTGCCATGGATCATCTGCATAGCAATCAGTGGAACGACACCTCGTTTCATGACTCGTGTTTCTTCTTAAACGCTCAAAGCTACTGATTTCTGATATCATGGTCGCCATTCAGCCCCCGAAACGCCATATCAGAGGGCAATCATCGTATATGATGATGCCAACCACCACACTATTGACGAGGATACGGTCTGGACATACAATGGTTGTACGTTCAAACGAATCACGAAAAAGGAAGCGGATGGCAACATCGTTGAGCTTCGCAATGGAGGGGTTTTATCCTGTCCTATCTGTCCGGAGATTGGGGTCATGACCACCCTCTCTAACTTGGTTGGGCACCTTGTTGCTAAGAATCATGCACAACGATTCTACCATCTCTGGAGCTTGCGTGGCACTGGAAACAACAATGCAGGGCCTATGCTTCTGTTTCAGGAGAGCTGGGAGACAGCGAATCACCTGAAGCTTCTCCGTTCCAAACGATTGGAAAAGGTCGACAAAACTGTTCTTACGCAGAACGATTACACTTGGGAACAACTCAAGACTCGCTTCAACTATATCGCCGAAACAGCAGATGGTGAAGTGGAAGGTGTTCAACCAGGACAATTTTTTATGCTAGGATTCGACATGTTCCAAGGGCTAAGGGGAATTGATGGTCACGCTGGAGGAGCAGAGTGGAGTAAGTTATTCAAGACACAAATAATAAACATCAGAACTAACTTCACAAGGACGATTCCAACCTCGCCAGAATCGCTTCATGGAGGCACGAGCTTATAATTACAATCGTGAGAAACCTTGATCCTACCATCAGAATCCTCTCCTGTATTGCATTGGGACTGAGCTAAACCATAACCATCAGAAAACATGGCCTCCGTCCGAACCACAGGGCAACAAATCGTCACTTCAGTATTCAGACAGGCCAAAGATAAGGTGAATGGGGTTAAGGGCCCCTTGTCTGATATCGCAGAAAATCCACGAAAAAGAAGGATTTGTGAAGAGGGTATCGGACAGAATCCTTTCAAAGTTCCCAGGAGACCCTACATTTGTGGCGACCCCAGTGTTAGGACGGAGGAAGGAACCACCGAGGAAGGCGAAAGGCACGGCATCCACGAGCCCTCGGAACATACAAATGCTCTAGGAATCCAGTTCCCTTGGACAGACGAACAAGTCGCCCAGGCGAAGGTTCTAAAGGCTAAACTTGCCAACTCAGAGAAACTCACTCCCCAGGAGGAAGAGACATACAAGGCAAATCAGCAACTCTACTTCTTGATGGATTCTTTTCAGGGAATGGAGACCGCGCAACCCGCCAGCACACAGATAGTATAACCTACGTTACCAAAGAACATATGCGGTGAGAACTTCAGTTTAAGCTGGGATGTATCATGAGTGAGTGTGTTTTTGCCCGCATTAAATTATAAATATCGACTTGCTAACTTTGCCACGATTACAGAGGGAGCCTCGTGCATGGAACGCTGCCGACGAACACACGCACGTTCATATATATAACATATTCTTTCCTACAACATTTTAACAAATCCCCTTATTTTTTCTCTTTCACCCCGGGGTTGAATCACGGAAACTGCATTCATACTCTTCGTTTTTTCCCCCTTTGATTGTATCAAGGCTCTTCTTGATTCTCCATATTCGAGCACAACTTCTTCGCAACCCTCGACCCTCCCGACTACACCACCAATCCTTCTGGTATCCGACTTGTTCCTTATCCTTGTTTTCAGCGTGGTGTCTCTATGGCTTTTCTACGTCTAACTACTACACTTGTTCTTAAAGTTTTCGCTTGCATTTAGCCACGAAATGCACTTGCGTTCGTGCTTAGTCTGTGCTACACAACAGCACATTCAATATCGCGATATTGCTGCTTCTTTCCATTGATTTCTCCCGTTTTTGACATCCTACACCCATAGTCCAGCGCTAAAGTGACCTTTCCCCCTCAAAACGTGGATAGGATACTATTCCAGTCTCGCCTCCTCAAGCCTTGACAGAATCCTGTTAATTCATGCATCCCACCATGAATGTCTATCTCAATTCAAGAATACACCAATGCATCACTACACTATCCCGCGGCCGCCTGCTGATCGGGTCTAGAATACCTAAGAAACTTCACTCACTCGTAAGGCCTAGGTTTTGAAACTCTTAACATCCGCACTTGGGGATATCTTTCAAATTCTCTACTTTAAATCATATCTACTTGATGACTCTTGCCCCACGGCCAGCCGACCAACCCTCGAATGTCTTCGAGTTAATGATCTACAATCAATCATCATGGCTACTCGGCAGAAATTTGCCACGTTACGATATACCACATGTCAATTGCAACTGTGGGTCTGTTCTACCCTCTAAGACATCGAGTTTGATATTGTTCGGGAAGATATCACCGATCACGGGAACCTTAGGATTCCCCTGTGCGAGGACCAAAACACCAGAACCGTGGTGTTCACTGCGCATAACGGCACCTAATATTGTAAAAATGGCGTGTTTCGACTATTCTTTCACCAAAAAAATGTGAGATACCAAAATGTTATAAATGGTACATGCACACACGAAGGCTGAAGCGGAGGCGGTGAGACATTATAATTATAATCAGAATCATAAAAGCCTACATACAATCCATGGTCTAGAAAAAAAAGTGGGGAAACACTTGACCACACCCTCTAAATCCTGTGGATACGCGATCGTTAATTTTATTCTAGGATTGCAATACAGGATTCATATGCTCTTCTCGTGGCTTTAACTGTATCCGATATATGACTTCAATGCCTTGTAGATTCATTGGATGCTTCACTCTAGCTTCAGCTGCTTGCTGTGCTGTCTGGGGCTTGTGATGTCCGGGGTATACGGCACGCACATACGTGGGGGGGCGGGGGGGGGCGAAATTCAAGAGCCAAGTACCGGTGAGAATGCGGAGGCAAGTGGTACCTGTTATCCTACGTTTCATGATCATCAGTGGACAATGAGCACAGGCCTGTATGGTATCATCAGCCCATCCTTCAAAAACGGGTTGTCAAACGTTGCTTTTCGTAAAGAGATACCCTAAACCTTTAAAAGGTTGCGTAAACTAGGTATCGACGTGGATGGCGGAAATAAAATCCAATGAACAGCTCATGGGTGGATCCTCCGACCCTCTCTTCCTCCTTGTCGTCCTTTGTCCAGGTTTAAACAAGGCTTGGTAAAATGTGCGAGGGTGTATGAATGGGGAATTTGATATTGTTCCTGCTGATTTTAAGGACAATGTCGGGACTAGCTCGGGCTAATTCTAGGTACATTCGGAATTTAAAATGGGCTACGCAGAGCGGTGGCGTACGAGGTTTTATGCATGTTGACAGGCTTTGATTGGATTGACTTTGCAGCCGTGCTTGCATTGCAGCAGGGAAGGGCGTGGAGGGTATCGCCAGGGGTTAGGAACCTCTGTCTTAACATATATACATTTGGGGTTTAGCGTATGGTACAGTGGTATGGTGGGCGCCATGGGCAGGAGCATATGATCTTCCAGCAATTTTTTTTTGATATCGTATTTATTGCCGATGGGGCCATCAGCTGGTGGATTCACGGATAACGTGTGTGCGCAAGTGTGGGGAGCTAGATGGTGGGTCCTCTTCTTAACGATGAACGAATATAGCATCCTGTTCAATTTCATCGAGTCTGTAAAGGTTAGAAATAACGACTTGTGGAGGCGGTCATGGCTGAAGGAGTGGACGTGGGCGAATTGTAGGGGTGGAGCCTAGCGAGCTTGAGCTGAAACCCATCCAACTTTGCACGAGAACAAAGATGAAGACGGTATGGCAAAGGTTTGAGAGTTTCTAGATCGTCGTTCGGTTGAAACGATTGGATATGTGACCGTTGGGGCCGCCGTCTTGAGCAAGGGGTGAAAGGTACCTGAAGAGACAAGTGGATATTGAAATTGCCCGGAGTCGAGTGCGAGAGCGTTAGAGGCAGGACATGGACCCGGAATTTTCCTTCAGCAATATCATTGGCCTATTGGCATCTTGAAATGCCCCGGTAGACGAGATTTTGGGAAATCCTGGGCCAAAAGCGGCGTGGATGTTGTGCAGGTCCTAGGGTAATCCTCAAGGGGGTTCATCACAGGAACCGATCTCTGTCGTGTGCTCCCCTAGCTTAAGGCAGCAGGTAGCTGAGTGGAGAATATATCCCGAGTCCCTGGCAATTGCCATCGAGGCCCTTTCGATAATTTCAAATGCGACGGGACTACCGCCAAAACTGAATTTCTGAAGCTAGACCGGTCTAAGGTAAATCGCCTACACCAGCAAGGTGCTTCCTATGGCAAAGCGTCGATGGCACATATCTATCAGCTTCTCAGATGAGCAAGCGACAGCCAACGGTTTAGTCTTAGCCTCCGGACCTGCAGGGTCAAGGGGTGATAGAATTCGTAAGGGCAGCTGCGCAGCAACAGCTCTGATTCCTAAGATACAACATGGAAGTCGGTTATGCGAGGCCAGTCGTTAATGCGGATTGGTCCAAAACAGGTCTCACTATAAACTCTTTTCTCGCTTGATATACAAGGCAATGCATGGAAGATGAGAAAAAACGGAAATGTCTCATGGGCTGTCCGAGTTGAGACTTTTCGATCTTGACTTCTTCAGTCTGATCGGGACAGCCCATTTTGCCTCATCGACCGCCCGAGAAGCCGTACTTGATACGGTGCCCCGGTGTGAGCGATCAGCCTGACCAAATCGTCCGCGGGAACTTTTTTTGATAGCGGAATATATCAGATTCAGCATATGCACATCCGGCGAGTTGATTCCAACGATCTCCACATCTCAGACGTAAGCAATCATAAGACCCATATATCAAATTAAAAACGGTAAATTTGATATCTTCTATAAATACGTAGACGAGATTGATATCTCTCCTTTTGAGATATAACGCATGTGCAGAAAAAAAAGGGACTTCAACCTGTCAATATGCGGGAGGTGTGTGGTCCGTCGGGTTGAGTTTCTTCTTTGCTCATAGCGTGCGTTGTGTGTGTGGTAATGTTCCAGCTGCAGTTTCACTTCGGCTTGTCACAGCCTGTCATTCGCCTCTGCCGCACCGAATGCTTTTTCACGCAAACAGATATGATATTGTGCCAATTCATTTCACATCTGTGCAGCGGAAATAAGGGATTAAAAAACGGTTTTATTAAAAGTTATAACTGTACATACGCACATATGCGGGCAGTTTTTGGAAGTTGTACACCGAGGAGGCGTCTGATGGCTTGAAGCTCCCCCCATGCAGGTGCAGTTGTCAATTCATGCGGACAAAATAGCTTCTAGAGCCTCTCTAGAATAACAACTTTGGTTGTGGGGTTGTTTCATTGTCGCAATTGTATCCACATCAGATCCATTTCATTTAGACCCACTTTTCTGGTCTCCTGCCGTTTTAGATTTCCTGGGGACATCACCAGTACGTTTTAAAGGACGCGAGCCACCGTTCCCGAAGAGCCCGTGTTCATGTACATGTATGTACGCGCGCGCACAGTCAACGTCGACCGTTAAGTTTCAGCGCACTGGCCACGGCTGAAGTGATTTATCTGAAATTACCGCTGTGATAATCGGGACACCTGGGATGCCTAATCACTACCGTGAACCAGGTGTCAGTAATATCAAAAGTTTGAACGGCTTGTGTTGGTATCAAAAGTCATTTTGAAGTGCGCACGGATCCGTCCGATAGCCCAAGGTCCGAGGGAACCGATATGACAATCATATGCATTGTTCTTCTGATAGAGAGCCGGCAAGCAACCGCGCAGACTTTCGAATCAGCGGAGATCATCTGCAGGTACCGTGAGCCTATATTGACGGCGAATACTGCCTGAAACTCTAGCACTCTGAGCTTACGATCGAGCGATCGAATAGCAAGCACCTCGCAATTTGCCTGGCGTGCGTTGAAAAACTACCCTAGCCTTCTCGATGCCTAGCGGTCCGCTGTTCTAGTACAAGCTGATATATCGCCAGAGACATATTCTCGCTTGTACCAAGAACCAGTCGACCCCGCAAGTTGGTTGGTTAATCAGCCGGTACCACACCGTCGTCGACGCATGGGAAATGGGAGGAGGTTTTGTCGCCACCCGATTCGGGTCACAAAAACGTGGTTGTTCGGCTGGGCACATGGGAAAGACGCATGTTGTCCAACCAGCGATCTTCCCATGAGATCCCCACCTGTAAGGAGACCCAAATCCCGCAGTTCGGATTATTGGAGTCTCCATATTGCATATATTGAGAAAGGTCTTAGATCAGAGACATTCTCTGGCAGGAATGATGCATGCAAGGGCTGGACCCACTCTCATAAGTGGGAACCTTGACGAGCGATATCCTGAAATTCTCCAGGCATCAGTCCAAGATGCTACAGAAGCCGACGGTGGCTTCCCAGAGACTCGTCTACAGAAGCAGAGGAACAGGTTAGAGGACGGGAAGGCAGCCTGGGGCGCTGTTTGGGTAATTTCAGTGCGTCGACACTAACCTGTTGAAGAGAAATGTCTCTTGGTCACCTGATGAATCACCAGTGGCACTCGAGTGGTAGCCGGCAGCCGTTATTTTGTCTACGTACACACCTTAAATCCTCTGCGGCAGTTTTTTTCTCCCTGGCTGCAGAAGAGTGAAGCGCGCAGACGTTGGTTGCCTTGAACATGGCGCTGATACAAGAACTTGGGGGGCTACCAGCCTCGATTGTGAGCAGCCAATGGAAAGTGGCGGGAGGCTCGGAGGGCGCAGGGGGCTAGCAAATTTTGACCAGGTGCAGCTGCAGGCTATCGTCACTATGCCGAAAGGAGAAGTCTTCTAGAAGTTCAGACGAAGCCTGGTTGCAACGTGATGGGCAGGGATCGGCCTCTCGCTTAGAGGTACAGCAACACAGGGCAACACATTTCTGTCTGCCTGATTTGTGCCTTTGTGTTATTGCATGTTCTGCTGTGTGTTGGGCTGAAGTTGCTCGTGTTTGGGGGTGCACGGTGCTGGGTTCGCAAAGGAAATTGCAATTGGACGCCATGTAATCCTATCGGGGGGAGAAAGTTCCCGTTGCCTCCCCCCCATGATATCGTTCTATTATAACATATTCTTGCACGTACGGGACTGGAGAAAATTAATCTACGAGATAATTATCGGGCGGGAACGCTCTCAAGCCGATCCGGACAATATCTTCGGTCCATATTGGCCTCATGGTGGTGGTCGCCGGCTGATGTTGGAACATTTCGGGCCAGGTCTTTTTTTGTACGTGGGTGTGGTCTAGGTCATATAGTGTACCACAGGTGACATATTGACAGGCTGGGCTTTGCCATCGTCATTGATCGTACACTAAAGCACTATAGTACTAGCTGTGCCCCTCGGCCTCTGCCCAACCAAGAGCTCATCGGAGAGTTTACCATCTTATCGATTTACTCTCTAGCTCCCTCGGTGCCACCCATTACTACCCTTTCGCTCGGGATTCTTTTCCAATTAACTTATTATCCTCCCTACCCGCCGATTTTATCTGACCTCTTCGTTAACACTTCAAAGGGCGGCATGCCCACGGGCACGCAACATGAACGCTAATTGCGTCTTTAAGACAAAATCCTGAAGAGCCTCCGTTAAACAGCGGAGTATTATGCAAATTGGACGCACGGCCTAAACTTTGCACAGTTAGGACGTTCAGTTGACCTTGCCCCAAACTGGCTATATTTATAACAGAAGAGGAAAGGAATACTATCTTTCACATATAGGGTGGTGGCATTATCCACATTAGACATATTCTAGTGTTACTTGTTAGTGAAAGGTATTGCCTTCTGTGCCTCCGACCTTGATATCCTTCTGTCCAGCAGACTCGGCGCTCCATGACCATGGATCCACAAAATTGTGTGTTCACTATTGGCTCGACGGCAGCAAGGCAAACTAGGAAACAAACATGAAGCAAGAGTTTAACTGGCGGCGTCTCCGTACAGCAGAGTTTCTGCACGTCTCAGAGAACCCAGTCTTACGGACGCAGACTGTACGAAGATAGACTCCTTGGCACAGCGCAAGCTGTGCATTCGGTCAGCTCGAGGTCTAGCATTTCATGCATGAATGGCTTTTTCGTCCAATAGATTAAGCTAGCTATTATCAGCAAGCGAACATGTTGCTCATTGATCATTATCGCCAATACGAAGGGTTTTAAGCTAATCCTTAGCACGAGAGCTCGATGGTGGAGACCTGCTTTTGCCCGTGCCGGGGGGTCTAGACTATGTTGCTAGGTGGGAAACCGTACACAGCTTTACCTTTGTTGTAGAAACGGACAGACAGCTGCACACCAGGCTTAAACGAAAGGTGAAAGGCCAGACAGCTTTCCCTTCTTCGGTAACTCGAATAAATAATTACTTGGAGTTTCCAGACACAGTAGTCACTAGCAATATAACACGGTCGTCTATATAGTAGAATATCGGTATCGTAGACGACGTCTAGCTAGCTCTTTATGATCCTAATACTAAGGTTAGACAGCATGATATAAAGAAACGAGTACATGATGCAAGATACTCGGTAGGGCTCCATGGCAATATCCACAGTCAATGTGATATGACTATTAGCTAATTAGCCAAACTACCCGACATACTTGAGTTATTTGATACACTTTGTAATGGAGGGGCCGCAACTTTATTTTCGTTTATTTTTTGATATTCACATTCCATTCTCTAATTGCATAACCATTTGATATCGTAACTCCACTTGATAAACCAAATCGACCACAAGCTCGAGAGCTTCATGCTCTCGGGCTTCTGACTAGACTGTATCCGTGCTCAAGGCGGCAGAAAAGCGGCATATGTGAATCCTCGTTTAGTGAGCATGCTTGCCCCACGTGTGTAAAAGGGCGGCCGGATGCTTCCATCGCTGCGAACCAAAGGATTTCATGCATATCATTACTTGAACGGAAAAAAGAAAGAGAGCTGATGGACCTATAGCTGCCCGATCGCAGGAAGTATGCTACCCCGCTGATCGCTTGAAGGTGGGCTTTAATCGATACGTCTGTCGGTGTGTGTGTAGCTCTTAGTTCTCACGGCGAAAGCCATCGGTAACCCACCTAGTACCGGCGCAGGTTATCACTTATCATTCCATCTTGTCATCCCGCTTTCACACGATCGCTCCGGATTACTCGGTGACTTTAAAATATCGGGATTGGACTGAAGGTAGAGGAGTTCTTTGGACGCAGAAATGTTTGAATTAATGTTGCATGTAGAGCTATCGGTTCGGTGGAGCTGGGCATATCCTTCTCGCTCTCTTGAACTTTCCGTCGTTCAGAAAAGCATTTCCCGTTTCGATACGGGTTCGGCTACAGCTAGCAAAGTTCATAGAAATAAAGTGTTGCGTTGGACGAAAGACGACAGGACTAATTTAGAGGCCTTTTGACTAGCGAGGGTATGAGACTAGCTCGTATTAACCGTCTGATAGTATGGTCAAGCCACCCCCAATGAGACTTCTGGTGCGGCGTTACCTCATTCTCTGCACTGTCCGTCGTCTATGAAGACATTTTTTACTAGAAATGTCGGTTTGAAACGTAGGCGAGGAAGAGCGTAATGCTGCGCCACAGCCGCATCTCTGTTTCTCTTCCCTGTACTTTTCCCTGCAAGTGTGGTCATGTTCAGCTTTGTATTCAATTCAGCCTTGAGAAGCCCCCCAATACCACCGTTTGGACCCGTAGACGGCCGAAAGTCCGCAATTGAGTTCGGGGCATCGACGCATCTACGAAAATTTTTTCTCCTCGAATTTGTAAGGGTACTCTATTCTGTCCATCCCCATCGCCCGATTTGAACCGTCTACAGTCATATTCGATCATGATTCAGGATATACATGACACTCCGTGAAAGGTGTCCTTATCGGTTCTACTGCCTGGCGGATCGCATGGCCGTCGAATATAGTGGGTTGGTGCCGGCGGCAGCGACTAGGTAGGATAGCGCATATACTCGAGATAGGCGAACCAGTCAATGAGGCCGGGAGGACATCCTCATGCCAGGACGGTGATCGGACGGAGAGCAGTACTGTTGACCTAAACGCCAATTCAAGCAGTAGAGCTGTATGGCACCCAAGTCGGTATCGTTGACTTTGGCCATGGCCACTTCTCTATAGTATCCACCAAATATTACTACATTGCATTTGAACTGCGATTGCTTAGGTCCTAGCTTAAGCTGCGGGTTAACTAGTCCGGTTCTGTGCCCGTTCATATGATCATATCTTTGAGCTGTGGGAAATCTCCACAACTGGGAAAACGCCTCTGGATGAATTCCTGTTTTTTTGCCCTTCAAAACGGTCGAGATCGAGTTCCATCAACGGGAGCTTAATGAATTGAATCCGATATCCCGTCTGAGATGCCACCAGCTAGCAATTACATGTACATTTCTGGACGGCAGAAAATAGCACAGGCCATGTGGTAGCCTTATGCAATCCCTTCAATTTCGACAGATTTGCGGAATATGAGATATTGTCTTAAAAGACACCAGGCATTTGACCAGAAGTCCACTATTACGTCGATACCATACTAACACGTTTTCTGCACTGTGTCCAGTCGATATCACCGGATTAACGCCTTCTATAGTAGGCGTCGGGGACGGTCGTCCCGTGGGTGGTAGATCCTAGTCCCGGTGTACCCTGGGCGAAAACGAGAGTGGGGAAAACCTCCCGACTGTTGGCCGAAAGTTTTCCCCCGTCATTGGGAGGTACTTTTGGGTACGCCGAACGATCGGTGACCTTCTGCTTCATCTCTATTAAGACGAAGCCAGGGTACACACACTAGCGTGCTAATCCCCGCAATGGCCTGCAGGACACACTAGTTACAGGCAGCGAGCGAGGCTTGCCAACAGTGAAGCAGACCAAAGAAAATCCTTTTCTTTTTCCGCCATCTATAGGAAGTACCGGAGACGCTACTTTTCGAATTTCATGACCAATATGCATGAGAGCGGTGCTTTTTTTCTTTGAATCTGTCTGTTCCTATCTTTTATTGGGTTTAGTGGCAGACCCTCTTTCGTTAAGGCCAGGGTAGGTTCTGATATTGGTTTTTCCTGCCAATTCCTCTTTTTTTCTTTTCTTTTCTCACTTGTAACATTGGGAATTGCAGTGCCCTCCCACTGGGAGCAGGTAATGAGCTACATACAAAGTAGTCTTCATCTACGCTGCATTGAAAAATTAAGATCTCAGAGTACTTATACGACGCTTCTTCCGCGTCAATTCTGGCACTTCTCATCCATCACTCAGGTCAAACCAGTCCTGATACCGAGGATTCCAATATAAAACCAACTTCATCTCGAACCTCACTCTCTACCTCCTTCCATAAACAGATCTCAGAGTTGCTTTTATACTTAGAGCCTCTCTCTGCATATATCGTCCATCCGTTCTCGAAACAATTGGCAAAGGACCAGACCAATTCTCTTTGTCTCACACCGTTTCTCATCCTGAGCCCCCAGTCGAGTCTCCCTTGCTCCTGTTGTCCTGCTCTTGAGTTACTTCTCCTTCGACCAAAAATAAGTTGTTCTGATTTGCTAGCTGGTCCACTCTGCTGCATTCCCTGCGACTTGACATATCTATCACATCTCAGACCTATAAGAACTTAGCTGTCTCCCACTGCACGGCCCTTGCTACTACCACTACCAACTTGTATCCGACCTACTGAACTATATATCGCCATCACTTTTCTTCTTCCTCTTTTCTCTTACATTACATTACATAACATAACATAACATAACTTCGAACTTCGCTACTGTTTACTTTCGAGTGCTCGACCGCTTTTACCTTTCTGCTACCTGTTTAGCGTGCCTCGGTTAGGGAAAACAGGGATTTCGCTGTACTTCAACACACACAACTGCAAGCAAGCTTCGAGTTTCTTTTCTCTTTTCTCTTCCCACTTGTAGTAGCTTGGACAAGCTACAACCGACACACATCTACACATCCACAAAATGCCTCGTGCTCCAGTTGCTGGCCGCGAGATCCGACGGAGGAGCAGGAATGGCTGCTGGTAAGTCTCTATTCTTCAATCTGATAAACCATATCATATCATATCATATCATATCATGTCGTATCGGGTTCTAACATGGAGATACAATACAGGAACTGCAAGGCCCGCAAGGTCAAGTGCTGCGAGATGAAGCCTCGCTGTAGCAACTGCACCCGCCTGGGAGAAGACTGCGACTACAAGATCCGACTGTCGTGGGGTGGTCGACCGCTCAAGAAGAAGCTGCTGGAGCAAGGTGCCCAGTTGGACGACGCCAGCCAGAACATCCCTGGTGCCGGCCAGTTCAGCCTCAACACAAACTACAACCAACCACAGTTCCCGTCGCCGGCCCAGTTCGAGCTTGCTACCCACAGCTCGACCAGGACCTCACCGACGCTGTCTTCTTGCACCACAAAGTCCTCCTCCAGCCGGAAAAGCACCTCTTCACAGGCGGGATTGGCTACATACCAGAACGTCTTTTCAGTATGTGAGGCCTCGCCCCCAACATCCCTGGTCAATTCATCCATCCCGGCCCCTCTTCACCTCGCCAGCTCTTCTTCCCCACCACGAAACTATCAGCACCTTCATCCTTACTTGTGGACCCTGGATGGAATCCCGGAGCGTCCCCCACTTACCCCCTCTACTGCTTCGACGGCGGACAGTGATTTGAGCTACATGTCTGAAGAGAGCATGTTCTCCTCTTCGTCCGGATATGACTTCTATCAGATGTCCTCGCCGACTCCTAGCCTTACCCACTTGACCATCGGAAGCCCTACTGGTTCCCACAGCATCCCACCAAGTCCTCATGGCAGCTTTACTGATCTCGGAGCTTTCCGTCGCCAGCGATCCATCTCTATTACTTCTAATACTTCTTCTCCTCCTCATCCATCTGAGCTTACCTATAGCAATGGTTTGGCTACCACCGTCCCAAGCCTCTCCTCTTCTGTGCCAACCACCACTGCTGGCCTCTCCTCTCAGCTATATTACGCTAGCCCAGTCACTCCACCAACCCTCGGTAGCAACCAGGATACCATCAGAGGAAACCCATACATCTCCTCTGACAAGTCTCACAGACGATCCGTGGAGAACTTCGCTCAGGAGTATCCGAGCTTCGCTAGCCAATCCTACGGCGCTCAACACAGCCATAACTCCCCTCCCTTCACGGTTGGGATCGTTGACGCCGAAGCCGATGCAGTTGAGGAGCTGCACAGTGCTACACTAGACGCGAAGGATGGTTACGCAACCATCAAGGGCCATCCTGCCTACTTGCAATTGCCAAAGGAGCTCAACCCACTCCCACAGACAATCGCTGGCAACCCTCAGAGCACAGTATACTTCCAGCATTTCCTCTCGGAAACTGCTCCATTACTGGTGCCTCATGATTGCAATGGCAACCCCTTCAAGTCTGTCCTACCTCAAAGTAGGTTTCCAGTTTCGTCTGCACACAGTTCTCAGTAACTGACCGTGCCTCAGTGGCCATGAACCATGATGGCCTCTTGAATCTGCTACTGGCATATTCAGCAAGTCACCAGGCTCGCCAGGCGAAACAGCCGGAGCCTTTGGAACTTGTGAGTGGATTTTTAGATCACGCCTTTCGACATTTAAATCAGAGTTTGAACGATGAAGAAGAGCAAAAATCGAATGCAACTCTCGCCACCGCAATCATGCTCTGTTCTTATGAAATCATTTCGCCAAATGCCTTTGCTGAGGGCGTAACTTGGCAGGTACACCTTGAAGCGGCACGGAAAATCATCCTAGCCCGCGGAGGTGCAAAGGAAATGCGTTCGCGGGATCCGATTTCTTTCTTCTTGTCTCGTTGGTTTGCATATCTTGATATTTTGGGGTGTTTTTCAAGCAATAACAACAACAAAAACAACACAATCCCGCTTTTCACGGGACAATACTGGACGGTCGACGAAGAAGAAGCCGATACGATGGCTGACTTTTCTGTTGACTGCTTTTTTGGTTTTACGAATCGCTTCATTGGCCTACTCACTCGAGTAGGTGAACTGATGCGGCAGGCGGATGAGGAGAAGCGGCACTTCATTGAAGGTATGCGGGAAATGGGATACACTGCCCATGACTCGGAATGGGTACCTGAAGGCCAAATCTACCACGATGCTCTTCGAGTTCGGGAACAACTCGAAGAATCTCGACGTCACTCTCTCGGCGCTTGCAAGCATACACAGCAAACTTGGGCATCATCTGAGGAAGCGGGAGTATTCGATGATGATCGGATACTTCCCGACGATAATAGCAGCAAGGAAATGCTTGCCTCAAACGATGCCTTTCATTGGGCAGCTCAGATCCATCTCTTTCGCAGAGTTCTCAATTACAAAAGAGAACATCAATGCGTCCGAGATGCCATCCAACGCATCATCGAGGCTATGCAAGCGATCCCTGAGCAGAGCAACGTGGGGAATGCCGCGCTATTTCCACTTTTCACTGCAGGATGTGAAAGCACCACCGCAGAAGATCGCAATTACTTCCTACAGCGTCTTCTGGGGATTGAGAAGAGTGGGATGAATCAGTTCCAACGGGCGAGGATTCTCATGCAAAGGGTTTGGGAGACCGGGTCCAGCTGGGAATCTCTCATCAGCGGCGAGTTCATTGGCTAGGAGTTGTGGCAAGTCTTTTCTCATTCTGGTTTCAAGTACTACTTTCTTTTCGGTGCATTTTCTATTTTTTGCTTTTGTATTACTGGCATGTATCATCTTGGAGACATTGGGTTGGTTACCTCGAATTTAGTTTTTTTTTTTTGAAAGCATGGTTTCATAGAAGAGGCAATTTCTTATGTTCCCTGTGGGCTGGAGTTTTTGAGAATCTTGATACCTTTTTGTTTGTTACCAAATACCTTTACTACGGAAGCAAAAAAAATGACAATATCCCAGAGTTAAACTCATTCACCTGTCTCTTTCTGCGTTCGCTACTGGTGTTCGCGTGTCTCACTATGTGAAAATGTTCCTTGGTGTTCGGTCGATTTTGCTTCGCTCTCTTTCCATCCTGAGGCCCCCACGTACCTTGCCTTTGGGGGCATCTCGAGGATCCTGTCTTGTATATTTCCTCTTTTGCTTTTGGAGATGTCAGGGTTTTCTTTCTTCTTTTCTGGCAGTTCGCCACATCGGAACTCCTTGGCTCCGATACCGTTACGAAGCTACGAAATTTTTTACGATCGAAAATTTTCCTTGACTTGGGGTCTCGTCACCGGAGTCTTTGCTGTTTTGTATAAGAAAATCAACGGAGCGAGCGAGAAAGAAAAGAAAAACACCAAAAAAGCACGTGGTTCTCGATTCACTTGTATATACCAAAAATCCATTTTTTATGACTATATCATCAAAACATATCCAATAACCTTTTCCATCATGCGTCCGTAACCTGATCTAGAAAATTATAAAAGTGTCTATAGTTATTGAATCCTAAGTGTTTTTCCCAGTGGTTCTGGCTATGTATGACTGGTATCCCGGTGTTTTATTTTCAAAGTGGCCGATATTACATGGCTTGCCTGGTGTGCCGAGAAATGCGGTCGAAATGGTACCGTGATTGTCAGTTTCAGAATGAGGCAGCCTTTACGTATTGTCGGCGCAGCACAACAGTAGCAGCGCATGCGCAGTACAAACCACACTTTTATGAGGCACGTGCGTATGCTCTGGGGTATGTGCACTGAAGCGCTGGCTGCATTGCCGAGATAAGTCTTGAAGTTTTTTTTATCTTGAAGAATTATATTCGAGGTTGTACAAGGCTCGGTTCCCATCACGGAGCCAGGCCGAATATTGGTTCGGGATTTCGAGGCCTTTTGCTTGACCGAGGCACAGGGCTTGCCTGCCTTATTTGGTCATTGGGAATATGTTCTGATCATGGTGCTTTTTTTTTCTCTCTACAAAATTGCGGTACAAGACTTTGAAGGCCTAATGATAACTAACTGTATATGTAGACTAAAAGTATATCTCGCAAAGATACGTAACCAGTATCAAGGATGAGTTTGCAAACCGTGCCGTTCCTGCAGTTGCCAGCTCAGGCTACCGACGGCACGAGCCCTTGAACCTGGATGAACTTTGCTTCCCCAATTGTTCTATCGCTAAATTATCTTCAGTGCGAAACGGCCAGGTTAATCCAGGGATATCATCACAAATCCTCCTACTGTTCCTGGGAAGGGAAGCCCAGGATGTGAAAGGATTGGGGAAGAAAGATCGGGCACTTTGTTCCCATCACAATATATGTTTTTTCTGGGGAAATCCTTTGGGTTCGGGGATCACCCATGATGATAGAAGGATGCCGCACCCCGGGTTCGAAGCTTTTCACCTGGATCCCTGGTATGAAGTCTGTGGCTAAGCCCAAGATGCAAGTTGAATATGTTGAAACAATCTATCATTTTGATTGCCTACGCTAGTATCCCGCCCGCGATGGGGTATCGATATATTAGTTATATTCCGGGGAAGGGGTGTATCGGTATACCCGTATCCTTGGCCCAAGAGGAAAGAACCAAGGGCATAGTCGACTCCGTATCATGGGCTGAGAAGCACGCCGTTTGTATCATCGCCATTTTCATGGATCCTTTAGTTCACAAGATTGCTTCGCAATTCCCGCACGATATAGTCGTATTTTTCATGCGGAGATATTAATAGTTGCACTGAGATAAAACCGCTAAAAAAGATGCATGTTACGTTGAAGATAATGCTGGAAGGAGATTATTAACTGTTCCTGGAGATTTTTTTTGATAGACCCTAGACGAAACCATAAACGTGGATTTACATGGGGGAAGCGTCTTAGCCGTTAACCATAGAAGATATGCAATATCAGAACGCCAATTAAGTCTCGTACTCACTTCGCCTACCAAGAATACATCTTTTGTCTCTCCTTATCACTCACATTAACATATGTGTGTGTACGGTGTGCCCGTCCGTTATGGAACGTGGTATTAGCGCCCGACCCATGATGTCGAATTGCTTGAGTGGTGGGGGAAGCTGTCATGTCATATTGGATATTACGGGAACTCTTTTATGTGGTGGTTGAGGTTTCTGTTGCGTGCAAATGGGATACGTTGAAATGAACCGTGTGTAAACGGAGAGGCTGGCGGGGACCCACTGGATGCAATAATATGATGATGATGGAAAACCCATCAGTTGGATTGGGATGTTCATCTTTCCCTTGGTTCAAGAATCTGAGTCGATCTGATACAATGTCTTAGATGCTGGACAAGAAAAATAGGGTGTTCGACAATCTGCATGTTGAAATTATAATTATCTCTGCCTGATTTATGCCGAACGGCGTTGAGCTCGTGATCACGGGCTGGGGGGATGGCTGGTGGGTGCGTATACCCCACAAAGATGATACAGACGAAAATACATGGAAACATCGATGGCAATTGGGACTTTACTATTTTGATCTTTGGGATTCGTGTCTTCAGACTTCGAGAACTATTTCGAGTGACATTTTTGTGTGAAAGGTCGGAAATTAGGAGGCTCTAGGCGGAAGCGCCACCCAGTTGGTCTCTCCACTTTGATCTTATCTGTTGGATATCACGAAAGGTCTGTGTTGAGGACAATCAAGGCGGGCTTTCTAGAGCACCAAATGATTTAAGACAAAATCTGAGACATCGAACAGACTACATTGAAATGGTAGCCTTGAGTTAGAGGTTCGCAGTAGTTTGGCTTGTATTTCCGTCCCTTGCATAGACGCTTTTATTGCGAATATTGGAGAGTGTGCGGTACGGAAAACATCTCCTCTTCTGATAGGCCGGAGGCTGGATATCGATCGAGCGACCAAGAGGAGATGATCGTATGACCGTATACTCAGACACCCCTCTCGAGTCCGGCTTAAGCATTTCATGTTAAGAGTTTATTAGATGCGATATGATGATGCGCAGGACGGGCTGTAACGGCTGTTACAGATATTGACCTTCCTTTCTGGTCATATTTCCTCGGATTTGTTTTTCCTGGGAAGCATTACTAAGGAGTCTTGGAGGCGCAAGGGGAAAAGCAGGAGAAACGAGCCGTCCGTCTCGCTCGCTAGGGTAGCCAGCCTTGTTCTGTGTCGACGGCATAGTAATTGGTAATATAGACGTACCTTATCTTGGACGAAGTTCTTTCTTCTGTTCATGCGACGTCTGCTGTCACGTCTTTAGCTACGTGAAAGAAGTGTTGAGGTGGTGTGCTGTGCTGTGTAACCCGGGTCTTGGCACCGTGCAACGTGCCGTCGATGACGACTCTCATTGTCTCACCGGGTTGCGCCCATGTCAAGCTAACTCCAACTTCATTCAATGTGATTCTTAGCTTAGCCCTGAGCTGAGCTGAACCTAATGTAGTCGTGACTTGCTATTGCCTACTTGCACACTGCGACTGTTACAATGATGCTGACGAGTACTATCGCTATTACTATCGGACCGTAAAGTACCACGCTGACCGATCGGTGCGAAAACGGTGTCCTCTTTTCTGCTCGAACGCTCGGAAGCCGGAACATCAGCTAGTCCGCGTATCGTATCTGGGTGTCTGCAGCTTTGTTGGCTTATCGACGACCACATGCACAAGCTTCGCGGTGATCGAATCTCCAAACTAACGTTAACCAACCCACCGACTAGACTTCACCACCATCGCTGCAGGGAAGAACGGAGAACCAACCCCCCTCTTTACTAGGATTACGAACTATCATCAACATCTCGAGCATAGCGGGCACCTCGCGATCATCTCGAAACTGCCTCTACTAAATATAAGGTTGTCAGGTTGTCTTTGATAGTGACATCGACGTTTAAGCGCTTCAACTTTGCTTCAGTAGGCTTAGTTATCGGCGCCAGTTCGTTCGCATAACTTCAGTTTATTACCCGAAAGCATTATCCTCGCCCCGCTCCGATCCCCTTCGCCGAACCCTCGTGGATCCGGATCACCCCTCGCTTCATCTCTTTCGTTGCATAAACTTCTGTGAACCCTGCTCTACGGAGCATATATCCAGGACTATTACTACGCGAAAATCTTTGAAGAAGAGGACCCTGAAAGTTTCTTGAAACGGGACAAACCGACGGACAAAGGAGATAGATATGGCCTCTGCGAGTGAAATATTGAGCGAGAAAGTGAAGGGTGCAGGGAACGCGGCGACCAGCGCTATGACACCGATCATTGAGCGGCATCCGCTTCAGAGGCTTGAGTCGCCGTCAAGGACGGTTTCGGCAATTATACATGTTAGTATGATGTGATATCATCTCTTCCAAAATCTTCATATCACACCTCGATCCTCAGCTTTTGATTCGCTGGCGGGATGGTTTTCCGGTCACGCAGAGTTTAAGGTTCTGTGGAATGGAATGTGTCTTGGCGAAGCCATCTTCGAGATATGAGGGTGAAGTCGATCATGTGGAGGTGAAGCTGCTGATGTTTGGGTTTTGGGAATTTTGTGTTACCTGTGGCACAGATTCTAGGTATCGCGAACTTTGTAGGGTACGTTGTGCGGCATGGATGTCGATGTCTGTCATATATGCATCTCGAACGAGTCTCAAGATTGCGACAAAGTTTTTCTTCAAAACCCACGCCTTGGCTTGTCATGATTCGTTCATCGCCTTGAATGAGCGGTTATTCACTCGCCTCGAACTTTTTCCAGGTCTTGGCTTTCCAGAGCTTCCCGAGCTTGCGAGCGGATACGAGAAAGCTTGGAGTACTTGCGATACATTTGAGCTCCGGAGTGTTCGGCTGACGAGGGTGTCCCTGTTCTTTACGTAGGTGTTTTCGATACCTTGTGAGTTTCCCAACGCATATCAATCAAAGCACAGGATGGCACTTCCAGTACCTAAGTAAGTACTCGCCCTTTTTGTTTTTTACACCTGCATAAACGATTCTCTAGACGAGGATAGAGCGCGAGAAAATTTTTTCAGGAAGATGCATCTCGATATCTTCCAGTTGGCTCGAGTGGGGATCTGCAGAGCTGACATGATGGGATGGAATGGAATCGGTGGGGGATAACTCCATCGAATTGCATTTTGCATCTTCTTAGCTATCATTGGACTGGCGCTGGCAACGATCACGTTCGTTCTCGGTCTGCTATCCGACATCCTAATGTCGCCTAAGCTATTTGCCTACAAGAATATCTTTTCGGTCTGCGGTGCGCCTATGGAGATCTTGATCGCTCTTCTGTACTGGGGTATATCGTCGGTGAGTCCTAACTTTTTTTTTTCCTTTAATGCTTGTTTGAGAGCTAGTAGCTCTGCAAGTCCTTATTTTTGGGTCCATCGATACCTCTTTCGCACAAGTATCCTTTGAGAGATGCCATCTATGCAGTGGTGGTTCAGCTCGTAACTGGAAGTTTCGTCTTGCTCCAGCCATTCGTCAAGGGTTCGATGTTAGCTATGCGTTGTCCGTTGGCAGACGTTATGCCTGTTCTGGCATGTCCAAGCGTTCGAGGTGCATGTCAAGATTCATGCGATATCACATCCTCAGTCTCGAGGAGACAAATGTCATCCGATGTTTTTGATCCTATTGAGGCAATCCGCTTGGCTTTTCGTGGCGACGGCGAAACCTTCTGCATGCCAGACGGGTAAGTCAGGATAAAGGAACACTGCCGTTGGTTTAAGGTTTCTATGACTTCCTTCCATGGATCCTACGGGCTACATGCATTTGACGCCCGAGCCTAAAATCGAGTCGACGATGTGTACAGCCGTAGGACTCTGCAGTCCTGCAGTGCATTGACAGACATGACATCTGTCGTCGAAAGCTCTAAGGAGCGATGTCCATCGGAGCTTTCGAGGCTGTTCCAATGCCTGCTAGCTATAGCTTCCGGAGCTACCCCGGTCCTTGCGTCTGGATAGCTGTTGTCTTTGCCATCGCGCCAACTTAAAGAATTTCATACATATGCACGACCCAAATGCAACCCAGGTTCACAACTTGGGGTCTCAACCAGCAAGGAACTCGCTAACCCTGAGCTCTCGCGCGAGCTCGCGTTTTTCGTGGAGCTACGCAACAGATCGACAGACATCTTGTCGTGCCGCCGGAAATCCACATTGAATTCTGGACGGACTTGATGTTCCACTTGTTCCCGGCACTCTTGATGTTCTTGGACCTGGTGCTGTTGTCGCCGCCGTGGACCATCAAGGCGTTACCGGCGTTCGGGCTGTCCAGTGGTATCGCGGTTGGATATTGGATGTGGGTGAACTATTGTTATAGTTACAATGGGTTTTATCCGTATCCGATATTCGAGTTACTGGATACGCAGAAGAGAGCCATGTTGTTCGGAGGGAGTGCGGTGACAATGGGGCTTATGACGTTGGCGCTCAAGTGGGCTTATGGAGTGCTGAATGGGGTTGAGGTTATGGAGGTGGCGGGGAAACCATACATGCCTAAGGATAAGAAGAAGTTGTAAACTGGATAGAGGGCTATCTTCAATGGATAGAGGCATGATTTCGAAAGAGCATCCAGTGATAGAGGGGTGGTTTTGGTAGAGAGGAATGTTGTGGTTGGTCTTTGCTTGAGGAGGGTACCCGAAGGACCTTTGGCGTATTAGTCCTTCATTATAAAGAAACGAAAAGTATACTAGTGAAATAGGTATAGATCGAGCTGTAGAATGGAAAACGAACATTCTCTTCCGTATCTTATCGCTCTACTTATCACAATGCATTGAAGTTGAGGCTCAACTTATAAACGATCTGTATCGAGATCGTGATGTGGTGTGCAGACAGCCAGGCGAACCCGAGCCGGCTGCCATTCGCTTAGCTCCCCACGCTAGCCATTTTACGCGTATAGTTTCATTTCATTTAATTTGGGACGCACGTTTTCCTCTCAACATCCAACTCTCTACAACCATCGATTCCAGCCAAAATATCGCCTCTTTCGTGGACCTCCTGGCCATTCCCCTTTCTCGCGCTCGAGTTCCAAGTCGCGTCTTCGACCTGACCACGTACAGCCTATCCTTTTCGGAACCATGATACGGCCACAATCGCCATCGATAGATCCTTGACTAGCATCAACAACAACATCCCTCCTTCCAAGTCAAAGTCATCCCCCTTACGATTTACATCCTAGACACACTCCGAACGACCTCCAACGATGCGTGGTCTCCGTCTACAAGTCAAGGTCGTCAGCCAGCCGTCACAGAATCCTAAGGGGAGGAACCTAGCACCGATTGCAGAATTCCTGCATCTCGCGGCTCCAAATGTCACGCTCGAGGATCTATCGTTACTTATTACCGATAAGTATGCGAGGTTGTACCCGAGGAATCGGTATGTCATATCTCTCTGCTAGTTATATTCTTGGCTCTATACACTATCTACATGGGATATGATTGTGACTAACCAATGACGAATTGGTGGCGCTAGACCGTTGAACATCCAACGACTACAAGATTCCGAAGGCAACGATTTAGACCTCACATACACTGTTGGCGACGTATTTGACGACAAATCATCGAATCGGGATGGAAGTATAGTAAGGGTCATCCATAAGGATATATTGCGAGATGAGTCGGTACCGCCGGAGTCTGGGCTGCGGCCTGCGAGTTTGAAGAAGCGATCGATACAGAGTTTAGCGCCGGTGGCGGAGTCGGAGGAGTCACCGGAGGGAGGGGAAGAGGTGGAGGAGGAAATTGGAGTGCCGGTTAATCTACATCGAAGCAAAAGGCAGAGGCTGGGGACAGGGAGTGATGAGCCTGCCGAGGTGGAGGAGATGCAGGAGGAAGAAGAGATACAGGAGGAAACACCGGAGGAGCAGAATACAGAGGAGGAACCGGAAGTGCCGCCAGTATCATCAAATATCGTCGAACCGTCACGAAGTCGGCCGCGAACTCTAGGTCAGCATGGCTACGTTGCCGAGTCATCCACTAGTGGTGCTGGTTTACGAAGCCCATCTTTAGGACCAGGGACTATCGGTGGAGCTATGAACCACGATGGCCTTCTACCTCCAAATCATTTTGCCAGAGACGGGGTCCAGGAGCGGGGTAGCTCGCTGATTCCGGAGACTAGTCAAGGACTGGGAGAACTCTTATCGCCGAAGGAGGAAACGTTTTCGTCACCACTATTCACTGCGACGACAAATAGGAAGGTTCTACCGAATACTCAACTAGTGGAGATATCGTCACCCGAGACTGAAGAATTGGATGCCCCGGTCATCGCTCCACACACACTGAGAGGATCAGGCGGAAGGAACTCAACATCAACAACTCCAAAGCAGGGTACGCTGAAGAGGCCGGCGAAAGCAATGGCCGCTAAGAAACCCAGTCCAAGGAACCAGAGTTCGGTGTACGATCTAGAGGATACAGAATCAGAGGAGGAAGAAGCTGAGAAGCCAGTTCCTCAGAAGCGGAAAGTTGGCAGTAACCCTCTAAAGGGACTTCAAGGCCCGGCTTCGAAACGAGTGCTTGGAAGACGATCTGGTGCCTCCAGCAGTACGCCTACACTTGAAGTCCCTTCGTCCCAGCCAGATACGATTTCTGCCCCGCGAATTTTGAGCGATTTCGTTGTTGAGATCCCACATATTGAGGAAATCAGGAGAAGTCGTGAAAGGGAGCTCTCGAACACACCTGTGCCGAACGTTGCGGATTTGATAGGATCGAAGTCTAGGACCGAGGAAGGTCCAGCTACGGGAACCAGCTCATCTCAAGACAAGTTTACGAAACCTTCTCTACCTGCGAAAAACCAGCCGGCGAGGGTCAGCAGGGGAAGTAAACAGCCAGAGGCGTCGATCACAGTCGAAAGGAGTCCGGTCAAAGAAACAAGAACGCCCATCACCGTAACAGCAAAACGTACCACCGTTTCAAGATCAAAAACCCCGCAATCCGCCACCCCAGAAATCAATACCGGTAAGAGTGCGGGTTCTAGTAGCGTGTTACTTTCAGCGATGCGAAGCCCGGACAAGAGGAACCTTGAAGCTAAAAAGAGTGTATCGTTTGCGAATGAAGGGAGCCCAGTGCCAATCGCCAGTATTACTGTAGCAGCGTCAGCGACGAAAACGGTGGCAACGGCGGCCAAACCGACGCCGGAACTGAGAAAGCCCAGAACGACGTTCAAAGTTCCAGTGCCCGTCATACCGCTAGAACTACAGGGGATAGGAGACCAGAGTACCGTGGAAGGGAAGAAGAAGTATGAGGCATTTGTCGGGAAACCATCAAGAAGGTCGACGTCCTCAACGCCTCCTATTGTAGCCCTATTGAGTACACCGGCGAGTTCGAGGGTTGTGGTTAAGGGTAAGCCGAAAAGAGGAGATAGTGAAGATACGGATGATAGATCAATTACCGTAAAGAGCGGCCCAGCAAAAACTACAAAATCTGCGGCAAATACAGCAAAAGACACTTTGAAAAAGAAGGTTTCTCCTAGCCCTGTCCCTGTTGAGGAAAGCTCTTCAGAGGCAGAGGATGAAGTCATGGAGGATGCGCCGCCCGTATCCACAAAGCTGTCCGCTGAAAAATCCTCTAGCCCGGTTTCTTCATCGTCCGAATCCGAATCTGCTGAGTCAGAGTCCGAGTCAGAAGAAGAAAGCGATGATGACGATGCCGATAGTGAAGAGGAAGAGGGAGCAAATAGTACACCAAAGAAGGCTTCTCCTAAAGCCGGAAAGGAAGCAGCAAAGCACCAACCTCCCGAGGCCCCTGAATCCGAATCCGAATCTGAGGCCGAAGCCAAGAGAGAGTTTGTTGATATCAAGAAGATTATGGATCTTTCAGATAGCGATGCCGAAACTCATGCGGAGAATGTTAACAAGGGACGTTCAAAAGCGGCTATGACACGAGAGGAATCACCCATAAAGGGGCCCGGCAAATGGCAACTGCGAAGTACCTCACCAGAAAAGAGTGGCTTTGCTCAAGCCTCATATGCGACGGCACCAAACAAGCTTGCTCTAAAACCGATTAGTGGTCTAGCTCCTGGGGGGCCTAGCAACTCCGGGGCGCTGTCCAGCGATGAGGAAGACGAAGAGGAGAACCAGAGCGACCAAGAGATGGTGGACCAGTCCGAAAACGAGGGTGGCGATGAGGATGAGGACGAGGACGAGGACGAGGACGCGGAAGACGAGGGACTTGAAACCGCACAACGGACATCGAAAACGCTGCTACCAGCCCCACACATCTTTGAGTCTGCTTCGAGATCGAGAGATGAATCTGCCCCTCCACCTTCATCGATTTCAGTCATCCCAGAATCATCGCTACCCAAACCTCCCGCTGAGGAAGAGTCTGGAGAAGAGAGTGATACCAATACTACAACGTCTCCTTCCAAGGCGGATTCCTCCAGCGAGGAAGATAGCGACGATGAATCCTCTGAAGAGGAATCGGAAAAGGCTGCGCCCCCGAAAAAAGTGGATACAACGGCTAAAGCTATGAACGCCCTCTTCCGTAGCCCTGCTCCTAAACTTCCAAACGGAAACCTTCGAACCACACCATCAAGATTCTCAAAGACGCCTGAGCCATCTCAGCCCGCCGCGGGACCCTCTAAACTGCCTCCTTCAAGGATGAATAGGAGAACCTTAGGATATATAAGTCCGTCCCCGGGGCCGCCGTCTAGTATGCCGGCGCGATTGCCTTCTATGATGTCACCGAAGGATGTAAGGAAGAGGCACAGCCTTACCTCCCACTATAAAGGGTTATCTATGCTTAGTCAGCAAGATATTCCAGAGACTAGAGACGGTGGTAAGAGTGCTGGAGCTGCTACTACTGCTACCGGAGTTGGAGCAAATCAGAAACCTAAGCCAAGACTTTCCGAAGGAATGAAAAGCTTTCAGAATATTTTGTCGAGTCAGAAGGGTGGAAAAGATTCAGATGACGATAGTGATAGTGATGACAGCGACGACAGTGAAGATGAAGGTAAAGGCGAGAAGGAGGAGGAGAAATCCAAAGGCAGGATTGGGTTGAGTAGGTTCCTCCCATTCCTGTAGGCCGGTTTATGGGGGTAGGTGAATGGCTTTGGAGGACATATCGTGCCCGATCCTGAAGTTGACTTGAGAGCAAATGGTTTTTGTTTCTATTCTTTTTTATTGATTGCCTCTTAGCCTTCCGATTGTTTCTGTTTTATTTAGATTTCTGTGTGAAAACTTGAAGCCCTACGTATGTGGGCACCATTCTTACTTTTGTTATCACGTTACCGTCATTCGACTAGGCTGAACTTTAGCATAAAAGACATTAATTGACTCTCAATGATAATTATTATTGCCTATATATTTCTTCAAAAAGCCTCTAGTTAGATTCAATTGATACACTCAGTCGTACTCACTTTAAGGATATCATTCAGACGAGGAACGATTACTTCAAAATCAATCAACTCAGGCACATGTAGGCTTCCTTTCGCGGGTTATATTCCGAGTTCTAGATCCGAGCATAAGACCGCAGCATAGCAACCTAACCCAGTCGACTATTGGATTCGGTCAACATCTTTGGAGTCAAATATGGGTGTTATCTGAGTAACTGAGTAATATATTTGCTTTCGAGATCAAATATGAAGGTGGCGCTGCGGATGCCCTACTCTCCCGGTACGTGTCATTGCATCATGCATGCATCAAGATTTATCCGTCGACTAGGTACTTAGTTACTATATTCTTAAGCAAAACGGCCGAAACCCAAGTCCAGGTCTCTGGGACGTCCCAAAAATTACAACGTAAGCCCAACACGCGACGAAGCTGAAGGAATCCGAATTGACAATTCGATTGGTCTCGTAAACCAGCCTCCGCGAAGTGACAACAATATTGCAATTCAATTGGGAATCCAAACCCAACGTTCTACTTAAGGGTGGTCTCGTATACGCGTAAACCAGCTCCTCCGCGAAGTGAACAAACTAAGGGCCAAGAGCAATATAATTCTGTACTACAAACAATGCATATCTCGTGATCCATCCGCTGCAGGTTTCGTGGAATGTAACCTTTACTCGATAGGTCTATCGACACCCCCCTTCTTCTTCACAACAAAGGGGACGCCACCTCGCGAATAAGATGATCGTGATAAGGAAATATGGTCGAAAGATCGTTTAAACGATATTCTGAATTGATCTATCGGTCATTGCCGTCCTAAGGGCCGAGGGGCCATGCTACTCACATATCGATATATCGAGAATAGAAATATAAACAGCTCGCTCCCTTCCTCCTCTTCTTCCTGCTTTCTTGGATTCGGTATCGATATCACGATATTTCTTAACCTTTTCTACCGTTAGCATATATATAGTAATATATCAATCTATCCTTTCCCCAATACAATTCAAACGCAACGACAATATTGCAATGTCACAACCTATAGGCATATCTTTTGCGCGGATCGAGGTTACTGCACCATTCGACGCATTCATTCCAGAACTTGATGTAATCCCCTGCGGTGGAGGGGCCTGCCTCGGCCCCAGAGAAGCTACCCCCGAATCCTGCGGTACTTGGCTCAACCTACCCAATCACTGCTGCCGGGCGCAGGTCACACTGAACAATACCATTGGCGAAGTCGCCAATTTCCCCTGTGACGCCGTCCCGGGTCTCGGAGACACGCCGTTTGATCGATTCGAAAGTCCGGCTATCACTACGCGTAGAAACTGTCCGGGGGATACTCGCCACATTAACCCTGATGATTCTAGGTATGCTGGGCCATTGGCATGCTGTCCGCAAGATGAGGCGGGAAGTCTGAGATGGGAAAGTCAGAATCGAACCAAAAGTTATCGATGCTTCGACTCCACAATCCTCGACCCGTCGGCCGTGGAGCCAGTCCGCAGACCTTTCACTAGCACTTCCTCGACCAGCCAGAGCCCGAGCTCTTCCACCGGATCACCCACATCTGGAAGTCCGAGTCCTACGACTGAACTACCTCCCGTGAACACGAGCACCCAGATCCCTATCCCTAGCCCGCTTCCAGGTTCAGCACCAAGTGGGATCTCAAAGGTTTCGTCACTTATCTTCGGGACAGCAATGCTGGTGGTGTTTCTCGGTGCGCAATTGTGAAGTATGGAGGGATAGGGTTGGATCTTGCGGCAGCTTATGCGAGGAAGAATTGCTCTAATGTCAGGCTAGAATTGCTTCTGGTGGAGGTAGTCTTAGGGTATTGTTTAATAGTTAGTTATAACATAGTGCGTTCAAGCTCCTCTTCCTCATCTTCCTACCACGTCCCTCAATGTCGGATATAAACCCTATGCAAATGATAAGTATACACCAGACCTAGTAAAAATGCATGCACCAACAGACTCCAAGACGCCGCCACAAACCTTCCATCAATACCTCATAGTATCAAATATCTCATTAATTTCTTCGTCCTCCACCGCTTTATAGAACACCCAATCAATTTTACCCGCACTCGCCTTCACACACTCCTCCAACCAATTCAACACCCTCGGAAACAACGTCTGCTTCTTCCCAAGCACTCTCAAAAACGCCTTCGCCACAAGCCACCTAACTTGAATCCTCCCTATCAACCCTTCTTTCGGTATTACATTACCATCCTCATCATACTCTCTATTCTCACGAGACATGACAAGTGTATAAGCAAGCGACATGAATTCCGATATCATGTTTAATATCTGTTTTTCGTTAATTTGTTGCGGTTTGTGGGATTTCCTTTTGATGTGTTTGGGACGGGATGAGAGGCTGCGGTGGTATCTGTAGAATTTCATGGCGGCGTCGACGAAGCTCCAGTAGAGGTTTAATACCACTGTTGGGCGAGAGTTCATGTCATTGTTTAGGTATATGGTGGTGGAGAGGAGTTTCCAGCCACTAATAAAGATTGTTAGCTATATTGTCATGTCATTTAAGGACATTTTATAGAACTGGAAACTTACCCAGACACTTTATCCACCATCTTCGACCCTGGCTTCGATCCGTAGTCCACGGTTAATAAGTTACTAACGATCAGCCCATCCCTTCGGCTCCAATCTCTTTTAATCTCTAACGTCTTCTGATCAATCAATGCACCGCAGTAAGGAAACCCCGGGGTATCCCCAAACACTCTCTCGATTTTTCGTCCGTTAAAGGCTATTTCAAAGTTTACTAGTGACTTTTCGGGTTTAACCACTACACCATATTCTGGGAAACCGTTGTGCATTGCATCTGCGAAACGTTTTGCGTGGTCCCTGTTTGTGGTTATGAAGAGGAAGTCGTCGATGAGACGCATTAACAAGCCGGTTTTTGCCTGGGTGAATGGGAGTTCGCGGGCTTCAAGGTCAGCGTAGAAGAGGTTGCAGAGGAGAGTAGATACGACGGAGCCTTGGGGGATACCGAGGCTTTGGCGGTAGAAGCGTTTACCGATCTAGAGGCAATTAATAACTTTAGGGCATAGAGGGTGTTTAGAGGTTAGCAACCTACCTGAACGAAGTTGTTTACGACATGTTCCCTCAGCTCCCGGATCAATGCATCTCGTTCATGGTATGTGCAAGCGACACGGTCAATAAATATTAAGCTCTTCTTATCCATACCGGTGCTTTCAACATAGTTTCTGTTTCTTTCGATCGATAAATCATTGTTATCTGCTGGTTCTCCGATTTGGGGGAAGAGAATTCTTGGTTTGGCTTCCCCAGCCCTGCCGGCACCGAGAGCTACCCTTCCTTGTCTTCGGATTTTGTAGGCGTTTTCCATGTATAATTGCTCTATCACCTCAAGTAATCTTTGTTGAGGGATTGTGTCGAAAGCAGATGTAACGTCGACTTTTACAAAGTATAGTTTCTGTTTACCGAAGGTTCCTTCGGATGTTAGACGTTGTTTGAATTCAGTGATCTTCTTCAGGATTTCGCCCATCGAAAATAGCGCGGCACCGACAGCTTGTGGTTGTCGTGATTTCTCGAAGGTCAATGCCACATGGTTGGGTTTAAGAATCTGATTGATACTTCTTCCGAGCACCCTACGGCCTGTTTTGGGGTCGACCTCCATCGGTCTGCGTTTGAGGTTACTTAAAACTCGGACTCCTGTGGCTTTTGGTAACAATCTGACGGTGCTAAACTTTGCAGCTCTCCGTTGCATGATTGCTCTAGCTCTTTGGGATGTGATGTCTGTAAACATTGTAGAGATCATTTTGTTTACATGCGAAGCTGTGAGTTTCCGCCAGACGTCGTAGCGGAAGTAGCAGGTGCGGTTTTTGTCGGTGGTTGATTCTGTAACGTAGAAATGGGCGCGTATTAGGGGGATTACGAGGGAGTCGAAGAGGTAGTAGAGGAATTCGGCGAGGAGAGAAGAACATTGCTTCATATCTGCGGCGTCGAGCTTTACTTTGCCATTGGAATTTGGTTGTTTTTGGTGGAGCCAGGTGAAATTCGTCAACTGTATTATATTTTTAGTAACAGCGAATGGTTGAAATGAATATTGAGAAGAGGGTTACCTTGAAGCTCTGCATCACATCGTGGAGTGAGAGGCTCTCATATCTTCTCAACTTCACAAATTTCTCCAGGTGGCCAAAGAACACCTCGCGGTTCTTCAGCGCCGACTTACCAGAGCCCCAAAACGCTAGTGGTATGATGTTGCTCATAATAGCTCTGATGAAAGTGTAGACGCTGTGAGAGCCGGTTACGTAGAGTAGCATGGGGTCTTGGGGACCGATTTCTCCAGCATCTACTTTTTTGAGAGGAGTGATTGGAGCTGTTCCTTGAAGTGAGGTTCTCTTGCTCCTCGATCCCCCCGAAGTCCGACGATTACTTACTTGCGTCTTGAAACGCATCGAAGCCATCGGAGAAACTTGGGTTGACGGTGGAGGAGGAGCTGGAACCCTAGGGCGTGGATCCGGTATACTTGTATCGATAACCTAGATGATTGTGAGCTATCGCCTTCAAAACATCATTATTATAATCCTTACCGAAGAAGGGCAGTAATGTTGCAGTAATGGGTGATATTTGCATCTTCGCTGTAGACGTACGAGTTCCCCGACTAGGTGTAATATCCCTCCCCGAAATCTTTGTGGTAAGTTCTCCACGGTTTCGTATGCTTTTCTTTCTTTCCTACCAATTTCTGGCAAGGGACTAGGAGGGGGGACATATCCGTGGTGAAGATCATCATCGTTATCTGGACACCCGGGTTCCGTTTCTTCTTTTTTCTTCAAGATCTTCCGTAGCCTTCTGTCATTTTTAGACTTGCTAATCATCAAGTCGATTTCTTCCTCTCGGAGGGTATAGTCCTTGAACGTTTGTGCGGTATCTTGCTTGTTCACGATCGAGGTGAACACATTATGCAGGCCGAATGCTCTAGGGAAAATGTATTTTAGTACATGGACATTGTTATCCCTTTTCTTGAAGTTATAACAACGATTGAGAACATCTATGAATGTTAGTATGTTTAATCTTGGGAACTTTCTCAAAGGTGACTTACGAATGTGAGGAAGCCCCGTTTTAGGATCGGAATTCTTGTTGTTAGCCGGCTTTGCGTAGAAAATTCTGGACCTGACAAAGCGAATTTCACTTGGTTTGCGAAGTATGGTTCCTGATGCCTTCTGTTTTCGTGTGAATGTTACTTCGATACTTGTCTCCTCATCCCCCGCAAGTTTTACTTGCCCCACTTTCTTCTCAAGCTGGATCTCTGACAATGCACTTCCAAGGTATTGTTGGTAGCATTTGGTTGACATCGAACTGAGGTGGTACCCCCGTCGTAATTTCTCACTAACTGGGAATAATACTGCGCCTTCGTTGTCTCCTTGCATACAGAGAAGCTTGAGAATCGTTTCTTGCCCAACGATATCGGTAATTGTTTTCCAAGCCTTGCTTCTAAACTCCGTGGAATGAGGGTTCGGATATAGAGATATCACATCCACTCCGAACTGTCGAAATTTAGTCACTGTTCTTGAGTTAACATTGTTATCAGCTATTCGATAACCTGATGCAAGAGGGGAGTTTGCCCAACAGCGGCTGACTCGTGCCTTCTGGAGGAGAAGGGTGATGGCGCAGTCGATGAGCTATACGATTTTTGAAGGTTTAGCTTGGTCTATTGACCGTCTTCGTGGGGAGATTCTGACCTCATCTTGGGAATTAGCGACCCTCTCATCCTGAGTCGCGTTTAGCTTTTCAGCCAATGCTCTTTCCACGAAGGCATCTGAACCGTCAACCTGGTCGATAGGTTTCAATAGTCCAACAACGGTCGTATCTAACAATCGTACCACGTCGTTATGCAACGTCGACCCATCAGATTTGAATCTCGAAAGCTTCTTTCTTCGAGAAATTAAACTGGTGGCTATCGATTTCGACGATTTGATAGCTAATGCCAAGTATTGACGAAGTGGGAGAAGAGTTTGAAAGTATGCGGATAGAACAGGATGGTGGATCACTGGAGATTCCTGAGAGGCATCTTGTTGGCTATTATCTTCTGAATTCGAAGGCACAGACGGCGCTTGGACTGGTGTATCCTTTGATTTATTAGCTTTCGCTGCTTTCTTTTTATTATGCGTCGTTGCTTGTCGTTTCGGGGCGGGTTCATGTCGAGAATCGATATATTCGAGGTTTGGCCCGATTAGGTTGGCCTTCCTTTTGGTCGAAACCATCCTTGATGATTTGGCATATGGAGATATCCGGTTATAACCCTTGGTACTTGAATGAGCCTAGCCTTGGTTGGGCCCTTGAATTGTACATACTGTTATCGTCGTATATGCCGAGCCTTAGAGTTCGCATCTCCTTTCTCTTGGTGCAATCGAGGATGGGAACGTCGGATTAAGCTCTCTGGGCCTAGCTAATCGCTTGCACTTTAACTTTCTTGCCCTTTTAGTTCGCGCCCCTGAGCTGTAGACGAGCTCGTGGTATGATGTAATACCGTCAGTCTACGTATCGCCGATTGCTAATACAGTCGTTCGGAAGTCCGGGGTTTTTTTTAAGATTAAATTTAATAAGGAGGTGAACTATAACTGCTAGCAACATTTCCCCAACAAACACCAAATTAAAGATCTATCGATATCTGGTAGCTATGGCCCTCCAAACACTCTCCACAAAAAAGTCCCCAACGATATCGCACCCTTTCTTCTTTCCAATAACCGGAATACATATCCTCGGATACGTATGACCTTCTAATACCCTTTCAATACCAATCTTACAGCTGTGAGACGAAGTACCAAGTCCTGGAATTATGTCGCTAACCCACAGCTAGAACTAAAACCTAGAAAGGGATAATTACAAAGGGTTCAGCGGAGCCTCCCGTGAAGGAAGGTCGAAGGGGGACAGACATGTTCCAAGCGAGTACTAGTACTAGCTATAGAGTTCGCCCAAGCTAGAGGTCAGGGACCGGACCTGGTGATCGTGTCGTTTTGGGCACGTTGTCGGTTGCCCTTGTTTCCGTTTTGGGACTCGACCTGCATTGCAGGGATCTCACACAACGCATTATTGGCTTGTGTTACTTTGGACCTGTATGTAGACATCATGCTACATACCTCTGGCTTCATGAGGCAGGGTTTACTGCTGAGTACTGGAATTCGGGCTTATGGTATTTTTCATTGTGTGTGTCAGCTCGAGGGCTTTTGGATACCCATGAGGCTGGTTTATGAGACCAATACCTAGTTACAAGGTCGTTACATAAATAACTTTGAATATCAGTAAAGCAGGCTAAGGAATTGTCCCTCATCCAAGCGATCAAGACTAGCTAGCTCCAGTTTGCAATTTAAGAAAAAAGAATTCGACTAAATTCTTAGCCCTACCTGGGCACCCAAGCTTAAAGCTTATGGGGCACAAGGTCTTTAAGAGCCTCCTGGCTTTCCGATGTTGTAGCGTTAGAGGGGTGGTGTCTGCCTTCCTAGACCGAGGTGTATGTATGGTAAAATATTCCCTCATCCCATCAACTGTAACCATTAATAGAACGCATGTTCGCACATGGTAAGAAAACTAGCCAACCGAACAGAGCCTCAAGACAAATCGATCAGCGAAATTGTCTAAACAAAGAACCGAATGCCGCTGTGGCTTTTTTGGGTTTTCAATGGGATTTTGAATATCGAAGATAGTATGCATAGTAGTGCTATATATAGCTACGCGACTGCACAACGGCTATAAAATGACATCTAATCTAAACGTCAAAGAAACCATGCCTATCATCACTGAATTCATGAAGTGTCCATTGACGATCTGTGAATAATCTGATCAATGATGATAGGCGCGCTAGGTTACGATGGCGTTTGGGCGTCCGCTAAGATCTCATAAGTGGATCATGTCAAAATGCCTTCAAGATGGATTACATGCAGAAGCGAGAAACCTGCACTATTTTCTTCCGTAGTCAAGGCGGTGAGATTTACCTTGACAAAACACCTCGTACGACTGGTCAAACTCAATTCGGAGGAAAGGCCAAAAAGAGATCGATGTCACTTCAATAGGTCCGAAAGATCTCGGACGGTATGCATTTCCCTGCAAGGCTTTTCCCATCCTTCGTCAAGATCGTCAGAGGGATGAGGCGGCACCGAAGGACCATGCCACGGATCCGAGGGCGAGAACCAACACATGCGTGAGGGGGGATTCTGTTTGTTAGGATCCCAATCAAAGGATCCCTGCTCTTAAACGTGCGAGCGGAAAGATTCCGTTGGTCCAAGGCAAGGCGCGGGCCAGGAACAGAAACCGGCTTGAGAGTGGTGGGGTGTCCGAGCGTTAACGGTAATACCACACCGTCAAATTCCGCGAAACTGAGTTTTTCTGAAGAGCGAATTCGAAGTCGGAGACCAAGAGTGTAACTCTACCACATCAGCATCCAGGATTGTTCAATCTATCGGTGACAGATCGAATATCGACGGATGATGACTTCTGGCGGTTGTGGTAGATGCCGAAAATGTTGGGATGGTGAAAATTCTGAATCCGCTCTTCGACACTATATATTGGATTCTAATTTCCGTGATCCATATGGCCGGATAAACTACGTCAACGGCAAGGGCAACCGGTCCCAGGAGTCGAGGTAAAAACCCATTCTGACAAGGAGTTGGAAGCCACTCAGCAGATCATCAGTCTAGTGTTTTTGCAGCACTAGCCGAAGTCGAAACGAAGGCAGCTAGCGAGAGCATGCGCATCATGCATCCCCTAAATTCTTCGCGAAAATTGAGTGAATCGCATCGTGGGATGTCAATGCAATTGACGAAATCTGAGTGATTGAAAGTCAGATTTCAACAAAGCAACGAACAAGTGTCACTTCCGCACAGTTTCTATATAAAAAAAAAAACATGGCAAATCTCGGGTAGGGAAATCAAAGGCGGGAGACCCGACAATTGGTGGACGTGGGGCGCTTCGCTGGCGAGGCTTTCTGCATCGAACAGTTTCCCCAGTGTGGTTTCTGGCAGAACCAGTCAACGGAGTCAAAGCCACAAGATGGGGTTCGATTGGACCTTACATCTGGAGTAGCGAGGCCAATGAAGGCCATCAGATAGCGATTGATTTCAATGATATTGAACAGTGCTAGCTCCTTGCATGCCAGGGACGCCGGAGTTGGAAGTTCGAGAGCACCCTGCGTGAACACCAGACGAGACAGATAGGATATGATATGATATGTATCCAACCAAGCTGCCGAAGGAGTATAACATTGGCTCCCAACTTATAGTATAGTGTTTGCACTTATAGTAGCTAGTACATGCCCCTTGACAGCGACGGCTCATCTCTTCCCTTGGGAATATTGCATAGCATTTAGCATGTTAAGACGCCTAGGTATTAATACAGATGGAAAAGTACCTTGCACCACCTGATAGATGACCCTGGTTGGTGGACTGTTGGCGTGTCCGAAGTGGAGCCGTTGGCTCCTTACTGCTAGTGCCTCTTTGAGTTAATCGATATTGCAATCGAGAAGAGCAGAAGCAGAAGAAGGGAGACTGACGAAACAGCTGCAGCGCCAGAATCTTGAAAGGTGTTAGCCAGCACAGTCCAGGTCTGGTCCTTTCATTAATCGCTTTTCTTTGGTGGTTCCAACCAAACACAAATCGCCAACCACAATCCATCAATCAATCAACTGCAATCAACTGCAATCAATCAATCAATCAGGGAAGATTTCTTCCTGGTCTTTCTCTTTTCCCCCACATCATATCATCACCACCACCATCATCATCACCATCACCATCGCCATCTCATCGGCTTCACTGGTACACTCGCTCGCTCGACCGTATCCTTTCTAGTTCCTCGTCGCTGCTGATGATTAGAAGCTCCTTATACTTATAATTACACTGCTTAAGTACCCGAGCCAAGGCCTAACGGAGCACCGTGCTGCACTAATACTGCTGTATGTATGTTCATCTCATCATCATCATCACCACCCTCGTCAAATCCTTCTCTTCGCTATTATTCTTCTTCTTTGTCAACCACCACCAACACCACCTGCTGTATAACAAGAAGCATTGCAAATGGAATCAACAGCATCGTAGCTTTATTTCAATGCAATGTCCATACCGTTCTCATCTGTGCGTGTGCGACTGGTACTACCGTTACTGATGTTGTCTCTCTTTCCCTAGTCCATCTGAGACCGAGCGAGCCCTCCTTGAGACCTGCTACTTATATACTATCCTCCCTCCGGACTGTGTCATGATAGCCATCACTCCGCCTTTGATAACTTCGCTGCCAATCCTTCCATATCACTAAGCACTGTTGGCCCTTGTTGTTCTTTTATTGGAATACACCCCGCCATTGTGCTTTTGCTTCCCTTCGTGCCACTCTTTCCCTTTATTACCCGGGTCAGCCAACGGCTTCCCAACTTACTTTGCTAAGCCCTGTGCTACCCTGCCAGCAGCAGCAGCCCAAGCTGCATTCCAACACGCCTCTGCACTGCACGACTAATGCCTGCCAGACCAGATGTCGTCTGGTGTGACGGCATCTGCAAAGGACGAAAGTCCGGCATCCCATATGAACGGGGCCATTTCCAATCCTGCTCCCTTATCTACGGATATCTCACCGACTACCAACGCTCCTTCCGATGATTTGGAGACGCCTGTATCTCCAACTTCGTCTCAGACTGTGCAGAGTGTGTCCCGAATAGCCGCCGCTAAACAACGTTCAACTTCAACTTCACATGCTACCCTAAAGAGCACTACTCAGCTGAACAGCCTTAAACGAAACCAACGTTCAGCAAGCGCAAATCCACGAGACTTCGGTAGGACAACAGCCCCGCGGAAAACCCTCGATCCACCGTCTACTGCTACCTCTTCCCGTCTCCAATCGAAACCCTCCTTTCAAGATATCATCAAACGATTTAATGACCAACCCGACGAATCTTTACCCATACCAAAACCTCGAAGTGCAAGCATATCAAGCAGCCGCTGTGCGTCTCCTACTCCTATAAGATCCAAATCATCATTGGCAACACATCCACCAAATAAGCCAGCCTCGACCGTGAAGCCTCCCTCTAATATTACTCGCTCGACTGTGAAAACACCCTCGAAGCCTCCTACGAATCTGCCGAAAGCTGGGAGAGATCGTAGGAATTCGGGCTCAAGCACAAGTTCCCAGCAGAGAGGACGAAAAACGAGTTCCCGGTCTGCCACTGACCCTAGCGTCAGAAGTGCAACGCCAGCAGACTCGATTGGAACAGCACCCTCTGACACGGAAGCAAAGCCAACTGGTCCAACAACATCGAAAACCAAATCCCTGGCTCTGACGACGACCGGTGACAATTCCACTCCGCCAGTATCGCCGATATCTCCCACCGATACTACGAAACGTTCCAAAATACCTTCGAGTTCAACGAGCCGCACCTCAGCTTCGTCAACAACTACAGCCGGTTCGAGATCCTCCTTACCAAAGCCAATTAACACCAGGACCAGTTCAAATGGGAAAACAGGCCCTATAAAATCGCCCTCCTTGAACGCTTATATAAAGGCTCCAGAATCCCAACAAAAGTCCCCTGCCTTGCGATCATCACGGCCTCGGTTGCCCGTTGCAGCAGTCAAGAATGGTCCTCCAACACGTCCCGGAATGACAGAATCTTCCTCGACTTCTGGCAAAATGAATGGGCGGGTTACGCGCCCTGCGGCGTCGACCACTAAGGACGACAAGCCGAAGAAGAAAATTCCTGAGCTGGGAACCGTTGATTTTGCTGCCCGTCGAAAAATGATTGCTAGCGCATTCAATGACCGGATGGAAAAGGAACGAGAAGAACGTAACAGAGCCCATCAAAAGAAAGAAAGGGAGGCGGCCGCGAAGAAGAAGCAACAGGATACTGAGGCTAAGAAAGCGGCAATGGCTATTGCTGCTAGATTGGATGATGATAATATAAGTCCGACGTCGCAACCTCCGATTGGCCTGGGCCTCGACTTTGGCGATGTAACGACGTCAGAACCAAGTCAGGCTATCGAGCAAGCAGAGTTAAATGAGTCCATTTCCGACCCCCAGACCACGGAATTCGTCGATACATCGTTAATAAACGTCCAAAATTACCAAATAACGCAAACCACGCCGGCTCCTGAGAATGAGAATTCCACGCAAATACCAGTATCCGGGTTGCCCGAGCGGCCGTTTTCATCTGGTCGCCCCTCGCCAAGGTCACCAAAAGTGCCCGAAAAGCCAGAATCATACAAACGATTGTCGGTCGCCTCGCTTTCAGCTCCACATGACGGATCGACGACCAGCAGCCGGCCATCCTCCCGACAGATGTTTACCGAGGTCGACGATCAGGCTGTTGCTACAATTGTGGCACCGCCTATCGCCGAGGTGCATGTTTCTCACGAGGCGACCTCAGAGTCTCCGAGAGTTCACCCCAAACTACTCATTCCTGGCCATAGATCCCCTGATGCACCTGCTGTCGCCGTTCCCGATGCATTTCACGATGAACTGTTATTCCGAAGGTCGCTGTCTCCGATACAAGGTTCGCCGTCCGTTCGAAGCGATGGTTGGGAGAAGGCTGTGGAAGACGAAAAGCGAAGACGGAAAGAAATAGAACAAGACCGAGAGATGAAACTTAAAAACCGACTTTCGACACCGGTTACTCCAAAGAACGGCTCACCTCTCTTAGACAATGACGCGACACCCCGAGGATACACCCACAAGAAGCAATCATCATGGTCCGCCTCACCACACTTGGCGCCCCCAGATTCGCTGGGGCAGATTATGTGGAAGTACCGCCCTCTATCGACAGGTGGGGAGAGTATGATCGATACGTTCTACAAAGAACAAGAAGAGCTTTCCCTGGCCAGGCGACGGAAGCAGGAACTTATGAGATTTGTCGAGCCCGAATCGCCAGCAGAATATGAAGAACCGACGGATAATAAAGGCAAAGCTGTCAGCAGATATGAATTACACGATAAAGAGTATACTTTGGATGCTGAGCCTGAAGGAAATGAAGGCGGTGGGTATGTCCACATCGAAGGGACTTACCGATACTCTGCGTCGACAGTTAATTCCTCGGTCCGCAGCAGATCGGTGGACCCCAACGATTATTGGACGCCCCAACCGTCAATTGGCGAGTTTGAAGGTAATCCGCCGCGGGAAAGCTGGGCCACTGATAGTACAATGACCAGCTATAGTACCAGTTCCGGCCTAGCCCCGAATGGCAGCTTCAGCCGGAAAATAATGGATAGGGAGAGACCTACAAGTGAAACTCCACCAACACCACCTCCCAAGGATTTCGTCTTCACTCCCAAACATGCTTCTTCTATTAAGTCGGTGGCCTCTGATGTCATGCCACCGCCGCCACCCAAAACAATCGCTTCACGTCGCGCCAGTGCAGCCTCAGAAAACGTCGAACCCCTTCGAATTAGTAGACCACCCATTCCGCAACCTCTTGAGGTCTACGAAAGCCCGATAAGCATAAACTCTGCGAACTCTTTGCAACCGACAGCGCAGGACGATGCTCACGAAAATTCGGATCATTCACCTTCCAGCGAGTACTCTGATGAAGCGGCATCTGACCGGTCTTCGCAGACACGGGAATCAGCGACCTTAGCATATCCTGAAACGTCGCCGAACACATCAGTAATCACGAATACTGGCTCATTTATTTCCACCCAAGAGTCCCAAGCTCCAGACACCCAGGCCCTCGAGAAGAAGATGTTAACTAAGCGCCGCTTTTTACTTCGGGAGCTGATCGATACCGAAAAGACTTTCTTCCAGGATATGACAGTTACGGAGGAAATCTACAAAGGAACAGCGGACGCTTGTGACGATTTGAAACCAGAAGATATTCGAGTTCTATTCGGAAATACACATGCGGTGGTCGCATTCTCTCGCGGATTCCTCGATACGCTCAAAGCTGCTGTCGCTGCTGTTTACGTACCGAGCAAACAACCAAAAACACCATCTGCATCTCAGATCGACGTTAACGATGGGAATGCCGAACCGGAAGCAGAGGTTTCACAAGAGGCAGATTTCCAAACATGGGTAGGAGAAGCCTTTTCGCAGGCATTGCCAAATCTGGAAAGAGTGTTTGGGGACTATTGTAAAAATCACGAGGCTGCCGTCAGTAAACTTCAGGCTTTAGAAAAGATTAGAGGAATCGCTATTTGGCTGAAGGTTAGTAAATTTTACGTTCATAACTAGTGCGCAGAAGCTAACGAACTGCGCAGGAGTGCAAAGTTGTAGCCGACGATTTAACGCATGCGTGGTCTCTGGAATCCCTACTTATCAAACCTGTACAACGTCTCCTCAAATATCCACTGCTTCTCGATCAGATTCTCGACTGTACGCCTGCGGGCCATCCTGACCGAGAAGCAATTGAGTTGGTTAAGAAGGAAGTCCGTATTGTCACCGAGAGGATCAATGAGTCTAAAAAACGAAAAGACATGATGGATAAATTAGTCGGACCCCGACGGAAAGGCGATAATGATCTTCGACACGGCCTAACTAAGGGCTGGCAGCGTAGAGCAGAGAAACTTCGCCAGACCGTTGGACTTTCGACGGATTTGCCTGCCGATACTCGGTATATAACGACAGTAGAGAAGTTCCACAGTCAAGCCGCCAAACTCAAGCCGCTCCTAGAGGGCATTGATGCCTATCTCAACACCGCTGAGCTGCACACCAACCACCTCAACAATATGGCGACGAAGTTTGAGGAATTCGCTTCTTGTAGTCCGACAAGATTCAAGGAATACGAAGAACGGTGGCAGACGTTTACAAAACGCACAAAAGAAATGAAAGAAGTCGCACTCTTAGATCACGTAAGCTACTCCGCCTTCCATAAGCACTTAATTTTGCATACTAGACTATATACTGACATGATATAGCGAATCCGGATCAAACGACATGTTATCACGCCAATAGAAACCGTTCAGAAATTGTGCGAGAATACCAACAAGGTTATGCAGAAACGTGAAAAGAAATTAGTAGACTACGCCCGCTATCAGGCGATGAAAGAAAAAGGCGATAAAATAGACAAGAAAACCAAAGAACTCGCCGACGCTTATGTCACAATTAACGACACGCTGCTAGATGAACTTCCCAAGCTGCACAACTTGGTCGAGAACCTTCTTGACGTTGTATTAACCAACTTTGCGGAACTTTGCGGTGTCTGGGACAGGTACTTAGCATCTCGACTTGAGGGTTTGCTCGATCCTTTGGATATTCCTTCAAATTTCTCCGACATTATCGAGGTTTATAAGTCCGACTTTACCAAGGTTGAGTCGGTCGTCGAATCGCTAACCATCACGAACACCAATGCGAACATGTGGAGGACATACTCAATATACTCCCAAGGCTCCTCGTCAAACCCAGAAACTGCATCCTTGAGCTCTCATTCGCTATATAGATCTCCAACAGCTGACGCTGCTAACCCATCGCCGAACCCCTCAACATTTGGACGTAGCAGTCTCGGTAGCCACACCCCTAATAGGCACTCCGGCTCCTTCAGTCCTGGTTCAGCGCTGGTGGCCGCCTCACTTGGCCATGCTCTTCCGATTCTACCAGGCGCCATGGCTTCTGTCCAAGCCGCTCAACGAGGACGAGCTGCGTCGGCTTACAACATCCCGCCCACGCGGGCCCCTCCACCACCGCCAATCCGTGCCCTTAGCAGCGCCAGCGTTCCATCACACAGTCCTGGCCTTTCCCCAACATACTCCACACATTCAGTAGCCCAGAGTGTAGCATCCGCTCCGCAAACACACACTCTGAATGCGTTTCACACAGTTGACGGAGGTTCGCCGAGCCCGTCTCGTCCGAGTACCTCAGACGCTACAACCGCTGCTACCACCCCTGGCACTGGTCGTGTGGTAAATGGGCACCCTGTTTTATGGCTTTGCGCCAGCATTTACGCCTATCATGCGAGCAAGGAAGCAGATGCCAAGCGAGATTCGGGTTTCCCTTACTTGACCTACGACCAAGGCGAGGTTAGTTGAAATGCTCCGGGCCTATAAATCTTGGTAATTTATATACTAACTTGTATTTTTAGATTTTCGATGTCATCGGCGCTAAAGGTGAATATTGGTTAGCAAGAAACCAAGATGACAGAGGCCAAGATTTCGGCTGGATCTGGAGCAAGCACTTCGCAAGACTGGCTCTCGATTGAGCTTCAACAACCCCCCAAAGACCCACACTTTCTCATCACGACAAGCATTATCTTACATAGACTCCTTAGCGACATATATACCTAACCCCGACTGCTTTCTACAGTGCATTGCATCACTAGCGTCTAACTTTCTCTTTCTTTCCTTTGTCCTACTATATGATAGTCTTATTTTGCTTCCTGCGGGCATTGCTGTGAATTCTCAGCTCATTTTTGTTAGTGATATCCCACGGTCAAAGTTCCTTTTCTATTCTTTTTTATTCATGTCCAGCCTTTTCTACCTGGTCACCATCTTCAACTTCTCAGCTTTACTTCCTTTTCTCATGTTGTCTTACTATTACGGCGGCGTAACCCGGGGAATTTCCTTTTCAAGTCTCCTTTCTTTCCTCCTCTCTGTTTCTCCTATGATACATCTTTCTACCATTCCTTTTCTAATCGCCCCCCCTTTTTTTTCCCTCTTCTTTTCGATAAACTCCCCCTTTTGTCCCCTTCCTATTCCCAGGAATACCACTTTATTATAGCTGTCATGTAATGATTCTTCCTACATACATACTATGGGGTTAGCCGCAGCTTACGTAGCTTACCCATTTGCAATTTTATCAATAGCTTTGCTTACGCCCTCCCGGTTTCGGAAGCCAGGGCCGCATACACAGTTTTTGTTACCAGGCCACTTACTTATTCCCTTTAAAAAACAAAAAACCCCGCATTAATCGTCAAAAAAGGCTGCGGGTGGGGTAAAGGCGTATCATTCTTATAAGCTTCGGCCCCCTTTTTGTTTGTTTTAAACTTCTTCTTCTTCTAAATAGTTATTTAGCTTAGCTATAGATGGAAAAACACAAAAGAAACAAAATCCTAATGTTTTTCAGACTATTACAAAGATTTATACATGCTCGTCTTCTTTGGCTCTCCGCTTGGTTTTAAGTGTATATACATGCATGGGATTCGGATTCGAATCGGAGTGGGAGGAGGCGGGGGTTTTTTTCTTACCATTTAATATTTATATATCCTGTTGGATTTTGAGCTATAGCTTGGATGTACATGCAGATGCAAGTATATTGATTAGTATAACTGAGTACACCACCCTCTGCTGCAGGGCCTGACTACTGCAGGGCTTCTGTATGCATCATGCAAGTATGAGCTCTGGAAAAGCCTAAACCCAAGCTCCGAGAGTCCGTGAATTGCGAAACTGCAGATAATAGTACCTACGTTTTAATACCCTTCCACATCGATAACCCTAGTAATCATGATGCTTTTGATACACACCTCAAAAATAATATTTGATAGTAAAGTCTCTCTTTTTTTATACACAAAATATACACAGCTTTCTCTTTACAACTATTTACAATTCTACCAACTCGTTAGCCGCCATATCACACCCCACTTACATGTTCAAGCTCCCCTTCACCCTCAAACACTCCTTCATCAACTGCCTAGGCACTCCACCCGTCAAAATATGCTTCTCGGCAACTTCATGCTCCGTCAACGGTTTACTCTTAAACACATCCATCATCCTCCGCACCTCAAAGGCCCTCCCTTCCTCCTTGGCAACTTCACCAATAACCAAAGCCTTTTGCACATCCGCTAACGAAGTATCAGCCGCCGGCGTAGCATCACCGTCCGCACCATCTTCTTCTTCAACGGGTGGTAAAGACGCGGTATCCCAATCAAACATTCCCTTTAGACGTTTATAATCATCCTCAGTGATACCAGCTGCTTCCAATGCCAAGTTTGTGGGGATAGATCGTTCCCAGGAGTAATCCCATAAACCGGCAGATTTGTAAAATTCTAGCAGGAGTTTTGTGTGGTCCCTGCTAAGACCTCGGAGGGTGATGGTCTTTGGTAAGGTGCCGATTGAGGCGGGGATTCGGTGGTCGTATTTACCGATTCCTGGGAGGGGTTTGCCGTTAAGGGTTTCGTAGAGGGATGGGTTGGGGTAGATTTCTGAGGTTGTGGCGGCTATGATCATTTGGCGGGACTGTAGAGAGACGTTAGTTGGTGAGGATTAGATGTGGAATATTTAATGTTAGGGGACTTACGAATTTACGACGTCCGGAGAGGTATTCGAAGAAGGTATGGACGATGTCAAGATCTGCTGGATGGACGTCTTTGTATTCAGGGTCTTTGTAAGCAGTTCCCTTGCGGGTGGCGTAGTCTAGATTATCCATCGTGAAGAGGACGGGTGGTCTATATTCTTATATTAGCACTATGTCGTTGATGTTGCTACCTAGTGAAAGAGATATACTCACGCTCCCGGCTTTTCTAATTCTGTCAACAAGGCCATAAACGCTTCATAAGAATGCTCAGGTCCAGCGGAACCATGGTCGACAATAGAGCTCAGGGGACTACCAGCTGCAACATCGATGCCTGAGAAGTGGATGTTTTCTGGGATTTTATGTTTCGACAGAACGGGGGCATTCGCTCTTCCAATCCTGCTAAGGAGTTTAGCGAGGTAGTCACGTTGAACGTAACGGCCTGTCTCAGGGTGGATTTCGTATGCTGTGGTACCGATAACGATATCATGGGCATTAGGGAGTGTCATAACGACCCATTTACGTCTGATAGCGTTGACGATAGTTTGGAAGAGGAGGATACTCTTTCCAGTTCCGCTACCGCCTGTGATTAGGTAGTTTGCAGCCTGACGGGATGCCTTATCCTGCGCCTCTTTTTTCATCTTTGCCCATTCTTCCCTCTTAACTTTAAGTTTTTGCTGTCTTTGCTCTTCCTGGGCGAGAAGGGTTTCAAAGTCTTCTAGCGTCTGAGGAGGTTCCTTCTTGCCGATTGCACGGCGGACTTTACGTTCCTCCAGGTTGACATGGTAGTTGATAACAGGTGTGACTCGACGGACCATACGTTCCAGGTGTTCCTTGCGTCTGAGGAGTTGAGTGATAGCTTTGCTGTTTGCCTTGCTGTCCGCGTTTTCAGCGGTAGAGAGTTCTTCGAGATTAGAATCGATGCCTTCGAGTTCCTCCTTGACGGCAGCGAGTCCTGATTCTAGGGCACCTATTGTCATTGATTCCTTTGTTTCCATGGCCGCGAGGTCTCCTTCTGCGGCATCGCCGCCGGCGATAGTTGGGATTGCTTCGTCGATTATGTCGTCGGCTTCTGATATAGCTTTTGCGGCTTTCTTAGCAGGAGCAGTAGTGCCTTCTGCAGTCTTTGCTTGACCCTCAGTGGTTTCGCCATTGTATCTCTCTACACTCTCCATAGCCCTAGCAATCCCCACACTCTCATTCCTAATAAACGTCGTAGGCCTATAAAAAAACTGCCACCCCTGCCTCTTCTGGAACACCTCCAACGCCCTCATCTTCTCCAAATCCTCAAAATTAATGGCGAACACCTTTCCGACGGACTCCGTATCCGCCATAATCTCGCTGGTAAGCTCTGGAAGCTCGAGGTTTGGAGCATTGGAATTTGATAGGACGATAGCCTTTCTTAATGCGCGACGGTATCCGATATCTGGTTTTTTGGCGGAAGAGGTGACGGTCTTTTTCTTGTTTTTGAGGTTTAAGGGCTTGTTTACGACCGGTTTTCGGGTGTCTTTGCCCTTGCCGGCGGGGAGTGGCGGGGTAGTGTGGAATGACCGGGTGGTATCAACTGTCGACGAGGATGATGATGGCGGGAGGACTACTGGACGAGCGAGACGGGTGGCAGAACATGATCGTGAGCGAGTGGAAGTCTGGAGGAGAGCACGGCCGGTGCATCTCCAGCAGGCGGAGGAAGCCATTGTGATGGTATAGTACGTATATAATCTATCGATCGAGGAGGGGTGTCGAAGTGGGCTTTGCTGAACTAACTAGCTGGTGCTATCGACTATCGATCCATTGCCGTATCTCCCTCCTCCTCAAATGCTATACACCCTTAGGCCCCTTCGTTCCCCCGATATCCAATTGTCGAGATCCAATTGTCGGGGATGGGAAGTTTGACCTTGCAAGTCGAGGTTGAAGTTGAAGGTTGAATTGAAGTTGAACTGCGTTGGGTGTTAGGTTTTTCGGCCAGTAAATTTTCGTTCGGGCGGGTTGGAATCCCTGCAAAAAACTTCCAAACTTCATTCTTTCTTGCGACAGCTTCTTTCTTCTCCAACTTCATCTACGACCACTTGCCAAAGAACGACTACCATCACCCATCATCACCACCAAAGATGTCTACAGAAATGGAGGTCGACGAGCCTCAACGGCTGTAAGTATTCCTTAATCTATAAGTGGTATATCCCATAGCTAACAAAATACTCTCCAACAGCCCCGTTACAGTCTCAAAACCGATTCCTCTAACCTACGACCTCGGCCACCTCGCCGCCTTCGACGCAAACCCCCTCCCTCAACTGACCCCCTCAACCCTCGAACAAACCCTCCACTCTACAGCCCGTGACGCCGCCCAACTTCTTATAAACCAAATCCTCACAACCGTCCCTCTAAAATCCACCCAAGACGGCGTCTTTGCAACCCTTCCAGACCCAATAACCAACTTACCCCGCGAAAAACCCGTTCCAAAACCAAAGGAACCCACCAAATGGGAACAATTCGCTAAGAAGAAGGGTATCGCTGCGAAAGCTAAGGATGGAAAACTTGTCTACGACGAGGCGACAGGAGAGTGGGTTCCTAAATGGGGTTATAAAGGCAATAATAAGAATGGCGAAGACGATTGGTTGGTTGAGGTTGATGAGACGAAACAGCAGGATGTTAATGCCAATCCCAGGAGTTTGAGTAGAGCAGAAAGAGTGGAGAGGGTTAAGAAGAATGAGAGGCAACAAAAGAAGAATGAGAAGAATGCTGCTGCTTCTTCGTCGAGTGGTGGAGGGTATAAGAATCGCAGGCGTTAAGAGTCAAGACTTGACTTTCTGAGAGTTTTTTGTGAGAGAAGATGTACGATAGATCTTATGAAAGGGTTACGATAGTGATGGTATTACTACTATGTATACGGCGTTATGAAGGCGGGAATTAAAAGTCAGTTTCATTTTCATTATATCTTGCAATACTAGTCCTATAGGTCTATTTCAATCAACGAGCTGGTATAATGAGCTGTCAGGTCGCATCAAATCTCTCCCACCCCTAGCTTTTCGCATGGGTGAGAAAGGGGTATTTGACCCGGCTTATATATTATCATATAACTTCCTCTACTCTCGATTTGTAGTCCTCTATCATATTATGTTCGCGATATGAGGGTTATTAGATATCAAGAGAAACAACAAAATGAAACCACTCCAAAGGAAAGGTATGCATTTCACATCAAAAATTCACGAAAAAAGGGAACAATCTCATGTGTGAGAGAATATGACATATCATTCATTTACTTCGGCCCAAACAGGCGCTTGGTAGTCTCGACTGGCATACAACTATCAGGCACAAGTCAGCAAACCTCATACACAAGGATACAGAGAGGGAGAGGAAAAGAACTTACTAAACCGGATCCACCTCCTTCAACCCACCCCACCCCACAAGACTCAACCCACAAAGTGCGAACACCGTATGAAAGACATCGACCGCATTCCCCTTCCTATCCGCGAACCCACCTCTAACATCATCCTGACAGCTCAAGATCCACCCGACCAATTTGTTCTGATCGATCCAGTGGAGCTTGCCCAGCATCGCAAGGCTGGAGAGCACCCACCAGCTATAGCACACATCCTCCAGCTTCTCCGGCCGCCCGTTGAGACCGCCGTTCGGGAGCTGGCGTTGGGCGAGCCATCCTGCCACTTGGTCTCGCGACGCAGGTGACAGTCTGTCAAGCGTATTCGTCAAGCTTAAGACACCGAGGCACGTAAATACTACCCTCCTTGTCAGCATAAACAATATGAAGAAAGGGTAATATAAAAAGAGGGTAAAAAGAAACATACTCTGCCCACTATGGCTCTCCGCTCCAGGCACAACCCCAAATCCACCATCATAATTCTGACACCCAAGCACAAACTCCACCGCCTTCTCAACATCAACGGCATCCAACCTCCCCAGAATCTTCAAAGTCTGGAGACCCGTATACACAAACCTCGTGTCTTCCTCTCCCCACTCGTCGCCCGCGAATACTCCGGACGGCTTTTGTAACCCTGCGACGTAGGTTACGCATGCAGCCGTATCAACGGCGTCGAGGGCGTCCACTATCGCCAGGATTTGAATGGCGGAAAGGGTATAGAGGAGGTGTGCATCGTGTTCTGGATGGGCGCCGAAGCCGCCGGATGGGTGTTGGCAGCTTTTGACGAATTTGATGGTTTCGTCGCGGGGGAGAGCGTCTGGGTGGTTCAGGAGGTGGAGCGCGGTGAGGCCCCAGTATACACCATCTAATTATTTTAATCTTATTAGATTTGGTTTTGAAACAGTAGAATAATATAGAAGAGGGGACATACTCAGGCGTAGATGTTCTGTTAACCAATATTCAAATTCATCTTTATGCTACTGCCGGTTCACGGTTAACATTAGTCTGATATCTATAACAGGTAACAAACGGAGATAAATCGCGACGTATGATGAGGAAAGAGGGAATGGAAACATACCGTATCCAAAGACTGGATATACTTGACATGCTTCTCGACAAACAGTTCTTCCGGCTTGTTTGTGAATGCCACGGTTGACGGCGGTGATGAAGATGACATGGTTAAGAAATTTTCTTCCCGGGTCCTTTTTAGATTGGCTGGGTTTTTAGTGGGCGGGTTTTCGGTTCTTGGTGGGGATTCTTTGATGAGGAAGGTTCATTGCCTGGCCTTTTTATACAACGCAAAAGTCACCACGTTTTGAGGTCTGTGGAGGTTGAAGTTATTCCGGACGAGACGTATGCACGATATGATACGATACTCTGATCTGATAGGGTGGATTTGGGGGGTATAATATGCACGGTACTATCGTCTACAGCACGGGACAAGCTGTATCATATTTTATTCTTAAGGAAAAGAAACTGCATTGAAGCTTTTTTGTTTCTAGCTTTTTTGTAAATTAACTGACAGATAAAACTTCAGTATCAGCAAGTCGTCGTCTTTCATATCGTACATAACCCATTTCAATTCCATAGTATTATCACCCAAGGCTGTGAATCTGTATGTAGGTAATACCATGGCCAACTAGTGCTCAACGCCATTACTGGTGGCATTGGGATCCGAAACAAGTTGGCACCACCCGAAGGTATCCGGCTCATTCCCTTGCTGGATACCCTTGAGCACTCTGACGAGTTCCTTCATCATTGGACTATATTTCCAACCGTCTTTTAGTCAGCTAGGGCTGAAACGTCTACGTATGCGTCATGCACACTCGCTTCGGAGTAATAATAATAAAAAAAAGAAGTACTTACCCGGGCTCGTCTCCCGTCAGGTACTCGAATTTAGAATTCTTGCTGAGTTGTGATATGCTCTTGATTGGGACTAATGCAGCTGCGGTACCGGCGGCCACGACTTCGTTGAAGGTTGACAGTTCGTCGTAGTGTACCTGTTCATTTATGTCAGTCTGTATTCCTCTTGTTTTCCGGTTTCAGTTAGCAAGCTAAGCTCGAGGAACCTACAGGTCTGAATTCGACATCCCATCCAAAGGACTTTGCGATATCCATACAGCTGTTCACGGTAACACTGCTGATAACGCTATTGCTTTGTGGCACCACGATCTTTGCTGGCGTTCCGGCCTCTTTATCCTCATGGATCATACCGATGAATCCTGATGTGCTGAATTCTTCGATGTGCGTCCTGTTGTGCTGAGTTTGTCAGCTTTTACTCCCTATACTCTTATATCCGAAGATCATAGAATATAGAGGAAACTTATCTTAGCATCCAAATGCAATGTGATTCCATATCCCATATTCTTCGCCTTCTCTGCATGCCTAAAGACGGGCGCATAATTACCCCCAACCTTAGCACTACCTGTTCCCTGTGGAGCCGCACGATCAAAGTCGTCCAAGATCAGTGCATCAATAGGATGTGTGCCGTGGTAAACGCCCGTGGGGATAACGTAGACGAAGAGGGTGTACTTGTCGGTTGGCGGGTTGAGGCCTAGCTGTTCACCAGTAGCGAAAAGAAGAGGACGGATGTACATGCCCGCGCCGAGGCCGTATGGTGGAACGTACGCGGCGTTGTTGGCAACGGCTAGGTGGACGCATTTTAGGAAGTGGTCTACGGGGGGTTCGGGGAGGCAGATGAAGGAGGCGGAGTGTTGCATGCGGAGGGCGTTTTGGTCGGGCCTGAAGATGCGGATTTGGCCGTCCTTTTGACGGAAGGCTGGATGGTATTAGCATATACAGTTGCTGGGCGGTCATAGTGGGGTAGAGCTTCTACCTTTGAGGCCTTCGTAGCATTGCTGGCCTAGATTGACTGTCAGTATATGCCATCTCCGGTGTTATATCGAGTACGAGGCATACCATAGTTCATTCCAGGAGCCAGTCCATGGATTTTGACATATGGGTCTGTGATCCACTGGGGTTCTGACCATTTGCCCTCCTTCCTGCTGTAGTAGGTCTCGACATGGCCGGCCACTGCGGGGCATTTGCATCATGTATTAGCAATTGAGCTTCCGAGGCTATCTCTGCGACAAAATGTATATACCTTCAGTAATGGCGAATCCGATCTTGCTCCAGTCTAAGCAGTAGATGTTAGTGGTTTTACGCAATAGTGTATCGGCGATAGAATACAGCGACATACCGAACTCCGAGGTGGGTTCTGGTGGCCAAACCATTGTGAGTGTTATTAATTATTTCTCTGTGTAGCTTCGATGCAGCTAGTTATCTGATAGCTTCCCGAACGGTAATACTAGTGCCGATGGATTCTGCAAGGGTCCTTTTTCTGCAGTATATCAGACGACACCGATATTTTGCAATGGTGGTTATAACTTGGTGAAGTTAAATTGAGATGAACCGAATTGACAGCCGACAGCAGTTATAGTTTTCTGAGAAAAAGAATCGAATGCAACTGAACAGAAAACACCAGGAAAGAAATCAGACGACCGCCCGGCTTAATATAGCTTTTGACCGCAGGCAATTGTGCGACACCCAATTTTTTATCCGACGACGCTGATTCGCCTTTTCGGTTGTCTACGGGCAGCGGGTGTCAGAGGCAATGGCTGGTGTTCCACCGGAACTGCGACTGAACGACTCCGATGACGGAGCTGACCATTCCCAAAGCTGGCGTCGGTCGCCCCGCATTCTCGCTAGTGCCACCCCAGACGAAAGCACTGCTCGGAATAGCTGTAGCTGTACCTGCACTCGAGGTATTAGTAGCGGCTTGTCGTTTTCTTGGAAGCCGTTTGTAACAATGCATATAGCAAGTAAAAGTAACTGACTGTCGTGGACAACAGCCGTTGGAATGCATGGAATATGAAATATAACAGGAAAATGTGATATGTTACAAAAGAAGCCTATAATACACTCCGCCCGAAATAAAATGCGACCATCGATTGCAATGTGAGTTTCTACTCTACGACTGCAGTCGGCTTCTTAGACTTTTCGATCTGCCTCTCCAACTTCTCCCTCTTCCTCTTATCCTTCTCGATCTTCGCCTCCAACTTTTCCATCTTACCCTTCAAAATCTTAGGCGACTGCTTCTCCAACTTCTTCGCCTCTCTCCTCTTCTTGGTCGCTGCCAATAGCCTCTTCTTGCGCTCATCCTTTCGTAGCCGATTCTTTATATGCTTGGCCTCTTTCGGTGTAAGTCCCTTCACAGCCGGATCATTCATGATTTCCTTAACCACGCACTTGACACCCATCAAAGCCGGCCCTCTCGCTTCTTTGAACGATGCTTTCCTGGGTTCTAGTGTTGCCGGGTCTGCGTACTTTGTCTCGAGTTCGGCCTTAAGTTTCTTGTAAGTTTGGTCATAGTTTTGTTTCGCCGCCTTACGGCGTTCGTCCCGTAATATTTCCTTTTCGGTCCTGGGCCTCTTTCGTTCCTGAAGTTTGCTTTTCTTTGGCTCTTCGATGTCTGCAAAGGAGATGAAGTCGGATTGTTCTTGGACGTCGTCGGCTTTTGAGGTTGGAGCTGGGGCTTCTTCCGAGGAGTCCCCAGAGGATTCCTCAGTATCTTCCTTAGAAGATTCTTCTTCAACTTCCTTGGGGGATTCCTTGGAGGCTACCTTGGCTGCTGGGGCTTCTTCGGGCTCGGTAGCGTCGCGCTTGCGTTTCTTGGATACGTATGGTGCGGCACCGTTTGGATATGGGGTCGTGTCTTCCATGATGATGTTATCGAGAGAGAAGGCAGCTTCTTCTTCTTCTGGATTTTCCTCTGCTTTCTCCTGTTCTTCCGATTCCTCCTCGACCTTCTTCTTAGACTTTTTGTCTTTCTTGTCCTTCTTTTCCTTTTTCGACTTTTTCTTGTCGGACTTGGACTCTTCGGCGGCTTCCGTGGTTTCCTGTGCAACCTCCTCTGTGGCACCGTCGGTCTCAGGCTCCTCTTCTTGCTCTTCAACTTCGTCCTTCTTGCTTTTCTTCTCTTTCTTCTCTTTCTTTTCCTTTTTCGGCTTCTTCTCCTTCTTCTCTTCGACAGCGGGTTCCTCAGCCACTTCGGGAGTATCGTTTATAGCAACATCCTCTTCATTTAGCGTAGCCTCCTCTGGTTCGACATCCTTGCTCTTCTTCTTCTTATCCTTCTTCTCTTTTTTCTCTTTTTTCTCCTTCTTCTCTTTCTTCTTCTCCTTTACTTCCTCTTCCTTCACAACCTCTTCATGTGCCTCCTCCTCGACCTCCTCCTCAACCTTCTCTTCCTCTGCTGGAGCAGGAGCCTCGACTTCAGGAGCCGCAACAGCAACCTCAACCTTCTCCACGCCATTCACGCCATTCACGCCATTCTGCTGACCACCTTTAGCCCCCTTCCCCTTCTTCTTCTCCCCTCTATAAACCGTTCGTTCGTATTTCTGTGCCTCGGAGATACATGACTACAGACGAAGACCCCAAGTCAGCATCGTATTTGCTAGGGTAAAAGTAAACATTGTTAAAAGTGAGAAAATTAAGCATACCGTATGTTCCCGGTACGAAGTCCCGTGAAATGTATTATTGCAATCTAAACATGTGAAAACGGCCTGTCTGCAGCGGCCGCGGTGTTGGTCGAGTTTCTTTTTGGCGAGGGTTTCGTTGCACGCCTGATGTACTTCTGTTAGTTTTTAAGATTACTCTGGGAGAAAGGAGGGTGTGTATTATACCTCGCAGGAGAAGGAGACCATTGCGATTTTGTTTGGGTGTGATGATGGAGGTGATGGGAGAGAGAGAGGTTGGTGATTGAATCACTGTGGGGAAGTAATCGAAGCAAAAAAACGAAAGAATCCAAAAAAATTTTGGGTGGTCGCAGAAGCTTAAAATTTTTTGGCGAGAGCGATGTGATTGGCCAACACGAGGGAGTCGGCCGCACAGGCTTGGCGTTCTTTCTTGAAGGCTTTACATGATAGACCGGTATCTGATTATGGCTTCTTTGGATTATTGGATTTTGTAGGTTGTCGGTAGTTAGAGCAAGTATTAGCGACTAACGGAGTATGATTTGTTTCTATGGGGGTTTCTATTGAGGTAGCGGGATATGACTTGAAGGTATAGCCGTTACATGCCACTGTGCAAGCCACGTTTCATATGTGGCGGTGCGTCTACACCAGCCGTATTCACGAGCCTCAAATCTGCAACCAATAGTTATAGCACTAGATAATAGAGTGGAACAACATATATCCGAGTTTCTCAGAGCTCCCTCAAAGATAGAAAGGCCAGGCTAAGCTTTCCATTCTCGTCGGATACACCTACTCAAATATTTCAGATGTTTCTCTCCAAAAACTGCCATTTGAAGAATTCAAAAGAAACAAAGGTCTCTGGAATATTAATCGCGAAGTCTGCAGGGTCTAGCTCCAATGTAATCTGATTATTTATATCAAAAGACGATACGATACTTCCGCTAAACGTGGATATAAATAACTTAAACATTCGAACGGCTATGGTTTACTATAGAAGTATATGTTGCGCCTTCTAGAAGGAGAACCCCGCCGTTTGAAACGAAACGCCCCTGTAGCAGGATGAAGATATTTTGTACTATGTATGCAGGCCAATTTTTTTTCCAACGCGGTATAGCTGTAGGGCTGGCGCTGCGGTTCGCCGGTTTGAAGCGGTAGAATTGGGGTGTGTTTTTCCAGCGCAGCGAGATTTTAATGATTTGAGGCTAAACTGGTGGCTGGGATTTGGAATTCCTTTTGGATATCCGTTCTTAACCTATATGTAATTATTTTACTCGAGCAATATAATTTGATTATTTGTGAATTGGAGTCTTCGCGGTATTCGCAAATTTATGTGAAACGGGGTGGTGAGTTAATATCTAGGCTCGTTGGCAAAAGCTGGGTAGCCACGGAACAGGGGGAGCTGTGCAGTTCGGAGTCCCGATGCGGAGCAGCTGTCGTACGATCCTTTTTGAGCTTCCGCAATCAAATCACATTCTTAAGATATGAAAGGAAGTGCCAAAGTATGGAGTAACTGATACGAGAATCATGGGGTAAGATACTGTTGACTTTTGTTGGTAGAAAAAGAGCCAAGCTCATCGGCTCTTGTTCCAACCTTGACCGTTAAGGTTCCTAGCCGTTTGCAGGCGACGGGCTGGTTCATGTCTTTGAATTTCCAAGACAAACTGTCGACTGCGAGACTCCGACTAGGGAGAGGCAAAAAATAACAATTGTCTGTCTTGAGATCGTATGAATTGCCTTATATTTATTTTTTGGCCAGCGAAGTTGGCATGATGGGTAGGATTTCGATGGTGTTATGCATGTATGCAGATGTAAATATTGTCAGTTGATAGACTAAATATCACCAACTATCGCTGTACCTAATGGAACTGTGGATCCGATGGTTCTTCAGCACACATGCCATGCAGGCAGGTCAGTCGCAAGGTTGTATAGCTCAAGCTCGTTTAAACAGCGAGTGAGCGGTGGTGGGTGACGTTTTGTGGGCCTTTTGTCGAGTCGAGAAGTTTTAGGCTGTCGGGTCAGGTACGCAACAGGTACATGTTACCTGTACAGACCAGCACTCCTTTCTGCACCCGTCGATTACGTGCAGCGTCAGGCACGGAGAACAAGCCAATGAGGAGCCGAAGCTCAGAACAAGTGCCCTGACAAGTTAGACTTTTGGGACTTTTGGATTTGGGATTTGTACCTGTCGATACTTTTTTTTTTTGCAGGTTGGGATCACAAGTCGAGTTCGTCAGTAAGCTCAAGCTTTTTTGGATTCCCACACGACATGCCCCCCTTTTTCGATACGATTTGAGGTGAATGCGATGAAATGGATCCGTCTGCCTGGTGATAGTGTTATTTATTATAGTTGATGCTTGATTAATGGTCATGGCTTGACGTTGCAAGCATGGTTCGGTCGAATGTTCCATGTAAACTGTTCCGGCGGGCGTGGGCATTCCTGAGACCAACAAGGAGAACCGAACGAGAAGAAAAAGGAAAGAAAGAAAAAGGCAGGAACAACTTTAAGAAAAAAGCTGTTCCTGTGCCTGTCTTGCCTGTCTTGTCTTCGAGCAGCAGGAAAGAAAGAAAAAAAAGGATAGCTGTCAGTACTGCAGTTTAACTTGGCTGCAGGATTATTACTATTGTTCTTTGGGCGGCCTGCATTTGCATTTGATACTTCTTTCTGTTCAGGTACATAAGTACTTCCTCGAGTACTTGTTAGTGGTATAGCATTGCTGGTGAAACCGCTGCCTCCTTGCTTCTTTCTTCGACGACGACGACGACGGAAGAATAATCTCTAACGGACTGCACAGCCCTATTTATAACACCATCGCCAGATTATATATCTCCTCGAAGGCCCCGCCCGGCAAGACGAAGAACCTTTGATCAAGAGTCCGTCCTGTCTTGTCTTGTCTTCCTCGACGCTGGTTCCGTCCCTCCACCGCATTGCATTGTATTGCTTGCTTGCTTGCATCCATCAGACGAGAAAAACCCATCGGGTCTCCACTACGCTACATACACACATAGACTACCACCAACCACAGTCATCACCGCCAACCACCATCCCGAAAAGTCACGGGAACGACGCCGACCCAGCACCAATTGCAGACTTTGCATTCGATGCTCTGACCTGATCCATTACTACACTTACCAACCGAGGAATCGAAATTAGCTGTTCGAGGTGGCAGGATCATTCAAACAGTTATAACTACCAAGTTAACAAAACCTCTATCCATCTAACACACAGCTAACAGGCACCTCTGGCCTTTTTGCTTTGACTTAATCATTCCGATCCGCTGTGAAGTCGAATACTATTTCTGGCTATCGAGGGAGAACATTTGGTGCCAGCGCTCTGTCGACGACCGTCCCGCCTTTTAGCTTTTAGCCACCACCCATTACCATTAATTACTCCTCCAGCAGCAACTTGCAAGCTTGCTCTCAGGCCGCTCCTTTCCCTTCCATTCGGCCCTTGTACGGTACCTGCGATAGCCACTAGGATTATTCCGCCCTTCCCTGCCTGCTCTTCCCTTCTTCGAACCCTGGATTCTTTCGACCCTGGAGGATCGGTTGTTTTCAAGGGACCCATCCTGATCACACGGACGCTGAACTGGAATCTTCAGGGCCTTCTTTTCTTTCTTCTTTTCGTCAAAAATCTCGGATCCAGACTAGCAAACTAGGTGAATATATTCCTCGAAAGAGCATCTCTTGCCTGTTTCTGCCGTTCTTTCGCTCAAAAAACCCGCATTCCCCTCTCTTCATCACCGTACACACATACATATTCCGTACATACATTCGACCACCTAGCTATCTGTCCCATTGCTGGCGGTGTGGATAACAAGATAAAACTAGCTGCTTTTCTTAGTGGGAAACCGAGAGAAGTTCTTGACTCGTCTTGCGAGCAGGTGCATCTGATCTTAACCCCGTATCTCCTGTCAATTAACCCCTCCTTTCCATCCGGCGCATTGATATCCTTTCTCCTCCCACCGATATTTCTCGATGTTCTTCTCCTCCGCGATCTTTCACTTATAGAATCTCGCTCCCCTTTTTTCGCCTTTATTTTTTCTTATTTTTTCGCTCTTGGGTATTTGGGATTGTTTGCGTCTGGAGTCTCATCCATCGCCTGTCAGCCAATCCAAAGACAAGCTCACCAGTTCCCCTGGCTGCAATCCACAAAAAAGTTATGCAGCTTGCCAGATAGCAGCCCGCCTTTTCCCCCTGCCGCTGCTGTGAGTATCCGCTGCTGTCAACCTGCGTTTACCAACCTGCCTATAACCCCCATCTATTTTCTATATATTTTTATTTTATTTTATTTTATATTACGATTGCGATTGCTCTTTGCATTGCCCGGCGCATGTGCTTTCTGGTCCCAAGGCTGTACATGTACTACCCCATAGTCGCCTTTTCATCTCGACTTTATCGCTGCCGTTCAATTCTTACCTTTATCCTTACTAACCACTTCCTCTGGGCCGCAACAGCAGGTCTCTTGTATCACGACCGCCGCCTTTTCACGTCGCACCTTGCGACTCCTTATCCTTCGACATTCTTATCCCTTCTTTTCTTCTTCCCCCTTTCTCCGCCGACCCTAGTCGTCTCGTCGTCATCATCGGACCCTGGATCGCAAAGTGATAGGCTAGATTAGGAGTGAGAGTGAGAGGATCAAACCCAGACGTACGTTACAATGGGAAAGCACAACAAGGATCTACCGGCCCGGCCCTCTGGCTCGCGGGAGAGGGAAAGGCACCGATCCAAGGAGAGGTCGGAAGCCATTCGAGAACGATCAAGGAGCAGAGCCCCTTCAAATTCATCAGCAGCCTCTTCTAGTGTACAGATTCCCGACTACTACCTCCAGGACCCTCGATCCACACCTCCGTTACCGGCATCCGCCAGTCGTCGAATGAAAGAAGAACAACCATCCGATATGCGGTCCAATAAGTCGCCTTCGCAGCCGAATATGCTGCAGAAACCTAGGAGGAAGGATGGCCCTGTGCCAAAACTCACAATTCGGAAGCCTGAAGATCGAGAATACCATATGCCCGAGGTACAATCTGCAACTGCGACTACTCCTAGCAACTCTGGGTTCGGCAAGTTTGGAAGAGGTAGAACGAAAACTAAGGAGTCTCCGACCATGAGTAACTATCCGCGAACTCCTAGAGAGATACCGCCACCAAATCCTTCGTCTCCACCACCTCCAATGCCACAACAGCAATCGCAAAGGCGGCCATCCGAGCCCCCTAGCTCTTCGGGATCTGGACAGCGATCTTCTTCCAGTGACGGAAGGATTACCTCGAAATTAAAGGCTTCCAAGGCAGCTATCCAGAGCGAAAGCAAGAAGTGGACAATCAAGGGACAGAACATCTGGGGCAAATTTTCGAAGAACCCCAAGTCGGCAGTATTCGCACCGGCCAGCTTTGGAACATTCCCATCGAAACCTACAATCGACGTCGTCGGCATGACGCTGCCGGAAGCGACAATCAAAACCCGGGTTGCTAAGGAGTTGGTTCCTGGTGTTGATGCCGCTGCATATTGGCTACCGGCCATGGCATATCGGCTAATATCGTATCTCAATGTCCATGGGCCTAAGGAACAGGGTATCTATCGTGTCCCGGGAAGTACGGCGGCAGTGGATAAGATGCGAGAGGAATTTGCTCGAAATTATGATTTTGATTTGTTCCAGGACCCACCGGATGATGTCAACACTGCTAGCAGCTTGTTGAAGAGTTTCATCCGTTCGCGTAAGTCCCTCGCTCAGGCCTCATATCCAACTGGATATAATAGCTAACTGGATATGTTTCTAGTCCCGGAGCCAATCCTGCCTCCTAAATTCCAGGAAGACCTGTACGAAAGGGTCCGTGATAATACCAATGCAAAGCAACCACCACAAGTCTTCGTCGACATGCTATCGTCTCTACCGCCGCAAAACTACTATCTACTCCAGCTCTTAACAAACCACCTCTCGAATGTTCGACTCGCGGAGGATGTCACCCGCATGGGTCTCTCGAATCTGGCCATGATCTTCTGTAGCACCATGAAAATGGATAGGTACATTTTCCATTGGCTTGTGGGAAGTTGGTCAGATTGTTGGGCCGGTTGTTGGGCTGAGGAACAGATGGCGTCTGCTGGCGGTGTGAGGGTTAGCTTCGATACTCGCTCCGAGACCGCAAAGTCCGCATTGAGCAGCCGGAAAGACGAGCCAATGGGCTTGGGAATCAGGAGTAACGATGCACGTAGCCATGGTGGGAGGAGCCACGGTGGGCCTAGCCAGGATGGCCGAAGCTTTGATGGACGTAGTGACCGTCGAAATAGCCAGGAGCTGGACATTCCACTCCCACCACTGCCCACTCCTCGCGAACCTTCCCCCTCGGCAAGCACAATCGGCAAATCCAGCAGTAGGAAGCGGATGTCCGGTGTTCACGATGCCCCCGATACAGCATTCGATCCCGAACGTGGTAGGAAACGTGCAAGCCGGGAAATCGATTGGCCGTCTCCACCAACCCCTTCCACAATCAAACACCACCGACGACTCTCCTCTGCGGAGTCGATAGCTAGCGTTTCGAGCATGACAGGGAATGCTTCTTTCGGCCCGGGGGGAGCAACAATTCGTCAAATTCCACGGGAATCGAGAGAGCATGATCCATTATCTCCTCGCATCAACGAGCTAATCGGATCATTCCGGATGCGAGCTAAGGAACGTCGCAGTGTAGATGTCTCGCAGCTTGCCATTCTAGCTCAACAAGCTTCGTTACATTCCCCTGGAATTCCTCCACTACCTACCGACTCGCCGAGGATGCGCCAGGGACCTCTCCATTCTGCAACCGAACCGATCCCGCCTCGGCAACCCCTTACAGGAGGTTCTAGAAATGCCTCCCACAATGTACCAGGGTCACCGAAGCCGAAGCAAGGGCAGCAAAGAGCACGATCCGCTGAACGAAGCTCTCAGCCCAGAGAAGTAGAGCTATTGCCGCCGATGCCACCCCTGAGTCCTCTATTGGCCGGGCCTAACTACGGCCACTTCTAAACCTATACCCCTTCGATTCTCTTAACTCACTATCAGTCCTTGTGATTGGTATAATTATTCTATTCTTAGCCAAATTCCACTTCCTTTCACAAACAAAAGTTTAATTTTCACTTCTTGCCGTTCACCTGTTTATATTTCCTCTTCATCCGTCCCATACACGTTTCGGGATGCATAATTCTACCTTTGGATGACTGCATTGCATATTCCACTTTTTGCTCACGGAGTTGATATACTTAATGGAGGTTGACCTTTGTTTAGCTTGAGCGCTTTGCCCCCATTCTCTTTTCTATATATATTAACAGGTTCTTTTAATTTCTACATTTTTCCGTCTTTCATTCCGCCCTGATTCGTCATTTTGATCCTTTACATCTGTTGCGCATAGCGAGCTTGATTGGTTTTCTTTTTTGGTCTTTCTTGGTTCCTATTTCGGCGGACACGAATGATCTCTCCATATAATTTGATCGAGGGGGCCTTGGTTGATACAGGCTCGTTTTTTTTTCTTTCTCTTTTTTTTGGATCATGGCATGATGAAATGAAAAATTCCAAAGCGGGAGTTCAAGGGTTTTCTTTCTTGGACTTTCCCGATCTTTTTCTCTTCTTTTTAATCCTACATTTATAATCTCATACGATCATATCGATTCTTAAACTCGGGTATAAATTTCCTTACTATCTAGTCCTATATAGATTTTTTTTTTCTCAGGCATGCATGGTTTCCTAGCTTTCTTTGGTTTTTATATATCTCGGATCATGTCGTTGCATTGTTGATGTTTTGTAGCTCCCCCGTATACCCATATCGTTGATGATTTTTGGAACTGGAATTATATATATAGTGTGATATCGGTATCAATTCTCTCTCCATAGATTCCACCGTCTTGAAGTGTAACCGTTCATTCTGACCCTGAGTTTCCGTACTTGTTGGAAGATACTTGGTGGTAAATCTCGAATATGCAATGTCATTGAGACTCCCCTCTCACGCCAGCGTATATACTAGTATGCATGCCCCCCTCTGTGCAAAGGTAAAAAGTTCGAGCTGTCCCATATAAATACATCTAAGATCGAGCGGCAAAATATAAACAAAGCACGCCAAAATAATTGTCCCAAAAAGATCATATACACAATCCATACCTACCTATCTATCTATCTATTTGAAATACTCCTCGTGCGATCAACCACCCCTCGTCAACCTATAACATAACCAAAATCCATTAGCCCCCAAATCCCCTTCCCAATAAACTTATAGTAAAAGGGGGAAAAACGAAACTCACCCTTCCTTAACCAACTTCATCTCCCCTTCCTCATTATCCCTATCCACAACCTTCTGCTTCACAAGTTCCTCCTTCCCACTTCCCTCCGCTTTCCCTTCTTCTTCCAACTTCTTCTTCTTTTCGTCCTCCTCGGCACATCCGCAGTGGTATTTGTCGGCGATAGTTCCGCAGTCGAAGATTTCTTTTCCTAGTCGTTCGTTGACGGCGTTGTGGACTACGCAGCCCCATTGGGAGGCTGCGTCTCGCGAGGAGGTTTGTGGAGGGTATTTTTGGAGGAGGAGGCGGAAGTGGGTTGCACTGGATATTTATTGTTATTATTAGTTCAATATTAAAGGGAGTTTAAAGTGTAAGGATAAGTACCATTCGCCGCTGCAGATTAAGAAAACGTTAGTTATATGATTTAAAAAAATGGAGTGTTACTGAAGTTTGAGGATATTATATCTTACCAAGGATACAACCTCCCAAACAGGTAGAGGTACGACTTGAGCGCCTCTCGTTCGTCCATTGTTGGTTTCTCGGGGAAACGTGCGAGCATGGTGTGCAGTAACTGCATATTTTCGTCAAATCAGCTTCTTCCCTTCCTTCCTTCCTTCCTCTTCGCTCTCGAATATTAATCATTTGGTAAGTATGTATATATATACCTTCCACGACGCTCGTCCTAATTCCTGTCTATAATCACCCCAAAACCCAATTAGCAACCATACTAAAACCTCCTCAACAATAATCCTTTGAAAAATATATATTACTTAATAGTCTCATTCCCCAACTTCGGCATAATAACCTCCCCAGGCCCATGTATCGGCGGCGTCTGAAAAGTCCCTCCGTTCGTCAACCCTCCATGCTGACCTTGATGACTACTACTACCGCCGCTCTTTGAATGCGAAGAAGAGGAATAACTTTGTTCGGGCGAACTATACGGCGACGATGTTCGCGCTGATGACGATGGGAAGAGGAGGTATGAGTAGAAGAAGATGAAGGCGGCGATGATGGCTATGTAGGTTATTGGACGGTTGCGCGACATCATTGCGGTGGGGGTTTTGTGTCGCATGGGTGTATGTACGTATATGTGTTCCTGCGCCGCGGGTTTGTCGCGTGGAATGTGGGATTCGATGAGTTACTCGGGTGTGGAAAGTGATGAAGTTGTTAGCAAAGTTAGTTAGTTGGAGTTCGACAACTTCCAACCTGCAGAAGACGATTCAATTAGCAAAGAGGAAAGAAAGAGCGAACGAAGTGAAGAAGAAGAAGAAGGAAGAGAAGGAGCTTAATAACCAGCTCTTAAGTTTCTCTAGAATTAATTAGGGAATCCCGCTCTCACATGTCTTAATTATCAAACCGACTTAAGCTATACAATCAGGGGCCGTTATGCATTTTGAGGCCAAAATGTTAACTACTCTAAAACAAGCCCAAGCGAAACGGCACTGTGGAGATTAATCCCGGTCAGGCCACAATCGGGCTCTTTCGCCTCCACAGTCACATTCACATTCACATTCGTGTTCGCTCCAAAACCATGTCCATGTGAGCTTAGGCAGGGACGGGACGAGATAGCGTAGGTATGTAATAGAAGAAAAAGAGACACATGAACTCCACAAAAAGGTACCGATATAATATCCAACATCTATCGACGCCCATTCCAATCGACATCCAACTTTTCAAAGCCGTTCAAGACAAATACGAAGCAAAAATCCAACCAACAAACATCTCCAGCCGCCGCTTCCCCTCTTTCACACCAATTCCCCTCCAATCGCTATGCCCCTCCACCCCACCTTTTGAGGACCTTTTTTAACTAGTGCCTCCACAACCTCACCGCTTTATCCTTCCCACCACTACCCACCCTCAATCCATCGGGACTCCAATCCACTGCAAAAACTTCATCTTTATGTCCCGGTAAATCTACTGCCAGCTTTCCCTTCCTAACATCCCACACCTTCAACGTCGTATCCTTACTGGAACTAACCAGTAACCTCGAATCCGGCGAAAAAGCACACTGATAAACCGCTCCAACGTGACCTCTCAAACTCGCCAAAAACCCACCCGTTCTCGCATCCCAAAGTTTTACATGGTTATCAAAGGATGCGGATGCGATTAATCGTCCGTCAGGTGAGAATGTAACGTGATTTACCAACTTTTGGTGCCCGAGAAGGCGGGTTATGGGTTTTGTGTCTTTGGAGGGTTCCCACAGGTACATTGTGAAATCGTCACTGGCGGAGACGAGACGTTCAATGATTTGACCGCCGATTGTAGCCGCTTTTTCGTACCGTTCTTTGGCTAGTTTTTTCTTTTCTTCATAGGTTGCCGGCGACTTGCCGGTGTGGTCGTAGAAGCCTGTGCGTAGCACATGGTCGGTCGAGAGGGCGAGGTGGTTAACCCAGTGGGCGTGAGATTTTAGGGTGTGTAGTAGCTTTCCCTGTAGACGCCGCCATTAGTATCGATTCCAACAGGAAGTAAGTAAAACAGAGAGACAACATACATCCTTCCCGTCCCACACTTTAATAGTCTTATCCTGCGACCCAGAATAAATGAATCCATTCCCACCCCACCTCACACAGGTAACGCTAGCCATATGCCCACTCATCGCCATTTCCACCCTCCTCAACTTCGCATCCCAAACTCTAACTGTACAATCCTTCGACGAACTCACAAATCTCGGTGAGTCCTCGTCGGCTTGGAGGTGATATGGTTCCCATGCTAACCCCGTTACCCACGAAGTATGGCCTTTCATCGCATCACCAAGTGCAGCACCCGTTTTAGCATCCCAAAGACGAACACTTTTGTCGTAGCTTCCCGTAGCGATGTATTTTGCACAAGGAGAGTAGGAGACGCAGAGAATCCAGCCCGTGTGACCCTTTAGCGTTTTCATAGGAGTTTCCGTTTCGCAATCCCATATTCTAGCTGTATTGTCGCCGCCGCCGGTGACCATGCGGCTGGAGTTTTGAGGCGAGAAGCATACGGCTAGGATAGCTTGTTCGTGGCCTGCTATAGATGAGGAACAGCGGGATACGGGACGGACGCGGAAGATGGCTTGTGGAGTGTATAGAACTGTTAATAGATCTTCGGTTGTTTTGTGGCCTGGTTTTAGGATTGAAGAGTAGATGTCATCGGTGATATCTATCACGTTCGCAAGATTTGTTTCGGCGCTGTTTTTGGCGACGGAGAAGGTGTAGGGGAGTGGGTCGTCGGACTGATAGATATAGAAAAATTTTTCAATTTAGATATCAAGCTTTATGGAAGATGGCAAGGTAGCTTGAAACCATACGTTTCCGAGTAACTCGTTCAATAACAATTCCAGTTGCTTGACGGTAGTACCGCCGGGGACTTTAATCGGTGTCTTATCATTCTCGCCGGTATCAGAGGCACGGAATTGGATTAAAATGTCCGGAAGGTCGGAGGGTATCTGGGCGAATTCAGCTTGCTCTGCAGTCTAGAGTGTCAAACAATTCGAATGGTTAGCAGACGTATTTCTATATTTTAAACAGCAGAATATGAATCGCATAGGCACCTTCTTCTGTTCTTCAAGCTTTATCCGCTTGCTTTTTGGTGGTAGTAGTGTCGCCATTGCTGTTGAAGTTCTTCGGTGGAGGTGTAGATGTCTATGATCTATGACTGGGATGCGAAAAATACTGGCGAGAAAAAAAGGTTTGGCTGCGGCTTTGACTGGCAGGGATCAGGCTCAGGGCAGGGATTCCCGGTAAGGGAGCACATTCCAACAGGTCAACACCATATCTATAATTTCTTGCTCCAGACGTCTACAGACGGAATCATATTCGAGAATTCAAGTATATGAATTGTATGATGTTATAAGAATACATGGTGAAAGGAGTCCAGCCTAGCTATAGCTGATCATTACCGCCGTTCAAAGGATCATGATCGACTCTAATTATATACGTGCGGCGAGTCGACCAGTCGCGAATTGGTCGTCATTACCACCAATACACCAATACGCCCTCCTGGAGTATCGATGCTAGAATCCCCCATCCAGCCTAAGAGTCTATTCTATTCGTGTGATTGTACCCTACCTGTAGGTATTCATAGGAGGGTTTCCATATCACCAAAAACAGCCGCTGTGCCGCCTGTATGCAGACCCCAAGGCCATCGCTAAGCTCGCCCCACGCTATTTCCTTCGTATCGCGAGCGCGATGTGGTCAAGCTGTTAACATATAACCCAACGGAGCCATGTCGCAATCTGGACCTCAGTCTTGGCCTCACATTGCATCTACTGTGTTTGGGAATAAGATTCTCCGTAAGGCGCAGATACAGTACAGCGTCTCTCTCGGAACATGGGCGAGAACGAAATTTTCTGATGGGTACAAGGCGAACTCGAGCAAGACCCCCTCTTATATACAGGGAAAAAATTACGGTCTTTGCTTAGTGGTGGCGTTTACAACCGATAGCAGGTACGACGGGACCGATTCAGGCAATTGGAGACAACCTTCTCATCCACTCATTTAGCATACTTGCAAAGCTTGCCTGAAGTCAGCATACAGCCTTCAGGATACCAATGCAAACTACAGGCTACATATACAAAACCCTACCAAAAGGGATTTCACCGACAGCTTAAACGTCTAGCTAACCAGATCAATTCATTCATTGATTGATTTCTTGTATTTTTTATTTTCTATTTAGCTCTTCTAGACTATCACTAGATACTAAATAATTCCATGTAGTAGTAGCTGATACTAAAACGGAAGCACAGAGAACAGGAAAGCTGCCAACATCGATATCGATAAAGACGTAGGTAGAACAGTATCGCTAGCAATTGCAAGGAAAACAAGGGAACTGCCGACATGCATCCGACAAAGCGCAGATCTGAACCACTAAAAAAAAAAAAGAAGAAGAAGAAGAGGGCATCCAATATACATATCTGCACATAATATATAATATAATAAAGTACCGTGGCGTATAAACGAATGGCCGATAGCGATATCCCGAATCCCCCCGTGTTTTTTGTGCCGATGCGCTCCCAAGATTTTTTTAAAACGAAGTAAATATCAATCAATCAAAGAGGAAAACAGAAGATAACGACTAATGATGTTTTGGGATTCTATTCGTGTCTGTCCTTGTGTGGTGGGGACAAGTGTGAGGATAAAGAGAAAGAGAGAGAGAGACGAAAAAAACTATCATATCCCAAACGCCATGACTCCGATGCAAACGCCATGCTGAACGACAAAACCCAAATGAAAGGGAAACAAAAAAAGGAAAGGGGCTTTTTTTTAGAAATAAATATCCCCATACTCGCTAGCCTCTGTATCCAAATGATAATCCGTCGTGTTGGTAATCCGAACATATATATACGTCGTATAAAAAGGTTCCCGCGAGGGTAGAAATGCTGTAGTGACTTAGGCTGTAAAGTAAGTTCTCCACATGGCTTCATCTTGGATCTCATCTCTCACAAGATGAAACATGTTGACGAGGAGCCTTGGGAATCTGGATGTGAAATAGCTTAGGTAGCCATCTGGCAATTGACCAACTAGTGTTTGTACGTTCGGCGGTAGGTCTTGATAATGATGTTTCTAGAGGAAGATGTTAGCTCTTTCCACATTGTACAGTCTTCGGTATATATATTTACCTTATTTCGCAAAGCCCGAAGAAGATCAAGCATCCTATCTCCTTGATACTTCCTGTGCTTTCCGAGGTTGTCGATCAAAGCCTTGTCTAGTTTCTTGTACCAGTCTCCATTGAAGGTAGGCTTCGCATAACTCTCGAGTTTTTGCAGTAGAGGTGATGGTGGGTCTCTCTCCTCTTTCTCGAAGCGGTCTGATACGTCCAGCAAGAAGTTAAGCTTCTTCTCTGCCGACCAGAAGAATGGATGTGTGAGGACTGTGGTGGCGTCGGGTCTTGCCTTGGGGTTTCGGGCAATCATGCTCGCGATTAGGTCGCTAGCTTCGGACCCCGAATCACCCAATACCTCTAGGCCAGAAAGATTATATTTGCCGGTGATGATGTTTCCCTCCCGGAGGTATCGGTCTCCGAAAGGATGGCCTCCTCTGGTGAGAACGAAGTAGAAGACACATCCCAGCGAGAAGATATCGATGGCTCGTGTGGCTCTCCTATTCGTTAGAGTGTCAAGTACTGACGAATCGGATGTGGATCCGTTGGTATGCTCTGATAGGCTAGATATCGTTGCATCGCCAGATTCACCTATCAGGAGTTCTGGTGCTCGCCAGCCAGATGTACCTGCAGCATGCGCCGTGGTCGCTCGGAAAGAGCTCTGATCGGCCTCGAGTTTCTTGCAGAGTCCGAAGTCGGATATCAAAATCTTCGGGTGTTTGATCTCTGTCGGGTCCCGAAGGCTTCGCTTTGGCTCTGCAACTAGGATATTCTGGGGCTTGATATCGCGGTGAACGATCTTGAGAGAATGCAGATGTTGCACACCCAGCGTCATTTGACGTAGAACTTCAGGGGGGTTCATCAGTTCTAGGATATGCCTGTGTTGAGCTGACTCAAACACGTCATGCAGCGAAGCAGGACACAACTCTAAGGCAATGTAAAGGAAGAGAGCAGTTTGCTTCTGGCAGAAGTACCTGACGACGTTGGGGTGGTCGTCAACCCTCTGCAACAGATTGACTTCGTGAGATGCGATGTCATACGAGTCGACGAACAAACGCTTTACAGCGACCTCCCTGTCGCCGAACTTTCCTCTGTAGACACGAGTCCCGTGGCTGCCATACCCTAGCACGGTATCGGAGACGAAAAGATCCTCCGCGACTTGCCCGTTACCATTTTCATTTGGGAGCAATAGTTCGGGGTTGCGGATCACCGAGCCCCCGACCTTTCCTCCCGAATTGTCTTCTGGTTCGCTAACGTTCAATTTTTTCTCTTCGCCCTCGCCTTCTTGGTTCTTCTTCTTCCTCTTCCGATTTCCCCGAGCACCACGTTTCCTGCCCTTCTTCGGAGTTGATGGGGCTGAAGATTTGTCGCCGTCGTTTACCTCCTCGTTGTCGGACCCTGCTTCCTGATCCTCTTTGATCTCAGGATCGTTAGAATCGGCGAATGTTACGACTTTCTTGTTGGGAGGAACAGCTTGTGGAACTGGGACGACGACAAAATCATCAGGCGTGGCCTCGTTCTCAATTTCCGTAGCAAGCTGTGGTGGGAGTTCCTCCTTGGTGACAACCTGGACGTTCTTGACCTCAGTTTCAACTTGTACCGAAACGGGTTCCGGAGCAGGGGGTTGTTGGACTTCCTCAGTCGTGAATGTCTCTTTGATCATAGGGGTGTCAGGACTGACGCCTAGGATCTGACGCGTTGTGTCACTTTGTAGAGGTGATGGTAGCCTTTGGCGGAACCGACGAATGGCCAACGAGAGGTCAGTGGAGTGCCTCCCAGCGAGCCACATCAGCGACATCAGGATGACAAGGGCAACGACTTGGAAAGCGGCGTTGTCCTTTTGACCGCGCCTGGAAAGATCACCACCAACAGGCACATATTCACCTGGTCGTTCCGACACATTTGAATTATCTGGAGGTGCATCAACGGTCCGCTGGAAACCCCCGATGATAAGCTTGCCTCGGAGGTAACGTCGACGCTTTTCCAACCCCATCGAATCCCATTCTGACAATCTAGGAAGGGTTGCTACCTCAGATGGCCGGTCACTGGCATCCGACGGCGACAAATCAGGCAAAGCGAATACACCACTCCCTTCCGCGAGGCTAGCGAGTATCCGAAATCCGCGGTCCTCCTGCGATGGCTCTTTAGGGTGTGGTAAAAGCACAAGGAGGCTCTCGTCATGAATGTTAACCGCTAGATCAAATACCTGGGCAACAGCTTCCGAATGTCTCATTTTAACTAATCTCTCTTTATTGCCGGATAAAATTAGTGTTGACAGCTCCAAAAGTAGATTTCCTTGGTCTTTAAGATATCAAAACTTACCGGTAACAGTGTTGCGACAGATGAGCGTGCCGTCTGGCAGAGGGTAGAAGTACTTGTTATCCAAGCTGACTGTATACTTCCCCTCAAGATCACGGTTTTGCGTGCCAGTGCCCCACTCGGTGTATTTTAGAGTCCATAATGGTCCCTTTTCTTCATGCGAGATTTGGACGGTATAATCTTCAGGGTTTGTTAGCTTGAGTCGTACTATAAAGGGGAATAATGTTCTCACCTGTCCTGGCAAGGCTGACTTTGCGAATAATACACTCATCGTCCTCTTCATCGTCTAAACCTTCGAGTCTAGTCCGCTTCTTGCACTTGTCCGGTAGACCGTTTGAAATGCTACCGCCACCAGTAGAGAGGATATCCCCAGTGAAAGGATTGAGAGTGTAAATTTCTGTCTTTATGCTGCCCAGCAACGTCATTCCATTCCTTGCATATGGCGAATTCCTACAAATGTATTCCATGGATTGGAAGGCGCCCTGTGTAGTAAGATTAGATACCATTTAGTTAAGCATATCGGACAGTATAGACCCTACCTGTCGTAGACCGTCTCTCCGCGAGTATGAATACAGAGTTCCTCCGTTCCCTGGTTCAATTACCCAGTCAAGATCATCGTTGTTATCTGCACCGTCCAATCGGGGGTGACGTGTAACATCCCAAACGTTACTGGTAACCCTTTCCCAGATACGCGCCCCAGTCGTCCGATTGCTCGCTTCGATTTGGCCGTTCATGGTAATGGCGATATAGAGGTCCTCCATTTTCCAATCCGAAAGAGATCTAGTAGTACCAGAAAACGGGTCGACAGGTAGAGGACTATTTTCGACCTGTCTGAAAGGAGTCGACGGCGGTTTGGCGATTGAATTGGCCATTGTCGCGAGTGAATCCTCGGCTTTGATTGGGCTTGGAACATCCCCAGCATAACTCTCAACGGATGGACCCCTGCTTCCCGCATTTTCTATGTCTTCTTTTGAAACTGAACGTCGTCTTTTGTCGGAAGCTTGATAAGAACTCGGTGGGATGATATGCCCCTTCGCCTGCTGCGTTTCCTTCTCCGCCAATGTCCCATCCAATTGTTGATTGATGTCGGTATTTCTCGAAGCAGGATTTCCCGGATACGTGGATTTCCGAACCACCTTCTCAGCACCGATGACCTGCAACAGAGCCGTGAAAACGAAGAAAAATGTTAAGATAATGTTTAAGGACACGCTCCGGCGCATGCCCACTGTCGACAAAGCTTTCATGATGAATGGTGGGGGGTTTAGTCCTACAGGGAACCCTGGGGAGATTTCCCGAGGCGTTCCTTCAGGAGCTTTTTTTTGGTCGGATCGACTTGCGTTGTCAGCACAGGGTTTTTATTTTTCGGTGGAAGGCTTCTCCGAAGGAAGCATCCGTTCAAGTCGTCATCCAGCCGAAAATAATAGTGTGGTGAGACCACCGGGTCGTAAGGATAGTGGTAAGGTCGGCAGTCGGTGGTCGGCGAAGCGATAGGAGAGAGTGGAGGAGGGCGGATTTGGAGGTGGTGATTGTGATGGTGGTGGTGGAGAGGAGGTTTTGGATGAGAATGGAAGTTCGCAGAAGAGAGAACGAACAGGAGCGAGAGAAGAAGAACGTTAACAGGCACCAAAATTAATTGGCAATCTTATTTTGGGTGGGAGACAACACAACAGAACATCAACGTATATTATTACCCTCGAACTGTTGACTATAACTTCACTTCACTTCTACATCTACTAAGAATTAATAACAGTGACAGGGAGGAAGGGAAAGAGAGAAAATATTTGCACGGTGAAATGGCTGCCAGGTGGTGGCGGGCATGGGACTCGAGATAGTATCATACTACTGCTGCACCAACACCGAACAGTCTCAATGCAGATGCTCGATTGGTCTCCAAAACCCACCGACTTCCCTCACTAACCGAACACTAACAATCATGCCAATCCATATCAATCCCACTAGCTGGGAAGATGGGGGTATTGATGGGCAAAGCCTTACTCTCTCGAGCTTCCTACATTCCATACCCCGTCGATGGTGCTTTCAAGTCTCGATGGAGGCACCTTCCGAACGCCCAGGCCGAACTTAACCAGCCTATCCTTCTTTATCTCCCATGCATATGCCTGCGTGAGAAAATCCCAGATCATCGAAGGAACATACCACCATGTATGTATGTCTGTCTATATGCACTTATAGAGCAGGAGCAATCTGGCCAACAATTGCACATTCTCCTACCTTGCCTAGACCCCCCAGCCGCCGTGTGGGACAACATTATGTGAGAGATTTGGTTGCACCGGCAGTCCACCTTGAACCGATATCAAACATGATCTTTTTTGTCCATTGCATTGTTGGAACGGCACCCGTATTATTAATTATTATACGAAGCACAAGCCTCACAAATTGTGGATCCGGACGGTCCAACGGATTTTCCAACTGCGAACGGGTTTCCTATGTACGGTCCTCTTCAATCGCCCGATGGTTAATTGAAACGGGGCGCATATGAATAAGTCATGCAATGTTGGCCAAATTTTTTTTTTTTTAACGGCGTGAATTTCAAGCCCTATAAAGGTTGTGTTTGAGGGTTTCGAAGCAATCGGCTCGACATTCTCAGCCGCGTAAGTCAGGGCCCACTGTCTAGTTTTTCGTTAAGGCATGCTTGGCCAGGCGAGGACGGAGATTGTTTCTCCATAGCATGGCAACCTTGGAGCCGGCCATGACAGGCTAATATAAATTTCCATCGCCTTCGATGCTACCACAATTGCCACGGCACATTTGGCTAAACCGCCATTGTCATGCGACTCAGCGGATGAGATGCGGGTACCTGGATAGATCAGCAACGGTAAAACGCACATGCATGGATGAATTCCTTTCTGCTTGAAGTGTATCGATGCATCCTTGATATTGAACTTTTATCCTACATCTATGCTTGACGCCGGAAAACATGGCCGTAGATAGACCTTATGCTTTTTGATCGACACAAATTCAATCCTGGGGATATGCTTCTACCTGACATTACATTCGATCTCTCCTCCTTGGTGCTGCCCTGATAATGTTGTCCACCCGCAACAACATCTCTGCGGCTTCAGATGCCGACGACACAACAGCTCGTTTCAACTTATAACTCTCAATCTGCAGGTCACATTGTCAGTCACGGTAGCCATTAATCTATAGTGTTGGAGCGGAAAGGAAAGGAAGGCAGCATGTAGGTGAAATAAGTGTAGAGGGGAACTTACAACGCCCAGATCACGCATGTCGGCAATCTTCCCGCCCGGTGTCATGAGATCCAACCCGGAGTTTGAGTGGCCGCTGTAAATTGCAGCTCTCAATTTAGCTACAAGTTCGCTCGAGTCGAATCCTGCGTTATCAGCGAGAATGGTCGGGAGCTGCCTCAAAGCTTTTGCGAAGGCTTCAATAGCCAGGGCGTGTTTTCCGTCTGCATTCTGAGCCTCAGTGTCGACGGCCTTAGACATCAGCATCTCGGAGCAACCGCCACCGAGAACAGTCCTTGTCTCGACAACAGTTTGTGATAGAACTGATAGGGCGTCGTGTAGGGATCGATCGGCTTCCTCCAAAAGGTGCTCAGTAGCTCCACGTAGGACAATAGTGCAAGCCTCACCAGCAGCAACCCCAGAGAATTTGATTAGAGTATCCTCTCCTATTACAACCTCTTCAATGAGATCACAGTGTCCCAACTTCACACTCTCAGGGTGATCGAAGGTCGATGCAATTTCACCACCAGTTACCAAAGCGAGACGCTCAATACCGTCAAAATCGGCATGCTCTATCGATACAATACCGGCATCGGCGAACAGCTGCTCGGGCCAATTGTAGATAAGCTGTCTGTTGATAAAGCAGTTGATTCCGTGAGCCTTGATCTTCTCGACCTTCTGCTTCATTTTTTCCTGTTCAAACGTTAGCTACGCCGTCTTCTATACAGGCGTGGAATTTGGAACTGCTCATCATACCCTCTCTGCTCTTTCAAGCTCAGCGAGCTTGCCTGTCGAATCGACCTTGACACGGGCACCGAAAATCTTGATCTTATCCGTATCCATAGCCGTATTCGCAACCAAAATCTTAGCCTTCTCCAACCTCTTGGGCTGGTTAACACCAATCTTCTTGTCCAAAATAAACCCTTCATCCAAGTAAGAATCGATCAACTTGCCACCGGCCTTCTTGATAATCTGAATATTGGTAAGATTCGTGCTGCCCTTCAATCTCAACACAGCATCGACGGCAATCTTTGCAAAGTGCTCCTTATCCTGGCTCAGAACCTTAGAGCTCAAAGTAGTCCTGGCTATGCTCAACAAATCTTCTCTGAACGCCGCGGCATCAGATCCATGGTCCACAGCAGCCTTCTGTAGCGCTCTCAAAGCTGCCTCCTTGGCTGTTCTAAACCCTGCTATTATCGTTTGCGGATGGATTTTCTGGTCAATAAGCTTCTCAGCTTCACGTAGAAGTTCGGCAGCCAAGACGCAGACAGATGTTGTTCCATCGCCGACTTCGTCGTCCTGGACTTTACTGATGTTGACAAGAACTTTGGCGGCAGCGTTGTCGAGGGCGATGCTCTTTAGGATAGTAGCGCCGTCGTTTGTAACCGTGATTTCGCCGGTTGATCTGATTTGTCACCGTAATTAGCTTCCTGGGGGCGATAAATGGTGTTGGTTCGAATAGCATACGCCGACTGCAAGATTTTATCCATCCCCTTGGGTCCTAATGTCGACTTGACAAGATCGCCAACAGCTATCCAACGAGTCAGCATGCTTCCCTACTCCAGCTCTATCACGAGATAAACCGTACCGATAGCTCCAACGAAGGCAGAAAGACCTATTTGAAATAGATGTAAGCTTCCGACTCGATGAAATCCGGGTGGGATTGTAAAGCATACGCGCATTCTCGCCCTTCTCCTCTGTGACTTCGTCACCAAAGATGTTGACAGGATTAAAGCTTGCCTGGGACGCAAAGGAGTTAGTTTCCAAGGTCATTAGAAGATAGAGTAGAAGGAAGATGGGTATACCATTTCGAAAGTATGATTCTGAGGGTATAGTGTAGGAAATGGCGATGTGATAGGGGTATTGACGTGAAGGTAGAGCTTGGTGCTGTGTGGACGCTGTAACTTTTTTTCGGTTTTGGAGGGGCGTTTGTCACCAAAGTTTATCGATACTGCGTTTGGTGGGCTGGTGTGGCGGTGCAAAAGCACTCGCCACATGCCACGGTGTAACACGACAAAATGCAACAGCGCGTTACACTTCGAATAGTATCTACAGTAGGCCCGGGCCTCAGATTACTTGAACTTGCTGATATTTTTTTGTTCAATGGTTTACGGCTAGCTGCCAGTAAGTGGTAAGTAATAAAATACACGATACCGCGCCGCCTAGTGTGCACAGTATTGATTTCAAGGGATGATAATCAACTTGAATTGACCTTGCTAAACGAATGAATACAGGGCCATAACCTTCTAAGGCGGAATGTATATTCGGTCCTATCTAAAACAAAAAAGAGGGAGATGAGGATTAAAGCCAGTCGTGGCACAAAATAATTGCTGAATTCACCGGTGCACCCCGCCTCAGTCTAAATCTACACCATATATCGATATTTTGTCCAATCCTCGCCCGTGTTTCTCAAAATAAGCTCTAGCACCTTGGTAGATTTTGTATTGGGATATTGGATGGTATAATACACGGACGTATAGTGAAGACCCAGCGAAATCAGTGAAAGCTGCCAAATTTTGCACTTGAGTCCGCATTCGGGGAGGTCACTAAGCATGAGGGTTAGCAGTGGCCTATATAGCTAGTCCCCGCCAGAGGGTTTTAAAGACATACGTTAAGCTTCGGGACTACCTGGCAATGTGTCCCTGGGCCGTCCAAGCGTAAATTTCCTTCGTCTCGTTGTTTATCATTGTATTCAATCTATTTATTGCGGAGGTATCCGGTGATTGTGCCGCATTGAGGGTATCCATTTCTTTCTGATACTGCTGTATTTTCCTCCGGGATTTCTCAATTGCAGCGCAGCTCCGGCAGTTCTTCCCCACATCGTCATAGCCGCCTATAGCGGGGTTGGGACATTGGCTTCCAATGGGGTGGTTGGAACAATTATGTATTCTCTCCCCTTGAAATGCACCACCGCATAGGTACCGTTTCCAAATATACCTACACTGCGGCGCCTCCTCCATCGCCCTGTACGGTTGTCGGGAAATATATACCGACGAAATTTTGATCGTAGTGATGCAGCTGTTGCCAGCTGACGGATATAGATATCTATGGATGTATTTCTTGTTGGAAGTTTCGATACTCGTAGGTTCGAGGGTTGAGGTAGGGTCTACAAAGGCGGAAAGTTAGTACAAGTAGACAATAAAAAAGCAAGGTAGAAGGATTATATACTAAAGGCCTTGGTCTACCCGGAAGAGAACAATGCTAGCATGCTGTCACGATTGGTTTGGCTGATGTTCAACATAACCTTTCCCGTCGAGATCCAACATGCTTTTATAGACTTTCCAACAATATACAGAACCCCGTAGCCCGAAAGATTTCCCGCGCGACTTTGCCTATCTCTGGTCTAGATTTAACCCAAGTGGCACAAGTTGCAACTTAAGTCTATGTCAGTCCTAGCTCACAAGGTAGCAGCGGCAACTCCGTCAAGGACGTACAAAGCACGTTTTTCCCCCATATCCTCCCGAGCGAGCGAGGCTAACGCCTTACGAGCTTACAACTTTTGCCTCGTACAGCGTAAGTAGGCCAATCATCCAGTTGTCCGCAGAGCCCCGCGCGCACGGCCATACCGGTTTATTCCAACTTTTGTAGGCTTGCAAGTTTGCCAAAACGTTCGAACTTTCATGCATGTGAAAAATAGTACCAAATCGAACTAGAGTGGGGAATCCAACATAATAAGCCTTGTGATTGACATAAATATGCTGTCGATGACTGGATGGTGAGTACAGCTGTTGACCACCATCTACTCCATCCTTGGTACCGTGAAACAACTGGGGTACCTCGTGTATGGTGGGGCGATTTCGAGGCTTGTCAAGAGCAGGGGCGCCTGTGTAGCTGCAGGGAATGACTAGTTCCGTTCAAAGGCAAATAAAGGCTTATATACGGGGTAGCGATGTATGTATGTATGTACGTATGGTAGTCGTGCTTATCGTCGTTTGGCGTGCATCAACCAGAAAAGCAGGAAATATTGCATCTTGGGAGAACCACGACATCTGGCATAAGGAGTGTAAATCCCTTGTCCCGTGTCTTGGCCATGACAATATAAACCCGAATAAAAATATATGTTATTGAAATAGTATGGTGGCGGCTTTTTGTCTCTCGAGCTAGGATACCTGTGAAGCGCGAAAATCCAGAGATAGCACGAGAATGGTCGGAAAACGGTTGGAAATCGAGTAGCCCTCTTGGGATGTTTTAACCGGTCCAGCCAATTCTATACCACAAACTGTGGGAAAGTACCATCAGTGATCCTGCTTCGGACGTCTCTAACAACAGGTAAGCCGTAGGGGGCTTTGCCGCCCGTTCAAAGTGTCGACAATGGTCGATTTCCTATTCGGGATCAGAATCTTCCCATTTAGGAAGAACGTCGACGAGAATGGAGTCTGGCACTCCACCATCTCGGGCTAGACGCCTAATTATAGGCTGTTTCATGGAGGAGGGGAGGTGGTCGTAGAAATGTGGACCAACTAGATTCATAGAAGGCCGTTCAAGACCTATAATAAACATGCGAATATACCGAAGATATGACGGCCGAAGCCTAAAAATTGTACAAAATGCAACAGGGTCCTCCTGCACCGTTATGTATGTACCTGTAAGCCCAGCGATTTATATCATGTATCAATGCGCAGTGCAATGCTATGCATTTTTCGCTACCAAAGAATGGAGGATTTTCGGTGCATCTGGAGGGTGGTCTGTACTCAGAAGATCATGTCACAAATCTTAAAACGTCCCAGTTGGAAGCTTTGCTCCCCCCAAAAATCTTGGATGCGAACGAAATGCTGTGCCGCAACGTAGCGTCGCATGATTTACTCGAGCTGGAAAGGCAAGGGGCTCGACCCTGCAGGGGTTTCCCGGCCCTCGAGCTTGCGCTATTTCTCTAAAAACATGATCTACTCCGCCGACCGACCGCTATTGTGTATGGCGAGACCCTTGCCTTTCCTAGCGAGCAATACGGTAATCTCGGAATAGAAGAGAGCTTGACAGTAAGCGCATGCCAGTCGGGAACCCGCGTTTCTGATGGATGGCAAACAGTTGGATATACAGTGGGAGTGCTAGTACCTCCTGCGCAGTCTGGAAATAACCCCTCTGGACTCACCAATGCAGTGTGGAAAACACGGGAGGAATTCCTCTGACCTTCTGTTACAAATATGTAGGTATTTAGGCCTAGCCAGCCAAGTCGTCGACGAGCTTGCATTGCCCCCTCTTAAAAAACCGGGTTCATAGGCTCTTTAGGCACCTGGCGATGTTGCTGGGCTAGTGGTCCCGAAAGTCTGGCTCGCACTCATTTCAAAATCCAACACAATGGTCTTTAGCGTCTGATAGGCAGTTTTAGCAAGTCCCGACGTCTTTGCAAGGAAAACAATTGTGGTTACCGTTACCAAATCATTACAGGGCCACAAGTAATATTAGTGAAATGATATTGAGCTATTCCGCATCTGTTCGAAGGGAGGGAAACAATTAGTTGCGATTGTTCTCACATGACAGACCGGTTAGGATATGGCTAACAGAATGTGGGGTGCTCAGGTGCAGCCAATTCAGCCATCCAGCTGAGCTGCTTCCAGATAACAAAATAGGAGAATTTATCGGCCTGTTTTGAGAAAGGGTACCAGGTTCGGCGACTAAGAGTAGACCCGTCTCCATCAGTTGGGAGAGCTCTACTAACAGCTTGGAACTGCACCACCCGTTCATAGAGTGATATTGCTGGCTAGTATAGAGCTTATGCGGTGGCATTAGCCTCCCTGCTAGCTACTACAGCCAATCGAGCGGAGCTTTGTTCTGCCTCGACAACAAGACGCAGGGCTTCTAAGGCGCTCGACAGGCTCATGGACTCATCTTCCACGAAAGACGCATGCATAAGCAGGGGTATTCGTCTCAAAGCACGGCCACTTAGGCCTTTCGCTTGCTCAGCAACAGCAAGCAGCTTTGACGACGGCAAATCCGGCCGAACGTTTTTAAAAATGCAAGCCATGTTGTAGTCGTATAAAGATGCCTGGATTTAGAGAATTTTTTAGTGGTTGAAACGCCAACAGCATCATAGAATGTTTCCTTGTAGTTCAACCTTCGCTTAAAGAGTCCAAAATTATGTTTATGGCTGCATGTGAGACTTGAACAAGGACAGAAAGGTTGCTTGCTCGACGGTAGGGTATGCACACACCTCTTCGTTTTCGAGAATTATGATACCACACCGGATCAACTCTTGCATACAACTGAGAAGGATGCTATATGTCGCTACCACCGAAGGGGCTGCCACATGCTGACAGAGGTCGACCCTATCCAAAAAGGCGGTATCTATCACCTCAAGCAAGTTCGATGTTGTCAATATCAGGACGTTCCGGCGGCATTTTAGCCTATCTAGAGACGTCAGGAGCGAGTTAACGATCCGGATTGCGTCAGCCGGTTCATTAGCGGAAGCCGCTGCCTTTCGAGAGGAAGCTATGGATTCCACCTCGTCTGTCCAGCGGACCAAACCGTCCCCGCCGGAAACTAAATTAGCACGAAATTACAGGCATAATCGCCACCAACCACTTTAACCCGTCCTAGCGTTAGGATTCCTTACCTATCATTATGCAAAAGAACTGATCCGGGGCGGATCCTGTTTGGGTGTGGATCCAGTCGAAGAGGGCGTCAACCAGTTTACTGCTCTCCGTAAACCACCGCGATAGTAGTGTCTTGGTATTAATCTCCAGTAGAACCGTGCGGTTGAATTTCGAAAAAGAACGCATAGCGATTTTCTGTGCCAGGGCCCGGCAGAGCGTCGTTTTTCCAGAACCTGCACTGCCGTGGAGCAGGATGATTCGGTTCCAAGATACACAATCTAGACTGACACCCCGATCTGAAAAAAGCACTTTCGTTTTGCAAAGGATAAATTAACAGCGTTAGCACCCAATCAGTATTGTTCCCTCTGTTGTGGATATACGATATCACATTGTATCTTCCACTTCATGATCGCCATGTTATCAGGGTATCAGGCCATAGGAAGGCTTACATATGGATGTGACAAATCTCAGCAACATTGGCTTGATATCCGGTTCGAAAAAGAGTTGATCCCACGAGCCGGAAAGACTTGTCGAGGGTAACTCATGCATTAAAACTGTTGGACAGCAGTCCCCGGTCTCGTTTTCCATGGGTATCTTGATCGTTTGTGGTGGTGACTTGAAGTACTTGTATGGGTGTACTCGTATTCTGGCGGTTGATGTTGCCACCCCTCGAAGGCCGTCGGCTTCAGAAGTATCGCTCACCTTAAGCTGCTCAATCTTTTCGGCGAGGGTGCCTATGATGTCTGCATGCATGGGTTGTCCTCGTATCAGTTTTTACTTTGTTATTTTATTGTTATATCAAAAACTAATGATGCAATACTTGCCTCCGCCATCAATTGTCTGACCTCTTGAGAGCGTCCCGTAATTTGCTGTAAGCCAGTCTCGTAGAATTGGCCCTGCATCTCGGAGGGGTCCTGCATAATCAGGCTTCAAGCGTGCCTCTACTGTGACTGACATTTTTTGGGCTAATTTCTTGAGTAAATTAAGAGAGGTGGAATAGAGAGGCGTTTAGCTTGGTCACTTCGTAGAGGCTGGTTTACGAGACCATGTTTAGCTGTAAGACACACAAAAGGTGTAGTGGGTGGTGTACTGGAGGGGACGGCGGCCAGCAACAACGCAAACTGGCGTGTGGCATTTTCCTAACCTCAAAGATTGGAAGCTTTCCCTCGCGGCTAGATTAGAATTCGTGGCACAGAATCGGCGTATCAAATGGATTGCCATTGGCCTTGATAACGTTATGCGAATCGAGAAGATACTAATATAACCAGCCAACTACACTTCACTCCATCCTCACCAACTCGTACTTGCGCCCTTTAGGATTCCTCAATGCGATTCTTCAGTTTCCATACTTCCATCATGATATCAGGGCAAGTGCCCGCGAGCCTGATATTCGGACACGGCGTGAATTAAGTAGTTATGAGGACTCGTATTTCCATCAGCGCCAGGCCTGTCGATATACCTTACCCCGGGATGCCCCGCCGAAGGCTAATATATATAGCGGCCTTCCTATCCATTGTCACTTCGTCCATCAATCCGGCTTGAATCTACTCCATCGACGGGCCGGGTCATATCTATGTATCGGCACAAGATTTCTCGATCAAGTAGCTCGGGATGCATATGCATATATGATTATGTGAAAATTAGTTGAAGCCTAACCCGTATAGAGGCGATAAAGGGGCGGCACAGTATTCGCTGACTAATTAGATAGGCAATTACGAAGATATACGAGGCATACTACGAGATGAATACGAGGCCGGGTTTGCCTAATGAAGCGCCCGGCTATTGCTACTGATTTGTGTTTTGACCGCAGGATATATCGATAATTATATAAGCAATGGGCAAAAGCCAGGGTATCCCGAACCTTCTTCAATACGGGCCGGCCAAAACCCCTGGGAAATATCTCGTTATCCGGATTCGTAAATGAAACATCTTGTAATTCCAGTAATTAATACATAGCACATCTACTTTGTGCTCTCAAGTAGGAAACCATGACAATATGCATGAAAACAGAATGCGAATATCGTTGAAAGCTCAAGGCCCCAAACGGTTGAGCTACAAGGGTACAGAACCACACTCCACCATAACCTTTGTAGATGTACAGTCCCATGTATATTAAGGGTCTATGTTTTGAAGTGCCCGCAGAAAAAGTACAGAGCGATGATAGAAAGTGCGCCGTCAAATGCTGCTCGGAGTAAAAATGATGGTGTTGTCTATTAGACACGGCCAGCTGCGCCAGAAATCACGGGTAAAACCCCAGTAATCCCAGGGAGACCGCCAATAGTGGCACCGATACCACTGTGTAGCCATAACCCTTGTAGCCTATGATAGCCTGTTAGCATTATTCCATATTTACTTATCGTACAATTAGGGAGTCACTTACTCTGCTATCAAGTTTGGATTCACAAACCGGCTTCCCATCTCTCTGCTCTCATCGATGGTTTCTGAATCGATGTCTATTAAGTTACCCTCCGTTGGCGTATCATACGGGTCGTGTAAGCTTTTCAGGGCAATGTAGGACATCAACGGCGAAAACGATTTCCGGAAGAACCACCACGTCCAAATAGTGGCAACTAAAAGAGGAAGAATCAGGAGGCCTCGGACGAAGGCGCCTTGAAGTGATAATAAGGCCGCCATGGATGCCTGGAAGAGGAGTAGTCCGATGAATACCCTGTACACAATCATCGGCCAAGCTTTCCCTGTTGCGTGGCGAGGATTATCCATTGCTATGGCTTTTCGTTAGTTGACATTGAATACTTGGATCGAGGAGAGTAGATCAGGGCATACCGTATAGGAGTTGATACTTATAAGTGAAGTATCCGAAGCTGAAGTATATCAATCCGAATCCAAGCATCACAGTGCCTGCCTCAAGCAAGCTATAGACAAGGCAAAGTATCAGCACGAGAATGGGCTGTGGAAGGAAGAATCCGTATTGAAAAGCGGGAGGTGAGTTTAATTCAGCGTGGTCTCTGGGTGTCCGTGGCCTTGATGCAACATAAAGAGCCACGGTGCCGAACTCCAATAGCCTGAAGGGGAACATTCCAATGCCTTGTAGGACGATAAGGTTGGTGTAGAATGGTGCAAAGCTGCCAAGTGACTTAGCAAGGCGATACGCAATGGTCGTGGAATCTTTCAGCGAGTCTTTTAGTACGTTGTACATATCAGAGACGGTACCGCTATGCCAAACATTAGCAAATCGACGTGATCGTCGGAAGTTGAAAAAAAGAGAGAACCTACAAGACAGTGAAGATGAGGAAAAGGTTGAAGAAGGTGAAGAAAAAATTCTTGCTAATGACTGACCGCTCGACATCGGCCTGTGATATCATCCCTTGGAGCGTTGAGAGCCCTTGAACCTGTTAGTTTGTAACGTATGGACCGCCCTGAGCATTTTGACTTACAATCGTAGAGGTACGGCACGGCAACGTTGAGCAATGTCAAACTAGCTGTCGGCAATGTGTTTTGTACAAGTGAGCTCACTAGTTGGTTACTCGCGAGGACATCTGCGAGCCACGGCCAAACCCTGTGGATTGATTTGATATTCAGCAGTCCGGCGAGTGTACCGACGGGCAGGAACCAGAATATTGTCAACACTCCAATAAAGATTGTAACGATCCACATCCGGATGATTCTTTGCCCACGCGAGATGTATGTATTTTCCCATACGATGTCGTGGGGTGCCGGCGCTAAATTGGCGATGAGACTCATAGGATTAGGATCGAGAAGAGCTTGCACAGCCATTTGCTATTCAGTATCGATCACTATTAGCCCTATTCCTTATGCTAATAGAATTAGAAATGATTGGGGACAGGGAGCACTAACCGCCGCTGCCACTGAATCCAAGGTGACGAAGGCCATCGGAACCGGTTTGAAATGTTTTTGTCTCGTTTCGTGAACAAGACTGTCTAGATCCTCTAGCATCGACGTGAATTGTTCGATCGGGTTCACGCTTTTCCCGTACAGACCAAATAATCCCGACTTCACCGTTCGAGTTCGAGGGTCTTGTCCTTTGGGGGCCGTCCAGGCGTTCTCTAATTTCCGTAAAACCTTCATCCGTTTATCCATTAACTTATCGAGCTCCTTCCAATCCCGGCAGATAGTAACATTTTCAACTTTGCCGATACGTAGCCCCTCGATAAAATTTTTTAGGTCGCCCTCATTTCGTAAATGTTCGGGAACACCTGATACTCGGATTGTGCGGTCCGTAACAGTGCTCTGACGGCTTAGGTATTTCTGCCGGACAGTAACGACCTTTTTCGTCTGGTCATAGAGGAAATATACAGCGACCCCGGTGAAGAAGTAGACAAAGACGAGATAGGACGTCAGCCAAGCAGTGTTCTTAGGTACTTTAGGCTCGCCGTCCTCGGAAAGATGATAGGGTAGGCCGTAGCTTCCAAAACCATTCGCACTCCATGTGTGCACCGTATCGTTTCCGCAAGTATTGTTCGACCCAGGGTGCCTGAAATCAAAGCCATTCTTTCCTTCGTACTTCCAATGTAAGGGCGATACCACGAATAGGCCGAAGAATGTGAACACCGAGAGAATCTTCATTGACATCTTGAAGAATCCGAGAAAGACAAAGGCGTCAAGACCTGCGGCACTGAGAACTTGTTCCTCGCTGATTTTGTATAGAGCCGGTATCCATCCGAAGAAACTTGTGGGCAGGTCCGGCAGTGTCGCCGCTTGATTGACCTTCCGTGCACTGTAGAGGGTGTTCCATCGAGGGCGAAGTATACAGAACGAGAGAAAGGCCGACATTCCCATTGCGACGGAGATCGTAAGCTGCGTAACTAGATCCGTGGTCCCACTCCGCGGATCAGTAGGGTCTCGCCCATCACCACAATCACCCGTCCCGTTTCCGCCATCCTGCTGCGACAGCAGTACTGAATATGCGTAATCGTAAAGTCCCATCGTGTCGTGAGCTTGATCGCGATTAACTTTATCGCCGGACAAGCGGTGAGTTTGAAGAAAGAAAACAGAAGACTAGTCCCGAGAGGACGAAACCCATCGTGCGACTAAGCAGAGGGTATGAATAGGAGGACTATCGAAATGCTGCGCTGCAGGGTGCCCAGTCAAGGCCAGTCAAGTCGCGTGAGAGCTACTTAGCTCGATCGGTGTCATGCGTGTCGGCGAACTCATGACGTCGCTGCCTTGGCACCCTTGGCCACCCACCTGACAACCACACACCTCCTGGCAACACCTCTTGGCACCAAAATACCACACTTCCAACACCAGAACACCAGGTTCCACCCATTCAGGAACCGGTGAGTGTAATCATGAAGATGCCCCGGCTGGAGGACTTTGCGCAATGCAGCCGTCTCGGAGGGTAATGAGCACACGAGTAATTGCCCCGGTTGAAGGACTTGGCGTAATGCAACCGTATTAATTTGCCCCGACTAGAGGACTTTGCACAATGTAGTCGTCTCGGGGGGTAATAACAAGTGCCCCGGCTGAAGGACTTTGCACAATGCAGCCGTCTTTGAAGGAATATAAAGCAGAACCGGCCCAGCACCAGCTCTACTTGCAACCTTCTCCCCCTTATTCTCCCCCATCCCCCTCAATCGTGTACCCCACAAGCCTATGATACTCGACAAACCCCCGTCCTGTCAAGTATGAAGCATTGCGGCCCCTCCGGCGCCCCGTGGACGGCCCCTCCCACGGGTCTCCTGGCTCCCCGAAAATGTCCACTATCTCCTCCACAGTGTAGCGGTCCAGTAACGGGGCCATCCTGACCCGGTACGGATAGGAGACGACGATGCTCCTACCCAATACCGGGTCGAAAACAACTTCGAAATACCTTTGGTCGAGCCTATGGCTCCTGACCATCCGGACGAGGAGCGCGTCCCTTGCCGCCTCTACGTCCAGAACCTCCTCTTCCCCGTCCTCTTGCTCTTCTTCTTCCTCTTCCTCCTCTTCGCTCGCCCCCCCCCTCCCTCTCTCTCCCCTCCATCAAAATCCTCATCGCCTCGCGATGCTCCCACATCTCATCCTCCGTCAAGCCCAACTCGTTCCATTCCTCCCCTCCTGAATGCATGTTATCCTCCTCTTGCTCGTCAGTGCCCTCTTCATCCCCGAGGAGGCTGCTCGTGGGATCCAAGCTAGCGTCTGCGCTGGCCTGACTTCCGTCAGACATCAGAGCGTCGCCTTGCTCTTCATCCTGAGCCTCCTCCTCCGGAACTGGCTCAACGCCTTGCGATTCTGGGGATGCAACCATGTCGCTCTGGCTTTCACCAGAGATCGAGGCGTCGCAACCCCCTTCATCGGCGTTTTCGCCCAAATAACGGCCTAACTTCTCACATCCGTCATATCTACCCTTCTTCACCCTTCGGCCCTCTGAAGAGTCTTCGCCCTCGTTAAGACTCTCGTATTTCCTCTTTTCGAGGCTAGAGGACGCCGAAGTGCTACTCGGTAGCTCTTTTGCCAATGAGGCCACTGGAGAAGTTGCAACGGTTGGGCGCGGACGTCCGTTGAACTGCGCAATGACCTTTTCCGCCGCCTTTCTTGCAGGAAGCGTTCTTCCGGGAAGCTTACCCACGCTTGTCCTCAACCTCTTTGCGGCTCCTTGATCAGAGTCGCAAGGGGATGACTTGCGTTTACAGCAACGGGATATCATGGCGACGATCGCTTGTCGGCTGGGACAATCCTCCCCGTTGCTGGCTAGCTCCCTTAGAATCACCCGGGCCTCGGCACTAAGCCGGCTGATAAATGGGGAGCCCGTCTCCACCGCCAGGAGTTCCTCAAGCTGCGCCACGGTTGCTCTCTGTAATTGATGAAGTTAGCTTTTGCCCGTTGCAAACGCGACTTTCAGGTGAATATGTGAGAATATTAAGATGAGACTGAACGGTGTGATATAGCTACTTACCACCTGTGGACGCTCTCCACCACTACCCCGACGAGCCCGATAACCTCGAAGTTCGAGGAGATCGATGTTAGCTCGTGGGATCGTGATGGAAGCCATCCGCGAACAGGTTTGCGAGCGGAGAAAGTTGAGTAGAGAGGCGAATGCCTCTCTCTTCACAATGCTGGCTCGAGTCATTGTGGAAAATGGGAATTATAGTTATGAAGTAAGTGATGATGATGGTGATGGGATTTTGGAATGTGGATTGGTGAAGGAGGAGGAAAGAAAGAAAGAAAGAATCATGGGAGGGTTGGTTAAAATAGTCGTTGCTGGCGACATGAGAATCAATTGACAGCAACGACTTCGCCGAGTCTACATTATGGCGATATTAAGGCTTAGTTTATAGTAATTAATGCTCGAAGTGCTGCTGGATCCTTTGCTAAATCTTTGAATTCAGAATAGCCATTCTCTTTTCTACGATGGATTGAATGCCCCCCATGATTTACTTTTTCCTCGGCTCTTTAATCCAGCAACATCGTTCAATTATACCTCTCGCGATGCTAAAGTCGCATACGCAGAGTCTTGTAGAAGTATCGAATGATGTTTCTACTTATACCAGCCACTTTGACTTTCCAGCTCTCTTCCCGAGAATCTCGCTAACTATTATCGGATTCCGAACCTAGTATGCTCTATGTAAACCGATTACTTTACTCCATGAAGCCAATTATCACGCATCCAGGTGCTCCGGGCAAAGAACGAGACACCACAATCTCCTGCGATTACCAAAAACTACGAGTAACGCCGAACCATTCTCCTATTTGACCGTCCTACGAACCCCCCCACTTCCCGAAATCCTTGCTATCCACAACGAGGCCAACAAAGTGCGTTGCTATAGTTGCATTTCGTTTGTGTAACTGGTCAACATTTCCCAATTCGTACAAGCGGGTGGCTATCATTTACCCAATCGAGCCTATCACAGCGCACAACGTGAAGGCGGGGCGCTATTCTGCGCAGGGTTATGGGTCTGCCCTGCCTGGCTGGTCTGGTTCCTTGTCCGATTTTAGTTTTTCTTCTTCGAGGTGCCATCTGCAAGTTTCATATGTACACACGATTTCTGATGAACTTAAGCAGGCAGCCTATAATCTGAAGCTCGAGGCTTTGGAGCTGCTAGGCGAAGGCTTGGTATCGCTTTGCGTAGCAGGCGGTTCAGTTGATCCGGATCCGGATGGGAAGTTGCTGGTTATACCATGGCTATGGAGGATAATATTTGCACTAGTCTTGATATAACCATTCACTGCAGTTTGTTACATCTATCGCTCTAAATTTCCGTAGTCAGAAGAGTCCCTGTTCACATTCGAGAGTAGCAAGATTTCAGCCTACATATGTACATACTAAGGATACGTGGGATGATGCTGAACTAACTAATACCGATGTCCTCGTCTATTAGATTCTTCGATTGAATAAAAGCAACTGTTGTGCTGCGAGTATAATTCATCTCAAAGCAGGCTTCAATACAGCAGGTACAGACGCCCATGTTATAGAGCCCTGGGCTACGGCATAGCATAATCCTCCCAGCTTACAGTATTCACAAGTTTAAGCTCTAATTAAATTTTTTAGAATATTGTCATTTTCATTGATATGGCAATTTATCCTGTGTTCGCCGTAGCTGGGGTGGTAGGTACCCTAGTGAGACTGAGAGTGTCGATACAATGCAATGGCTTCGTGCAAATATGCAGTATTAGGTGAGCGTAGTAGTAGTAGCTTCTAGTACGGCCTTCTATCTCTTCTCAGCGTGAAAACGATTCTATTTTCATCCTGTCATCCAAGTCAGCTTCGCCATTCACCTCCATTTCGGCATCAAGAACCAACCTCGTCCCAACCCATCACCACCGTTCACCTCCAAACGCACCGTCAAAATGCCGCCAAACAACCACCACTACATCCATCCATCACGTCTCTGGAACATACCACAGGGGTCAGACGACGACGACATCATCCTCTTCGACCCACCAACCCCTCCTCACCAGGAAGCTACCTCCCGTCCTCGTCGTAATTCCTTCTTTACCCCCTTCCCCTATCATCCAGCTCCTCCAACAGTCCAGCACTTCGATCATTTCCCCCAATTCACCATCCTACCACGAACACCGGACCCCATCAAACGACCAGCCTCAGCACCAATCCCCTTCGAATTCAGCCCTCTCTACCCCTTCCCTCCAAAACGTCCCCGCCTCTCCTTCGGCGAAAGTACTACCGACCACCTTTTCTTCGATATGGACGAAGATCTTCTGCCCGGAAGTAGGCCTGATTGGATGAACATTGATATCAAACCCAATACTCGACAGTTTCGTAGAAGGCTACTAAGAGGTTGGCCTCCATACTTCCGTGGGATTTTCGGACTTGAAGATCCGGATTCGTCGATTTCATTTGAAGATAGTCAGATGCTTCAGGTTGTTGAGGAGTCGAAGATGTATCGAAAGCCCAACGTTGTTTTGACGGAGAGAGAGCAGTGGGTAGGTTAAACCTCTGGCAATCATTCTTTATCTGGGGTACCTTGATTAACATGCCAATATCGAATCAGGAAGCAATTGAGAGGGCGGAGGCGTACAAGAAGGAATTAGATAGCATGGGCCTCCCAGAGCATCAGAAACAGCTACGCAAGAAGAGAGTACAGGAAAAGTTTGAGCTTCTGATTTCGTGGGAGAAGATAATGACCCATCTCAAGAATCTCCAACTTGAACGAGGGTCAAGGATGGAGTGGACTGGCCTTGGACTCCCCCAATCGGGGCTCGTACAACCTTCAAAGAGTCTGCCAAACCTCAAAGTTGTAGCTTCCGTCAAAACAAAGGGAGCTGGAGCTAGTTTAAAGAAGAAGGGAAGCAATAGGAAGATTGAGGGGGAACTATGTTCATCTCAAAACTCCCAACAGCTCGCAGATCAGAAGCAATCACGTCCCGGCACCCCTCCAGCCAACACGGCCCGGTATTTGGCCAAAAAAGCTCGCATCCCTAGCATCGTCCCCAGACTCTCCAGCGCCAATCTTGCCGCCGCGGAAACAGAGGCCAAGGAGGCACAAGCAGAAATTCAACGAATGCTCACAATCCGATCAGCCTACAAAATAACACCTCGAGCGGTAACCCCTCCTAAACCGCACGACCAGCCCTCCAATTCCCAATCCCAAAACAATCACGAATCGTTCTTTTCCTACGATCATTTAAAGCGTTATAACGAAGAATTCAGGAAAGACACTCAAAACTCATTTACTCAAGAACAAAGAATCCGAGGCGACATCCGTGCTCGTCATGAGGAGTGTAACTATCAGATGTCCCTCAGACGCCAGAATAATATCTGGTATACGCTCAAACCAGATCCCTCAGTCAAACTCCGAACCTGGGAAACTCTTCCAAAGGATCAACTTCAATACTACACGTTCAGTATCCAAGAGATTATTGACGGTGATCCCGACCTTCGTTGGCGCAAGTTGAAACACAATGAAGTGGTAGAAGCTTCAGGTCTTCGAAGAGGTGAGTTTCCATTGCTATGCTTTCGGCCCAAGAAGCTAACACTAGAGACCCTCAGGAGATTTTGATTACCAGTGTAAAGACCCGTATGGGGATGATCCATACATGAGCCAATTAAAACTTGAAGATGACCTTGGGTCTTACATGTAGGACCTATATTCTGCCTTCTTATTTCCCTTTCTTTGGACTGAAGCATGGGAAACATGGGTGATATCGACGGGTTTGTTCTCTAGTCTTTTGTTTATATTACTACTAATACTGTCTTCGGCACCGGACTCTTGTTCCCTTTCTATGCTATATTCGCTATCCTTTAGGTTTCTTTTCTCTTGTTAGAGGGGCATTTCTAGCGTTTTTTCCAAGTACAGCTGCGAATGTTGCATTTTTTCTTCCCGTATAACTCAGCCTTTATGCTGTACTTTCGAGCGCGACTGACTCGAAGTTCATATGCTTCGAAAAAATCAATTGCAAACGCAATAGTCTTGTTAAATGATACTTTCAAGCTAAATTTCCGTTGAGCTAAATGGTAATTCTAAAAGCGCTAGAGCTATCGTGGCTAGCAAGTTCCTTAGAATTTAAAAACCGACATCGTAAATGCTACTATCGCTTGGAACATCCAGTACATCGATACATCAAGCTCTGTCCAGATATCGAACCGCCAAGGATGCCCAGCCACCACGACATCCCCAGTATCGCTCCAACAAAAAAAGGCTGATTGTGAAGAAAATCTCTAACGTTGAATGCGGCTCTATAACGAGGCTGCAAGAATTCGGAGAAGCGGTAGGTATTAATACCCAGTCGTGTTGCACCCCGCTTTTGTGTCACAGAACATCTCTTTCCAATTCTCCTTATGTAATTTCGGATTCCTGCATAGGAAACCGTTCAAACCTGTCGTGATACAGCAGAAAAGACTTTTGGGGTGGTCGTGGTATTCGTTTATATATACAGCTTTTAAAGGCACCTACCTTCTTATATTTACAAATCTAGTTTTATACCTGGAAGGAAGATATCAATTGATAGTTTCCACCTCTTTAATCAAAGCCTGAACATCGAACTCCTGTTTTCCCTCCGAGAACAACCGAAGTAACTCTCGTCTTCTTCCGACTTCCTCACCAGCACCGGGAATACCTTCTTCAGCACCATAAAACTTCTGCAAGGCCATTAGCAACCATTTAGCCTCTTCTACGCTGACGCCTCTATTCTCGACTACTGAGCCCTGGAGCAATACAATTCCCTTCTCCTCCGCGATATCCAAATGGTGCGTCACAGTCGTATGCGGCGCTGCAAACTCACCTCGGAGTTTATACTCTATCAGAGAAGTGAACATGACGTTCACGGTAGTCGGTGACGAGAATTGCCATTGGAGGAAGTGGAGTTCGATACCCTGGTCGGCCCTTGGTAGCGGGAGTACGAACATTGGATGTCTTTTTGCGGATTTTTCGATACGGTGGTAGGTTTCTAGGGGTATTACGGCGCATAGAGAGTTTTGATCGGAGATGTGACGGGCACGCCAGATGTATTCGATTTCTTTGGCATCGTGGAGGAGGATTTTGGAGGTATCGATTATGGAGTCTAGGGACTTTTGGTTGCTTGATTTGGGGATTTGAGGAGGAGTGGTTTTGGGTTGTGTTGTTGGAGAAGTTGAGGTTACGGAGGAGGGGTCGATGGCGGATGCTGATGAAGTCGGAGGGGCGCCATCGTGGGTGAGGTTTCCGGGAAGCTCGGGAGGGGCCAGGGAGTCCCGTTTATACTGCTCGATCTTGGGCTTATAGACGGCTTTGAGGTCGTCAATGGACTCGAGGCCTTCGCTGTTTAAAATTGACACAGTGGTTTAGCACCAATCCTCCGAATATACGCCCAGCAATATGGCATACCTCTTCGCCTTCTTCTCGAGCAGATGCTTGTACTTTTCGGCTATGTCTGGCTGGGTCTGCAGGAACCGTCGGATATCGATATCGAGCACACGAGCGTGCCGCCTCTGCTGCCGTAACGGAGAGATTAGGGCCCGAACTGGCTGGAGAATGGCAGAGGCATGGGAGTAGCCCAATGCCGTCCGATGCAGGGTAAACGTCGCTTGCCGTAGCGGACCCGACATTGTCCTATCGAGATGTCTTGGATGAGGTGATGATATCGATGCCTTGGGAGGGACCGTACGAGGTCGTGATTAGTTCAGTCCGTTCGGTGAGTTCGGTTCGACAAAAGCCTGCGACTTTGACCCCAAGCACTGACCGCTGATTGGCTAGACAGATAAGCTCCGGCCGAAAAGCAGGAACGTGCGCCGAAAAGAACCCATCGGTCGGACCATTCGCTTTGGGTTTAGTCTGTGGGATTTGGCGGTGGAGATGACGGTGGGAGCTTTGGTTAGCCGGTTTACCGCGGTTAACTTGACCGCTGGGAACTGGGGAGTTCCCCATATATAAGCTAAGGCCGTCTGGGGAAGCTCCACGCCTGCCTGCATTCCCCAGTAAATTCCACCGTTTCACTTCAGCTGGCAGTCAGTCGCCCACGATCGATATCTTGTTCTCTTCTCCTGCTTCAGGTCCGGCTTCAGGTTTCTTCTTCTTCTTTTTTTTATTTTTAATTTTGGATATTAGAGTCAGCGCAGAAGAGGTATCGCGGTTCAGAATGCCTGTCGAGAGCACCTTCCCCCCGGTCACAATCCCAAATGTCGACATCTACGAGTTCATGTTCAACCGGCCTGACAAGCCATTTTCAGACTCCAATGGTATGTATACTTCATTTAAAATGATGTTCACTATGTTTCCTAGGATTTCTTGCTAATACCATCTGTCAATAGTCATGCACGTGGATGCGAAGACAGGGCGCCAATTGACCTATGCCGAGATCAGAGACAAGTCGAAGGACCTGGGTATCGGCCTCAGGACTCTATGGGGCTGGAAGAAAGGCGATGTCATGGCTGTTTTCACGTACGTAGCTTCCATTCATACATTCTGTTATACGTTCTCATGCTAAATTATCACCGTTTGCAGCCTCAATAATATCGAGTCCCCCATTCTCACCTGGGGTGCCTTATGGGCTGGTGGCGTCCTCTCCCCTGCCAATCCCGGCTACACCCTTGACGAGTTCGTCTACCAGCTCAAGAACTGCGAGGCTAAAGCCATTACCACCCAAGCCGAAGTTCTCCCTCTCGTCAAGGAGGCCGCCACAAGGGTCGGCATTCCACACGACCGCATTTTAATCCTTGGCGACACAAAAGTCCCCGGCTTCAAGCACCTGACCGAACTTAAGAACATGTCACACCGAGAAATCAAGCTTATCAGACGTCCGAAATTCGACCCACAGAATGATTTGGCTTTCTTGGTATACTCCAGTGGAACAACCGGTCTTCCAAAGGGTGTTATGCTGTCGCACAGAAATATCGTAGCAAATATCCTTCAAGGAACCGCTGCAGAGGTTAACCTAAAGCCTAATCAAGATACAGTACTCGGGTTTTTACCGTTTTTCCATATTTACGGGTTAACATGTATTATGCATATGACCTTTTACCTTGGTATCAAGCTGGTTATTATGGAAAGGTTTGATCTTGAGAGGTTCTGCCAGTTGGTAGAGAAGTATAAAGTTACCTTTGCATACGTCGTCCCACCGGTTGTTCTCGGACTTGCGAAGCACCCAATTGTTGCCAAATACAATCTTTCATCTCTAAGAATGATGAATTCTGGGGCTGCACCGCTGACAAGTAAGCCTAATCTTTACTCCTGTACAATGTTGCCTTGTGTGTTACTAACACCCTTTCCCCTTAGGTGAAATCCAAGACGCCGTCTATGACCGCCTTAAGCTCAAAACCAAACAGGGCTACGGTCTCTCCGAAACCTCACCAACCACTCACGCCCAACATTGGGAAGACTGGAAAACCAAGATTGGTTCCGTCGGCCCACTGCTCCCTAACATGACTGCCAAATATGTCGGTGAAGACGGCAACGAAGTCCCCGCCGGCCAAACCGGAGAACTATGGCTCAAGGGCCCCAATATCATGATGGGATACTGGAAGAACGAAGAGGCAACGAAGAACTGTATGACAGACGACGGATACTTTAAGACCGGTGACGTCGGCCATCAGGATAAGGATGGAGACTTTTATATTACGGATCGAGTGAAGGAGTTGATCAAATATAAGGGTTTCCAGGTGCCACCGGCAGAGTTGGAGGGAAAGATTGCGTCGCATCCGAAGGTTGAGTAAGTAACATTCACTTCTTTAAGTTAAAGCAAAATGCTATGTGGACCCTGTACTGACGTTTCCGATAGTGATGTCGCGGTTACGGGTGTCTGGGATGATGTTCAACATACAGAGGTCCCAAGAGCATACATCGTCCTCTCCGCAGGGAACAAGCCAACACCAGAGGTCGCAAACGAGATCATTGAATTCGTGGCGAAGAACGTGGCGCAGCACAAGAAGTTAAGAGGAGGTGTCAAGTTCGTAGACGTAATCCCCAAGAGTGCGAGCGGCAAGATCTTGAGAAGAGTATTGAAGGAGCAGGCGAAGGCTGAGAAGAAGAAGGAAGGCGCGAAACTGTAAGAGGTTAGAGTTGGTTGGTTGGTTAGATGGTGGCGATGACTCTTCTGTTGGTACTTTCTGACTGTACGATATACACTGTGCTCTTACACTTGCGTACGTGTTTAATATTTTGGAGCGATGTTGGGGGCATTGATTTGCTTGTATGGTGGCGTAGCTATAGAGCTAAAGCTAGAGCTAGAGAGTCGAATTGATTTGGATGGCAGTGATGTTGGGCATTGCGCGGCAACATCTATTTCACTAGTCTCTTCTTCGATATCTTAACAGCGCTAACCACTATTTCGGCGGGAATTCACTCTGAAGGCTGAGCTCTCTGCCACCAAACTAAATTTTGGTAAAATGCAACAGAGTATATTCATCAATAGAGTGGTCTAAATAGCTTTTGTACAAGGGATTCGCAAAGTCTACAGTATTGTGCCCGTAATTCACCATGGGTTTATGTTCCCCTGTGTACGCACCTCATTCACTGGCTGCGTCTCCTCCTCCTCCACCTTCCGCGGCTCCGCCGCCACCACCCTCCCCAACGTCATAGCTTGTAACAAATACCCAAACTTCGCTTCCAACCGCTGCACCGAAAGCAACTTCTGCTTTACCTCTTTATCCTTCTGCCAAACCCGTAAAATATCAACTACCTTGTCAAGTGTGTCACCGTAGTCTCTCCATGGTAAAGCTACTTGCCATGCGGGTTTTACTTGGTCCTGGGTTATCCCTAGATATTGTTGAGAGTTTATTAAGTCGAATATGGGGACCAGAAGTCTTCGATATCGCCTTGAAGTAATCTAAGCGGTTCTGGGAATAGAACTGGAAGTTTTTTATCCTTAATGGTACCCGGGGTTGCAGTTTCTGCAAAAGCTCGCTTTTGGAGCCGGCCACGGGCTTCTTCCCCTCCTTCTGGTAGTGCTTCAATCTCCATTGGTCCCAGCGTGTTCCCATCGTCGGAATCATCTTCAATGACAATAGGGTTTCCAATGTTATTCATCGGTGGAGTAGGCGTCGCCGTAGGATCTGGTGGCGGTTGAAACACTGGGTTTGGTTTTCTGGGGATTTGGAATCCTGGTAGTCCAGCGAAGATACCGAATTGGTCGTCGCTACCAGGACCGGAGGCCTGCTCTCGTGCGCCCAAACCAGGCCCTAAAACGGGAAATTGACTACCGAATAGGTTATTGCTACCACTGAAAGCTTGTTCTTGTACATTTAAACCAGACTCGATTCGGTCATTGCTACCGCTGCCGAAGAGCTGCTCTCTTGCATCTAAACCGCGACCCAAGGCCGGGAAATTAATACCGAATCGGTCATTGCTACCAGTACCGAAGGCTTGTTCTCGTGCATTTGAACCAGGTTCTAAGACGGGGATCTGACTACCGCCACTACCACTACCACCTGCACCTCGGCCACCGCGTTCATTCCGAGGCGGCGTTTGGAACCCAAAGTTATGTTTCGGAGGGGTTGGTTTCTGGTTTATTTTCTGAGGAGTTGCAAATGCCGATTGTCCACCAAAGTAATTCTTACTACCCTCTACACCGCCAGCGCCGGCTTCGGCTTCAAGTCCGAATAGTTGGTAGTGATATTGTTGCTGCGGGTTTATATTACTACCCGTGTTGACATTAGTATTGGTGTTAGTATTAGTATTACTCCTGGTTTCCCAAATGTCCGGTGCAACTTTCCCCGTTTTCCAATGCCCATCCGTGCTGCCGCCGATCTCACGAACCGGCGCAGGCATGGGCTGCACAGGCTGAACAGTCTTCTTCGGTTCATAACTCTCAATCTGTCCCTTAACATTAATATCCCTCAACTGTACTAGATAATACGCCAAATACTTCGGTGAAGGCCAGCAGTGTAATTTCCGTTCTATGACTTGAAGGTATAATTTCATCGCCTGTGAGAAAGGGAAGTATGGGATGTATCGGGTCTTTTGGTCGATCCCTGTTAGGACGGTGTAGAGGAGTTTGGTGCTATCGCGGATGCTGGAGTGCATTTGGGTGAATTGTGGGGTGTTGGCGAGGAGTTCGAGGAAGGTCCAGGTGTTTGTGACGAAGGGGGATTTGCCGATTGGAGGGGTGCGGGGCATGGGATTGTGACAGGCCGGGCCGGGGATCTCGGCGGTGGTGGGAAGGGCGAGGGATAATAGGAGGGCGAGACATTGGAGTTTCATTATTGGTGACTCTTTTACTGTGTCGTGCTACTTGTTTTCATTCCTCGCCTTTCGAGATCTAATTCGATATAAAGTAGGTTTGTATCATAAACCCAGAGCGTGAGGAGAGAATTTTGTCCATGAAGAACATGTATGAATAGAATACAATGCACGGGGCGGACATGGCCAATACTGATTATTGTCTTTGAGGGAGATTGTGGTCAAACGCGGATTCGGAATGGGTAACTTGCTCAGAATAATATGTATGCACATGGCCTATAGGGTAACAGTTACTAGAGAGAATGAGATAGTTTGAAATTCAAGAGTATCTAATACTGCCTCATAATTATTTTCCTTCACAATCCATTTTTTCTATAAGATCTATTCGATGTGCATATATGCATGTGTGGGGAACAAGATTATTTAATGGGGCGCTACAAATTGATGTTACAGAGTATCTAGGTAATATCTAGTAGCAGACACTTAAGTAGGTATTTCGATTGAAAGTATAGGTATCTTTCACAACTACCCAAGTAGACAATTCCTCGCAGAGCGTATGAACTGTCGTACTAGAAATATAGCCTGGAGGGCGAATACGAATTCGGATTTACAGGCCGACAATGGTAGGTTACACAAGGCAGCAGGGCGTGTTGTCTGTTGCATTTGCACTTCTGGCAACAACTTGCCTTGCCGCTGTGTCGTACCAGCCTGACCTACTCCGCTGCTCCACAATGCATCGGATCGTAATAACCGACCACGATATACCACGATACAATTCCTTAGAGCTTCCGGAATGCCATTAGTCATGAAGAACGAGGAGAGTTTCGTGGATTTTAGGTTGTTACAAACAGGCAATTCACAATATGTTAGTATCTGTACAGTACAACATTGCTTTTCCACAATTGGCATGTGAAAATAAACGCTCAAACGGTGGTTGGCACCTCGCGTGATACATGTTCTGGCCACAATTCCACAGGGCTTATGTATGCATCGGTCTAAATTTTTTGTGGCGCTGTCGTTAGCTTCAAAAACCCTGGCTAAAGCTTTGATCAAACGAAAAAAAAAGACCTAGACATGGACCCAGACTACGGACTAATGCGAACTTTCAAGGCCTTGGATTCCGATTCTTTCCTCGGTCCTCGACAAACCTTAAACGCACCTCACGAAGTAGGCTATCGACTTGCAAGCCTGCCTCACTCGTTGGTTTCGCCAGCGTTTAATGTTGACATGTGGAATCTATAGAGGACGACCGTGGGCCTGCCTGGGTGGTCTAAGGGTCCTGCTGGTTCTGATATAGATGATCGATAATGGGAATCGAATCGATTTTACGCAAGGCTGTTTAAATTAAATGTAGGAGTACATGCGGGCTTGCGCTTGTGGAACTATGGGGCATACTTAGTGACGATAGAATGCAGCCAGTGGACTTGGTGATGTTCGTCATCATGCTTGGACGCATGCTGCCTATTCGCTGAGGCTCCCATACCAATTCAGCAGAACCGATTCGAGCTGTACAAGTTCATCGTGCAGCTTGCAGTAGCACCCAACAGAAGTGACCCTTTTTCCTTTGTTTCCGATAATTTCCCCTTTCCTCCGGACTTCTCCTAATTGTCGACACTAAAGGTCTGGGATGAGCTCAGAGTTTGCAATCCCCAATCACCACCCCCACATTTGACACACGCACGCATCTTCGACTAGACCGTTCGAATTCGCCTCCGTGGTCGTTCATTACTAAGTTGGCCACGGTGCATCACCGTCGATATTCTTGGAAGTCCATCTTGGAAGTCCCATCTTGATATTTGAATTCTCCCAGCCCAGTTAATTATAACATACTAACACTTAACATCCACGTTCCTCCCGCGCCTTCCAACCTCGCAACCAAACGATTTTACCCGTGACACTGCACACTCTAGCCAGCTGGGGGCTTGCTTATGCTCCTGCTCTCTTGCATCAAAGCTTGTTTGTGTCTGTTACGTTTTCGATTGCCTGTGAGTGGCTGGCACGTTGTTTATCTGGCCTAGCTTTAATAGCTCTGCCCAGCAAAGCCCGCTCCGCCGCCTGCACGGTGTTTTCGGCAGGCAAGTTCAGAGGAACTCACAGGCGAAGTCGTACCTACAAAACCGTTGTACAATCCTCCCTCTTCTTTGCTCCAGACCCTCCCTTTTCTCATTTACACATTTGATACTTTTTATATTTGTTATTTTATTTTATATATTACGAGTATATACCGGTCGCATTCACTCGGAATCGCACTCAAGCGGCACTGCTCTTCGACGCGGGATCGATATCAAACTCTCTCTCGGAAAAATCAAAACGACCCGAAATAATCCACCAGCCCGGCTCATACCGACTGGACCAACCGACTTACATCACACCTTTCTAAAACCCCATCACCGTCCACGAAACGGGCCCCATCGACACTCTCATTTACACTTACATAAACACACATCTCCCCATCTCTAGATCGGTGTCCCTGCACGTCGATTTCGCATTTCACAGAGCTCCCTTTCGCGGATTCGGTTTGTGGACATTTCGTGGAAGCCAAGGCATTATAACCTTGAAGAAACAAGCAAGTAGCCAGTTCTTGTTTGGTTAGTGGCTACCGATTCGACTCCACTTCGGCCCTTCCCTCCTTCTTTTCTCGCTTCAACAAACCTCAGTAATGCTACAGGTAGGTGTTTGGTCGTTTCGCTCCGTTCTGTTATGTCGCGAAGTCATGCATTTCATGATATCTACTACACCACCTTGATATATCGTCGTCACTGCACCCTGTTTATCTCTTTACCCGTCCAAGCTGGGGGGTGGTGGTCAGTGTCGTGGGATGACGCTTGGATCCTCCTCGTCCGGCTCCTCAGGTTTACATCAGAGCCCCTATGCCCAGCAGGAAAAGGCGTGAATTGGCATCAGGCCCCTGGTTTCATACAACGGGTGATTTGGGCTTGCAGATGTGGGAATCTGGCTGTCGAAGGGCTCTGTGCATGATAACATCCATCCACAGCCAGACCTGCCATGTTTGAGTGGCTGGCCATTGCCGGTTGTGCAGCCTGACCCAGACCTCCCCACGGGCAGGCGCTGGTCTTATCTATTGGCCGGCTGGATTGTTTGTTCGTTCACGTTCCTTCCAGATTGGTTCCTATTTTTGTCCCCGCCCACTGGCACTGCACCGCACTGTTAGTTATGCCATCACGATACGATGATGATGAGGGCCCGGACGAACGCCATTTTCCACAACGGCGTCCTCTCCCTCTGATTCTGCACGCCTCGCGCGCTGGTGGTTGTGTCCATTCCGATGCGGCTTATGATCCGTGGCTCGCCGTTTCTTTCCTAACCGTCAGGTCGGGTTCCCGATCTGCCGAAGTTTCTGTCTGGTCTGCATCTCTGAAGTAGCTCCTCGACAAGCTCCCACTCCCTCCCCTCTGAATTCTCTCAATTCGAATCTCCTCCTCCACCCCTCTCGATCCCCCTGATGCAGTGACCGTCGGCAGGAACGTATTACGCAGTGCGACCACAGGGAAATTGATATTCCCTTCCGGCGCCCGTGAGTTCATCTGATCTTTTTTCTTGTTTCTGGCCAACTGCACTGCTGCACTGTCCCCGCTTCTGCAATAATGTCACAGCGGCCCATCATCACCACCATTACCACCACCGCTGCCGCCTTCCTCGGTTTCAGGGGATTGCAGGATTGACCTAGGCTGTTATCCTCTCTCTTCCTTTGATGAACGGTTTCATCTGTCCCGAGTATGTGCCCATTCGATATTCGCGTCGTCATTGCTGAGATCATTTCGACCCGGTGTGCTTGTGGTCCTGGTTTAATCAATGGCTGGACCAATTAAGCCCTCTTCCGCCGCAAATTTTCTTGATATCTTCTAGAAGGCCGACGGAACAATGCAAAACACCACCAACGTCGTCGACGGCAATTCCCATTAGTAATACTACTACTCATAGCATATAACAAGAATCCATTATTCCCGCTGTTATAGTTTCTGTCTTGCATACTCGTATATTTTATATCCGACTTAACTTGATTTCTGTCCTATTCTTGGCTCGAATCCACCCGAAAACTAATTCAATTCCGCTTCGGTTCAGGTCCACTACCCTTCCTTCGACCAAGCGATTATGGTCGCCCCGTCATCGGGCACAACCCAGGTAGAATGCGAGCCGTATCGTCATTCATCTCACTCATCATACCGAATTCCCCAGTCTAACCCGTCGACGCCTTACGATCAAGCCGAACCCAGAACCGTGCCCTCGGCCTCGTCTCAGCGGTCCAGCTCCAGCTCTCGCGTCTCACAACCATCGCTAGCATCGACGACTCCATCCAGCCAGCCGTCGCAGACACCTAACCAGTTCCCGTCATCGTCGGATCGTTCATCAAGAGGGACTCCACAGGGAGCTCAGGTCACTCCTCCCACCACCCATGTTCGGCATTCTTCGGCCGTATCCTCCAGTGCCCCAACTACCGCTGCCTCGACGCCGGTACGGCATCGTAGATCGTCCTCTCTCCAAAACACATCAATGGCTCAGCCTCCGCTTGTCCAGCTAAGAGATCTAGCCCACCTGGTTGAACTGGCCCGAGCGGATGCCAATAACAATGGTTCTTCGCAGCCGTTCTCCAGACGGCGGGTTAGATTTAGCGATACTCGATTTGACGTCAGCCAGATGCCTGTGCCTGACATCATCGAGCTGGTATCTGCCCTACTGACCAAGATCACAACCACCAATGATCGGAACCATGAAAACCTCCATCGCAATATGCCGGCCACGGATGGTTCGGGTAACCTCCCTGAACAGGCAACTAGTGTTTTGGCCTTTCACGGAAAGAATGTCCCTACTATCACTATTCACAGCTACCTCAGCCGGATCCATCGATACTGCCCAACCACTTACGAGGTCTTCCTCTCCTTGCTGGTGTACTTTGACCGGATGACCGAACGAATCAATGCCGGAACCGTTCACCAGGTTAACAATATCAGGCCCGCTACTCCTGGATCTGCCACTGTTCCTCCTCAGGATGCTACCGGAGATCACGGCCACTTTGGAAACTTCTTTGTTGTCGACAGCTACAATATCCATCGTCTGGTCATCGCGGGCGTCACCTGTGCTTCTAAGTTTTTCTCGGATATCTTCTACACCAATTCCAGATACGCCAAGGTAAGCCTTTTCTTCTGACACTGTATTGTATCAAGATCCGGTAAGAAGCTAACAGTATTTTGAATACAGGTTGGAGGATTACCACTGGTCGAGCTGAATCACTTGGAGCTCCAATTCTTAACCTTGAACGACTTCCGGCTGTCCATCCCTGTCGAGGAACTGGAATCGTACGGTAATATGCTGGTCCAGTTCTATGCCAGAGAAGAACTAGCCAACCGCCCAGAGTTTGCTGCACCAGCAAATGAATGAATCCGATTGAATCACGAAGGCGCCTCTTAATCACCAGGGTTTCCATTTGGCCTGGATCAACACCGGCTTTTTCTTTCTTGCCAATCAAGGGGCCTGGTTTCACACGTGGATATTAATATGCGGACCCCTCTCTGTGGGAACGGACCTTGCAGCGAAGCAAGGGGTCTTCGGGTTAATTAGTTGTTTCGGGGCAATCACCTGACTCTGAAGAGCCTGGGCCATAATCTTCACTTTCGCTTTCGCTTTCGTTTTCTAATGCTAACACTTGTTTTTTTTGCTTGCACTATCTACACCTCGCTATTTTCCTTTTTTGACTTTCTCCAAGTTCTAACGACGGGATGAAACCAAAAATGAATATCTCTACATTTCACCACGCGCCAACCATATTACTCCTTCCTCGCACTCGGAAAAAAAAGCCGGTTTTTTGCTGTGTTTTCTTGCCTCATAGGAAGTACGGTTTTCTCTTAATCCCCATGAGCCAAGATACCCAACTTGCCCCCCTTCCTCCTCATAAAGCTAACACCCCCTCTCGCTCGATGATATACCCTCCCCCCAAACCCTCTTGCATAGATTCTCCCGGAGCGCCAGGAGACGGAGTTATCTCTTTTTTCTCATCATTTTTCTTTCTTGGTCCTCTCTTTTAGCAAAGGGGTTTCGAAAACGGATCTGGCAGCGCCATGTCTTCTCAGATACCAGGATATATCTTTTTTTTATCAATGCGTCCTTCTATTCTAGATGGCTTTTTGCTTTTTCCTTTCTTCTCTTTTCAAGAAACGAATTTCCTTTAATATATCTATCTGGACGATTGGGCAGACCTATCTTCACTCCTATCTACATCTTCTCGTGGTTCTTTTTCGTTGTCTCTTTTTTATTTGGAACGTGGAAAGCATGGGATACGGCGGGTTTAACGGGGAGCTATACGTTTGTTTTTTTCTTTTTCTTTTTTAACAAAGGGGGAAAGGGAGAGGGGAGAACGACCTATAGATTTTTTCCCTAAATACTTACTATTACTTAGTTCTTCTTCTGAGCCTTGTCGAAAGCTTTATGTTTTCGTGATGGAGGGATTTCCTTATATTACTAACTAACTAACTATCTGGAGCGGCGGAGGTTTTGTTTTTTCTTTTATCCTTTTTCTTTTCTTTTCAGGCGGATGGTATTATTACTACTACTTTATCTTTTTTTCCTTTCTTCTTTTTTTGATACGATTCGAGCATTCTTCTCTGTTCTTGCTTTTTCACTCTTGCTCTTCGGTTTTTTTTCTGTTTCTCGATATAATAGAATGGGAAATTGAAGCTTTTTTATTATTGCTTCTGTTTCTTTCTTCCGTTTTTTTTATTTTTTATTTATATGGTTTAGAGGAATATAAAACGCTTTTTCCGATAGAGATTTAAGCAGCCTGCTAAGTGAGATAAGAGGTTTATGGCCATCACGGCTTTCGTTTCCTAGTTCCAGTAGATTCCACCTATATACGCCAATTTACTTCACGGTAGGGTATCGAGATATTCTAACTTTTGTGTGAGATTGTTCAATTAAGCTGCATTCAACGGTAGCATTAATGAACATGGAAGATGAAGTGTATGACTGGACGAGCGAATAACGGTGTATGAAATGGAAGACGCCGTAATAAAAAAAGGGAGGATATATTATTGGACAAAGAAAATATGTGGTTGGGGTTTTGTCGGGTGGTGATGATGGTAGTGGATGGTTCGTTCGTAGGGAGGAATTTTTCGTCAATTATCGTATCAGAGACATGTCCATATCCTCCTCCTCCTGCTGCTCTTCCGTCCTCTTGCTAAGAGTACACATCAAAGTCTGGGGAAAAATCGAAGATTATAACAAAGAAACAAACAACCAAACGGGGATGTTGATTGTTTATCTTAATCTTCTGGCTTCACGTTCGGATTCGAGGAGGCAGAGGATGTCGTCTAGAGTAGAGCTATGTTAGTTCTGGTGGTTCGTGGCATGTAGATGGTGGAGAAGGAAGATGTTGGTAGTACCTTCTCTGACGGGTCCCTTGACGTTTCGGATGATGCTTCGGCTCTTGTCGTCCAAGAATTCGACACGGACTTGGGTGACACCTCCACGGGAACCTATGATTGAAGAAAAATGGTCGGATCAGCGTCTGTCGGTCGATTGGAAGGTTGACGACCAGCACTATTCCCATCCATCCATCCCTATCCATTCTCAAGTTTCTTGAATTTTTCTTTAAATCTTCGATCCTACTCTCTGTAGGCTGTGAAAGAGTCCCAAACGTCTTCGTTTAGTCGTATGTTTCGTCCTTGTTGCTGACTGGTTGTCGTAGTATCCTCCTTTCCTCACTCCACCCGGTTTCAAGTGTATCCTCCTCTTCAAGCTGATATCGTGCTAAAATCGACGGGGAAAAACGAAGTATAGCTTACCGGTACGACCGAGAACCTGCAGCATCCGTAGTTAGCTTCAATAGAGTCCCATATCTTGCAGCAAAAAAAAACTTCAGACCGTCCGTACCTTGGTAACCTTGACCAACTTGACTGGGGTCTTTCCTTCCATCTTGAATTAAATGTACGAAGAAAAATTATCGACTTTTCACGGGGGGGTGGAAATCGGTGATATTATCGGGAGTGGTTGAAGGGTGGTCGTCGTCGTCGTCGGGGAATGAGAAGTTACGAGGGTTCGGTAGTGGAGTTTGGAGATTGAATTTTTTTTGTTGGAAACGCTGGAGGAATTTTTGGTGTGGTTTGGGCGAAGTGGCTTTTCTTAGAAGGGCTTTTGTTTAGGGCAAACGCTCTGTTGAGAGCCAAGACCAGACAAACATCAGCCGCGCGTGTTTCGTGTTGGTTTAGCCGCGCTGGGGAGGACGGGCTCAACACATTTGCACGGCTGGTTCCGCATGTTGGTTGTGTGCCCGCTGATTGGCAGGTGTTTTCCGGTCCCTGATGGATGTCACCGGGGACAAGCTTGCTAGCAGGCTCTGCTGCAGCCAAGAATCCCCAACTGGCCAGTGACAGCTGCCCGCTGGAGGGGCTCTGAAATAAGGGCGCCCTGAGAGGGGCATTCTATTCTCATATATGGTGGGGAAGCTAGCTAGCACAACGGGATGACATGTATGTAGTCATTCCATTGCATTGTTGTGTGTTGCAGAATGGGACAGCCGCTATCGGCCCGCTCAACTATTTAAACGACGCCGTGCGTAGACACCTTCAACCTCCAAACCTCCAATTCAACCCGGTCGACGTCGACGCTGCTCTCTCTCCTTGCTAAGAACGCCCGTTGCATCCTCATTCTTCCTGCGACGTGAACCATCAACGTCGACAAACCGCATCATCATCACCACCAGCTTCACCGTTTCGGCAAGCTTCGTCTGGCTTCCTAGTCCTCTCTCTCTCGTCTAATTGAAGTCTCGTCTCTCTGAGCATTGATACGGAAGGAGTCATGGAGTTGGTTAATAGGTATTTGATCCGGCTCCTGTTGTTGAAGCTTCCTTCTTCATCTTCTTCTTCACCTTCATCATCACTTTCCATCGAGCAATCTATCTACCTCTTGATCACTTTCGTAGTAACCTCGAAATAACTGACACAATGGTCTTCTCTATCGCTTTGTTCAATAGCCTCGATGGTCGCCTTCTAATGGCCGTTCCCAAGAGTAAGTTGCTGTTGAATCACTACCTCACCAGCCCGTTGCAACGGTTACTAATAACTTTTTTCTTCCTCTAGAGGGCCGTCTTCACGAAGCAGCCTTGACTCTCTTGCAAGGTTCGGACATCCAATTTCACAGGCATAATCGCCTTGACATTGCTCTCTGTCACAACCTCCCGATCGCTCTGGTCTTCCTCGGCGCCGCAGACATCCCAGTCTTCGTCGGAGAAGGTCGTTGTGATCTCGGCATCACTGGCCAAGACCAAGTTGCTGAACACCAGATTTCCGTCGAGGAAATCTTGGAGCTTGGATTTGGCAAGTGCAAGCTTCAGGTCCAGGTCCCAGCTAAAGGATCCATCAAGGATCCTAAAGAGCTCGTTGGCAAGAACGTTGTCACATCCTTCACTCATCTCTCCAGGGAGTACTTCAAGTCCTTGGAAGTCGAGATCTACGGTGCCGAGGCCGTTGAGAAGAACGGTATGAAAACCGTTATGAAGTACGTTGGCGGTAGCGTTGAGGCTGCCTGTGCTCTCGGAGTCGCCGACGGGATAGTTGACCTCGTCGGTAAGTATTTTTCCCCTCTGCGACGATAATTAAACGAACAAAATCTAATCATGGATGATGCAGAATCCGGCGAGACGATGAAGGCAGCTGGCCTCATGGCCATCTCCACGGTCATGACGACCGAGGCTGTCTTGATCAGGTCCAAGCAGCCACGAAACCCTCAGTTGGCTGATTTGATCCTCTCTCGCATCAAGGGGGTCATCAGTAAGTTTCTCTCTTTTGTATTCTGGCAGTCATCGACAGATACTAATATGGTCAACTGTAGATGCGAAGAAGTACGTGCTCTGCTCGTACAACATTCCTCGCACTCTCCTGTCCGTCGTCCACGACATCACTCCCGGCCGACGTGCACCCACCATCACCTCCTTAGAGGAGGAGGGGTGGGTTGCCGTCCAGGCAATGGTTGAGCGAAACCGTGTGGCTTCGGTCATGGACCAGTAAGTTCTCTCTCTTCCTCCCAGCTCTGTGTTGCTCGTTTCTAACCACAAATTTTCAATAGGTTGGAGGAGGCGGGTGCTCACGATATTCTCGTGATGCAAATCTCCAACTCCCGTGCCGGCAAGGACTAAGGTCCTTCGCCGTGCCTTTCTCTTTCTTTTCCTTCCTTCTCATCTTACGATTTTTTAATGGGCTGCTTTTTACTCCTTATTTTTATTCCTTGACGCTTGACGGCACCTCCTCTCCTCCTTGGTACGATGGTAAAAGGGTCCTCTAACGATTCGTTTGATTAGACCTTTTTACCATCGGTATCACCTCCCGCCAGCTACCCTCTTCTCACCGGTTACTGGGGCACAACAGTTTCTCTTACGATTGACGATTGAAACGTGTCCCGGTGAACCAACCCTCCCATTCCTCTTTCTCTGCTTTCGATACAACAACGAGTCTCCCTAACGAACCAACACGATAAGTTCGATCGAGTCTCATGTATCGAATCAGATTTTACGCCGACTATCTTTTTCTAGCCATTTCTTTTCGCGTTTTTGGTCTTTCGAAGGAATGATATTCTGATGGCCTTTCTTGCCGTTTCTTTAACCGATACCCTGATCTCATTTGTTCCATCATCTGTTCCATTGTTTTTGGTTTTTTTCTCTTGTGCATAATGCGTTTGCTTTTTCGATGTCTCCCAAAAGTTTTGATGAATCTTACTATGATAGATGGATAGACTTGTACGATTCCGTTGAGACGAGTGTATAGACCCCTTGTCTCCTACGTGACGATTGATATGATACCATGATATGTATCTTTAAGAATAATATCTTCGTTTCACCACCTTGTCATTGCCTACGCCTTTTACACGATCTTGTGTCTCGACGTCGAGATGGAATACGAAAACACAATTTCATGAGTCAAGAATACCATTAAGAATTAGTATATATCATAAGCACTACGCTGTCTCTCTATATATAAAGATAAAAACACCAGGGGGGTATCTCGCTCCTTCCCAAAAGAAAAGAAAAAGAAAAGAATACGCGAAATCAAATCCGCCCACCCTCCATACAAACGCCAACAAAAGATACCGATGCCAAAAAGCCTACCCATAGAAGAAAAAAAAAAAAACATCTACACCCCCTTTACCCTCCTCATCTCCACTAACAAATTCGGCAGCAGAACCTCTCCTAATTTTGGATATTCGAACCGGCTGTATTTTATGTATACCCTCGCTGGGACGATATAGCCTAGTTCATCGGCGTGGTCTATGGCCATTCGGCTTATTGCCTATATAAAACGAAACATTGATGATTAGCGAATAGAAGATCTGATAAGCAGGAGGAAAAAGAAATAAGAGGTACCTTAACACTCGCCGTCCCCAAAAACGCGTCAAACAATGTCCACGACTCCGTTCCTCCTTCAGTTTTATCATCCCGATCAACGACCAACATATCACCATCTTTCTCTAGCCCCCGCTTTTCAAACGCATAATTTGCGATCATTTTGACTTCCTCGTTGTTTACCTCTGGAATCGCTATATACCTTAATTTTGTCGCTCCCGTTCTACATCCAAGATATTTCGTCGGGGTTGTAGTAGCAGAAGAGGGAGAACTATATTTCCTCCAAACTTCGTACATAACATCACTCCACCACACCCCCTTTCCAGTCTTCCTTCCTTTCATCACCATTTTATTCTCCACTGCACCGTTACCACCACTAAGAGTATTTGAAGAGGAATAATTCCCAAAATTTAAGTCATCCCCCTTATAACTCCTATAAACACTCAACACCCCTTCATCACCCGATACACCCAGCTGATAAGGCGGAAATAGGCCGTTAGGGTGTTTTGTACCTTTAATGTAGTTCCAGACTGATACTAATGTTTCCACGGCGGGTTGTGAAGAACGACAGGAGGTTGCTTCCATAAATAGGGATTCGAGAGGGGTGGAAGGGGGTGTATAGTGCTGGTGGATTGTGGTTAGAGTGTACCCGTTTGATGGGGTTAGGTGGAAATGGTTTCTGAAGCGGTGGATGTTGGTATTATTATTACTTGTGGAAGGGTCGAGACGGTGAGAGAGGCCGGTGAGGGCTATCGTTGAGATTTGTGGGGGTGCATTTGTGAAGTTTGTGATATTATTTTTTGTGATGCTTGTGGTAGTGGTGGTGGTGGTGGTGGTGGTGGTGGTGGCGCTGGGGTGTTGTGAGACGTTGGATTTGGGTTTGGAGTTGTTGGAGGAGTTGGATAATGACCCGGTAACAACGACGGTGTCGACTTCGATGATGTGGATTGCTTCTGTCAGGAGGAAAGTACCTGCTTTCTGGTCGGTGGTGTAGCGGAGTGGGAGGGCTACTTTTGCCATTTTCTGTCTCTTTTCATACGGGAAAGACGGGGGGATTTTGAAGACAGAAACGAGGGGCGGTGATGATGAGGTTATTGGGGTTTTTATATTAGGGTGCACGGCCGCACGTTACGATTTTCGGGCTGAGGAGGACCTTGTTGGATTTTTTTGCACAGAATTCGGAAATGGAACTGGACTGGGGGGCTTCTGTCACCGAATTTGGTGTTTCTCCGGAATTGGATGGTGGGGTTTCATAGATGTATCTGTAGATGCAGGTCTTAGACGGAGATTCCGGATTATGCATATATAGTGGAACTTGTGAAAAGTGAAGTGAAGAAGAGGAGAGGAAGAGAAGAAGAGAGGAAGAAGTCGACGAGGTGGTTTGAGGAGGTTGATGTTTCGTGGTGGGTCGGAAACACACTTGTTGGATTTTGAGGTTGGGAAGTGTGTTGCATGAGGCTAGGCCGGGTTAATGTGCTTTTGGATGAATTTGATTCGCTCGACGGAGGTCATCCTGGTGGGCTCCCTATTTCTAGAATTATGAAGAGAAGGATGGGAATACTTAAGCAGGCACTTAAAGCCTCATATTGGAAGATGTTCCAGGGCAAAAGCGTCGGGACTGACACAACCCCAAGTGCAATGCTCTGCGGTCGAAAATGGATAACGAAAATATAGATTGGTAGATAATAGGTATTACAACGGCCATTTTGGTACATTTTCGACAAGTTTTTCAGTTATTTTAATTAAGATAATCTAGCCTTTTTGCTTTTACAGTCCTGGTGCGGCGTGTGGCATGGTAGGCTATCTATTAAGTAATAAGTTATGATTTCGAAATATCTTTAAACCTCATGACGACGACATCCACCACCATATATACTGGTCAGTTACGATATAGCCACCTAAGCCAGCACGGCTACCGCTCTCCAACCTACACCAGTCACACTTACTATTCGCAGATATATTTCCATTCCAGATATAATTGCGAGCTACTGCTGCATGCTAGTATACTAGATTTGTGAACGAGAGGGAGAGCTAGTCGACCCACTGTTACCAGTCTATTTGTATACCTAAATTCAAATGCCCGCTTACTTATAAGCCTATCCGTCAATATTGAGCAGACAGATTTGCAAATAGACAGGCTGGCAGTCTGGCTGGCTAGACGGGTTGGTGAGTTAAGCATAAGTGTTAAATTAACATACTTATGCATCATCCGGATTCGATGCTATACTTGTGACCTCCTTGGCCGCTAGAGAGAACCAGGTTCGTTAACTTCAAGCAGAGTAATATGTATTATTCACAATGTATTAACGCGTATTAAATATTTACAACTAGTCTTGGCTACCTAGCTTGTCCGCTTGCTTAGATATAAATATGTTTACCCCTAGACTATGTTTGCTCTAGGTATATGAATAACCATGATCTAGATATCTAGGCAGACTTGCGCAGGTGTTTAGCATCGTTCAGGAAATTTCCATGTGGCCACAATTGCCCAAAGCCGTTGTGATCTCAGGCATCATCGATGCCAGGCTACCGATTGGTCTCACACCCAGTACAGTATTAATATAGTTATAGCGACTGCAAGTCATTTGGTGTTGTGTAAATTTTGGCCAGCAGATGGTTACGCATTATGCGTGGAACTCACACTCACATCACAGTTCCAAAATCAAAGGGTAAAAACGTCCACAGTACTGCAGTGTCTTTGGGCTCCCGAGCCTTATGGCCATATACTTACTTCCAGTTTTTATTGCAACATTCCTCGTTTTCTCCCCTCACAACGGGCAGATATATGTATATACATTTCGAATTGGCTTCGTTCTACTTTTAGTAATATGCATGAAGCACGGGTGCGGGGTATTGATAACCGACTAGGTTGGGCGAATTGAGAGCGGTCGCGCCCCGCGCAGTATATTTTTCTATATATCCAAACCAAGACCTTTTCCACACTGTTCATCTGTTCTTTCTCTCCGGTTCAAAGCTGTTGGAGCCCAATTTTTAAACGAATTCGAATTACGCCTGGTCCCGTAAACCAGCCCTGACCCTTAGTTTTATTTGAGCGAGCCAAGCCCGTGGTATTCTGCTGACATGTCCGCACCCAACCGTGAGAGCTACACCGTTGGTTGGATCTGTGCTGTGCTGGCGGAGTACGTCGCGGCGCGGTGTTTTTTGGACGAAGAGCATCAAAGGCCTGAATCCGTACATGTCAATGACAATAATGACTATACCGTCGGAAAAATTGGAGGACATAATGTCGTTATTGCGGTTTTGCCCGACGGCGAGTATGGTATATCCTCCGCAACGGCTGTTGTGAAGGATATGTTGCATAGCTTTCCCAATGTTCGAATCGGCTTAATGGTTGGTATCGGAGGCGGCGCACCGAGCCCCAAGAATGACATCCGTCTGGGAGATATCGTGGTCAGTGCCCCCCGCAATGGAAACGGCGGTGTATTCCAGTACGACTATGGAAAAACGAACCAAGGTCAAAAGTTTGAGCACACGGGATTCTTGAACCAGCCTCCATCGGCCCTGCGGGCAGCATTGACCGGGCTTAAGGCTCAGTACGAGATTAACGGCCATGAGCTTGAAAAGTCTATCAACAACGGCATTAAAAAAATCAAGAAGCCAAAGGTTCGAAAGCAATATGAACGTCCAGACTGGAGCCGCGATAGGCTATACCGGTCTGAAGTGGTCCATCCGTCAACGGAAGAAGAGTGTACCATCTGTGATGATGACCCCTCTAATTTGGTACCACGAGACGAACGGACTGAAGAAGAGGATATCCCAGCCATTCACTATGGTATAATTGCCTCAGCGAACCAGTTGATGAAGGACGCTACAACTCGGGATAGACTGGCAGCCGAAAAAAATATTTTGTGCTTTGAAATGGAAGCGGCCGGACTAATGAACCAATTTCCATGTCTGGTGATCAGAGGCATATGTGACTATGCAGACTCTCATAAAAACGATGAATGGCAAGGATATGCAGCAATGGCAGCGGCCGCCTACGCTAAGGACCTTCTCCGCCGAATTGTTCCCTCTAAAATAGAAGCCGAGGGAAAGATTGCCGAGATTCCTGGTATTCTCTCTTCGAGTAAGTAACAAGTCCTCAAATCAACTTATGGAACCTGTATATAATCCAGTGTTAAGACGTCTCAAATGTCCTAGCTGTGGCAGCTATGAGCCTTATAATGGTGGATTAAGGAATCTATTGGAAACTGTTCCGCTAACCGAGAGACTCTATAGTTGACAAAAATATAAATGAGCTGCGTACTAGCGTCAAGGGTACGAGCGACGGTGTCAAACACATAAAAGATAAGATCGTGAACAAAGATATAGACCATTGGTTGTCGGCCCCAGACCCTTCGACGAATTACAACAAGGCCCTCGGGCTAAGACACGAAGGCACGGGCAGTTGGTTCCTGGAGAGTAAACAATTCGCCGAATGGAAGACTAGTTCCCAGCAAAGCTCCTTTTTGTGGTTTCACGGGATTCCTGGATGTGGTAAAACGATTCTTAGCTCCACCATTATTCAGAGGCTTAAAAGTGACCTAGCTTGTCAACCTCTACTCTACTTTTACTTCGACTTTACTGATATGGGCAAGCAAAAACTCGAGAATATGCTCCGATCCCTGATTAGCCAGCTTTATTATACTAGTAAACATGAAGGGACCTCACTCCAACTCCAGTCTCTCTATTCCTCCTGCAAAGACGGACGTCAACAACCAACATGTCAATCACTCTGCAAGGTCTTCTTGCGCATGATAGAACAAGTCAAAGAAGTCTGGCTTGTTTTGGATGCGCTTGACGAATGTAGTACAAGGGATGGGCCTTCGACTAAAGGATTACTATCATGGATAAGCGAAGTCCTAGACTCTACACAGATAAACGTCCACCTTCTTGCGACAAGTCGACCAGAGAGCGATATCAAATTCACGATAATGGAATTCACTCATATCGACAATGTAGTACACATCCAAAACAGCCGCATCGCCAATGACATTAATGCATACATCCGTACAAGAATCAGGAACGAGGAGGGTGGTCTTAAGAGGTGGCAATCGCACCCTGAGGTCCAGAATGAGATTGAGACCTGCCTTATAGAAAATGCAAATGGGATGTAAGACTAGATTAACGCACCCATACCCCCGATCTGTTACTGAACTCTCGGTACTACTGCAAATCTTACGTACAAGAGTTGCTAAGGGTCATTGATATCTTAGGTTTAGATGGGCTGCATGTCAGCTGGATGCTTTACAAGATTGTTTGGAATATCGCAGTCTCCAGAAAACTCTTATATCTCTACCGAAAACCTTGGACGAAACTTATGCAAGGATTATACGTCGCATCCCTGAGGAACATAAACGGAACGCCATATTAATTTTTCAATTTTTAACATACTCCACGCGCCCATTAAGAATCGGAGAGATGATTGACGCCATAGCGGTGGATACGGATGGAGATGAATACTTTAACCCAAAGTATAGGATGCCTAACCATGATGAGATCCTGCGTTACTGCTCGGGCTTAGTGGTTGCGGTACCCCTGAGGAGGATTCATTCGCGGCATAGGCCAAGCTGGCTCCGACGTGACGAAGATGAAGACGTCATATCAGTGGAACTTCAATTGGCGCACTTCTCGGTCAAAGAATATCTAACATCGAACCGGCTCGACGATGATATTGCGCAAAATTTTCAATGGAACATTGCTAAAGGATCAATGGCAAAAATTTGCCTCGCATATTTAATGCACCTAGACCACGGCACTTCAGCCAGAGAGCTTACAAGAATCTATCCGTTGGCGAAATATTGTGCAGACTATTGGGCGGACCTTACGGCGGTTGCGGAAAGCGGAGACAAAAGTCTGCGAGGTCTCATTCGAAAGTTTTTCGGCAGGCACGAAAATAGTTCTAGATATTACTACTTGGTGCTGGACAGAATTTCGGGTAATTTTCTGTTTAACGTGATTCCGACTCCACCGTTACATCATGCATCTCGTGGAGGCCTGTTGGATATAGCAAAGGAATTGCTAAGCCACGGTGCTGATGTTAATGGAATCAATGGAAACGGCCAGCCAGCAATCCACACAGCATCAAAAGCAGGCCACGAGGGGATTGTTGAGCTTCTATTAAATTACGGTGCTGATGTTAATCGAACTGATGAGCACGGCAGCACCGCAATTCAGATAGCATCAGACAGATGCCATGAGAAAATTGTTGAACTTTTATTAAATAAGGGTGCTAAAGTCAACGGAGAATATGGATCATCTCCACTCCAGATAGCGTTGGAAAGGGGCTACGAGAAGATTGCTGAGCTCCTATTAAATCACGGTGCTGACGCCAATGCAAAGTTTCAATTGGATAGGCCAGCCACATACTGGTTTGAGGGACGATATAGGACCGCACTCCAGACAGCATCAAAAGCGGGCCACGTGAGGATTGTTAAGCTTTTATTAAACCATGGTGCTGAAGTTGATGCAAAATCTGGAAGCGGGAGTGGTACTGCACTTCAGATAGCATCAGAGGCAGGCCAAGTGAAGATTGTTGAACTTCTATTAAATTACGGCGCCGATGCCAATGCAAAAGATGAAGTAGGAAACAGCTTTGCACTGGCAGGTCGAGACCTAGACGTCAGAAACGGAATATCCCCTGCACTCCATATAGCATCGGGAAAAGGCTATGAAAAGATTGTTGAGCTCTTATTGAATCACGGTGCTGATGTTAATGGAAAGTCTGAAGTCGAAAATAGTACCGCACTTCAAATAGCATCGGAGACAGGCCACGAAAGGATTGTTGGACTTCTATTAAGCCATGGTGCTGAAGTTAATACAGAATTTCAACGCAGAAATAGCACCGCACTTCAGAGAGCGTCAGTAAAAGGCCACAAGAAGATTGTTGAGCTTCTATTAAACCATGGTGCCGATGCTGATGCGCCTGGACCTTTTGGTCGCGGCTACGCGCTGTATCTCGCATCGTTCCATGGCTACGAGAAGGTTGTCGAGCTCCTATTAAAGCACGGTGCTGACGCCACTGAAGGAGGAATAAGCGGCAATGCGCTTTGTGGAGCATCGATATGTGGTCACAAGAAGATTGTTGAGCTTCTATTAAGCTATGGTGCTAACGCAAATGCGCCCGGACGCAGCGACAATGCGCTTTGTGGGGCATCGATATGTGGCCACAAGGAGATTGTTGAGCTTCTATTAAGCTATGGTGCTAACGTCAATGCGCCCGGACGCGACGGCAATGCGCTCTTTGCGGCGTCGATAAGTGGTCGCGAGGAGATTGTCGAGCTCTTATTGAGCCATGGTGCTCACGTCGATACCCAGGATAAACATTATCGCGATGCACTTCAGAAGGCGTCAGATAGAGGCTACCATGGAATCGTGAAGCTGCTCGGGGGCACTTTGCCATGATCCACTACAAGTCTCTATATACAGGCATCTGTTATAAATGATAAAAACCGTTAAGAAAGTCCGATATTTCCGTAACGTTTTAACTACAAGTCTATCAGGAATCAGAAGCTATTCGGAAATGAAACCACGTTTCGGCTCTGCCCATCGCCTCTCTCTCTCTCTCTCTCTCTCTCTCTCTCTCTCTCTCTCTATTTTTTTCTACGAACAATATCGCACTCGGGCTTCCTTCTTGAGGCAACTTATTCCTATGTTGCTTCCCGGCCGAACTTTACCATAGTCTCGTAAGGAGGGCGTGGTGCCTTATTCGGGATCTGTTTTTTCGTGTTGTTTTTGTGGGAATCAGGTCTCTCGAGCTCTTTATGATCATGTTAACATATGTTGTGATGTATATATTGTACTACAATTCGCGTCAGACTTTCAGCCTGCTTTTGGTTCTTTACGTTGCTGTAGCCCCTGTTACACTTTTCTCCACTAATATTTTTTCTCTTAAGGGAAGAGACTCAGAAAGAATCGTCCATATTCTAACCTATGTTTACATGTTTTACATGTACGAACCAGAGACATCGTGAACCCAGGAAGAATTCCCAGTCGAAATGTGGCCTCATAACTAGAGCTTTTATGTTGCTGAGCCGCATGAACAAACTACAGGAGAGTTGGATCTAGTACATGAAGGCTTCTCCGTGAACTTGCATGAAAAAAATAATCCTATTATAACGCCTGTTGCTCTCTAGTATCCACCTAATTATATATACATTCCGATCATGAACGTTTAAACCCGTGCTGTAGGTATTTAATTTGTACATAGATCCCTATTCTTGTCTGCTTAGACTGCCGTAGCAGGTACTGCAGTAACTTCATCCTTCCCGGACTCGTCAGCACTCAACCCCCCACCATTATCCTCTCCAGAAGACGCAGAAGCAGCCGCCTTCTCAGCTTCCGCCTCCCGCTCCTCATTCTCCACCGCCTCCAACCAATCATCTACTGGCTCCTCTTTCGGCAGTACCGGACTCATAATCTTACTCTTCCCCTTCGCAACATCACTCTTCACCGTCAATCCACCCTTTGGGCCCGCGCTGACAGCTGCAAAACTCGCGTTTCCACCTTGTTGTAACACCCCAAAGAGATTCGCGTAAGATCCTCCGGTTTGCGGTCCTGATGTAGTAGCCTTCGCTCCCTTTCCCACGGAGACTACATTCCAGCCTTGCCCTTCCTTCCCTGTAACTTTCCCATCCTTGCCCACGTAACATAAATCCACTGAACTCGCGATCCTGTTAACAGCACAGTGCCTCCTAACACTGGCCCTAATGTTCCCAAGTTCAACCTCCACTTCCTCTGTCGAAAACGATGAAGGCAGGGGCTCCAAAAGCACCTCTTCGTCTCCATACCATCTAATCCCAAACCTCAACATTCCCTGCCTCAGCACACCCGCCAGTTCCTTCTCCAGCTCAGTCGTCAACAATCCAACTCTTAGTCCTCCCAACAATATAGCATTAACAGCCTGCAACCCCGTCGTCTTCCTCAGTTGTTGAATTCCACTCGCTGTAACACTACTACCAGAAGCAGCAGCAGCCGCAAGTGCAGCCTCCTGCTTCCTAACCTTCACCGCATCCGCCAATCCCCTGACCGGCATCTGCCAACTTCCATTCTTCATAACCACCACACTCCTATAAGGCTCTGGATCCTGACTCTCAGAATCTAATCCATAATCCTCTGCCAATCCATGGATAAATCCTCTAAAGTGACTCTTCATCGGCTTAAACGCCAACCTCACTTTTCCTTTATCCTCACAAAACTCCCTCATCATCTTCTCAATCCCGCTACACCAGACTTTATTATCGATATAAAACTCCAGCGTATCATCACTGTAAGCATTAATCGCCTCCTCCGCAGCCCTCTTCTCAAGATCGACGTTAAACGCCGCAGCTAGCTGTCGCCGTCTACAATCGTCAATACATTTGATTTCCGCTCGCTTTGGATTCTGATTGCTCATCGAAGTGTTACAGGTAACTTCCTGCTTAACATTTCCACAAGGGCAGCTAATCGTAACTTTTGCCGCACAGGGGATGTTGACGCTACATGCGAACGGCGCATGGCAGGCTTCCTGACAATCGTGTCCGCAGATTGGTCGAGATTTCTTGCAGGTTTGCGTACACGGTTCCTGGCAGCCGCCTTCTGCGTGACAGGTCTTTAGGCATACGTGACTACCGCAGCTGAGTGGGAGTCCGCAGGTTTGGCCGCAGGAAACGGAGTCGCGGTAGCAGGGTTGGTTTTTGATCACGGTACGTCCGCAGACGCAGCGTTTTTGGACGAGATATGGGCAGTTCGGGCAGGCTTCGTCGTCGAGATGGCAAAGATGGTCTGTGGAATTAGGGTGCCCACAAGGTTTAGAACGTTGGCAAGGGAAGCGGCAGGATGGAGGTTTGGTGCCGCAGGGGACTGGGGGCATTATCCTTGTCCGACCGCAGTGACTGTATTTCTCTGTTAGCAGTTGTATATAAGTTTAGGGAATTGGGACCAACATACCAAGCTAGCTCGTCGAAGCTTGCTTCCAAACAAGTTCCACAAGCTCCGCGATGGCAAAGTGCCGAACAATCGTGTGATCCACATTTAAGCGGCTTCCCACAAACCCTCGTGCAGATATGCTCAGGCTCGAAATCCTCTGTTCTTCCTCTCACGTTGATTTTCTTCTTTGCTGCCATCCTCTCCTTCGCTTTCTGCTCGCCAGCACAACATCGTTCTCCACACTCATGTCTCAAGCAGTTTAACGTAGTATGGCAAACCCTCCTGCACATCGGTTTCTCGCCCTGATCGCCCTGTAAACATAGACTCTCCGATCCTGTCTTTCCACAGCGGCAGAAAACCTCGACTCGCTGTAGACACATGCCACAGTCTCCAGTGTGACAGATCTGCTCGCATTGATGTCCACAAGGTAGGATCTTACCACAAACCTCGTCACAATGCGGGACGGGATCCGTACATTTCTCCCGTTTCCTATCTTCTCCCAGTTCCGTCTTCCCACATGGGCAAAACCGGACCACATCCGGAGAAAATGGACAATGCGACTCCTCTTCGTCCGTAGGATGACACCCCTTCTCGCATCTGTGCTCTCCACAATCGAACAGCTTTCCACAGACTCTCCGGCACTGCCAGAATCCTTCCCAGCCCTTCTCCTCCCCGTCTACGATCGTATGACTAGCTTTCCCTACCAGCTTGTCGCAGCATTTGATTCCCTTCTCTTCCTCCCCACAGTAACACTTCAACACCTCCACAACTTCGCACCCCCCACAAACTCCACCATGGCAACCCCTCTCGCAAAAGTGTTCTCCACAGGGCATCAAATCCCCACAAACCTGCCCACAGCTCCATCCATTTTCATAATCTGTATCCAAACACCTCTTAACACTAACCTCCTTCCCACAAAAACACGGTTGCTGCGGCCCCATAGCACTACAAGGTGGACACGGCCCCGCATGGCATTGTAAATCACATCCATGTGGACAAGCAGCCGTCTTCCCTGCAGGCGGCTCTCGCGGTTTATTACACGTCTGCCCACAGCTATGCGGCGGCACAAACCGTGCTACTTCCGGTGACTCGGTCTTCCCACACCAGCAGGTATACCGTTCCGGTGCTTCAGTGCTGGTGCTTTGGCACCCCGGACAACGCCATGTTCTCTGCGGAACTATCTCGTCATTAGACGCAGATGGAACGTCCAGCGCTTGTTTTGCCCATTTTTTGATACAGTGAAGGTGAAAGACCGCATAGCAGGTTGTGCAATCCCAGACTTTAGATTTCCGGGTTACAGAGGAGTAGCAGATCATGCATTCATATTCTCCGGAGGAGATCTCGCTGTGGATTCGGGTGGTGAGGGATTCCGCTTCGCGAAGGGTGGCCGGGGGCTTATGCGACCTGTGGCGACGCGGTTTCGAGGTTGATGGGGCGGAGGATTCGATAACTATTGTTGGTTGGGTGTTACTGTTGGTAGAGGGTTGTCCTGGTGTGAAGGTGCTAGCTTCGGGATGAAGGGTGGTAGATGATTCCTCTTCGTCAGCTTGAGGATTTGTAGCTTCGGGACGGGTCAATTGGCCACCGAATTGGCGGCCGCCAGGGACGAAAGAGCCTCCTCGACGAGCTCTTTGTCTGGCTGTGGTTCCTCTTGTAGCAGCATTTGTAGGTGCGGTTGTAGATGATGATGATGGATCGGGTGTATCTGCAGCTTCTCCTTCTACCGACTGTCCAGCAGCTTCAGGCCGAGGTTGTCGGTGTCCATGTTGCCCTTGTCTTCCACCTCTCCTGCTAGAGCTCTGATGGCTCTCCCCTCTGCCTCCTCTATTCGAGCTCAACGCAGATTCCCTATCTCTTCTGGGATCTCCGGAGCTTCTTGTCGTCGTTGGTCTCGAGCTTCCCGCTGCATCAGCGGTAGCGTGACCGTCGGAACCGTGACCTAGCGACTCGGTCGAGGCCTGTGGGTCTTCTCGTGCTGGTCGTCTAGTGTATCTTCGTGTGCGGTTCCGGTTTTTATTTTGTGCCGGCCGTTCCGACTGTGGTTGTGATTGTAAAGGTGGTGGTGGTGGCGGCGTAGAATCTGCCATGTTTGCGTGGAATGTAGGTAGATTGTCTGCTGAACTAGTAGCTATGGGTGGTTGGATTCGGGTGATAAGAACTTCTGGTATACTAGATAAAGATGCCTGAACTGTGCTGCTCGCTAGAAAGAAAGAAAGAAAAAGAACCGTCGGGATAGCAGGCAAGGTATCAGAAATGCAAAGATGTTGAACGTTGATAGTAAGAAAAAAAAATTAGAAAGAGAAGTTCGAGGTCGTTAAAATAGAATTAACCCGCCTTATGTCATCCGAGTCTCGCCACCAACAATGGTCTAGCTAATTCATGGCTCTTCCACAGTTCAGAATGAATCATCGAATGAATAATATTTTTTTTACTTGTTGCGACGCTGCTATCGAAGCCATTAACCCGAAAGCAGCAAACCTGCCGAACATATTTTGGTTCCTGACTCTTAACAGGGATTCTGCGATATCCTTATCCGACGAGTGGGGCCTTTTCACACATATGACAAGGCAGGTTTGAGGGCAGAGAAGAGGGCTTCTTCGATATGTATGTACAATTTGGTTTCAAGTCCACCAACATCATCATTTGAAATTAAAATTAAAATAGGAAAGTAAAAGCAGTCCTTGATCTTGCTCCTAAGGAAATAGAAAGAGTGCCAGTAGGAAATTCCCAGGGGTATCATCTCTAATACTCGTCGGTATGGCTGCCCATCTCATGTATCCATCGTACCAATAATACCTAAAGAAAAACCAGGAAAAGACAGCGATGAAAGAAATTTGAGAAATAATAATAGAGAGGGTAATGATAGAAACGTATGGCAAAAAAAAAAAAAAAAGAAAAAAGAAAACGCATAACTCCGTCCCATGCATTAATCAGATGTATATGAATGAATCCCGGACAGAGGAAACCAGAAAAAGAGGTATAGAGAAACGACAGCCGAAAACGAAAGAAATAATCGGAGAGGCCGCAGAAGAGCTGATATTCGCTACAAAAAAAGGGATGGGTTTTATGAGACTAAAGAAATCTCACTGGGCCTTCTTATGCCTCATAACCTCATCATTGATAAAATCGTTGATATGTTCAAAGTATCCTACTTCCATCACAGAATCGTTGTGCGTGCCGTTTGGGAAATCTTTCCACACTTTGATTGGTGCCTTAGAAACAGAATGTAGTCGTCTCATGTGGGATGGCGGTACCAGTTCGTCTTGAAGACCGCTGAGGAATAGGATAGGGACCTTAGTGATCTTTGGGATGACGTCCTCGGACGCCCAAACTTGGTGACAGAGCCTGGTGACGTATTTCGCGGGCGGGAAGACGCTGTTTCAAGTTAGTATCGTTCCGTGAATGTACTATACCCAGATAGGTGCACATACTTTGGAATAACGTCTCTCATACTAGTAAAGGTGTTCTCAAGAATAAGTCCGGAAAGCTGGTCCTGGTGCTTGGCGACGGTCGCAATTCCGAGAGCCCCTCCCAAAGATTGCCCATAGACTACAACCTTCGTTCCCTTGGTCTCATCGTTTTTGAAGATCCAATCAAGTGCTGTCTCAGCATCGACTTTGAGTCCCTTCTCATCCGGTTTCCCAGTGCTCAACCCATACCTATCACTGAATTAGCTTTATGATCGACATCATCCACAATTCGGGCGCAAATGCACAGTTCGTACCCTCGATACCCCAGCATAAACACATTGCACCCCATCTGCTCTGCAAAAACCTTTGCAATCGGGATCCGATGCCCTACGTTCCCTGCATTGCCATGAAACATAAGAATCGTAACACCCTTCCTCTGAATCCCGTGTCCCCTCAAAAAGTACGACCGCAGAGTCTCCCCATCGGGAGTCTTCAAATCAACTTTGTCCCAATTAACCATATGAAACTTTGACGGGTCCCATAGGTCGGTTCGTGCATCTGGTGGGAAATGGCGCGGGTAGATTAGGTCGCTGAAGTTCGATAAATTCCAATGTTAGCTTTTTTTTTTTTTTTTTTTTTTCTTTTTCTCTCCTCACTCATCACAGATAGGAGCAGGGAAACACGTACTTTTGCTTGAAATAGAGTGCAGTAGACAATAATGCAGCAACGCCTGTACTCGCCGCGATCGAGAACTTGAGGTACGAAAAAGCGGTCGTGTTGACCACGTCAGCCCAGAGGTTTGACATCGTGCTGCTAGTCGAGCGAGTAGTAGCTGTAGACAATCGCTTTCGGTTCGATTTTGTGAAGGAACGCCTAGGAGGCTGTGAAGGGGTTGGCGGTGGCGGCCGGTAGACTGGTTCCGGTGCTGCTGCTGCTTCCGATGCTGCTGCTGACACTGCTGGCTGGACGGGAGGTATCTCCGGGTTTGTGTTCAGAATGGCAACGTGGAGGGACTCTAGCGAGATTGGGAGCCCTTGTTTGGAGGCGTCGGGACTGGTTGGAGTGGATGTGGATGTGGATGTGGTGGATGTGGTGAAGTCGGATTCGTCGGCGGGAGAATTAGAAGTCACGACAGGAGGAACGGACAGCGGACGGGAGGAGAAGATGTAAAGAAGTTTCGGCTTCTTCGGCGGTGGTGATTGGGGCGGGGACTCAGTAGTCGAGAGAGGTGGTGGTGGTGATGGAGGTGGCATCGAGTTGGACCGGCGACCCGGTCGGCTAGCCAACAGGGACCAGCCAGTGCTCGTCGACAAACAGAAGTGGACAAACGGAGGGAAGTCAACAATGCAATGTCCGTCAGGTACAACAGACAATGGTAAGATTCGTGCACGATCGTGAAGAAGCCGAAGACAATGATTGAAGATGATGATGAAGGTGATGAAGGGGAGGAAGGTCTTAGGGGAGTGGAGAATTGTAGTATGTAGTGCAAGGCAATAAAGAAAATAAAGAAAATAATTAAAAGAGAAAAAAGAATTATTCATTCGAAGAACTTTCGAACATTCTCTCAGCGGTTTAGGAACATGCAGCCTTCCCACGGAAGCGACATCGCCAAAAATCCACAATTCCGAGTTCAGTTCGCAATATCCCAAGACTTCACTAACAATGCATGACAAGGCAGGCTTGGTGGCAATGACAAGGGGGTGGTGAATGACACTGTTCTCGTCTCTTCTTTCACTTCTTTATTATCAGGATCGACCGATATCACGATGGTTATTATCAGTTATGCAGGGTTCAATCGCGATTGCCCCTGCTGCTTTCTCCACAGTTGACAAGGGCCTTCCTGAACTATAACGCTCTGCGAAATTGCAGTCTGGTCTTCCCATATTAAACACTAATAGCACAGACATTTGACCCAACACTGCCTTGGGGGCTCGGATGCACTTTGCCCACTGATATTCTAGGCTTCAGATCTCATCAACTGATCGCATTCCTCCAAACCATCCTTATCACCCTGAAATAATGTGGTATAATGGTCACGTGGGATTCACTGATGCACTCTTGGAGGAATTCGAAGGATGATTTTGACGCTGTATCTTAGCTGCAGAGTTATAACCAAAGGTCTGGCTACCAGACTGGAGTTTTAGTTATTTGATTTACCAGCATATACATAGTATGCAATTTGGATGGCCAATTAGAGTATTCAGTCGAGTCGAGGTTGGGCCAGCTCTAGTTAGGCGCCCTGCGAAATTTAAACGGTCAGTCTCTAGTTAGACCAACACGAGCCTCCGTTTATTGTTATGTTGCATTTTCAGTTCCTGGTGGACTGACAGCGGTATACACCCGTCTAACGTTGAGACTACAACCGTCTACGAAAACTAACAATACCGTTTCATTAAACGCGAAAGTTCGAAAGGATCAATGAAGTTTCAAGGAGATACCCTAGACCCATCGGGCCTCAAGAAATAGTGCAGACAATCTGGCTTTATGAGAAAGCACAACCTCTTGACCAGATTTGAGAAAGCCCCCATGCATGGAATCAATCGTGTATATATATATATATATATATCAACATATATCACATTGGATTTCGGCCTACGGGCAATTGGCCGATTCAACCGGCGGTCAATGCACCAGGATTCCAGAATCCTATATAGACACCATGGCCAGAACCATTTTCAGCTCTGAAGCCCTAGGGCCCCCTTCAGTAAGGGCTCATATGCTCTTTTTCCTCATCCTCCTTACACTGAGCGACGCAGCTTCACTGCCGCAGGTGTCTCTATTCCCAAATTCAACCATCACATCGAGCTCAAGCGAAGGAACTTCAATAAGCTCACCGCTTTTTTTGACCAGTCTTCCCTCCCCAGTGAATGTTATAACTAATGGAGGTAAAGACAACATCACCCATCTGCTCGCCGAAACAACCAACTACACGGATTCGACTGCCCCGACCGTGACGGCCTCCGGGGCACCCCTCGATGATTCTGAGGAACGGGCTATATCTCCCAGCTTCTTCTACGAGGATGGTCACACGTTTGTCGAATGCCCCGATGCCCCCATTACCCTCCAGACGATCCTACATTATATGGAAGAACCTCCAAGTTCCAACGATCTGAAACGCTACAATATACCGTTACACAAGTGGGAATACACACTGGTCCAGCTCCGCAAGATATATACAGTGACGCCTACATCTATCCCTGATATCCAAGACTTAAGGAAAGCTATAAAGTTAGCCCACAAGAACTGTACTCGATGTACTTGTCATCCAGATACTGGCAGAATCATGGAGCGATACGGCCCAGAAACTAGATGCGCCTCCGTTTGGCAGGCGGGTAGATGTGAGATGTTATATGGTAAGCAAATTATTATGCTGGTTCGTTTTAAAGCGTTTTCAAACAACGATATATATAAAACTAACGCCGCAGCTTTAGGCTGTATCTGCACGGTACGGCTTGTGCAACCACGGGTGGAAAAAGATCAGTTGACTACACCACTTCATGAGTTTCAAGATGCAATTAATCGGATACCAGCCAGCTATAGAGCTGATCCCCGAAACCGAGGCTGGGGCTGGGTAGTGGACTCTAGGATTGCAAAAGGCAACCGGCAGGTACTAAGCTACAATTTACCTGAAGAAGGAAATGACGACAATGATAGAGTAAATGTTGCACCTGAGTATGAACCGCCGTTCTGGCTTGAAGGCCCGAACAAGCACCAGGGACCAGACCAAGATGATGGTGGGGTTGGCCCTAGTAATTGGTACCAATCCTCTGGAGGAATGGGGGGCGGGTCAGGTAGCGGGGGATTCTATCAAAAACGCGAAGCTGTAAGGGTAGAGCTATCCGAGGACAAGAATAGTGAACCTGATCATGAGGATGAAGTATAACGAACTCGCGAGAGCGTTTGAACAGTGTAACAAAGAACCTGCGAAGTAGATTTAACGCGCAGTTAGAATCATGATATCAGTAGACAATACGGATGTCCTTCCTTTTTGTACATCTTCTTTCATTCTATTAAGGAGACTGCTCTCCTTTTATCTTCCTAGCCTTCCGATATTTCCCTTTATCCTTTCGATATTCTCTCTATACTTTTGTGGTTTTATTTCAATCCTTCCTTCTTTCCTTATTCTTCTAATTATTGCTGGGTTCCGTTTTAGACAGCTATATCCCCATCGCATTTCCACTGCATTGCCCATTTATATATCCAGAAGTCTAATAAATTTGATCGCAAAGTTCAGTAATACTGCATTGTTATAGGGAAAATCCCAAATCCGCTGTCGTGATGAATACATCTAGTATATACATCTTGACCGACATCCGGCTCTTATGCCAGTATTCCACACACCGTTGAGATCCTCTATAAGGGAATCCCTTTAGAGAAATGGACGAACAATGAGTAGAATACATCTAATCGGACATGAATGGGAACAATTGCATCATACTTTTTTAAAAAAAAAAGGAAAAAAAAAAGGAGGATTGTTTCCTTCCAACTAGAAACCACAGGGCACAGCAACTTAAAACACACTGTTCGCCGGTTTGACCTCGACAAGAAACACGTAGGTTGGACTATACCTGTAATACTGGGCTGTGTTATGAGTGAACAGTAAACTAGTACTACAAGAAATCACAAACAAAAATGTGGTGTCTCAAGTCTTTCGCCCAAGCCCTAGAGCTCTCGAGATCACAGCCCCGGCTTCGATGAATTCCTTTGAAAAGTGAATTTCGAAATGGACAGATGATAAATTGGTTGCTAACATACACCATTCAACGAAAATACTTGAAACTACCATATTTAAGTAATTATATACGTGTATATCCAACATCTTAAGACGGATCTTTATATTAAAAGGTTACCCGTCGAAGCATTTTTCCTACAACTTTTCAGGGATCGAGGATGCTTACCCTTTCTCTTCAAGCCCCAGTAATACTTTCTTCATTTTTCGCTCTTCACGATGTTATTTCTACTTCCTTCAATTAGCCATATCCTTAAAGATCGTCTACATATTCGTTTCGGATGCATAATTCTAGCTACTCTAGCCAATGTTAGCCATATGACCTCCGCATCTCCACTCACGTACACAACCTCCACGGCTTTGAACACGACGACATGCACATCGACATCTTTACTGGCGGTGTTCACAAACCTTGCGACGAACTTCACCACCAACAGCCTTCATACCAGCACCATCACAAGGGTCGCTAGTAGCACAAGTAGCACACCTACACCCACAAGAACCACTCTAAAAAAACTCACCCCCGTCGAACGAGTAGTATCACCCACATTCTTCTACCAAGGACCCCTTAAAGTAAAATGCCAAAGGCCCGAGGCAGCATGGCCTGTCATGGTCCAGTATGCTCAAAGCCGAGACGCAGCGCCTCCCGTGTCTGAAATACCGGCAGACAAATGGGAGAGTAGCATGCGAAACATTAGGGCTGTCATGAAGGCTCTCGGAGAAACGAAGCATCAACAGATTAAAACTGTTGTAAGGATCGCTCAGGAGGGATGTAAAGAATGTGATTGTGATCCGGAAGGAGGCCTTATCGCTAACCCTTCCAGTGATCAATATTCTGGCTGTTTTAGTTCCTGGCAGGCGAATAGATGCGTGCGTTTGTATGGTATGGATGCACTCCCTGTTGTTATTTCTATCCGGATTACATAAATACATGTGGGACGTGCAATCGCTGACCTTGCCTTGGGGAGATATATAGCATGTTACTGCTCCACAAGACTGGGACAGCCACAAGTAGACGAAGAGAACCTTCTGACCCCTCTTCAGGAATTCCAAGACGCGATTAATCAAATACCCGGTTCGGTTCGATATGATCGGGCGAATGCGAACTGGGCGTGGACTGTGGACCCCGCTATAGCCACAGGGCCACGGCAAATATTGCGGTTCGATTCGAATTATCAGTTAGTGCCGTCTAACCCAGCTGGTGACCAGTACTATGACGAATTTCTGCATGGGGGCAGGAATTCGCCCGGCCCATCTGAATTCAATGATCTCTTTGATTGGGAAGCGTTTTATGGACAAGGGCCAGGTGGACCAAAAGGACCAAAGGGGGGCGGTGGACCCTTTCGAGGGTTTTATAAACGAGAAACCCACCAGCTGTCGGATGGAGTGTCATAAGATGGCGACTATAATCAATATATTAAAGAAGCTAAAGACGATGCGAAGGCTGATCGTGAAGCCGTTGACATCGAGGCTGTGAAGCCGTAGCTCCCCATTCGTCTATTTTGATTTTGGCCGTTCGAGTTTTTACCCAAGTGTGCTTTTTGTATGATTACGTCTTGATGCTTTTGAAGCTGTATTCTGCCAGTCTTGGTGACCCTTCGACGCGAAATGGGCCACGAGGACTGGTATTTTGTGACTTGATAGAGGATGTTTTAGTTTCCTTTGTACCGTTTCACAATAGCCCCTTGTACGTCACAATATTGATATCGCGAGTTCTCGAGTTTCCCGTTTTGCGCAAGCAACTTTGATAGTGTTAAATTTACGCCGCATGGCATGCGGCGAGGCCGAGTGGAGATTGCTGATACTGGATCGAAAGACTATCTCAAGCACTTACTTTGCCTCAGTTAATATTTCGAACCTCGTATGAATAGAAGATAACATTTTTCTGAAACCCTTAGGCAAAGGCTGAAGGAAGCCCCTTCTAGAATCTAACGGCTCCGTTCCAACGAGACCAGTTCCGTCTCGTCTCGACTCTGTTGGTTCGTAATGAGGCGTGGTGAAGTGTTGGATTTGTGCAGAATTCCGTGTTGGGCACCGGGAAGCCCTCCCCGGTTAGAGCATCCATCTTCCCGGGACACCCCGGGGCCAGCACACGCGTTCCAAACCTCAGTTCCAACACCCAAAGCTCCCCAGCTCTCTCCTCCACGCAATCCCACCTTTCAACCCCATCCACGACCCTCCATCATCATCCACCAGCTTCAACAGATACCCATCCATACCGATATACCATAACCACATCCACCATGGTCTCCAGAACCGGGAATCTTACCGAGGGTTCGTTTCCTTCTGCTACTTCCAGCAAGCTATGGCGTTAGCTAACCCATACCGTCATTCACAGACGGCATCCACGTCGACATGGAGCACCTCAAGAAAGGAGAAGTAAAGTACGTACGATATCTACTTCCTCTATGTCATTCTCATAACTAACGTATATCTCTATAGTCTAGGAACCTCAATGTACGTCTTTCACCGCCATACCCACCTACCAAGCAAGGCAGCCAATACTAACCAGGACACTCCAGCATGGCCATCGAATTCGACGGCGGTGTGATATTAGGCGCAGACAGCAGAACTACAACGGGAGCATACATCGCCAACCGTGTCACCGATAAACTGACACAGATCACTGACTCAGTATGGTGCTGTCGGTACGTCATACATCCATACTATCTTACAAAAAGACCCTATAGCTAAGATTCCAACAGCTCCGGCTCTGCCGCAGACACTCAAGCCGTCGCCGATATCGTCCGATACCACCTTAACCTCTACGAGTAACTCCTCCCCTCCTCTTCTCCCCCAAAGTCCTTACTTACTAAGCAACCATAGAACCCAAAACGGCCACCCCCCATCCGTCAAAACCGCCGCCTCGATCTTCCAAGAAATCTGCTACACAAACAAAGACGCCCTAACCGCTGGCATCATCGTCGCCGGTGTCGACCGTCACCACGGTGGCCAAGTCTGGAACATCCCCCTCGGCGGTTCGCTCCATAAATCAAAATATACAATCGCAGGAAGCGGTAGCAGCTACATTTATGGTTTCTGTGACAGTTATTGGAAAGATGGGATGACCAAGGAGGAAGGAATGCAGTTTGTGAAGGAGGCGTTGAGGGAGGCTATTAAGTGGGATGGAAGCTCTGGTGGTGTTATTAGGATGTGTATTCTGAGGAAGGGGGAGAAGCCCGAGAGGCATTTGTTTTTGCCGGATGAGGATTATGCTAGTCCTGTTAAGTCGGTGTGAAGATATACTACTACTACTACTTACTAGATAGATAGATGTGAAAGTTGGTAGTTGAGCGTTGGGATACTCCACGTGAGATATCGAATATACGAATATCATGGAACTTCAAGGTATTCATCATCATCATAATGCCCTTCGTGGGGCTAGCTTGTAATCGTGCTAGTATACATTAAAGAAAACAAAAACGCGCTAAATAGCAGATATATATAAAGAATAAATATAAGATAAATATAAATAAATAATACACGGGAGGCATGATGACGACAAGGAAGAACATGTGATGGCCCGCCCCGAGCCATCCTCTCGTGAAGGAGGCATCGGGGTGGGGAGGAAGCCATGGTTCAAACTAGGGTGTACTGATCACCCCAGTCTGACCTTCTTCCTCCCCGGGGCCACCACATGCTCTTCCTTGTCGTCGTCGTCCTCCCTCGGCCTCTTCGCCGCCGCCCCCTTCCTCTTCTGCTCATCCTCCTTCCAGTAGTCCCTCTCCACCCATCTCTCCCAATGGTGAAACTGCGGGTCACAATCCCGCCTATACCTCTCCACCCCGATCCGCCAAGTGATCTCGTCCTACGAGATCCTCGGCGTCGGGCTCCTCCCGTCCCTCCCCCTCTCACCGGGGCTCAAACTCCTCTCCGCCGTCCTCCTCAACCCCCTCACAATCTTCAACATCTCCTCCCTCCCCCTCCTCGCATCCCACTGCTTCCCCTTCAGGCTCATATTAACTTCCTTGCCTGGTGCGGTACCTAATAACCGCTTCACCAGCAAGTATCTCATGTTCATGCAAACATGAACACCACAGTCGTAAGAATTCCCCTGTTGGGGAGTATCATCATCCAACTCCTGAAAATGGAGTGGATATCCCATCCACTCCTCGACTTTGGCAGCAACCTCCCTTGCATGCCGTCTATTCGATCCTCCCAAGGAATCGTAGTGAAAGGCCTTTCGGTCCTTAACACTGACAACGAGTAATGACCAATGACTTCCTCCTTCAGCAAGATTGGGATCTCGGTTGTCGTTTATGGGAAGGAAAATGTGGGTTACCCCGGTTATGGGCGGAAGGGCCGAGATGATGTTTAGAATTGAGTCTATCCTGAGCAGGAAGACCATTGTTGGCCGGAGGAGGAGTATTCCGGTACAGTCTGAGTGGGAGAGTACCTCACGTTCGAGGTACTCTTGCCAGAAGGCGATGTTGGTGTCTGTCAACCAGTCGTTCTCGAGGGCATTAATATCCTCTTGATAGAGGCTGACATCGTGGTCTATTTTCATTGAAACACGAACTTGTTTAGCATTCATTCTTATGCAGAAGTGAAATCAAGAATATGTGGGGTAAAGGAGATAGCTAACTTACAGGCCAAAAATTGTGAATTGGCGGCCAGGCGGTCACTCCGTCCGACTCGGTCACGGAGGGAATCTAGTGCGCCGGATAGGCGGTTCCGACTCCTCGTTCTCATGTGCATGGCAACGTCTGCGAAAGCACTCGGAGAAAGATAAGGGAGGAAGTCGTAGAGGTAGGAGATGGAGTCGGACAGGTAATTGTTTTGGTTGACTTCTTCCTCGTAGGAGTAGTCGTGATCGTAAGCAAGGTCGTAGTCGTAGTAATCAGCTTCGGGATCGAGGTCTCCGAAGGCGAGGGGATCGATGGAGTATTGGTGGATGGCCGCCAGCTTGGTGGTGTTTTTTTCTTAAGATTATTACGACGATAGACAAGATGGTTGTGAAGGGAAGAGAAGAGGAAGAAGAGGGAGGTGGGAGGTGGGAGGTGGATGGAGTCAGATAGAAGTAGTCGCTGCAACGGGTTGAGTTGTTGAGCTCGAGAGCTGGTTGACTTGACTTGGTGTTGTGAGTGGTTGTAGGCGGGTGACTGCAGAAAAGTGTTGTGATGACGACGAGACGCTTTGACTGGTTACGAATCAATCAGGCTTATGAAATTGAAAAAGGACACGAGATTATTCTATTCTATGTATTGAAGATACGAAGAGATGATGCCGATGACTGCTGCAATGCAGGTAATAATATATATACTACTTAGAATGGAGGTACTCGTAGTTAGTATTTATTAGGCATCCCCGCAAGGACGCAGGACGGATGTCGGTATATGTATCATGTACATGTACCATGCACGTCTACCCAGACATAGGCACAGTCCTAACTGGATTATAAACTAGATCCTGGACCAGAAAGAAAGAACCCTGGCCATCATCCTGCATGCCAGAAGGGGGCGCTGTCCTGTAATCCTCGACTTCAACCTGATTAGCCAGCCATGCGTCACCCCGCAAGGCTGGCCAGTGGGCGTTTGTTCTTTAGCTACCACTTGCAGCTGAAGCAAAGGAACCGAACCCAAACTAGTCTGTCCTTAGTATGTATGTCTGTGGGAAGTAATGTATGTACATGTACGGTGACTGTGACTGTACTGTGACGCGACCGGTCATTCGCTACAATCCCGCAGGCAAGAAGCGGGCAAACGAAGCCGAGAATAGCAGCTGCAGCTATGTAGCGTTCTCCATCCGGTTTCGAAGATGCTACCGTTGCTCGTACGCGCCTGGTTGTATTGGTTCGATTCCCTTTCCGCAAAATGAGATCATATCCTTATAACTCCTTTCCCCCCTGCTTTTGCCCATTCCTACCAATTCCCATTCCCGCCAGATAACAAAATAGGATACAAAGGAAAGAAAATAGGAAATAATAAAATAAAAAATAAAATAGAATATGGATAAGAAAGGAAGAACGGAATGGAATCAGATGAATCCCAGCAGCTGTTTGAACCTCAGATATACCGCCCAGCAGAGCAGGCCGAACCCAATACTAAACACTCCCATCCCAAACAGCACCCGGTTCTGTATCGAGAATGCCTCTGTTACCGTATTAGCATCGACCGTATTCAACTGAAATAGTGGGTGGGTGGGCGTACCAGCGCTCAGACTCCGCGCCTCTCGCTGCTTCTCCGCCAGTGTCTTAATCTCAATGACTTTAGCTTCATCCCGGTCGCCACAGTCTTCCTCCGAATATCCACTACTCCGCCGGCTACTCCTCCCCGAGTCGCTATCGTGTTCGAAAGTACTACTGCTCCCCAAACATGGTTCCGTAAGCGATCTTAGGTGGTGATCCTTCGGAGTCCGAGGTATCTTCCAATACAGCGAAAAGTACAAAAGCCGCCGTCGATTCGTAAGGACCCCGTGCTGCCTGTCTTCTTCGAGCCTGCGTTTTCGGTCGACGATGGCAAGGGAGAGTATGAATGAAAGGAATAGGATCGGAGCCAGGATTGTCTGTACACCACATAATTCTCAATTAATACCGGACTCCTTCGGCGACAACTATTATTTAAAATATAGACCGTAGAGTGTAAATACCCTCGTGAGGAAATTATCTTTTGCGATTCCTGGACTATCCGAATCGTCCGTGGTTTGGATCTTTGCTGGGGCGGTCTTTGACCGTGGCAGCGATGACGCAGGGGAGGACCGGCCTGAGGACGCTGCGCTTGTTGATGTCATCGTGGTCGCGTGTTGGCCGTGCCCCACTACGGGGTTGATTGATTGTGAAAGCGATAAGACTGGAGATAATAGTGATAAAAAAGTACTCTGGAATGAAAGATAAAAGGATTCAAGTGAGAATGGAATAGAATGAAATAGAATGGAGTAGCTGGGGGGGTGGTTGGAGAGAACGAGTTTGAGAGAAAGTAGTCGGGGACTTTAGGAGATTATTAAATTTGAAGGTTGCAATTGCAGGCCAACCAGCTCTTAATTACCAGGCGGGACGTCGGATTGCCATATGCATGCAATACAATACACCGATCATCGAAGGGCCTCCCCAACAGCTCTTATAACTTCTTCTTCTTCTTCTAATAGCTATTCTTAATAGCTCTGCCACGCCGGGTTCGAGTAGCTGGTTATGGGTACTACTAAGTGCTAAGTACATACATAGTACAGGTAAGCTTCATCGCCTCATATTGTTATTATCTTTCTCATCTCGTCCTCGAATATCATTCTCGATTAATACTAGCGTACGCGTATCCGGGTATAGTACGAGATTCAGACCTATTCTCCGTTTCACAAGACCAGGCCATATGCCATGGGGGAGGGGTATATCATTATCATGTCCCATCAGACCTCCCCTCATGAAACACCAACGTATGCGAATGAGGCCATGAAGAAAGACTAAGACTTAATCTAAGCACGCAGATCGGAGCTACGGCCTCCCGCCGCCTCGATGATTACATACCTGGCCTGACCGACATGATTTACTTCGGTAACTAAAAAATGTTGGTGGTGGTGCACTGCATGGCTATTTCTGGGGGAAATTCAAGCCCCCGGACTTGGCGAGGAAGCTTGGGCCGTGCAGGGATGCTGAACCCGGTCCGCCTTTATCGATTGTGACGAGTTTCAAATACGAGAAATGCGACGTCGAAGTGGGATGACATAAAGGCAGTTGGAACTGTTGTTGCAATTGATATTGATATGATCGATTCTTCACACGAATGCATACGGAAAACGACAGATGAGATCACCGAGGATGTCAATGCACTGCAATCATTTTTCTTTCTCCATTAATTTGGTCTCGGGCCCGCGCCCGACCGCAAGGGTCTTGTCTCATGGAAAAGCCGGCTGTGCGTAATCAAGTTCGGTGGTATCACAGGGGCTTAAGCTTAAGCTTGGAGATAGGAAGAGTATGCATCCGGCCGACCAATGCATTTCTAGAAGACGTAGACGCCTTCTGTGCAGATACTCTGTTTAATGAGATACAGGTTATCCGACACCTAAAGGCTTGCGTAACGACATGCGCCTGACTTGTATTCGAACCAAACCCGACAAATGAAGCTAGCGTCGCGACAAGGGAGCTGTCTGTCCCTCTCGAACGAACCGCCACCCATGACTGCGACATTTTGGAGCTTCGAGGCTGAAGGATTTTGGAACCGTTTTTCTCCTCGGCGTTAGGAATCTCCTATTTTCTTTCCATTTCCAAGAAACAACATACACCTCCGTATACCCGGTAAAAGATAGATTCCGGAGTCTTGCCAAGTCAATCTCTTTTTTAATCGGTTTTACAACTATAGCGGCAAGATGACTACAATGCTAAAGCGGATCCTGAAGGGCGGTCGAGACCGGCAGTCGAAAGACTACTCAACCTCGCGGGATCAGAATAACTATTCTACCGGATCCGGAAGCACCTTCCCCGTCGAATACAATAGCAGAGGCCCGCCGAATGTCTCCTCTACGAGTAGTGCCTGGAGCAATGCCGTCGACTACGACAGATCACCGCCAGATGTCACCTCTTTCACCAGTAGCACCAGCGCTGTACCAGTCGACTATGAAAGAGTACGCCCGGATGTCGACCCATATATGTCGACAACCTACAGGTCGCCACAACGGCATAATGGCACAAGTCCAACTAGTCCAACTAACCCAGCGCTGAAATATAACTATCCCAACCCCAAAGGCAATTACCCCATGGATAGCGTTGGCGCTGCTGTTGTATATAACGACTCCGCACCGAGACAGAATGTACCCATGGATACTGTCGCTATGGTCGACTATAACTCCCTAGGACCTACCGCTAGCGAATACTCACAGTATTCCTCCGGACGGCAAGCTACACACGCCCCCGCGGTTTACAACTCTGGACCCCCACCACAACAACCATCTGAGCAAGAACGTCGAGGGCAATATTCGCCTGCGCAATATTCACCCGCTCAATACGAATTCCCAAGTGTTGGGTCTCCGGTATCACCAGCCGTGGTAGACTACGGCAGACAAGCCCCGCAACCTCAATCACCTTATAGTCATGAACTAGGGCCTCCAACATCCCCAGGGATGGTCAGTTACGGCCAGACACCGGTTGAAGGGTATACTTCGATAGACGCACGGGTGCAGCCACAACCTGAACCTCAGCCGCCAGTTCAGCAATACCCGAGCTATTGGAATCCCGGCGAGAATGTCGAAAACCAAAGGTTCGTATTCAAACCTTATGATAGAACTGGTCCGGGTTACTAATATCATCTATAGACCTCCATACAACTATCAAGAACACAATTATGTCCCCTCCGGATCCACAAGCCCGAGTACTCCCAAATACGTGCATCACAACGAAGCCCAGAAAGCCCAGCCCCGCTTTGAAAACAATGCCTATTCAGAATCTGGAAAATCAAGCGCATCATCCCTTTACAGTCCCCCATACTCAACCGTTAGCAACTCCACCGCCCCAACATCAGTATACTCTCCGGACCGCCCCAACTTCGCCGGTCAAAACAGCCCTAGTACCTATAATGCCCCACCTCTCCCACCGCGTAATCAAAAAGCAGCGTTCTCCGACTCCACGACAACATCTGGTGGCGATGATCCAAACGTATCCAAATTCACCGTCCGCTTATTCTGCCAACGGAAACGTGAAGAAGGAGATACACACGAGGAATCGCCCCGTGATATCCGTGAGTTTAGACTTGCTAATTTAGCACTTATTAAACTTGCGGCGGGAGGGGAGAGGTACGTGTTACTTGATGCGGTGTTTGGAGAGTTGGATAAAGCTATTGCACCGTTGTTGGAGAAGCATTGGTATCGTATGTCTCACACCTGTTAATCTCTTTTCCCGTTTATGAGGACTGGGGTGTTAATCTTTGGTTTTTGGGTAATAGTTACGCAGAATACAACTGTTGAAGATCACTTCGTCCCCGGTGGGAAGAACGTTGTGGCTATTGGAAAGATTATGGTAGCTTATAAAGGAACGCAGTCGACTTTGTATGCTGACTTTAAGAAGGATGATGAATGTAAGTCCCCCAATCATCATTGTTGTACACACGAAATGATGTTTGCTGACGGGAGCCTGGTTCTACAGATGCGAGATTTAAGATGGAGATGGAATACGCGATGAATACTATTCGTAATAATAACCCGGTGAAAAATGAGAAAGAGATAAAGTATAGGTATTAGACACCTAACTACCTTTTCCGAATTGATGGGTCAGGGTGGTTTGTATTTTTGTAAACTATTTGGGTGGATTTGGGCATTTTGGGTATTTCTTCTGGGAAGGACGGCGTTTCGTGGGCGTTTTTTTGTATTGGGAACGATATCGATTGGTGATGAGTGGTATATAATGTAGTTTTATGAATACTATATATATATATATATAAGTGGTTATGGACTTCTTCGGATTGATGGGATCGGTTTGACGGAATCCGAGTTTTCGATACTCTGTTTGTAGATGGGTGTTCGGTTTGGACTCAATAGCGGTGCGTGAAAAAAATATCGCCCACCGCGAAGACCACCCATGGCGCAGCACGAGATCTATATCTCGCAGAGCACGGGCGCTAGTATGATGTTTCGAGAGGGACAAGCATTTGCGTGACTATATATATATTTTTCGCCCGCTGCGGGAGTAGCCGTTGGCGAAAGGTCCATTCAGGGCCGCGATACTAAGTTAGAGGTCTATGGATAATTAAGTAATATGTCTGTCCATATTGTGGAGACAGCATTACGGGCTAATTGCATTCGCACTCTAACGGGAGTGTGCTATTTTCATATACTGTAGTCTCGGCGCCCAGCGACACTTGGTAGCTTCAGTGATGCCCGCGATCTGGCTGATTAGTTATCACTCGAGGCATTTCGTAGAAAGCGACTATAAGCCACTAGGCTAGTATTTTCGCCTACATGCTACATCCTACAGCGAAACTGGAGATGCGTGAACAGACTTCATGCCGGTATGAAAGCCGCCTTGTAGGCTTAGTCGTCAACGTTCGCGAAGCTGTGAGTGTTAATTACTACTTTAAACAGTCTTCATCAGAATAGTCAGTGAGAAAGGAAGTATATATAAAGAGGGATATCCCACGACTTAAGGATACACACCTCTAGAGCATCAATCAATCAATCAATCGATCGATCTCTCCAGATCTAAGCAAATAAATCCGCATTCATAACCAAATCAAAATGAAGCTCTTTACAGTCAATCTATTATTCTTGCTTATCGCTCCATCAGCTTTAAGTATCCCAACCGCTGAACCAAAGGATCTCGAGCTATCCGCAGCCTCAAACGGCAATATCCACGAAACTCGAACCGCAAATCCCGCCGGTACCCTCGAGATTCCAGAGGAAGAATTCGGAGAGTCACAACCCTCAACCCCAAACGCCGCCCACCAAGCCCGCGACACCCTCGAAAAGAGGGACTGGTACGACTGCAATGGCTCCGGAGCATGCAGCTTCGTCAGCCCCGACAACTGTATAAAAGCCGCGTTTCGATTCCAAGATAAAAAAGTCTACTACGATCATAGTAGATTCTGGGAGAAGAATTTAGGGGTTAACGTCGGATATTGTCTTGCCATGTGGAAGTGTGAGGATAAGAGGGATTATGATTATGGAATGCCAGGAGTTACGATTCGGAAGGCGTAAGTAGTTTCTCTAACCCCCCTTTTCTTTTTTTCTCCCTTCTAGCTCGATAGTTAAGGTTAGCTCGAGGTTAACTTTTTGGGTGATGTCTAGTCTTCAGGCGTTGTATAGTAAAGCTGGCTGCAAAAAATGCGGGTCTGCTTGGATCTTCAGATCTTGTAGAGCTACCCTCAACTACTGTAACGAGAATTGCGTGGGACGATAAAGCTTTATTCAAGCTAGGAGAAATAATAGGATACTCTGTAATGCCAATGCAGGCAACCTCGGTCCCTACTATACTTGGAGTCAATAAATGATAGAATAGACTTTCGGGATGGGAGCACACATACATATTTGTTAATCCTTATAGTATTTGTATTCTTTTATTCACAAAATTTATTATATAAAAGTCGCACTGTGTAAATTTGCATTATCCTTTTAAGCCAGTAAAGGACCATAATCCATAGCACGGTATTCGCAAACCCTCAGGAATACGAATTGATAATGCTGAAGGGAATACTTTGTTGGATTTTTGATGAAGCCATAAAAACTGCGTTGTCTTCAGGCTCACCTCCCACCTCGAGCCAACCTTCATCTTCATCAAATCCAGTCAATTAGCTCTTCTATTCCAATTAGTTAAAGATACTTCTAATCTTCGCATATACCCTGTCCACATTACCTGATATACTCTCCAATCCAAAATGCAATCCTTCCGCCCACAAACAACCACTTCAAACCGCTCCGGTACTCGAGGAGCAGGGGCAGGAGGAGGCCGACCTCCCAGCCGTCCTCGAACTGCAGGGTCAATATCAGGAGGCCCATCTTCATCCCAGCAAATCATCTGTGCTCTTACAGAATCTCGCGGTGTAGTAGCTCAAGTCGGACTTGCATTCGTCAACATTTCGACAGCCGAGTGTATTCTTTGCGAGATATGTGATTCGCAAACCTATGTTCGAACACTGCATAAGTTGGCAGTTTTTGATCCTCTGGAGGTACTCTAATATGTTTTCCTTGTTCTATACGAAATCTTAAGATACTACACCCGTGATGCAAAATGGATAAGATATTGTTTCAAAATGTCCCTTCGATCCCTGACCACATCGTCTATTGGCTACACAGATATTGGTACCAGAAACAATCCTCCCTCCACGAACCTCAAAGCTTCCCGGTATAATCGAAGAAAACCTCCCCGGTGCCCGCCTAACCACCCTCCCAAGGAAATACTACAACGAAAAAATCGGAATAGATTACATATCCCGTCTATCATTCAAGTCCGAAGCGGAAGCAGTACAAGTTGCTATATCTGGAAAATTCTATGCTATTTCTGCAGCTGCGGCGGCGATTAAGCATATTGAATTGCAGTATAATATCGGGTTTGTGGGGCATAGTTTGAGGGTTCGGTATGAGAGTAGTGAGGGTTCGTGCCAAATATTCACTTCGTTTATTGGAAAATTTCCCTTGCTTCGATGTATCGGTCTATATCCTAACTATTCTGTACTCTTCCAACTACTAGGAGCAATGGTGATCGATTTTAGCACCGTTCAAAACCTGGAGTTGATACAGAACCTACGAAATCCGAAAAGTGGAGATTGTCTGTTTGGTTTGCTGAATAACACGGTCACACCGATGGGTGGGAGGTTGTTGAGGTCAAGTATCTTGCAGCCGTTGACGGATACTAGTATTCTGGAGGATAGACTTGATGCGGTTGAGGAGTTGGCTACTAGTGAGGAGATGTTTTTTGGGACTAAAAAGGGTATGCATCATTCTTTTTATGAGACGTTTGGTGGGTGTAAGAAAGCTAATAGCTATTTGCAGCTTTACAAGCGTTTGGAGATATGGATAGACTGCTTACGTCGGTATGTTAAAAATCATTTCTTCTCTAAATATAGATGGTGGATTATCTGACTTCCGTAATTTCTCCAGCTTATCACTGTTCCAGCAAACTCATCGATCAAGTTTTCCGAAAAATCGCTTAACGATGTTATACTCCTCAAAAAAGAGTTGGCAAGCATTATTCCGATTCATGAAGCGTTGGTGGGATGCAACAGTAAACTTTTGTTGGCAGTGAGGAGCGTAAGTTTCTCCTTGAATTAGTTCTTGGGGAATATTCGATAGGTATAGGAGGATTGTTGACTTCTGCGATTTATGTGTAGTTGTGTAACTTTGAGAAAGTCCAGGCGGTGCAGGATTTCATCGATGAAGCCATCTCGCCGGATGCTGTGTGGGCGAGTACGCCGGTTGATTTGCGGCATCAGAGGTATGCTTAATATCCGCTGTATCAGGCCGGTGGGAGCTAACGCGAGATGAAATAGGTGTTATGCTGTCAAAGTAAGGCTTCTAGTCGAGCAATCATTCAGATGGTATATACTAACAAGTAAACAGAGCGGTGTCAACGGCCTCCTTGATGTTGCTCGTCAAACCTACAAAGAGGCTACAGAAGACTTGCATGTTCTGTTTCAGGAGATCGCTCGTAAGTCTCCCATCCACTAGACAGCCCTGATACAATACAAAGCTCATATTCTTGGGGGCTATAGGTGAATACAATCTACCTACGTTGGAAATAAAATACGATGCTCAAAGAGGATACTATCTACGTCTTCCGACCGCGGATATTGAAGATGCACCGCTACCGCCTATTTTCGTCAATATTATGAAGAAGAAAAAGTTTGTGGAGTGCACGACGTTAGATATGATGAAGCGGAATGCAAGAGTATGTTCCCTCGGATATCGTTTGCCCCCAGCAGCTAAACATGGAAACCACTTGGATAGATTGGTGATGCTATGACTGAAGTTCTTTTGATGAGTATATAAACCCCACGCTATAGCAATTTGATGCCCAGTCTAACATAGATTTCAGGCGATCGAACAATCCAAGACCTCATCGACGCTATTCGAAGTGAAATGTCGGCTTTATACAAAGTATGCGAAGGCGTCGCAATGCTTGATATGATAAGCTCTTTTGCTACTCTCGTGACATTATATGAATATAGTATGCCTTATTAACCACTTATAAAATTGTAAGAGGAGTTGCTGACCTTTCCAACAGTCCGCCCAGAATTCAAAGACACCCTAGCGATAAAAGACGGCCGACACCCCATTCGCGAGAAAATTCATAAGGAAAAGCTGATCCCCAATGATGTTTATGCTAGCGAACAGACTAGATTTCAAATCATCACCGGGTGTAATATGAGTGGGAAGAGCACTTACATTCGCCAGATAGCACTTATGACAATAATGGCACAGATTGGTTCTTAGTATGTACAAATTCCGCTCTCATTCACCTCTCGACGTCTATTAGCCTCTTTAGAGATCTAACGATATAACGCCAGTGTACCGGCATCTTACGCCTCCTTCCCAATAACAACCCACCTCTTTGCCCGCGTCTCAATGGACGACGGCATCGAAGCCAATGTATCAACATTCGCAGCAGAAATGCGAGAGACGGCATTCATTCTTAAAAATGCGACAGAGGGAAGTATGGTCATCATGGATGAGCTCGGTAGGGGGACCTGTACGAGAGATGGGTTAGCCATTGCGATTGCAGTTTGTGAGGCTTTGATTGAGAAGAAGGTTTGTATGGTACTCATGATATGGGGTGCGTGTAAGGGTAAGACCTGATTGCTTGAGACAGGCTTTCGTGTGGTTCGCTACACACTTTAGAGAGCTCGGAGCCGTTCTTTCGAGGAGAGCGGGTGTTATTTCTTTACATATGCAAGTTGAGGTGAGCATTCCTTTTATCGATTAATATTTCTTCCTCTCTCTCTCAGTCATGCTAACCACAGTATCCAACCGTTACAAAGATGAGACCAGACCAAAACCTCACCTTAATGCTCTACAAAATCGCCGACGGCCCCGCCACCGAAAAACACTACGGCATAAACCTCGCCCGTATAGTAGGTCTCCCATCATCAATCATAACTAGAGCATCAGAAGTTTCAAACACAATCGCACAAAACGCAGAACTTAAAAAGGCTACATCGAAGGGATATAGAAAAGCCGAACGACAAAGACTCATTTTCCGGCTGGTGGAGCATTTACAACAGGCGAGGGGGAGTAAGATGACAAACGCGGCGCTGAGAGGTTGGTTAAATCGATTACAGGCGGAATTTGTGGAAGCGATGGGGAGGTTGAAGGATGCTGAGGAGGACAGTGAGAGCAGTGACAGCGAGGATGATGAGACCACCACTGCTACTACGACAGAAAGGAATAGTCGTGAGAGTGGGATTAGAAGTGGGGATGGCGACGGAGTGGATATGTCTAGCGATGGGACGCCAATATTGATGCCTTCCGAGCAAGGTGGTGATGAAGAGGAGGATACTACAGAGACTACTAATACGGGTAGCTACAGTGGGTGGAGCGGGTTTGCAACGTCGAATTCACATTCACATTCACGTTCTAATATTTCTGGCAATAGCGAGGGGTCTGGAAGGGGGATGGTGGACGAAGAGATGGAAGATGGTGGGTATACTTCTAACAATCAGAATTCAGAAAACGTTTTGGAAGGGATTGAGGAATTGAGCGATGTTGAAGATCAGATCTAGCAATATACAACTAGTACCAACCAGTTGTATGTTGGAAGCGGCTCTTTGGTAGTTGGATAAACTTGGACATATTGAGACACAAAGCGGGGGACGAATAATTATATAGTAGGCTATAGATACCCTCCCAAAACTTGTACTTAATTGGCATACCCGCACTCGCCTGGAAGAATAACCTACGAGCAAGATACTTCTGGCTAGGTCTGAAATCGACAGTATATTATTAACACAGGCATGCGGACATAATGCCAAATAAGGGTTTAATTCCAAAAAAAATGTGTTAACGCAAATAACAGGGTACTGAATTACAAGGGAGAAAACTAATATGCTTCGTATTTTCCGCTAGACAGGAAAAGGCCGTATGTCGTGGGATCAGACATTGTTTTTTGTTTGATCTCAATATTTTGATATCGAAGGACATCAAGTATTGTGTAAAGTACTCGAAGCAAAGACGCCAAAAGAGAAAAGAAGAAGACGATATAAGATGCAAATTGGGAAAACATAAAGAAAGAAGGGAGAAAAAAGATGGCGCTTTAAAGAAAGGGCAGCTTGCTTGCTAAATATATCGACTATGACCGCCGGTTTAAAAATGATTTTGAAAAATCAGACAGATGTTTCGCTTTTTTGTTTTTTCCTCCCCGAAGTCCCATTCTATATCTCCCTTAAAAGAGCCGCCAAAAGTGAATCTGTCGTGTGAGCTAGTTTTCGGACGAGAAAAAGATAGCAATGCGATGTATGTACTCCATTTAAAGTGTCGTGCCCCCAGGTTTTTCGGCATTTCTCGTATTTTCGCTTCCGAGGTTTAGCCGAAGCTGTATTAGGCTAATCAATGTGGGGGGAGGGAAAGAGCTTTTAGACAGCAAGCGGTATAGTGGGTTATAGAGTGAGTGGTTATTCGCTTCGTGATACCAATGGCCAGTTTCGAAAATGTGTCAGTTTGTTAGGACACAGGAATCATTAATATTTCGGATCAATGGAACCTCCGTTCCCGACTCTCCTACCGCCGCCATAGAGTGCAACAACCGAGTATTCCGATATCAGTAATCGTCATCGTCGTCCTGGCCGCGAGAGAGGGCCTTCGGTCCGTCCTTTCTGATGGGGATCTTCATGCCCTGTGTCGCGAAGCATCTGCTTAGGTCTGTGCTTTCGATCACACCAGGGAACTTCTTGGCAGAGAAGACTTGGAAGGGGGCGGAAAAAACAGAGGCGAGAATGGGGACTGGAGCTCCAGTTGTATTCAGGCGGCCGTTGATGCCGACATTTACGAAGTTCATTTTCAGTCTATGCGAACGTAATTGTTAGGAAGTCTCACAATAGATATTTAAGCCGAGGAAGTTTATCTACCTGAATGTTCCCTCAGTCCTCACCGAAAGGTCCTGCAGTACGAACCAGATGCCGATCTTATTGTCGGGATCTGTTAGCCGGAAAGCGCTGGCCGTCAAACTACCAATGAGATTTCGGGTAAACATTCCGGACGGGGGTGGCTGCTGGGATTGCGAAGGTGGCATGCCCGAACCCTGTGGTGGCATTTGAGAAGGTGGCGGCGGCAGAGGATATCCATTGGGGGGTGGATAGCCCCCCGGCCCGTTTGGTGGAGGATAATATCCATGCTGTGGCATCGGAGGGGGGTGCTGGCTATACGGAGAGTATACTTGAGGCGAGTATGATTGTGGCGGGTACATGCCTTGTGGCGAGTAACCGGATTGAGAAGGGGCGAGCGGATGAGGAGGAGGCGTCGGGGGCGGAGGTGGATAAGATGACGATACAGCCGCGGATATTGAGGGAGAAGTCGCGGAATGTCTAACTAAGTTTACCTCCCGAGTACCGTCTGCGGACCAGAGATCGACTGTAAGGACGAAGTGGTTCATATCAATTTCGCTGCACGCGGCCTGGTATCAGTATATCGGGTAAACTCTCCCAATTGTTGGTATAAACTCACTTGATATCGATTTCGTTCCCCGTTTCGGAATCCAGAACAATGAGGCGTGCACATGGCGGTGGGGTAATAGGCCGTCGATCCTGGGAGTTTTGTTAGCATGGCTGCCACGCGATAGTTACTACCGAATGTCCACCTACTTTGTCTCCAAATCCACACATTCGAGCTCTGACAGGCTGCTGGCCCACGACAAGCTTGTACGTCCGACCCTCGCTTCTAGAGCTAAACCCTTCCGACATCTGACCGGGTCCCGGCAGCTGGGGTGGCGGCTGTAATGTTGTGGGCATATTTTGGCTGCCACTTGAGGGTAGCAGATGGTTTGGCGGTAGCGATACACTCCCGTTTGAATGCATAGGTGCGGAAGAGGCGTAAGGGTGAAATGGATGGTCTCGAGAGCTTGTAGTATACATTTTGGACGGCGGTGGTTTTTTATATAGGTTTAAGTCTAGCCTTTCAGGAAAGAGGAGACCCCTGTTCGTTAAGGTCCAGGGTGCACAGTTCGCTTTTTCTTTTTGACTTTTTCGTAAGCAGTGAAATTGGCGAGAAATTTAGGGTAGGAGGACCGTTTCGATAGAATGTCAGAGCTTCGGCTTCCTGCAGCGAGTCGAGGTACACAACGGAGAATTCTGACAGGCGGGATTTTCGAAGCGTGCTTTTTTGTTTTTCCCTTGTGAAGTGGTTTGGCCCGATTGCTCCGTTGCAAGCTAGTCGACAGCAAGGATAGGGCCTGGTTGCGAAATTTGACGACCGTTGATGATCACGGATTCTGCTTCGATAGTAGCCCAGAATAATTCGCCTTGCCTCTGACCCCAAATATCCTTGGAACGATATCCTCGAAGCGAAGAGGGAAGGTGGCTGGCGATAGTTTAAGACCTCGATGCGAGTTTCAAAGTCGTACAAGAAGTGGAAGGAGTCTGAGTATCAAAGGGAGGCACGATCGAAGCTTCACGCGAGACTATCGTCGGTGGATCAGAAAAAAAATCGAGAACCCGTTAATAAGATCTGTACCACGTTGAAAGGAGGTCCTTGCTTATAAGCCGCCTATTTTGTCTCAACCAGAAGCTGTGACCCTCGCTACACTCTAGAGTTTCAGTTTGTGTGCACCGACAATGGAGTTCGACAAGGCAGGAGCACAAATCCTATTGTCTGCGAGCCCACCAAGCCGGTTCGATCTGGTTTCCGTGTTATTGGGGAGAAGCGATGATGAATGGTTCGTAACAGGTTACACTAGAACCGAAGCGGCGATGGTTTTTCGTGAATGTTGCAAATGGATCCCTCCTGAGTTAATGGGGTCTGTGATACAGCACTGCCTACACCACGAGTCGGGGCCGGACCCAGAAGTCTGAATTGACAGGTTTGACGAGTCTTCGGAGTCGTATCTCCTGAAAATGGATAGTCCGTCGACAGGGCAATCTGGACGTGACCGATGTTGTTCCGGACGAGCCTCGTAAATGACGGGATCGAGGGGGGATCGATGGAGAAGGGGAAGCAGAAAAAAGGATTGGAGTTATTCTGGGTCGTTAGAGAGGGACGGATAATAGGGAAAAACTTCCCCCAGATGTAATTAGTAAATCGCCACAGCCGACCAACAACAAAGGCGTCCCGCATGCCAGGTCCTTTTAGACTTTTGGAGTATCCTGACTGTCGGAATCCAGCAGCTTGGCCGAGGACATGGTTCTGGGAGCGAGGAATGAGGGCGGGAAGGTTCGTTCATCACTTGGCCACCCTTCTCTTGTCCTGCACAGGCTCGCTTGCATCTCCAGACTCGGAGCTTTGTTGGCTTCTGCTGCCCTAATGCGAACAAACAGGCAGGGCATTGGCCATGCAGTGGGTTCAGAGGAAAAGTCGCGCATGGCCTGCAGAAATCTGCTGGTGGGTGGCGTCAATTTGCATGCTTTTCCTGCCTCGAAAGGAACACTCGACGGCCCTATTAGTCGGACGTCTACGAATGTCTTTTCCCTCTCTCGACGAACTCTTCAGAACTCTCGATGCATGTGCCGTCGGCTGCTTCACATAGATTGGAGGACCCTGTCCCGCTGCAGAATCTAGCATCTTCTGTGCGTTGGCTAGCGTAGATGGTACTTGACTCGCGGCCAGCATGGCTGCCTTGTAGCGAGTAGCAGCTACTTTTGGCTGCTGGGAGATGAGAAATTTCACTCAAGGTTTCCTCCTTGCAGTTGCTGCTGCCGTCGATGTGACCAAGCTGCATACTTAGAAGCAATCTTTTTTCGTTGCAAGAGCACTGGGAATCACAGCACAGCGCCGTATGATCTGTATGCCCTGACTTCCAGTCCGGCCTCTCAATTGCAGAGACGGCATCTTGTGGCGCACTTCATTTTACGATCGTACATGAAATCGATAAGATCCCGTCGGGTCGTAGTCTCCCGGGCTTCCGCGGTTCCCGTTCATCAATGTCATCTTGTCATCATCATCACCTTTCCATGCATCGATCAAGGCAAGAAATCTGTCCCGGTCGAGATAAATGTCGAAAAACCATAGCCATGCGTTGGCCGCATTAGAGATCGATAGCAAGGGATCCTGGTCTCCCGGATGCAGACAGACGAAACAACAGCTGGCTGTGAGTGGAGAAGCGTGTTTGGGGGAAACGCCGGCCGGCCTATCAGCGCGAGTGGGGAATGCAATTCTTGTGAGCGGTTGAAGACCGTGCATGTTGTCGTTCCAGAATGCCATTTGCAGGTTTCTGAATGCAGTTGAGCGCAGAGCTGGGGTTGAGCACGTGGTTCACGTTTACTTGGGACGGCCGACGACGTCGATATAAACACATGGCATGGCACTCAAGCTTAGGCCTGCTACCTGAGAACCAGCATCCACGTAGTAAAACATCATCGTTGTACATGTACAACTAATTAACTACCTTGAAGTGAAGGTTTTACAGCTAACAACTATCAAAACTGTTTTTAGATAATTCTCAGCCCGTTTAGCGTACATGCGGCCGTTCTAGAAAGAGCTCCACCAGAGCTTCCCGCTCCCTCTACCACCCCAGCGGGACTCGACTCCGTCGGCTGTGGCTGTCCGTGCAACTAAGGAGCCTCTACAAACCATGCACATTGAACATGCATCCATAAAACCTCAATGCAGGTGTTTAGGTATTCAACATATTAATCGCAAGAACGGAAAATCTTAGCGTCGGCATTACATTCGCCCTCGATCGAGGCTGATATCCAAACCCGATTGTCTCTCTTCGGAAAGCCACAGCAAACGCCCCATCGCTTCAATCAACCCAAGCTTCAATATCTCATCCCGCAGTATTAATCATCCCTTCTAGAATCATTCCGAGCTGCAGGGCTCCCCTAGCTCCTTAGTTCCCCATATTAAAGAAAAAAGTCGCAATCCGAGTTTTTTTTTCTGCCGTGGGAGAAGAAAAAAAAAACATGGCTAGACATGGTTACTTTCGACTTTATCCTACGGCTACACAGAAAAAATACCACGTTTTCCTAACCCACCTCCCACCTCTCCCCCTGTTTTTAGTCCTCGTTTCGAGAGTAGAAGGGCCGGTAACTGGGATTTCGTGCATATACATGCATAGCTTGATTTGAAAATCCCGCACTTAAGCTTGGACGATATATATATTTGTCGCGGTGATGTGGCATTTTATAGTAGTAGCTTAACATAGAAAAGAATATTGGAAATTTTAGCCCTGGCATAGACGACATCAATATCATTGGGGGTTTAACTCGTACGGCCTGGAATCCATTCCCGCTCGGACGCAGGAGCACCGTGGCGTAACGTTCGTCCGATAGTCATTTGATGGCACCGGTACCGTGGCCGAGGATCCGGCGTGCAAAGTTAAGCGTAGGATCTAAATATTAGCTCTAAACGGTAACATTCGACATGTAATTGTATTTGTGCTTAGGCAGCTGAGAATAAAAGTATTCCTTGCGGTAGATCCGCGGAGTGCATAAATTATGCCGGTTAGCGGCTCTACAGTAACATTTGGGGATTTTATATATAATTATAATTCAAAAGAACTACTGACTCTAGACACCAAGCTTAGCTAAAACGGCATTGTACAAGTGACATTACTTCGGAAAATAGGTCTTCTACTACTAGCTATTGCACATACATCCTCCATGATAGGGCCTTCTAAACAAAGACTAGAAGCTACCACCGCACTTACCTAACTCCCACATCCAAATACCCGGCTTCACCTAAATTTATAAATCTGCCCTGTAGACATTCCTAACCAATGGGAGTCTTCGGGTGGCTAGAAGTTCGGACAATCAAGAACAAAAACCGTATATGAAGTCGTGTCTTCCCAAAAGCCACACACTCTCTTATCGGTCGAGCGCGAGCACCCGTACGTGATCTCTGCTGCCGCGTCCCCGATTCTTTTACACGGCAATGTGAGGGTGGTGGTTCGCTAAATAAAAATTACTGCGATTAGCTATACTTTCGAGTTCATGGATCAACGGCTGGCTGGCTGTCTATGTTTATATCGATGGACAATCATATAATTATATTACTCACACCATTACAAACTGCAATTGCGGTACTCGGAGCTGGGGCACAGTAGGGATAGCCACAATTATTTTGGCGGATTATACAACTACGTAAATAAGTGGACAGGTAGGTTAGCTTAATGTTGAACGAAAGTTGATCTCCAATATGGAACAAATTTAGTTACTTAACGTTTCCTAATGCCCTGAAATATGGAATTGCATGAGCAAGGACTGTATAGCGGTCTGCCCAGGCTTCGATGCAGCAGGTTGGTCTTCCTTTAAAATAGCGTTTTGAAAAAGATGGCTTCATGCGTTGAATCTCGATATTAGTAAACGTTCCATTGCTAATAGGGTTAAGGACTACCAGAAAGTATTATACATTCGGAGAAGTGGCTGCGGCTGGTTTCAAATCTGGTTTCCAATTGGGATACAGCTTCTTGAGCTTCGGAATGACTTCCTGTAAATTTTCGAGGTTGGATACGTTACTAAGAGTACTCCAAAGCTTTGTTAATCCAAAGGAGAGGGTATTTCCGTACAAGGACGGTTCCGGTAAAATTCACTTCGGGGCCACCGGGTACTAGAGAGCCGGCGAATGTCATGGGCGTATGCCCCATACCCTTCAGCCGCTGACCGACATCAACTGAACCGGCAGCTGGGACGGCAACCCCACAAGCCTTGTTTGCAAAGAGAACGAATAGAGTCGACTTGATGATCGCGGAAAACTGCATCTTCTTCGCTGTTTTTTCTGGTCGGTTGAGCTCTGCCAGTCTAACTGAGCAGTCGAGAACAAAAGTAAAACGGTAGAACCGACAAATCTATATTAAAAGAGTATATATAATGATCATGAACTACCGATAGCCTTATCTTAAGACAACGTTATTGAGTGATCTTGAGAATTAAATTCACAATAACAAAGGGAATATGAAGTCTCTTTATACAATTCTCGGACGTAACCGCCTCCTCGCGACCGAAACTTTTACTTCGGAATATCATGCTAGTGTCATCTGGTTTAGGCAAAATCTCGCGGGCCCGGACTCAATTTTAGAATTATTAAACGATAACATTCTTGCCCAAATGGATATCCAACTCACATTCACAACTATACAACTACACAACTGAACTATTTTGTGATTCTTAACTTTGTAGATTAGCGCTCCACTATCAATGCAATAGTTGTATAACAGGCAGTGTCTAATTTAACAAGGGTATCAAAAGTTGTCTCAAAGGTTGACAGAGGGCAACTGCGCAGGTGCCAACACTATGGTTAACAACCAACAGTTACGCTAGACCAGATATTTAAATATCTCCCTTGCTTCTTACACAACTCTCTGTTGTCTTGAAACCGCATTAGCTTTGGCTACAACTGAACAGAAATCTAAGTTAGTTTATCAATCCCAGATTCCAACGGTAAACTAAAATTGTTAACCGCCGTATATCATGCTAAATGGTTAGGAAGGTTGTGAACGTACGCCCTCCCGTGGTAGGCTAATGCAAATTGTGACCAATCCCTTACACTACCCTAAAACTTGCAAATAACAAATATCGGTTGGTTGCAAAGTTATATGTCGACAAAATAGGGTACAGAACAATTGATATAATTGAAATCATAATAATTATAACCTTGTATATTGTTGGCCGTCAATTAATATTCTCTCAGCTGTTGGTTCCCAGTTATAACGAGTATATCTTCATATATCTTCATCGTATGCGCTTATCGATTCAAGAGTAAGCTCGTGGTCTGATGTATACTGCAAAGCGGGGAAATTATCAACTATCGCAACTAAGTACCCACGCTCTGATTCAGCAATTGGTAACCTAACTTTATATATTTACATCCAAACTCGGAGATCGGTTTACAAGGCCAGTACTTAACGCTGCTAGCCAACCCGTTAACAGCTATGTTGACAGGAATAACCCAACAGGGCTCATGTCACTTGTCTTTTTGATAGCCATGCATCTTGAGATCTCCCATGCCCGCGATCCCTTTAGAGAATCCCACGAGCTCAGTGCCAAGCATGGAAATATCTGGTTCGGAGCTCTCTGAAGGGATACATAGAATCCTTCTACGCATCCACCCTAGCTGCGTTGCACAACCCTCGACTCGCAGCGCCTCCAACAGATGGCGCATGAATATCATATGTGGCTGGTGACATCACAGATCAACATGGTCGAAATGCAGCGTCCCTTGACCAACCTTGGTCATCAGGTGGTCACACAACTAGCATGAGTTTCACTATCTCCATGGGTCCGCATTGCCTCGAATAGGTAAGTCTATATATCTAGAGATTACTCAGAAAAGAGAGATACCCAGACCAGGAGACTATTCACCCGCATCTCCATTCCAACGAATCATTGATATCCAGTGATTCATCATTAAGGTCTATAGTACTCGGCGGCAAAACGTTCAAGAATTATAGAGTTATAAACCCCTTACTTCGTCATACTATTATACAAAGATCAAAAACAAAACTCTAGGACAATATACGCAAAAAAATTCCCTTCCTCAAAGAAAACCCAAGAAACCAAGAAGAAGATACAAACTTTTTATCGTGACAAAAGATAAGAAGAAAAGGTAGGTAGGTATTAAATATAGCAACAAGCTAGGCTATTTACTCTTTTTCGTGTAACAGTAGATCCAAAGAGAGAAAGGAGAAGGCATCAAAATTTGCGTTGTACACTCAAAGGATAACAAAAAGGACTTTGGACAAAGAATAGAGGAGAGGGGGATATCATTGATGCATTGCCTAATTCCGGAACGCCTATGTGAATGATGAATATATTATTTTTGGTGCATTGGATTTGTAAAAAAAATCCAAAGGTTGAAAAGGGGTGTACCCGTATACCTAGGTAAGTGGGCTAGGTAAAGGGTGAAGGGAAGGGTGGTTTCGTCGCAAAAAGAACAGGAAGTAATCAAAGGAACATAAGCAATCGAAAAACAAAAGCCCGGATCAAAAAGGATAGTGGAAATCTTTCCTGCGTCTCGTCTGGTTGTGTCGTAGTTTTAGATTCCGTATTTCGTGGCAGACAATGTGATTGGTAAAGGGGTCCCTCCCAGCCGGCTAGCTGTCACGTCATAGGAGCTTGAAGTAGCGGCTAGTTGAAGGACGATGACGTATGGGACGGTAGCCGGCGATGGAGTCATTTGCGACGACGGCCAAAGAGGAAGTCTTTGCCTTTGTCGGCCCATCCTGTTGATATTCGTTAATAACCTTTCTCTCTGTAGGATTTGCTGGAAGTTGAACTCACCTCGGTAGTCGTGACGAGAGTGATCGACAGGTACGGTTCTATCATATTTGACACGACGTTCGTACTCTTCGGCAGCGAGATACTCTTCATCGGATGGGTGGAAGACGTTGCCAGCACCTGAGCGACCACCATGGTAGTCGGAGGTGGATGGGCGTCGGGGGACCATCTCAACGTCTTGAGCAGCACGAGCGTACTCTGGATGTTCAAAGTCGTTGTTCTGCATGTTTCCGGTTCCTCCACGTCCAGATGTGTCTAATGATATTCCATACTGAATTAGCTGGATATTTATCTGAGAGTGTATAAAAATCCAACGCTGTATCTGTGTTGGTATAGTCGGATGTATGACGTCGAGATGCCATTAAATTACTTACAGACAGGGCTCTTGATGGTAGGGGTAGCAAAGTCGTCTTCGTCTTCTTGGTGAACTGAATCGGCACTTGAGAAGTTCCCAGCACCACCACGGCCGGTAGATCGTTCGCGATTTTCAAAGTCCTGGCTGAGTCGGCTAGAGTCGTGAGACTTTCTTTGGGGAAGTACAGCGCCGTTCAATGTCATTGTGAAAAAAAGAAGACAGGTGTGTCTGCGGGTGGATCAGGGAATTTATAGAAAGGAATCTAGCCTGACGTGCTCCAGAAACGGAAAGCAGGCTTTCGGATTGATGTTCCCGAGGATAGGGATAGTCGTGGCAGCTAGCTGCGGGAAGTCGTTAGGTTTGGTTTGTGGCGGGCAGCGGATATGTTTCGTTTGGCGTGGAGTTTTAGTGCCAGGCGATGCAAGTGAGAACGGCGTGGTTGTCTGGGGCAAGGCTGCCTAGGCCTACAGCTAAACCAACGAAAGACAGTCGGAAAAAAGAAAGAAAAATCGGGTAATGATGGCAGAAAGCGAGAGGTACCGTTGGATCGAGATTCGGGGAGAAGTACAATGCAATGCAATGGCTGAGACGTCGGTAGGTAAATAATGCAAAGAAGGAAGGTTGATGATGGCGGAGGGCCGGGCTGGCTTTTGGCTGGTGTTGACGGACCAAAGAAGCAAGTAAAAGGTATAACAGCAGCGATAACTACGCTACGATCGAGCTAACAAATGGCAGGCTGGCGGTGTGTAATAGCCGTTTGTAATTTAAATTTAATCGATTCCAGAGAATTCGAATTGGCTATTTTAGACTGGCTCGATGAGGCTCGCTTGTTCGGTTTGGCGATGGGAGTATGTATGGAGGGATGTTTTAGCTGGTAATTCTGTTCGGCGAGCTCAAAGAAGGCAAGTTCCACCGCGCTCTTCGCAGGTACGCCGTCAATCAACCAATCTCTCTCGCTGCAGAGGCCGGACAGCTCTCCCAATACGGACGATTCGAAGTAAAAAAGAAAGGAGATCTGAGAGGATTCCTCGAAATGCCGGTCCTTGCGTGCAATGTGTCTGTATGTCCTTGACTTTAAGGTTGTCGATGGTGTTCAAATTTATTCTTGGAAATTTCGGTAAGGCAAGGGCCAAATGCAAATGCGATTTCGATTTAACTTTCGCGGTCGTCGACGGGTGCGGTGATGCTACAAACACCACGATGGATTTTAACTTGATACGATACAACAATATTGGATTCGAACGAGGGAGCCTCTTATCATGACTGCTCCTGTCTGGCTCTTTATACTCACGGCTCCTCATCACCTGAGCTGCCCCAGAGAAATCTCTGCTACCGAATCGAGAGATTCTCTCACGTAATGAGCTCAAGCCAGGAACCAGAATCGTCAATACAGCTAGTATGGCGTAGCGGGGAGTGTGTGCCAATCTGTCCCAGAATATCCACTGTCCGTGACCCAGCAGCGTCTATCCCGACCCGGCTTTCCTCTCCTGGGCCAGCCAGGTCTCTGGACTCTGATCACGGTGCTGCCGGTCAAAGGAGCGTCTCCGAGGAGCATGCAATCGATATTATCGCGAATGTTCGATTCCAACCGCGCGAGCTCCTCAGCAGGATCAAATCCTGACTCTGACTCTGAATCTAGCTCACAATCGTCTACCGAAATGGTGGCTTCAAGTCGAAATCTGACAGGCCGATTCTGCCAATTAGTATTTCTCATAGATATACTAGACCACCTCAATTTCGGCAGCACTTCGCTCGAAACCCGTTTCAACAGCAGCGAATCGTTCAAAGCACGCGTTCGGTGCCAATGCCTGATTTCGGAGACCGGCCAGCCCAATATCTGCTGCCACAAAAACTAGATCGAAATCTCTTTCCCCGCAAAATTCACAGAACATTGTTTTCTATCACGTAACGGGAAATAAAATACCTTAAAATTGCAATGACATATCGGCTTCCTCCTCGAAAACCCTGGACGGGGGTTGCTTATTCCGGTGGCTTCTTCAAGGTGGAGTCTGGTAGGGCTCTCCGTGAAAGCAGCAGCGTCTGCGAGTGGCCTGCTCTGCGGGAAGCCAAGACGCTAGGAAGGGGCAAGCTGCGACACCTTATTTGAACGGCGACCTCTGCTTTGGGAACTAATCCAGGTTTGCATCAGAACATGCCGAAATGTTGTAAGCTTCTCTTTTTCCTTCTCATTAATTCAACATGAGGAATGGAGCAACAACAGGAGCATGTTGAAAAAGGGAGACGAGGTTCTTCGGTGTCTGCACATGTATATTGCATGATGCATCCGAATTCCCTAATAATTTCTCCGTTCAATTTTCGGGAATATTCCTACAGGAGCAATTTATACAGTATCTCGGAGCTGACGGTATATCCCAACATCGTGCATGGAACAAGAAGTTCGCAGTCGGCATTTGAACGTCGGTCAGGCAGCCAATTTCTTCTCCTTTGTTGACAAGTTGGTTTATATTTCTCCACCGGCGTACACGAGACCCGACAATAATTGCTTCCAGAAGCCCTTGCCTGTCATTCCTCGAATATCCGGATTACTTTTCTTTCAAAAGAAACCAACCAATCCAACCGAATCTTTAATCTAGTGGTAATATCTGATTTAAATATTTTTAGCGTAATATTCCCACTTCCAGCTCGCCGAAGTCGAATCCTTGCAACCTTAAAGCCATGCAGAGCTCTGGGTATCTAAAACCAATATTTTTTTTAAAGCGTAATATATCCTACTTATTGCGGCATTGAGGAATTCTGTATATCTCCTGTTCGGTTCGCTGTTTTGTAAGTTTATCGACGGGTCAAGAAGCTTCTTTTGTGCGTCTCAATGGTGGAGATGCAGCTGGCCAGGCTGTTGGATTTCGAGGTTCTACAACACATTTCAATTGATTCGAGATTCGCAAATTTTGAATACGAACATGTTCGTATTTTAGCTCTAAGGTACATCGACCCTTGGACGTTATATCAACATGCTTGGCTTGGGGTTGCCAAGGGTGGATTCCAATGGCTTGGAGGAATAGACGGAATCCGGGGACGCCTACGAGGCGCGTATCTCGACTCCGGACCTAAATCTACGAAGTTCTAAACTTAGCTTACGCAATTGGTCTTGAGAGATCATGACTCTTAGAACGCTAGCGTTGACGACAATTTAGAACTAATTCTATGGAAGTCGCGAGAATATCTCGAGTTGCTTACGGTCTCTCTAGAATCTAGAATTCTATCCGGAGCGAGATATTCAACTCCGTAGATCCTCGAGGCCGCGAGGCCGAGGAACTTTGCATAGTATCCTCATACCAATCAGATCCATTGGCTTCATCCCAAGTAACGAACCGCACTGGCCAAGCTGCAGCCTCTTATCTTAGTAGACGTGGCTAATCGACAGAGGTGGGGTCACTGCACTGTCCAGCTGAACACAATTGCGTGTCCCTGCCTGCCTCTCCAACCGCTCTTGTCTATCCGAGTATAACGGTCCGCTTTTCTGAGCTCGGACCTACCTTATAGATGATGGAATGTTGCATATACATATCTGCCCAGGCGCTTAGATAGTTTTTGATCTACACCTTGGTATCGGTTATAGCCGTTTGGTTAACGTGTTTGTGGAAATCTCGTATTGGGCGGGTATGGGGTTCCCAAGGCGCTTGGCTGGTGATACTGATCTGGGGTTGGTCAGATGATTTCGTGCAGACGGGCATCTATTGGGAGTGTGGACGACTTTTGTTTTTTCGGTTGATCGCATTGTCATTGCATGCTACTACTGCTCTAGATGAAAACGTAGTTGAGTCTACATATTTCTTATCGAGAGCTCATTTGCAAAAGGTTATCCTGAGCTCGATGGAATAAGCCGATGGAATTCCATGATACATTAATGAAACTAGAGACTACGTATATGTATATGGAAAAGAAAAAACAATGAGTAGAGAAGATATCTCGAACAAGATCAAACAGAATGCGGATGATATCATACCGAGTATACACCAACCCTCTCCTCTCGGATATCCTCCATTCTCCCCAACCTTCCGCATCCAAGCCTTCCGATCCGACAATTCAAGCTTTTTCTTCAACCCCCTCGCAATTTCGCAATCTATAACGGCGAGCGCGAGGCCGGCCGATCACAAAAAGGCTCAGACACATAGATCAATCCGGTGACGAGACCGAATATCAGTTTCACCCAACATTATCTTAGTACCATACCAATTGCAAGACACCTCCTTTGTATCATGATCATGACAATATAATCCCATTGTACCCTAGGAAAATCCATGCACATCCCAACCGCGGAATCACCTTCCGACTTCCCTCCGACACTCGCGAAAGCAGAAAAACAAAGCCATGTACAAAAAAGTAGAAAATTCTACGATGGTGTGCTGAAATTTCATGATTTAGATGCCTTACCCGCCTGCTAGCTTCCTTCTTCATCCATTCTTTTTCGTAGGCGAGATTAACATAGGCGAGCTGATGCGTCAGTTGTCAATGCAAATGCAGAGAAACCAGGATATCATGTCAAGATCGCGATCAGGATATCAACTTCCCTAAAGAAAAGATCCCACGGAATATCCATCCCAAGCTTGCAGGTTTCAAGCTATCCGTCGCAAAACACCGTGACAATTACGTGCATAAAAAAAGAAGTCCAAGCTCAACAAGATACCCGGGAAGTTCCTCCCCCTTGCTCGGGATCTTTTTCCCATTTTCGTCCCGGCCACGCAGGAAAGCTGCACAAAATTAAAAGTAAATCCATGATTATGTTCAGATAAGATCCCTTGAATATGCATTAATCATGCTTATCTGAACCAACGCAAACTCGATTACGTTTTCCAACAGCGCTTGGCCGCAGAAGCCCGACCGATATCAAGCCAAAACCTCAACCTCATTTTGCCTCATCAATATTCACTGGTCAGTCTGGAAATCAGTCACCGTTTCACTTTAGGCAATAGTATACGATAGTAACGCAGAGGATTTTATCTGATACTTCCACTCTTTTATTATTTCTCCCTCTAACAATATCGACAGTTTCCTCTTCCATGTATGTACAGAGCAAGTACTAGTACTTTTGAATAAAGCTACAACAGAAGAAGTAGAAGAAAAAGTAACAAAAGAATAGAAACACCCTTCGTCCGATCTCGCACAATACCCCGCTTCCTCAACAATTCCCTTACCTAGATGATGAGGTAATCTAAGCAATCTCCTCTTCCTTCTCTTCAATAACCTCCTCCACAATCTCCTCGATAACCGTCGCACCCTCCATCTCCTTCTCATCATCAGCTCCCAGAGGCGGCAATCCCAGATCCTCACGCTCCTCTGCGACTTCCCTCTCCGTCTTACTTCTCCATGCACGCCATTCCTCGAGGAGACGTCTTCTGGCCTCGATAATAGTGGCGGAAGCTTCGCTTTCGAGGATCAAGTCGTCCTCGTCGAATTGTCTGCTGTACTCTCTTAGATTCTTACGGACTTGTTTCTGCTGTTCTTTGGATAGCATGGTCGGTGGGCGGGGACGCCATGCGAATTGCTTGAAGCGTTCGATGTGATCTTCCCGGAGGGAATTGCCCTTGAAGTCCCACATGTGATAACCGTTTTCCATCTAGTATTTCGTGATTAGTATTATGTTAATTCTAAAAGTAATAGCAACGGGTCGACAACATACCGTGTGCTTCCACATGCTCGAGCTGCTGACGACATAGCGCCCCGAAGGGTCCCATTCCAGATCAGTGACACCGTAGTGCTCAACAGTTCCGATTAATTGCAGATTTGCAGCCAAGTCCTTTTCGGACTCCTTCTTTTCGCCGTCAAAGTCAAAGTCCCAGAACTCGAGCTCGTGGCTTTGTTGAGAGTTGATCGTGGCCACGATGCAGAATCGTCCCTTTGGCGACCAGAAGATGGCGTTGGAGTTACGTTTCTCCATAGTTCTGATGAGACGGAATGGACCAACTGGCGGGGATTTGGTCTTTTCTGGAGCATAGAAGGAGACCGAAGTCTTTGGTGGGGCGGCAGCGGCACCGGCAGGTGGGAGTTCACCGGCGGTGATGAGGACGAAACGGTCGCCCTTTGGTTCCCACGCGAAGTTGATAACTGTGTCCTGAATTTCGATGGGTTCATTGGGGATGTTCTTCTCTTTGATTCTGAAAAACTCAAGACTTGTGAATGTAGACTTGCCACGCTTCGAGTGTCTGTCGACCTTGACGCAGAGGTAGGCACCTTCCGACTGCCAGTGGAGCTTGCAATCCGATACGCTGAACAAGTTTCTGGTTCTGATGATTTCCTTGGAGGGGATGGCCATCAGAGACACTCTCGCAGTCTGGTTACCAATTTCGGGAGTCCAGTAGCAGAGTAGCTGCTCGCCAGAGGGTTTCTTGGCCTCTTCATCTGTTGGGGCGTAGGGAGACCATTCGAAGTCGACGACGCCCTCAAGTTTGATAGACTTCTTGTCGAGGAGGACCATAGATGGGGTTTCGTAGACAGAGATAGAAGAGCCAGGGGTGACTCTGGCGCAGTACTTGTCATCAGCAGTCCATTTGAATAGTGGCCACTGGATCTTCTTGCGCTGGTTTGGTGGCTTGTCGGCTTCCTGTGGGTTCTCGATAGGTGGGAAAGAACGAAGGAGTTTCCCGGTCTTCACTTCCCAGACCACATATGTCTTGCCGTCCTCCTCGGGTGTGAGGCCTGGCATTCCCTCCTGGTAGACGATGGGCTTGTTGGACCAGGTGACTAGGTACTTCTCATTGGGAGAGAAGTCGACTAGGTTGACGGCTGGATGTGGGAATCTGGCCATCCGCTTCCAGCTGGGGCCACCCCAGAGCTGAACACCCTGAGGATGTAACGATGTGAGGAAGGTTCCAAGAGGCGACCATCTGACGAAGGATTCTGTCCAGAACTGGCGTTCAACGGTCACATCTGGAGAATCTTTTTTGTTGTTGAAGCAAACACCAACGGTGTCGGCGCGGAAGAGAACGAATTGGTCACGGGCGCGAGCGTCACCAATCCAGGAGCGGAGATGCTCCTGCTCAACGAACGGTTCAGGTTCTGGCTCGACGTACTTTTCGTCGATGCGACCTTCACGACCGTAGCGTTCAATGTCGGTTAATTTGTTAACTGCGAGTGTGTGTTTCTTATCGAGAGCAAGGCCGTTCAGTTTCTTAACAGCTTGAGCGGCTTGCATCGCGGTTTCATACTCGACGAAGGCAAACCTACGTCATGTCCGTTAGCATACCCATTTGCAGTCAGCTTGAGTCATTGGTATAGGTACCCTTGCGATTGGCCATCGTCGCCCATGGGCATGTAGACCGAGTCCTCCTTTGTCTTTCCGACGGCTTGTAGCTTCTTGACCAAGAACTTGACAAGTTTGGGCTTGTTGTCTTCAGGGACTTTCGGTAGACCGTCGATAACGACGAAGGTGTCGAGGCCTTCTTCTAATTTGACTTCATACTGTTCTCGGAGATCTGTTGAGGGGCGTTAGCTGTAGCTACGATAACAGTCTCTTATCGGGTGGGTATATACCGGAGAAGTCGATCTCCTCTTCATCGTCGTAAAATTCGTCCGCCGTCATTGTGAGGTAAAGTCGATGTGTCTATTATACTGGCTATATTCTGTGCAGTCGATGGAGATGTCGGGAGGTGCTGGTATTTAAGTAGAGGTACGTGAGATTGATTGAGGTGATAGTGATGAGTCGACGCTGAAAGGAGGGTAGTGCATGGGGGGTTGACGGTCGTGTCGTCTGTTGGAGCTGCAGAAGCAAATTTTTGGGTCGGCCACAGAATTTCAGTGTGGGCTTTCGTTTTGGTGGGGAAGCTTAGACGCCCTAAGCGACCACAACACATCCCGGAAAGCCCCCGGCGGTCATGTGACCTGCCGGTGCCATCTGTTGGATTTTGGCAGTAACACATTCGGCTAGGAAATGAATTCTTTAAACTACGGGCACGCGCGCGCTCTTAATACGGCCTCTGTAAGATATCTATGCGGCTGAGTAGTTATCCAAGTAAGCTTATGGGTAGATAGATGTCACAGAAACTATACAGGGTGCATGTATTGTCCGTTTTTGCCTTGAGGCTTCGGATTATTTGTTTGTATCGCTATGGGTCTATCGATTTTCTTTCTTTCTTTTACATTCCTTTACGCCGTATAAGAAAATTGTATACATTATATAGCGCCATCGGGATGTGTACGTGCAAATATAGTATAGAATGCTAAGTTGATATCCCTATCGTAGCTAAATAGAGTGCTAGGTCAGGGGGGTGTTGAATATGCAGGGTGTAAATGACCTTAGCCCAGGCTTCTGGGTGAGACCTATTATCGACGTTGAGCGAATCTATGATAGTCCTGGCTCGGCACTTTGTGTCTTAGCCACTTCGTGGAGGCTAGTTTACGAGACTACCTCTATCCCAACATCTGAGCGCTGCAACGGCGAGTTTACCTCCTTAAAAACAAACAATACTCCGTCTAGTTTCTCCCTCTCCATCTTCCTTTCTCTCACCTTATAGTCAATGCATCAATTCATTCCAAGTCCACCAAAAATCGAGATGTCAGACAAAACGACTGACGAAGAACCTTCTGATTACGAGACGGCCGACGAGGGTAGTCTGGATCCTCCACCTTCTATTGTTCTCACAACAGGTGAGCATTCAGAGGATGCTTACCGCGCCAACCCTGATGGAATTCATAACAATTCTCAAAAATGCGCCGAGGAAGGCGGCATTGAGGACTGTGAGGAGGCTACGTTGCTCCACGCCATCGATACTGATGGCCTCAACGAGCCCGACGAAAGAATCGTTATCCCTTCATCTCATACGTTTCTCATCATCAATGTCGGAAACGAGGCCTTTGAAATACCTAGACTAAAAGGATACGGAAAAGTCCTTCGGAATGGCTCTCTGGCCTATATCCTTGAACAAAAGCCATATGAGGGAGAGCACAACAAACCGCCAATACGCCTCGTTTTTCCCCACCAGGCTGTGACAGAACACTTACTCGAGGGTTCTATCCTGTTTCTGGGCTACAACCCTAAAAAGCTTGAGGTCGTATACCCTCCTGCAGTTAAGGAGGATACCTTCAAACCCTTCTTCGAGGCGGTTTCCAACAACAAGCAAATGAAATTGCGTCTGTGCGAATCCCACCCTTTGAGGCTTTCTCGCCTCAACAAATTTCTCGGCAGGTTCCCCAAGAACGATCGCTTTTCCCGCGATGAGAAGGGAATTCACAGCCCTGCGTATCATATTGTTTCTAAGTCTGAATACTACGGACTGCAATATGATAATCTCCTGAAGGAAATTGAGGCAAAAACCCGAATCGCTGAAAAGGCGTTCGGTGGAACTCTAGAGGGTATTAGCATGGACCCCGAAAATGATAGAGATGGTACTGGAAAAGTGGTCATCATGCACCACTCCCAGGATCAAAAGGATACCATGAAGTTCAGCAAGGTGAATGAAAGGCAAAGATTCCACTTGTGCTTCCCCAACAACATTCGTCTTGAAGCTCATTGGCCTCGTGAGACCTTGGAAAGGGGCGAGGCGTTCGTGGAAACCGTTTTCAAGCTTTGTATCCCTGGCTTGGAGGAGCCCCATCGGAGGATAATTAGATCATGGAAACCCGATGATGGGAAATGGTTTAGGTAAGCTATAGTTCTATGATTTACTTTAGTTTCTGACTGTTTGACTAACATACCGAAGGTTAATTGCAACCGATAACTATTTGGAAATAGCCAGATATCGCGGGGTCTTAAGAGGGATTATCGCGGGGCTCAAATCGCCGAATAGAGATATGCTCGCGTCGGTAGTCTTCTCGCACTCCGATCCAACAATTGGAACGGAGGCCGAAGAAGCTATCCAAACAGTTATATCTGCCTCTCCCTTGAATGAAACGCAAAAACAGGCTGCGGTCTATGTTCTTAGCAAACCGGAACTACTGCCCACGAAGATCGCAGCTCTCACTGGCCCCGCAGGGACGGGAAAGACATTTACATTGGCATTTGCGATCAAAGCGGCACTTGGCTCTGTTGAATTCAACAAAATTGTAGTAACGGCCAAACAAAATACTGCCGTTGAAAGAATCTTCGAGGCAGTTATGGGTGTCCTAGACGATGATGAAAAAACGAAGGTCCTGTATCTGCAAGAAAAGCTAGCAGCAGCCAAAACTGACCAGTCTATCTCGCCGTTCAGGGATTTAATCAAGAGGCACCGGCTCGAATATCATATATCGAAGTTGCCAGAGTCTGATGACTCCTATCAGACCAAAAAACAAACGGTAATTAGTAGATGTCAAATCATTTTCGCATCAATCGACATCATATCAAGGGATCTCGACGATAGGATATTCGCAGCGGACCTATGCGTCCTAGATGAAGCCGGGGCAACCTCTGAGCTGGACAGCTTAATCCCACCTGTTAAATTTTGCAACAGCATCAAGAGGTACATAGTTTGTGGGGATGCAATGCAATTGCAGCCTTGCTCCCCAGCGAACAGCCCAGTCACTAGGCGAAGCCTTCTACTACATCTTCAACAATCTGGATGGGGTATTGCCAGATTGACCGACAATTATAGAATGGACCCGGACCTATCCCAGCCGCTTAGATCTGTATTCTACAATACACACTCAATATTGACGAAATTTGGCAAGATGACGAAAGAAACAGAAAAGCGAGACTTGCTCCATGATACGGAGCAGTCGAAGGCCCTCCCTGGAGCGGTGGAAAGCCTCCAATGCCTAAGGGTTTTCAACGAGCAAATTAAAAGCAAAGCTACCTGGGTCAATGTAAAGGGATATGAGGCCGTCAGAGGCGATTCCTTTTCAAACCCTAATGAAATTGCCGTTATCAATGGTCTTCTTGAACACATACTCTCTTTTCAACCACTTAAATATCAAAATATCCGTGCAGAAAATGTGGGCGTACTATGTATGTACCATGCCCAAGCCCATGATCTGTTGGAAACGATCCGGGGCCGCCACCCAGAGTGGCTAGACTCCGGCCTGTTCATTTCAACCGTTGATGGTTATCAGGGGAAGGAAAAGGATATTATGCTGATTTCCTTAGTTCGTTCGAATGACGAGGGAAATTTTGGCTTTCTGAACGACCCCCATCGACTATGTTGCGCTTTGAGTAGATCGAGGTTGGGGCAGATAATCGTTAGCGATTTCGATGGTATTCATCGGGCTGTATGTTCAGTGGAAACTTCGCTCTTCCGAATCATGTCCAAAACTAACCGTGAATAGGTCTTCCGTAATGCCTCTAAAAACGAAGATCAACAGAAACCCAAGGTCTCAAAGAAGCAGAAGGTCACAAAAGTGAGTGAGATCCTTAATCTATTAGACCCAGCTAAGCCCTAAGCTCCAATATTAATATATATATGATATAGAGTTCGGATATCGGCAGCAAGTATCAAGCATTAGGGCAGCTTATAATCTGCTATACATGGGATCGATGCAAAGCGACCGAACTAACGGCGAACGAATTCGCTGATTGTGGAATTGAACCGGAAAACCTATCGCCAGGCATTAAAGGAGATGCACAAGTTTCGAGACAAGTTCCTACGTGGTAGGACACTTTAGGTTGAATGTATCCCGAGGACTAGCGCTGAATTATACCATAACTATCAATCAATTCTGTGATAATGGATGGCATTAAATTACTTCCACTGGATAGCTAAAGCAATACTGGAATAATTCTCTATACGGTACAGCTTGTGATCTTCGAGTAATAAAATCGTCCTTACAATGGAGTATATACTTGTAGTATGGCTAGCCTTTGGAACTAGTCGTAATCTCCGTGATTCCAAATGTGTTTAAACTAGTCTTTTGTGCCTTCGGTAAATGGGTCGCTCTGGGTCAGGAATTCACGCTTTGTGTAAGAGAACTACATATTTTATGCGTTCTGATAGGCGGAATTTATCAGGATACGCAAATGGAGTTTCTCAAAGCCATCCTGGCAATCAAAGACGGGAATTAGTGGCATAAATTATGAAGGGTCGATTTAGAGATATACCAAGTCTTCAAGTTTCTGCTCCATCGACGCAATTCACACCTTCATCAGCTCGATTTCAGCAAAAAATCTCCTGCGCGCGGTAGCTTAATTTCAGCATCATGTGCGAACGAATCGGTATCCCCCTTCCTCTCCTCTATTTTAGCATTGTTCTTCAGTGCCGTGATCTTGTCGCTCAATTTCTGTATGACGTCCAGAATTTTGTCGGAATTAAGGTCTGGACCTGGCTTGGTAGATTTGTAGAGAGTTACAGCTGTGGAAGGTTCGGTCTAAAATAGTTAGTGGTTTGCACTATCGAGCAACGTGGGTCTAGTACAGACCTTAGAGTCTACTCTAAGGACGCCGTCTACTTTACGGAGCCGTCGGGGGATGAGACCATGTCACCAAAGAATAAAGCTAATTGCCGTGTTGCGAGGCCGTTGGGAGATTTCGGTCATGTCTGGTAACTCGAAATCGGTCTCCAGGTCCACAACCCCAAGGAAGTTTTTCAAGACGTGTAACTAGAAGCCTGATTCGTTAAATACGTAAAAGCCGGGACGCCATTGCTGGATCATGTTTAGTAGGACATCTAGGAGACTAGTTTCGAGCGACCTACCGAATGCCAATGGATCCCGCTTCGAGACCGCGGATAATTCAAACCGCCACGATCCGGGGATGACCTCAAAGGAGGCTTCGCTAGTAGAATAAGAAGTGTAGGTAAGGCTTTGATTGGTCTATATATGATCTCGAGTGTAATTAGTTGAGCCATATTTTGTATATTCTAAACCCTCGGTATTGTTTGTTTTGGTGGATAGGGTCTGAAGATGGCAAGAACGGGTGATTTTGAAATTAAGAGTTGCTAGAATTTACCAAAGATTTAAATAATTTAGTAGATATCCAGCACTAGGTTTTATCACTGGATCTTCCTCATCGACTGGAAATCGTATTCGTGAGGATCTTTTAACTTACGGCTCAACAAGTCATGAGGGCTCAAGTATCCCCGAGGTATGTATACCCATATAGAAGGCGGTTCGCAAGCCAACTTCCGCACAGTGTTGACACTTCTCAGCGAGAAGACGCGATATGGATTGCGCTGTATTATAGAAGATGTACTGGTTATTCTGAATTCGTTGTCCCGATAAAAATTCAGTGTTTGGCCTTATTGAGTGGTGTGGTTTGTGAGGTTAGGACAAAAGAGTGGTGATGGTTGGTTTAGATTTCGAGGACGAACGAAGGAGGAAAAGGGAGACTTATAGGCCCGCAGAGCTTTCAGATTTTATGTCGACGTTTTATGATAGCAAAATATATTGGATAGATTACAGTTTCGAGTTAATTACTGATTTTCTGGATCTGGGTCTTGTCTCAAGATCTCATCAACCAGACAGATCCACAACCTGAACTAAATTCATAAAATTGGATCGCAATTTGACACTCTACAGAATTAAATCATTTACCACTTCCTCTCGATTTTGCAACAGGTCACCGTAATACCAACGGAGATTATAGTATCCTTCTTTCTATTACCGATGGTTATCAACAAAAAAGAAGCAGAATATACCAGTAGCATTGTCGTCCGCGCCAATGATAATTGTTGACTCGGCCGGCGTTCGAAGCCTTCTACGCACGAATCCGCGAAGATTCCGCGATACACTCCAGACATCGACGCAAAGATAAACAGCTATAGAGACTTAATTAACACTGTGACGCCATCAATAGGCTGCATAATCGCTGGAAACCTAATCTTAGAACGTTGAGTTATTAAGATATAGAATAATTGATAGATCTCGGAAGAACTTTCGAAGAATATAGACAGTGTGCATAGGTCTAGCAGGCCAGGGCATTCAGAGTCCCTTGGAGGTGCGTAAACTAAAGCTCCATAGCCTCTAAAGGTTATAGAACTGGAAGGCCAAGGTCTACTACGTACGTGAGATAGGATTTTTATACCAATAACGGACGTTGTGGAGTATACCAGCTAGTCAGCGTGCATAAATGGGATTGTTTTGCTGCATCCGGACAGGAATTTGAGCTGACGCCTAAGGAAATCAGCGAATGACTAGACGTGTGACACTTCGAATGAGAATTTTGCAACATACCTATGCATACGTTATAGCTAGATAAGACGGGGATTAGAGCGCGCCAAGAAAGCTTCGAATCGATCATGCACGCCGTCTCCAATCATATGGTATATATCCGTCAGTTTCCTACATTAAGCGTGTGAAACGTTGTACAATCGCTAACCCTTCGAAATTCCACCAGACCGCGCCAAGCGTGTGAGATAAATCCAGCTGGATACATGATCATGATCCAACAAGCCAAGAATGCAGGATCAAGACCTCTCGACGTATGAAGCTGTCTGAATAATCCCTCAAATCCTGCGGGCGTTTGCAAAAGCGCAACCTTCCCAACAAGAAGTGCGATGAAGGTCCAAGCGACGTCATGTATCTCTTCCGCGATACGTCGATGGTGTAGACGTCGGTATGTACCGGTCGACGCGCGCAGAGATGAGGTGCGGGCGCCACGGACATGCACAGGGTTAGTCACACCGACCCGTTGATTGGTCCGTTGGGCCTTGTGTAACATCCATAACGAGAAATGCAACACGCACCTGATCCAGCCTTCCTGCCCACGCAATCCAGCACCAGTGTGTTCGATACCGACGCTGTCCAATGAAGCATCAGGATCCTGAGATATGACATTTTCAGCCACTCTTGCCCCGCACCTCACTATCCTCACGAAGTGTGAAGTTGTTGCATCCAATTGAATGGGGAAGCTGATCTAGATGCATCTATCCTCACGACTTATCAGAGGCTGAGGCCTTGGCGATTATTTTTGTTATCGGTTGAGCTTTGTATTCGTCAAGACAGCGGCGCAAGAGGGATATTAGCCTATCCGTTTAGAGCCGCTTGGATAATGTGTGTGCGTATTTGTGACAGCCCTACGAGTATCCGGGCTCTCCGATGTCTATCGATGCACGTGGGGGCTTTATCATTGGTCTACAGCATCACGCCATGTACATATGTAACGTTTGTTGAATCATTGCGGGCCGGCATGCACATGCATGAGCTGAATTCATGAAGACCAAAAACTTCGAGCCTTCGGCCTGTCGCCTACAATGACGAAATATCCCTTCGCGCAGAGCATCGCCCTTCTAGCGATGTCCTACGAGACCGCGACCATGATGTCCTGTCCATCGAAGATTGAGAGAAAGTTTGGAGTCCAGCGCTAGCGCCAAGTAATAATACATTATATAAGACCGTGCAGAATATCTCCTGTGGGGATGGTTAGAAATTGGATCACTCTCCAAACAGCATCGAACGGCACAAAGACCCATTCTACTAAACAATAACTTTACAAACCTTTTGATTCTTCCTAAATTAAAAACATGAGCGTTCCACCTCTTCCAGACCTTTTGACTGTAAACATACCTCAGGTCCCATCTGGAGCGAGTTCGAAGGATGGAGAAATACCACTTCCCCCAATCTTGACCCCTCTGCCAGAACTCCGTCCTCCTCCAATCATTTGGCCGCCACCATGGTGGAGGTTCAAGTATTTGAACACTGGGGCATGGCTCATCAATTACGAGCTTCCTGGTATTGGACCCGCAACCAAATTTGACGGCACCCTTCGTATTGAAAATAACGACGCCGGCCGTACCGCAAGCGGTGACCTTTATCAGAGGCCCGGTTGGTGGCTTACAATTCCCAATTTCCCTCGACGTTGGCTCAGCTTTGATCCTCCCAGCCCTAGCAATGGTATCCCAATTCAGTCTAGAAATAACTACCGTTACTATCTTCGAATCACCAGAATCGACGAGTTCCTCTCCATTGGCAGTACCTTCACAATTGGATTTCAGAAGTTCAAGTACGTCGGGTTTGACAAGAATAACTTCACTTGGACTCAAGAGCCTGTTGATAGCGAATACACCGCCACTATGACGTGGACGACCGCGCCAGCTGGATACCCATTTCCTAACGATTATGCAGAGGGTGATGTTGTATTGGATAAAACCGGTAGAGTTGAGGGGCGATTGAAGATGGGACGGGTCTCAGACTTCTATCGTAAGGTTGTAGTAGAGATAGACAACGTACCTGGCTCTGAAAGGCCATTGGATAACGGTATTGTGGGTCCAGGTCACGAAGATTGGAGCACAGTGTTCGCTCGAATCGGGTTTGAGGGTCGGGTAGTAGAGAGTGACGGTGATATCGTCGAACCCGCGGGAGGCATCTGGTCACCAACTGATGCCCATAAGACAATGCTGGAAAGACGAGATGCAATTAACTTGGATAACGAGTGGCGGTACTACCTGCTTGCGACCAAGTTTAATACCGATGGGGCCTATGGAGTAATGTTCGATAATTCCGCGTCCGATTCGAACAATCTCCCTCGCGAAGGCCTTCAGGTCAGCTCGCACGTCACGACCGGTTTTCAGGACGGTTGGGGTGAATGGAAGAATCTACGATACGGTACAGCTAAAGGAGCATACTTCCGTACTGCGCTTCACGAGCTTGGACATGCCTTCGGTCTCTTGCACAATGATGACGGGTGGGACGGGGAGGCCCCAGTGCTTGACTTTTCCTTTATGAACCAAACTGGAAGGGCTGTTTCCCGCTGCACAGCCGCCAGTCCCCTCTCCGCGAACATCAAATACAACCACGCCGATAGAAACTTGTACCAGCTACGCCACTGGCCAGACCCTTATGTAAGGCCTGGTGGTGTGGAATTTGGGCGTGCGTCGAATAGTAACCCCCCTATCACGCCCCCAGATAATGATAAAGAATACGAGACTCCGGATTTGGTGCTCACCGTCGAACCCCTCAAGGGCCACGCTGAGGTCCCGCTTGGTGCACCAGTCCGCATCAATATAACCCTCACAAATGTGAGCCAAGAGCCAACCACCGTTCCCGCAGATATCAGTCTCAAATCGGATAATATCTCAGGAGCAGTCACTGACCCAACAGGAACATCTCGCGGCTTCCACTCACTCTTCTACCTTGATCGCGCTGAGGAAGTCAAGACGCTAGAGCCCGGCGAAAGCCTTACCGCGTCACTAACTCTCCTCCGTGGCGGGCAGGGTGCCCTTTTCCCCGTCAGTGGTGTCCACAAAATCACCGTCAAGTTGAGCTGGGGTACCGGCGAGGGTGTGCCTTTCTGGGTCGCCCTCGGGAGCACTACGGTACTTGTCACTCCGCCATTGGATGGATCCCACGCCGCCGCTGCCCACAAACTACTTACCACCCCAGACGCTCATCTTGTTCTTGTACTTGGTGGAGATTACCTTGAAGATGGTGTCAATGCCATTAAGCAGGCCTTGCAAGACAAGACTCTCCGAAAACACTTTACTTGCACCGAAGCGAAGCGAGTGTTGAAACAGGGGACCCCAGATATCGATGAAGCCAACAACTTGGTTTCTGAGGAAGACATCGTTTTGAGCGATGCCGAAAAAAGAAAGTTGGAGAAGTTGGGTGTGGTATTTCCTGAATAGCTCAGTTGATCAGCGGCAGTCGGAGAAAAGAGCACAATTCAAAATGCAAAATCTATGGTATACGTTTGTTGGAAGTACGGTCGTTATTTCTTTGTATTGGCCTTCAAGATTAATTTGGACTTTCCTTTGATAGGTTTTCTTATTGCATTTTTTGGGTGGGGAGGGGGTTGCCGGTTAACGTTGTCGGGTGCCAAAATTTGCTTCATCTTCTACTACCTAGCGCTATAGCCAGAGTATAATTCTCAAATATAACTTGATTCTGGGCCAATTTATAGTATTTCTCTGAGACTAGGGTTGTAGTAGACTATCTTCATTACAAAAAACGGAATCCCACCTATAGAGTTAAACCATAGAATGATACACGTACGTACGTCTTTAGGCCGAGCCTTTCATAAAATGGTGTCATCAACGATTTGTGCTAAAAAGTTATCCCGAGTCCAAGTACCAAATTAGCGATTAAATTCTTTCTTGGTGCGTAGATACCAACTTACATAGACGGAAGGCCAAAAATATGGGTATCAATTTCTTATAGTGCTCTCTGCCTTCTGGGTCTCTAAGCTGCAAGACTTTATGAGCGATGCATGCATTCGACTGTGGTGGTATTGATATACCGCGGCGTTTGTAGGTTCTCTTCTGTCATATATATTCTTGAAGAGTGTCTGGGCTTCCTATGAGAGATCGGCTCTCTCTGTCAGAAATTGGAATCCCAAATCGTAAGTGGGGTGCTCTTTGTTAGGCCGCGGGGATGCGAGGCTAGTTAGGGTTCGTAAATGGTGCTGGTCGAAGACGTCCACCTAACAAGTAAAGGTGAGTCCCAGCCTAGTGTAGAATTCAAGCAGAGGGGTTAATGTTGGGGCCATACAGTGCTCTCTTCTAAGTGAAGTTATCTCTCTCATTAAGAAATGTATGCTTGCCCACAATAACGCATCTCGCTTTGCGATATCATCACACAGTACGGTGACCTTCTCGGCGATTTCTTTTAAATCTTTCTTTAAATTTTGCAATTCTAGATCTATTCGTTGCATAGCTTCTGAAAGTTTATAGGTTGTAGAATAGTAGTCATCATGCAATGGGGGTTCGGGGCAGACCATGGTGTCTACTAGAGGGTCAGTATCCGGCTAACGGGATTCTTTTGCTGCGGTGTCGGTACCTTAGTTTATGGGGAAAGTAATCAGTGGAGAATAATTCGTTTAACTAGCGGTCGAGGGCTATGACTCCTACCGACTGTAAGGATTGTCGCTCGATCTTCCTGTTTGGATGCATATCGCATGTATAATACTTATAGATGAGGTTACGACCCTTGGATTACCAATTTTAGGCCGCAAATTTCAAAATACGGGGTTACCATGAAGGTGGATAACTAATTGCCCATCTACGGAAGTATTTATCCGAGTAGGAGGGGGTTGGTTTCGTGAATATCGGTTCTGTATGTGTTGATAATGTTGTATTTCCCATATGGAGAATACGGGTGTTCACGATGCAAAAGATGGAATTTTTGAATAATCCCGTTTTGACAAGAATACTTCCGAATAACTTCCGGTTCGATTGTAAGGGCTTGGTTAGATTCGCTATCAATATCTCCGCAGAATCCTCGCCTCGATATAGAGATATCGTGCGGACCTAAACTTGTATGTATCACGTGGCGCCCAGTGAAGCAGACCCCGGCACATGCACGCTCGCTGGGATGGAAATGGATGGCATCAGCTCTTCCACATCATCGTGCTTAAGCCTGTGAAGACGATGTATGTTATGTAATGCCCTGCACATTTACATGCACTTACATTTGCAGGGCAGCGTGATTGATTGTGCCACGCGCGATCTGAACCTGCTTACTGGAGTAATGTAGCATGTACCGGCTTACATTAGCATTCCACTCGGTCGTTTTCTCCTTCGCACAGCATCCCAACTCCTCCTCTCTTGGGCTGGTCGGTGTATATTAATATAAAGTGGCCTTTGAGTCTCTCGGTATCTCCAGTTCTTTCCCGATAATTACGGCCTTCGACTGTTATCTCGGGCTTGGGTCACACAGCACAGTCCAAGCGGGCTAGCCGGAGTGCTCTGTGCGATCTTGATCTTGATCTTGGACTTGAACTTGCCTCGCTCTTTTTTTCTCTTTCGATTTCTAATTTTAATATAATAACGGCAGCCTTTCTCAGCACTGCCGTCCATTCCTTCCAGATCGCGCATACAAAGTTTGCTTTCGAGGTGACCGTGTTTGATGTTGGTGTTTTGATTTCGTCGGTTCTTTCTTTCGTTCTTTCATCGGCCTCATATTGCTTCTTTGCGCCTCCGTTGTCTTTGTTAGGCCACGGTTCAATCCGAACGACCTGCATCTGCATCTGCTACCAACTTGCAACTACCTGGCCCGATCTCTAACCTTCTCATCGCATCACGGCCAAAAGATCGCGATACCTTGACGCGAAACCCCTCCTTCCCCGACCTAATTCTAGGCCTTAAATTCCCAAGTATACTTGGCTCTGGTTGGGTGCGGCTCTGTTTGCTGTACTGTGGCGTGCCCTGTCTCGGAAGGTCTGCCGCAGCTGCATTAGAAATTCTGCACCGCACAGGCACGTAACGCCCCCAGCAATCACCACGACAAGATCAGGACTCCACAATTAGCATCTCCACTACAAAGAAACCTCCAACCGCGGCTGCTGCAATCGCCTCAAGCAAACTGTCTCCAACATTGATTGCCATACCCCTCTCCCGCTCGTTCTGCCGAGCTGCTGCTGGCGGGAGAGCCTTGTCTTCATGCCGCCGTCGTTTCTGCTCTGGAGCTCAAAGCCGTAGCGCCGCCGTTACCCATTGCCCACTCTCCACCACTCCAAAGCTCCCGCTCCGCTGTCGTAGTGTAAATTGCTCTCCTACAAATTCCGGAGCCCATATACAAGTCACCTTCTTCGTCCGCTCTCTTGCAACTGCTACCACTACCACTAGAAACCGCACCGTCAAGCCCAGAACCAAGAAATCACAATCGGATATCGAGACACAAGTCGATTCGGAAGCCATGGAGTTCGACGAGGTTCTATACACCCCAATCATCGACAGGATTCTCAAGGCCGGCGATTTAGCCTCCATTTCGTCTAAGGATGTCCGTAAAGCGCTTCAGAAGGAGCTCGGTTACGACATCACCGACCAGAAGGTTAGTTCCATAGCCCCATCACGCGGGCATTCGTATAACCAGCTAATATGAGGACCAGGCCGAAATCACAGAACTCATCCGAAAACGCTTCGACGAGATCCTAGATGAAACTGGCCCCGAAAACGTCCACCCCGTCAAACAAGAGACCAATGGCTACGACGACATCAAGAAGGAAGATCCTGGGGCCTCTCCATCCAAAAAGCGCAAGTCAGTAGCTAGCCCGTCGTCGTTGGAAGATGACGCTCGTTTAGCTGCCAAAATGCAAGCCGAATGGAACTCACGGGACCGTCCTTCTAGGTCCACAACTGCCAAACGTAAAGTCGTTGCCCCGAGGAAGAAGAAGAAGAGCAGTGCCACCATTTCCGACGATTCGGGCATCGAGGACGGCGGAGAAAAGAAGAAGAAACGGAAGATTAACGCAAACAATCCGTTCCACGTATGGCAAGCTTCCAATACCGTAAAACAGCAGGCTACCGTACTAACTTGACATCAAGCAACCCCTCATTCTCTCCCCACAACTCTCCACCATCCTCGGCGAAACCCAGCTCTCCCGCCCCGAAACCGTAAAACGTATCTGGGCTTACATCAAAGAACACGATCTCCAAGACCAAAACGACAAACGCTACATCATATGTGATGAGAACCTTCGAACCGTCTTCCCTACCGCCAGGGTACACATGTTTACCATGAACAAGATTCTGAGCGGTCACTTGTATCCCATGAATAAAGCGGACAATATTGCTGACGTGAAGAGTGAGGATATTAAAAGCGAAGATTTCGCCTCTTCACCAGTTTCGGCGGCCTTTAGTCACCAAGGGTCGCCTTCTAGTCTGGAGTCCGAGGCGTCGTGAGTTTACTGATCCGTTGTAGGTGTATATGCATGGTATGATACTTGGATGGTGGTATATTACCACAGATTGTGATACCCAAGCCCACAGAAGATCGTATACCTCATACTCTCCCTATCCCTCCTTGTCCACAGTTTAGGAAGCTCCTTCTCTTATTATTTCCACGGTTGTTTTTTTCTCTTTTGGCGGATACGCTCGAATCCTTTGGTGTTCAAGGTGCAACAATGCAAATGCTGGGAGTTCAAAAAGAATTTAATCGATAATTGGAATGTCCATGATGTCACGTCTTCCTCTTATTCTTCCTTCTGCGTCGCCTTTTTTCTTGATCCTTCTTGTGGTAGACTTAAATCGATCCGGCATGTATGTATATTAAACTATATCCATTTTCACTTACTCACTGACCTACAAGAACGACTATCTAGCTCCTTTCGGAGCTCTGAATCGATGGCTGTTTTCTGGTGAGGCAAGTGCACTAACAGTTTCAGGTGAGAGGATGGTAACCTGATGTCGTGCCGAACTTCTCTTATCAGCCGCATATGCGCCTCCCCAACACCAGCCAATGGGGGTTTGTCCGTCCAGCCGCTCATATCTCGAAATCATGCAGCCTCGTGCGGAGAAACGGCAAGATGAGCTGAGGCAGCTGAACCGATGGCGAGTCAGAGATAAAATTAAGAACACGGTTCTATCATGCTACTACCACGCTCTCTCCCGTGCAAATGACAATCTCCCCAGCGCGGGTTATCGTTATATATTTTCATCCCGGTACCAGAGATTTGAAGGTATCGACTTTATAAAATTATTTATCTTCCACACCTATCTTTAAATCTCTCCGATAGTCAAAAAGCCTTAAGTCGAGTGTAACGTCGATAACGTTAATCCTTGCCCAGAACATCCAGGTGGACGGGCCTTACATATCTACACGTTTCCCGGGGTGGTGCGATACCCATGGCATCCAAAGCCGCACAATCAGGCACACGAGACAATATGGCATCTAGATTCTACAAACGAATTAGGCGGAAACCGCTTCCAAACTCCGACAACTCTGGACTGGAGGAACCGCCTCCGCCGTATTACTATAGTGAAAATGCGACGTTGTCGACGGTAGATGTGGTTAAGCCTTTTGTTACTTATGTTGAGAATCAGGCGGTGGAGGATGTTCGGTTAGACCATGTGCAGGAACGTGAGGTTGTGGTTTTGAGGAGGGGCACCGGGCAGGAGCACGATGAGATGGGGAGGGGGAGTTTGGAGGCTTTTGGTAGGTGGGAGAGGAGGACGAGTTTGGAAAATGAAGAATTACCAGGGAGGCATGAGAATGTTGAGGGTAGACTTCCTGAACCACCTGTTCCACCGCCAGCACCTCCAATTCCTAGAAGACATGCGATACCGGGGCAGCCAGCCGTGCCTCCTCGAAGGGCAGTTCCACCTCCACCCCCACCACGACGTCCAGCTCCTCGAGACCCAGCCCCACCACCGTTACCACCAAAAGTACTTTCATGGCCTACTGCTCCTCCACCAACTCCAAGCACGAGTTCCGAAGCTCAATCCACTATTTCCGAAGCTCAATCGATCCATGATTCTTCGATAGATATACCCCATAACAAAGAAGAGGACGAAGAAGAGGACGACGGCAATGCATCGGACGCATCAGACGACTCTTATATCGCTGCAAAGCGACAAAGTCTCTACCGAATACAACAGGCCGACGCCCTCAGCCTCCAGAAGTTAAGCATCACCAAAGCCGCCGAAAGGGAAGCGTGGGGCACTGCCTTTGAGGAACTGAGCCAACTTGTTGAGTTAATGGAAGAGCGTGGAGATGCTGTACCAGTGGAATGGTATATCGACTTTGTCAGGTTCGGAATAACCGCCAGTAGAATGCCTCCGCCTGGAGTTCTCAGCCGCCTGCCAAGTAATACTGAGGAGACAAATGGAGAGAACGCCACCCCAAAGGATCTTCAGATACAGGCCATTATCTTGGAGGGGATTGTCGCTACTAAAAAGGAAGATGAAAAGGCCTCAATTCGCTGGTTTCTTAAGGGTTCGAAATTTGCCCGAAAACACGATTTTACGAATGAGATGAACGTATGCCATTGGATGTTGAAGGAAAAGTATCGAAAGTCCGGGGAGACCAAAGAAGAACTGCTTTACACGAGCCTCACCCCTCCAGAAATCGGCCTTGCCGACGTCATGGAAATTCTAAAACCCCGGGTGTTCACCACAAAGGTTATGAATGAATCTCTTAATCGTGAGAGATGTATTCGAATCCTGGACGAATTACTATTGCGCAAAGATGTCAAGGAAAACGAAGAAAAGAAGCAGAAATATCGACAAATCCTGGAGTTCGCATCTGCTCATATCTTTCCGCTACTGCCTACGTGCACATTAATCGCAAATATTTACGAAATGGATAAAGAGGAAGTCTTCGAACTGGTTAAATCAGCGAGTTTTGTCTTCCGGACGCCCATAGACGCGGAAGCCCCCATGCTATTTCAAGATAACTTGATACCCAAGATTATCAGGCGGCTTGATGGAGACCCTGGGCACTACTTTTCGGATAAGGATGATGCTATACACTCCCGTATTGCGCTACAGCTCCTGACCTTGATGAATAAATTCTTGAAAGAGGATATTTGCGATATCAAGACTTACGGGTCTCCTATCGCGCAGTTTAGTAAGGAGATGGTGGCGCGAGCTATTCCTGATTGGCTGTCATATGCGTGCTTCCGTTGGTTGTATTATTGTAGACGTGGGGAATATGCGACGACGTCGAGCATACTTCAGAAGTTTTTCGAGGAGCATTTGTTGCATTGGATTGAGGCTATGGCCCTAATGGCGTCGACGTCCTCAGCGGTTGAATTGCACTTGGCAGATGATTTCAAGGCTTTGCGTTCGGTAAGTTGTGTTTTTATTCTTGATTTTTCATCAATGCTTTGGGGTTATTCTGATCACACCGTTTATTTGCAGGGCGGAGAGGGAAAGAGCCTTGCACCGGCTTTGGATAAAAGAATTGAGGACCTATCGAACTTCATGGAGCGGCATCAAGATGCTATAGGGGAATCACCGCTGCAGGTCTACTACCTCTGGAAATTGTTTGAGTTTGAAGAGAACACTGCATCATCTGCACCGAAAACGACCCTTAAGCTCGATATCCACGATTCGCAAAACCAAGATGCTACGTTTAAAAAGCTCGAGGAAGGGTATAAAAACCTTCTTACTATTATAAAACCGGGGACAAACGACAGACAGAAAGTTGCGTTCTCGTCGGATTTAAGATTGGTCGCATACAGCATCCCGGATTCACCGATCGTTATCGTTAAGGACCTGACGATAACGAAATCTGAAGGTGTGATATTGGAACATAAACAAAAAGAAGTCTATGAAATACACTTCTCTCCGCAAGTCGCTAAAGACAATATCGTGGCCACGGTTACAGACCCGACGCAAGTTATGCTATGGAACACAAACACTGGCAAGCTCATGAAATCGTATTATCCCGAACGCCCGAACGAACGGCTATCGATAACTTTCTCTCCGGATGGGAAGCTCATCGCCTTCCTCAGCGCTCGAAATCGAGTTACTGTTCGAAAAACGGGTGCCGCAGAAAAACTTTGGGAGTTGTCAAATAACAGTACGTCGTATATACGGCCGAGTATACTGGGGATGTCTTTCCGAGAGGACTCGTCAGTGTTGGCGACTGTATGTTCAGATTGTTCCGTGCAGACGGCGACGGATTCTTCTATTTACTTTAATAAGAGGTTTACGTGGGGTCATACTGGTGGAATTGATGATGCGGATGTATGGTATTTGAATGATGAGAAGAAGAGGATATTGGTTCGTGCGAAGTATAAAGGTGTTTTCATCGTCGAAGAGGGGACAAAATCGGAAGAGGAGGTTACTTTGGATGGTGGAGATTCTCTGGGAAGGAGGATGGTAGCAGTTGTTTCACCGAATGAGAGGAGGATTGCGGTTATTAGGGATAGAGGACCTATTATGATATTTGATACGGCGTCGGGGAAGTGCATCCAGACGTTTTATAGACTCAATCAGGTATATGGGGAGACTACTCTTGCGGCTGCCTTCTTACCATCGGGGGATAGGTTGATAACCGTGTCAAAGGAGATGGGGATGAGAGTGTGGGAGTTGGTGGTTGATGTGGAAGTGAAGGATGGGTGGGTGGTTAGAGGGGACGAGAAGGTCATGCGGATTCCGGGGAACTACCATGCCAGGAATGCGGAAGTGGGAAGAAACAATTGGGTGGTGCTTACGCACCCGAGCGGGAGGGTTATGGAGATAGAGGTTGGGATTGGTAAGGGAAGGGTGGTGGAGGGAGGGATGGGATATGGATTGGTTAGTAGTGTTATGTCTTATTTGCCTTCTTTGCCTGTTTCTTTGCCCAGGCCGAGGTTTCCGAGTTTCAGTTTGCGGGGATGATATGATTTCCATTTTTATATTGGCTAACAGGGTTCTGAGGAGCATTTGGGATCGATTTGATATTTTATTTTCGGTTGTTCGATATGGCGCATATACACATAGGTACCGGGTCTTTGTTATTTAATAGTTGGAATAGTTGGATCTGTTTAGCTAGTTCGTGTTTAGTCTATACATAACTAGGAAGACCTACGAAGATATAGATGTACTAATCAAGAGGAACATATCAGGCCATAGGCTGGTGGGTAAGAATAATGTTCTTCTTCGAGAATATTCTCCTAGGCTGTAGGCGCTTTTAAAATGCAACAGGAGTTTGTGTTGTTGTTCTGTAGGAGTCGCACCGACCCTGACGTCAGCCGCAATCTTTNTTTGTAACTCGCTGTAATGCTTCTGCTGGAGCTGACAATTCAAAACGGGAGCTATTCTCCTTTGTGACAGAAATATTAGCAATGCAATTCCAACTAGCGGCCGGCCATTGGTGTAAATTTGGGGTATTGATGACCGAATGTGTCGTGTTGCAGGGCGGGATGACTACAACGTGCTGGACTTAGTAATTTTATATCCCGCACTTTTTCACTTTCTCTCCACCCCCCCACCTTCCATCTTCATCATCCTTCACCTCCTATGACTCTCACCTGCATCAGCCCTTCCGTTCACACGATAAGCGCTCTTTCCGACTCGATAATTCTTAGCATTCTATAAATCCGGGGGCGCTGCCTCTCAATCTCCGCTCGAAACAAGCAACTCGATATTGCCACCGGCACGATAGCTAGCTACATACATAATTTTTCTCTTTTTTCTTTCAACAACGGCCAATTCAGCAACGGCCAATTCACCTACAGCTTCCGATATACCTATAACTATCAATCCTACTTAATCACCAAACATTATCGTCACAATGGCCGACCAAGCTACTGCTAATGCAGACCAGAGAGGCGAACGAGGCGAACGCGGTACCAGAGGGGATCGAGGCGGATTCCGTGGTCGAGGCAGAGGCGGCAATAGGCGCGGCCGTGGAGGTGCAGAGGGTGCGAACCAAGGTTCGGAGCCGAGAAATGAACGAAACAATCGAGGAGGCCGGGGCCGAGGTGGTGGCGGTCGAGGCGGACAATTTCGAGGAGACAGAGGAGGCCACCAACAAACACCATTGCAACCTATCGATACATCCACCGACGCTCTGTCTACTATCGTTCCTACTGATGCTCTCGCCGAGCAAGTTCCATCTGGCATCATTGCAAATGACGGGAAGGAGCCTCCGTCACCCACCAGCACCGATAACGAAGAAATCTGCTTCATTTGCGCGAATCCCATCCAGTATCATTCAATTGCGCCTTGCAACCACATGACATGTCACATCTGTGCGTTACGTATGCGAGCTCTATACAAAACAAAACAATGTCCCCATTGCCGAGTGAGTTCTCACCAACCATTTATACTTTAAGGGAGACCTACTAACATAAAGCTTAAATAGACAAATTCGGACTACGTAATCTTCACCACCAATGCCAACAAGACCTTCGAAGAATACTCACCGAGCGACATAGCCGCAAGCGATGAAGCATTGGGAATCAAATACGAAGGCAAACAAGTTCGAGCAGATACACTCGTCCTACTCCGTTACAACTGCCCAGAGCCAAACTGCGACGTTGCATGCCTTGGCTGGCCAGACCTACACCGACATGTGCGAAATACCCACAAAATGGTTCTTTGCGACCTATGCACCCGCTTCAAGAAGGTCTTTACACACGAACACACTCTTTTCACATACCCGGAGCTTAGAAAGCATGAGCGTACCGGCGATGACGTACCAGGTACTGAAGATCAGAGTGGTTTTAAAGGCCATCCGGAATGTGGTTTCTGTCTTAAAAGATTCTACGGCGACGACGAGCTCTATGCGCATTGTAAGGAAGCCCATGAACGATGTTTTATATGCGACCGGGAGTCTAGTGGACGACCTAGCTATTTCGCCAATTGGGAAGAGCTGGAGAAGCACTTCAAAGAAGACCATTACAGGTGTACAGATGCTGAGTGCTTGGAGAAGAAGTTTATCGTCTTTGCGAGCGAGATGGATTTGAAGGCGCATGTCGTGGAGGAACACCCACAGGGGTTGTCGAAGGGCGCGTTGAAGGATATGAGGAAAGTAGATATGTCGGCGTTCTCGGGAATGCATAACCGTGGCGGAGGATCAACGAGCAGAGGGAGAGGTGGACGTATGCAAAGAGATTATAGAAGGGACCCACAAGCGCCAGAACCACCACCACCGGATGGACCAATGCGAAGGGACGAACTTGCCTACCATCGCACCTTGCAAGTTCAGACGGCGCAGACTACGGTGCCGCCCAGGACGTTTGGAGGACAGCTGACGCGACCAGCACCGGCGCCCGCTCCTGCCCCTGCCCCTGCCGCAAGGCCAGCGCAGGCAGGACCACCACCGGTTAGTCAACCTGTTAGGGCGCCTGTTAGGCAGGAGGAGGCTTTCCCACCTTTAGGTGGATTAAGTATCTCATCTCCACCGGTTCAGGCGCCTACCCGATCGGCGCCGGTCACACAAACTGTACAATCGTCAATCCCGTCCAACGTTCCAACTACCACTGCTCAGAAACACGAACAGGTCGTCGGTCGCGCTACACGCCTCCTCAACGGCGATGCATCTAAACTAGAGAAGTTCAAGAGATATATTTCTTCTTACAATGCGGAACAAATGACCGGCCGCGACCTTATTGAAGCCTTCTGGGTTCTCTTCGACGTCCGAGCCGCAGATCTAGCGACACTGCTGCGAGAACTAAGTGAACTATTTGAAAAAGAAGAGAAGCGACGACAATTACTTGAGGCATGGAATGAATGGAAGAGTGTCAATGAAGATTACCCGCCAATGCCGGGTAGCACCAGCGGAAGCGCCTCCGCTGCTGGTGCCGGTGGCGCTCGAGTGTTGAAGCTTAAGAACGCGACGAACAGAAACTTGAGAGCCGGCGCTAGCCCCTGGAGTGCGGTTACTAGCAGCACTATCGAACGTGGCGGTGGAAGTTTGGCTGATATTAATGGTGGAGGAAGAGTTGTGCCTGGTGCTGCTGTTACGGTCGCTGGAAAGGGGAAGGCGCCTGTTACTGGTGGAAGTTCGCCGTGGGCGAGTGCTGTAAGGAATACAGGTGCCGGACCTTCTACAGTTGGAAGAGGCCGACCTGCACCGGCGGCAGCGGTTGTTAGCTCTGCGGAATTCCCGAGTTTGCCGAAGGCTCCACCTAAGCATGCGCCTGTCCCCAGGAAGAACGAAGGTGCGGCGCCGGCTAGCGTTTGGGGTTCCGGCGCTGGTGCTGGGTCAAGTGGAGGTGACAATGGAGGAGCGTCTGATTTGACGATTATGGGTGTCAAAGGGAAAGGGAAAAAGAAGCAGCAGATCATCAGCTGGGGCTGAGGAAGTCTTTAGCGGTTTCATCATACTGCTTTTCTGGGGTTTCACATGATTTGTTGGAGTTTATGGAGATGGGAATGGTGTTTATGATATGATATATATAAAAGCTTATGAGAGGCATGGCGATTCTTGTAATAGCCCGATGTTATCATTATGGATAGATATCTGGTCGTGGGAGACTAAGGTGCCAGTGTAAACGTACTTACTGAATGAAAGAAGTAAATTTTTTTTTTTTTTTAAAAAAAAAAAAAAAAAAATTGAAGTTTATCGTAGCATTCTGTTCTGTAGGATTGAGACGCAGTGACGGGCCCTCGAGGTAGTGTGAAGGTGCGTTTGATGTTGGATCTAGCACGAAGCTAAACTATTCCGAGCCAACGAGACTTGGCGCGACTCTCCCAAAATGGGCATCTAACCGACAAGAAATAATTCCATGTTCAAGACTTCTGTCGCCCACAAGTCCTCCAATCTCGATATTGATATCTCCAGCTGGTCTCGCTATAAACCTCCCATCAACCGCCCCTCAACAAACCCTCTACAATGCCAAAACCATACTCCAAACCCGGCGCCCCATCCCTTCCTTCCAAAAAGCGAAAACGCGGCGAAAAGGACAACCAAATCGAAGAAATCACATTCGATCGCAGCGCACGGCAAGAGTACCTTACAGGCTTTCACAAACGGAAAGTTGCACGTATAAAAGCTGCGCAGGAGGAGGCTGAGAAGAGGGGTAGGGAGGAGAGAATTGAAGAGAGGAGGAAGGTATGATAAAAACTTATTCTCTCTCTCTCTCTATGGGTTATTCTGGATGGGACATGCTGACGGGTTGGGATTGAATGGGATATAGTTACGAGAAGCGAGGAAGGAGGAATTAAGACGGCATGTCGAGGCTGTGAACCAGAGTTTGGGGTTGGGAGGGAGTGATGGGAGTGAAGAGGAGGAAGAGGAGGGAGAAAGTGGGTGGGGCGGGATTGATGGTGAAGACGAAGCCGCTGCGGATACGGGGAACAGCATAAACGAAGAATCGGAGTTTGTGGACGAAGATAAGTTCACTACGGTTACGGTCACAACTATGGATGGTAATGATGACGAGGAGGATGATGACGAGGAAGGATCTGGAGAGGAAGAAGACGCGAAAAAGAATACTACCGATACGGACAAATCGAAGGAAAAGCCAAGGGATAAAAAGGAAAAAGAGAAGAAACCAAAACAAAAGAAAAAGAAGTTTAGATATCTGTCCAAAGCGGAGAGGAAGGAAGATAGGATGAGAGATAAGGTTAGGAGGAATAGGAAGAAGGGTGAGAGGACAGCGAAGTAAACCATATAGGGTTTGTACGAAAGGTATTAAAACATGATATTCGAGTGTGTAAGATAGAAGCAAGATAACTTTGTACATTGAAGAAAGCATCGAGATACCCTAAAAAGCAAAATATTATAGAAAGCGAATAGTATATGATACAAATGAAATGTGATTATGAAAGAGTACTTGAAAACTCCCAATTATAGCCCAATACCGTTCAAAAATATATGTAAGAAAAATTCAGTGTAGACTTATCAAACTGACACCCCCTTTCTAAAACATCCAACTGGTCGTTATTTGTTCCAATGGCTGTGGGACTTGGTAAATGGTGAAGGAAATTAATCGGAATCACTTTTATAGGGGTATTCCCCGAGCAGAATATCTCCGCCCATTCTTGTCTCGGTTCTTGTCCACTCGGTTTCAACGCGGAAGAATATCCATAGCCAGCGTCGGAAGATTTCTAGGAATTGGAGGATGAAGATGCCGAGTTCGAGGTCGCCGTATCGATCAAGATGGGGGGAGAGTTTGAGTGACCATGTTAATCTGCGAATATATTAGTAAGGGAACTCAGAGGACTTAAGATGGGTTCTAGACTGACCTTAATAAGCCATCTAGGAAGATTGCAGCGTAGTAGACGCTTGGGACAGGGAATATCATGACTTGGCGCAGTCCAAATGGATGTTCTGGGTTCGACCGGGCCGCTGAGAAGAGAGACAAATCCCAATCTCGGGCAACATCCCAGTAAAATGAAAAACCGGAGTTTACGAGAACAGCGAGAAGCCTGGAAGGGGTTAGAAACAATACCATCTAACGTTTTGTTCCTGGGTACATACCAAAACCTGTATAGAGCAGCCTCGCCGGTAAGACCCGTAGCCCCAGCATCGGTGTCCTTTTGCAATGCGCTAAACAAGATGACCGGGAATGCACTAGCGTATTTCAGGGCGTTATACAGGTGTGGCTTTCGTTCTGACGCAGGACGGCCGACGTTCCTCCCATATTCAATGAGACATTGTCGAAGCCGAATGGCAGATGGGACCGCGATAATGATGGGTAGCATATACGTTCCACCGCATTGGCGTTCCGGCATAGATGTCGAAGAGATACCGGTGAAGAACATGCAGCTGCATATCCATAGATCTCCGAGGACTTTAGCGTAGGATGTCAGAACGTCGGCAAGTAGGAGGTCAGAGAAACGTTGTTCACGGTCAATGTAGCCGAGTGCGATACGGCGGAGGTTTCTAAGTTACAATTGGCATTAGTTCATGCTATCATATAACAGTCATAGTGTTTCCATCATACTTTAGGAGGCGGTATCTGCCGTCTCTATGGAGGATGTTAAACGGTAGAACGAATGTTATCATAATACCGAGTAACAGCAGCCCCGGAAGCATTTCCCACTTTCTAACCGACTCTGTATCGAACGATGTATACCGCCAGAAGATCATCAGATTCACCACTAGCATGCCGCTGAGTATGGATGCTATCCGGTACACCGAGGTATGCATGGGTACATCTGGTTCCGTACGAGTATATTTGATCAAGCCGGCTACGTCTATCCGTAGACTATATAGGTATTGTAGATTGAGTCCCCATGCCCACACGCCTAGTCAAAGAATGTTAGCCTTTCGGGTCGTACAGTAACATCGCGAGGACTTGCAAAGTACCGGCTATGATGAGAATGAGGACTCGGTATGGTAGAGGGAACCATAGTAAGAGCTTTCCGTCTTGGAGCTCAACTTCGGCAAATTCATCTGCCATTTTTCAGCCTGGTTCTTGGATTCGGAACTTCCATCAAGCCTCGAAGCTGTTGAAGTTGTCGTTTGCCAGCCCTCCTGTGTCCACCGTATCCTCGAATTTATTGAGCAGGCTGGATTTCCGTGGTGCGCCCGCGGTCCGCGGAATGGATTGCCAGTGAAAATTGGAATGACCAGCTAGCCGCCCGAGCACAGAGTTCCGTAATGTTGAGATGGCTCTGAGACGAATGTTGAGAATGATTTCCAGTCGACCCTTTGCTTTGTATCGGAAATTGTATGGTCGTGTGCCCGAGCTTTCGCTAACTGTTGATTACGTGGGCGGATTCGCAAGCTATAACTCGGTCCTGAGGCGCGGTGAAGCTGCTCGAAAACCCCAAAACTCGGCGGATAAGGTCGCTATAGTTGTTAATGTCGAACAAAGGAACCAGATCTCAAGATTGAACTGGAAAAGAAGGGCTGCTGTGCAAAGGGCTTAAAATCTCCGGTGTTCGGTGTCGAATAAGTTCCGGGGTTAAAGGAGACACGCTTGGCGGCGACGTCTCCCCTGTTGTGTGGCTGGCCGCATCGACATCATCGCAAAACACGAACTTCGATTGCCCAGCTCCACTCGTTCCCGCGACTTCCGACGTTATATACCACCAGGAAATTCGGTATACGATAGGAAGGATAGTTTAGAGAAAGGAACTCGCCGCTGAGACGACAATATGAGGACGGGGCTTTACATGGCCGCGGCACTGGCACCGCTGGTTTCCGCTTTCGCCAATACATCGCCGTTGTTTCTATATTCTACGGAGAAGTACGACGCTTCCGACCTTATATACGTTCTAGAAGACAGTCCCTGACCGATATTATACAGCTTGCCACATAGTGTCCAGAAGGAGAAGTTCCAGAGCGTTGGAACTGGTGAACAGTTCCTCGAAGCCGTCAAGAACACCGTTTCGCAATGCACCTCCGACGCATATATCTTGGTCCTACAGCCCGGAATACACGAGACCGACTTTAGAGATCCCAGAAGTGCACCTCAGATTCGGAAGTTTTCTGAGACGAACCGATTCTTGGGAGTAATGGATGCGGTTGGCACGGTGGATTTGAATGTGGTTGAGGATTATGTGAAGAGCAGGTGTCAGGCACACTCTGTAACCGTGGATGCTAGTAGTACGTACTACGGCCAGGAGATTTTGTGGCATAATGTACTAATGGGTGGGGTATAGCGAGTTCATTCAATAGCTTCGACGAGAACGCGACAGCTCAGGTCATCAAGCTGGATTTCCCGGTTCTACCGCTACATGGCGAGGCACGAAAGAAAGGACATAGTCAAAACGGTATATATGGGGACAGTACCTACATTGCTTGACGGGAATAGTGAACTAATACTAGTGGTAGATAACTTCCTTTCTGCCCTCATCTCTATGATTCCTAGCGCACGATACACTGTCGTCTACGTTTCGACACCAGTAGGAGATCCAAGACTATTTGTCCATGAGAAGAAGCCCGAGCCGCAGGAACACCAGAGCTTCCTTGACCACCAGAGCATCTTGGCTCGAGATGTCAAGCCAACTGAGGACGATGACAAGGAAGAGGATAGTGTTGGAGGATTATTGTCGAACTACCAGTTCCTCACACCAGGTACACCTTACTCTGTACCGTAAATGACGGTTGAGTCGCCACTAACGGCCTTTATAGCACTTTTGTGGGGAATATTGCTTGGCTTGTTCGTGTTTTACGTCGCCAGCAAGGGAGTGGGCCTCTTGAGCTCCATCCAAGTATCATACGCATGTAAGTTTTCCATACAGCGAGTTCTCCGGCGGCGGACTAAACTGACTGTCCCACTAGCTTTCGAAAAGGATGCTGTAGTCCAAGACCCGAAGAAGCACAGATAACCACCACATCAACCTCCGTTCCTTTTTATGTACTTTTTAGTTTGAGAATTATTTGGATACTACTGGGCAGAATTAGCATTGCGGGTCTTGATTCTAGAGCAGAGAGGCAGCTTCGGAGTGTATACTATAATCACAGAGTTTCCTATCTCATATTATTACTTACCGTCCACGTTCTGGATACCTGAGATCTTATACGCTGGGTATAGCTATTGAATCCGCAGCAGGCCGCTCTTGGTGTTTCTATCCGTAATATGACGTGAAGTGGTATAAAGAAGGGGCTAGAGACCGACCCATTGTTGCATATGACGGGCGTCGACTCGGCGCCATGCATGCAAAGGCGGAATTAAGTGGGTATACTGCTGGATGGTAAAAGCGGCACACCGTTATTGAAGCCAATTAATTAAACATCCTCATCTCACCAGCGGCCTGATTTTCCAGGCGTCTTTTATAATATCCAGTGGAATCCAAAGCAGCGTCTTCTACCGGGCCTCAAGACCTGGGGATTTAATTGGCAACGCATTTAACTGCGGGATATGCTTACCCCGAGCACTTAATTACTAGCTAAGCCTCAGCTTGCTTCGGGACTTCACGCTTCCCAGAACATTGCGACCGCCGCACCGCTTACGTAGCGATATAATTTCCCTACTTCTCACCAGGGGCCAGTCTCGCTGGCCTCAAATTCATATTCATAAACTATGATACATTGCATTTCTGTCGTCCCATCTTTATCCTTATCCTACTACCCCGCCATACCACGTCGGACGTGTAGACGGCCGGACTTGTATCCGTAACCTATATCAGCTTCACCCAGCTCGGTTTTTCAGCTCTGGATTTTTTCCGTCGTCAACAATGGATAACAACCACAGATTCAGTGACCGGCCGGTGTCGCTGCCGCCGCCGTTTCCTGGTCAGAATCGAGCGAGCTTGCCGGCGTCATTGCATTCTACGAAGTTGGTTGTTAGGCCCCTCCCGACATTGCCCGTTGGTGTGTAAACCCCTCTATATATCGGTACTAGTATTAGATTACCAGTTGGCTGATAGGTGTAATTCTTAGAAATCATCGCTACAATCCTCGACTATGTACCCGTATCAACGCTCATGCGGTGCGCCCGTGCGTCGAGGAAACTCAAGGAAATGGCCTACGACGACAGTCGATGGGTCAACAAGCTTGTCGCCATGGGTGTCTGGAACGAAGGAGAGGCACGGAGACGGTTCGAAGATGCCTTGAAGAAGAAACGACTCGCACAGGCGAAGTTGGCTGAAGAGGAGAGACGAAGGAGAGCTGCTTCTATTGGTGCGACTGCTGAACCGAGGAAGAGCATTGGCATGGGAGATACTTTATTCGATGTGAATGAACATGAAGCGAAGGCGAATGGAAGTGCTGGAGCTGTGGCGAAGTTGGCACAGGATGTGGATTTGATGAACTTGAGTACGCAGCCGAGCCCTCAAACCCCGGTTAAAGAAAAGCCAAAGCTCGAGGGAGTCGATACTTCGGATCCGACTTTGACCGTTCTATTGGATGTTCGTTCCGCGAGGGGGTTTGCGAGACAGGAGTATGGGAGGGTTTATGCTGCACTTTGGCCTTACTATATCGACCTTGTGAGCGCGAGAAGTCATGCAGACCCTGTGATTTTCAGGCGGTATCGAAATCCCGAAGATCAGGCTGTTATGCTAAGGCAACTTGGAGTATTCAGCGAGAGTGATAGTTCGTTAGGGTGGGGAGAGAGGGTGTCGAGGTTGAACAGCATGTCGAGTATCTTCGAGAATGCTGTTCTGCGAGAGTTTGAAGGGTACGTTTAACCTAGATGTACCTAGAATTGGAGACAATATTCTGACTAAAAACAGGGGCTATGAAGAATCCGATTATGATGGACGAATGAAGCGATATGCGAATGTCCTGATTCTGCTCAATGGAGGACAGGGGGCTGTAGACTTGTTTGTGGCTAAGCATTACCTCATGTTTGAGCGGGAGAGACTCGGGAATCCGATGGATTGCTTCAGGTAGGCCTCTACTGATCCATGTATCTTTCAAAGCTCAAGCCTAACTGGTGATATAGCAATCTGCATTCTGCAGACCTCTCCATGGAGCCTGCTCGGCAATTCTTCGCACAGCTCAGCGAGGCAGTGAACGAGCAATCATCGATAATTGATAGGATATTCCCTCCAGATGTCGATGTCATGATACCCTTCTTAGAGCGTATCGGAGAAGATGTCATCGGCGAATATATCAGCCCCCTCCTAGAAGAGTCGCATGATCGAGATATTGAATCATATCTCCAATGTGTCACAGACATCTACGTCAGTGTGGTCCAGTTCTCGAAATCGATCCATCCGGCCAAAGGATCTGAAAAGAACTTCACGGATGAAATCACGAAGATTGTTGTTCGGATATTCGAACCCCATTACGATACTTATTTGCAAGAGGAGCTTGATCATTTTAGGCGCCTGTGTGAAGAGGAAGTTGAATCTTGGGAGAAGAAGGTATGGTGGTTTCGGGGAATGGCGAGTCAGGAACCAAGCTAACTTTCTTGACAGATCACGGACGAATACACGGCCACCGAATCATTCTATCTCAGCAATGTAAACCGACAAGCTGATAAGATAGACTTCTTAGCATCTTTCAAGAAGGTCATCTTGATGCCCGTCAACGCGATCCCTTTGCCCCCTATGAAGCCAATAAACCTTGCATTCCCTCTCCCCATAAACCCGTTCATTCGACCTAAACCAGCAGCGACGGCCCCACCATCTATAACGGATGCTCCAACAGACAATCCGTATGAGATTACCCCTGATGTGACGGATACCCATGTGAATGGCAACCCAGCGCCTCCAGCACCGATATCTGATGATCACGCTACGCCACACCCGCAAGCCGCGCCAACGAGTGAGCTTGCCGCTAAGGCCGCCATTCTTAATACTCGTATGGAGGGTATCAGGACTTTGTTTAGCATTGAACTCGCCCTCGATCTTGTGCACAAGGCTAAAGCGGCTTTGGAACGTGCTGCTTGCTTTGTGAGGTTTAAAGGACAGATTGGCGAAGAAGCGTAAGCACCTAAGGAAAGGCTCCATCAAATTAATAGAACCGTTACTGACATTTGCTTTCGGAAACCATTAGTAAAGAACAATGCGAGCACATTTTCATTTCCCTAATCAATATCTTGGGGCAACGCCATGTTAAATCCGGCTTTGATAAAGCTGTCACTCATCTTTCGCAATACAATCCACGTGAACTGTCTACTGCCGAAGAAGACGAGCAAGTCATTGTCAAACCGCTAGTGCAGTTCATGGAACTTGTCAACGTTGGTGACTTAATCCAACAGATGTTAGACGTGTTCTATGAGCAAGAGTTGGTTGCCCACAAACTCACAGATAAGAATGATTTCTTGAATCCAGCGATTAAGGAGAAGAAACGATTTGAGCAGATGCTGGATGAGAGGGTTGCCGCGGGTTTGAATACCGGTATCGATGTAAGGTCCCTCCGTACTCCTCCTTTCACAACAACTCTGACAGTGGATCTCAGGTCTTAATCAAGGAGGTCGACTATGTGTTCGCAAAGACGCAGAAGCCCACAGACTATAACCCTGGAATCGTGGGAGATCAGGCTTTATCAACAGATCTTGGCCCTAGCGAAGCAGCACGCAAAGTTGTTTCACTAGTTGCTTCTCACACAAAACTCCTAGTGGGTAGTACTGACAAGAACGTCCTTGATGTGTTTAATCAAGAGGTTGGAATGAGACTATGGTCTTCGATCTGCAAGCATCTCAAGATTCAGCGGATTAGCATCGACGGCGCTATAATTTTGATCAGGTAGGCTTCTTCAATTTCACTGCTTTGATGGTTGTTCTAACTTGGTGACCAGTGATGTCAACCACTACACCCAATTTATCGTTAAACTGCGCAACTCGGGTTTAACACAATACTACAATGCTCTGCGCGAGTTGGTGCAAATTTATCTTATCGACCCACAGCATGCTAAGCAAATGGCGGCAGTTATTGCAGATGGAACCCGATTTAAAGGTATATTTACTGTCGAAGAAGTATATGAGTTCGTGACAAGGCGGAGCGATTGGTATCAGATCAAGAAGGATGTCGAAAAGGCTATGTATGGGTTTGGTTGTTCGGTTATGTAAGGTGTGGAATTGAAGGTTTGAAAATTTGGCGTGTGTGTACATAGGTATTTCTGTATCGAGAATAATAAAAGCGCTGACTTTTGGTATGTAACTTGGCTGTTAGATTGGTCATACCGGCGTGCTATGTACAATATGCTGTTTTTCTTCTGTCATCCTTATCAATATATACCCTTACAATTTATACCATGTATCCTACTTTCTAGGTCCTTTCTAATTCTCCCCCCCAGGAACTTTATGATCTTTCTTGGGGTCCTTTTGCGCCAAAGGGCGCGCACCAGGCTTCGACTCCTCCGACCAGCCCGAGGGACCTATGTAAAAGACGCCGTAATCCTCCTCTTTGAAAACAGGTTCCCCCCGAAGCCTTGCTTCCTCGCTTTCTTGTTTAAATGTTTTGGGGATAGGTTCTCCGAACCCGAGTTCTCGTACTTTTGCATCGATGTCCGACTTCGTGAATCTATGCATCAGCTTTAGGATTTTGGAGGGTTCTTTTTCGTTTTCTATGTGTAGCTTTTTAGGTTTTAAAAAGATGTTCCTTAGTTTGGATTCTTATGTTATATATTCATCATCGTCGTAAAAACTTACGACGGGAATATCGAAGACCTAGACAATAGATACAATTAGTATAGGGATAAAACAATAATAACAAAACAACCACAACGTAAAACTCTATCAGTTTATTATTGTCCTCTCTTACATATGCATCATGCCATTTTTCGTTACCAGGCGCGAAGATATCGACTTCCTTGTATTGCGCCTTGTTCCCTGTTTCTACAAGTCTCCAGCCAACGGTGTTTACGGCCGCTGTGCTACAGAGACCACAACCTCCTGCTTTGGTGAAGAAAGTTAGGCGGAGAAGGTTCCAAGGGAGAGGAGGCATTTTTTTGCGAATTTCAGGGGTAGAGGTGGTGAAAATCGATTTCCGGGTTCGAATGCTGGGTATGAATGATACTCGTAGTTTGTCGCGGCAGTTCCCAGGACGTTGTAGTCTTTGAAGATCACGTGATGGAGATGGACTGAGGGTGGCCTGCTACAGAACTGCTGTGGTACACGGAGCTGGAGTCTCCATCCCTTGAGCTTAGAGTGGGCTTTAAACGGTGGCCATGTACCACATTTGGTAGCACCTTGCTACCGAAGCGTCGTATATTACGAGACTAATTTGGTAGCTTACTGCTCCCTACAACCTAGATCTATGTCGTTACGCCTGTTGGCGCAATGAGCAGGGACGGGGATCTCCTGTTGGATTTTGTATTCGCGAAACCGTGTTGTTTGAAGCCTCAGCTAGCTATACGGGAGGTGATATACAAGTCCTTGAGCTATGATAGCTTACAGGGTAGTGAATGAAGAGGATGTAAAAACAAGTGATGATTGTGTAGTTGGTGGATTGTAGACAGTAGGAAAAACTTGACAGTATTTTCGAGAAGAGAATTGACAAGTCTAGAGGAAGACAACAACCAAGTCCTCCACATTCCGCTAGGGATCTCGTTTTCGGTTTCGGGTGCAAGAGTTTGTCGAGTCTATTTGCATATGTTAGTAGCGGACTATGTCAATGGGGGAATACCAGGGCTCTTTTACCGTGGGTTTAGGAAAGAACGGACTTATCAATCAAGGGAACAATGAGGTGCAAGAATGTCGGTTTATCCGATGACCATTTAGAAAATCTTCTGAAGGTCAACTCCGTCAAGTTCCTGGGCCATCGTCTCGTTGACGTAAACATTGCCATTGGCAATGGGTTTCGAATAGTGATTCTCGATAATATGGATGAACTCCATTTCACGAGAAAGCTTAAAGAGGTTGCGAACCTCGTAAGCAGCCTTGTACTTTTGACGTCCATTGTTCAAGACACCGGCGTTGAAGGCAACGTTGGAGTTACCCAATGGATCAAGTTCACCCTTGACCTTGAGAGGACCAACAAAGGCGACGTGAGTGACGCTTTTGACTGGATCTTTGACGTAGATCCATACCTTTTGGACGTTTTGATTCCACGGGTTGATTCTGAAGAAGTAAATTTTCTCACGATCAATGTACTTTTGGAGTTCCTCCTTGGATAAGGTGAGGAGGATGGCGGTGTCAGTACGACCGGTTGGGACTTGGGTTGGGATGAGCTCGCCCCTGCCACCAGACTTGCGAGCGCGAGGCATGATGGATAGTAGGTTCTTTGAAGGTAAATGAGAAGTTCTTGAAGGGGTTCGAGATGGGTAATGGAGTGGTTTTTGAGGGGTGCTTGGTGAGGGTGGGTAGTTGTTGTTGAAAGGGAAAAAAAAAAGGTATACATAGGCACCGGGCTATTTAAGCAGTGCACTGTCATATGGGACGTGACACGCAGCAGGTGGTGCCAAACTAGGGGCCTAGACCGTTGAAACTAATCTCCTCTACTTTATACCATTGACACACAACATTACTTCGATACCTGAATCATGACGTGTGACACTGGGGTTTATTATTTTCAACCTGGACTTAATATGTATGTAGGTTCTAAAGCGCCCTGGATAGGCTTGGAGTTTCTGGGGCTACGTAAACGACGAAATATGGAAGGGTTAGTTATCGCATAGACTAACGAAATAACTCCGGGGAAATAATTTATTAATGATCGATAGTACTCGTGAGTAGGCTTCGGTGCCTCCGATTATCTTTAACTATCGCAAGATTGGCTTGTCCTGAGTAGAGTTAATCAACCAATCCTTCTAGGAGTATCTAGCGCTGGCCGAGCTGAACCGTCTGGTGATAAGGCGAAAGAGCGTAATTACTAAGTTCTAGAACATAGTACTAGGACCTTATGAATTCCCTAACTAATTGCTAGAGCGACTAGACTTGTATGGATTCTTCTATATACCCCATGCCTATGGAGTTTTATCCCATAAAACCAAACTGCCGCAAGTTCGGATTTCAACTTATTTCCAAAACATTCACTACAATAGCACACCCATTTCTTAGATTCCGAGCCAAGAGAAGAAGCAAAAGTATTCAGCAATTCGGCAATAATGGTTACTGTCCACCCAAAAACTGAAACTCCCAATATGGGTACCGAGGCGATAAAGGAACGTCTTCAATATCTACACAGAGAGGGTCAGAGCTTCCTCAAGTCATGCAATGTACAATTACAGTACATGAATGAACACGGTCTCTTGGACAAAGGTGGACAAAAAGTACAGAAACATGTACAAAAATATCTCAATGTGGAGTTGGAGTCAAAAGCGATTATAGCCTTTAGTGGAGAATCAGGTGCTGGCAAGTCCACTTTGCTAAACGCACTGCTCGACTACGAGAATATCGTCCCAACAGTAAGTTTCCGTGGTCTCGTAGCCGCTGTTTAGGCCTCCCTATTTCAGTGTTTGTGCATGAGAGATGACTCTAGATATCATGCTAACTCTGGAGCCTAGTCTGGTATCAGAGCGTGTACTTCCGTCGCTACCGAATTTAGCAGCCGAACTCCTGATATGAAATCAAAATTCCATGCAGTAATCGAATATGTCAGTCGGGAGGAATTTGAGAAAGAGGTAGATATCCTGCGTCAAGACATTATCGATCACGATGTGCCCCTCGTAGACGCAGAAGATGCGTACAGCATGCTCTCCTCAAGCGATGAGGAGAACAAGCGTACTGTAGCCAACTCAGCTGCATTTAAACGCCGTCGTCTATCAGATTCTTCACTAGCTGCAGCAGCCGCGGTAGCGAGGGATAAAATGAATGCCTTATTCCCGGGATTCAAAGATTCCGATCTTGCAGGAATCGCAGGGAGTGTCAAGGCCCTTTATGAGGGTGCAAAGTATCTCTCCGACGGGAAGCAGGTAGTCGAGAATGACGACGAGGATACATTCGTTGATATAATCCACAGAATGATTGCGAACCGCGGAGACGATGACGACGAAGTAGAGGAGAAGAAGAGAGAGCCAAGACTTTGGCCTCTCATTAAAGTCATCAAGTAAGAGAAACGCCAACAATCGATTAGTCCTTTCGCTTTCTTTGGATACAAATTGTCATATTTACAATTTATAACGAGCCTAATAATCCATATGATACTAACTAATACATAACACTCAGGATATATCTTGACGCAGACATCTTACAAAGTGATGCGATTTTAGTGGATCTGCCAGGTTTAAAGGATCATAATGCCGCTCGTGCTGCTGTTGCCCAGGCCTATATGGCGAAGGCTAACGAGGTTATCATTGTTTCACGGCTCACTCGTGCCTTGACCGATGAAACCACGGCAGCCCTTGCAGAAATGGGGTTTACAAAACAATTACAATACGACGGACGAAAGCGTGTTACTATCGTTTGCTCATTTTGCGACGTAAGTCTAGGAGTCTTAGTAGTTGACCTAGGCTACTCCAAGTAATTGGCTACTGACAAAGATTTACTGCTGCATCCCGATACCGAAATAGCAATTTCGACCCAGTGATGCCCGGCAGGAATTCCGAAGCATCAAGGCGTTTGCGACGGAGTATGACGAACAAACGAAAAAGATCAAAGCTATGCCGTCAAAGCGGGAGCTTGGGAGAATCAGGTAAATACTTGTGAACCAGATTATAAATCACAGATTTAAATTAGGGGGGCTCACTGCGTGTCATATATAGCCCAGAAGAAAAAAAGCGATGCCAAACTGAAGCTGAGGAAGCAAGTCGAAGGTGTGTCTGAAGGGCTTCTTTGCTTTCCCTTTATATCGGTTAGCTATTTGAACTAACACCTGCGGTCATCGATTAAGAATCAAAGATCTCTGCTTTAAAATACGGGACGAACAAGTCCCCGTTCTTCTTGAGAAAACATATGCCCGGCTGATAGGCGGCAGTATCGACGTTAAAAGCTTTCTCGTAGCTTCGAAGGACTATCAAGACCTATCCGCATCCGGAAACTTCGATAGCTCGGAGGATACCGCAGCTATCAATCGAACACAGATCCCACAATTAAGGGAATACTGTATTCGGGTACCTATGGAGCAGAAGGTATATCGTACAAAATTCTTTATCAATAACGTCTGGAGAGCGTTTGGGGCAGCCAGATTCTTTGTTGAGGACCTAGGAGGTGCCGGCCTAAGTCCGTACAAGAGAGAAGGAATATGCAAAGAATTAGAGAAGGCGGCTACTAGCATGCAGAAGGTACTCGTCTCTAAAGGCATTTTACTTAAATCTTTTTGAAATCTTCTGATGTTAATGACGTCCATAGGCGCTTTCCTTATTACAGACTACATGTTCTGAAGGGATTAACAAGACTATAGCAAGCGTTATAGAACAAACCGGTATACCGACGCAAGTCTTTTGAATATAGACGAGAGCAAAAGCTAATACACGCATAGAGAAACTTGTTCTTGATAGTTTGGGTCATTGCACAGAAGTCCACAAAGAATTCAAACAGGTAGGAACCTGGATACAACTAGTGATGGCTTAAGTATACTAGAAAGAATTGGATCTAATGAAGAAATACTGTATGAACAGAGCCACCCGCATAGTAAATCAATTGTCCAAGTTATGAGGAGAAAACCAAGAAATCTAACAGGAATCAAGTGACGTATCGAGCAATTTGCAGGCGAGGGGGGGAATGGGGCATGGAGGCGAAGAAGAACCTCAATCAAAAATTCCTTGGTATTATGGACGATGGATTGGCCAAGATTTGGGGTCCATCTATTTTCAATGTCCGAACGATTCTAACCAATTTTATTTCGAGATTGGTGAAAGAGCTTGACAGATTTCAACAGCGTTGGGAAAGTACGAAATTGAAATCCCCTGAATCACGTATTCTGCCTTCTAATCCATAAAATCTTGTTTTTAGGTATTATTTATGAATACTGCCCTCGTCCTTCGGATGATATTATAGCTAGCAAGAATACCATTTTGCATTCAATCGAAGCCATGTCACACGGGACTCAGAAACTCCTCCTAGACCAGCTACAGAGAGTTGATACAAAACAAAGGTATATACTCTTGCATGTGAATGAACGTAAAAGGGTTCGAATTGGAAACTCTTTGTGCGCGTGGATGTAACCCTTCTGACAAGTTTACACGGTTTTCTAGAGTGATAAACCGTGAGTTCCGCTCTACGACCCGAATGAAAACGGAAATGGAGGACCACTACTCCGAGGCCAGTCGGGTGACAGGTATAAAATTCTTTTAAATGCAATTACAGCCTTTACAAATTCTAAAGAGCCAAACCGATACAGGGCCTGGATCCTACAATCGTATGGTCGAGATTGTGTCTAAAGGCATCCAAACGACAACAGCGTTCAACGATATCAAAGATGTTATAGCGATGGGCTTAAGAGAACTTGAAACTACTCTTCACCAAGAAAATACAAAATGGTGTCAAGATATTGGTGAAGAGCTTGAGACAAATATCAAGAATTGGATCTCATTATCAGATAAGGTAGAACAAGCAGAACTGGAGGAAAAGGCAAAGTTCAAAGTCATTGTCTCTGATTTTGAAGAAACTATGCGGAGTCTGGTCGATGAGGCCAATGAGCTTGAAAAACAGGCAAAAATATAGACGGATGTCACGACTGTAAGGATCACAGTATCGTGGCAAGGAAGTCGTTGAATATTAGGACTGTCAGTTTTAACGATGGAAATAATAGATTGAAATTTTGCTGGAAGTGTCGAAGAATGGCTTTTTCATAAAAGCTATTCCACGACTCTGAAGAATTATTAAGATAGTAATCTGGTTTTAAAGTAACCTCCCGATATAACACGCAGTTAATGAACCACAGGTTTTGTAAGGATTAAAAAGGATAAGAAAAAGAAATAGCAGATTTAGCTAGAGGCATAACATATGTGAGCCCTTCTTAATGATGACGATGTTTACTTAGCCATCGCATTGCGATACTCAGCAATACTCTGCGGACTCAAGCTCTCGAAAGAGTTAATAATCGCCTCTACCTCTGGATAAGGCATTTTCAAAATCTCTTTGGCTAAATCAAGCTTATACTTCGGATCATTGCGGGCCTTTGTCGGACGCCCCGAACGCTCGAGAATTAGATAGCCAAGTTTGTTCCTCATTCGTTCCATCACCTTAGTATAACATTGGTCCATTGCGGCGTGGGTGAATTTGTCGATGGCTTCAATGTCTGCAAAGATCATGGCGCCGAGCTTTTCAAAAACTCTTTGGGCCTTTGTTTGTTCACTGATCGTTTGAATCATGATGCTTTTGGCGCCATGTCCTGATATTCTAGATTAGGAGATTGTTTTCCGAGATTCTCGTGTGAGTATTGAATACCTTTGATGTCCTTCACTGACTGGTAGATTTTCTACATCATACCCTTTAGTGATTCTGGGCGAAGGAAGTTTCGGGCCCCATGTCTATTGTGTGCAGTTATCAGTATGCGAATCGATGGTAATCAGCGTTGTGACAATTACCTGAACATATTGTGGATCTTTCTGACATCGTTGCGGCACATTTCAACAATCTGTCCACGGGCACATTGGAGCTCTTTTGTAACCAAGTTGTTAATAGCTGCTTGGACCGTCGGATCCATCTTTTGTTCGCTCAATTTTTCTATCGAAGGTATTGTTAGTTATTTCCATTCTGTAGACGGCAGCTTCCAGGATCGAACTCTTACTCTCAAATAAAGTTTCCAGAATCTCAATCGATTGGAAGAATTTCATTTGAAAATTGTTGATCGCTTGGATCGTATAATCGGTGATCTCTTTCCACGGCTGGTTCAAAGGTTCTGTGATGATTGCGAGAAGTTTGGAATTCCAGTCGACACTACCCTCGATTTCTCCGCCTCCTCGACAGATTAACTTCATTGTTGCTGTGATATTGTTAGTCCGGATTCTATATTGTAAGCCAAAGGATTTGGTACTTACTGAGAGCATCCTGTGATTGCGATATATATGTCAGCCGTTGATGTGGAATCAAAGTATCGATTCGTGTGACCTACAGTTGCACCGGTGACGAGAGATTGCGCTTTCTCAGTGGCCTCATAGGTTACGATCTCTAATGCCGAGTTAGTTAGAATTTATCAAACAGCAATATGACATCGTAGGTGCATACCAGTTTGACAGTGGAGGTGTGTTAGAGCATCAGTAACATTTTTAGCGATGCCTTTCCGAACGCCAGCCATGTCCTAAGCTTCTTGTTAGAGCCTTCAATTCTGAATTACGTTATACTGAATAATTCATTCGGAACGTCTTAGGACAAGAACGTACCGTCTCTATACCCATCAATGAACGCTTAAGACCTTTTTCTAAATTCGCTTGAGCGTTCGCCGGAACCCTGACGTCGTTTGTAGACCAGAATAGTAGGTTTGCGATAATCCTTTGCGCCTCTTTGAACCTCGTTTGGGCAAGTCGATATTGCCTGGGGTAAGTCATTGAGCCGATGTATTCTTGTAGATGAACAAGCTGTTGGATGTTCTTATTGTCATTCACGCGAACCAGAAAAGTGCTGCTTTTCTTTGATTCAATGTAGCCGATGGGGTCGACTGCAAAGACTTTCCATGTGATGTCGTCACTTTGAATAGTTCGTCCGAAAGCCTCTGTTGCTTGTGGCTCAATGAAGTCCCCGAGAATTGAGGTGCAGAGCCTGGCAAGTCTGTTGTGGAGAGATTAGCTTTGAGAGTAGTGCTTAAGGACTACAGTCTAGATTTTAGGGAAGATTTACTTTCGCTCACCCATTTGAACATTGGCTTGCATCTCTTCTTTGTCATTCTGGCGGTTGCCTCGGCTATTAAAATTCAGGGTTTATTAGCAGTTATCTATGAATAGAAGATATTCGTGAAGTCTTATACTTGGCATGGGCGAGCTGAGTTTTAGCATGTCTTAAGTCCGCGGATAGTTCGTCGAACTTATCCTTGAAAGGCTTGTTCTTCTTGAACCAGCCTTTAGCCTTATCTGCGGTGTACTCCTACTCTCTACAATCAGTATTTTAATCATAGAGGGAATGGATTTGGGAGAGGGTACTGACATCTAGATGGGTTGTAACGATTGTGCCCCTCGAACGGCCATCCATTGCAGTAACGCCTTCGTAACCAATTTTCTCCAGAGTATCGATATCGTCCACGAAAACGTTATCTAAAGGAGTGACAATAACGATATCTTGCACTTTCGCGAGATACTCTTGCATGGCAGCCACTCGAGTACTCCAATCGTCGATGCCTGGGATGTCTGCCAGGATGGCTCCAGTATTCAGGATCTTGGAATCAAGATAGACTCTACCGTATTGTTAGTTTCAACTCTTAAAGATCTATATATAGTTGAGAAGGTCAACTTACCGAACTCTTTCAACGACAGGCCACTTCTCCGCAGCAGTGGATTTCTGTGTACTAGGACTAAGGACGAGGTCCCTCAGCTGTGCTGCACAGGCTTCTTCCGTCGCGTGGTGGAAGAATCCTTTGCCTTCCTGAAGGGGTTGATTTTGGGTGTAAAGCTTATGGATCAAAACGCGGGCAGTAGAGAGAGAGTTCAGTTTATTGTTAGGGAAAAGAACCTCGAATCTCTGACTGATGACTTTGCCTTCCCTGGTGGTTGGTTTCTGAGGTTTTTGGGAGTATTTGTCTTGCCCGAAGCAAATTTCACTAAACAGAAGTTTGGCTTCTTCTTCTAGCTGTGGCCTAGTAATGTATTTGACTTGCAGAGTGAAAGGAGGGTGGGTAGGTGTGCTTTTAGCAAATTCAATGATGATGGGTGCGCAATAACCCTCATTAGTCTGTCGCAAAAGATCGCTTATTAGCTGAGGTCCTATTGACTTTGATATATGATATTCAACATCGCAGCCTAGAGTGAGACTTACGGTTGGAACAAAGTCCTTGGCATCGAGCAAAGCATTGAGTAGAGTAGATTTGCCTATAACACTCTAATCAGTATAGAAACTGTATCGGTAGGGATAGGGATAGGGGAAGATGCTTACCGGCTCCGATCTCACCAACAAATCCAATGATTCCTTCGCCCTCAATATCGTAAGTCCGAAACCTTTGGATATCCTCGAGGATATCTTTTAGATACGCGTCTACCCGATGGCGAGGCAGCTTGCCGAAAGTCTGGTCTAGGTCTCCCAGAAGCTCTTGAATACGAGCCAATTGGGTTCGAAGGAGCCCTCCGCCAGCCAGCTCCGAGTGAATAGCAAATCGGCCGTCTCTAGCTCTCTCCTCCGCTATATCGGATTCTGAGGACTCGGTAACCTCCTCGGAAAGGCTACCAATATCCGTGTTCTCTGGAGAAACTCGTTGAGCCTCATTTTCTGGTCTCTTTCTTTTCTGTGCAGCTGAACGGGTACCGGAGGCTCTTCCCTCCGAAAGCTGAAGTTCCTCCAGGTCCCCGTCAACAGATCCAAGGGAGTCTGGAGGAGCCATCTCCTTTTGGAGATTGGCCGTTGTCTCTTTTGAATGCTTTTCTAATAATGGAATGATTGTCGAGTCTTCGGTGCCAGAAGGGGGATAAAGCCTAGCAAGTTCCTTCATTAGGTGTGGGGGGAAAGGGTGGTGCCCAGCTATATACTGAGCTAAGGGTAAGTTTCCATCCGTATAGAGCATCAGAAGCTCCATGTCTGAGCGGTTGTCGAGGATGTCAGGTGAAGACGACTCCGCCTCATGGCTTCTAGATGATGTTGTCGACTCTTGCTTTGGGGAGGGTGGGGATGCGACCAGGGGAACCCTCCTACCGGCACCCTGAGTCGATTTGTCGCGGGATCGAGCATTAGAGTTAGGCATGTTGCCATTTTTTAATATCGCAGAAGCGTATTTCGTGTTGTTAACAAAGATTATTGGGAAGGGACGGTGGTGATAGATGACGATGAAGTAACAAGGAGGGTACGTAGGAAGAGGTTGTTACGAGGAGAGCTGAATGCGTGTTGAGAATTGTTATAGAGCAACCAATATCTAGAGCATCTTCTCAATACGCCATCGACATCGAGAGAAACTATTGCAATCGGTGAAAACGTTGAGGGCTTAAACCCACACCGATGTATGCCCAACACCCCTCCACTAGCTACTCGGCTTCAACCAGGTTAGACTCATTTTTACAAACTCGACTTCGGTGTCCAGGTCGAGACTGGTTTATAAGACCGTGTCCATTATATTTCGGTCTATACATAGGACGTATACGAGTGCGATGGAATTTGAGTCACTTTGTTGCTCGATCAGGAGGACTTCGTGGAGTATCAATGCTTCGATTCATTCGTGCAGTCAAGCAAGTTACTTATCCACTCATAGCAATACATCCGATATGTCTGCTAGACTAAACAGCTCTTCTATAATTTAACCCTTAAGTTTCATCCATCTCCATCTCAAAGTCCAAGGTCTTAGTACTAAACCCCTCCCAAGTATCCTTCCAAACCGTATGCTGAGTAAGAACATCACCCCGAACATCCCTAACAACATGACCAACAAATCTCGCCGCAGACCACATTTGCTGTAGAGTTGCGATGCACCTCGCAAAATGCCAAAGCGTATGAAGACTCTCAGGGCAGATTTCAAAGCATTCACGAAGATAGTTTAGATCACCTTCGAAGTTGAGAAGTCTAAGGCATGGAAGTTGACCTAAGATAGGTGCATGATTTGGCTGTGCGCACAATGCAACAAGTTAGTTTGTTGTGGTGGGAGTGGTTAAGGGCACAGGGTTGCACATACCTCTACCATCCCTCCAATTATCGTCAAATATGAGACAAACGGGATAGATTTAATAAATACTGGCACCACCGCAAGTTAACATGTCAAGCTTCGAAGTCAAGATGATATAACTATCTTGTCGCACATACCGTTTAACCCGTCCCGAGTGAACTTCCCGTAGATGGTCACCTTGGTCAATGTATTCGGACCCCTGCGCAAAGAATCGATTCCCTTAAGAATATTCGCAGCTCTATAGTCACCAATCCGACTTAGAACTGTTCTAGGTGCCAAGTTCACACCAGGCGCTGAAAAATCCGTCTGTTCTCTTGCAAAGTCGATCGAATACGGAACATATTCACTACCCGACAACCCAGGCGAATTTTCGAGCTCCTGTAACCCGGAGTAACCTCCGCAAAATTGAATGATCCATTCGCTGCCAGCACTGAACTTGAGAGATCTCACATTGCAGAGAGAAGCTTCCATCTGTCCCTGGTATCTGCGGAATACCCGGCGAAGACCGTTACTCACGATCTCCGCTCTGACGATGAAGTGCAATTCCTCTACTCTAACCGTAAATTGAAAGAATCTCGCGATCAGACTCATAAGGAGGCTGAGGTCCGGTTTCATGACGGACATCGGCAACTCGGCTACGATGAATGCCCGGATATCCATGACAAAGTGCAACTTCCTAGGGGTCGAGAATCGCAACGTCAGCAAGTACTACGTCTAACCTAGCTAACCAATCGGATGATAACATTCTCACCTAACATATTGAAGAATCCAGTTAGAGTTCAAATAGAATCGCAGTGTATCCACCGCTGTCTCCTCCTCCGACAAGTTGATCCTCAAGTATCGAAACAGATACGGGAAGCATAGAAGCCTCAGCCGCTTGCTACATCTCGATATGGCATCAAAGTTCCCGACATAGCCACCGCCGTGTGTACGCGCCCGCTTAACGGGCTGTCCGTTACTCTTAACGGGGCATCCCAAAGCCGTGGCCTTGGGGTAACTATACGACTGTTCCAGACCCTGCTGCTCGCCATTATCCAAGTTCTTGAGGATCTTGAATATGATTTCCGTCGGGAGGTTAACGATATGGGCCGCAGCATTCGTGGACATTCTTTCAAAGTTTTCCTTTTCCTTTTGGACCACAAAGTACTCGTAAACTACCTCGTCGGTAGACACACAGCGGATCTATAGTGCGAAAGGTCCGATTGAGGAAGAATTGTGGAGGTTTGCTAAGAGTTATGATACCACAGTTGAACAAAAACAGGCTGTAGCGTTTCTTCCAACAACTGGAGGGACGGGAACAGGAGGAAGGCAACGGCTTGACGGATGGAACCTCAAGTCCCTATTTAACTAGGTAAGTCCAATCAAAATACTGAATTACAAGGTTAGTGTAGCACATGTTTGTCTGGTAGGGAATACCAATGTTCGCACTTGAAAACATCTACTAGAATTGTGACAGATTGATATCACATTTTTCTCAAAATTTGATTGCTGCAGTTTAAAAGTTTGAATTTTTAGTGCACCGCAAAATCCGCAGAGTGATTGCGGGTATCCGAATTTTTCTAGGACTTATGTTGAAAGAAACCCCTGCTGCAGTCTGCGGGTCACAAAGATGATTGTGTCAGCTGGTGATGCCGCCTTTGTTGTTTCCCACCGGATTATCTTGCACAGTCCAAATTACAACAGTGGACCCACGCTTGCTCCATGCCATGCAAGCGGGTGCCCTTTTGGCCCCTCAGTTGAAAGCCGGTCCGATCGAACTTCGACACGCATGCAGCGACATGAACCAATACCACGTTGTGCATCGTTCTACTCCCGTTGCGCAAAGCCGTCCGAGTCCTTTGATCCCCGGTCCAGAGGTTTCCCAAAATACACAGCGTACAGGACTAGCACGCAACCGTCGAAAGAACAAAGCCGTCTAAATCCTGGGGTGAATGTTTGTGTAACCTCCACAATTTCGCAACATCAACAACACCAACCTGTCTCGCGATGCCACCCGCTCCCGTTCCGAACACTTCCAACTGTAATTTCATACTCCCGTAAGTGAACCAAAACACATGTGACACCTTCCGACTTCAATAAGACACGGTGCATCCCTTACTTTCAATATCCCGAAGTATAATCTAATCCAAAGTTATTTTGGAATTCCCCCTTTCAAACAGCGCCTTCAACGACCGAACTTTCTCAGACCTCACTGTTCTCTCGGGCCCCACCAAAACACCCTTCCACATCCATCGGGTGATAGTTTCTGCAACGTCCAGCTTCTTCAAATCAAATTGCACATCCGGAAATTATACCGGTAACGGTTCCCAGATTATAGAGCTCCCAGATATTACTCCCGCAGTCTTACAAGTCATCTTACTCTGGCAATATGGTCAACAATACGCCTTACCTCCGCATACACCCCCTTCAGCTTCTGCAAAGGAGACCAAATCCGTAAAGACAATCGATAGAAACGACTCCACTTCTTCTATCGAGTCACTGGTCATTGAAACATACTCCGCAGCAAGATACCTCAAAATACCACTTCTACAATCTTCAATCCTGACCGTCATCGCCGATGAATTCCGCTTCCGCCCATGGATCCGCTTCACCAGACCAGTGGACCTTATGGATACCCTGTGTAACCACCGTGGTCTCCACATCAACCATGGCCAACCTATCACAACTACAACCGCTTCCGCCACATGCATCGCTTCCTCTTCCTCTTCCTCCACTAGCGTATTTCCTACTGCGGATTATTCCGAAAACGTAAATTTCGTACGCACCGCAGCAGCAGAAAACAAAGCAGCCTTTGTTGAATGTGTCTCTGTCATGGTTGCGTCACATAATTTTAAAGATTTGGCGAATGGGATTGATACTTTGAAGGGTGAGAAGCTTAGGAAGGGGAAAGAAGAGGAAGCAGGTGGAACCAAGGGATCGGATGATCATGACGACGATGCATTTTTTACGATTATTTTACCGATATGGGAAGAATTAGTGAGGAGGAAGGAGGACAGGAGGGTTTTGGATCCTCTTAATGAGTATGTGATATCAGTTTTCGAAGCCTTGCCACCTACATGCTTGCCTTCTTGTTTCTGCTTCTCGATTCCTTGTTTGCTCATCTATTCGGCTTCCTCACACCCTGGACCGACCTCACACACACCTATTTCGAAGCGTGCAGTTTCTGCAGCTTGTTGCAAATGAAGCCAGTATTGATTGTAGAAGCAATTGTCGTCCAGCCACTCTATGCAATGCCTGTTTATTTGGATTTGAGTACTAACAATAGGGATACCTCCTTTAGCCCCCGAGTTTTCAAACCTCCAAAGCCACCACGAGCATCAAGGACCGTCCACAGACTCATCGATCTATCAGTATTACTCGGATTTCTATGGCTAATCTATTACTATCGAGAAATATCATTCCCCATCTTAGGATGGCTGTTTATGGTTTTTGGAATCGCATGTTTTTTCATCGTGGTTGGTTTATTGTATCGGTCATATCGGTATCGTCTTCGGCATTGGTGATGAAGCCTGGGAGAATTTGGGGTTCCGTATATATCCAAGGCAAAGCTTTGTCAGCGTGAAAGGTTTAGATTTTTGTAGGCTTCTCAAGATATGGTTACATCTAGAGTACAAGATTGCAGTCAAAATTCAATAGAATGCTTCTAAAAAAACGCCATGAGAAGGAACCCCGTTATCGTACAATTATGTAAACTTGCCGTTTCATTCAAGAGTTCTAGATTTGTATCTTCATACTCTTCTGATGGACTCCCTACGACGTCCCATTAACCTTCCTACCCACCCTATCAACAACGAACATGACTGCCGCATTCCTCCCTTTGATCTTTAACCACCTACCCATCCTCATCTCCTGCCCAATACCTGCAACAACCACACAACTCTCATCCTCCCTCCCCGAATTCTTCTCATAAACCGCCAAACTATTCACCACGCCTCTAAATGGCGTCCTCAGCTCCGCGTTATCCAACTTCACACCGCCCTCATCGTCTTCAACTCCAATCATTCCCACTGCCTCAATCCTCCTTTTATCGTCCGTAACTTTCCATACCCTAATACACCCGTCCCAACTTCCGGAGAAAAATACGTCGGAATATGGAATGCCCGCTAGTGCGGTGATATAGTAGGGTTGTCGTGGTATTTTCACCTCCTCTGGATTCGCTTCTGCGGAGTGATCTGCCGGATTTATCGACGGTTGTAAACCATGTGCCGTTGGAACTGTGAACACCGGTTTTTTCTTATGCAGCGACCAAAGTGATATCGACCTGCCCCCGAATTAGCAATAAACTCCCTATACAATTCCTTTGTAAAGCGCTTACCCATTATCACTCCCCGTCACAAAATGCTCTTCATCAACCATACAAACGCAATCAATGCTTCCCTCCACATACCCCGCCGTTTCCTCCACTCCCTCCACCTCCGTCCTCCTCTTAACCCTTCCCTCTCCACCACCTCTAAAAACTAACTGCGTCTCATCCACAATCTTCCATAACCTCGCACTTTTATCCCTCGCTCCAACAGTCACACACCGTTCATAAGCCAACGCATCAATCCCCACAACCTCGTCTTGATGACCAAATAACGTTTCCACGTAAGTCAACTCATCCAAACTCCACAGCTTTATCGTCCGATCCGAGCTACAGCTGTATAATTGATTCGTGCCTCTTCTAAACACCAATCCATTAACAGAATCTCTATGGTGTTTAAACACTTTCAAGGGTTTTAGCGATTCCGCATCCCAGATCACTATTCGTGAATCCTTTCCACCTGTCGCAACGTATTTCCCGTCTGGTGAGGCAGCGACGCAGAGGATTGTGTCGATGTGGCCTTGGTATGTTGCATCTGTCTTGCGGTTTCCACGGGTATATGAACCTTTTACGCAGCGGATTTGTTTGGGTTTTGATCCTTCTTCCTCTTGCTCTTTTATTGGAGTTTCCAAGGCACCATTAGCGCGGGAGGAAATGGAAGATGGAAGTTTCCATTTGATTAAGGCGACGTCTTTGGTTGTTGTGTAGATGTATGGATGGCAGATTGCGACAGAGGTGGTGGATTGGAAGGCGTGACGGAATTGGATTGGGAGGGAGGTGGAGAAGGAGAGTGAGGATGCTATGTGGCGGTAGAGTTTTCCGTGGGTTTCTGCGACAGAGGATTTTAGACGTTCTGCGATTAAGTCGCGGTCGATCTCGGCGGCGTCAAAGCCATGTTCTTCTGTTCGGCCATAACATGGTATATGTTAGCCAGCTATTAAAGCGTTATACAGACATTTTGATGTCATAAGATCCGTCGAAGAGAACAAAAGAATTGAGAGACGTACCAGTTTCAGTTCGTAGATTGTCAAGATACTGCTGCGCCAGTCGTAATCGCTTCTCGGCTTCTGTCTCTCCCAGAATTGACTCATCATCGCTATCTTCAGCCGATACTATGCTTGCTGAATCAATCGAATCGTCATCGTCGCTAGATATCTCTTCGTCGCGGACCTGGCGCTTCTTCGAAGGAGGCTTCGACGTTCCTGACGCCTTTCTGGATGAATTGGCGGGTGTTTCTGTGCCCGATCGCTTGCGCTTCCGCTGCGAAGCCGGGGCGGTGAAGAAGGAGGACATGTGGAGAGGGACTCTGTGGGTGGTGGATGAGAATGAAGAAGAGAGCTTGAAGGTCCCAGGATGCCCATTTCTGCATCCAAATTTTTTTGCAGGGATGTGTTTTTGGCGGTGAAAGATTTTAAGCCGCAGAAATGTGCACCGCCACAACTAAGGGAGAGCACATTGTTGTGGCTGGTGGATTTGTGTGGCGGGTGATAGCTCCAACACGAACCTCGCAGTTGTTAGCTGGGCTTGCGTACTACTTACTACTCTTCTCCAGTTATCTTGAGCTTCATCCATCATCGACACGAACTTCACAGCTTCATCTTCGGACATCACGTAAACGAAGAACCGGTAGCTTCTTGTGGACAGTTCTATTCTATCTGAAGCTTCTCATTAACTCAATCTACCCTATAAAACTTACCTCCTCTTCATCAGATACCCTCCACCTCCACATAGCCCACCATGTAAGTCTACTACTTACCCTCCTCTTCACACACAAATTCACGATCTATCTATACGCATATCTAACATGACAATAACAGGGACGTCCTCCTCGGCATCCGCGGCAAAGACTTCGTCCTAATCGGCACCTCCAAAGCCTTCCTGCACGGCATCACCGTCGTCAAATCCACAGACGACAAAACCCGCGCCTTAAACGACCACACCCTCCTCGCTTTCTCCGGTGAAGCCGGCGATACCATCCAATTCGCCGAATTCATCCAAGCAAACACCCAACTCTACACCATGCGCCACTCCTCCGACCTCCCCGTCTCCTCCGTCGCCAGCTTTGTAAGAACAGAGTTGGCGAGTAGTCTTCGCAGCAGACACCCTTATACGGTCAACATGTTGATTGGAGGGTATGATACTAAGAAGGAGCAGCCGCAGTTGTATTGGCTGGATTATTTGGCATCATCTGCGGAAATTCCGTATGCTGCTCACGGGTATGCGCAGTACTATTGTTTGAGTATTCTGGACGCGCATTATAAGAAGGATATGGGTGTTGAAGAGGTTGTTGGGTTGATGAGGGATTGTCACGAGGAGTTGAAAAGGAGAATGCCTATTGATTTTAAGGGTTTGTTGGTGAAGGTTGTCGATAAAGATGGTATTAGGGAGATAGAAGGGTTCTAGACCGGGAGGACGTATATTGGCAGCTGTTACATTTGGAGATCTAGCTAGCTAGCTATGCTACATAGAATACTATTATGGCATAGAATCGAAGTGCAATCAAATAGTATTGCCATCACTTTGGCCGGAACACTTAGGCACTGACGTGACTTTTATGAAATACATAGTGGGGGTGTAGGCCACCATATCGCCGCGTCATCATCCATAACAACTTCTTACTGAGACATGTTCACACAGTGATCTTACATCAACATTTTTCTTTGCTCGTGAACAGGATTCATGGTTGGGTGTCATCAAGACGAATTAATTCAAGTGGCTACCACGCTCTAGTAGGTAGGATAGAGAGTCTCTGAAGGGTAAGAAGAAAATGCCACACCTCCATGGTATCTACGACAAGCCGCCAAAAAGTAATTCATATGGGATCGATTGGAAAAAGAAAAAAAAAAAACGCAAGTAAAATAAGGAAGAAAGCTACACAATTTGTACCAATTCCCATGCGTGTCTGACGAATAGACAAGGCGCAGGATCCAAATTCATTCCCACCGTGCAGGCATCCTCATCATATCCATCATCTGCAAGGCACCCCTTCCTGGAGGGCAAGACAGGAGACACGGAAGGCTAAGTAGCGCCGTTTAGAGGTTCTCCAAGCTGGAAGCGAGTTCCTCGAGTTCCTTCTCGGCCTTCTTGCGTTTTTCTTGTTCTTCTTCGTACTTCTTCTCGAAGGCGTCACGCTCAGCTTCCACAGACTGAACTTTGCGTTCGAAGTGTTCGGCCTTGACATCGGTGAGACGCAGCCTAGATTAAGTATTATCAATCACGGATCAGTTATGTGTTCAAAAGTTTTGACAGTACCTTGACGTCGGCTAGAAGAATTGGAAGAAAAGGGAGGAAATAGAAAAAGAATTAGCATGGTCTGAACATCAAGAAAATACATACTTCTCGATGGTCTCCTTCAACTGCTTATCCGTTGTCTCGGCCTCCTCCTCGAGAATGGTGACCTTTCTCTGCAAATTATCACTGGTGACACCAAGGTTCGCACCTGCTGAAGCTTCTTTCTTGGCATCCGCGAGCTGTCCCTCAAGTTTCTCAATGTCCGTCTCAAGCTGGGTGACCTTGTTGGCTAAAGAAGTGATCTCGCCCTCCTTCCTAGTCTGCTCTTCTTCAAGCACCTTGATCTTAGCGGCAAGCTCTTCATTCTTAGTTTTGGATTCCTCAAGAGCTGCAGCTTGGTTTTGGAGTTTCTAGAGAAGAAGAAGAAGATTGCTCGGTCAGCCCGGGTTTGTTCCCCCCGTATTGTAAAGTGGTAGTAAGTAGCAAGTTGAATCCGGAAAGAGCTGCCGCCACCATACCTCCTTGATTCTGTCCATGGTGAATGATAAATACGGGGTAACGTGGATGAGAGTTTAAGCAATGGAAAGAGGATTTCGCGGGTACTCGTGAGATAGACGAAGTTTTCTGAAGGAAAAAAGAAGGTTCGGAGAAATGTTAGCTGTTTTTTTGTTCAGGTGATACGTGTTCTAGGATGTGATGTGATACGAATGTGATAGCTTCGAGGTGGGGTTGCAGATATGGATAGAGGGGGAACAAACGAACGCACAAGCGAGCTAACTAAGCTGACCTGTTGGACAGCAAAAAGATGCTTAAGAAGCTTGGTGTTTCTTTGAATTAAAAGAGGGATGAGGATATAATGGGGAATGGAAAGGGGTCCAGCTTACTTACCAGGGGCTGATTTATATCGATGAGAGGATGAAGGACAAGTTGGTTGGAGGGAGGCGGGAAGAAGTTCACTCAGAAGAGGAGGAGGTGTCCTGTGGCCGGCGGGTCTGCAGTGGGTCGCTGCGGCGACTTAGCTCAGATTAGCTGGTCCATCCAGCCAGGAGGGGCAGCACATCGCCCATTGGCTGCCACTTTGTGTTGTGCGTTGCTGGGGTGACTGCCCGTTCTATTTACACACCTGCACCGCACTGGCCATCCCAAAACACCATCGCCAGGTCATCGGGGCCGACACCTGCATCACCACTCAAGATAGACGCGACATAGAAACGACGACATCGACAACGACATCATCGACGATCTCCAACACACCCCTTCACAACACACCCATAATATGTAGCCAGCCAGCCAGCCAAACCACCAAAACGCCCCACCGCTGTTTTCAAAACCTCTCCGACGCCTTCAACCTCACCTACATTCCTCGTCTCGTATATACCTACGCTACGAAACTTCCTTAGGAAAACTCGAAACGACTATATAAAGAGTTCTATTTCTTTGATACCACTCTTCAATCCTTTCCGACAAACTACTTATTCACCTCCATCATCACCAACCTTTCAATCTACGACTACGACTAAACAAAACAAAACAAAACACCATCAAGATGATGCTCACCACCCGAGACCGCGAGAACAGAGTCAATGCTCTTCAAGGAGCCAAAGGTGGATTCTCAAAAACCCCTGGTGGGAAACACGACGAGAATGAGGTCGCTGCGATGAACCTTGGTGGAAAGAGTGGCTTCAAGGTCCAAGCTGATGCCTTCAAAACCCCTCTTGGTAAGCCATTTGTCTTATTAGTTTCCTAAATTCAATATCCCTCAGTGTACAACACTAACAATGCTTTAGGACCTCGCGGCCGTGTCCCTCTCGGTGGCAAGGACACCAACGTAAAGGCGAAAACTACGATCACCTTTAATGACCCATTGCAGACCAATAAACCAGAGAAGACCACACCTTCCTCCACCAAGAAACGTTACCGTCGCCATACCCGCCTTTCCATCACCCAAGCCAAGGAAGTCGCCGAAGAGGAAGATGAGTTTCCTGAAATCGAGTACATGCCGCCAGCCCCCAAGGAGTTGCCGGACATTCCTGAGGACTACGTTCGAATTGATATGGGAAAGATTAAGCAAAACCTATTCAAAGACGTTCATTCAACCCCAATTCACACCGCAAAGCAACGCAGCCAGTTCAAGAAGCTCACGTACCATGACGAAAAGAAGGAAGAAGAGGATGTTCTCAAAGAGCTAGAGTCAATTGTCAGTGAAATGAAAATTGGACTCGAGTCTGAGGGTACCCAGCCAGTTGTCAAGAAGAAGGCTTCTAGCTATTCTGGTGCTACCAAGTCGTCCCTTGCAAAGCAAGGTCCGGCTCGACCACCTTCTTCCAATTCCGCTAGGCCACCCTCTGCCGCTTCTGCTCGACCCCCTTCTGCTGCTTCCGCCAGGCCACCTTCCGCCACCGCTGTTAGACCACCTTCCGCCAACTCTGTTAGAAACACCGGATCTACCGTCAAGGTTTCCAAGAGTTTAAAGCCCACAGCCCTCAAAACGCCGAACCCTGACGCCGTAGGGCCCTACTACAATGATCCTAACCACTACTACAAGGACCCCAGACGAGATCGTAACGGGCGTTTCCACCCTCTCGGAAAATATGGGAAGTATAATGCTACTCTCGGCAACCGAGTCGCCCCAATTCTCCACAGGGAAGTCACCAAAGCCATGGACAAATTTGAGTCCGGTGAATGTCGCAGGGAAGACTTCGATTTTCCACAAATGGAGGAGGATGTTCTTCGTGAAGCTGAGAAGCCGGTTTATCCACCAAAATACGACTTTGAAGCTCGTATGCGAGAACTCTTCCGTATGGATGAGGAAGACGATGAGGTCTATCAGATTCCTTTAGATGATTAGATTCGATTGGACCCTCTCTTTTACGACATTTTGATTTTTTCGAGTCTGCTTTTGCTGCGTCGGTTTGCTCGTTCCTGATCTTTATCATATTTCCTGATTGCTTAACGGATTGTAATACTTACTTGCCTTCCAATACTCTGTATGGGCCTACAAAAAAAAAAGATATGAATGCTGGATTGGTCGGTTGGTTATGGAGGGTTTTCGAGACGGGTAGTCAGGCGTGATGGATTCGACTCTTTTGTTTCTTTCATCCTTTTTGAACGACCCTTTTCTCGATCTATGTTTCTTTTTGATAGCTCTGTGCTGTACTACTACTACTAGGGGGTTTGGGTTTGAGGATCTTGTGGTCTCTGCGAATATTCATGTAAATTAGATACTACTGATTATAACTTGTCGTCCCGACTCATCCTGTATCTTGATGAGGGCGGGGCGAAACGACACCATCAACTACCATTACTAAGAATGAATTGAACCACGATATGAATAAACCAGATGACTTTTAGAGTCTAATAATTCCCAACCACCCTTTCCTGTGAACGCCGATTATAGTACATACATGCATTTGACTTTTCTTTCTTTCATTATCTATCGTTTAAAAACACCAACCTGACCAACCGAAGTTTGAGGGTGGGGTTCCATAAATCTCGTAGGTGTTTATTCCAGGCTTCTTTCCTATTGAACCAGCGTGAAAAGAAATTTTTTCCTGGTTTAATCCTAACCGTCCTTTCCCCAAAAAGCGACGTTTAGACTGTTGCAAAAGTCTGTTAGCAAATGCATCTACCACCTGGTTCGTATATATATCATCATCAGAGAAAGGAAAAAAACTCACCCAAATGACTAGGCAGCAAAAAATTCCCCACCGTCTGATGAATCCCGTATTCAAACCCACAGCTCCCACACACCATCTTCCCCTCCACCACCTCCGTCTCCATCAGTACTTTATGTAACATCCTAAGCGTCTTTTCGTCTTCATCGCTTACACCACCACGACCACCACTTCCTCCATCCATATTCATATCTCCATCGTCGTTAGCGATAGCAGGAGGGGTGGACGGTAGTGGCGGTAACTCGGGTTTGGCATCGGGTAATGTAAACCCGAGTTCTTTGCTGCTGGTTACCAACGCCTGCCAGTCTAGGCGTGGTAGAAGGTTGGAGAGGAGGAGGGGGTTGTAAGGGACGGATTTTGAAGCCAATTCCGCCTCTTTGAAGTGGAGGGGGAATGACAGAGGCGAGGACTTGCACGCTTTGACGGCGCAGGAGAGGAAGTTTGCTGTTTTTTTTTGGTGGTGGGTTAGCTACTTGTTCATGTGAGAGGAGGGCGAGGAGAGGTGCAGGTACCGGTGAGGAGCTTCATTGTCCTCGAAGCTATGTGGAGGCCTTGTGAATAGGAGGTTGATGGTTTGGCGAGAGAGGTTAATGGTTTTGGTGAGAGAGGTTGATCGTTTGAAGAGGTGGTTGCAATCGCAGACAGTCGCAAAAAAATTGAAGAGCTACCCCAGTCAAGATTGGCGAGAGGTTGTTTGCTAGATGGCCAAGCTCGCCTTGATCCGACAACACAAACTCCCGTGTAGTATTTTCGAATCGAGAACCTAGAAGTTGGAGAGGTCGACGGCTGGGGCGTGCAAGCTGAGCGAGAACATATATCTCCTACTTGGTACCTAATAGATTGGACTATTAGAAAAGGCACATCCTAGGCTACAAGATAAAATGGTATAGCATTCACGGAGATAAGTATTTCAATTCAAATCAAATATTACATTCCAAGAGACTAAGGCGAAAATAACGCTAGCTAGCATACAAGATTTAGAAACAAAGAAAACTAAAGACTGTCAAGACATCACCAAGACCATCTTGTTTAACTAACATAATACTTTTTTGGTACGCCGACACAAAATGTTCAGTTGGAAACCCTCCTTTTCAGTCGGGCACTTGAAAATTTCGAAAATACAAGGCCAAGCTGCAAAGCCTCTAAAAGCAAAACTGAGAATTTACACTCTCAAGTTGTGACGTTAGCAGCTTATTGATTACTGAAAATACTTTAGGTCCCATAACCCCTCTCTAGCATTTTCCAGTTTCACTCTTCCTTGAGTAACAAGTTCCCTGCTTTGCCTCAAAACCTCCACAAGACTCAAATGTAACTCGGCTCTATCCAAAGCCGGGATTCCTGATCTAAAAACCAGACTCCTAAACAAAAGTTCGGCTTCCTGGCTTCTGAAGTATCGTATTCCGTTCCTTTCTTCTGTTTGGGTCGTAAAGACATATGTCCAGCTAGATACACACCAAACCAGTTTAAGAACGTCCAAAACTAATTCATCAAGGCATTAGATCCCACCAATGAAGCACTAAATATTTGTAATACGATGAGATATAAAACTTACTGCTGTTGGCTATAGCAGTATCCCTCCTTCGCTCTGCCAAAGGGCTGACGGACATTACCCGATGCAGTTCTCTTATAGCTTGAACTACTCCTCCAGCAACAAAGACCATCCCCGCAACCTGAGGGATCCCAACAAGGGCTGCCGATCCCAACACTAACCCTTGCAAAACCCCTAACCCGGCCGTGAAAACACTTGTGCCGAGGAGAGCCTTCGTCTCTGTTCGAATCGCAAGTCGTCTGTCTTCCTCTCTTCTTTGATAGGCGTTTAATTGTACCAAGTAGGACTCGAGAAGCTCGTTGCTACACATTATTGTCTTCTCGGCCCGTTTTGTACAAAGTATCAGCCCATTAAACAACTGGTACGTCAGTTGGGCGCTAGTATGTTGAACTACATCCACTATCCTTAGCTATCCCCTTTGAAAATCGCTCATTATAGTCTACAGATCTGGCGTCTCGTATAGAAAACTCTTGTCTTACCTATGTGGTCCATAGACTCCACGGCAGAGCTGATTGCGATACACAATTGTTGTATTGCGTCCCGCACATCCGCTTTGCATTCTTCTATCCTAATAGCCTGCTCTCTGGCCTAAATAATCGGGTATATGTGTTAGCATGGCTTAAACTCACTATAACTTTGGTCGCAATAACATACACTTCCCGCCCCATCTACGACACCATTCCCCAACAAGCCTTCGACCATTGGAAGGGGATCTTCTGAGTCTCTAAAGCAATATTCGCCAAATGCGTGCGCCAGATCCAACCCTAATGTCACAACGAAAGCTAAAGTCGTGCTCCTATACTTCGTTAACTAGACGAATTCCTCTTAAAAACATGTATCATTCATGGATGCATGGGAGACTAAAGCCCAATTAAAGCTCTTCAAATGGCAAATGCGATCAAGGGCTTGCGATACTAACCATGATGCAACTCGGTGTCTTCTTAAAACACCAGAAATTGCATTGGAATTCCGAAGGAACATGGATATTCGGCGATTGTATTTGCGAGCATCCTGAATATCCGCGAAGAGAGCCAAATCCCATTATCTTTGAACACTAGTTTCTGGGGCAGGGCTAATTCCAAGAATATTTCTCTCAGAAATAGAGCTGACTACAGCTTCATTCTCTGTTGAGAATAAGCAATGAACCAAAGAACCAATGTGCTCACAAACGGTGGTTCCAACTGTAGGCCGGAGACCAACCTATAGACCGGGCCATTAGTATATGCAAATATCATCCATGTACTATGAAATGCCCTAAAATATAGAGATTCGAATGGAGGGTTACCCGAAGCTCATCCCTACGGAATCTATAACTCTGAAACGCGAGTGGTACAGATGCCATGCCGCATCCAGAATAGAGCCGTTCTAGGACCGTGTTTATATGATCCTCCACAATAGGCGCGGTAAGTTCGGCTCTATTCGCTATGACAGGGTCCATGATGATCAAGTGATAGCCAGGACCCGACCTAAGGTTTCCTTCGATTTCCGATTTCTCGTTTTCTGATGAATATTGCTTTTTCAAGTCAGATATGAATCTATTCCTTTCGGCGGAGGAGGATGCATCGCCTTGTGCGCTCTGGGTCTTAGAGGCAGAATCGGGTAGAGCCCCCTTTGTAGATTCATCTCCCTGGGCTGGAGCAGATTTAATGCCCTGCACGCCGTGAGCTTTGGACGGACAGCCGCGTAGCGCTTCTTCCAATAGAGAAATTCCAGGTTCTCCTATCTCTAGACTAGGTTCTCCATGTTCGTTCCAGCTAACCAGCCATAACGGGCGGCGATATCCAGGTTCAGACCATGTCTTGTCGGTCCGCATCTCGATGTCCTTCCATTGTCTCGCATCCAGATCTTCGATGCATGCGTCCGCACAGTTGTCCCCTACCTCTCGAATCCATAATTGCGATGTCATGGTGCCGGAAACTTGCGTGGAAAAAGCTAGCCGATAATACACGATTATATATATTCCTAGGGACAATTAAGAGGCTCAATTAAAATATAACACAGTAGGTAAATAAGGTGGGAAGCCGTCTCCTTTATACTCCTGAACCTCACTGGACTGCCCACACGCTTACTTTCGAAATTTCCAGCAGTCTCTATCGTAATAGATCAGGCAACATTTGCGATACCAATCAAATAATCACTTCCGCCCGTTTCTTGTGGCTCGCCGCCCAATAAAGGGTCTCTTCAATCGACCGATCTATTACATGTGCGAGGATTTATTGGTACCTAAACCTACACAGTATATCTCACGCAAGAAAGGTATAATGCAGGTTTTGCTACTTGAATCCTCGAATATTACTGACAGCCTCGCGATATACCAACATGCCACATGTGCACACACATGCCGAGATATAGCAAACACACCACTGCATGATGGGCTGGCCTTGCAGCTTTCCTGCGGATGAGCGGTCGACCGTCTAGTCTACTAGATCGAATAGCCCCCTCGTTCCCGTCCCTAAAAAAAAAAAAAAAAAAAAATCCTACAATTCGTGTCACAAAATCATATCCTGGAGATATCTCGGACGAGAAAATATCCAATTGGAGCCGATGGCATAAGTCTGTTGAATCCTCAAGGACCCACAATCGATAAAGAGAAAATGTTTGTTTAGACTGCAAAGCGCGCAATAATGAATCGCACCGTTACACGAAGCTAAGGTAATAAGCGGGATGCTTAATGGGCTATCATCTGCATCTCCTCCCTCAGACCCAACCACTGGCCTAACGATCCAGCCTTCGAGCTCGGCGAAGTGATTACGCCAACCATGATATATTCAATGCACGCGCGCCAATTAGATTAGATATATTCTGCATTTATTAGTTTTTCGCTTTCAAAACCAACGACTTGCTGGAGATTTTGAGGATAAAATCACTAGTTCGTGTCCAGGGAAGCTAGAAGCAATAACTCCATAAATGGTTTGAAGACTCAGCCCATAAGTAAGTCTTGAATCCATCAGCACCCTTGTTCAAGCAACGCAAAATCTACAACAGTAAAGTCTCAAACGCATATGATTTAACATTTCACTGAAAACGCTGCGCAGCAGCACTTAAACCCGACCATTCTGGGACGCCTCCGCTTCTCCCTCGACGCCCTTTCTAACAAGAACATAGCCAATCCCAGCCTCGGACCAGAAAAACAACACAATTTGAGTGCCCTGGACAGAGGGAGATTTCAATTTTTGAGTCAGGTCCGAATACGAAGTTAATTGGTGTAGATTCAACCAGAGATATAGTCGGGCAGTCACCCAAATCGGGGTTGGTTCTATCCAAACGTTTTAATACAGCAGTAACATCTACTTCTCAAATCGTTCTTTCGGTGTTTTTGGATGAGCAGTATAGTTGATATTGCTTTGAGAGGATGTCTATGAGGTAGGTCTTCAGAACAGATCTAATTTGTATATTATGTTACCTTTAAGTTTCGACGCTATCCGTGATTTGCAAGATAGTAGAGAGCAAGCTTTATCATACCTTGAGTATTTCCATCCAATGTATTCCACAGGATCGAACACTCCCCCGCCCCCGGAGTCCCTTTCCTCCTTTACCCCTTTTCTCATCGGGTATGCCTTTCCTAGTTAAGCCAGGTTGTTATGACTGTAGCGGTGCTGCAGGAGCTGGAGCTGGAGCAGGGGCCGGAGCAGGGGCTGGAACTGGAGCAGGCACTGGAACTGGAGCTGGAACTGGAACTGGAGTTGGGATTGGGACTGATGCCGGTGCCGGTGATATTGCTGCTACTGTTGGACTTGTGCTCGCGCCCTACCATGGAATGTTAAAAGTTTTGCACCTGGCTCCTAAAGAATGATGTCTGTTAGTATTCATAAATGCGTATATAATTTTGGATTTCAAACAACTTACCGAACAAAGCAGGTGGCTCCGAATTCCCTGGGGAGTTGGATATATGGGAGGAATACCATGACGAATGTTTCCATGTATTCAAGATAAAGCATGAAGTTCGACGCGAGCAAGAGAAATGCCAAGCTTATTATGATAGCGACAGTAACAATTTTGGTGACGATGGTGAAGGATGCCCGGACTTGAGGGAGAAGAATGATTTAGAAAAGCTTTTAGGAAAAGTGGGCGTCGGGCTGGTTTATACAACCGTCATTTCGGCCTTGCGTTGCCTGGTTTACGAAATCAATCTATATTAAATGCTGTTTGATATGCTATCGATCCAAAAGATAGCCATCGAGAGCTATGATACATAAAAGGCCATACGATTCCGTGCGAAATTGCCAGGGGAAAGAAAGATGCGTTCTCCCGCGAATTAACGTCAAGGCTGCAGCTCCTGCTTCCGCCGTCCAAAACGCAACATATTCAACGCTATTCAGCCGGAAAGTTTCGAAAGAACCTCATAGATTTTACCGAAATTTGGAAGATATACTAATGTACGAATCCAGCTGTAAAACTTCCAATGAGAATAGATCCGTCTATCTAAATAACTGCGCGAACCGCGGATATATCTGGAAAACAGAAACATCGCTCGGTAGGCCATTATAATTACATCTCTATCGAAACTTTGGAAAAATTAGATATATGTATACGCATTGCATCGCAACCTTAGACATCCAATAGACAGGTAGGTATCGATAATTTGTGATATATACTATATAGTGATTGTGTAAATACATACTCTACCACTCTAAGGGATCTAATCTTGTGGCGGGCTTCTCCTCCGATAGAAATATCTAAATCCAGCCACACAATTTAGCGCAAATACTGACTTTCCGGAAGTAAACATCCCAATGGCCGGGTCTCGTAAACGTTTAAACTAGCTTCAGCGCAGCACTAAAATATCATTATCCCTACTTATAGTCCTTAGACCTACGATAAAATTCGAGTCTAAGCGTGCACGCCCACTCTTGTGAAAACGAGGGATTAGGTGTACGTGTGGCCATGTGGGCGGAATATTTAAGCTTTTAAAGGAGGGCACGATACGACGATCTTGGTCTATATACACATTTATCGTGCCCGAGAAAGTTCTCACCCCCGCTTACAACCCCTCTTCTTTTGTCATCTAGCTCTCATCCCTTCGCATTCCCCAGGCCTTACCAGCTACCGTTCATTGTCGAGTCATACTGACGATGGATTCAAAGAGTCTAAAAATCATAGATCTCCCTGTGGAGATTCTACAAATGGTCTTTGTCTATGTTAGTATACGTCCACCCTCAGGCCCTACATTTGGATACCATTGACACATACATTCAGCTCAAAGACCGCCATTCTATCCAATCCGCTAGTCTTACCTGCTCTACATTCTACAAACTGATGGTAGAGAATCGCTATGAATGTATAGCTATAGAATGCGAAATCACCGGTCTTAACTGGAAGCCCTTCGCGTCAACTCTCTTGCCAGAGCGCTTCCGCCATATAAAACGGTATCCTAAAGCTATCGAGTTTATTCCTTACCGAGTCTCGAAACGTCAGAAATACCATCCAAAGAATAAAATCTCTGACCTTAAAAATGTTTTCGCGAAGTATGGGAACCTTTGTTTCGATGCCGTCGAATCTATACGGTATGCATCACCCTACGAAACCACACTACCAGTGAAACCCACATGGGCGTATAGATTTATAAAAGCACTGCAGCGTGCTAAGTTATATGGTCAGGTTTTCCAATCCAGAGGATTTCGTCTCGCGCGGAGTGGGACCAAACAAACTAGATACATTCGGCTTCCATTCTGGCCTGGCACTCGAAATGATAAGGCAGTTTCCACAAATCACAAAGCTGACGATTCCGATTACAATGGAATTTCTGGAAGAACAAGTCAGAATTGGCGACCAGATTCTCTCTCGAGACGAAAACAATGGAGAATATCACAGTATTCTCCGCCTTCAAAAACTACGTTACCTCTCTTTCCGGTATACTTCTCCTGGAGGTGTAGCCTCAATCCTTAGGACCGACCTTTCAGTCATGTGGGCACTCATAAATTCAAATTCAGACTCCTTAGAATGTTTACGGATATTCTTATTAGATTGCCCTCCAGCCTTCCATGCCGTTAAGGTTTCTATAGCGAAGATTGTCTGGTCTATGACCTCCGTCTTCAAACCCCCAAAGTTTTTCCCTTTCGTTTTGCGGTCGAATCCGCTCAACGTCAAATTTTTTCAAATTGCTTGGTTCCCTGCCACCATTTCACTTCCAGCGATGGGGCTTTTCAGGCCGGAAATCCTGGAAGTATTGAGCTTGCTCTACTGCCCGGATGCATACAAATTGCTTTCCGATATTTCTACACTACTTACAAGCCTGAAATATTTACAAGTCGTAGAGTTGGATAACGATATCAAATGGCTAGAGGGTGCTTTAAGACTGCTTCCGCCGTTGAAAGGTTTATACCTCTCAATGCTAAGGAACAAACAGCTTCTCCGCCAGTGCTTAAAGAAACACGAGAAGACTATGAAGCGACTTGTTTTAGTAACCAAAGCGAGTTCCGCCAGACTCCCGGAGATCAGTTCAAAATTGCGACAACGACCGCCTGGGGCACCGCCGCACAGGATTGATTTTACGGCATGGGAAGAACTTGAGGAGCTGACATTCCACTGCAGTGCAGAGGACTTGGTAAGTCTAACACAAAACCTGCGGTCCCTTCGAATTCCAAAATTTATTTTTGAAGCTTTAATACTTTTATTGGCTAGATCTAACGTATTTTCGTATACGCGTATAGCCTACCTTTGACCTGCCCCGCTCTCTCAAATTTCTCAGCATCGTCGATCCGAAGAAAGAGGGGAGAAGTCCCACCTACTATGACGAACTCATAACTACCTACACTAGGCAACAAACCAGCGGTCGTAGGGGGGCGAAATGGAATCTTAAAGTTGTTATCATCAATTCAGCCTTACTAGTTCCATTTGATATTGGACAATCCTTTGAAATATTTGAGCCAGTGGTCAGCGGAAAAGTCAAGCTCCGCCATGTGTCGAAACGACTGGTGAAGGCGAAAAGGCTGGAGGAAGCTGAATTATATAAGAGGTTCCCGGAAACTTCTATTCTTAGGCCTAATCGGAAGCCTTGTAGTTGGATTGATGTTCTTACCTGATATTGATTGAGGGACCCCGGGATCTTCCCCGGAACGCTAAACATTTGGCCAGTTTATGATTTATGGGGTTAAGATACTGGGCTTAACGGTGTATCCCTACCCCGAACGTATACGTATGCAACGTACTTTTATTTCCGAGCAAATAAACCATAGTAATTGGATGGTAGCATCAATTTGTCTTGAAGAAAAGCGGCCGAGTCAATGGGGGCTCGAGTTGCAAACTGAATTTATGACTTGGGCGTCTCACCAACAAGCCAAACCTGGGCCATCGAACAATCAATCAATCAAGATATGGGGAAGAAAAGTATCGCAGTATCCCATAACCACTTAAGTTGGATTTGTGTAACACCTCTGACCCCAAGGTGAAGGCAGGCGTGAGTCCACCGGCATTATTGCTAGCACAAAGACACTGATATTGTCGCATGTTGCATTTTTGGCCTTGGGACTGGTGCATTCCAGTCTGTCTACATACGCAGACGCTAGCTGAAGGCACCTTTCCCCTAATTTCTTCGTAGGATTCCCGAATTCAGCGAACGAGCAACTTTTATTACTTGTCTACCATACGTAAAAAAAGCAAGCCTCTAGTCCAGCCTAAAAGATCACTTTTATCCACATTCGCAATATAAAACGTTGCAAGCGGAAGACATGCATGGAAAAAAAAACCCACCGTGCGGTGCACCTACAAGAAAATATTATAAAATACAGGTACCAACCACAGGGTAGTAAAAAAAGCGGCACGGAGCAAAGAATCAAAAAGAATATCCACGTCAAATAAATCTCTCAACCAATGCCCTATGCCTATGCCTCTCCCAAAACCCCATCCCCACTCTGCTGCAACATCCTCTCCGCCGCAGACTTCTCCTTCTCAGTCTGATTCTCAACTTGTCTCCTAGCCTGACTGACAACATCGAGAATGTTTCTCAAACTGTCCTTCCAGGTCTCTAGTCTTAGTTGGACTTCTTCCCACTGTTCTTTTCCAAAGGTACGGTATGCAACGCGGTGGATTAGGAAAGTTTGGTTGAGCTGTGAGAGTTTTCCTTCAACGAGTCCGGCGCGGATGACGTCGATGACCCAGAGTTCGACTTCATCGAGAGGGATGTGTAGGCCAGCGGCGATTCTGGAGTATGGGAGGGAGCGGTCTTGGGCGGAGGCGGCGAGGGAGGTGAGTGTTAGAAGACGCATCTTGCGGGTGGCGACAGCATCATCGATGCCTATAGATTCTAATTAGCCATGTGAAGTTATGAAGTTATGAAGTGGTCAGGGATTTGGACATACCATTCTCTTCGAGCCATCCCTCACGCTCTTCCTTGAACTCTTCAAGATCCTGGAATTCTCCGGCGGCAAAGATTTCGAAGAAAGCATATAGATCTGGATCAGTGGCCGACAAGGCCTTGATGGGTTCCAATACTGTTAGGTCGCCGAACTCCATGTGGTGTGGGAGGGTAATGGCGGCCTTGATAGCCCTGATGGCGATCTCTCGGGCTTCATCTTCGTCAGCTTCATCTGCTGGGAATCTCTGGAGCGCCTGGAGGAGGAATTCGTAGAATTGGCTGTAATAATCATGTTAGCGAGGACTCCAATAAGCTCCGGTATAGAGAAAACCATACTTATCACCAGCCCTCTCCGCGACATTGGCCAAATTGACCAAGATCTCCCTGGTATCCTCAACACCAGCGTCCCACTCCTGCAGCCATCGGTCTAAGCTCTTAAGTTGGGGTTTCAAAGCATCGTACAATCCGTTCTTATCGACGATGTCAACGATACTTCGGAAGACCTCAGATCTTAACGACGATTCCGGGGAAAGAATGTTAAAGATTGTGGTAAGGATGGTGAGGGAGAGAGTGGCGCTATTCTGAGAGTTCTTAAGAGGAATGGCGAGATTGGCGGTAACAGTGTCGAGAAGGGAAGGGAGGAGAGGAGAGGTTCTTATTAGGTGGACGAGGAGGTTGTATGCTGGGATGTATTCTGTATAACGCCGAATTTGGTCAGTATGATGATGGAAATAGGCTCTAGATATCGAATTGACAAGGCATACCCTTCTCTGGAGCTTGCGATAAGACGGAGCTAGCTTCGACAAGCTTCTCCATGACATCTTCCTTCTCGCCCTTCTCAAGCATTGGCTGCAGCTCCTGCGATAGGGTAGCTTCGCCTTCCTTAACACCCTTCAAAGCATCGAAGTAGTCGGCTAACTCGATGACCTGGTCGTCGAAGGATCCCTCGACGAGGAGGGTGTTCACAGCAGAGGCCATGGTGGGCTGGTGGGGTGGATTATGGTATCAAGCTTTCGTCGCGAGGTCGTGGAGAGAGAGTCTGGACGATGGTGAGGGCAAAGCGGCAGGTTATCTGGTTCGAGCAGTCGGTGGAGCTTCGAATGTCAGATGGGAAGTCCGGGGTTGAAGTCGGCTTAAGGTTGGCTGGCAAAAAGATGGGGGTGGTTGTCTTTGATACCGTCGACTTTTGCTGGTTGGCTTTGGGCTATTCCTAATTTCGCAGCAGCTCTTTTTTTTCTTGTGCTTTTTGTGCGCAACGCAGGGAATGCCAAGACATGTGGTTTTTGTTGGAAGTGTTTGTCTCTTAGTCTCTTTCCTCTTTAGGAAGCCTGTTTGTCCTCCGAAAATTCCCCTTTCGGGCAAGCGGCAGACGACAAATCCAACACGTACCAAAAGCGAAGCGAGTTCATGAGTTGTGACCCCCCGGCTCTCTCAATCCGTCCCCAGAAGCCCTGGGTGGCTTGCAAGTTCAGATGCAACTTCGAAATCATTAGCTCAATCGAGGTTGGGGAATGTGGGTAGGACTTATGCACGTGTAGCGATTATACTTACTACTGAGATATTTAATTTTCTTGCTTTTTTACAGTTCTTCATGAGGATTATAAATACAAGATGGTGTCGCGCCGTTGTTTTTGAGGATTGGTTTCTTCTCTTTCTTTCTTTCTTTCCTTGTTATCTGTAGCTCTGCCCCACGTTTTGACGGCCCCGCGGTCCCCCCGCTACGGTAAGGTTTTTGGTCTCGATCCGGGAATTAAAATCATCCTAGGACTTTTTTTTTAGAATTCTTAATCATTCAAACATTTCTAATACCAGTCTGTTCGAAAAAAACAGCGAATAGTAAAAATGACAGTCTTCAGTCAGATCAGGAGCTTGCTTCTAGGCTCGGTATTCCTTACGGCGGGTTTCGCAAGTATGTGTCTTTCTTTTCTTTTCGTAACATTGAATCGATTTGCCGGACTTTCGCTGAGCAATTCTCTGTCCAGGTCTTCCATTCGCCGCCTTGACTCTCATATTCAAAGGCAGACCATTCGATATCTTCAATAGATCAAAGCTCTCTGAGGCGAACTTCACGTTCCTATGGTCTATCCTGGGAAAGCCCAGCGGCGCCGATGAGAAGTTAACACATAAGACGATATCACAGGCCTACGGTGTAGTTCTAGATCTCGGGTATGTCATAAACAACCCACAATTGCCGCCGTAAAGACAACTAGGCTAAATAAATTGGTATCATGAATAGTCCAGGAACTGGCTTCACAGTCCACCACTTCGACAAATCCAAAACCACCAAGATCTTTGGAATTGAACCAAACAAGGCTTTCCACCCTGCCCTCCAAGCTGCCATTGATGCCGCAGGTCTCACTGATATTTACACGATTGTCGGAACGGGAGTGGAAGACACTGAGACTTTGAAGAAGTACGGGATCGAAGAAGGGTCGATGGATACTATTGTCGCTTGTAAGGTTCTGTGCAGTGTTCCAGAACCTAAGGCTACTATTGCGCAGTTGTACAAGATTTTGGCACCTGGGGGACTGTTCTTGGTCTACGAGCATGTGAAGGCGAAGGGCGGGTTAGGAGTTATTGCGCAAGGTAGGTCTTGTCTGGGTCCCTATGGTTTCGGGGGAACAACCCGGTGAGGGAAAAGGCTGACTTTAATGCTAGACCTGGCGAATAATGTTTGGCCGTTTTTGATGGCTGGGTGCGAGCTTTGCCGTCCAACTGAGGCTTATTTGTACGGTGCTGGAGAGTGGGATGTCAAGGAGCTCCAGCATCCGGAGGGTACTGGAGGTTATGAGTTCATCACATTTACCCAGGGAAGATTGGTCAAGGCGAAATAAAGTCCTAAGAAGTATTGGTGGATCCTTGGGCGAAAAGCAACCAGGATATCTAGATATAATTGGTCGGAAGTTCGGGGTATCGTAGTCGATTGTATCATTATCATTAATATACCGAAAACGGGAGACGGAGCGATAGCCCAGAGCTGGAATAGCAGTGTATTGGATGTGAAGCAGCTTTCTTTATAACTTTGTTTCTGATACTATGCGCCTTCTTGTCCGAATCCACCGGGTATTAACTAAATTGAAGATAAAATTAGTACCACAAATTAGGCCTTGTAGGAGTGGGTGTTTCTACCATGCAGATGTTGTTCCCATTCAGCAGTATCTTTTTCAACTTGATCTGTTCTCCGGCGTCACTAATCTAGCATCAGCATACAGCCACAATCCTTCCATTCCATTGATGGTAGCCATGAACGTACTATTCTATGACGTCCTCTAGAACCATATCTATGAGTATCCAATTATCAGCCATCGTTTCGGTACCGAACGTGTATCGACGGGAATCCGGAGGTATCACGTACTGACGTAGTCGTCGAAGCCGACCAATGTGCCACTAAATTCTTTCCTTGGTGTTAGTTTACGGCGCTGTTGGAGCAAAAGCCAGGGAGGAGTAAGGGTACCTTTCTCGCTCTTCATGACCACCCATATTTTGGAACCGACGCACTTGTCGACGAGCTCTAGCATGACGCCGTGATGTTAGGAGATTGTGAAGCTATAGGCTGGTAGAATAGTGCTAGAACATACCTAACGGGAGGATTTGGGACGTCATTGTGGGCGGTGGTTTGGAGGATGATGATGGTGAAGTTGAGGTTTCAGAGTGTGAACAAGCAGGTGGAACGATTGCTCGCTACCTCCACAGTCCTGTCGAGACTCTTCGCTGCCAAGCAAAATTTGAGATGCTGAAAACTCAACACCAAAGCAGCACACCGACACTCGCGAAATCCACGATTCCTCAAAAACCTCACGAACAAGTCACTCTTTCGAAGTCATGTTGGTTTCCTAGATGCTGAAACCCAATCGCATACGATATACCCCCTCATTTCCACGACCTTTTCCCTCCCATTTGAAAAGCATGAAGTTAGCCTCACCGTCGCCTCGGCCGCACTTATCTCAGCATCCACACCACAGCCTCCTTCATGCACGCCTGGGACAACGTTGAGCAGTCGCCCGGAGATTTTGAGTCACAGGACCGATAACACCCAATTGTATATACGCAACAGCTACAGCTTAAAATACCGCATCCGGATTTCTTCTACTTCTTCAACTTCTCCTCTTTTCCCCCCACCATGAGCAGACGCCTGCCGACGTTCCAGGTGCGCGCCGCTACAACATCAATCGGACGACAAACCACTCGCTATCGCTTTCATAGTCTAATCATGGAGGAACAGCAGACAATTGTTAGTAGCGATGGTAGTGGTGGTGATGCAGCTGCTGGTAGTGTTCCGGTTGTTACCAATAATTGGGCGAAAACGACACCACCCCTCACTACAGCTAAACAGCCGTCGGCGACCAACGCTAGCACCTCGTCTCCGTTTTCAAGCAACAATAACGCACCAATGACGCCTACTACTCCCTCGAATGCGAATAGATTATGGAACCCGTCGAGAGGGATTATATTTGCCCCATCACCGATAACACCCGTTTCTCCGTTTACTACGCCGTTATCAAGAGGATTTCAAACAAAAACGTCGAGTACATCGCCGCTGGATACACCTACTGCACCCTCAGATCCACAATCGGATATCCTGGAGTCTCCGACAGTTAGAAAGATAGCTCAGCCGAGGAAACGGTTTTCTCGTGGACCAGACTGGGCCGGATTAATGAACCTTACGCCGGATGGGAAGGAGAAAGTAACTGTTCCGGCTGGGTTTGGCACTTTTCAGGAGGATATATTGGCGGATTCGACAGAAGGCCCGTTAGACGAGGTTAAGGATCTTCAAGACGCTATCGAAGCAGTAGCAGAAGATGTTGAAGGCGAACCAACTGCTCCTCTGGAGGAAGGAGGGGAAGAACAATACGAAGGTCCGGTGATTGAGAGGGTTAAAACTCCAGAGGGTATTATTAAGATCATGTGGAAGAAGAAACCGCTGGTTTACAACGAAGACGAGAAGGATCCCTACGTCCCACTTGTGTATCAGGCTAGCGAGGAGGTTTTACAAGCTGCGATCGAAGCGAAGGAGAAGTTTGATATGAAGCATTATGTCAACGCTGAAGGTACCCAGCCTACGATACATTACGTCACGGATGTGGATGAGATGGAGACCGTCTCAAAGCTATTTGAGAACGATAAGGCGATTGGATTTGATATGGAATGGGTTCCTAATATACCCTTAAGACCGACGCCTAGTGATAGGGATATCCGGTAAGTTACTATCCGAAAGTTGATATGGGTGGTATGGGTTCTAGAAGCTAATTTCTGGAAAGCAATTGTACTTCCGTTATTCAGATCGCCAACCCAGAAAGAGTCGCCATTTTTCATCTGGCGAAGTTTCCAGCGGGTACCAGTATGTCCTTCCAGATCGCTTGGCGCTCTACCTGTCTATTCTGACATATTACTTGGCTAGAGAGTTTTCTTGCACCGACATTTAAAAAGATACTCGAGGATCCCGATGTTGCCAAAACCGGCGTATGCATCAAAGGTATGCGGCCACGGACGCTCTGTTCTTCAAAATTCTTGAACTAACAACCTCTCTAGCGGATATGTCACGGTTATCAATGATGACCGCTGTTAGCCCAGCTGGCATCCTCGAACTTTCCGAGTTTGACAGCTGGATATTCGCTGCGGAGGGAAACGAAGGCAAAAGTCCTTTAGTCACCCTAACATACCTCTGTGAAAAACACCTCAAACTTCCCTTGAATAAAGGTGACGTGAGGACGAGTAATTGGTCGAGGCCGCTGAATGATGAGCAGAAAATATGTAAGAATCGAGGGTTCCTTAGAACTAGACCGGCCTTAAGACGCTAAACCATGATTATAGATGCTGCAAACGATGCATACGCAAGTTTCAGAATATACGACGCTCTTGAGCAGAGGCGGTGTGCGCTGGATCCCCGCCCCGCGCTACCCCCTCGACATGCCGTCAATTACAATGAAACTATAGAAGCATACAATAAACGAAAAGCTACGGTGAAGAAAGACGACGGGACGCCTAAGAAACCTACTGTGATCAGAGTTCCCAAAGACGCGGGCCCACAGCTTGTTGAGGCTTACAACTGGGTGAAAGATTATGCGAAGTCGAAGCCGGATGGCGTATTAGCGACCGGTGCTGCGAATTTGAGATGTTATGCTCTGTGGCACCATCAGTCGTTGGATGTGGAAGATACTGCTGGCGCGTGCAGGGACCCGCCGCTTGGTACTGCTTATGTGGCGCAATGTATTCTGGAAGCGGTTCTTGTTGAGAAGCTACCATATAAACCCGAGCGATTACTGTGGGTTATGAGAGATGTGAGTAAGGAGGCAATGGGGAGGTTCTATGCTCTCAGATCCGAAGCTACGACTAAGATGAGAGAGGAGCAAGCGGCGGCTGCGAAAGCACGGGAAGCAAGGGAAAAATTCGAAAGGAGTGGGTGGAATATGGGAGATGCCGAGTCATCGGGTCAGGCTAGCCGGCAACTACGGCGAACTGCCTCTTGGCCTCTGATGAGTACGAAATCTCCAGATGAATTGTTCGCGACTAGGTTCGAGCGTAAGCCTAAGAAGGACGACGACAAGCCTGAGATACGCTTTCACCAATCGGAAGGTCCGCGAGAACAGCAACCTCCAAAATCTTTGGTGCGTACGGTTGTGATTGATAGCAAAGAGACGCCGACAAAGACACAGACTACACGGCAGTTAGTGAGGAAGTCGTTCGCGTCCGGTGCTACTGCAGGCAGAAACCCGTCGCAACCTGAGGCCGGTGATACTTCGGGCGTCCCTTTGCAGCACAGTCACAGCAGTCCGCCCAAGACGGGCCTTTTTAGACGGCCGTCACTAGATAATATAGGGAAGTCGGCGTCGACGATATCATTTGATACGTCTGGAGAGCTTGGAGAGGCTGCAGAAGGGTTTAGTGAAACGGGGAAGGTGCGGTATAAGACAGATGATGACGCGCCGTCTTTGAGGGAATCTAAATCCGAGCCGAATTTAGTGCCTAAGAGGCCGGTTTGGATTGGGGTTCCTAGTCGGCGACGCAAGAACGATCTTTGATGGGCTCGCCCATATATCCCTTGGACGGATCGGTATTATTCAACTGTGAAGGTTTAATGTTCGCGGTTGATGTATGTATGTACGATAGATCGGGCCTAGGAGCCATTGAATGAGATACTCGAGCTGGTCAGAAGCTCGGCGAGTTCTTCTCTCATTATGCACATCAGCCTTTGACGAGGCGGTTTTCGTAGCGAGCGAAAGCAATTGTCGGTTTGATTTTGATATGTGACGTTCTACATATTGGGGTGTACGAAAGACGATGACGATGCAATTCCATTTGCGAGGGCATGTATCCGAACCAAGTTCTCTACCCAGACCGAGGCCCGGTCTACTCTCAACAAATTGGCGACGGCTGATTAAGAAAAAAGGGGATGCTTGCGTGGAAGATGAGAAGTCCATTGAGCTTCCAAGACTCGAGCTCAAGCTTTGGTGGTTTCCCCTTTTTGTATTCACACGACAGCGCAGCCAGATGCGGATCCGAACATGCATGCCACTCAGGATTAAAATTTCGGACGTTTCATCTCTCACCTTTTCGAGCTTAACTACCAGTATTCAGGCTTTTGCCGCGCGGTGCTGTGTAATAGAGTCGAAAAGATCGGTTGTTTTTACTTGGGATGCTCTCCATTTCGTTTAAGCGGACAGGGTTTTCGTCACAATGAACCGTCAGCCATTGACGAATCCGATGGATCCAAAGTGAAGAAAAATGTCACAGACAAGGGTGCTCATGCATGTTCCTACCTCGAAATCGAGACCCCGACGAGCTAGCTACCTAGCTGTACCTGTATGGAGGAGCTTTGGACGGTGCATCATGCATGTAGCTTCCATGGAGCTTGGACATTCCACACAGCGGGTACCACCAATCCTCTACCGTGTCCCCAAATGGAGTCCGTGGACATCCCCGGACAGCACAGCGCACGCTTTACTGCTAACTGCTGTAATTGTAATTTTTCCCGCCGGCCAAGTCTTTGTTCGATAGAATTGTGGTGTTTCTCTTATCAGTATCGCAATCTGGTCTCAACCGGCCTGTTTTAGCAGCTTAGCAGCTTAGCTCCGGCGTGGGAACCCCAATTCTGGTTGTTGGAGCTGCTCCCAATTTTCTATATCAACTCCGCTCTCTCCCTCCTCTCTCCTCCCACAACTTCCTATTTTCCTTTTTTACATCTCATCAACCCCCCGTAAATTCTCTTACCGATTGGGTTTCCCCTTTTTTTCGACCAATTGTTGGGAAAAGAGTGAAGCCTCAATTGATTGATTGTGTTCATCCATCATGAGCTCTGAAAAGATCTCTGCGGAGACCTTCGAGTATATCAAGACTCCGGAGGCTCCTCCTCCTCCTCCAGCTGGGTCTGAGTACGGTGTCAAAACCACCGGTGTAAGTTATCTCTCTCCAATTTTTTATATTTTTGTTTTCTATTTTATAGCATCGAATTGCGTCGAATTGCATGCATGCATACAACCAATGGCGATTTTTTGAGCTCCAAGCTCCACTTGCAGCCCCTCCGTTATCGTGTGGAGGACAGAAAACAGCTAACCTGTTCTTATCATATCTGTGTCTCTGCCCCGCGAAAATTTAGTACCCATCCATCAAAAATGCCCCTCTCCCCGCCGAAGGTCCCGGCAGCGGGTCCTTCAACAATATCCTCCTCATTGGTACCCTAGTCGTCGTACCATGGTACCTCAAATACAAGGTCGGCGGCGGTTTCTGGACCTTCCTGTTCTTCTTCGCCATCACCACTGTTCCAATTCTCGTTAGTTTCTGGTACACCCTCTCCCGTATCGGAGCGCGTATCAATGAGAAGGCCAAATTCCCCGGTAAGGGGGTTGAACACTACCTCAGATTCACCGAGGAGGCAGATGCCAAGAAGTATTCGGGACAGAACAAGATTCCAATGGAGACTTTCCATGAAATGTACTTTGAAGGAAAGGTTGAGTTCAAGATGGATTGTTTGGAGGCTATGGAATTGAGACACGATTGGGCTTCTTGGGGTTTCACTTTCAGCCTTTTCAGGTTCTTCTTACTGGGTTTCATCCCTGAGATTTTGGTCCACAGCCGTTCGCAAGGTATGCTATTATAACTCTTCTATAGACGGCGATTGTACGGAGATCTAATGCGAGAGTGCAGACGAGGAGCAAGTCCGTGATCACTACGACCGAGGTGACGATTTCTACGCCTGGTTCCTCGGTCCCCGTATGATCTACACCTCCGGTATCATCAGCGACATCAACAAGGCCGAATCCCTCGAAGAGATCCAAGATAACAAGCTCAAGGTCGTCTGCGAAAAAGTTGGCGTCAAGCCCGGTGATCGTATGCTCGATATCGGCTGCGGCTGGGGTACTCTTGCCAAATTCGCTTCCGTCAACTATGGTGCTCACGTCACTGGTATCACTCTGGGTCGCAACCAAACCAAGTGGGGTAATGATGGTCTTCGTCGCGCCGGTATCTCTGAGGAACAGAGCAAGATCTTGTGCATGGATTACCGTGATATTCCAGTTCCTGAGGGCGGTTATAAGGTTATCACTTGTCTTGAGATGGCCGAGCACGTCGGTGTCAAGTACTTCACCAGCTTTTTGCGACAGGTTTATAGCATGCTTGATGACGATGGGTGCTTCTTGCTCCAGATCGCTGGTTTGAGGAAGTCTTGGTGAGTATTCGCTTTATGTCGTATTTCTGTGATATATGGTGCTAACGATGGTGAAGGCAATTCGAGGATCTCATCTGGGGTCTTTTCATGAACAAGTACATCTTCCCCGGTGCCGATGCTTCTACTCCTCTTGGTTTCTTCGTTAGCAGCTTGGAAAGCGCTGGCTTCGAGGTCTGGCACATTGATACCCACGGTGTTCACTACTCCAGTAAGTTTTTATCCACTATTTAAAGGCTCTGTGATAATGGTACTAACTAGACTGTAGCTACTCTGTGGTACTGGTACCGCAACTGGATGGCCAACGCCGAGAAGGTCAAGGCTAAGTATGGCGTCCGATGGTTCAAGATCTGGGAGTACTTCCTTGCCTACTCCATCATCATCTCTCGACAGGGCAGTGCTACTGTTTACCGTATGTCCCCTCTTCTTTATAGATCCCATGTTTGTTTTAAATATTCTTTGCTAACGGATGAGTAGAAATCACCCTCCACAAGAACTTGAACGCCTACCACCGTGTCCAGGATATTCCACGACACCACGGATTCCAGGGTGCCTTGGCCGCTCCCGATAACATCTGCCCAACCTGGTCTACTACTGGCCGTCAGTAAATACCCGCTTAAACTTGAATTAAGAGCTAGGAGGGGTTAGAGAAAGAATGAATGAAATGAAGAGGAAGAGATAGATATTCATGAATATAGCAATGCCTGTATATATTTAAGGTACATGTACGATACATCCTGGCTGGCCTGGTGAATGATCCATGGTGGTAGCAGTTGCAGTGGGTGTAGCATGGGCAGGGAAGAAGCATTAAAGAGGGGGATAGCATACGGTTTCTTTGCATTTGGTTACCGGATTCATGGCTCGCTTTTTGTTATAGAGGATTATGAGATGGGGTTTTGACACTACCTTTTCCGTCGTAGTATTGTATCATTTGTGGTGCTATGTTTCTTAGATCCAGACCTTATAATAGTTGTATTTGTGTCGGTTGAAGTTGAGCGAGGGTCCGCCAAGACTTTTGGTTGGCTGCGACTTGCTTTTTCTTGGCGACGTTTTTGGTCGCGACCTTTCGCATCTTGAAAATTTCAAGCTTGATCTTCTCCACAACCACTTTCTTCAACGTCAACCTTAACATATCCACAACCACAATGGGTGTCGCAAAACGAACCCGAAAGTTCGGCGCAGTAAAGCGAGTCCTCAGCGCCAGGGATCCAAGATTGTACGTCCCGTATCCCTTGCCCGGATCCAATCGTAGCCACCCAGCTAACATCTAATTTTCTTGGTCTAGAAAAAAGAACCAAGAGAAACAAGCAGCACTCGTTAAGCGGCGGAAAGAGAAGCCTGATGAAGACGTTCAGGAGATGTATGTCCTGCCTATTCTTCCTCTCTACTCCCTAGTAGATGGTCACTAACAAACCGTAATAAAACAGTCCCCAAGTCGCCTCCTCCCTCTTCTTCCAATACAACGAAGCCCTCAAACCCCCCTACTCCATCCTAATAGACACCAACTTCCTCAACCACACCCTCCAAAACAAACTTGACCCTATAACCGCCTTCCTCGACTGTCTCTACGCCAAATGTATCCCCATAATAACCGACTGCGTAATGGCCGAACTCGAAAAGCTAGGACAAAAATATCGTCTAGCGTTAAGACTTGCCAGAGATGAAAGATTTGAGAGGTTAAAGTGTGATCATAAGGGGACTTATGCGGATGATTGTATTGTTAGACGGTGTATGGAGACGAAGATCTATATTGTGGCGACTAATGATAGAGATTTAAAGAGGCGGATTAGGAAGATTCCCGGGGTGCCGGTTATGAGTTGTGCGAAGGGGAAGTATGTGGTTGAGAGGTTGCCGGATGCGCCGGAGAAGTGATTTGTTTGGTTTCATATGGGGCTTATGATTGTTCTATTGGCGTTTTGAGGCGCTTCGGAAGGGGATGTTATACAGCGAAATTTTGGTGATATGTATTCCTGATGTATGTACTATAGTCATATCATAGACAAAAGCAATGGTTCCTCTTCCGTCTTGGGAGAGGAAATTCTTGGTTACAAGGTTGTCTACCATAAGAATAGGATCCGATAAGAACATGGTTGAGTAAACTAGGTGTAATGCTAACCTAAGCCCTTCAAATGTTTGCACATGCGCTTGCGGTGTTAAAACACTGCGCATCCCCTAGCGTTTCCGCTCCAACATTCTACTCTTCTACCCTCCATATCGCTTGTTGTATACATAGTCGTAGTGGTTCGCGAATCCACATGTGAGCCTTCCTATCCGATTTGTTTATCTATGGGGTCATGTAAAGATTTGGAAAGCATTAATTGTCTTTTTGATTTAAGCATATCCCGATGGTAAAGATGCACATACATACCAGATCAGTCAGTACCCAGGAAGAGATAGGATTTGTCATTGGCTGAAATTATGAGCAGTACTTGTTCACTATGAATATATGGAATCACCTATGCCTGGTTCGAGCTAGCCCTAAAGTTATCTGGAGAGTACAGAACTAACTACTGCTATATGAAACTTCTGATAGAACAAGGTTGATGGGTTCACAATCAAGAGAGGTCGAGATTTCTGACGTATATAGATACCATATAGATGAGCGGATGATTTCCAGCAAAATCCAAATCTAGATATGTGGCGGTATAATACCATGAAGCCGTAGGGCTATGGAATTAGATCTGATATGATAGTATCTGCTGGGGCTGTCTGGTCTCGGCTTCAGCGAAGCAAAACTTCGACCCCGTTAGCTCTTTCAGATCTACTGAATTCGCAACCTTATATTCAAAGCCAGTGGTAATATTTATTTCAATGGGAATCCTAACAAGTCTTGTTTCTTTACACAAGGAGTATGTGTACTAGTATATCAGCTATTCGAGAATCTATGGATTTCATAGTCGTGCCTTTATTTCTCGGGAAGCAAGATCGGGTAGCCTTAGGGTATTCATTATATTTAGACCTCTAGATAGCATTAGGACATCTAGTTACTGTTTCTCAAGGGTATGGCAATCTTGGTCTCGTAAACCATCCGCCAGGAAGTGGCCAAGGTAATCCTACTAGATGTTGTTTTTGTTGCAAGATGCATCCATTATGCATCAATGTGCCAAAACAGCGAGCCTCGCGGACAGATGGCGGGGGTGATAAAAACCCCTCCACAAATACAAACCGTATCAATCACACTCATGCTTCTCAGTTAGAACTCAAACCGCGCGAATTTCTAAAAAATGTCGCATGCTTCAGGCGTTTCTAGTTCTCGGCAATCGTTAAAACGTGCCGCTGACTGTAACCTCGAAGACCTAGACTGCTGTGGGCTCTCTCGCCGTGCTAGAGTGGCCCCGGTAATGCAAATCGGGGAAGGTGGAATTAGTAACCGATTAACAGAGATAGAGGAATTCGACAGGGACGCGAGCATTCAGGCGGTATATCATTTATTCATCATGCAATATCCAGACTGATGCTAAAGAAAAGTGTTTTTAACAGGGTTCTCCACCAGTACACATATTGCTCCATTCCACTATCGCAACCCCTTTAAATAGCTACAAACGGCCGTCACGCCGCGACGATTTCCAAATCGCGATAATATGTGCCCTCTCCATCGAATACGACGCAGTTTGCCTTCTTGTCGACCAATACTGGGATGCAGAAGGTGCTGTCTACGGGCGCGCTTCGGAAGATAAAAATCACTATCGAAATGGCCGCCTTGGTAAGCACAATGTTGTGATTGTACAACTCACAAAGGCGGGCAAGTCTACAGCGGCCGCGGCAGCTGCCAGTTTGGTGTCAAGTTACCGCAATATAAAGCTCGCTCTGCTCGTTGGGGTATGCGGAGGCGTGCCTCATGTACATGATGGAAGACGCGACACCCTTCTTGGTGATGTCGTTATCGGAGAGAGTATCTTTCAGTACGATTTTGGCAGGCAATACCATAGCCTACATGTTCCTAAAGGCATCGATGAAGGGAATTTGGGTAGGCTAAACAAAGATATCCGTGGCTTCATCCGGCTGCTCAAAAGCGAGCTCGGGATGCAGGATTTACAGAAAAAGACAGCCATCTACTTGAAGGTTCTGCAAAATGCAGCCATGGAAGGCTGCTCCGAGACTAAATATTACTATCCCGGATGGTCTCAAGACAAGCTATTCCCAGCGGCGTATCAGCATAAACATCGCGAGCCGATAAAGTGCGGCTCATGCTCTGGAGAAACCGACAATATCTGCCGAGCGGCCGATGGGACAAGCTGTGCAGAACTTGGTTGCGACGAGCAGATACTAGTTGAAAGGCAACGTTTAATACGGAAGAAAACCCTTGAATCGAGGGAGGAACAACAGTGCCCTGAAATCTTTATCGGGTGCATTGCCTCTGGAGATAGTGTGATGCGGTCGAGCGAGCACCGCGATGCAATTGCTAAAAGCCATCAGGAAGAGGTCATTGCGTTCGAGATGGAGGGTGCCGGGGCCTTTGCTGAGGTCCCCTCCATCGTTATCAAAGGCATCTGCGATTATGCTGACAGCCATAAGAACAAAGAATGGCAGCCATTTGCCGCTGCCACAGCCGCTGCAGCTGCAAAGGCTGTATTAGAAAGATACCCACTGTCCGATATTAATTATATTCCCGCAGCCGCGGCTCCGAGCAAAGGTGATCTTATCTGATCCCGAAATTTCCCACCTAGAAGTTCGCTCTAACTTGATGTCAGAATTCAATGAACAGGATTACAAATGCCTAGCAGACCTACGTGTGACCAATCCAGCTGATGACAAGGCACGGATCGAGCAAACTAAGGGGAATTTACTAAAAGATTCATACATTTGGATTCTCGAGCACGTTGATTTTATCTCATGGATACGAGGCGATTCCCAGCTGCTTTGGATCACAGGCGGCCCTGGCAAGGGCAAAACAATGTTACTTTGCGGCCTCATTGATGAATTGAGTCCCCCAGCAAAGCTCGATGATCAAGGAACCGACACCCTATTGTCTTACTTTCTTTTCCAGGGCACCGACTCCCGCATTAATAATGCAACTGCAGCCCTGCGTGGCCTAGTTTACATGCTCGTCAAGCAAGATCCAGGGCTTATTCCTCATGTCCGGGAGAGTTACGATAAATCCGGGAAGCCGCTATTCGAAGATCCAAATGCTTCGTTTGCTTTGTCAAAAATTCTTACAAAAATTCTAAAGGACTTGGAATCGAAGAAAACTGTCTACATTATCATCGATGCCCTTGACGAATGTACAGATCTGGACCGAATTAAGCTCCTAGAATTCATCGCTCAAAGCTTGGCCTTGTCACATGTCAAATGGATTGTTTCTAGTCGGGGTATACTAGATATTGATCGAAGGCTAAAGTCCCATGCATCATGCATAAGGCTAAGCCTTGAACTGGAAGGTAATGCGGAATGCGTGTCTAAGGCTGTTGATGCTTACATCAAGCACAGCATTTCCGAGTTATCATCAGTATTAGATGAAGCCGAGAAAAACGTGGCTTACGAAACTATGCAAAAGAAAGCCAATGGCACGTTTCTCTGGGTCTCACTCGTTATGAAGGAGCTAAAAATGGCGAATTCCTGGGAGGTCAAATATATTCTCGACGAATTTCCGACCGATTTACAGACAGTTTATAGTCGAATGATCGATCAGGTCAAGCAACAGCGTCCAGAAACACAAAGGCTATGTTCCCTCCTGTTGTCAACACTGGCTACGGTGTATCGCCCGCTCCATCTCGAGGAGATAGCCATTCTTCCACAGCTTCCTAAAATGATATCTGGTAAGCCGAAAGTTGTCGAAGATCTTGTAAACCAATGTGGGCTATTCTTTACTATCCGGGACGGCTATATCTACGTCATCCATCAGTCAGCAATGGACTTCTTGTCGAATAAAGGAATTAGTTTGCTATGCCCAGATTGGTGTAATTGGCGCGCGGAAACCCATCGTATGATATTTTCACAGTCTCTCGAAGCCCTTTCGACAACCCTCCAAAGAGACATTTATAAGCTACAGGACCCAGGATTTCTTATTGAAGACCTCAAAGTCCCGGGCCCGGATCCGCTCATTTCAGTCCGGTACTCCTGTGTGTACTGGATCGATCACCTGAATGAAATTCATGACCGCTATGGGGGGGATTGCTTCTCCGACAACGGAAATATCGATGATTTTCTAAAAAGACATTTCCTCCACTGGGTAGAGGCTCTCTGTTTGATTGACAAAATATCAGAAGGAATTCGCGCGGTTATCCGATTGGAGTCTATGGTCAAGGTGTGTTGCACAGAAATTGTAAACATCGATATTAGCTTAAATCTGACCAAGAACAGGTGGCAGAAAGTCCCAACCTTCACAGCTTCATCTATGATGCAAGGCGATTCCTTCTCTATGCCGCGGCAGTTATCTACGAAGCGCCCCTTCAAACATACTTCTCCGCTCTGATGTTCGCCCCAATCCAGAGTTTAGTTCGTAAACAATTTAAGAGCGACATACCCCATTGTATTGATATAAAGCCGTTACAACAGGAGTGGGGCGCACTACTCCAAACACTCGCGGGTCACGAGGCTGCGGTTGAGAGTGCTAACTTTTCTTCAGATGGAAAGATAATCGCCTCAGCTTCAGATGATGGTGAAATCAATCTTTATGACTCAATGACGGGCAGCTCGCTAGCAACATTTAACGATGGCTGGTTACCAACCTGCGAGATGATCTTTTCGCCAGATGGAAAGAAAGTCGTATCCATTGTGGCCTGGGGTCATAATAAGGTTTCTAGTATTTTACTCTGGGACCCGACCACAGGAGCTGTCCTAGACGAAGTCGACTGGCTTCCTGAACTCAGCTTGGACGACCATATGTCAGTCGCCTTCGCCGCATTCTCGGGTAGAACACTTTTACTCGCAACGAAATTAAGAACACAATATGAGGACCGGCAAGCGCAAATTATCGTGTGGGACACTCTCACGAGAGATTACCACATGCTTCCCCGATTCGGCAGTGGCATTCCTGCCCTCTCTCCAGATAGTAAAATGATCGCATACATGGACAAAGGAAGATTACGACTCTGGGATACAGCGGCAAAGACGTTCCTGGAAACATTTCAACATAACGATGTTGATGTCGGCGAGGCGAAGGCCGATAAAGAACTTGATGATGACGATTCAGATGACAGCGAGACAAATTCTGATCAAGAAATGGATGGAGAAGTTGATGAGAACGATTGGGATACCATCGGGTCAAACTCTAGCTCTGATCAAGAATTTACCAGAGAGAAAAGCTCCACTCAGAGATTTCTTAAACAATGCGAACCTGATGATTGCGATTTTGCAAATTTTGGACTTGAAAGATTGGTATCCTTTTCGCCGAACGGAAATTTTATCGCAGCAGCACCTAAGAAGACCGCCAGGCTATTAATATTGGAAGCCGGAACTAGAAAATTTCTAGGGATCTCGCAAAAATTCCGTGACTTAATTCACACACTATCGTTTTCACCAGATAGCAGGGTTGTCGCATGCGCCTTAAAGGATACTACGGTTCAACTCTGTGACGTTGAACTAAGTGCATCACCGCAAAGTCTCGAAGGCCACGAAACAATCGTCGATCTGATAGTTTTCTCGCAAGATAGCAAAATGGTTGCAACTGCATCTGCATCTAAGAGGGCGGATATTAGTGTACGGCTTTGGGACACGGCAACTGGTTATTCCTTGAAATCATTCAAGGGATATAACTGTCACATTAACGACATAACTTTTTCACCGGATGGAAGGGTAATTGCATTGGCCTCGGGGGGCGGTCTGATCCGGCGCTGGGACCTGGAAACTGGCGAAGTAATCCCGACAATAAAGCGTCAGCGAAGCGAGGAGAGCCCCAATCCCGAATTCGAAGTGAGAAATGTATCTCTCTCGCCCGATGGGAATTTAGTAGCATCATTGTCAATGACGAGTTTCTCACACTTAGGGTTCATCCGGGTATGGGGCAGGGAAACGGCTATCGTTCTGCATACATTCGAAACTTCTGGAGAACCATCTGTTAGTTCGATAATCTTTTCACCAAATGGGAAAAAACTTGCAGGCGCATTTAATGAAACAATTCCCAAGGCTAATGGTTCGAAAGTCTATCTGTGGGACCTGGAAACAGGCGCATTGTTACACACGATTAAAATCCCCAATTGCTACGACATTTGTATATCCTTCTCGCCAGATGGCCGTACCATTGCAGCGGTATCAGGGGATAGAATGGTCTTCTTAGATGTAGCAAAGGGCTCAGTTCAACGAAAATACAAGACCAAGTGGTCACAGCCTCGCCAGATACTCTACTCTCCTTGCGGAAAAACGATAGCATGCTTAGTTACCGATGCAATTGGAACAGGTGGCCCATGTGTAAAAATTTGGGACATATCAGCAGGGGCGTTCTTGCAAGCCCAGGGTCCCGGAGCCCGCTTCACCCCCCTCACAGACTCCTCAATATTTACTCTCTCTCCAGACGGGAAGAAGTTTGGCATCGCCGACTCAAGAACAATCAGCATCTACGATGCAGCAACTAGCACAATTTTAAATACATTTATGGGCCACAATAGCGACATACGTTGTATAGCTTTCTCTCCTGATGGGAAAACAGTCATTTCGGGGTCATTAGATTGGACTGTACAAGTTTGGGAGCTCGAGAACACAACCAGTATCACGTCGCCCAGTTCACTCTGCCAGCATACGGAATCCATAAACATCACGGTTATCTCTCGGAAACGTCAAGTAGCTGCATCATCATCAAGCCATGAAGTTAAACTTTGGAATACCGAAACGGGTATATGCTTATTTGCAGATAAAATATTCGAATCTGGTACTGCTGGAAAGATTGGAGATGTTGCGCTCTCGCCGGAAGGTACGAAGCTCGCATATGCAATAGATTCCACAGTTAAACTACGCATACTTGATACAGGTCGAAACCTTTCAGAGGAGCTCCTACTCACAACGGATCTCCAAGATCTCGACCTGCAAGATTCACACACCACCCTATTCAGCGACATTGCTTTCTCGTCAGACAGCCAAATAATTGAATTTATGAGCCGCCCTAAATATCTCAGATTTACTGCCTCAGATCTATCATCTCTCCAGCCCTATACATGTGCACTCTGGGTTTACAATACATCTTCGGGTAACCTCCTGAAAAGGCTTCAATATGAGACAATATACAGCGTCTACCGTGTCGCTTTTTCACCAGATTTGGAACTACTCGCATGCGCATTTTACGGAAGTGAGGATGCCGACTACACGAATTCGCAAATCGAAATCCGAACCAAAGATCTTACGCTTTTACACAGACTCCCAGAATACGAAGGTTATTCTAGGAACTTAATCTTTTCCCCAGATAACAAAATGATTGCATCACAAATAGATTATGAAAACACAATTTTTATTTGGGATATTTCAAAAGGTGAACTTCTTAGGAAATTGGAGGACGATGACGACGACATAATCTCTAGATTCAATTCAATGAGCTTCTCTCCAGATGGAAAATACTTGATAACGGATCGAGGAACCATACCGGTTCTAGATGAGGAAGGCGCCCAACCACCAACACCTTCCAACTCTTTGCTTGTTATAGACGATTGGGTAGTTCAAGGCGGAAAAAAGATCCTTCGGCTACCATCAGACTATGAACCGCATGCCATAGCCTCCAACGATGAATGTTTAATGTTAGGTACAGGATCTGGCCATGTACTCTTCATTCGTAGTCGTTGATTGCAATCACAAGCTTGTCAGCTACCATACTTATTTTCATGGAATTCATTCTTGCTTGCGTCAAAATTTAAAAGACGATGTTGAGAACGTGCTGCACCCCTAGTTGTTGTATTTTTCGCGTTGTGATTCCATGCAGTATAATCGACAGTATCGGCCACAAAACCGGTGGTTTCTCACCCATTATCTAATACGATGAGTACATTCGTTACATACCATACCGTTGAGCACTAAATTCCAGACAACCCCCCGGCGTCAGTGCGGCATGTTGGGGAAGACCCTCGTTTGGCAGGAATCTGCATTCGTCGCGTCGAGGGGGCGTGTGCATGTCGAGGCTAAAGATGCATTTTTTATTATATAATATGCAACTTTCACATGCTTTTGAAATTTTTGTGATAAAGCTTTATAGAACATATAAGTTGATTGGTTTTTTTCAATTCGATGTTTCGTGAAGGTTTCGTTGGGATTTCTCGAATTTATGTTACCAATCCATATTCTTACCTCGCTGACACCGCGGAGTGTATAAAGAGTAATACAATCCTGCTTGCCTTTCCCCCTTTTGCACCTTCTACACGACAGGTACAGCCGTCAAAATACTCCACCATCTTCAACTCCAATCCACACGCCTTCTCCGCCTCATTTCGCGACTTTGGAACTTCGGTGCTTTTCAACAAGTTCTAGTTCTCCCGGCGGCCGAAAAAGCCCGGCCTTCAATTTGGACAGGGTTTACCGAACTGGCAGGGTAAAAAGCTGGGGTGCAGCCCAAAGAAAAAAAACCGTTCAGAAGCACCTGACAGTTCCTTGAATTGCTCGCATTTCAGTCATACTCAATTGGATCACGCCGGCCTTCTCGTGATTTTCGGGGAGTTCCTCGAAGTGGTCTTGTTGGAGCTGAAGAGGTGAGTATTTAAGTTGAGCCATTTCATTTAACTTTGGTTCTGTCTTGCTCACTGGCAATCGACATTGCATTGATAGTCAAGCTTCGAATCAGAAACACCGAACCATCCACCACCTTCAATCGATACAAAACCAACTTCTAAATACCACGTTTCAACAATAACATACAAGAACTACTAAAAGAAATGACAGACTCATCGCCACCCCTCTACAAACCCACTCCCAGGCGCGGCTTCATCCTCGGCGACAACTTCGATCCATCCCCAACCGACACACCAACCAACGAACTCCTAAACCCAACAAACGCCGAAACCACAGGTCCCAGCAATGGCACAATAACCCCCTCAGGCCCGCTCTCCAAACGTTCCCAATCAATCCGTAACCTAACCACCAGCGCATTATTCGGCATCTACGGCACCTCAGCATACGACAGTGTTCCCGGCACACCCGGTGCAACGCGACATTCCAGTACTGCAAACCTCCTAGCGAATGCAAGCGGCAGCGTTCCAACTTCCCCCACCAACGAGTTTGCAGGACCGGATGGGAGTTCATTACCTTCCAAACGGTCAAGGCCGCTTTCAAACTTGTCAAGACATCATTCTACGCGAAAGGATACGAAGAATGGGGGTGTGATCCGACAATTGGGACGTTTGACGCTGTTATTCTCCGCCGGTGCTAGTTATGGATTCATTATCTCCAGATTACACGATCAAAGTCATATTGCTCCTGTAAAAGTGCGAGTTGAGAGGGATACACCTGGTTACCTGGCGTTTTGGGGATTTGCGGCCGTGGTGTTGGGGAGCTTGTTACCGTGGGTAGATGGGGTTTGGGAGGATTACGTTTGGGAGTCGGGGAGTGATGATGATGGGAAGAAGGGTGGGAAGGAAGGGAATGGGAGTGCTGGGGCTGTTGTGGTTGGTGAGGAGAGGGAGGTTACACCCGGGTGGAATCCGGCGGTGAGGAGTATTGGTGCTTTTGTGGGGATTGCGTATGCTATTGTGAGTATATCTTCTAATTCGATTTGGGAAAACGGAGATGAAATGCTAATTTGGAAAACAACAGAGAAAACTACCGTGGCAATCAACCTCCCAAGCATCGCTAACCCTCGCCTGCGCCAACCCAGTTCTCTGGTACATCCTCGACCGCACAAAAACAGGCTTCTGGCTATCCACCTTCGTCGCTATATTCGGCTCAATGTTTTTAATCGGGTTTAATCCGGACTTTGTAGCGATACCGAGCGATGATGGGGTCGGTATTATTGAGAAATTGAGAGGGTTGGCGGTAACAGGTCATGGAGGTGCAGAGTTACAAATGCAGTTTTGGGGAGCGACGACGTGGATTGCTAGTGTACTCTATGTTAGTTGTCTTTGTTTTGGGAATTTGGGGAGGAGGATTAGTGGGAGACGGAGGTCTTAGAGTCCTTCTTTAGCTGTACGGGTGTTATATTGAAGGGTTAAAAAAAAAACATTATGCTAAGCCCAAGGCTGTATATTTGTATAGACTACTTTTTGTAGCGGTATTTTTACCAGGGATTTAAATCGACGGAATTTTTTTTACCATCTTTACTTAGTTTTATAGATGAATAAATGAAGCTACGATGCTATGAAAAACTCCTCAGAAAACAATTCTTTTGATTGATTGTTGCTCCACAGGACCCGCTACTATAAAAGCTTCAAAAGGTGAATCCCTATCCAAACCATTCTAATACCTTTTCAATCCACATTCCTCCAATTCCAACATCTCCAAACCCTCGATATCCAAATATCAATAGCTCATCAAAAAGTTTATTTAGTTCCCAACCTTCTTCGCCAAATCAGCGAGTCCCTCCTGACGTTTATACCTTGCATCCTGAATAACTCCAGCATCGGCATCACCGCTGAAATTGGCGCTCCATTGGACGAAGGTGCTGCCGGTGTGTTGGCCTGAGGTGATGGGGAAGAGACGGATGGTTGAGATGACGGAGGAGTAGGTTGTTCCTGGGAAAGAGGAGATGAGGGAGTAGGTTATGTAGTGGTCGATTGCTGTTTGATATATCAATTAGATGCGTGGATTAGTAGGTGGATATGGTAGATTGGCATACCGGAGTGAGCTTCCTGCTTGATTTCGACGATAGTGCCGTCTTTAAAGGTCCATTTGAAGATCTTGAAGGATATAAGTTATCAGCGATAGAACCTTCTAGTATGATATATATGATGGGAAGGTATTAATGTATTTACATCAGTTTCATCAGAAACACCGGAGACCCTCTCGCTGCTGTCAAGAGTGGACCACCATTCTGCGAAGGAATTGAGCTTGACGAGGTGCCAGACGGCGGAGAGGGGGGCCTTGATGACGGCGGATTCGGTGACTGAGGTGCTGGTTGGGATTACGATGGTTGACATTTTGGCTCCTTCTTATCTTTTGATTTGGTACTATACTACTGTATGAATATGATTGATGGTAGCAATTCTAGGGGTATGCGATGGTAGATGCAGATGCAATGGAGATGATGATGATGAGGGGTGGTTGTGATTGTGGTTGTGTGGCTTGTGGGGAAGGCCAAAAGGGAATTAATGGGGGGATGATATCATAGCTGGGCGGGATGTTGTGTTGTAGACGCTTTGGGGGGTTGCAGCCCGTTTGGGGTTAGACCGTATATAATATAGCAGTACTTAAGTACTATGGCCCAGTATAAGGACTGGATACGACAATCGAGGCCAATCGACGCTCCCTCTCCAGCATCTCTTTCTCCAGCATCTCTTTCTCCAACTCCAACTCCCTCTCCCGCTTCAGCCCCCGCTCCACCTCCCCCTTCAGCTCCATCCAGAACTTCTCATTCTCCCGTCTCTCTCTATTTAGTAGCTTCCTCTCCAACTTCCTCTCCAACTTCCTCTCCAACCTCCTCTCCCGCTTCCCCTCCCGCCCCAGCTCCCTTTTGCTCTTCTTGTCCTCCACACTCTCCTGCTGCAACTGCAACCCAGTATCAAACTCCAAGCGCTCCCTCTCCCTCTCTTGCTTTTGCGAATTCCACAAATCCTCCCACTGCTTCTCCATCTTCTCCCTCTTCGCCCACTCTCTCTGCAACGGCAATCTCATGACAGAGCTTGACCACTGTGGGCACCGTTTATTGTGTCCTTGCTGTCGGGGATAGCGATGGCAGCTTGTGCAATATGCTTCTTCCTTTCCCTCTTTCCCTGGTTCCTATTCCCCAGTATTAGCAACGTACTTAAGTGTATATATATCTTCTCGACAAAAAAAATATAAGGAACGAACCTGTTCTGTTCCTTCTGTAGGAAGCTCCTCCTGTTCCTTTTCGAAGGACTCATTTTCTCCGATCCAGATTATACCGTCGTCCAAATCTTGCCTTAGATCAGTAAGCCGTTAACGCCCAGATTTATTTTCTATATAAAAGTAAATTGCAACTAGGCTTAGAGCTACTCTATTGAATCTCTTCCCTCCAAAGTCTGCTCTTCCTCCTCTCCTCTTTTCAAATCGATACCGTGCATCCGCGCAATGATCTGAAGAATATCATCTTGTACATTTTTAATCGTTCTCGTGGCCATAGTGAGGAGGTGAATGAGGTTTAAGAAAAGGGATTAAACATGTCGACGAAGTATTCCATCAAGATTGTATACACCACGCATATATTACTACATCGAAAGCTCAAAAGATGCCTGAAATTGAAGGCCGGTTTCTGTGTGTTGACAAACGTTCATCACATGTACCACCGTTTGGGGCTGTCACTTATGTATTGGGAAGTATCATTGCAAGACTGCTTGAGTATATACAATTATATAACTATGGCCCGGTATACGGGCTGGATATAACCACCGATGACTGACGCTCCCTCTCCTCCCTCTCCCTCCTGGCCCTCTCAATCTGTGCCATCCGTTCCATCCTGTCCATTTGGGCCTTTTCCTCCGACCCCAACCACCATTTGCACCGCTTCTTGTGGCCTTGCCGTCGAGGGTACCGACTGCAGCTCGTGCAATATGCTTTTTCAGGAATCGCCGTTTCAGTTGTTTGTGACTTCAGCAAGTTATAGTAGCGGGTCCACATATCCCCTGGTTCTTCTTTGCCTTTCTATTTCTTATGAATCAGTATACACTATGTAGATATGTATTCACCCATACATGCCTTTTCCTTTTGTTTTTCCTTCCTCTTCTCTTTTTTCTGTTTGTAGGTTAAAGGCTCCTTCTTTCCGTTGAAATCTTGCACGATATATGTACTTGCTTAAATTGTTAATTTCTACTTTTTTTTTCGGGTCCAAAATACGATCGCAAATTACAACTATAGTGCTCTTACTCTGCTAGATACGTCGAAGCCAAATGTTCCCTGATGTCATCTATACCGTCATTTGGATTTTGTTCTTGTTCCCCTCCCAAATTGTGCATTAGTTGCCTCGTAATCGTTTGAAGAATCTCCTTCTGCACTTCTTCAATCGTTCTCGTCGCCATACTGAGAATACAATGAGTTTTTATAAGAAAGAAATCAAAACCTGTCGACGAATCATTCTAGTAAGATTGTATATCATCGAATGCCTAAAAGATGCCTGAAGTTAAAGGCTGTGTTGACCAGCAAACATTAAACACATGCAACGTTTGAAGATATATTGGGAAGTATCATTGATATTTTACTGTACGATTGTGATTGGGTGCATAAAGTGGTGTTACTGTGATTATCTATTGGAGTGTATGTACGAAGCAAGAAAGCATCCTGGATATGTATGTGCATGTACCTCTTGCATTGTAATCGAGTGTAACGATGGCTGTGATCATGGGATAAGCTACAAATACCACAGTATGTTTTCAGTTCACTTGATACTGTTCGTGAGGCTTTGGATTATTATTATCATTTAATGGAATAAATAAGGTCTAATTGGGATACTCCGTGGTTTGTACCGTACGAAACATGCAATTTCTGAGGAGTTCACTATAACGATCGCGAGATATATATCAACCTGGTATTGTCTCGAGTGTTGAATTAATTCAACGATATCAGATGAGATAAACGTCCTCGTACGGCTTGTGGCCTTAAATAGAAAAAATGTCTCTGAGAATCGAATTGGGTTTTCTGGAATGGTTACGTCCGCACAGGCCACTATCCTTTGTTAGGCATAGTGTCCTGACCGGGGGGCTGTCCCTTTTGCCTGCGCATTTGCAGCATTAGCAGCATTTAGGGGCTGCCCGGATGGTACTTTGAAGGGACCTGTCATTTCGCCCTGCGTCGACGCAATCCCCTCTTTCTGTTCTCATCGTGGTCAGGTACCTTCTCTCTCTCTCTTTCTTTCTTGTTCTTCCTCGTACCATCGCTGCCAAGTTTTGACCAAAGGAAGCAGGAGTAAGTAGTAGTTAGGCCGGAAGGAGTACTGATTCTTTCCTTTCCTTTCCTCTCTCTCTTTCTTGCACCGTCGCTCGTTTCTCCCTTGTTTCTCGATCTTTTCAAATCGCAAAACACCAACGCTCGCTATTTCCATCGTCTCCACCGTCTCCTATCGAAAGCATCTCCTCGTCGAATCCGAAATACACGCCATCTTTGTTCGTTACATAGTTAGCCTCAGGTCGGCCTGTCAGTTGCATTTTTGGTAGGTGCAAATTCTCGTTCGGCTGGTGTTTGTGGTGGCTGTTTGTCACTGTCGCCCTTTTGGCTATTTTCCCTTCCCTTCTCTTCGCCGCATATTTTCTCTCATCTCTCGTTCCCTCTTCCCGACCGGCTTCCCCCCTTTCAAGCCTCTTTTTCCTCGTCGAGCGGCAGCCCATCGGAATGGAATGCTGTCCCATCCACCCAAATAGAAACCACCACCTTCCGACCTTTCCCATCGACGAATCCGGCGATTCGATTCCCCCCAGTCTTTCCTTCAATCACAGCAAATAGCGAATGGCAGGGAGGCTTACAACTTTGACAGCTTGAACCAAAGGCTGACGTCCGTGCTACGTGATACAATCCAGACTGCACATTTTACTCCAAGTATAGCATTTATATACTGTCCGACCTTTTTAATTCGTTCGAACTCTCAGCTGCCTCCTGGATTCGAATCGATTCGAAGTTGCGACACCAACGAGTTAACTGACCTCGACGACTTCGTTTTTGTGGCGACGAGTTTGTTTCCTATTCCTTTCAACTATCTTTCTCATAAAAAACTCGTCGATATCAAACATCTACACAACCAACCATCGACAGCTTCCTCCCGCGCAGGCTCCGGATATAAACTACCTGCTCCAATCTCTCTCTCCTTTCTTCAGCAACCATGCGACCGTCTTCCGCCCTCTCCATATTCGTCCTCCTCGCCAGCTTGTCCGGCAGTGTCGTTGCTCAGGGTAATAACAATAACAATGGAGGCCAGAGCACCGGTGTGACCAACAGGCCGTCAGCTACGAATAACGACCCACCGTCTGCTACGGAAGACCCTCCCAAGCAGACAAATACACAGGATAACAATAAACCGTCACAGTCTGAAGACAATAAGCCTTCCCAAACGAAGCAATCTACAAAGGAAGAGGACCCTCCAGCGAGGACTACCCCGGTTCCAGAGCAGACCGAAGATGCACCGTCTTTGAGTTCCAAAACCGCCGTCACCGTCATCGGTACCGGTGGATCGTCGTCACCAACTGGCAGCTCTGATGACCCTCCTCCGCCAAAGTATACCCCTCCAGACAACAGCAGATACAAGATCCCAGACTATCCTCCTCCTGCTGTCCCAAACACCAAGAACGCTCCGTACATGCAGAGATCCGATCTCCCCGAGGGTACCGTCTTTATTGCCGTCGGTGCTGCTCTCGGTCTCATCGGTCTCATCGCTTTCGCCTGGAGAATGGTTGTAGCTTGGCAGCTTCGTCGTTCCATCCGACGAGCAAATACGGTTACTGTGGACTCCAAAGCCGGTCTTCTCGGTCGCTACAACGCCCCTTCGACGGCCAAGAAGTCATTCTACAGCGCCGGCGCCGGATCTTCCCTTTCTCTTGACCATCTGGGCACTGCATCGCGTACTACCGGTCTTGGAACAACACCAAATACTTCCCTGTTCTTTTCACCGACCGCCAACAACGGGAATACCCATCAAAGGCAATCCCAGTATCTTCCTGCAGGATACTACGCCCCTGCAGCTTCCACCAACCTCCCGTTCAACCAATCCCGTGATTCTCTACCCCGTCCTCGCCCTGCAACTCGCGACTCGCACGTTGTCGGAACGCCACCTGCATCTCCATTGTTGACCCCAACTGCCAGGAGACCCTCGCCTGGTCACGGACATGCCCAGGCTCCTAGCATCAGCTCCACTCTGGGCGTACCAGCTGGTGGTAGGACGCCAAGTACATACCTTGAGGATATGCTCGATAACCCATTCCCTGAGGAACCGGGTATGACTGCCGATCAAAACAGGAGAAGTAGCAGGCGGAAGAGTGGTCACTCCTATGGAGGTGGTGCTAGTGGCAGCGGTAGCAGGAGGTGATGCTAGCTCGTGACGTCTCTTTTTGTCTTTTTTTCCTTAGGGTTTTCCAGGTGTTCTCTGTCTTACCTTTTTCTTTCTTTTCTCTCCGGGAAAAAAATTTGGGATTGTTTTAAAATTGCTAATCGACGGAAAGAGGAGGATTCAGGCTGCACTATTATTTTTTTCAAGCATTCACGAAACTATGAATGAAAAGAAGAGCGCTCTTCGCGATAGAAGTCAACGACTGCTGCATACCCTTTTTTCAACTGCTGCCATCTGTATCTGGGTCTCCTTATATTGCGCATCGACAAGGAGTATTAGTGTTTAGTTTTATTAACCTTATAGCTAGCCGGATGATCTTTGCCCTTTTATTTTGACATTCACATTCATCTTCGCCTTCTTTCTTTACTTCTTCTTACTTACTTATTTATTTGATTTGAACTTCATTTTTACCCTTCTTGTCTATTACTTTTTTGATCTTATAGCTTTTTATTTCCTTGCATTTATTGACTGTTGATATAAAAATATTTCACTGATTTTACTATCTTATTAATCATTCGTTTATCGTACGACCGTGCTCATGCTTGTGAAGCTCCACAGCCATCTTTCGCAATTTCAAGATCTGAGGCTGCAAGTGTGTCGAGACCAGCTGCAAGTCATTATTGATCTAAAAAAGTTGGCAACGGTTTCGGTACTAAGACCTACGTTGATATATTAAGATCGTCCCGCAGCACGCCACAAAATAACAAGAATACGCCCACAACTACTCCGATTGCGTTCATGATCAGGGATAATAAGAGGCTACCGGCTAGATGATGTTGCTTTTTGGTGGTCTACAGTGTTCGCTTCGCTTACTGCTGCCATTGAAGGTCTTTTCAAGGGATCGAAGGAACCCAAGCGCTTTTGTATCTGCAGTCTATTGTGTGCATAAGGCTTCAGGGCGTCTGTGGTGACCTCAGGGCGATACAAAACTTGGGTCAAAGATTTGCTGCGATGCAAGGTACCTTAGATGCACCTCTGGCTCGTATTAAGGGGATAATGCGATTTGACAGGTTCTCGATCATGGAAAAAATGCCAGACCAGGTTGGTGTCCAACCCTTATTTAGGAAATTTTTGTATCGCTGGTGCAGGTATTATCAAACTTAGCCTCGTCGTATGATTATGCATGAGGCTTCCTTCAGACTAGCTTACGTTGGGGCTCTTTCTTCTTCCAAGGAAAAAGAAGGATATCAATCGATACGGAACAAGCTCCAAGCTGTGGCGTTCTCAATCTTTGCTTCCTGCCGTTTTCTACGGTGCCGCGGAGGTTGGAGTCTCTCTTAGAGGCGCCCCAGCGTCGTCTTTGGAGGGTTTTGAGGGGGTAGGGAGGTTTTATGAAGAGTGGTTGCTGGACCAGTGTTAACGTTAGTACTAATTGAATAGTGAGACTAGTCCTAATAGTACTCTAGTGGATGCAGAATTTTGTCTGAGGGTGAACCGTGACGCGACGGGATTTTGGTACCAGAGTGCTGCGGTTTCGCCCTGACACCAATGCAAAATGGTCTACACACACCACTAAAAAATACCACAAAACCTCAACACCATGGCCTATCCAGGGAACTAGCAGTCTCACCCGACAGGCCAAGACCTGCTACCGACCCTTGCCAGAGCTTCTCGAAGGATGTGTAGAGTGTAGCTCAAAGCTTGACTATTCCATTCACTCCGCCATGACATGGAAAACCCACCCTGGTCACCGAGTTAGCCGAAAGGTCTCTTCAGACGAGGGTCAAGATAGCTTTCCTTACTAGTCATGCACGAGAGCGAGACTTTGAGGGTGAACGCCAAACACAGCCAAGATCACCTCCATAGAGCTCGTTCGCTTTTTACCCTTCTGTCGCATCTTCCGCATCGTCGCATGGCCCGCATTTTGTGTGAATCTTTTGTTTTTTTGTGTGAGCTTACTCTTCCTTCCCCACTTCGTGTGCGGCAAGATGTCTCTGACAGCCTTAGATCCCGGGACATATTCATGCTTTCATGCAGTGGCGTTGAGGATAATCATTCTACACTCACGATATCAATTGGGGTAGTTGTGGATGTTATAAGTATGACCGACTTCCTTCCTGCTCTAGAACTTTTTTTTTATCATCAGTCCATCGGATCACCATTCACTTGAGTGGATCACACGACCGCTACTTCCCTTCGTTCTTCTTTTTCTCTTCTTTACATTCGTTCAGAAGGTTCAAGGCAGGTCCTTTATTGTTCCCTATCTATCTTACCTTTTTCACAATTTTCCCCTATATTTTGTCATTTCATTCTTCTAATACTTTTTTCGAAAAATAAAGATGAAGGTTTCAACTTTAGTCTTGGTCGCCATTGTCTATACTTCCACTTCTTCCGCATTGCCAATAGCCAATGGGAGCAATTCCCGCGCTTATGCTTTACATAAGCGCCAGAGTAGTGGGCTTATAATTCCTATAACGCCCGGCACTGCACTTATCTCTCCTGGTATGGTTTCCGGTGGTACTCATCCCGGAGCAATTCAACCCGATGCAGTCAAAGAACCCCCCTCGGGATTTCCGGCTACACCCACGCCAGTCGTGGTTCCTATAGTTTCTCCTTTGCCAAATACACCTCCAACCGCGGGGTTTATGCCGCCGCAGGCTAATCTCCAGCCATCCGCTGAAACACCGTCTACGCCAGTCGTAGTTCCGATACCTTCACTTTCACCATCTCTACCACCTGGCTTTATGCCTCCATCAAATAATCTCGAACCTTCGAAGCCCGGTGGGATACCGCCTGGTTCTCGCTCTCCGCTTGCTTTTCAACCGGGTCGTAAGGGTACTCAGGGACAACAATTGAAAGAGGAGGTCTTGACTGATCCTACCCTTCAACTGAGTGCTGAAAAGCGAAAGTTTATAGAAGGAGTACCTGATACTATTTGGGATCAGATAACTCTTCAACCGCCTGGAGTCTTTGAAAAGGCTTTGGACGACTTGGTGTTTGAGAGTAAGACGCCGAATACGCTTACGCCCTTGTTGGCTCAGGCTTAAAACATAATAAAGAAAAATATTAAAAAATATATTCCTTTATGGGGTTTCTTGAGGGATAGAAGGGTGGTGTTTACCCGCTTGATGCGATGAGTTCACTATTCTTTTTCTATCTTTCAAAATCCTTCATCTTTCCGACTTATTGGGATGGTTTTTACCCGCTTGATGCGATGAGTTGATCATTCTGATTTGCCCTTTATGGTTGATGTTTACCCGCTTGATGCGATCTGAGTTCATCATTACCATTCTTCTTCCGCCTCTTCTCCCTCCTCTTCCTAGGGAGAAAGTGCTATAGACGTTTACGGCGTTGACCGCTGTGGATGGATGTGGACTGGTTTTTACCCGCTTGATGCGAGAGTTGATCAGTTGATACTTATAGTTTCTTTCTTTCTCTCTCTACTTCTTTCATCTTGCTTTGGAGCCTTTTATTAGGAGTTCCGGGGATTTCTTTATGACACTTTACGATTTTACGACCATCTTTTCGTTACGGCCCCACGCTCTTTTCGACTTTCTGAATGATGCTTTTCATATAGCTGTTATAAATCTAAAGACTTTTACCCGCTTGATGCGATGAGTTGGTCTTTTGGTTTAGCTTTATGGAAAGTACTCCTTCGGAGTAATCTTTAATGCTTATAATTAATGCATTTTTTTACGACTTATTACGAGCCCCTCCTCCTTTATCTCCTTTTCCGCCTACCCTCATGGACGGTTTTTACCCGCTTGATGCGACGAGTTGACCGTTCATATCTTCCTCACTCCGACGACGACTTAATGATTACGATTTTACGAATTTTACGATCAAAATATGGCATGAAAACAAAGTGTTTACCCGCTTGATGCGACGAGTTCACTTGTTGTTATACATTCCATCAATATACACACTCGTTTAATTCATGAATGTTTAGTCGGACCTATACCAAAAAGCAGAAGAAAAGGCTTTTACCCGCTTGATGCGACGAGTTGGTGTTTTTCTTCTTGATGGTATTATATACACTCTTTTTGATATCTACGCGGAGAGGATTATATATGGAAGAGAGGGAAAAGGTTTTTACCCGCTTGATGCGATGAGTTGACTTTTACTTGCTCCTTCCCGATTACACTCGTTTATATATTTATGGGATATGGAAGATTGAGAGGAGATGTTTACCCGCTTGATGCGATGAGTTCATCTTTTTTCTTATTTCTTTTCGTATATGAAGTTACGACTTGTTTACGAATTTCCTTTGTTTTTTTATATATCAGGATGTCAGGGATACCGTTAACCTCGCTAGTCGAGATTTTGGTAATAGACTTGATATCTCTTTTTAAAAGGATGTATTTCCGGACACATCCTCCAGGTTGAGGGTCAAATGGGGTCTTTTAATTTGTAATAATCTTTTTTTTTTGTTTTTTATATACAGTTTTACGAAGAACGCTCGATCGAGGACTTGCTAGACGAGTTTCTTGGTTGGAGTGTCCTTTGGTAGCTGTCTTTTTGAAAAGGATGTATTTCCGGACACGTTCTCCTGGTTGGGAATGGGGTCTTTTAATGTATAATAGTTTTTTGGATTTTTATTTGGGGGGCATAGATGGGATAGATATGATTTGATGAGATAATGGATATTGATTCACTCTTTTATATTATTTTCTTTCTTCTTTATAAAGATCAAGTACAGTGAAGACACCGGGTTTGACTTTGGTTTTGATTCGGCCCCGCACTTAAACACTTGTCGGCTGCATGTGTGCTCCGGTCTACAAGGCCAGCGCCGAGACTGGACCAAGCCATTGGCGTATAGGCGTGGAAAAATACAACATAGGGCTGTGTTGCTTGCGTCGACACTGGGACTACGGTAAAATCACTAGCCTAAGGGTCCGACCTGTAGTCTGGAATTAGACTATTCGGGGTTTGCATACTATAGATGAAGGGGCCATTAGGCTCCTGGTGCTTTTTGGCCCTGCAGAGAAACTTGTGTCATACAAGACGGATTTTCTCTAGTTCACACAAGTTGTAGTGTAGAGTTTCCCTTTTCGGCTATCGACGGTTCCAGTTAGTTAAAGTTTCGGTACCATGGGATCGACGAGTAATCCCTCCACCATTGAATTGCAACTACCATAACATCCAAACACCCTTTAAACCACACACAATGCCCTCCAAATCCTTCATCCTCGCGGTCCTCGAGTGCGACCAACCCCTCGACGCCGCGCGCATCGAACGCGGCGGCCACACGGGCGTCTGGACGGCCCTCTTCGCCGCTGCCGCCGATGCCAGCGGTATACCCCGAGAACGCATCGAAGTTGTCGGCTACAACGCTGAAGAAGGGTTACCGTCCATCAATGACGCTGACGGTATCTTAATCTCCGGATCGCGTTATAATGCATGGGCCACCGACATCGCCTGGATTAACAATTTGGTGGAGTTTGCGAGGGAGTGTGTTGCTGCTAAGAAGCCGGTTATTGGGATTTGCTTTGGACATCAGATTGTGGGGAGGGCGCTTGGGGGTGAGGTTAATAGGAATGAGAATGGATGGGAAGTTGCGCCGACGGTGTTGAGGTTGAGTGAGAAGGGGAAGGAGGTGTTTGGGAAGGAGACTATTGTATGTTTTTTACATCCCCTGCTTACTACTGGGATGTGGGCTAATCATGCTTTTTCTGAAGACATTACATCTAATGAATCGCGATATCGTCCGGACTTGTCCATCTGATATGGAGATTCTTGCATCGACGTCGAAGACGCAGATCCATTCGCTTTACAGACCTGGCGAGGTTTTTACAGTTCAAGGACATCCGGAGTTCGATCAGGAGATTATAGCGGAGTTGTTGAAGATGAGGATTGAGAGTGGGGTTATTCCGGAGGAGACCGGTGCCGATGGGCTTTCGAGGAAGGCGCTTCCGCATGATGGGGTAGTGGTTACGGAGGCATTTTTGAAGTTTTTGGGGATTCAAGCTTAGGTTGGCTAAGCAGATGGGCTTCATCGGTCTGCTATCAGATCTAGATTTCCTGGTTTTAAGGATGGCTATGGGTGGACTTGTACAATTGTATCATGATGTGCCCTTTTACCAACCGGCGTTTCTTGTTTATGGTTAGACGGAGGAGCTTTGTGACTCCTAGGTATACTGGAGACTCTCGTTCTTTGAATTCTATAGTCTATAGATCTAATATTACATGATTGTAGGATACTTTGATCAGGGCGAATTAAACAGAAATACCATCTAGAATACAAAAACGAAAACTTTCTATATTACCGAATGACAATTACATAACCTGAATCTAGCAGGGCGAAGTCGAAAGAGGCATTTGTCTCGTAAACCAGACGGTGAAATACGGTATAACGATCACGATACCTCGTTGACGATAGTATTAATGGTCGTCCAAAAACCACGTCTGCTCACTTCATTCCCGCGGAAATCTAGTACTTCTAGCTCCTCTTTGACGCTAATACTTATCTCTTGCATTTTTGTTGAAATATCCTCGTCATGAACACTGAATGCTTCTGGGCTATGCATCAGAAAGACGAGGGCATATTGAACGCCGATGAGGAACCAGAAATTTAATTCCGGAGCTAAAGATGTGGCTTTTAACCAGGTCCATTCTGCGCCCAATGCTAATTGCATTTCTTGGTCTTGATTTTGCCGATTATGAAGCCGTTGTGCAAGTTCCACGACACCTAGGCTAGAAGGCCGGAGTACCTCATCCATCCCGGCTATTAAATTCCCGACGTCTTCGAGGCCATTTAGAACCCTAAGGATCCGTAGGACGATCATGCCTCGTTGGGTAGCTGACTTCGTCGAACTTGAAAGATAATGCTGTAGAGGCATACTCGCCGCCAAAAGCAACTTACACGGCCCAAAACCCTTCGGAGCGATGTCTATTGGAAGTTCGGATGGGATATCTGGGATATCCGGGAGGATTTCTGAGTCCGTTTTGATGAGGGTATGGTGTATCGGATCAATGCCATATTCTTTAAAATCTGGCGAGTGCTGCACAAAGCGGATATAGGAACCTTTCGCTTGTTCAATATCCTTTTCGAAGCCCCCCACAGTCGCCGACGTCGACATCTCTGATATCCAATTTGTAAGGACCGTAGTCTCGCTAATAGTAAATGCTCCAAACATTCTCCCCTTCCAAGAAATCTCTTGAATCAATCTACTCTCTTCAGGTTTCCCAGGTACAACCCAAGAAGACGAACCCAGTACTTCTAAAAAGGTATACTTCCTCTCTTCCCACTTCTCAGGGTCCATCAAATCTCCTAGCTTCATACCTTTGGGCCCCCCGATATGTGCTTTACATCTTAGATGTGCAGAAGTCGCTGCTCCACATTTGTTCGAGAATATTTCAAGGACATCACATTCCGCCTTTGTCAATGGGCTCGGGTTGACTGGCAGTCCCTGTGCCAGGATATATCCAGCTTGGATTCTCCTCCACATCACTTCTTCCTCATCGGCAGACTTACAAGTCTTCATCAACTCCATGACAGCGTATAATGCCATAGCCGTATGTCCCGAATCCGCATTATCAATCGTAATGTGTAGATTAAAATACGTCGGATCGAGCTTTAACTCACGCAACTCATGCGCACAGATCAAAGTATCCAGGGTAACAGCTTCATAAGCTAAATTAAACCCTAATATCTCAGGAAGTAATTCTTGCGGAAACATTCCTAATGCGAGCTGTGCAATAGCTGCGGTCCAGACTCGTGGATCTCGACCGGGGTTTAGAGATTCATCGATGAAATTTAAGGAATCTCCGTCACCGATGTTGATGTTTAAGGACTTGAGTAGCTCTGAGTAGATGAATACGTGGTTTCTGGCGAGGTCTCCATCACCAAGTTCCTCTGATAGTATCTGCCATGCGATACGGGTTATCGGGCGAAGATGTAGAGGAGTATTAGGGCGGTGGATACCGCTTAACCACGCCCCATCCACGAATTTTGCGGGTGCAGCGAGGCGAAGGAAGTGAGATGCATGTGGCCGGCTCAGAAGTATCTCACGGTCTCCACCAGAAGAGCGGCGGGCCAAGTATGTCGTCCACAGGTTTAAAGTGGTTCTTTCATTGGTTGAGAGGAAGTTGACGAGGTCGATGCGGTTGTATTTAGGAATTGAGAGGATTGTGGTGGTAGGAGATGTTATTGCGGTGGAGAGGGTCAGGTCAAATAGTTGGTGTAAGCGGTTCCATGCGTGGGTTTTGGCTGTAGGGTGGGTTTCTAGATTTTGAAGCTGGTGATAGAGCTGGCGGTGTGTCTGTGGTGTATTTTCCTTTTCGAGAGGGCTTGTCGAGCTCTCCGGACAATCCATGGGTATCAGGATTAAACGATCTCCTTCAGGGGTAGTCTGGCGAGCTGAGAAATGAGTATATATAAAGATAGCGCAAACTAGAATAATGACTGTGAATATCGAAGTGAAATATTGATGAGCTAGAAAGATATCTGCGCTCTCGATGAAGCTAGGTATCGGGTTACTTTTAAACCCGGTACGGAAGAGAAAAGTGAAGTCATATGAGAACATCCTGTGGAGTTCGAAGGCGGTGATGACTAAATTTGGAGGTAACGCTATAGCATCTAGTACTTCTAATGCTGGACTTGATCATGCCAGATGCCATATATGACGACGGGGCACATGGGCTCATAAGGTTTTAGGACGCCGGTTTTTCAAAAACATAACTACAAGCTCTTAAGCTTCGTTGACGTAAAGGCAAAGGTCCCAAAAATAGCATCGATGTTCGAATTTAAAGCGATATAACAAAATAGGGGATGCTGGAGGAGCTCATCACTAATATTGGGATCGATGTTGGTATTCAGAAGGCATGATGATGAGAATTCAGGAAGCAAGGCCCAGGTGCACCTTCCAAGATAGGGGCTCACAAGGCCGGCATCAAGTTTGAAGGTTTTAGAACTCTTTTTCGAAATTTGCCATGATACAATATGCATATTTCCACGGTGTGCTCAGGTAAATACCAAATTCTCCTCTTTTGTGCCTTGATCCTACTTTTGGATTTCACCTATCCACGCATTGTGGCCCCTTCAATTGAGCCAAGAGATGCTAGATCATCCCTTCCGACGGGCCTCTCGACCTTCTCAATCAGCAGTTAGCCGTATATATAGTTTGATATTTAATTGGGTGATGGTAGAACTGAGAGAATTCCGGCGGCAGTGGCCGTCCGTGAGAGAGAGCTCGAGGCCGCAGAATTTCAGTAAAGTCTGCCCACAATGCTGGCAGGGCCCAGGGTCTTCGAGACTAAATAAAAGTTAGAGCATTCCGGCTTAAAAGAAGATAGTCCAAGCGGACCTGCGGATTTGGTTGAACTGTGTCCCACTGGTATGATTCCTTCGTAACAATCTGCGGAGTCTTGGACCGAATCGGTTGATATTGTTTATTGGCCCGCTACCCGGCCCGACCAAAGTACCACAGTTATAACAAGAACGGAAATATATTTCCGTCGCTCCCGCTATGGCAATATGAGTACACTAGTATTCCATCGCTTGGGATCCTGGCCGGAGAAAGACGATTTTAGTAAATGGCTAATGCTATTTTCTTTATACTCACATGGGCATTCGGCCAATTGGTGGAACTCCCTCGGCACGTATATAAATACATAATAGGACCGGTTCACTTCAGCCAAGTATTTAGATGTTAAAATATTGATGCAACGCCAGACTGTTGGCGAAATTCTCGGAAAGTTCCAGTACACACCCTGTTCCCCTATGCGTATTTATGCATATACTGTGTAACGCGCTCTCGATCATATGAAAATGGTAACTTGCATGTCGTGTGGATCATCTCGTGGTATCACTGGTTTACATACTGAGCTACCCTTGGAAGTATTCTGAAACCGGTCGGAAGTTTGCTTGGCGAACAGGTGTCTCAAAATATTTAGTAGTACGAATGTTTCCTCGTGGGATTTATGCATGAGTTCGCGAACTGGGAGATGTGTTACGCGAATACAGCTGTACAGATGCTCGCTGGTGCTTTTTGTCGAGATATTCGGCACCTGCCACGATGACCAGCGTTAGATACATTAGGGACAAGGGTGTACAGATCAGAGATTGTGATCACTTGACTGTTATAGGCAACATAGATCCCAATTCGATCGCGATTGTGCAAATTTCGTTAGTCTGTTAGTAGAGATATCTCAGTAGGTAGCCTGGGGTGTTACATTGTTATCACGGCTGCATTACACAAATTATCTCACCAGGCCATATTTTTTTCAACTTCTCCTAATTCAAAATATACGCAGGTGATATAAAAATATAACTAGATGTGCAGAGTACATAAGTTGACAAACAGAAAAAAAAGAAGGCCCGAATCCCAACTATTTCCAACAAACAGGATCAGTTCTACGCCACACCAACTCCTGTGCATACATGCTTCTCCATATTGTGATTGGTTGGACTAGTCCTTGAGACGGCACTTTTCCTTAAATGCGTTCTCGGGACGCAAGAAGTACGATAGGAAATATCTTTTCATGAAGCCGTCGATAGGCTGAGTGACACGATGCACTGGAGACCGAAGTTTCCCTCCGCTCATAAATTGCAGTGAATCCGCAACATGGACTACTGCGCATCCAGGAGGAGAGGAAGTGTATCCCCAGTTCCCGTCTGGGAGTTGTACATGCAAGCCCCATTCTTCAGCGAACAGGATAGTAAGAGTCCCACTATCAGTGTGTTTATTTTCCAGCACTTCCGATTTTTGGGGGATACAGGGCTCATAGACGAGCTTGAGGCCACTGTCGTTCTGTTTGGACTTTTGGTGATACTTCTCAAACGGCTCGTCTGGGGATAGGGAATTCGAGAGGGAGCGAAGCATCGTTAGCGCGGCGTTGTGGCAGATTTCGGAAAAGTATTTGAGTGTATGCCGGTTTGGTTGGAGAATTTGGGGGAGGCGAAGATCGCCTTTGACAAGTTCGTCGTATGCCATCTATCATATGATCGTATAACTTAGCACAAGCGTTGAAAGTAGGTAAAGTATAGCAGAGTTACTCACTTCAAAGGTTTGGTCGGTTTCACAAGATTTGTAACTACACACCCTCGGTGAATTTTATCAGTACTGTTTTTTGGTTTAAGAATGACTAGAGCCGATGGGATTACCCTCTATCTTGTGACGAATTTTGGCCACTCCTCATATCCCTCATCTTCAATCCCTCTTCCTGATCGAAATACCTCTGGGATAGATAGTGCACCTCTCCGAGTTGCTCTAGGAGGAGGTCCCCCAGTTTACTCTCGTGGAAGTCAAGATAGAAGATGCCGGTAGATTCGGCAGCGGAGCGCAATTTCTCAATCTCTTTGGAATTCCCGGACTCGAGACTTGCCAGATTGATTTTATCAAGCTGAGCGACCTCAATCGCCGTCCCGTTTGGGAGCGTAGTGCTGTAGACGACCATGTTGGATTTTGGATGCCTGAAAGTGAAAATGCGTTGAGACGAATAGTACTTGGAGGACAAAGTAAGAAGTTGCAGAATGTTGATGCCAGAGTTACGTTGCATCCTCGGGCTTTTGAAGGCATTCAGACATCTTACACAAGGCAAGATTATTGATGACCTCCTTTCAAGCCCCTCTTTTTGGGATTACCCTTCGACTGTCGGCTGCGCCGTTCGAGGTTAGGCTGTGCCTCGTGCAGACGTCCCGTCGACATCTATTGCGCCGTCGATTTGCATATTTGCCAACGCCGCAAATTCAGCTCGGATTCTGTTACACAAAACATGCACTAGGGGAGGAATTGCTTACAGCCGCCGAATGTTGGATTCAGACCAAGGGTATAGTATTTAGATAGGTTAGTATTATTAAATTTCTACATCTACCTGCTCTGTGTTTGGTTAACCGGGGTGTGAGCCGGATTATGGACCTGCCGCCTTCCGGCGTTGTGATCTGGTTATCAGACGGATCGACTGACCGCGGCATGCGGCAGCTGCGGATGGTATGATCTAATTTAGTAGCATTGTAACCGCTTCGACCTTTCTTTTGTAGAAACCTGCATGGCTGATCCTGATATCTTTGGATATTTGGTCCTTACTGTAGCATATAGCTGATTAGACGAAGATGAAACGTGCTCGGTTACACAAAATATCGAATCGAATAGGGAATTTATATGCAATCGTTATGGCCGGGGTACCCCGAGACACTTCCCTCGTAGTGAATCGTCGATTCACCCTAGCACTCTTTCCCGAGCGCGGATGTTTGAAATCCTTCCGTCCCGTTATTTGAATCCATTCCCATGGTTCAATTGGCCGTGTGCCGACATACTAATCCGGCCTAGGGAAATCTAAGGAAAGTATTCCTGGCCACCCCTGGCATTTTTACCGACGAGAGCGGCCGGTCCCAGAGCTAGAACTTATGTTGTGCACCGAGACTAGAGTTCCCAGCTAGTCAGACTAACCAAATCACCAATAGTTACATTGGACAAGCTCGATCGATTCGCGGACTTGCATCCACATTTTCCATGGCCTCTTTGAGAGCTCCCTATCCCGCCAGCCAGGTAGACAATCGTATTGTTATTACGTTCCTATTTCGAATTGTGATATCACATTTCCGAGTTTCCTGAGATAAGTTTACCGTTCATTGAGCTTGGCTCTAGAGATAATAAGGCCAGTCTATCGGAGTCTTATTCGAGGCCCTTGCTGTGAGCTCATATTATCACATTTCAAAGGGCCTCATGGGCAGGAAATTCAATATAAATTGTGATTTATCATTGACAAAGCTCCAAAATGTGATATCAGCACTTATGAAGCGGACGTTCACACTTTCGTTCATCTCTCTATAGTAGTACACATCATAATATACTCTATATCTTATACTTTTCCTTCGTTTATTTGCGCCTACTTGCATTAAACCCACCATATTTTCCTTTTATCCCACATAAATTTCGTCTAGATCTCTATTCTAAGTAACATACAGGGACAAGCCAAAATGGAGCCGAAGAGGACCCCCACGATGACTGTCGACGAACGATATAGGTTGATCACAAGGCGTCAAACGTTGTTTCAACCCTTTACTTCGGAAGACTCTCTTAAACGCCTGTTGGCGAAAAAGCTACATCCCACAGTCGCATGGGGTAAACCCACCCCCACCTGCATTGATGTATTACTTAGTTTTCTGGAGAACTGACTAGTTTTCTCGTAGTTACTGCCCCCACTGGAAAGCGTATGTCTTCTGTAGATCTATAGTGAACCTAGTATTCATGCAGGTCATTCTTACACGTCCGGACTTGACATCCGGGCGTATAATAAAACCAGTTCCCAATGCATTGGCGACCATGGATACGTACGTGTATACTGACAACATCTCGCCGTAGCGCATATCGGCTATTTTGTCCCTCTCACGAAGATGGTTGACTTTCTCCGAGCCGGTCTTCAGGTATGCCTGTTTAAACAGACTTTTCCCCTGCATATGACCCTAGAATAGTGGTTGACGGGGCCCGTATTAGCCAATCATTCTCTACGTAGATATATACGCACTCCTCGTGAACTACGTTCACCCTATGGCTCTGGTCAAACACCGTCTTTCCTACTACCGGCATCTTACGACCGCGGTCTTAAGCTCCCTGGGTGTCTCACCAGAGCAAATTACTCACATTGATGAATCCTCGTATGCATATACCGAACCATTCATCCAAGAGTTCCACAAACTCATCGTGATGATGCGACGCACAGATGCGCATTGCACTAGTGAGGTTGCGGAGACCGAGATGTTGAGCCCACTGTTGTGCTGCATTCATCAAACTTTGGGAGAAGTTTTTACAGGAATGGACATTCAATATGGAGGACTCGATCAGGTAGGAAAATACAGACCTCTTGTCAGCGTGCGCCAGGTTTCATTCGATCTTTGGAGATTCTAACGCATCTCTAGTACGACCTATTTACCCATTCCGCAACATTCCTCCCTTTGATCAACCATCAACCACGGGAACACATAATGAATAATATGGTCCCCTCCCTTAAATACACCTCTCCGTCTTCTTCCCCTTCATCCTCTACTCCTTCCTCTCCTACCTCTTCCTCTAAAATGTCTTCCTCCCACTCCGCGGATGCAAAGATCGAATTCTTGGATAACCCAGCGACCGTCCACCAAAAGGTTTCCGAGGCGGATTGCAATCCCGGCGATATCACTCACAATAACGGCGTCCTCGGCATCCTACGCGAGATAATCTGGCCAATAGCTGAATTACATCTCGAGCGCTCAAAGGGTGCTGTCGGGTACAATCTGCTTGAAGGTACAGATGTCAAGACTGAACATAAGGTGTCATTCGTTTTTCCATCCGCGCCTGAAGGAAGCATTCTAAGTGTATGCGACTTAATCACTGGCGAGGATCGACACTATAGTCTGTATGAAGAGTTCGAAAGGGATTATGCTGACGGATTCATCTCTCCGGACGACCTCAAGATTACCGTTATTGGGGCACTGAACCAGCTGCTGAGGCAGATTAGGAAGATCTACCGTGAAAATGAGCAGTGGCAGATGGTTGATGAATTGGCGTATCCTGGAGGAGTTTACTAGATACAGATTTTGTTTTGAAGGTGATTAAGGTGGAGAGAGTTATTCTTAGAGGGAAAGCCAGATCGTATTGAGTACCTTAGAGACGGCTTTTTGTGTCCGCGAGGACTTATGCAGTTTGTAATAGTTTGCATTGTTTTCGGAATTCCGGTATAGCTTATAGTTTACAACCTTCGTTGTTTTAATTCATATATTCTCAGTTAGGACATATCGTTCGTACTAGATGACTACTATCATTAATGCATTCAACCAAAACGAATATTTAGTTCGCTTTCCATATTCAATAGCAAAAAGGACTTGGATTCAAATTACTTGCAATGATCATGAAAGGTTTGGGACGAACACGTACACGCGATAAAACCAACATATCTGTGAGTTCTTTGATAAAAAGAGAACAACTGGGGAGAATGGGGTATGGTATTCCTAGAATAAGGAATCGAAACAGATAGAAATTCTTCAGCCTTCGTGATCGGGGAGCGGCCCAAAAGCATCCTCGATGAAAGGCACAGGACCGCTCTTGTATTTAAAATTGAGATAAATCACATTGTCTGTCGCCCCTTCCTTTTCGCAGGCCGCATAAAACTTCTGAAGATTCGTATAATGGGCCCAAAGGACGTGATCTGTCGGCTTTACCCATTGAGACAGACCAAGCACTCCCTTGAAAATACGGTCCATTGCTTCCAAACTCGGTCCAGCGGTATGAAAAATATCTCTTTTACGTCTGTATTTGAGGTCGTCGTCGAAGTATGTTAATGCCAAAAACGGCTTCGTTTTTTCGTAACATATGCCCAGTTCATGGACACCTTCGTAGGTCCGTGCCGACATTTCGTAGTCTGGATACTTGGAGTGTTCAATTGATTTGAGGATACTCGCCGCGGCCTCTTCGGTGAACCCAACCCTGCGCAACCATCGCCCGATTTCCAAAAAGCCGAAAGAAGTGACAGAATGCCCCTGCGTTTTAGTTAATTTCCCTATTAACGGGCTCAGATCCTTGAAGAACTTGAACGACCGTCGAAGATGTTTGAGACCTTCAATTTTCCCTCCTTTGGTTTTAAGAAGCCTGAATCCGCTTAGCATCATAATTTTATGATTGTGGATTTCTATATTGGCCCTCCCAATCCTCTGGCAATAGTATGTATAATACTTGGAAGCCTGTTCTGCGTCATCAAACTGTCCAACCCTGACAAGGGATCGATAAAGGTGGATAAAGGCATGTGGTATATCCCCAGACGGACTATCTTCCAATTTGAGTCGAAACAGGATTTTGAGGAGCAGCAAAAGCAGAGGGATTAAATCCTTGTCGTTAATATCTTGTAGCTCGCCCCGCTCCATGACGGTAGCGATTTGAAATATCGCTCTGGTTATATAGTAATGGTTAACGCCAAACCGTTCCTCGATAGTAGCTAAGTGAACGGTTAGAGACTTAAAGCTGGAGTCCCACCGTTCATTCCCCCGGTGAGTACGTGTGGTTGCCAGTATCGTGGAGAAGTTTTCGTTGTAGATTTTTCGCAGCTGCTGAGATTCTTCTTTTGCTTTGGCAGGCGAAGGAGTATCATGCTCAACAAATTTATCACCGAAGGCTTCTCGAATCTCCTGGAGCACTGATGCGGGCTCATCAAGAAAAGTAAAAAGTATGTGAGGCGGAAGCAGGTAGGTAAGATCTCGGTGGAGAAGCGGGGGTTTCCAATAAGCCAGAGAAAGATCCCAGTCCAGGAACTGGTGGTAGCTTTCTTGTGGTTTCCAGTCATTCTTAACACGATCAAAGCATACCATTATATCGTCACCCGATGCTTTGTGTTCGGCTAACGCCCCCTTGAATATATCTAGGGATATCGCTTTGGTCAGATTGACCCAGTGGTCTAGGTCATGATGGTAAACTTTGGACCAAACCTCGGGGGGATCCGAAAGTTCAGGCGACGGATCCTCGTCCCCAAGAGCCTCAAGTCTAGTGTCTATCGAATCCTGACTATCCTTAGTCTGCGATTTGACCCAATCGGAAGTCTCTGTGAAACTCATAAACGGAATTCCCAAAGCGCGTGAATTATCCCATTCAACAGGATAAGTTTGATCCTGGTCCCAATAGTCCTCGAGAATAAGATTTTCCGATGAACCGCATCCAGACTCACTTTGGTCCGTCTTGTCGAGATAACCTTGTACCGATGACTCAGTATCAGTTGGAATTGATTGATCGTTCAATTCTAGTGAACTCCACTGAAAACCAGTCGTGGCGGTCTCCGGATCAATATGCTGTATTTCTGTGGCTGTCAATGGCTCAGAATCTGTCGTATCAACTTCGAGTAGCGCGAAGTTATTGAGCCAGGCCGCTGTTCCGTCGAGTTCCCCATCCGCGTCCTCAGATGAATGTTCTTCGAGACTATCTTCATCTGATCCCACAATTCGAATGCCACACGACTCTCCAGTCTCGTCTAAGGACGTATAATAAGCTCGAATGAGTGACTGCCAGACATACGAGGACAGAAATATATATACCTAGGTATTTCGGATAAAATCCCTCTTCCTTTTTCATTATACATTCAATCTGCGTCGTTCGAACTGGTTCCTTGGCCCTATCTAAACGCTCGAATCTTGGAATCTCTCGCCCCTCTTCCCTAGCGCGCATACACTCTCTTCGAATGAATGCGCCCTGGATCCGGTTCAAGTTCTTGCGAGCGAGCCCGTATTTTCCGCAGACGTAGTCCAAATTATGTTTTTTAATACCGGGTAGCTATATGATTGGAAGATTAGATTCATTTCTTTCACATCGTTATAGGATTTTGGGGACGATTGAGTAGCTCATTTGGCCTCCACATACGTATGGGTTCAGGATATCTAAAATCTCCCGCCGTGGAGTTCCCCTTGCGATCTCATCCGCAATACGATTTATAACGGACACCGGTATCCTCTTGGTCTTTTCATAGCGGCGGACTCGATTCTGAGGATCACTTTGCTGGATTACGAGACTGCGAGTCGTATCGGCCATGATATCAGGACGCCTGATAAGACCTGTGTTGATTTTGTGGCAATTTAAAGCGCAATATAAATGATTCTACAGGCTCTTGAGCACCTGCTAAAGAATTGTTATACTAGAAACTTGAGGGGTTAAGTATATGGTGATTTTTTAAGGATGTTTTCAACTTGATGGTATCTTAATTTTTTTTCACTCATTCAGATATCCAGAGATGCCGCTTTATATCTTCAACAGTACCGCAGTCGGCAATCCTAACCATATGCATCTACCGCTACGGTCCCCCACCAAAGCCAAGACCAGGAAAAAAAGTTGAATTTCCTCATTCGAACAAACATGTGAGGAGATATCTCGGAGCGAACAATGCATCGCATGAACGTCGAAATAGCCTTAATGTTGAAACCGATCCTTCGTTTAAACGTTTCAATTCTCCTCATGGCGTCTTCCCAAATTCACGAGGCTGAGAATTAAATAGTGTCCGGATTTTCAGATAGCGGCCAGTTCATGATAGTGCATAAATCAACACGGGATGATACGTGGGTTCCTGTCAACTTTCCGCCACTATAACTGGCGCCTGTGGACCCGGCTGGTTTACGAGACCAATCTCGCTCATAAAAAACCCCCTGCGGCACTGTCAGGCCTAGGCCCCACCTATGCCTAAGGCCTTAGAATTTTATTATCGTTATTATACATTACTTATAATGACTTCAGGATGCTCTATATTTACATTTTATCGATCGGAAAGGCTAGAAGGGGATAGATAAGATAGCATCCCGGCAAACAATCGTGCTCCACAAGGCTACGACTTTAATTCCTAGTTATAACGTTACCTAAAACAAGACTTGCCATAATGACTCAACTGCATGCATGCCTCATTGAACACTCCACAGAGTAACGGAGCATATTGTATTGAATTACGATTTCAGTGGAACGAAAAAAAAAAAAAAAATAGAAGGAAAAATATTGACCATGTATGGAATCGAACCACAACCCTCGGAACACACTCCCAAGATGCACACCAGTACACCCCAAGGTCTATTTTGAAGACAATATGTTACCGCCGTTCGGGGTTTTGAAGCCGTTGTTGAGAACCCGAGTCTGATTTCGGCCGCGCCTGGTCAGCGAATATGTCAAGCCGAAGCCCGGAGCCTAGTGAAATGTTCCGGCTTTCATAATGAGGTTCTGGCGTTCCACTATCAGTACCAACTCATGTTTATGTCTCTAAACCGTGGGCGAACTTGAGGTTAGGCAACAAGGTGAGTTCAAATTCCCTATCTCCCTATGGTTGGTTGGTGGGTGGATATTATTTTGAAAGGAAGGTATTAGTCTAGAGTCCGAAATAGATAGTAAATATGATTCTATCGAGCTTGGCCGTTGAGGTGTTGTTTGTGTGACATTTTGGAGAACTGAAGCCTTCCGGAACTATATCCCGCGATATCGATATCAGATTCAATTAATGCAAGTATCGGTCATCAATTGACTAGAACAACAAAAATTGCCGTTATTGGGGTCATAGAATAGCCCAACGGTAGAAATCCGATTCCCAGATAGACGGTTCATGCAAGCCTGTCGATATAAGTGGTTTCAACCTCGAAGCTTCGGATCTGGGGTCCGTAGATCTGCGGCGCAATCTCGAAAAGCAAAGAAGCCCTTTCCTAAATGAATGGTCGAGCGGGCTTCTGCAAAGCCGGTAGACTAACCAGAGCGGAAAAGGACAGCGGGAACGAACTAGACCGTGGGAAGGGAAAATCATAGCCACATGAACACATGGGGTTTTGAGGCTAGCTGCTTCGAAGCAACCTGCATCCGACCTGCATGTTGAGGGCGGTCCCAACTGTTCCACAAAGGTATTGAGCTCCTTGCCAGCCATGAAGAGAATGAAAAACGAACAACTGAGGTCCCATTTTCTCTACTATCACAGACAATATGCGATGCAATGCTAATGTACAGACGAGATAAATTAAGATAATTCTCGATCTAGACCGGGCCGTGTCTAACGGAGAAAGGAAACCATAGGAGAATATTTTTTTAATTTGTACCCGCCGAAGACTTAATTTTGCTCACAGCTTTGCTCACGGAGTCCTCAGCTTTTCCGGCAGCTTGACCAGCCGCTTCCTTGGCTTTCTGGGCGATTTCTCGTCCTCCCCAACTAGAAGTAAAGATTGGATGGTTAGAATGCGAATTTATAGAAGGTGCGACTAGACGAGGTGTGTATTTACTGGTGGTATTGTAGGTAACGGTAGCCCTGTGTTAATTGCGAGCACTCATTGATGAAGTGGCAGGCTATACACCCGTTAGCAAATTGCAGGAAGTAGTCTCGAGAGCTCTGTAAAATCCAACATACCGAACAGAAGATAATTCTTGGGTGTCACAGCGACCCTGCAAAAGAAGATCCTCCAATTAGCAATCCAGTCCCGTGGACTTACCAAACGCTTGCAGGGACCACGCTGCGCCGGATTTTTTGGGAACCACGTACGAGTATCGCATAAAGACCGCCGAATAAACAACCAAGGCGCCAGTCATTTGTCCAGAGATACTATATGCCGGGAGCGGTGTCAGCGACCTGTTGAAGTTGTATGGGTGACATCATGATGTGAGATCGGATGGTTACATTTCTGGGTCCTTGTTGATGTCTGTGATAGCCGCCAGAGGAATACCGAAGTTCGAAACAGGGCCCCAGAAGTCTGCGATTCAATAGCATAGATGATTAGTATCGTGCATTTGAGGTGTTTTTGATGTTGAACTTACGAGTCGAGCAGATGTAGTCCAGGACCTTGTTGGAACGGATACGAGCGTTGAGGCTCGCGATAGCTGACAACATTTTTGATAGACTGGATGCCGTAGAGAGTATTGTGCGATCCTGGAGGGGTTTAACAGGCGACCTGAGATGAAACCAGCAACCTTGAAACGGTGAAGCTCAGAAGTGTGATCGTGTGAGGGAAGGTTAGAAGATCCGGTGAGTCTTGGGCTTGTAATTACAATTGCCAACAGCCGGTCGGAGCAAAATGCCTGTTATATCCGAGACACCTTCCCCAACGTCCAACAACAACGCATTATGCATCTTGACATTCCCACAACCACCGGTCCGTGCGCCGTACGCTCTATTATTTACTTCATGGCGGCCAACTAGGTATAGTATTCTTGGTATAAGACCTATAGATCGTGCTGCGTCTATAGAGTACCCCGTGGTACGCTAGTCTTCCTAAATATAACAGATCTAGTGTATATCAGCACCACGTTATATGATCAAATAATCAAAGATCTCGATCTCGAGTCCAAGATTCGAATCCCTATATCATTAACGCTCATTAATTATGAAAGAAACCCTTTTCTGACATTAAATTAGTAACTACTCAAATTATTTCATGCGCTAGTGATCTGAATGAGACAAAGTGCAAGCGAGTTTGAAACGCAAGTCCGAGTCTGATATAACAGCTAAGTTCTATTCGTAACAGGCGTGACATCGTAATGTATAATGTGATATAGATCTAGATAGTATCTATAGAGGATTCGTAAATTCGTAACCTAAAATGCAACCTAACAACACGAACATACACAGCCAACCATCCAAGTAATATTCGCCTCCTCCAGGCTCCCTAGCCACTATTGCTACCCCATTCCCAATTCTAACCAATGGACGGCTACATCCAAAACGCCGCTCTATGCTTATAGACATTGTCCCGGGCATGCGCTGCATTGTAGGCACTTGTTCCTATCGGTATTGGTCTTACCAGGCGGGTAAGGCTGGTTGGGTTGGATGGCTATTAACCAAAAGCAATCGGACATAATAACGCCGCTGGGGCCCCTCTTAAAACATCTTAGATCGATGGCATGATTAGGGCCGAACCCTCCAAGCCACTCTCCTTGAACATCTTTAGCCTGCACTCCGAGAATGACCTCGATGCTTCACGGAATATTGTACGTCAGCTTGAGTATTTTCTGGGGAATACTGGGTCATAGAGGTCAAGGGGGTATTGAGGTCCAAGGAAAAGAATGCGGATCAGTCATGGAGTAAATTGACTGTAGAACAAGAACATACTCTCCGTAGTAATCTGTGACACCGGCTCCTTGGAGTTGCTCTGTTGTCAATGTCGGTGCAGAAAGCACAGCGCTGTAGTAAAGGATATAGCGGTTAGCCCTGTTCCAAAGCTAATAGTATAGAATACTGGGGGGTTCTAAGAATTACCTAGAGCAGACATGTAGAGCAAGAGCCAAGACTGTAGAGAAACGCATTTTCAAAGATATATGTCTACTGCGATTGCTAAGTCGGTAATATAAAGAACGAGTGAATGAGTGGCGAAAAGAGCCTCTTTAATCGCAAAATGACAGTGATGTTAAGGAGTGTAGAAGACCCTGGGTTTGGGAAGGAAGGTAAGCCAGTTGGATGGTTGAAGAATATCTATCTATTCTCTAAGGTGATTTATATACCTAATTGCTAGCGTGCGAAACTACTTCGGAAAGCACAAGATCACAAGAAGTACACTTACCTTCTCATCGTCTAAATCGTTCAAAACAGCAATCATTTCCCAAGGGAAAAATTAGAGGTCCCAGCCGAACCGTCCTGTATACTTGGCCATAGAAGTGCCTCGTGATTAGGATTGCTTTATGATAGAAGTTTACTTATTGGGGATAGCGGGGCAAAGCTATCAAAATTCGTAAGAATCGATAAATAGAGTTCAATATAATCGATGTTTATAATGAGGAGTCCTTCGTCAAATCAGTCGGTCCGAAGCGAACCGGGGTTGCGACGAGAGTAATATTACCAAAACTAGATCGCACTTGCATTACATATTGCATACTGCATAATGCACGTCTGATTCTCCTTCAGACATTGGCGATCGGAAATTCGGAGCTTGTCCATTTTCTGTACGTAGGACAAACTCGCCCACTCGCCCGAATTCCGAGATGAATAGAGTTCGCTGCGCGATTTCCACATGACTCTGCGCATATGGAAAACGTATCATTCTTTGGGCATTAGCGCTTTTCAAATGCAAGCGGTTCTCCAATCGCGATATTTTCAGAATTACTTCATCGGCTCGTCTTTAACTCACAGGAAGGACTCTCCATTATGAACTGCCTGCCTAGTCAAGACATGGATCGTTATCACACGGGGTTTCTGCGACGATATAGAAGCATAAGACGCTAGGCATGAGCATAGGGCATTCACATAATATAAATACTTTGGATTGATGCCCTATCTTTCTCACAACATAGATCAGTATCAAGCTATCTTCATGCCCTACTATATTTAACGCAAAACCTCCCACTCTTTACCACCTTAATCTTACGCTCTTTACCAAGTTGCATACTTCACCAAGCCAAACTCTTTACGCTCATTAAATTATAAACGGCACATCTACAATCCCCTGAAGATGCATTTCTCATCCGCTTTGGTCGCTGTTACCAGCATGTAAGCACATTACCACCCCATATTTCCCCGAGCCTACGTTGCACAACTAGTTAACTAATATTTTCGTTTGAACTAGACTCCTCTCCGCCGCGTAAGTATTAAAGCTCCAATTATTTAGCAACATCTTGAGATCTATTATTGCGATATTACAATGTATCACAAGTGATAGAGGACTCACAGAACATGTTTGGATTTTCACACTTACAAAGTTGGCGCCCATAGCTAACGTGCCTCGAAATATAGCCCAGCATACGGCACCATGATGCTTGTGCTTAGGAACAGCGACGTTGGAGCTGGTCTCGGACCCGGTTTGGGCCCTGATCCCGTCTTCCCTCTCCTTTGCGTTAAAAAACCAATCGAGGCGCGTTGTTACGGCACAGTCGGTCTCCAAAAGTTCCAGAATAACGAGTTCCACGGAACCAGGGAAGAAAAGCTCTCGTGTCTTGATTGCACAGGAGCTTTCGGAGGGTGTCAGATCTACTGCGCGACTGATAATACCCAGAACTTTCCTGAATGGAAAAACTACCCCAAACCGGGTTGGTATCAGCCTTCTTGCTACAAGAAGAAGTCGGGCAGGCCTCAGGAGTACAATCCAAAGTCGTACTCGCCTAATCAGTACAATTTTTACAGTTAGAGGGCTTTACAGACATACCTGTATAGATCTCTCTAGAGTCTTTTTGCTTTGAGATCATTTGTCTGGTAGACTTGGATTCGGGTTGATATTCTTTCCTTGTCTTTGTATCTACTTATCCATTTTCCTTCCCCAAATATCGTATAGAGATATATATCCGCTTATATATACGATTCCGGCCCTGAGATTAAGTTTCATACTGTGACGTAAAGAATACGCGAGACTAGGCGATATTGAGTGCATATATAGCAAAAACTATAGTTATGGTACGTTATAATAGTCGCCGTCGAAATTCCAGATATTGACCTTTCACTCCGAAAATCGTGTTTCAATTGATCATTTATGCCAACGTTGGCATTTTGTTCTAGCCTACGACCCGTCTCGAGGGTCCATTTCTCACCAACCAGTCAGAACCCACTATTTTATCATCATTTCCTTTAGAAAATTGTCCATGCGGGCACCTAGTTAGCATCGGGCTAGAACGTCATGCAAATCAGTTGCGGACCGGCAATAACTTTCCCGACTAGTCGCGGTATCGGAGCCACTTCTCCCCGCAGAACCCGCCATCATCGCTTAGAAGGGACCCAGTATAGCGAACTCGCTTAGGACCCTTAAACAAACTTTATCACCATCGCACTAATGCGAATCCTATTGCAATATATTGCATTCTAGGGTTACACAGCGACTCGATACCAATGATCGGGAAGACTAATCTTAGGCTCCCTTGCCGAGGGGGGCTATAGGGCTATATCACAAACCTTTATAGTAAGGCGGCGCATGAAAAACGCTACGGAAATAGGTTCCGTCCATCTGTTTATCAGGGTATAACAGGCGTAATTGAAGGTTCTGATATCACATTGGGGTATTTTGGCCTTTTCTGGGTGAGCCAATTATACCACAATTGCAACGCAAGGTCATTTGCCCGACTTCCGATTGTCCCCGGAAATGGACCCTATTATCCAGGTTAACGTTTAAGACCTGAGTAATGTTTGACTAATTTTTGCTTTTGCACCGCGTAAGTTTTGTATCGATGTTTGATGTAGCTTTTTTTCCTTTTCGTCGCTAGGGCGTATCCAGCACAGCGTATAGAAAACTGAACTCCACCGTCTTGTACTTCACTGAGTCAGGGTCGTCCAGCTACCAATAACCTGGCGAATGAAACAAATTTTATCACCACCCTTAATTTATAGTTGTATTAGAAGCGAGATAACACTCGCTAATTAATATGGGGGACTGATAGTAACTGGACGATGGTGTACTGGGTCGTATCTGCAGAATTCACGTTGCAGGGATTCTAGTATACAATAAAACAACGTTCCATAACCTAACCTATCCCATAATATCATATCATAGCCGAAAATATTCTATCATATCACATTTTATTCTATCACACTCCAGGCCGCTGTCTTCGTAGGACAACCCGGCGAACCCAACATTTCATATGTGAACTGGTAGCCACCACAACACGCCTTCTCACACTCTTTTGTAAAAGTCGACGTCCTCGCCGGAGCACCGATACAGTTACACAAGTAATTCCTTGTTTCTACCACATTGTCGCAAACAGCTCCTGGGGGGCATCCGGTAACCTTGTCGCAGTTTTTAGTTACATATTTAACCACTGATGGTGGACATGTCGACATGGGATCTTCAGTTGTAGTATCCGGTTCGGACTCTGGGGCGTCGGTGACTTCACCGGCTTCTACCGTTTCGGTTTCGGTTTCGGTTAGGGTCTTTGTGATGTATTTGGTTGTGCATTTGGTGATGGTCTTGTATTGAGTTTTGGTTTGCCAGGCTGTTTTGGTGATAGTCACTTGCTTGCCCTTAGGTTCAGAGTCGTAGCCATAGGCAAGGGCGGAAGGAATAGTGCTAGAGTAAGGTTTTAGCTATGAAGCTAAATAGCTGGTAGGATTCCATAGTTTGAGACTTTTTGCGCATACCTAGTGAGCAAGAGAGTGGATAAGAGATTCGGAAGCTGCATCTTAACGGCCTCTCGGATACACAAACGAACGAGCGGAAAGTTTCTAGTAGAAACAGAGCTTTGGAAGGAGTGGAATGCCTTGAAAGTTAATCAATAGCCAGTTTACTGAAGTTGAAGGGATGCCCTGAGGGAAGCCTTCTCTCTTTTTATACGCTTGTCGAGATTTCTTTGTACGACATCACAAGAAGAGTCAATGAATATCATGAAGTTGAACTCGAGTACTCGTGAATTCGCAACTGAAAGCTTAAAAAAGCCTCACTTATCAAGCTTTATGCATGATAATGTTTTTAAAGGACTTGGCAAGCGAGACCTATGGTTATGCCTACCCGCTCGCGCTCTATAACCCAGTCTCGTCACTAGACTTTTCCAATAACCACAGTAACTCCATATTTGTGAGACTGCGTTGTCAGTGTTGGAATTATGAGTAGTCGGTTTTCTCCGAGTGTATCTGCCGAAATCTACAGTCTGGTTATAACGTTAGGTTTTTTCTTCTGGAATATGCATCCGCGATCTTTCAATCCAGGTCGAATAAATAAGGCTTACAATGCTTGGTTTTGCTTTTCATGGAATTGCTTGTTCGTGTCGGAATATTGCTAGTTCCGTGCTACCAAATAGACTCCATGTTGTCTCAATCAAGAACTATGATTTTCGGATCATGATTGACTGCTGGGTAGATCTAGCCGTTAGGATTCGAAGCTACAGCTGTACAACCGTTAGGAGTCTTGGGCTTCCCTCGACGCTATTCGAGAAGCTGAAGTGGCTAGTTTCGCCCAGGCCAATCAGAGCAAAGCTTCTTTGCATGTTTGACCAATCTACTCGTAGTATAGTTCACAAGGTGTAGCAAATTCAAAAACTACCTAAATAGGAAATCGACGAAATAAAACAACACATCATGGGGTTGTCGCGAAGACTGTAGCTGACTGCTATGTTACCCCATTCTTAGAGGCTTCAAAGCTCTGGAGATATCTCGAAGTACGATATCTTAGAGCTTCATCTCAGTATCTATCTTATCCCCAGCACGAGTTATGAGACGAACTGGCCTCTGTCCGGCAAGGGCAGCCTGTCTTGACCAAGCTCTCCAGTTTAATTGGCTAACTACTATTAATAACTTCTCATTTCAGCATCCCATTGTAATTACCATACTCAAAACCTCCTGAGCAGCGAGCGTGAAAACGTGAACCCGTCATATGTACATACCTACAAACAAAGGCCTCCTTCTCAGCCATCATCATCCTCAATCCCGACGTGTTCCCGACACTTCAATTGCTACCGAAGACCTCAAGCACCCCGCCGTCTGCGAGCCCCACGTGGAAAAGTCAAACGGTCAATCCGCGTTTTTCGTGTGTCCCGAAAACACCACAGCAAACCCGGCCCAACTGACCCTCGCAAACCTGCAGAACACCGGACTCTGCCCGCGCGAAAACATATATAGTATTAAAATACAGCGATAATGAACGTCTCCTTCCGTTCGACCACCCGTTCCCTGCAAAGGGCTACAAAATCCCTACATTCGCTCTCCAGAACCCGTCAGATACCGTTGGGAAGCCTGCGGACATTTCCTGAAACTCAATTCCATAATATCGTTAAGCTTTCCAGTGCTGCTGCTCCCAGAAGCTTTGTGCGGAACTACGTCACCGAGCAACCAAAACCTGCATCTAATCCTCCAACTACTTCGGCGAGTGGACCTATCGGTGGACCAGGCGCACCACGACCTCCGAAAGACGACAAACTAAAAGCCTGGCCGTTTGTGCTGATATTTGTTGTCGGCGCTGTTACTTTTGCTGCGATTTTGGATAATAGGAAGGGTAAGTAGTGTATTCAGTTACTTTATACATTGTTGTAGCTATGCACGGTATACTAAATAGCTATAATTTCTATGTTTTAGAAAAGCCGAAAATGCCTGTCGTACCTGCCGCCAAATCCGACTCTGATGGCCTCCCTAGGCTCCGAGACGACGGTCCGATCTTTGATCCCAAGGATATCAAAGTCATCTTCGTTCTTGGTGGCCCCGGTGTCGGAAAGGGTACTCAATGCGCCAAACTCGTCAAGGACTATGACTTTGTTCATCTCTCCGCTGGTGATCTTCTGCGTGAAGAGCAGAGTCGCGAAGGGACTGACTATGGCGAGTTAATCAAGACTTACATCCGAGAGGGCAAGATTGTGCCCATGGAAGTCACCATCGTTCTCCTCGAAAACGCGATGAAGCGTAATATCGATCAAAACAAAAAATCCAAGTTCCTCATCGATGGGTTCCCACGACAGATGGACCAGGCATGGAAGTTCGAGGAGGTGGTGGTACCTAGCCAGTTCACCTTGTTCTTCGACTGTGATGAGGATACCATGACCAAGCGACTCTTGGAACGTGGAAAGACTAGCGGACGAAGTGATGACAATATGGAGAGTATTTTGAAGAGGTTTAGGACCTTTAAGGAGACTAGCATGCCCGTTGTTAATTACTTCGAAGGGCAGAAGAAGGTGGTTAAGGTTGATGGCGGGAAGTCCATTGACGCTGTTTATAAGGATGTGGTTGCGCATATTGCGGTAAGTCTTTTTGTGGTTTTTGGAGCACGTAAATGTGGTGGTTACACAAGCTAATAATGACACTTCGTAGGACCGATTGAAGTAACTCCCTGTTCTTAGCGAGAAGCGGGTAGTCGATAATGCTTCTTGACTTATAACTTCTTGGTTGCTCGTTCTTTGGGGGCGTTAGATTTTCCCTCTTCCTTTCACTTGTTCTTGTTTTTTTCTTTTCTCGTACATACAGGTTCGGTGGTAATAAACTATAATAGAGGGGAAATTAAAATATCGATTTTGTCACTGGAACTACCGTTTCAACTTTCATTAAACTATCTATACCCTTGCCCCAAGCTACTCGTCATAAATTTACCGGGTGGAGATATACATTTGTGCAATATATCTCCTAGTGTTTATGCGATTTGATTCCACCTACACTACACTAGTCTCGTACACTACACTACACTACACGTTTACTCTATTATGTGGATGCTGTGCTCGGCCTGATCTACAACTTGCCAGACACTGAGACACTAGGGGTTATGAGGGGCGTGCATCTCGATACCTAGGTCTTGGCGAGGGAATCTAGTATGTCCCGGTGTGTCATCGACCTGCACGCTCTTGATCACGAATCCATCCTAAATAAATAAACCATTATGGTGTGTCATATCTTCTTCTTCCTCATTCTACATGCACCCTCCACCTCCCCTTCAACCTCCATCCTCCTTTCATCCCCCTTCTACCCACCTCTCCGAAACAATCATAATTACAATCAATCTACATCACATCCATCCAACATTCATGATGGCATCAAGCCAAAGACAAAGCACATGCCTCCTCAACAGGATGGCATCAAAAAATAACATTAGGGACAAGTTCTTGAACAACGTTAGTGAGTATAACATGTTTTCATTAACAAGGCGGAGGAAGGGGGAGACCGCCGGTTACAAGACTGAAGTAATACATGGTTTTCAGTCTTGTTCAAAAACAACAGGATTGACAGCCAAAACATTGACTATCGCGTCAACAGACGTTGGTAGTAGAGAGAAAATCGCAATCAAAAGAGGTAAGAAGTCCTGAAAGACATGGGAAAGGAAAAGAAGAAGATTTGAAGATGAGCAGAAGAGAAGAGGGGGAGTTGGGAGGGTTAGGGCAAGAGTACTGTAAGTGAACCCTAATCAGTCATGGGCGTGCAGTTGGGAGGGGGTATAATTATTGGATGACTTACTTCTTCAGACACACACAGCACCTCCTTTCATCATCATCCTTATTATCACTATCGCTATCACACAAAAAGGCATATGTTGCCTTCAGCCACCTCTAACGAAATATCGCCAGATGCTTCCGGCAACGGCCTATTTGCTGTTGTCTTGGACAAATCCACGGGTTTCCTCATCGTACGGTACTAGCCTCCATCGAAGAACACTAACACCATGTTGGTTGACATGTTGGATAGACCGCTCGACACGCCAAAGCTTCCCCAAGGTTAGCATCCCTTCATTTCACTACAACTAACCCATCCATCCATCGGGCATCAAGACGCTAACGGACGCTGGAAAGGCACCCGATAACTTTACGATGCCCCGAATGCGGGTTCCTCCCTATAAAGAAATAGGGATGGAAAGAACATACCCCGATAAACTTGAAGCCCTGAAAGTCGCCACAGAACAGTAGTCCTGCCTTTGCAGATGCAACCACCCTCACAGGTTCGCCCGTCCTGACCGATTTAGACAACGATGCGTTTTCACTAAACCACGATCCCACAGGTTAGTCCTTGTTGACGAACAAAAAGACAGAAAATGGGCATACGACTTACGTATTGTCCGGTGGTGGCCCTTGAGTTAGGTTTTCGATGGAAAGCTTCGAGCCTTGGTCGACTTTCTTCGATCCAATACTAGCATCCTTGCCCCCGACTCCCGTGAACGTGATAGTCTCCCCAACGATAGTATCCTCATTGTAGGCTCCCGCTAGGATCAAAGAAAAGACGCCTTCTTCCTTCCGACCATGGACTGAACCTTGTTGACGGCAATGGAGGCCGCACTCGGTAATTGCTGCTCTTGCCTTCCAGGTATCACCCTATCCTCAACCATTAATACAAATTCCGATACCAAAACTAACGTAGATTTAACAGGCCGAGATACGGCACTTACAATACTAATACCTAGGACATTGCCGAATGCGGTCTGCACCTTGCTCCTCGCTGCCTTGGAACCGAGGCGTGGGGAGGGGGAGGGGGGGCGAAGAGGGCCGGAGAGAACCTCGAAAGTGTTATCCTCATTACGAAAAACATATTTGGCAACAGTCGATAAAGGCACGGCTGGTGCCTCATTGCTGTCCAGGTTGACAATGTGAGGTTGGCCCGTAAGATGCCACAAGCCTTCCTTCTCGAAGTCCCGCAAAGCCTTCAGGAAATGCACTGAATAGTTCCTGGGATCATCAGACGTCATGGGCTTCTCCCATTCACGGGGCAGCCTCGCCTCAAATTCACTAACAAGAGTATCGAAAAGATCCTCTTGACCGATTAATTGAAGCGCCTGCGGAACACACACAAATCATCAGCCATGAAATTCAGTCACACCATAAAGACAGAGCAATGTTACTTACGGCTTCAAATGCAACCTGGGACTGCTCAACAGGGAAATCATGGAGACGGACAATAGTCGCAACTTGAGCGATAAGATATCTCATGAGACTCTTGTCGTAGTGTTTCGGTTGTCGACTCCATTTCTATACGCAGCGAATAATCAGCAACAAGCAAGCAACATATATACAGGGTGACACAATACACATTGAGGGACTTACCAAGTTGAGTTCGAGATTTCGGTCGAGATGGCCGTCGACGATAAGCTCAATGATTTGATCGTGCATCCAGTCCCAAGGCATTTCGACACGATATTCTGGATCCATGATGTCAACTCCTTCGGAATCCTCGTCATGGTAATAAATGAGGGGCACATGGGTGCGGGTCTCCTGGGGCATTTCGACGGACTGCAGCGGCATTTTGGGTGTTCGAAGCAACTACACAGAACTGCTCAGTCCTGATGTCACAAACATACAGAAAGAAAGCCCTTGATACACCAACGCCACCACAACAAGTGGTCCGGCGATACAAACCGGCCAAAAAGGGACAACATACCTTGCCGTATTCACTTCAATACTTACAAATGGTAGTGATACGTCGTGTACAAAGGTGTGAGCCCGGTACGAGCTCGGAGGAAGGTCGTGATGGTAGATGAGAGGTTCGAAACGAGGTAACAACAACCAATTTTGCAACGGCCGAATTCGCGGAAGGATGTGTAGAGGAAAAGAAGTGCTTCGCGAGGCGAACGGCCTGTTTAAATACTCGAGCACAACTCACCCATACCCATCATTCGAGGCCTACGGAGTACTATTGCGGTACCAAAGCATTGATTTCAACAACTTATGCCTTATTGGAATGCTCAATTTTGACCGCCGGGACGGGAATACGAGGGAAGCTTCGGACGCTGGAATCGCCAACGAGTGCAGCAATCGCCATTACGAAGGGAAGATGCAGTCAGCGCCGAAGCTATTCCGCCTCCACGATGCGATAAAGCTTACTATCGCATCGCCGGATCCTATAGAAGGATCTATTCAAGCGACGGCTTCAATACAATTGTGCCTACGCGAATGGGTCTATAGAATCAACCTGATTCATATCATTCTGGTTACAAAACTGCGGACACAGTTCCCAGCCCACAGTGCTTCATTACAAGAGTTGGTGGGAGATTTGAGTCTTCAAGATCTGAAACACCGGTCAAGGCTCTCGAAAAGCGTTATACGAGGCTTTAGGATCAATCAAATATCGAAAAACTACGTTTTATACGAGTTCTGTCCACAAATTCGTGGAGACAATCATTTGGAGTTGAATACATGAGATAATGGTCGCATTTTCCATCACAGGAGTTGTGACAGAATGAATATTGTTCTTCCATTGGGGGCACGAAAACTCCAGCAAACCACTTGCAATACAGTTCATTTTATTCATGCCTTCATCCTGAATTAGTTTTGCTTCCGGTTTTGCAGAAAATCTTTCAAAATTTCCTTCTTGTCATTCATTGTTTTGCTGTCGTTTGAAGAATTGCAATTTCTCATCATATTTTCTTGCGTTTGGAATTATTCTCTTCATTGTCTCAAACCCTTCTTTCCACATCGATTCTCTTCTTTCAACCTTCAAAACTACTAGCAAGTCAACTGCCAAACCTCACTTTCTCGCCAGATTCCTATACTCAACACACGAGTTTATGATATGTCGTTGAAAATGCAACAAGGTTGTCGACAAAAGGGGTATATTAGGCGAGGGCGCTAACCGAATTAGGTGACGAAGGCTAGAGCTTCATTCAAGCAGCACCGATATCTCTGCTCTTTTGGTCCAAGTTGGCTGGAAGCTTGGTTTGAGATTCTTTCTATATTCTCTCTGCGGATTCCGTGAAAAAAGTATGCTAATATGCTTGCTAAAAATTACAGATACCATCTATTAACCCATTTCCATTCCATCATACCGAACATGCCACATGAAGCCGACAAAGGAGAGCCAATATATACTATTCCACACCACTAACCGCGAAGGACGAGGAGATGCTGTGGGAGAGACGAAGATCTACAGAGTGGGCATTCGGGCTGTATTTCATTAGCTTTGGGTATTTCGTCAAGAACGTGGTCAGGGAGCAGCTCACCTTATTTCTACACCATTCGGTGATACAGGTCCAGCAGAACATATGTCCACAAGGGGTCAACTATTACCACGACGATATCAGCACTGATCAAGATTCTACACCTCCACCGTTCGTGACGATACATACCGTCGGATCCTTCATAGACTCCAAGCACAGCGTGCACTTCCTTGCCATCTCACCGTGGACGAAAGCCATCGTCTCCGGATTCTCCAGGTCGACCTTGGCCTCTTCATCTCCTGCCGCGATGTTCTGGCTAACCGTGCTCTTCGAGCCTTGAAGGGCTTGCTCCTCCGTTCCGTCTGCCAGGTATTCTGACATCTTGCTATAGGTCTGTACGACAATCTGCACCAGCAGCAATACACCAAGAACTTCGTATCCAACCCGCTGTTCATGAGGTTGCAGCTTCTTCGTGAAGATCTACCAAACAAAAAAAAGGTCAGTACCTCCCCCATATTGCCCGAATGATCTGCTAGTGTCCAAGACCTACATATCTCATCCCCCATATCCTCTTCGAAACATGATAATACGCCCCTGTAAAATAAAAAAACGACAAATGCACCGCAATAAGACTCTCAAACCCAGACAGTGTATCCAAATTCCTATGCAGAAACCTAAAAAATTTCTCCTTCATCGAATCATCGTCGTTTGTGGTCTTTGTCAATGCTCGTCTGGCGGCTCGTCGGTCGAGGTTCATGCGTATTCTAGCTCGTAGCTTTGGGGCGAATTTGGAGGTTATGTAGGGTAGGATTACGACGGAGATTATGTAACCGGCTCGTTGCTATATATGCCCCGTTTATCATCATTAGTTTCCGAAGGATCTGTTGGCGACGACGAGAAAATCGGTGGGAAAAGGTTGAAGTACAAATAAATGTGGTAACCGTCTACTATCAGCATCGACATGGACGATATCGCAATATTCCTCGCCTAGCGTTCTACTTCCGACCAATGTCGTGATACCGAGGTACAACAGATCAGCGAGCACCTTGGCTTCGGTGTTGAATTTGTGTAGGATTCGGGCGCCGTAGAGGTTTCGGAGGATGGTGGAAAGTTGTTCTAAGATTACGCCTTGGAAGTACGCGTCCTTTTGGTTTGAACGGACTAATGTATAGGGAGATTTTTATATCAGTATCTTATGTTGTGTGTTTATATTTGGATTTGTGTTTTTGTGAATGTGTGACGTACTAATATCCGGGGCAGCGGCGAACGGGAAATCATAGCCGTCTATGTTTTCGGATTGTGGGATGTCGGTTATGGTGGCGGTGGTGGGGGGTGCGGAACCGGAGGTTGAGGAGGGCATTGTGGGAGTTTCTCGNTGTTTATGAGGGATGGGATGGGAAGGGCTGTAAAGGAAATGCGCTTCGCTTTGTTGGCTGGCGCCCGAAGTTCGATTGAGATCGCGTTTGGGGAAGGCGCAGGGGGGTTTGCCTCGGTTCAAATGGAATGTTGGATTTCGGAATGTCAACACGGTTTCACTGCTTGATGCTTCTGGACGGCGAACGCGGTGAGAGAGTAATATTTTTGAGGTTATTGAGCAGAGTATATGACACAAAAGAGGGTGGAGTGAAATGGAATAAGTGGGGATGCCTCAATAAAAGTAGTGATAAGTATTAGACAATCTCCCAATACTTGTTATTAAGGTACTTCGGCTGGGCTTCTTGACACGATACGTGCAAAATCTTCATTCAAAAACACTCGTGATTGACGAAGGAAAGGTTTCGAATAAATCAGTACAATCTGCGTCTTCGATCCCTTGCTTCGAGACTATTTCAACCTTTCCAAGTTCAACTTGCCATACATCGCCCTCTTCCTCCTCATTAACTTCCATTTCCTTGAAATAATCCCACTCGTTCACATATCTTACTCGTTTCGAAACAACGCTCTCGTCTAATCGCGTCTTAACCCATATGTAACCACCCGGAGCAAGGCAGTAGCTCTCAAGATCAGGTGGACAGTCAGCTTCTTTCCCCTTCTTCGTAAACACTAGTTCTAACCTTCGGGTTGCAGGCCGTTCGCTCTCCTCCATACGGGCCCCATATAATGGTCGCGATAGCCAAAAAAGAGCTTGGGCAATGGGGTGAAGTGATCCACGAACCCCCATCATTCTACATACTCCGATCGACAGGGTTTTGAGACTAGGAAACGATATCCTTAGAAACTCCTCCAGCATATGATAGCGGCGTCGCAGATACCAATCACGCCACCCCGGATATTTCGCCATAGAACTTGATTTAGTCAAGTAGATCCACTTCACGGAGCGGGCGACATATGCCGGGAACAGCGATGTTCTGTGCCCGATCATTATAGACGCGTCTGGGAACCCGCCAAAGATGATTCTTCCAGGATTCTCAGGGTCCCAAAACTTCCCGAGGATTTTACTGGTAGAAAAAGGGCGTACCACTCCGTCCACGGTAAAACATTCCGAGAATTGAAACTGGGGTAGTGGAGCTCGTCTATCAATATCTTTGGAAATTGCTGTGACGAGTGACGTAAATTCGTGGCAAACAAGAAGGTAAGCTGTAGGAACCTTTACTGGCAAGACCCGTGTCATCAAGCATGATGGCGGTTCCATCATTGAGACTACTCTTGTGGGCCGTCCACCGCTGATCTATGAATGATAGATATTAGTCTTTACCCCATGCTCTACGCAGATCAAGGATAACCTCGAATACGGGGAAGAAGGCCGGCTAAGACCTCCAATGGGAGGCTAATTGAATTTTCCAAAACGGTATCTGCTTGGAACAGGGATATTGTTTGGTTCAACATCCCTCTCACGTACCCTCTTTTTCCAACCTTTGATCCCAAACTTCTCCCGCCATTCCCGTATTTGGATGGGCGATTTGAAGACGAAGTCCATGGGCACGTCGATTGTTTCGGATATTATTTGTGATTGAACCTCATAGGGTAGATCGAAGAAAGTAGTTTTCTTCCTCACTTCGAAGACACTTGGTTGGGCAGCCATGATGTTGTAGATATCGATAGGGTGTTCAATACGCACGGAGCCGCCAGATGACGGCTGTGTCGACGAAATTGAAGGTTTGTTTACGTTTCTGAGATGACAGGTCGAGTCACGAACTCGATTTGACTGGTTGATAGGTAGCTGCAGAACACGCTGGATTTTGTGTTGGTCGACTATAGCTATATTTGCATGCTATAGGCCAACTTGTATAGTACACGCGGGACCAGTCGGTGTCTTGAACCCCATTTTGGATCATGAGATCACGTTTCGCTCAAGCTTAGATCTTCCGTCGGTCAATTACTAAGCGTGCTCATTTCCTGGAATCCACTTTACAAGATTAATATAATATCCTGAAACAAGATAACATAGTCCGCAACATGTGTATATGTATCCAAGACCGATAAGAAACGTAATCCCACGAGTTTAAGGTCCGGATATGCATTATATACTAGTTTACATGCACTTACGACTACTGGATTCATTAATTTTACACATTATCTTTCCACAAATTTACCAGTCTATATTTAATATATTTTCTACCGTCGAACACATCCAGCCCCTCAGCCGTATCATACTCTTCAATACCGTAGTGTGGAAGGATATGCTTTTATTCTCCAAAAACAATATCCTTCTATAGACGTCTGTCAGAAACCTCCAGGACTTCTCCCCCCACAATCTCTACACCAGCAAGTGTAAACCGGTATCCCCTGGCCATTCATCACCGATACCTTCCTAGGCTCCATCAACAGCATCTCTACCACCTTATTCTCTAGTTCCGCTTCCGCACTCTGAACCTTCCACACCACCGCCTCTTCCAAAGTCTCCCACTCCTTTTCTTCCTTTGGATCCCAATTCCTCACGTACCTCCCCCTCTTCACAAGCTCTTTATCCTTTAACTTCATCATTTTCAAAAGTATGCCGTACATCCTTGTACCGGCTATAAACCTCGGTCCCAAGGTATAATTTGGAATCCAAAAATAACTAGTACCAGCCCCTATAAAACTCGTATAAGCCCCCTTTCTCCCATCCAACGGTTCCCAATCCACACAGCTAAACCCAACATCATCCAAAGACCTAACACTCCCATCTCTACACTCCATCCAAGTACTCTCATCGTTTTCATAAACAATCTCAAAGGTACTAATATCCCCCGAACTAAATTTATAAAACATCCATAATAAAGCATTCGGTTTTGGCGGTATAATGTTAATATTGACCTTAAGGATTCCCATACTGATCTTTTGAAGGTTTGGAAGCTTATTGGAGATTATATCTGGCATGAAGGGCTTTAAACCTGGTAATAAGTAATAAAAGTTTGGGTCGAAGTTGAGACGGGGTCGGATCCAGAGGTTTTCACCGTTGGTGTTGGTGGAGTGGATCGGTGATATATTTGTTCGGGTGAAGTATGCCCATCTGATAGCCTGAAGGACACACTCTGGGAGGTTGGACAGAGTTGGGATGTTATTTGCAGCGTAGCCGGCAAAGATTACTCTTCCTTTGGTAAGATGTTCTAAAAACTCCGGTGTTACGGCGGTGGGGTCTATATAACGGTATGGCGTTTGTCCGGTTAAGCATTTTGATAATCGAGCTTCGAGGTGGCCCTGGTAGACGTTTGAGATGGTGGTGACTATTGCGGTGAAGGAGGTTGAAACTTGGAGGCAGGCTTTTGGAAGGGAGTGCCTGGGGTTTGGGCAGGAGATTGAGATGGTGCAGGGGAGGCTATGGCTCTGGATGTTTAAAGACGTCTATTAATTCAAGTTCTATAATGGAAAGTTTTCTAGTATATGTTAGGAATGGAAGATATAAAGGAATAAGTTGCTATGCATACGCGGTAAATCCCGTTCCGCTCCACGGCGAGCAATTTCATCTGCTCCCGCCATTCTTTAGTCTGCACGGGCGACTCGAATATAAAACTAACTCTCGTAACCTCTAAAAGGTAAGAGAATATCTGGTATTGAATTTCATGCGGAAGGCTTAAAATGCTATACAGATAAGACTATTAATTGATATCGTTCCAGGTTGACCTCGAGACTAGCTGCATGCTCCACATTCATGCACACTGTACAAGGACTAATCCACAACAGGAATTCGGGGGGTTAAACTAACGCTGGAATATATCCCCCCTGGGTCGCAGTCATTGCGAGGTTGTTTTTAAAAACACGTTTTGAAAGGATTGACCAATTGAATTCCTAAACTGTCGCGCAAAAAAGTGCCGATGTTCCGTTCGCACATACGCTAGCGGGTTCGGTAAGCGGGGGGTTCTGACGCGGGCGGGCGACAAAAATCCTGATCTTGGAAATTTCTTAGGGCTGGCTGCAACTGTCAGGGAACCAATAGCCAAGTTCGAACAAGTAGAGCTCCGATAAGGAATAAAAGCTTCGCGATATTATATAAGATCACGCCGGTGAATATGGGGACGATGAGATTTTCCTTCGACTTAAAAGACTTAGAGCGCTCGAGCACTCAGGGTCCAAAGGATGATTTTTAGTCGCGGCCCCCCTTAGACGCACCATGTGGTCGTTTAAATACTCTTCCCAAGCCCAAGCGCCACCGCCTCTCAGCCAGGGCTTTGGGGATCCACAGGCACCAGTTTGAATGGGCCATGTTGATTGCTTTCCATGCAGTGTATTGCATCTGCGATCCTTTAGCCATTCGCAATTTGGGATGTTATTTGCCACACTTTTTCATTTTGCATCGGTGGCTCTATATATTTCTGGCCGATTGGATATCGGATTGAATTGAGACTAAACTCTGCGTAGGTTAGCTGAAGGGTACGGCTGATAACGTTAGCCATTATGTTCATTTTCGGAGTCACGAGCGCGATATAAGAAGTAATATCATCTGCATCTTCGCGATCTTACATTCCTCCCGCTTCCTAACAATTGCAATTGCCCAATCGATGATATAAAAAATCTAGAAAAATTGAAAGTAATTCTACAAGAAGAAGATGGACCCAAAACCACCATCCCTCCCATCCCTCCCCTACGATATCCTCCACCTAATCCTCACCCAACTCGACAACCTCCGCGTCCAAACCTCCAAACCACCCCGCGGCCGCCCCCAAATTCCAACAAACCCAACACATTACACCTACTTCCGCCCCCTCGTCGAAACCCTCCCACCCCAAAAACCGCACGACTCCCCGCGCCGCGCCGAAAAATACAGAATCGAGCAATCAAATCTGAGACAATCTACCTGGCTACATGAACAACTTAGTGGTGATCCTTCAAGGGTTGCGCCTGCACCGTTTGAAGGCGTATCGATCTTCGATGGATTATCAAGGACGAGTAAAGCTCTACGACAGCTTTGTGCGCCGTATATATTTAGAAATGTGGTGCTTGCTTCGGATGATTGTTTAACGCTTGACCGGATCGAGTTTTATGCGAGTAAGGAGGCGGAGTGGATGTTGAAGCATGTTAGGTATGCATATTACTTTTCCATTTTCATGTTCTTTATATTCCCCTGCGAGAACTTCTATATCCACGGCCTTACATCCATTTTGCAACCATATTAAATCCCTACTTATAATCGTAATCCAGATCCCTCCGCCTCCTCTCAACAAACGTAACTTGGCCAAACTCGCTAGGCGGAAACACCCCCAAGGACCTCCTCCCCTCCCTCGCATCAACCCTCCTCCACCTCCTCCTCTCAATCCCAAACCTCCAAACCCTGCACTTCATCGTCGAACCCACCGCTCTAATCTCCGAATTCAAATACCTCTTTTCCTCACAACAACTAACCCTTTCCACCCTCAAAAACCTCTACATAAACACCGACAACGAATACATCCTCTCCCACATCCCCCGCCTCCAAACCTTCGAATACAAAGCCGCCTACTCGATAAAGTCGTCTTACAAAGTAACTTTCTCAACAATAGGTGCTACAGATGAACAAAAGGCAACAGGATTATTTGGAGGAATGGTAGATGATAGAGCTGTTGAAGTTGTAAAGGGGTTAGCGGGGATGGAAAAGGGTTGTTTGAAGAAAATTACGCTGGCGGCGTTTATTAATGATACGGGGATAGTACAGATGGCTAAAGTGGGTATTTTAGAGAATGTAAGGGAGTTGGTACTTTTTTATGCTGTTGCTTCGGTAAGTTATATATACCATTATATCCCCCCAAAATATTAACCTTAACCATTGATATATATCGATTGTATTACTCATTGGAAAAATAAATAAAAAAGAGCTGCGCATCATCCCTCTCCCACCTTCCAAACCTCCGCTACATCCGCTTCGGCCAAGACAACGAACCCACAACCGCAAAAAACCCACACTGTTACATGTCCCGTCGAGAACTGCTACTAGTAGCCCGCGCTGCTAAAAGGTTAGAAGAAGTATGGCACCGCGATCGGTTCGTGTGTTATGTAAAACGACTTGTGGGGGGAGGACACGATGGAACTGAAGTCGATGAGGAGAGGACTTGGTGGAGGGATACTTGGGCGCCGGATGGGGTGGGTAATAGGTCTATTATTAGTAGTGGGTGGTTGGGTTAACTTCTTCTTCTCTTTCGCTTTTTCTTGATATTTAGGTGGGGAAACCGGGGGATCGGTAGATATCCTTCTCTCCTATGTGGCCGCGGATTCAATTTTGAGAAAGGTATCACATTTAAATTTTGGGGTGGTATATATATTGGAAAGCGTTGGCAGGATAAGATAAGGTAAGGAAGAAACGCTAATAATATGTGCATTATGGATTCAAATGTATACACAGAATGCATACAATGGTTCGTGTATGTAACCAAAGATATCAACCTTCAAAAATGACCAAATTGACTCCTTCATCGAAGGGAAGAAGTGAATGAATCCATCAAAACAACATGATACAAAAAAGCCCCCGAAGCCCATATCCAACTGAACTCCAAGATATAAAACTATCAATCCCATCCCAAACAAACTAAAAAGGAACGCAACCCATGACAATAAAAGCGAATGAATAGCCACCCCCCAAAAGCGAAAGTATCCTGCATATCCACCATCAGTCTCGAGACCAATTTACAATACCACCACCCAAATACCTCTACCTCAAAACTCCCACCTCTTCCCAGCCCCCGAAACCTCCACAACAACATTAACAACAGTGCTAACCACCCAGATCCCCACAAGAGCCCACCCTAATCCCCTCGTCATCCGCCAATTATTCATCGGCACAGCAAATAACAAAAACAACAACGTCCCCAATAACGTAATCGCACTGATCATCAGCGTACTGCTAACTTCAATCTGATAATAATTCTCAGACGCTGGGGCGATGGTCATGTAAATCCCCGAGCCGCCGATGCCGAGGAGGATGTTTAACATTGGTCCTCCGAAACAGGCTGAAAGCGCCATGACGGGGAAACCCAGGCGGGCAACGGTGATGTCGGCTACCAGGTCACCAAGGGAGTTGCCCTATAATATTTCTAATCAGCATAAGTCTTAGTTAGGAACAAGAACTGCTACATACCACTGCAAAGATAGTGAGCCCCAAGATGGCATCACTAATCCCAAGGATAACCCCCAAAGCCTTCAAAACACCAACAACCTCATTCGCAATCGACGATATCCAGCAAATACTAACCGTAAACCCAACGAAGCAGAGTAAATATCTCCACTTCGGCGGCCTATCCGTTCGCGTGAACAGTAATAGGAGTAGGAGGGCCACAAGTCCACCAAGGAGGGCGTAGAGGATCGGGAATAGAAGGGGTATTTGGCCAGCACAAACGGCCAAAACGATAAAAATCGGGGCCGTAACACACTGGGTCGCAACGAGCCACCTATTCCAATCCTTTGGTTCATCGTCGTCCTTCATCCAGGCCGGCTGGAAGTCGAAACTTACCGTCGGTACCGTGCTCGCGGGACTCGGCAGTACGCTCCCAGCCGAGGGTTTCCGCGACGGAGGGCGAGACCTAGGTTCTTCGGGGACCTCAACAATGGGCAATGTGATGGTGAGGAGGAATATAGGAACTGCGGAGAAGATAGCAAGGAATTTCCCCCAAATGCCCTTCTCGTTAAAGGTGTAGAGTGTGGGGAAGAGAGTAGAGAAGAAGACATCTGGGGCTGGAAGGACAGCATAAGGCCAGTATTTGAATAATCTTGGATGCCGGATAGGGAGGGTTACGAATTCTGAATTTTCGGTGGATGAGGCGGAGGGAGGGAGATTGATGATGGGGATATCACCATTGCCTGTGCCTGTGGTGCTTCTCGAGAGAGGCCGCGGTGATTCAACATAGCGTGAAGGGCTACCATCTCGGCTACTAGTCCTACTAGATAACAGTGGGCTCGCGGAAGGCGACACTGCTTCGGAAGCTATCGGCGACAAGCCGGGTGGTGCGAGATGCTGCGACGAGGGCACTTGAAGTTGATAGTTGCCAAAAGCCGGAGGAGTAGGAAGCGGTGTTCCATGATCCAGTGCGATAAGTGGAGGTTCTTCTGTAGGTTCCTCAGCTATAGAAGCCGGTGATGTCACGCCTGGAATATTCCGTTGCGAAGTTTGTCGTGTGAAGTAATCTGACCCGTGCGAGATCTGAGCTGCATCATTGACCGACACAGCCCTGGCTCTACCAGTAGGAAGTGGAGGCGCAAGATGAGTGGTCCCAAAGTGAACCTGACTTCTTTCAAACTCACTGGAATCGATGGTAGAGTGATGCCTTGAATGACGGGCCCGGGGGATAACAGGACTAGCTAAACCCCCATGCAACTGTGGTGCTTCAGAATAGCTTCGAAGGTAAATCGATCGCCCAGGCAAGTTCCCGTCTTGGTTGAGGGATTGGAGAACAGATCGAAACTAATACACAGTCAGCTTCCGCTAAGATCTTTAACGCAATGAGAAGGCCACATACCTCAAGAGCACCTATCAAAGACGGCCGAATCGGTGTTACAGGCGTAGCATGTCTAGCAATACTCGGTCTCCCCAACCTCATATTACTACTCAGCTCTGCAAACTCTTCCCTCTCAACCCTATCATCGTCCGACTCTTCCTCCTCCTCCTCCTCAACATCCTCTTCATTCCTCTCCAATGCACTAAAGTCCGTATTCAACGTCAAACGTGGCCCCCTCTGCACTCCCATACTAGCATCTTCTTCATCTTCCAACTCCTCCTCCTCCGCAACATCAGTATAATGCCCTCTCGCCCTAATTTCAATTATCTTCTTCCTCTTCTGCCGTTTCGCATACCAATGCCACCCAACCACAAATACCACATACGAAGCATAAAGCCCCACCATTGCCACACACTCCCACAGCAATATCCTTCCATCGTATAGAAAGTATATCCCCAGCGACACTGACAACATGAAAAACACCACATCCCTCACAAAGGATTTCTTTGCCACGGTAAACGGCCTAACAATAGCCATAGACCCCGCGACAACAGCCGTAATAAACGACGCAGCACCGACCAACTCCCCCACCGCCAGCGAACCCGAATTAATCTTCATCGCCGCAAAAGTACTAAACACATCCGGCGATCCATTTCCGAATGCTAGAAACGTAACACCGGCCAAACTCTGCGACATGCCAAGTATCGTTGATATCGTGGATAGATTGACGCAAAAGAAGTCGCTGGCAGCGATACCAATCGTTGTGAATAGGACCGTCATCCAAGTAATCATTATCGTCATGGGGATGGCCTTGAGCACCGAGTCTGATCCGCCGAAGTTGCAATAGTAGAGGGCGAGGTAGTCGAAGTAGCCGACTTCTTCATCTTCGCAGTTCTCGCGGACGAAGGCGCATTTATCGGTGTATTTCGGCTTGTGGATTTTACGACACTATAGTTTACACTCGACGATTAGATAAAGTTACTATAATTATGCCGAAGGGTAGGAATAACTCACTTCGAGATCCCGTTTTTCCAACCTCGATACGGGTAAAAGCACCCTCTTAATCAACGTCGTAAACGTCGGCTGCGTTGTCGGCCTAGCACTTCGAACTAACAGTCGTGATCCCTCATTGTTCGGCGAAGTGGCAACAGTCGCTGAGCACGCCACTGCCAGTATCGCAAACAGCAGCAGCAGGTGCCGTGACATGCGACACAAGTCCCGTCGCATATTGAACGTCTATCCCGGCAGAAACCTGGGAAGATTGTAATCCGTGTACTGCAGATGTGATGATTGATTGTCGAGACCTCGCGTGCGCCAAAAGAGCGATTTTGTACCGAGTTATTCTGGATGTTATTGACGCTGCATAGTTTTTTTTTAAAGAATTTAAAAATAGAAGAAAAAGAGACACAGACAGGCTAAGGAATGACCAGTGCGACCGATATATAGCTTGTCTGGTGCAGGATGTAATGTACCCCGTACTTTTTCTGTCTGCGACCAGCACACTTAGTATGTGAGCACTAACTTGGGCGTACGCACCCTTTTATCGATTGGATAAAGACCAGACCAGGCCAGGCAGCCTAGAGTGCGCCCGTGGTACGTAATAATTATCAGTGAAGAGAGAAAACTTCCGGCAGGTGCAGATTGAATGGTCAACAGGGAGCCATGGCACAGAGCAAGTTCTCTGAGCCGGGGCACCAGCATGTGGGGGGGAATTAAGGATCAAAGAGAGAAGGAGGCTAATTATCTGATTGATCTGGCCGACGGGGAGAAGAAAGGCAAGAAGACGGTTTGGGAACGTCATTTATTGGTTTGGGTGCAGCGCTGCTCCCTCTGTGCCAGCACCGCCACGACGCCACCTTCTGTCATATTTCTTGGCATTTACTCACCCGCCACAATGATCGCTGTGTGGCGTTGTTTGTGTGTTGCGATCTGCCAAAGTAAACAAAGCAACCAACCACAGAGCTCCAAACTTCACGAGATATCGCGAGCAGGCAGAAGGCGTCTACACAGCATTACAATATAATATCCTTCACAATCAACTGAACCAATACCAATACTCACATACCCACCAACCTTATAGCTCCACGGAGCTCCAACCGCGCCCCTCCACAATGCCCCCCCGAAAAGCACCCCGCAAAGCCGCCAGCTCCACACCCACCCACCCAGCTCCAGGCACCACAATAACCATCCCCCTCAACGACGATGACTCCGAAAAAGCCCGTCGAAATGCCAAACGGCAAACCCTCCAGGAAGCTCAGCTGAACAAGATCATAGCCGCCGCTACACCGCGCAAATCCATGGGTGTGAACGAGGGCGGCTCTCCAATGATCATGTCAACCCCTGCAGCGAGGGGAGGGGTAAACGCTGTCAATGCGCAGACGCCGGTGAAGAAAGTTCCTATATTAGCGAATTTTGAGGAGTGGATGAAGATGGCGACGGATAATGTATGTTTTCCCTGTTTCCAAAGCTTCGGTTGTGGAATAGTTGGACGGGTGCTAAAAAGGATATAGAAAATTAATGCGACGAACAGCTGGAATTTCGCCTTAATTGACTATTTCCACGATATGTCACTGCTAAAAGAAGGGAACAGCATCAACTTCCAAAAGGCATCGTGTACCCTAGACGGCTGTGTCAAAATATACACCTCAAGAGTCGACTCTGTAGCTACCGAAACCGGAAAACTATTAAGCGGTCTAGCTGATAACACTGGCAAGAAAAAAGGAAATCAGGATGAAGAAGGTGCTGGTGGAGAAGGTGAAGATGGAGACGATGACGACGAAGAAGGTGGAAGGAAGAAAGCCAGAAAAAGAGCTGCTAGGTCGGAAGCTACCTTGGCTAAAGACTGGTCGCAGCTGCAGCTCAAGAAGTTCGACCTGGAGTTCGCTGTGGACCCCTTATTCAAGAAGGCAGCCGCAGACTTTGATGAAGGTGGTGCAAAGGGTTTACTCTTGAACGTGCTCTCTATTGACGAGCACGGACGGATTGTGTTCGACTCCAGCGACGACGTCAAAGACTCCACGAACACAGCGGAACCAGCAGAGCTCGTCAATGTTGAAGACGGTGACGAAGATGCGAATGCTGAGGATGCTGAAGTGGGAGAGGAAACTATGGACCACACAATCACAGAGGCCAGCCAAGCAGCGGAAAAGAAGAAGAAAAAAGAAGAAATTCCAGAAGTTCCGCTAGACCTTGACGCCCTCGCCCAAAAGTTCTTCCCAGATATCGACAGGATCGAAGAACTCGATGTTTGCCCTTCCCTCAAGAATTTTGCCCTCGGCGATCCCACAGCCTCCCTTGATATCCCTTTCCTAAAAGCCTTAACTGAAAAGGAGGAGGAAGAGCTCGCTGCCGTTCAAGAAAACGAATTCGACGCAGGCGGCTTCGATGACGATGGAGATTTTGGAGGCGGTGGCTTCGACATAGCTGTTCCCGGCGGCCCCGAGGCGACAGCATTATATGGTCAAGGCGGAGAAGCATGGGCGAATCAGACTATGGGCGGCGAGCTTGGAACACCAGGAAAAGGCAGAGGCCTGCGAAACGTTGATATCGATGGAGACGGAGACTTCGACGTCAACGGCGACGACTATATTGTTAGGCTCGGTGCAGATCGTGAAGCCGAGCAGGAAGACATTCTGGCCTATTTCGACGAGGCACTCAAGAAAAACTGGGCAGGCCCAGAGCATTGGAAGATTAGGAAAATCAAGGAGGGAAACACTCGCGATGTAACCCCCAGAGTTCGTAAAGAAAAGACACCCTTCACAATCGACTTTGTCACGCCGGACCAAAACCTCGACGACGCCGACGCTCTCTTCGCAACTTCTAATACAAGTATCAACATGCCCAAAACCCAATTACGGCATAAGGGCCGTAACCTGCTTCCGGACGATAAGCACTTTAATTCCCGCCAACTCCTCCGATTGTTCCTCAAACCCAAGGCGATGCTCCGTAGCAAGAAGACGATTAAGGGCCAGATGCAAGTCAGGGCTGCCGACGGTGAGAACAACGATGAGATGGTTATGGACGAACAGTTTTGGGCACAGAATGAGATCGCGGTTACTTCTAGTATGTCTCCACTTCTTTGCTTCTCCCAGTGCCTTAAAGGAAATACTAATTATATGTACAGCCCCAGAGCGTCAACAAGGTGACTACGACGCCAACTTCTTCCACGACGAGCCATTGGGCGGTATGGAGGACGAAGACGACGGTGCCTTCGCAGATGCTAGAGAAATGTTCTCGCCTGAAGGTGATGCTAGGGTCGGACCTACTGTAGACGAGAACGGAAACCCCGTCATCCCTCTAGTCGACGAGAAGAAACCGGAACTTGGTTATGGTGCACAATTGGTTACTAGTAGTCGTCGCATACGTCCCGAGTACGTACAATACGCACGAGTGGCGAAGAAGGTGGACGTTAGAAAATTGAAGGAGACGATGTGGAAGGGTATGCTGTTTGAAAGTATTGATCTGGTATGCACATCCCCGCCTTCTAACTCACCCTTTATAAAAAAAAATTCTAACAATATTACTTTTACTACTTCAGCCCCCACAGACACCGGGTAAACCACAGCAACCCTCCGTCCCAGAAAAATCACCAGCACCAACAGAGGAACCGAAAACTCCTCCGCCGCCGGATATGCCAAGAACATTTACAACGTTGATGAATGGGTTGAAGTCTTATTACCCCAGACAGGCGATGAATGATATCAGTACTAGTTACTGTTTTATCTCTTTATTACATTTGGCGAATGAGAAGGGGTTACAGATCGAGGGGGATGGGAGTTTGAAGGAGTTGTATATTGTGAGGGACCCGGATGCTGAAGTTGGAGGTGAATATTAAGGCTTCTTGAAGAAGTGATGTTTTTGGTTGGTTGCAGGTGCGATTGAGCATTGAATATAACGATTTTACGAAGTCCTACGAGCTATAGTAGAATTATGAAGACCTAGATACTTCTATCACCACCTCTATTCTTCTTCATCATCATCTAGCTAGCTAGTCTAGAAATCTGTAACACTAGAAGACTATCTAGATCCATCCCACCCCCTTCAGTTAATCCCACCCGGATTTTGCTTCCATATACAAGAAATACGCCTAACCCTCTTCAAAAGGACTACGCTATGGAAAACAGAAAGCTAGAAACTTTTTACGCCGGAAAGAATACGGACGAAGGAAATGCGAATGGAAGATGAAAAGGGGGTAAGGATGAACGTCGTATAAATGATGATACTATCTTTACACGGGCGTTTTTATGTAATGTAGGAGTGCAGAGGACTGGGATGTCAGGGTGGTAGATGGATGATGATGATGATGGGAGGAAAAAGACCCTGCATCAGCGGTTGTCGGAGGAAAACGGTATATGTAATGGTTGGTTTACATGAAGTCATCACTATTTGAAGATTAGTAATCTATGTTGCATTGTGAAGGTAGGTAGGTAAGATGGGGAACTTACTAGTCATCGATCTCGTTATCGTAATTCGTCGTATCAGCGGTATGGCTCTTCCCGGCTCCAGCACCACCAAGTGTAACCGTCGCCTTACCCTTCGCCTTTGTCGTCTTCTTACCCTTATTATCCGCCGCCTTCTCCTCTCTCATCTTCTCGTTCGACAGCGTGGTAAGAGTCGAACTGAGCTTCTTGATCTGTTCGCTACTCAACCCCTTCGCCGTTTCTCTAAAAAAGTCCTGAAGGAAAATCGGGTAGTGGCCCTTCTTTTGCATGTTGACGAATAGTGGGACTAGTTTATTTTTGATTTCGTCGAATTCGGTTTTGAGCTTTGGTTGGAACAAGGGGAGGTCGGAGAGGTCGAGCATGATCTGTTCGCCACTTTCGGTCTTATGTTGAATGAGCGAGCGGTCTGCCGCAACCCTTCTGGAATTCTGAGAACCAGCGGCGACAGCACCGAGGAGATCACCAGCTGACGCCAAATCCGCGGCTATTTCGGCCTGTCTCCCACGTTCTCTGGCAGCAGCTAGATCTTCGTCATCATCTCCTTCTGCTTCTGCGCGAGCCTTTTCAGCGGCATGTTCGGCTTGACGTTCCGCTATTCGCTGGGATTTTGGCTTCTTGTTCGCGGCTAGTTCGGCTTGACGTTTGGCTTCTGCTTCGGCCTTCTTTTTGGCCTTTTCGCGTTCTTCCTCGGAGTCTTCGGCGTCCCAGGCGTCGGCGACCTATTTCCATAGTTAATGCCTGTGGAACCAAGCGGGGAGGTAATGTACACGGGGATTTTAGACGAACTTCTTCTTCCTCTTCCTCATCATCGAACTTGCTCTTCTTGACAATGGCAGCTGGCGGAGAACCGCCATCGCTTTCCTCGTCGTCTGTGCGAAGGTTGAGAGGTTGATAGTTAGTTAAGGTGAACAGGGTGGGTTTATCGATAGCGGGGCAGAATACCACATACCCCACGCAGCCATCTTGAAAAGCTAGCTTCAGAAGAGCGCTATCTTAAGGTCGTATCCGACGGGTAATAGACGGTAATGAAGGGATGTAGATGCTAGCTATAGCTGGCGTCGACGACGAGCGATGGTTTCGAAACCGTTGAAGGGATATTGCTTTGTGGTGGGGCCCAAGTTTTTTGAGAAAGAAACGTCGACAAGACAAAAGCTCAAAAATTTTGTCTTGGCAAAGAAACTCTTCTGTCTTTTTTTGAAAAACAACCACCAAAAGGAAAAAAACAAAGACACCGAAACAATAAAGGCCGACAGCATTTTTCATATTCGGGAACATCGCCAGCTTCAAAGCGGGGTTTTGGGAGATAGAATTGATTCGGTTTTGATCGGGGTAATACTTGATTGTGGTCTTGGATCTCTATCATTCACTCAATCCGAGTCGGGCGACCCATCGATATCACGTATCTCCTCAGACGACCACTCAACATCGTCACATACATATCATTCTCACCAAAACAATGGCCACAACCTTCACCCGCCTGGGCCTCCGCACGGCCTCACCGCTCCTGCACACCCCTTTCCGCCCCACAACCTTCCTACAATCTCCCCTCCGCCGTCTATCCTCCACAACCACATCAACAGCCACAACAACATCAATACCCACCGGCGCCGCCACCAGTGCTACAAACCCACTGGACTGGAACACCTTCCTCAAACTGCGTAAACAAAAGCGTCGTTACAATCTAGCGGGATCAATCGTCTGCTCAATGCTTACGTCCACCATCGGTCTTAACATCCTGGGTACCCAGGAAATCGACCCTTCCAAAATGATCTGGGGTCTTGATCCGCTCATGGTGCTTGGGATCGGATTGATCGCTTGTGGGGCTACTGGATGGTTGATTGGACCTGTTGCTGGGACTCAGGCGTTTAAGGTTGCGAATCGGAGGTGGATGGGGGAGATTACTAGGGTATTTATTCATATTGATTTTATTCTATTCTATATGGTGGGGATGAAAGGCTGATATAAGATTTGACATAATACAGAAAGAAAAGGAATTCTTCGCCCACATCAAAAAGAACCGCGTGGATCCTTCGTTCCAAAGTTTTTCAAACCCTGTGCCGGATTACTACGGTGAGAAGATTGGATCGCTGTCGCAGTATAGACAGTGGTTGAAGGATCAGAGGGCGTATAATAGGAAGAGGGAGAAGTTCTTATAAATCGAACAATATCTTTAAAAAAAAATTCCCCTTGGGAGAAGAGGTATTGGGGATTTGAAGGTTCTTTGGGCTTTGGGGTGATGAGAAAGTTAGGAGCCTATGTGGAAGTCAAGGCTGTGGGAAGGTCACCGTACAATTTCGACAGATTTTTTTCGGCCATCATACGACGGCGTGGTATATATACTTACTTACCTAAAAGAACAGCAGCACTATCAAACCGTCTGAACAAAGAAAGAATAACACCCAGGGCAACCTCTTTCTCTCCACCACCATCTCAACCTCCCTCCAAACTCCCCTCTGCCTCCTCTCACATCACTACTACTGTATTATAGACACTTATCTTACGATCATATCCTCCTTTTGGTTTTGTTGTTCAGGTTGCTGCTTTTTGGTCTTTTGGGGGGGATGCCTTTAATTTGCTGTTTCATTGTCCTGGGAAAGTGCGAAACCATAGAAGAGGAGGGATATTTCAAAATCGATCCTGGAATGAGGGGAAATTAGGATTGGTTATACGTGTACAAATGGTATATTAACTTTTTCTGTCCATAGCTTTTTATATCGGTTTAGTATAGCGAGAACTGGCAGGACTAGCTGCCAAAGAATTCGACGATGGGAGTGCGGTATCTCCTCTTTTCAAAACATCCTACTACAGAATATCCTATACTTTGGAAGTATGAGATAGTAAGAGCCAGTGATTCCCCGAAAAGCAAAGGCCAGAATATCATTTTCATTCTATAAACACCATGCCCAGTATAATACAGATGCTAAGAGAACAACAATGATGGGGATATTGGAATAACAGGAGTGGACGTATCAAAATGACATGGTAGTATGGGTCATATCATCGTATTTGTCGTCCAGCAGATAGATGCATCAGGGAAAGAAGTGAGGGAGCACCTGTATATGGAATACTAGAGAAACCGCGAGAGACTCTCGCCTACCCATCCTATGGCTTCTCATAGTAACATAACATGTCGTGGAAGAAGAAAAGGGATCCCTCAAAAAGAAAATTAACACAAAATATCCCATCCTAAAACCAAAAAGAATCACAATATCAAAGAACACCCTTTAGAATGCAAAAGACGTCTTAGTTACCCTCCTTCCCAGGATCAATCATCTTCTTCAACTCCCATTCACGGGTGAAGTTGTTACGGAAGATGGTCAGATCTTTGATGAGTTCCTGAGCAGCCTTGATGACAGCAGCACGAGGGTTGGTTTCATCGGTGGTCTGGACACGGAGCTCGAAGGATGGGAACAATGGGTGTGGGATCTTGTAGCCGGCGAAGAGGACTTTGGGATCCTTGAGGAGCTGGGAACGGAGGAGGTTGCCGAGGGTGTGGTCTTCCTTGTTGAAGGTGAAGGTGACACAGTTGGGGACACCTGAGGAGTGCTTCTGTTAGCTTCAAATACTACCTAACTGCTGCAAGAGCTAGCTGGCTAGCTGAGGGAAAGCGTACGGGTTTCATCAACGGCAGTGACCCTACGTTATATTAGCTCTGAGCCCAAGTTGAAGAATGAGATAGAGGTTACTTACTTCTCCTCGCCATCGCCCATAATAAAGAGCTCGAATCTTTCACCAATGTCAGTACCGAACGCAAAGTCTTGAAACCCATGTGGGCGGTTTCTCCAAGGTTGAGCACGAATGGTAGAACATCCTCCGGCTTGAGAGTAGGAATAGGCGGTCTGTGAAGGCATAGAGAAAGTTGGGCGTGGAAATTGAAAGTCTGGGGTTTCCTTTGGTTCGACCTTGGGTTTGGGGTAGAGGTCGTCCAAGGTGACATCTGGAGGGAGTTGAGACATGATGGATGATTGGAACAAGAACCAAAAGTGACAGACAGGAAGATATGAAGGTTTAGAGGATTGGGAATGGGGTGAGGAGCAGTGGAGTGGAGTGTAGATGGGGTTTATGCAAGGGGAGTGTAGATGTGTAGATGTGTAGATGTGTAGATGGTTGATGGTTGGTGATGGTTTAGAATGGGAGTGGCTTTTATAGTATTTCGAGGATAGCGACGAGGGAAAGCTGGAGCTTCAATATGACATCGCATCCTCATCCTCTGAGCAGAGCACTACAGCTTCATGCCGAGGAGGGCAGCTCTGTTCCCTCATTCAATCCATGCAGTGCCATCACCCAGTCTGACCATCGTCCCGAATACCATCGCTCCATCCACCCAACTATCACCAATCCCACTCCCCTAGCTATGTATGTATGTATGTATATGATACTCCCTTCCGATTCCCAGTTGCCGTCGCTGGTGCCTTCGCTGTGTCGAGGACTGCCATGTCGTGCCACTACGGTGATATACCTTGGAGAAACCGCCTGCCGATACGGGAAGAGAGTACGAACCTATCTGGTGCGTTCATCTTGACGGTTTGTTCGGGTGGCTACGGATAGTAGGTATATGATAATACGTAAATGAGATGGGAAGATGGCAGTAGAAAGTCGATACGATACGATCTCGATCCTGCGCTGTGGCAATCTGTTAGCAGAGAAAGATTCCATGCCAAGAAACGGGAAACACGCGACAGAGAACAAGCCTTTCTTTCAAACCTTCGATCAACCTCGACTGTGAAATAACCACCTGCGATGGGCTCCGAAGGATGTGTCGTTAGCAAGGTAATCGACCGGACGTTGGATGGCGTGGACGCGAGATCGCGGTTCGGAGGTGAAGAAGTGCAACTGCGATTTTGGGTTCTAGTTCAAAGCTGCAACTTCGCGTGGGATTTTTTGGCAGCCTGCCAGGGCAAGCTTTCTCGCTAACTTACCAACCAAAACCGAACCAAACCGAACCAACCAGATCCAAGCCAAATATAGCTTAATGTGTCGGCTCGTTGAAAGAGCTGGAGAGGAAGCTTACCAGGCGAGAACAAGGATTGAATTGGGATGTTTGAAGTTTTGATGGAAGTGTGGATGCTAACTGTTGTGTTTTCGTGATGTTTAAAGCCTTTCTGACGAATCAAGTGATATCGGAACCAATTGCAATTGCAAGGAGAATGACGATGGAGACACGGGAGCTTCAGTGACTGCCAATGCTTAGAGCCTCATGCTCGGCCCGTTTCAAAGACCCGCCGGCCTCCTGCTGAGGGAAACACATGGAGCAGTTTGTCAACTACTCGGCGCGAGCGTGCAGGTCCATCGACTTGGTAACATCTTGAGGATCTTATAAAGCCGAACAATACTTATTACGAGAACATCGAACACACTCTATCGGCCGTAAAGAAGGACCCTTGAAAAAACAGCCGCTTGGGCCCGAAAAATCAGGGACGAATACGAACCGCCCCTGGCCTGGCACCTCGCATGCAATTGTCATGATTCGCAAAATTTTAAACTCGAAAATCCAGTTGGAACGTTTGGACCTTCAGCCCAGTCTTGGCTGCTATTTTGGATCCTGTCAGATTAAGGTAACGGCAGGGCTGCAGGATGGTTGGAAAAAATCTGCGACACATTTCGGCTCCCACCCACAGATGCTCGAGCCATGCAAATGTGCCGGTACTTGTGCCCGTTTGTCCGCCTGCTTCTTTCCGCTTACAGAGGGCGCTAGGCTATTACTATCGGGTTGTTTTTGTTGTAGTTTTTCAACGGCTACGAGGTAGTCAGCTCCGCCTCGAGGTCAGACGGATTCGGAAGGGTTCCTGAAGATGGAATTTGAAGTATGTGGATGGTTACTTGAATGGTAAGAGCATACTACATAACTAGGTCTGTATATTAACTATACAATTATACCAAGAAGTAACCTAACAGCGAAGTGAAGCACTCGTCCTTGCTGACAGCCCAGATGCGGTAGCTAACGAACGGCGCCGCCGTTAAGTAGTCCCCAGAAAGCAAAGCCTTCAGCCCTTCAGCCTTCAGGCACGAAATAATTCAGGCATCCCAACCTATAGATACTTACGGAGTCTTTAGCGCCGTGTCACGGTACTGTCTTGCCTACCCCTGCAGTGACTAGCCGCCGTTATGATATATATAGCTGCCCTCTATAATTTAAAATTTAGCTCTACCTTTTATAATTAATAAAGTTCCCGCGCGATCCACTCAAGGTCTGCGTACCCATATTTGAGTACCAGTTGTCTTTAGATATGGCAACCAAGGTAGTCGCACAAAGAACGGGCTGATATATCATGATAGATCTGAAGCTGGTTATCTAAGACATAACTATCTCATTTGAGGAATGACATTAGTACACAATAATGCTTAGGTCTGGGCTAGGATCGAGAACTGCATTGGGGACTAGTATAGTGGATAAACCACATGAGAGTGTCGCGGTGGAATGCGGTACGTATGCCGTCTGTGGAAAGACGCTTGAAAATGCGACCGATATGGCTGTCCCCGTCAATACGGTTGCCTTGTCGATTTGGTTTAGACTTACGTACGCTTAAATCTGCGTAGGCTCTTCATCTAAACTAATTCATAAGTTTAGTCCTATTAAACATTAAGATGTAAGGTCGGAGCAATTGATCATCATCGCAGGAAGATTCTTGCTAAACATTTAGTATGGTACCTATGCAAAATTTAAGCACTATCAACCTCAACGGATGTGTCGAATCTTATCGTCAATTAGAGTTATGGGGGGGCTTACTAACTATAAGAGCGAAAGGTTGGATTTATTTAAGACTGTTGGGGGTATAAATAGAAATTCGGGCAACAATATAAGTCAGTATACGCGTCCATTCCTCGTGTACTGTACCTTTTCCCCGCCGAGTCATGCACCTGCAATGTTGTATTTTCTCGAGTCCGATGTGTTGCACGTTGGCGCCCAGTTCTGGACCAGTTGGCGCCCAGGCCAGGGGCTTCTCGCAGCCCATATTTCGAGGAAGTACCTGTACAAGTACCGGAGAATGCAAGTTGGATTTGACAGCATGCCCTGTTTGGGGGGAACTGCAGCATCTAACTCCTTTGGAATTTAAGATTTCACCAACCTCAACCATATGCATGAAAGACTCCAAACTATGACATCGTGAAGGCAAAACCGTCCCAGCCTCAGCCAAGGCTCAAGCGAAGGCCAAAGGAAACGCCTTGATGAGATAATCCAAGGTTGATTCTATATTCACCCTCCCCGCCAACATAATCTGAAACGACTCATCGATAGGTGTCCACGGTAAATGGGATTTTAGGCAGGTCAGATTGGTTTTCTTTCCGTGTTTCTTTCTCAAATGTTTTTTCTCACCCCTCCTTCAACAGGCAAATACGTGTATAACCCATGCATTCGGGCTAGTCAGTGAACAAGCTCCACTTTTTTCAATAGCGCCCGCCTGGCTCGTACATATAAAAGCTTCTTCGTCATCCATGCAATTTTGAGTTTCCCTGTTCATTCCTGGCAGTTGTCATGCTGACACTTATTTCAGCCTCTTTCGCACCTTTTTATTTTACATTATTTCCTCCGAGGATTCATTTTCACCAAAATTCTTAAAAATCGCGATCGATAGAGAAAAATTTCGAACAAGATACCATTTTCTCTATATTTCCGCGTCCTTTCGACGTAAACCCCACCGCCAAAATGTCGAGTTACATGTCCAAACGCAATGTCTTCACGACAATTACCCCCCTCCCCCCGACCATCCATCGGAAAACGGTCATCGACTTCTTCCACGACCACAAGGGCATGATCGAACTCAACCCGCTAGTCATCGAAAAATATAAAATAAAAGCCCCCGAAAATGCTTCTGCCGACGAAGCGGCCTGCGTTTGGTATTCGTTGACGGATAAAGTGCACTATCTCCCCGGCGGTATCGCTAGCGGCAATGTTTCTTACACAGCTTGTTTTAACGACCTGCCCACCGGTGTGCAAACGCATTGTAGGGCGCCAGCTGGTGTGGATATCCGGAGTATATGGAGTTTGAGAGGATCTTTGCCAGGTAATGACCACAACTAGTTTCCTTTTCTACGCCTGGGAATTACTTACAAATCATCGAATTTAAATTTACAGGCGAACCGAAGGAACCCATGGAGCTCGGAATTACAGTCCCGAAAGAAGGTCTCTACATCCGTGAAGACGTCGATCTAAGATGCAACTTCATCCTATCCGGTTTCGTCAAAAAGACCCTGAAAAAGGCACACTCGGTCCTTGTTGAGAGACTTGCCGCCAAGGCGGAACGCAAAGAAATGGACGAAGCCATCGCGGAGCAATTTCCGATGGATCATAAACCCTCGATACCGGGACAGATGCCTCCTCTACCAGGCACAGCCGTGGAGGCCATGGGAATGCCGATGCACCCCGCCTACATGGCTCACCCACACCAGTATCCTTACGACGCAAACTCGCCGACAGGTCCTGCTGGAAATTATACGCCTTCCATCTCAACGCCTTCCGTCTCAAGTCCGGATCCGAGAATGTCTGACCCTAGGATGAGCATGTATTCGTCCGTGGACCCGAGAGCATCATATCAGTCTTCGCAGTCGTGGTCGAGTTATGGCGCACCGAGTCCATATGGACTTACGCCGTCAGGGTATCCGCCGGCGTATGGCTACGGGTATCCCCCTGTCCCGGGAAACCCGGCCATGCATGCGCAAATGGGATACGAGTACGACCAGGCCATGAAGAGAGCTGGTTCAACGCCGGTGTGGAGTCCACAGATGGGATGGTACCAACCCTCTGTTCACGCGGTGGAAATTGCCAGTTCGGATATGGCAATGCCAACAGATGAGAAGAAAAAGGTTGAGGATAAAGACGGAAAGAAAGAAGAGGACAAGAAAGACACAAAGGACAAGAAGGACAAGAAAGACAAGAAAGACAAGAAGGAGGACGCGGCTGAAAAGAAGAGAAGGGAGGAGGCAGCAAGTGACAAAATGCTCGAAGTATACCCGCAACCAGTCAGGGCGGGTACTTTTGAAATGATGTAAGTCGAAGGGATATGGATGAATGGGGGCCGGTCCCGATGATGCTTCTTTTCCTAATTAGTTTTAATTATTAGTAATAATTGTATGCTCTTGTATGTTATGTTTAGCGGGGTCTCTGTCTGTTCATATAATGTTGACTTGAATTGAAATTTGCGGAATGATGATACTCCGCTGTTGATTTAATAACCTGAGAAAGCTTTAAAGGGCATTCTTTGTGGCATTTTGTGCGTTGTGCAGCTTTGAATTAGATGCCTTTCGATTGGCTTCGACGTCTTCAGCCTTCCCCAGATTTCCACCTTCAACCTTTTCATGAACTCCCGTATTCTAGCTCTCTCTGCAACAAGGATACTTACGAGAACTCTACTGACCACTAACATCGCCGGCCGAAGACTACTTCAAATCCATCCTATCTCCCCGAGTCCCTACCTAACAATCATGGAGACCGCCAAAACCATCGCTGACCAGCTGGCCAATCCCGCAAAGAAGCTCAAGATCGAGCAGAAGACCATTGGTACTCACAAGTAAGCCCTTCACATCATAATTACTGTCCGCGTATAGTTGCTAATCCCCATCTAGTGGTGCCTTTCACGTACGCCCCGCAATCTCAGATCCCGCTACATACCCCCCACTAACCCACCGATAGGCAGACGAAGCCCTCGCAGTCTACCTCCTCCGCCTCACTCCAACCTACAAAGACTCCCCCGTAGTCCGTTCCAGAGACTCGCCAACTCTCGAAGCCTGCGACATAATCGTCGACGTAACTGGCGTCTGCGACCATACCAAGCACTTCGACCACCACCAGCGCACATTCACCGAAACATTCTCCGAAAAACACATCACAAGACTTTCCTCCGCCGGTTTAATCTACAAATACTTCGGCAAGGAGATCATTTCTTTAAAAACCGATATCGAAGTAAATGATCCAAGGGTTGAGATTCTGTATCAGAAACTATACACCGAATTCATCGAAGCTATCGATGCGAATGACAATGGTATCTCGGCGTTTCCATCGTCTGCTGGAGCTCCCGCTTTCTCAGAGAAAGGAATTACACTACCATCTATGGTTGCAGGGTTGAACCCGCGATGGAACGAGACGATTACCGACGAAATCAGTAATTCGCAGTTTGAGAAGGCGTCGAAGCTCATGGGCGACGTGTTTGTAGATAAGCTCGACTACTACTCTAAAGCATGGTTACCGGCGCGGGAGATTGTTGTCGACGCGGTAAAGAAACGGTTTGAAGTCGACCCGTCTGGGAAAATTATTAATCTGGGGATTTCGTGTCCTTGGAAGGAGCATTTGTTTAACGTAGAAGTGGAAGAGGGTATTGAGGGAGAGACGCTCTATACGTTGTACAGTGATGGGAAAGGATGGAGGATTCAGGCCGTCTCTGTGAGCAAGGACAGCTTTGAGAATAGGAAAGGACTGCCGGAGAAGTGGAGGGGTGTCAGAGATGAGGATTTGAGTGCGCTGACGGGGATTGATGGGTGTGTGTTCGTGCATGCCAGCGGGTTTATTGGGGGGAATAAGACGTATGAGGGAGCATTGGAGATGGCGAAGAGGGCAGTTGCAGAATGAGCGTCTTAATTATTTGGGATGTTAACAGCGGATCTTCCTGAACATAGATTATGGGCCTCCTAATGACCTCGATTGCATTACTAGTGGTATCTATAGACAAAAGTTAAACTATGAAAGATTTTCCATCAACTTTTTACTGCTCCTCTCCGCGATATCCTCATATTGTCCCATTCCTCGTTCCATAACCTTCATATTCCCCTTACTGACTCTGTAAACCGTCCCTTTAGGGGCTTTATACGTTCCCTTCCCAGTATCCTCGAAATCCTCATCGTCATCGCTTCCATCTCCGTCTTCGTCTTCATGCGCACTCTCGCCTTCCACCACACACTTCATGAAAAACCGATCGTGGGTAACGACTAAAACAGCACCCTTAAACTCCTTGAGGGTATCAACTAGACTAACGATCGTGTCGCTGTCTAAGTGAGTAGTGACTTCGTCGAGAATCAGGAGGTGTGGCGGTGTATATAGCAAGCAAGCCATAGCAACCCTACTCCTCTGCCCTCCACTCAGGCTTCCTAGAGGGATATCACTTGTGATCCTGCCTTGTAGTCCGAATCCAGCTAGTACTCCTCTAGCCTCTTGCTCTGTCAGCTCGGGAGCTGAGCTTTGTAGATGGGATAGCGCCGTAAGTTCCGGGTTCGCGGTTGATAGAGCTTCCAACTCTTCAACGACATGCTGTGAGAAGTAGGCAACCTTTAGCCTAGGATGGGCCGTCACACTCCCAACTCTAGGCTTCAACTGCCCAATACACAGCTTCACGATCGTTGACTTTCCTGATCCGTTCAACCCACACAATCCTACTCTTCCACCAGGATGGATCGTCAGATTAATCCCAGCGACTTGATCGTCCTTCGCTTTCGGGTACCTATATGCCACATTCTCCAACGCCACCAGGGACCCAGGGAACCTCAAATCAGGCGGCTCCAACGGAAACCTTACCACTGCCGTCTTATCCATTGTCGGAATCTCAATCTCCGCTCTATTCGTAAGATGATATCCGGCCAAATCCCTGTTAAGCTTAAATCTCCCACCCTTCAATCCGACTTCCAATCCCGTTCTCTCCTCCAATTTTTTCTTTCGTGAAGCAGCTTGTTTCAGCTTTTTGTCATCCCCACTCTTCTTCGCCGCTGCCGCATTATTCTCAATAGTCTGCTGCATATGCGCAACCTTCTTGTCTTGCGCCTCCTTCATCTTTGTCATGCGTCTGATCTGCTTCCACTTCTCGACTTCCCAGGCAGTTTGTGTTCCCTCGAATACCTCCAACTTCTGCTCTCTCAGAACAATAAGATCTGTTCCAATCTTATCCGCAAATGTACGATCGTGCGTAACAACTACCAAAGTCGTATCCTCCATCGCTTCAAGATGATGTTCCAGCCAAATAATTGATGGTAAATCCAAATAATTCGTCGGCTCATCGAGCATCAACACATCAGTCTTTTGGAATAACGCGGCGGCAAGTAATGCTCTTGTCTGCCACCCTCCCGAAAGCGATGCAAAAGGTCCATCGATCTTATCGTCTGTGAAGCGGAGACCTAGTAATATCCTCCTCGCATTTACAGAAGATTGTGAAGCAGCGGTAGATTCAAGGTACATTTGTAAATCATCCAGCATTTCGACTGCAAGTCTTGTTTCTTCCTCCAGTGTCGTCGCAGGAAGGGAAGAATCGATCGAAGTAACTGATAGTTCTGATGCAAGCATTTCATCTTCCATTTTATTCAGGACTTTTCTCGCATCCCACCCTCGTGCACCCGATCGGCGATCGGCGATTAGTTTTGCACGTTCGAAGTCGCGGGTTAGTCTTTCATGTCGTAGCTTTCTGTAGACTTTTACGATTTCGAGGGGGTTATTTGTATCATCTAATGCCTTTTGAAGGAGCGAAGAGTCTGAGATGGCTAATTCACGTTTGGTATCTGAACGGAGGACGTATTCGAGGGTTGTGGTTGTTGACGAGGTTAAAGATTTGGATTGACTGGTTTGGGAGAGGAGAAGAGTACGGAGGTTTAATGGAAGACCTGGGATTCGCTGTTCGGCGATGCATTTTAACAACGTTGATTTCCCTTTTTATAAATTAGTTTTACGTCAATCCCGATATATATTACTATTCTGATAGATAGGTAATTACCAGTTCCATTCCTCCCAACAAGGACATAATGCCTTCCTTCGAGTAACCGGAGATGGGCGTGCTGTAAGAGATCTCGATTTTGAACGGAGATGGAGAGGTCTTTGATATCGATTTCGAGACTGGCGGCAGAGAGGTCTGCGTCTACGTGGAAGCGGGATTGTTGGGCTGTTACGATTATGCCATCGGCTGGGACGTAAAGGTGGGAGGCGTTTCCGGCAGCAGCGCCGGTTTTGGATTTGGGGTGAAGAGTTTGGCGGGGCATTTTGAAAGTTGGGTTTAGAGCGTTGATTTTGATCTTGAGGTGGTGCAGATAGTTTGCAATTGGAGTTGCTTGGTGGTTAAGTCAGATGCCGCGTTGACTTTGTGGTATTTTCGAAACGGGAAATTGCTGGATCAAGCAGTGCAGAGATTAGGCCTTGATTTCGACCTGATTAAAGAAGCAATTTGATATAAAAGCTTGCCTTGTAAGGCTGTAATCTTGGTCCTTATTTTCGTCTGAACTTGGAAATTAAGGATTTCTCGGTATAATTTCGCGGATGTGAGTGGAGACTTTTTATACCAATTCGATGCCAATTGACGTCGACTGGAAGTTTGTTGGCGGAATGTCGGAAAGCCAAGAAATGATTCATTCTGAATTCCTTATTTGGCAGTGGGTTGATCGATTCGTGACTTTGGATGAATTTAACGTAATTGCAATTTATTTTAGAATTATGAAATTGTTATATTAGTTTTTTTTTTGTAGTTCGAGGAAGCTGTTAACGTTAGAGCTGCAGAGAGAGATATCGACACTAATCCTCTTCAGAATTTAACATTATATAGGGTACTGGTAGTTCCAGGATCATGGAGTAGCCAATGATTGGATGGAACTGCCGACCTATCTGTAAGGATGTAAGCTCATGGCCACAGGGCTGGGCGTCAGCTATATAGCTATACATTATACGCAAATGAGGAGGTATACGCGTAGGTACGAAGTAGCCAGCCCTAAGCCATGTCCGACGCCTGCGACGACGACGCCAACTTTTTCCCTCACCCCGCCGATAACATCCACCCCGCCCGAATCCTCTACCGGGAAGAATATCTATGCAAATTCTCAGCCCTGTTCCGCGATGATCCAGATTGGACGTCAAAGTTAGATGATCCCGCATATTTTTTTCAAAAATTAACGGAGGCGTATGAAAGGGATAGGTTTGTGGTGTGCTTGAACCAAGGTGTGGAAGTATGGAGCCCAGAGGATGCGGAATTTGTATGGAGAGAACTAGTGGAGCGGTATAGGCCATTTGTGCTTAAATGTCGAGGCGGGGACGGGAAAGGGGTTGAACCGAGCATTGATGGAGTTTGGAAGAAAGACGGCTTGGTCGATGAAGGGTTACAGAAGGCTTTACTTGAAGGTAATGCCATATATTTCCTTACTTCCTACTTGTATGCGCGAAGTTGATATTTATGATATATTCACCGCAGCTGTAAAGCTTCTGGAGGCTGGCACCGACGAAGAGAAAATCCGGCGGAAAGATGGTCATGGTCCAGGAGAGGTACATCCTTCCGACTGGCCGATAGTATACGGCCGGACTACTTCCTCGGACGGCACGATTATTGAGCCCGACCCTCCAACCGGACTGGCTCAATATTATGACCCCCACATTACGAGGCCACCCCACATTAAAAAACCACTATCCAAAGGATTCTGTTGGCTACCCTCAGAATTTGAGGTAGCTGAAAATGGGAAAGTCAAGATTGCTTCGTATATCAATAATTTGGCGACGGAGGAGCAGCAAAGGGTGTTTTACCCTATTCTCGAAAAGATATTTGAAGGGCTTGTGCCATTGTTTAATCACGTTTTGGCGGATCTGAGGGAGGAAAAGTCAAAGTTCAGGAGAGTGACGTTGGATAATCAAGTCTCATCTCGGGTTGAGAGTGATCAGCCAAAGGACAGCGCCGCGGTTGAAGGAGAGAATGTGGAGGACAAACAGGAGATAACAGCTGACAAGACGCCTCCAATTAGGGAGCAGAAGCCAGCAGGAGACTGGAAAACATTTTCAGAAAATTTCAATTTCGACCGGCTCCGGGCCACACCTTGGGAAGTAGACCCAGGATTTATATTTGAAATCGGTACCGCAGAGCGTTTGAAGTACATGTGGACACCCCCTAAGCCTAAGACATTGGAAAAAGTGAAATTAGAAGGGAGCACAGCGAAAGTTATCGTCAAGACGATACATATCGCATTGACGCCGGATAGACCTTGGTATACCGGTGGAGGATGGAGAGTGGAAGGAACGAAGGTCAGTTCACCAGGCCTACATGCGCATTTACAACTGAAGTGAGCCTGCTGTCTACGTGTATCTCAATGGGAGTCGGCGAGCTCGAGGACATTACTTTAGTTAGCTGCTGACAACGTACTCCACTCGCAGAACGAACGCATTATCGCTAGCGGTGTATACTGCTACGGACAAGAAAATACCACAGAGTTCGGACTCAGCTTTCGCCGTGGTTTTACCATGGGCGATAGGGAAAAGGGATTTTACGGAATAGATTCAGACGATATCTGCCAAAATATTGGTAACGTTGAAACAAGGGTATGTATGTAGGAGTAGTCGTATATACCGAGCGTAGCGCTGTCAATTATTTCTCATATTGCAGTCTCTGGAAATTTAATAACTTAATTTCGAACTATTATAGGAAAATCGAGGCGTCGTGTTTCCGAATATATATCACCATAGAGGGTGGGCTTGCTGTCTTCTCGATGAAACAAAGTCCGGGTATATCAAACTGCTAGTATTTTTACTATGTGACCCATCAGAAGACTTTATATTGGTAGGGAAGCCCCATCACCACCAGTCGCTCTAGTAGCTAACAGCCATGGCTATGTATACAGCCGACGACGAGAACTGTACCCGCACAACAGCCGCATATCAGAGAAGAAAGAATCAACGCCTTCCGTCAGTCATGTGCGGGGAGGCTTCCAGCAGAGCTACTCTACGAGATTGAGGATCATATACCCCCCTCGATATCAAGAAAAGAAGCCTCGGACTACCACACAGATCTTAAAGCTGAGGGGCTTGAGTGGACAGAGGACATCCAGAAGTTTGGCGGGGACGCCGCTCGCTATATCCGTAAGTAATCCGGCCTACTGCATCTACGCTTTTGACTCTACCAGTCTTCGGTTTCTTAGCCTTTTCCTGCCCCTTAATTCCTCCTCCTCCTCCTCCTCCTCCTCCTCCTCCTCCTTCTTGGTCTTTATATATTATAAAGAAAAAGAAGGGAAAAACATCCCTCAAAAAACTATACCAAGTGTTTCGGCAAGCAGAAAGGCTTTCAGAATAAGACGGCTGATATCGATGACACAGGATCTAAACCTATCAACAACAATTCATTGGATCTTATATCCAGCGCTTCTACGTATCGGTGGAGGTGGTTTACGACCCGTTGGTGAGGTATAGTCTTAAGTATTAAGGCAGCATGGTTAGCTGAGGATCATGATGTCAGAAACTCAGCTTCCAAGCTTTGGGTACCGGGTTATCATTAATACTGTTATTGCATCCCCGGGTGGCGGCCGCCTCGCGGTTATCTTGATGTTGATCCCAACGCGAGACCAGTTGACCATATGTTATAGATAAAATATATTGAATTAGGCTCACAAGCTAATCGGCCCCCAAAGAATACTATTTATAGCGAGACCAGCTGCACACTTCTGCTACCTTGTGTTAAATGTTGTCACTTTCGTGGGGGCTGGTTTACGGGACTAGTCGTGTTGTATTCTGCCGTCTGGTGTGTTGGTCCTGTCTCGTCCTGGTCGTTGGGTTAACACTCAGTAGCGAGTGCAGCGCGCAGGACTAAACAAATATTGCAAATAATAAAAGTAATTCCTTGCTTAAGTATTTGATTACTTATATACTTAGTACTTACTTATATATCATCGTTATACATCTATTTTCACGCAACGGCCCCTTTACCTTTATCTTCATCTCCCTCTGCACGCTCTCTCGAGTCTCTCTCCAATCCATTCGCCGTTCACGGCTCCCGTATGTTCTCGATAAAGGCCTAACCTCTTCGTCCTCACATTTTGCTGACTTGTTCCTAGATCAATTGTTAATGTCACTCGTCGGGCGAGGTGGCTGTCCTGTACAACATTTTTCCGACCACCTCGCTCAATCGCTTTCACCTCCAATTGCCATACGTACTCGAAGATTGCAGTGTGGTGCGCAGGACGCCTGGCTCAACTTCTACCTCACGACAATGGACGATTTATGGTACGGAGAGCCCTGGAATAAATCGACCAACCACTGTTTCCAGTTCCGTCGATAAGATGCTGGATCCCGAGCTACAATGTAAATTTCCAGAATCAAAACTGGGCCCGAGTTTGGCCATCTCCTGAGCCAATTACTTCGGGAATATGAGCTGGGACCTGAAGTCAAAACACTCCGGCCAGTATCTGATGAATATCAGATTTCTTGACTACTGAGCATGGGAATGACAGAAAGGATAACTGCCGCTTTTAAAGAGCAATCTCAAGTTGATTTTAAGGAACTCGACGATCGTAGGAATATTCCTACTTCCGGTATCAAATATATAGCGGTACCAGTCAGACCCGGCGGAGCCATCAAACGCAAAGAAAGATTTTCTATAGCGGTATACGGGACTCTAGACTAATACGGGACATATGGTGCGTGATTGGTGGCAAAGCAAAGTCTCTTACCTGGTATCCCCTAGGCCGCAGAGCCTTCATTAAGGTACCGCATGGAGTAGATACGTAAGTGCCTTAATTATTTTCTTCCTGCCGTAGAAGTTGGGTCTAGCATGGCGATATGCTAATACATAATGATTCCTATAGGGTTTATGCCGGTCACATAGATGTGGGCTTCACGTTTACGCTGGCTACAGTCCACACAACTGTTACAATTGGTCACGTCTTGAGGCCGCGCTTGAGGCAAGGTGGGAGAGACATGGAGCTACTTAGGCATAGACTAGTAATTATTCTTACATATATGTATATATTTGCCAGCAGATTTACCATACGAAATTTAGGATAACATATACCAGAAATAGAAGCCTTGGAATAACCCTCATGATGGACTCGAAGGCGCAGGGGTATCCGGAAAATGCGATGAGATTGAAATTGAAGCTCCGCCTATTGTGTTCGTGAGCCATCTAGCCACTTCTATGCATTGATAACAGATACCTCTATTTTTCTCGAATTTTTCTTTTCCTACCCTCTTCTAATACCTCCTCATTCAAACGGCTATATCCATTGCATTGGTCATGAAAAATTTACGCAGAGGGAGAAAGGGCCAAGGGTCAAACGACTATATCCATGGTATCAATGCAGGATACAAGCCCATGAAGAATCATTCCTTCGATCTGATATCTAGCGCCGGTGCACATGTAGGACCACATTTAATCAATCATAACTCACTAAATCGGTGCATGCGGCCACGATAGCATAAGCTCTAACCAAGTCTTAAATCTAGACCTACATACGTGTCTTTCTATGAATGTCGGATATCTCGCTATTCAGCCTGTAGGCGCCGAAGCTAGCGAAAAGGGAAGGAAAAGGAAGGGGGAAAAAGGAAAGAAAAGAAATCTGCCAAGCTCAGACCGTGCAGAATTTAATAGCTAGCTATGAACCAAGCTGTTTTCTGGCTAGCAACAACGTAAGTAGTTAACTTGGAAGTCACCTTTTCATGGCCACGGGCTCTCGTTCCAATTTTGCCCTCGATATTGACAACAATACCCCTAATACCAGCCTTCTGATATCATCGGCAGCAGGATATGCAGCATTGAAATAGGCATTGGGAAAATCGATTCCGATGTGCCCACACGCACATACTCATTGTATTACCGGATAAACCAGTTATGTTGTTACGCAAGGGCCCTTAAGGGGTCAACATTGAAATTTCTTGAGGCTTCTGCAATCAGAGCTCTGCACGCTAGTGGTGGTCGATCGATCTCAAATTTCTCCGATCCGATTTTTCATCTTGCATCAAGTGGGTCCACTCGCTTGAGGACGCCCAAACAGGGTATCGTGCTAGGGCGAGAACAGTCGACCAAACTTAATTTACGGTTATTGTCTCGAAAAATGCAATTGATAGACGACGTAATTTCGCGACACACTAGACCATAGTTAGTCGTAGGGTGTCCACAATGGCATTGCACTCATAGTTTTTGAAGATATAGCATAGATATGCACGCACGGTTTGTTTTCGCGCCGGGACTATATATTCCAAGGGATTGCTTCATTGTTTCTCGCTTTTCGGTAGCAGCTATTGGCGGGACAACCTGGGTACGAGACCAGGGACGACGTAGGATTCTGAGCTCTTATCTTTACCGTAAACAACCCGTACGAATATATAAGGTCTGGGATAACCCTCAGTTCCATAGATTTCCCTCGAGAGAATTCATTGAGTACTCTTCCGAAATAAAAAAAATTCTACTTGCTATCCCCGCATTTTCAAACACCTAGACAAGCCCCAATATGGTGACGGAAAAGATGATTGTTCCATTGACGTCCAAGTCAACCCAGGATCCTTCTGCCCCCCTCAAGGAGCCACTGACACCGTACCAAAAATCCCTTCCTATCCCCGCTCACCTCCTAGAAGGCTACTTCTCGACTCTCGAACCCCGCTTAAGTCCTGCCTATGAGCAAGAAAATGCCAAACTCCGGCAACTTCATCATGATTGGGTCGCTCGAGGATGTTGCTCTATCAAGGGAGGACTAACGGAGGCCGGGCCATTCATCTCCCTTGTGTGTCCAGAAGGCATACCGGACCGGATTGTAAGGCTTTGCGCACACAACGACCTTGGGTGGATTGAAGATGGTAAGACAAGCACCACACAGTATTGACGACATTAGACTCATCTACTATAATATAGACATTATGGATGGTGATATCTTTACAGACGAAGAGCAAATCGACCGAGAAGCTGTTACAAAGAAATACTTAACAGCTGTAAATCAACTAAAGTCGAAACTTATAGTCGACATGTTGGACGATGATCCGGAGAGTATCACATTCATCCAGTCATACGAAAATTGGCAGAGGAGACACGTCGAAACCGATGGATTGGCGAATCTCGTAAACGAGTTTGAGACTTTGGATGAATATTTGAACGAGAGATGCGTAACAGTAGGTGGGGAGTATGGTCATTCCCTTCATATTTATACTAGTTATGGAAACCAGATACTGACAAATCTGGGGTCAGATGCACGATGATGCTGCTTCTCTATGTCCATGACATTAAACTTAGTGATGAGCAGTTAGACTGCCTCGACCCCCTCGCTAGGCTTGCAATGCAAGCTGGCATCCTGACAAACGACTACTTTTCAGCGGACAAAGAATGGGCAAATTATTCTTCCAAGCTTGCAAAAGATCCAACGTTGGAAATACCTGTTAGTGGAATCTTTTTAACCATGCAGAAGGAAAACTTGTCTATTGCGGAAGCGAAGAAGATCCTCAAATCCAAGTACTTGGATTTAGAGCGAAGCTTCCTCAATGAACGCAAGGTTCTAGTTAAAGACGCCGTTTGTGCAGGTGCATCGAAGGGGGAGGTCGAAAGATACATTTCAAGCTTGCAGTTAATGATGTCTGGGAACATGGTATTTCACATGTACAGTCCTCGGTATTTGCTCGACCCGCAAAACACTCTGCATAATGTCGATCAGGTGACCAAATTCAGCGATCTTCTGTACCAAGCGCGTGAACGCTCTGGCAAACAAAGAGGTCGGATCGAAAAACCTGCGCCGCCAGTCGAACATGGTGGCCGGACTCCAAGTCCGGAGAGTCTACAGGACGGGAAACTAAGCAGTCTTGAACTCGGCTGCTCCAAGGTCGAGGGTCAACTAGGCGCAAATGGAGTGCCACCATGGCTTGCAAAACACGCTGACCTTTCGGAGGAAATAATTTCTGAGCCATTCGAATACGTTTCGTCTCTACCGTCTAAAAAGGTTCGAAAGCTAGCTATAGAGGCTCTCGACATCTGGTACCAGGTCCCTCAGCAGTCGATGGATACAATAAATACAATTATCGACGTGCTGCACAGCTCGTCGCTTATAATCGATGATATCGAAGACGGATCGGAACTGAGAAGAGGATATCCCGCCGCTCATATGGTGTTTGGAACTCCCCAAGCGATTAACGCCGCCAACTACTTGTTCGTCAAAGCACTGGAGGAGGTAGAAAAGTTGCCAGAGATGCCCGGTTCACTACTTTCCCCTGTTAGAATATACCGACAGGAGCTACGCAATCTTCATATCGGCCAAGCAATGGACCTCCACTGGACTTTCCATACTCAATGCCCTTCGGAATCAGAGTACATCCGAATGATTGACGGTAAAACGGGCGGCCTATTCCGTATGGCTGGTGGTTTAATGAGATCTCAAGCAACAATTAACAAGGATCTGGACGTAAATGATTTACTCGCACTTATGGGCCGATATTTCCAGATCAGAGACGACTACCAGAATTTAGGATCTGCCGATTACTCGAAAGCAAAGGGTGACCTATCAGATCTCGATGAGGGGAAGTATTCTTTTATGTTAATACATGCCCTGAATAATACAAAGGGCACACGATTAAAAAGTCTGCTACAATTGAGGGGAAGATCTGAGAAGGGATTGTCGGTGGAACAGAAGAGTTTGATTATGCGAAGTTTGGAGAGAGCTAAGAGTATGGAGTATACATTACAAGTACTAGGACAGCTGCAAGATGCAGTACAAAAGAAACTTGAGGAGATGGAAGGCGGAGCTGTGGAAAAGAATTGGATGCTGAGAGCCATCATGGCAAGATTGAGGATTGCGGACCCAAAGTTACGGTATCTGCGTCAGTAATTAATCCAATATGCTTGAATCTCAACCTTGTAGGGTAATCGATAAGAATATTCTCGGTACTAGTTCTGGCGCCGGCGATTCCCGCGAGTTATATATAAAAATCGTTGGTTAGTAGACAATGCATTAGTTTGTTCGCCACGAGCATAGCCCCGTTGTATCGGCACCCATGACGTATCGGGGCAAGCCATCTCAGAACCCTGGCGCACTCGACAGCTAAAAAGGAATAATCCACGTGCGGCAGAGTCTTCCGAAGAAGCGAAGAAGCAGGCGCATATGCGGTGCGGTGCTGCAATGCCCCTCCTCGATGACAGATTCAAGGCAGATATCCGAAACTGAAGGCTTGTCATTTGCAGTTGCAGCCTCGTGCCACCCCGACATTTGATTTCATTGTACCTTTCTTAGCTAGCGGCAACTTGCATGATTTCTGAAAAGCCTGAGCCTGGCCGACAAGACCGAACCGTCTTCCGAGCGCCCGCTTAAATACCTTGGGGCCTTGCGTGTCCCCTCCATGCGTGATTAACCAACCATCCGACATCAGAACTCCGAACAAGCATCGCACTCAAAAGCTGCATTTCCTGCTCCATCATCGAAACTTCCCCAAGCCCATAGTAGCGAAGATAGTAAACTCAACTCGATAATTCAAAGTATAGACAAGCAGTCGCCGTAGTTGGTCCCGAGAAACAGGTTTTCCTTTGTCGTCGACGGTGACACAAAGAAATCGACCACACAGCAACACATTTCTGACGTCAAGCGTCTTTGTATGTATGATTCAATGCAACTTTGACTTCGATTATCTCGAAACACTACTAATGAGAGCCTCTGAATAGTGTCCCGAACCCCTCATTCACCTAGAGCACACTCGTTACGTATCTAGATCCACTCTCCATAGAAGGTAGCACTTGGATGTCATACCAGCAGTACCCAGGTGGTGGTTATGGCGGCCCTGGCGGCCAGCCTCCCCCAGGTCAATACTCCTACCCTCCTCCAAATTACGCCCAGCCACAAGGTTATCCCCAAGGTGGCCCCCCTCCAGTCCCTCCACATCCAACGAGCTTCCCACCGCCCCAGCATCAACCTACATATGGATCCGCAGCTTCTTATTTCGACCCCAATTCTGCACCACCACCTCCTGGCCAGTATGGCCAGGGATATCAGCCTCCACCGTCCGGCTACCCACAGCCAGACTATAACAACCCTAGGGCATCCTACCCCCAGCAACCACAGAACTATGGATACCCACCCCAACCGCAAGCTCCAGGTGGTGGCTACGGTGCACCACCACCTTTGCGACATCCATCCCAACCATACAATAACTACGCCGGGCCATCCAATGGACCATACGGTGCACCTCCCGTAAGCCATTACAATAATCAATATCCACAACATCAACAACCTTTCCCTAGTCAATTCCCTCCTGCTTTTGGTGTCCCGTCACCCGGCTTCGAAGAGCCACCCCAGTGCAATCCCCTGCAGTATGGCACACAAGCCGACGCCCTCCGTAAAGCCATGAAGGGATTTGGCACAGACGAAGATTCTCTGATCCGCATCCTTGCACAGCTTCAAACACCGTTTGCTGTCTACAGCGTACAGCGTGCGTTCAGCCAACGTCACGGACGAGAACTTACTACCGACATCAAGAAAGAGACGAGTGGGCATTTCCGTGAAGCATTATTGGCTGTCGCCCGAGGCCCACTTATGGAGGAAGTCCATGCGCTGCATGACGCAATCCACAGACCGGGAACTACAGAATCCGTGTTAGACGATGTCCTACTATGTCGCTCACCGCCAGATCTAGATGCGATAAAGAAGGCATACAAACGTACGTTTTCCCGAGACCTGGAAACCGATGTACGCGGAGATCTCTCCCTGAAGACTGAGAGCATGTTCGTATTTGCTCTTGGGAACAGACGAGCCGATGAATCTGCACCGGTGGATATCGGACAGTCGGAGAAAGATGCTTATAATATCCAAATGGCGATGGAAGGGGTTGGTACGGCAGGAATTGGAGGTGTATTCGGCGGAACACACCAGGAGGCGGTTTATAGCACGATTTTGTCAAGGAATGATGCGCAGATTGGAGCCATTGCGCATAGTTATGAGAGGATGTATAACCGACGGCTGGATGTGATGATTGAGAAGGTGAGCGCCTAAGTCTTTCTTACCATCAACATGTAGATTACTAACGCTTAGCCTCCCTAAATTAGAAATTTAGCAACCACATGAAACAAGCACTGCTATACGCTATCCGCGGAGGAACAGACAAGGCACTGCGTGATGCCGTGCTGTTGGAAGACGCTATGAAGGGCCTCGGTACCAGAGATTCGCTATTGATTCACCGTATCGTGAAGTATAGATGGAATAAAGCACACTTTGAGAATGTAAAGCGTGCGTATCGGGATATATATAACCAGACTTTGGAAGAAAGGGTACACGGAGAGACAAGCGGTGATTATAGAAATTTTTTGGTAGCGTTGCTGATATAGGTTGGAGCGATCGAGTGCTCCAAAAGCTAGTTTCAAGAGGGTGCGTCTATTGGGAGTAATTCACATTAGGAAACTTCATGGTCTTGTTTAGTGTTTTATATACCTTTTCTTTTCTGTTAGTCCGCCACATGGGCATGTAAATGGATGATAATTGTCATCTGGCGCATTAGACTTGGGGTTGTAAAGATTGGTATAATCTGGTCCCGTACTCAGTAATTTATATATACGTCAAGAGCACCTCCAAACCGAAGACCTTTGGTATAAAATCACAAAATCTCAGACATGTATTCATCCAACCGAACCACGGGGTTTTTAATCCCGGCCCAAAGACATTACGTCGTTTGTGAAAAAAAAAAAAAAAAAAAAATGTCTTCCCGTCTCGATATCCCGTTCAGCCGCAACATCGTACCGAACGGCCCGGAGCTCTTCGCAAGTAGATCAAAGAAGCTAAAAGCATTGACAAAAAATCTCCTGCCTTTCGGGTAGAAATTCTCTCCCCAGATTCTAGACCCCCAACATTTCCCTGTAAAAAAAAAAAAGAATACAATATAAATCGTAATGGCAGACCGAAGCTCAAGCTCCAGCGCCGCTATAACAGCAAAAACCCGACAACTCCTCGTAAAAACCTCGAAGTATAAACCAATTAATCCTCCAATGCCCTCAGTTACTGAATACAAACCATCTCTCTCAACGCTTCCGACAGAGCTCCTAATTCAAATCTGCGAAATACTCGTCGACATCAAGCCCGATCTGCAAAATACCACACCAACAACGCGAGCCTCCCGGCCACCGATTCTCGACGGTCTATCCAGAACCTGCAGCCGGTTTCGAGAGATATGTCGGCCATACATTTTTCAAAATCTAGTGATTGATCTAAATCATGACTTCGATATTGAAGCTCTCAAACTTCTATCTGTAGATGAAGGGATACTACGATATGTCAGAAGTCTGCGGATATATTCTGCGATCAAAACATCTCTGGAACACCCTGCAGATACGATATTTGGTCTAAATGCTCCACCCGAAGTAGTATTTGGCTTCATACGATGGATAATACAGCATATACCCCTTTTAACGGCGTTATCGATAACTATCAATGATATCGAACTTAATGACATATTCGCGAATTCTAAATGGCATATGACTGACGAGGAGGAAATTAAGTTGGTATATCTGGAGGAGTTGACAGTGTCAGAGCATTCTACTTGGGTCATTGCATTAGGAGATAATCAACCACAAATCCCAGTTGTTCAAGAGGGTGAAGAAATGGGAAATATAACAGCAATAACGCCGACGGGGTTGAGGAAAGTGAATTTTGTACATCCTGAGGAATTTGGTGCGCCGGTATTTAATGGGAATGAACTTTGGGAGTACCGTGAGAGGACTGAGGGGTTTCTACAGGAGATTATGGGACTTGGGTTGGAAGGCGGTTTGGCGAATGGGATTAAGGAATTGACGATACAACGGTCGTTGGATGTGGTTGATTTAGAGAGTAGGTACCAGTCTATTATAGTGATGGTTGGTAGATGGTGTGCACTAACACCCACGTGCGTGTCACAAATAGGGCTTGCTGCTGCATTTCCTGAGTTAGAGGAGTTTGAATATTGGATCGATAGACCGTTGGTGCGTTTAAAATCTAAATTAGAACTTCGATTATTCAAACGATTGAATAGCTGGCTTACAATGACTTCTGATCCCAACAGACACCCAGCCTCCACAACCTAGGAACAGGCTCCCGCCTAGTCTTCCACTCCCTATTCATGCATTTATCCCTAGGGATCCCACCTCTCACACCACCATACAACCACGATGTCTTCACAGATATCAGATTACTAGGAAAATATTGTCGGAACCTGCGACAGGTAAGGGTTCAAGGCGTTGTTCGGGCGGACATTAAATGGTTACCGCGGAGGTCGGCAGCGAGGTCTCAGGTTATGTTTTGGGAAAAACCGGATGGTACGACTGTTGCGGAGGTACCTTGTTATAGGTTGGACACCTGATATGGGTTTGACAATTCATTGTTATAGTATTCCTTTGATATGTATATTTCGGGGTATATGTGGTATTCTACGGGTTGTCTTTATGAGACGGCCCGGGGTGACGTGGACAGGCAAACCATGTCTAGTTCAGAAGGCATCCGAATCATCGCGGAGGGAATAGCGAGCTCTTAATAGTAATAGCTATATGTATACTTAAGTAATTAGGAGATCAAACAAGAGTACAGGTGTTCTGTCTCGTAAACCAGACTACATGGTAGGTGGATAGATAGAGGAACCAAGAAAAACGGGCTGAAGAACAGTTGAAGGATTTCCAGCTATACAACATAAAAACGCAAACCCCCGGGGTCATTAGGGCATCATGTGTCAGTTACAATACAGCTGCAAAGGCCAGAAAAGCAAGAGCAATAGCAATTGTGTGCTGATGAAAATGTTGAGATGGAAACCGCCCAAGCGAAAGTCGAAAGCAAATGAAAGCAAGAATCGCTGCAAAGCCATGAGCGTATACAAGCGAGTGGCTGTTTAAACAAAGAGATGTAAAGTAGCAAGATCATTCTTTTCCATAACCCAACCGAACCGGTCCTGAGACCATAAAACAGGGTATCGTCTAACCGTCTCGACGAGTAGAGGGTGTGTCTCTGTCGTTTCTCTCTGCCACTCTTCGCTAGAATGGGTGAAAGGACATATCCCCCTGGGACACCCTCTATTCGTAGAGACCGTGTGATCGTCAAAAGTAACCTCCCATGCTGAAAAATAAGAGCAAATATTAAACCAGACAGGCTGAAAGGCCGGGAAACAGAATATGAATAGACAAGAAATGAATAAAATAAATCTGAAATAGTACAACGAAGACTCTCGGTATAAGAGAAGAAACCCATCCGCGAGAGCAGGATGGGGCAGGGAATCTAAGGCGAATGCATCTTAGATAATGTTCTTGTCATGAACGGTGCCCTTGTACAACCTCTCCCAAGTCTCACAAACGTCACCAAAGGGCAGCATCTTCATGCGAAAGTTCGTAAGGATCTGCTTGTCCAACTTTCCACTCCATTCTAGAGAATAGCAAGTACCGACCACTGCCTTTAGCTCTTCGGGATGAGTATGTCTCACGAAGGTCCTCAACAATGGGAAGATTTCGGACGGAGAATTCCATAGGCTGGAGTTGACATCGGCAGAGGAGACGGTCCGCCAGATCTTAGCCATGAGAACACGTTCGACCCAATCGACTGCATCTTCCCACTGTTGCGAGTAGATGTAAGGGATAGTGTGCGTAACTGGCCAGAAGCGATGCAACTGAAGGAATGAAAGGTCAAGAGTGTTATGATGATACAGCATGGTGAAGTATATCAGAACCCATCTCTTGGTGTCCACGCTCGGTCTCGGGCGTCCCTTAATGCTGAAGTGCTGTCCTGGAATCTTTGGTGGTTTGATAGTCAAGAAGTGTAGAATCTCTTCGACGGCTTCGAGGTATTCTTCGATAACACCAAAACGCTTTAGTTGTCGGACGTGGTACGGAAACTCCTCGAACCGAGAATTAATACCCCAATAAATAAGTTCGAAGTCGGTGAGTTCTTGAAAGTAATGTGTAATAAAAGGATCGTGGAAGTGAGCACGAATGATTTCGTCACAGATTTGACGCGGATATGTGAGTAGAAGATTGTTGAAACGGGAGTTGGCGCCGCGAAGGTTAAGGAGACGGTCGTTATCACAGAACGACATGATCATAAGGAGCACATCGTCCGGGAGGGAAAGAAGATCGAGAGGCATGATGTCGTTGTTGTCGATATCGATGTCGATGTCGGATAAAGTCGCTACGTGAAAGGTTGGAGGATTTAAACTGCCGTCGACGGTGCAGCAGCTGTCGTTGTCGACCATGAAATGCGGAGAAAGGTCGACCCCAAAAAGGGCTGAAGGATGGAGGAGGAGGAGGTTCGCTGCTTTTGTTTCCTGCTTTCCTCCTCAAAACAACACACAGGCAACTTCCACTGCAACTTCCACTGCAACTTCCACTTGCCACCACCACTAACAAAGACCCAGAAATCGTGACGGTGGCGATGGCACCAGTTTATCGGGACCCAGGTCGCATGAGAATCGATTCGTTGGGAGGACAAGGTCGACGTCGGTGCAGAATTCCAAAATTATCGTCAGCATGTGCTTGCTGCTGCTGCTGTGCTGTCCCTTTTAACGGCAGAATGAGGGCCCTGTTGGGAGAAAAGGAAGAATGGAACCTGGGGATTCCGGTACCACCGGACTGGGAAACTTTGTGCTGGGCGAGGAAACCTAGCAGCAGGCTGGCTGGGATGGTCACAGACTGGCGAGCTTTGGGGTGAATTTGGGCCAAATCAGGAGGGATACCTGGTTGTCGGGACTGCTTCTTCTCGCCTTTTTTGCCTGCGGCGTGCGTTCATCTGGGCAGCTGCATTGCATTAAATACCTCTCGTCCCTCCAATCTTCCTCGCTGCGGTTCTGCAGACCGGGACAATGCTGGCACAATTGGGCCACTCGCAGACGACATCTGCCGTGTGCCTATCAAAAGCGGGCTTCCCTTGGGTGGCCAGCTTCCAAACGGAGCCTGCGGAATCGGTTCCCAAAGGCTAGCTAGGGGGAAGGGATTAGCTTGCTGGGAAGGGCAATATGCTTGCTCTTCCTGGCCTTAGTTCGGGCATGCTTTCACCCGAAGGCATGGTACGCTAACCACAGCATTCTTGCAACTTCTCACAGACCTCGAAACCTGCATATACGCTCCGGTATGGTAGACGACTTCTTCCAAGTCGCAGCCTGGAACAGCCATATTTTGTCCCCGAGGTTTTTTCTCTTGTCTAATCCACCCCACAAAATTTGCAAAAGGCGGTTCATTTTCAGGCGATGACAAAGTCCAATCTCGTCACATGCCCGCCTTAGCTTAGCGGGCTTGCCCAAAGCTCTCTGCTATCGCCACGCTAGCGTCAAAGCCTAAGCAATTTTCGGCAAACTGGTCGCCAGATGCCTGCCCATTATCATATCATAATATGGAGGTCTGATATTGAATATGATTGAGTGGCTGAGAAAACGGAAAAGGAGTGGACGAATCTTCAGATTTGTTTGCGGAGACGGATTGCAAAATGTTTGTGACGAGACAGGACAAGCTTCCAGGGTTCACAATGTAATGCGATCCAAACTCTCAGCCTCCAGAAGATGGGACCGATCTTGCGAAATCTTCCGCCCTCCCGGCCGATAACAATCAATGGCTCTCAATCAATGCCATTGTTCAGGATGCCGTAGACACTCCATTATTTCCTCCCACCCCTCAACCCGATACAAAACTCTCAAATCTTCATCACCATGCCTTAACCCACTCTTCCTATCTGTTTCACCCGGCCCTTCCGCGTCGCAATCGTCGGCGTCTCCACATTGACTATTAACACTCATTCTCTTCAACACCTTGACCCCAGTCCGTTTGCACGAATCTAACAAGGACTTGTTCTCCCCCTCCCCACCCATAATGAAGCCTACGTGCACCTTCTTGCACATTAATAACGCGGCAAAATCCGTTGGAGAGTCTCCCACATAGACGTTATAACCAGCGAACCCGGCACCCTGCCCTTCCCTTCCTAGTTCTGACATTGTTGCTGTGTCTGTTGTGTCTTTTGTTGGAGATTGGCACTTGTTAGCCCGCTCATTAGCTCGATCCACAGCGGTACCTAGTGCACCCGTCTCATTATCCACATCCCTAGCGCCCGTCATGTTCACTTCAGCACCAGAAAGCCCCTCAGTCTGGAGAAGTTCGTCCAGTATTCGCAGCTTATCGTCCGCAGTCCATATTCCATGCTCACTATCTCCACCCTCAACACCGCTGCGGTCGTTATCATTCTTATTATTATGACAGTGGAACCACCTGTCAATTTTCCCCGTCGTGAAACCTTGACCGTCTGTCACCAAATTATTTGCAATAATCTCCACTTTGGAGAGGTCCGGTGCGGTTAAGCTTTTGTGGTGGCTTGGATGACCCTCGTTCGAATTGATGGAATCCAACACCTCGCGGATAAACGATGCGGACCAGTTTACGCTGAGAATAGTGACTTTTGCAGTTGTATGTGAAAGTACTCGTGAAACTACAGCTGCGAATTCAGCTGGTTTGCGGACTTGTACTCTTTTCGCAGCGAGGGATATAGCGGCATGGGATATTCCTTTGAAGATGTTTGAGGTTTCCACGCGTTCTATGCTTTTTCTTTCGATGGTGCGGAGGCTTGATAGGAATGCGAATTCGGAGGGGATGGAATTTCTGCTGCGGGGCGGGTATGCCTTGACATGGGATGAATAGTCCTCCAAGTAAGCTTTTGTCAAGTGGCGTTCGAATATTTCCGATGCATTGTGCAATGGCGAGGCTGTCACCAATGTTGATAGGGTATCTTTGAGGGTAAGAGTCTGGTCGAAATCTATGACCAGATGTTTAATTAACTGTGACGACGACGACGAAGACAGCGACGAAAGTGGAGACATCATTATTGGCCCCTGAGTTGGCAGTACTCGAGACGTTGACATTCGTCTAACCAGACGTATGGGAACCCGTACCGGTGAAAGACGGTGCATGGTTTGGGTTTCAATCCGATGGGTCTGCTACTACCAGCTACACTGCAACTTTTTTCTCGGGTTCGGATGCAATAGCTGGATTTGACATGTGCATGCTGAATTCGAAATAGTGCCTATAAAAAGTGTTGATATGGATGGGTCTCTTCCCAACGAGCATTCCGGCACTTGCATGTGCATGATGCATTGTAGATCTTTCTTTTCAATTTAAATTCTTGATTTCAGGGCTGATGAGCTCAGAGGTTGAGGTTTAATATGTCCATGACTCGACGAGGCAGCGATGGAGTTTATGCACGCTTGAAATATATGCAAGTGATCGGTATGATTGAAAGCATAAGCCGTATAATCGACCCATCGATCGATTACTCTCATATTCATTTTTAGAACCTTAGTACTAGTATTACATAGAAATAAAAAGCACTCTATCCGCTTCACCCCGTAGCCATTCGTACAAGTATATTATATTATGTCATCATCCCTCCATCTCCCGAAAAATCCGCAAAGCCACGATAGACCGCATCATCACGGATACTTCGTTCCTAACTTACACTCCCAATTCGCAGGCGACAACGGATCACCGGTGCCTTTATACGTATTCTTCAATGGATGCCTACAATGGTCCCTTACAGCACCACCCGGCTTCCCCGTTGCAGGATTGATCTGATAACCCCTCAACGTATCCGGGGCAACTCCATTCTCAACCCATCTAACCATTTTCATTATTAAGCTCTCATTAGGGTCGACGCCTGAGATTCCCAGCCCGTGCTGACCGGAACCTCCAAAGTACCATGCACCGTTCCCACCATTGCAGTGGTTTAGTCCAGTGACTGGGAAGAGTCTGTAAAAGTCATCGAGTTGTTTAGATTTCAACGTCATATTTCTTGCGGTGTTTTCGTATAACTTGATTGTATTTTCGTGAGAGTAGTAGCCGTCGCTGGTTCCATGGTATACGAGGAGTTTGTGGCCGCTATTCTTAAGAGGTGTTAAATTTGGATTGTTGGCAGAGACTTTGTAAGGGTCGTTATCGAGGAGGTTGTCCATTATATCCAGGAACTCATCGAGAGTTGGTGGAAGAGTCCAGTTTGGATCGTTTTTGATGGCGTATCTGATATATTCTACTCCTAGCTCTGAGGGGGCGCCGTAGACGAGGTAGAAACCGAAGATTTGATCGTTACCTGGTTGAACGCGAGGGGCGAAGAAGCGGCCTTTGTTACCGTAGACTGGTGAGTAGATCTTGTCTACGGCGGAGACTTGGGCGGGCGTTAAGCATTGATGCGTCGCCCATGTTTCTAGCTGTCCGCATAACATTGTTTCAAACCGAGGGTGGCATTTAAGAGGATCTTCGAGGACGGCGTCTGCTACGCCGTCGATGGTATCACACTGTGCAAGGACTTCAGCGTCGACTGCTTGCCATTGTTCGAGGCTTAGCCATGTGGGTGCGGTTGGGGGACCGGTTTGGTAGCCATAGTATAAACCACCTGCAATGAGACGGTGGAAATCGGCAGCTGGGTCACCGGCTATGATGCCGTCGTATTCTTGAGGGAAGTCTTGGGCGATTTTCATCCCTTGTCTTCCGCCGCCGGAACAACCCCAGTAGTAGGATGTTGTGAGGGAAGCTTGGTAGAAGAAGTTTGTGGCGGCTTTGCCAACTTGCGTGGCGACGAGGGTACTATATGATATCAATTGATATGTTAGACCTGAATCTCGAGAATAATATAAAGTATTTTAAGAAGATAATGTTAATGATCAGAATGGTTACTTACGCCCGCCATGCAAAATCTTTAATCACCTCTGGTCTATTCAAAAACGGCGACGAAGAAGTCCCGTCATGACCATTGTTATGCCCCACAGTCGCAAACCCCAAAGATGTAGTAAACGCAAGATCACTCAAGGTAATACATCCACTAACCCCTCCGTTCCCTGTCATAGCAAACCGTTGTCCCGTGGTCTTCCAATTCTCGGGCATCCAAACTTCCATTATCACACTCGAGGTGGAACTTGTGGTAACGTTTAGACTCAAGCGACACATATTCGCTTCAGCGATGACCCAATTCTGACCGCATGTTGGGTGTAAATTAGGGTATGTGACATTGGTACCCTTTGTGACATAGCCAGACCAAAGGACTTTGGTGTTTGCATTTTTGAAGGTTTCGATGAGGCGGCCGCAGCGACGGGTGAAGTTGTTCCCTCCTGTGGCGGAAACGGATGGGATGGCGACAATGGCCGCTGCGAGAGCGAGGGTGTCGAACTTCATTGCCAAACAAAATTAATTAATTAATATAACTATAAGAGAGAAATTTATAATAGTATATACTTGAACTAGGAAAATGGAAACGATAGAGTAAGTTAGCCTACTCCGGCCAACAGATTATCGATACACTCGAAATCCCATTCTCCAGAAAAAAACCGCATGATTCATGTTGTAGAAAGCCTGGGGTATTTAAGCATTTCTTGGACAATGCGAATTGTGCATCTGCGAACCCAATGGCGCGCGTTCAACCATGATCGATTGTGTGTAATGGAACCGGCAGCTTCGGCACCCTGCTTATGACCGGGGTATAAGCATATAAGCTTGGAATTTTGGGCCCTTTTCCCTTGCCCGCACAGACCGAAGATTATAGCAAAATATAAGTAAGTGTACAGGCTTGGATCTATAAAACGCAGATTTAAGGAACTTGCTATAGGTTCGTTTAGATGTTTCAACGTTTTTGAGTCAGCTCTAGTTCTTTCTCGTGTTCGGCATTTGATAAGCTTAGACTTGTGCACTGCATCTTGCCCTGTTCCTTGCACGCAATTGCAGTACAGCATAGCAGAGCGTCGAATCGAAGATTGCAGATTGGGCAGGTGGGAGAGAACAAGACAAGGTTAACGGAGGGGAAAGAGATCCACCAGACTATAACTGCTAGTATATACTGCTAGTCTGTACTAGCATTCTTGTGTGGTCGGGCCTTTCCTCCCCACAGGTTGAGAATTAAGCCGTGTGTTGTGGGATCGACGAAACCGTGTTGCGGTGGGCATGGAGATGGCCTGTCACACCCATTACTCGCTTGGATTGCCTGATTGGGAAAGGCTAATTTCGCTGAGTGGGAAGCGACCGAGTGCTGCCTCCGGTTGTTCTGGTGTGCTCTGTTGAATGAAGTCATTAGCGCCATTCCTTTCACTCTTTCATTGATTCACTCATTCATTGGATCCTGCTTGAAAGGACCCCATCAACTTATCCCATCGACTGTCTGTGCTTCTCTTTTTGCTCCGTTCGATCCCGCCGAATTCTTCCAGGACATAACACCATCACGGGGTACCAGATAGTATAGTGCATACAAGGGATACTTCTCCACAATGCGGCTGCACGCTTCCCCCTCCCTCATTGCCCTCTCCGCTGCACCCCTGGTGGTCAACTCCCTCCAGCTGCCCTTCGGCATCGACATCCAGCTCCCCGCCGCCCTCGACAATCACATCAACTCTATCAAATCTTCAATCTCTCAAATTCAAGTCCCCTCTTTCATCAATAAAATCATCGACCCAACCGGTTCTTCCCCTCTACTCTCCCTCCATCGCGATCTAATCGCCATCCCCTCTGTAACAGGAAACGAAGAAGAAGTCGCCAGATTCCTAGAAACTTATCTAGTATCCAAGAACTTCAAAGTCGAGTTAATACCAGTCGAATCACCGGAGTATCCGAAGAAACGCTACAATGTCTTCGCTTACCCGGAAGGAGGGTCTAGATCTGCCCCGATATTGCTTACTAGCCATATCGATACCGTGCCGCCGTTTATTCCATTTAAAGATGGATTGAGGACCGTCTACGGCCGTGGATCCTGTGATGCGAAGGCATCAGTTGCTTCCCAGATTATTGCTGTTGAGGAGTTGCTTGCTCAGAAGCATATTACCGAGGATACCGTCTCCCTCCTATTCGTTGTCGGTGAGGAGACCAACGGGGATGGTATGAGACATATGAATACCCTCAACTTGCGCTGGGATGCAGTCATCTTTGGTGAACCTACCGAACTCAAACTCGCTGTTGGACACAAGGGGTTGGCGATGTTGGAGGTCGAGGCTAAGGGGAGGGCTAGTCACTCGGGTTACCCGAATCTCGGCATCAACGCCAACAGCCACCTGATCACTGCACTGTACAAGCTGGATAATTTGAAACTTCCAAGTTCGGATCTCTTGGGGAATACTACGTTAAACATTGGCCTTATGAACGGTGGTGTGGCCGCCAATGTTATTCCGGCGTTCGCGAAGGCCGAGGTGGCTATTAGGATTGCGGCGAAACATTTTACGGATGTTAAGGTGTTGGTTGAAGATGCTTTGAAGGGTATTGAGGGAGTCGAGGCGACGTGGAAGCAGCCTCATTATGACCCTGTCTTCTGCGATCATGATATTGAAGGTATACATTCTCGATAGCAGTCAATATCAAAGAGACTATGCTAATAAATATTGTGAAAACAGGGTTCGAAACTATTGCAACCAGCTACGGCACCGACATTCCAAACCTCAACGGCCAGCACAAGAAATATCTCTACGGTCCCGGCAGCATCCTTGTCGCTCACGGCGATAATGAGAAGATCGACAAGTCGGACCTCTACGAAGCTGTCAAGGGTTATAAGCGACTCGTCAAGGGAATCTTAAACGCCAAGGCAATTGTCGTTGCTGACCCAGCCAAGTCGTCGGAAACCGTTACCCCCTCCGTAGAGGTGGTGGTTGAGCCCAGCGTTCAGGTTGTCGAAGCGAAGGTTGAAAAGGTTGAAATCCCAGAGGTACCAGTGAAGAAGGTCGACCCTAAGAGCGATGAGGAACAAGTAGAATATGTTACCATCTTGCCAGTTGACGCCGTCTAGAGGCGGGGGAGGGTTAATGATGGAGGGTAGCTTATGGGTGTTCTGGGACTCCTTGGTGGCAGTGCTTGGGTGATACTCGCATATTTTGTTCTTCTGCTTTTCCGCTCTCCCTTATCTTTTTTTCACCGTATAGCGATGTATTTTCAAGTGTTTTTGTTTTTGATACCAGCTTCTTCACCTGCCATCTTCGTCGCCGGAGGAAAAATCTTCACGTTTCATTTCGAGAGAAGGACTGTTGTATCACTTATACATCTTGTATTTAACGACGAATATTATCATTTTGCAGGCTGGAGTCGAGGCATCAAGTATCGAGTACCATCCGTAACCAGCACGTGGGCCCGTGAGCATATCGCGTATGCCATCGACATCAACCTAGTGTCTAACTAGTCACCGCACCGACACGTTCTGATCCGTCACGCACAGCCTACTCTCATGGGCCTCAGCCCACCAATTCATCATCTACAGCATCATATCACACGAAGAAATAGCATGTACAGTCGATCATTGCGCCCGATTCCACTCCTCCCAAAAGAGAGATGTTTATTCAAAAAAATCCGCCGCACCCAAGACCAACCACAGTGTATACTTTGTTCTCTCATTCCCAGACGATTCGGTATGTTCATGGAGCCCTTTTTGTTAAAAAAGGGCCCTCGAGCGAATGCTTTTTGATCTTTGTATTTGTTATAAGGGAATGTTGATAAAATTTGCGTTGTTCGAAGGAGAGAAGAAGAGGAAAAATTTGAAAATTTTTGGCGATGGGTGGGAGGTTTTATAGTTGTGGATTTGGGGACACGTGATTGGTTGGGAATTGGCGAATGGTTTGTGCAACAGATGCAACGCAAAGCGGTTGGTCTTGGTATGGTTGACCAAACGGACGAAGCTGGAAGCCGGTTGGTCTCCTTGAAGAGAGTCGAGTCTCGGCGCGCTCGAACGCTCGGGCTGAGGCTGAAGGTATTCAACAATGCGAAATGCAATGTTAGTAGCGATTGCTATAGAATTGTAGATCTCGAGATTCGAAACCGGAAGTTGCTTGTCCTTCTGTTTTATGCTATCACGAACTCAATACAAGGAGTTAGAATACTCCTTTCATGGTCAGCCTCGCTTTTGGGCCGTTCAAACCTATTCGGCCATTTTCGAGGTTGAGATAAAGGCCTCTAGGTTAGACGGGAATTCTATAATTCTAAGCATTCCGGTTAACCGTATACCGTATACGCGTAACGTTATAACCACCGCAGACGTCTAGACAAGCAGTCAGTTTGGAACTTCGAGTTCTCTCTTCAGGCAGAGACTGTTCTCTCTTCCCTCTAAATTTATCTACAACAATGCAACAAATTCAGCGAAAACCTGTACCAAATCGCCATTCGCAACTATTGGGGACGCAAGGGTCGAAGCCGAAGACCAGTACTTCCGAAGCGGATATTTCGCCGATTCAGCGATCAGCCCAAGTAGGAGAACACACTCGGAATGGCAGTCATTTTGATTCAAATACAACTCGGTCCCCCATTGAGAACGTGGATGGTACCGACTTTAAAGCGTTTTCTTTGGGGATGAAGCAATTATCAATGGAACATCAATCTCTAGACGATATGATCAAGGCGGAGCGTGAAACAGTCGTTCCGGGCCCGAACAAGTGCCCTGGTTTTGACAATACCACTTCGGAGCCACCCAAGCAGTCAGAAAACATACACAATAGTGCGGGCCTTATACTAGTATCAAAAACGAATGAAAATAATGCCTTGGGCGGCCGTGGACCTATTTCAGATAATACGGTCAAGACGACTGTACAAGCAACTGGTATACGGCGGACCGGGCAAGAGGAAAACCAGCCGGGAAACAACAATCACACAGCACAAGTTAGTACTGAAAACACAGACCCGGCATCTGTTGTTTACGAGTATATCGAAATACCAGTCCAGTCTTACCGGAGGCCTCCAAAAGATGCCTATGAGGACAGCGCCTATCGAACCGGGTTCCTGTTATCTCCTGCAACAATCGTGCAGGCTCTCGATGCTCATGACGATCTGATGGCAAGGACAGGCTCATACGTCGATCATCTAAGTTCAACATCGGTCGGCCCAATCTCGAGAATGTTGCGAGGTTGGTTCAACCGCCATACTGAAGCAAATATATACGGATTTCGAAAACCTCCGTTTGATGGTGCCACCGAAGATATAGATTATTGGGCCCTCAAGGAGTTATTGGAGAATACTCCTCTCAAGGGTCAGGAGAGAACAATACCTTTGTCCGACGCTGGTGCCTATAATTATATGACCCAATCGTGGGGGGACACCTGGGAATGGAAAAGGTTGTTCGAGCTTTTCCTGTGGTCTAACTGCATATGTGCCCATCTCTTCTCATCCTGTAGCTCCGAGTGTTTACTTGGGTGCTGGGAATTGATTCAATCGCAGACGTCGGTGGAAGCCCAAGACTGCAAACGGATCATAAAGCATCTTACAGCTGCTCTAGAGGCAGAGCTCGATCACGCATCAACTAATTGCTGGGTATTCAAAGCTGCGGCTATGCTGAAAAACCATGATCTAAAAGGAGCAAACGATATCTTGCAATTTGCCTTCATCAATTCTAAACCTGAGGATTGTAGGAAAATTCGGGATGCTATTTTGGTGGAGAATTGGAGGAGGCTTGCTGCGGGACTTTGGACACCATTATACCCTCCTACAAGTCCGGAAGAAGGCTTTATATATTCTCCATCTACATCTTCTTTTAGATATCAGGAATATAACGGGTCCAACGTCGCTGCATTTTTCCAGACCCTGCGTTCGTATGAGCGGCCGAAAAAGCGACGACGTGAGGCGATAGAGATATACATCTACGACCGGGGCCTCCCAAAAACCCCCGAGGGGCTTCCTACGTTTCAGATTCGGGAGGAAGGTCCTCTTGCGCCGGGTCAAACTAGTTCATACGATTTCGACCTTTCAAGACTACCGCAGCAGCAGCTCGATCAGTACGAGGCCTTGGTATCTAAACGCTCAACTGTGGCCAAAGGAGATCAATATTCCAAAGTAATCGCAGAAGTCGACGATCTCCTCCTTTCCTTCTACCCAGGGGTAGATGAACTTAAAAGATGGCTTTGTATGAAAGCCTATCTTTTGGTAACACTGAAAAAATGGCGGGAAGCTTCTAAGATTATCAAAATATTAGAAGGGGAACCACTTGACGTAAAAGACAACCTCAATTCCGTTTTTTACCTAACACTGGCGATGATCCAGCTTCGGGACCAAAGGTATCCTGCGGCAGAGATGTCTTGCTACAGAGCCCTTCGATATCGCGAGATCCCGGAGTGCAACAGGGACGAGATATATTATGTTCTAAGCAGGGCGGTCCGTTTAATAGGGCGATCGGGGGAGGCAGACGAGCACTTATTGCGAATGAGACCAACTAAAAGTGTTCAAACGATGGAGAGCAGATTTGTGCATGGAATAATATCTCTCGGGCAAGTCGAAGCCGCTGGGATACACGTATCGTGGGAGAGACGTTTTACAGCACCACCAGAAATATTCCAGCAGGCGATGGTTTCAGCATTACAAAATCCCGAGCTGGCACTGGCCTTGTTTTCCGGTTAGTATGCAATATATACGTACTATGTTTCGATACAGGCACAAACTAACACACACGCCTTCCTGCTTCCCCACAGATATATACTGGGTTATGGAACTCCCAGCTCAACCTAATGAGAAATCGAATTCCGCATCTTCCTTGTCATCTCCATCATCTCACCCACAACTACCTGAAAATTACGACCCAATATACTTTTACGGCAGGAGAAACAGAGCAGATATCCTGGAGATAATATTAACGTCATACAGGAGCAGAGGTCTTTCCCCGCAGTCCTTGGAATCGGCTAAACTAGCTGGAGAGGTCCTTACCCAAGCTTTCCAACATGCGGCAGGCGATACAGTTAGCTTTCTGGTAAATAACGTACCAGAATTGACTATAAACGATGTTCTACTGGATGAAATTCGGCGCCGGTATACTCGATTGCATCACTTTATAGGGAGAAGACCCTACCCATCATCTACGGAAGCTAACCTCAAACTTCAAGAAGAGGTGGGTTGGGGAGTCCATATCAAGCGAAGCCTTAATCTGGGGCAAATAAAACAATTCTTCGATACCCTAAAGGAGCTCAGGATTAATCCGAACATACCGTACGGTAATATTTCCACCATGGAGTTTACTGTGATGTGTATGGAGCAATCTTACGATCGCTTCATCTTAGTCGCTGGAGCACCACAGTCTTCAGACTTCACGCTTGCAAAGCACGACCTCATCGTTGCTTACTACTGCTACACCTGGCTACTTACATTACCGAGGCTGAAGCATAAGAGTAACAAAAGGGTACTTAAGATTATAGACAAGATTAACGGTGGACTTAGGAATCATGGTATTGAACCGGTTTGGTACCCCGCTATTGGAACTGAAGTTGCACCATATCCGGATGTACTTGCGTCTGGCTACCCCGAGAGGGAAAATACGATCTCAAGTCTTTCCTACGAGACTGCTGAAATCTCGATGTCTCAAAGTATAACGCTTAAACATGAATCTGAGGTATTGACTGGGGGCCCGCAACTTGGTCAACGGGATGAGGCCGAACATATCAACAGCACGATCCAGTCGCCGTCTAATCAATCAAAGGTCCAACGAAGGAACCCCTTTGATATTTTTCGAAGTCCGAGAAAGTAATATAGTATATCTCGGACATAATATTATTATCTTTCCATTTCTGCGGTTTTAAATTTACTAAAATTCTATGGGGAAATTGTAATTTTTTGATAACTATCCAACGCTATGAAAGATATTCAGGGTCTCATTCGTAAGGCCAAATATTTTCAAGAACTCGAGTTAGGCCAAATACTTAGCTCTCAAACCTATTTGAAGGGCTTATAAATTTATGAGGATACATACTAGCACTATACACAGAGGCTTTTTTTCTTTCTATATCAAGACGCAAAACCGCACTTGCATAGCGGTGTTGGTTGAAAGTCTTGGCCAAGTCTATACCAAGACTGAGGCTGAAATATTTCGGCTCGTAGACCAGCGACTGCTAGCACTAATTGGACTGTAATGTATGCATCTGCGGGGCGATATTTTGCACCATTTTCCTTCGTTATACGGCTGCGCACTTGCTATAGCCTGGTACCCCAAAATAGAACCTGATATCGAGGACTCGGAATTGGAGAAACTTCGATGCGCAATTTAATCGAGAGTCCGAGAGGTCGATGGATACATCGGTCTAGTCTATTACCAGCTTGCAGTTTAATTAAGTTCGTCGAATGTTGCTCCGGCTTAGTTCCTACACAACATCGATTGTTTTCTCTTTACTTGGGTGCTAGCTAGCTAGCTACGCTCCTATACTACGTTGACACAACCACAAAATGATCAAACGGAAACCGGTTTCAAACCCGTCTGTGGCTTTAAGATACGAATCACAAAACAAAGCCCCACAAGTCCATCAAATTCGACGAAAGCCAGTTTCTCCCTCAGCAGCTCTTCCGAAGACATTTACTTGGCCGGCAGTTAGCCCTACGAATGCGGATCGGGTTGTAAGAGAGTCGACGGTAACCCTTATAAGAGTTGAAAATGTAGACGGAGATGACTATAAAAGATTTCTAGGGAAGGATCAAAATAGGTCAATTGAGCACGAATCCCATTCTGGTCGCATACACGGTCGAGAGAACGTTGTGACTGAGGACTCGAGACCTCATACCTTTGATACGGCAGTTGATGCCAGTGCTCCAACAACGTCGACTATTGAAAATGCAACAATTGGAACCGAACAAAAGATCCAGTCGAGCTCGACACTAGTATCTCCACTGGGCTTCGAGAACAGCGAAGCTGGAGTTAGTCCGAAAATTGAAAATGCAGCTCAACTATGGGATTCAAACTACGATGTCGAGAGATATTTATACGAAGAATTCACTTACCTTCTGGACGGTGAATATCGTACTCTTACACTGATCTCTACAGAGACGATCCGCCAGACACTTGAGAACCACAAAAGGATGATATATGAAACCGGTTCTGCCGCAGGGTACATTACTGGGTCATCAGTGGGACCGATATCGAAGATGCTCTCGAAATGGCTTTCCTCGCAACCGACATTTAGCTGGTTTGCTCAGATTCCTCCGGAATACCCCCAACTAACAGATGATCTTGCCGTACTGATACATGATACTTTTCCAAACACTATTTATGGCAATTACGACTCTGAGAGAGAATCCCAGAAACATAAAGAATGGAATACGCTCTGGGCGATGGCTGGCCGTTTTAGATCCGTTTGGTACCAACTCTTTTCTTTAGGCACCCCCCAGGACTTGTTATTGTCCTGCGCTCGGGCTCAGATGCCAAAGTTGAATCAAGGACCTAATATGGCGATAATTGGAGAAGTCGGAGATGCCCTCGTCAGAGAGCTTTCAGATACGATTTCTCAGAATTGGTTAAATAAAGGACGTATACTACTAAAGGCCGGGCGCATCTGGGATGATGGGGCACAATCAGTTCTGAAATATATGTATCAACTGGAATATTATACCATCGATGACTGTCATCAGTTTCGGAATGAGGTTTTGCTAGGAAACTGGAAGCAATTTTTGAACAATATTGGAGAGGGACGACCACAGCCACCGGAGCCGTTTGCCAGTATTACAGAACTATTCAGTGTTTTCCAAGCATTCGAAAGGCCACATGAGCCTCCACGATATCTTCGCAACTTGCACCCGGAGCTACAATGGTTGATAATGACGAATTTCTCGAGTCCTACCGAATCGGAAAAATATCAACTGCTGAGAAAAGAGGATGCCAATTTATGTCAAGAATATCTTTCCGCAAGGCAGAATGCGATCAGGAACAGGGAATGGGAAGGGGCTATCAAGATCATTGATCAAATGCTTTCTTCAATATACCCCGGCATCGAGGAAGCTAAACGCTGGTTAGCAGTAAAAGCATACCTCCTAGCTATCATCCAAGACTGGAATGCGTCGGCCACGATCCAGCACCTCTTACAACAAGAGCCTCTCAATACAAACGACCGGCTCCGCCTCGACCTCTACTTTACAAACACAATGACAGCATTAGTCCACCAAAGAAACACTGAGGCGGCCCGGAAATTCTGTGTTGCAGCAGTTCAACTTCCAGATTTTGCTGTGCCCGAAGACGAACGGGTTTGTGATCGAAAGAACGCCGACATACTCTACGGGATTTTATACCCGGATGCGGATGGGGTGGTCGAAAATAGAGAAGATCATATACGACGTTTACAAAAGGCACTTTCTGCATGGGGACAAGGGGGCCATTTATTTGAGCCAGGAGCTCCGTTCCATACGATCGTGGGAGCATCTATACCAAGTTTTAAATAACATCGGGGCCTCATTTTCTCCTTCCCGCCTCCCACTCCCCGACGATTCCCCGAATAACCTCCACAAACTCCTCGTTTCCACCTCGCGGAATTCCGAGCTCCTCGTTGATCAACTTTCTCTTTTTCGAAAACGCTTCTCCAACTCCATCTCTGAATGCCACCGCCCAAATCTCATCAACTAACCCCATCATGTCTCCCTTCTCAACCCTCTTATCGCCCCTCTCCTGCAACCACTTTGTTGTCCTCTCCACAACTTTCCACGGCCCCTTCTCATCGACTTTATCAAGAGCAGCAAGCATATCCCTCTGACTAACCGTAAAACTACTAACATAAACCAACTCCCCCGCCCACTTCCCCTTCTCGAAACAAATCTCAACAGTAGCTTTCGCCACATCCTTCATCTTCGAAACCTCAATCTTCTTCTCTCCACTATCATAAATCTCCGCCGTCCTGCTACTAAAATCAAACCCCATCTCCGCATCCAACAGTGTCATCTCAAGAAACGCACCGCAGATAACACCACTATACTCCATATTCGAAGAATCACAAACTTTAATAGCGTGGTTTAGCACTTCCCGGTTTTGCTGGAATACCCGGACGGAATCTGTTAGTTGTTCATCACGCGTGTCCATTCCGAATTCGCCGACAATAAAACGCTTTACACCGACTTCGGCGGCGACGGTGAGCATGAGTTTCTGGTCGAGCAGGGCGTAGGGTGATATGGCGGAGATTATGATATCTTGGTTTTTGAATGCTGTGGCGAGGAATGCAGCATCTTTTATATCTCCTTTGTGAATACGCGCGATTGATGGGTGGGTTGGGAATTTGGCTGTGGAGTTGGAACGAGTTAGAAGGGAGATTGTGAGTGGTTGAGATGGGTGTGTCGTTGTGGTTTGGAGAAGTGCAGTGAGAATATGCTGGCCTAGGTCGCCAGTTGCCTATAGAAATAGAAGTAATTTAGCGTCGGGTTACGTTATTAATAGACCGAGAGGAGGGGGAGATGCATACACCGATGAGAAGGACGTTCTTGAAATAATCTGCCATGATGCTCGACTGCGTTGGAGAGTGTGGTATTTTTGAACTGTCTATGGGTTGATGTTAAGGGAGCGTAGTATCGTCTTGGGGGCTTGTCTAGATACTTAATCTTCTTAAGGATAGAAATAGAGGTTCATGGAAGTTGTTAGAGGTTTATATCTATCAGCAAGTGGCGAGTATACGAGTATAAAACGCTCAGGACTATGATGATTACATAATATGCAGGAATCTAGGTCGAATCCAGATCTCGGTAGATAAACTTGCTCTTAGACTTCTCGTTATGCCGACCAACATTATTGACGTCAAGGTACCAGTAAATCCTCTTGGCTACGCTCTGAATTCGGCATCCTTCTACATAAGTGGGATCGTAGGTTACACTGCATATCGACAATTCCTCGAAACGTTGCTCCCTACACCTAACGGTCTGCTGCCTTTTAGTCAAGACTTGAAATATATAATTAAAATCCTTCAACATCTACTCTCTACCTAACATCTCCAATCATACTCAATGTATTCAACTAACAAGATATTCGAAATAGAATTGAGACCACTGATCCATCACTATGAAAGGCTAAATTGATGACAAGCAAAATGATTTAGTCCAAGACTCTTCCGGCACTAGAAGATGCGCTTCTGTCCTTAGTCACTGTCTTCCTCAACCCCCTCCCTGCTCCTGCTTGGATTTGTGCGAACAGTCCGCTCCTGTCTCCGCCTCCACCACCGCCACCGAGGGGAATTGGAGGACCGCCAGGAGGTGGAGGTGGGGGTCCACCCATGGGAGGTGGCGGTGGTCCAGGTGGTGGTGGTGGAGCGCCTCCCATCGGCATCGGTGGAGGTGGAGGTGGAGGTGGCATGCCCATGATTGGTGGTGCTGACGGTCCGGTTGGTGAGAAAGCTGGTGGGCTGGTTGGAGATATCGCAGTTGCCGGTGATGCTCTTGGAAGTCCAAGTCCACCAAAGAACTGGCTTGCCAGCTCTGCAGCGCCTTTTCGTCCCACTTCTTCCTCATCATCATCTGCATCATTGTTATCGTCGCCGCTAACGACGGACCAGTCATCATCATCCTTGGTACCGTACCGTGGGATTTTGGGTGGTGGTGGTGCAGGCGCGGTGAATTTGTGGAACGGATTGTGCGAAACTTCGGAGGAAGGTGGCTGTGGTGATGCCACAGAGGAAGAGGAAGCAGACCCATTGGATCCGATCTTGCGGAAGAAGGGGTTGGTTTCGGCGGCGGCTACTGTCTCGGTTTGAGAAGTAGCAGCAGGTGGCGGTGGTGGCGGTGAGGCGACTTTCGGAGCTGGTGCATTCCAGGCCTCCTCTGGCTTTTCTTTGGTGGGGGTGATTTGTTGTGGGCCTTCGTCATCAGAGGAAGATTCTTCTTTTTGCTGGTGCTGTTCACGTAGTCGTCTGTTTGGATGCGGTTAGTAATTTATGTTGATCGTCTTCTACAATCGAAAGTACGTACCTCTCTTCCGCCTCAGCTCTCTCGAGTTCAGCCCTCATTGCGGCAAGCCGCTTGGCCCGCTCATCGTTCGCAGCTTTCTTCTTTGCAGCCTCGGCCTTCCTCAACTTCTCCTGCTGGCCCTGCTGTTCCAAAGCCTTGATACGATCACGAGCCTCCTGTTGTTGCCTGAGGAGTTCCTCTTCTTCGCGACGTTCCTCCTCCCTAAGATAGAGTTAGTAACCGGATAAAACTGTGCCGGATCTGAGGGGATCAAACGTACTCTAATCTCAATCTCTCAGCTTCCATCTCCTCCTGTTCTTTCCGCTGTGCCTCCTCTTGTGCTAACCGCGCGGTGTCTGGTTTTGGCGGCGCAGGCTTCGCTCGTGGAGCGGGCGGCGGCGGCCTCTTGGCTTCAACGATAGGTGGTCCGAAGTCAGCAGCGAGCTTCTTCTGTCTCTCCTCTTCTCTCCTCGCAGCTTCCTCGTCCGCCTGCCTTCTCTTTTCCTCTCTCTCCTTCTTCTCCCTTTCAAGTCGCTGGGCCTTAGATTCCATTGGCGAAGAAGATCGTGCAATCCCAAATTCTGCCATCTTGGCCGCCATCCTCTCCTCAGCCTGGCGTTTAATTCTCGCTGCACGGTCTTCCACTGCCGAAGGTGCTCCTCTTGAATAATCGGAGGCTCTAGGAGTTGCGGACCTAGATGGAGGGCTTGCATCCCTTGTAACCCGTTCTTCAATGGCGTACTTGGGCGTCGGGCGTCTATCTTCCACAACTTCTCGCCTGCTACTCCTATTATTCTTGCTCGATCTTTCAAGATCGTAAATAAAGTCCCTAACCTCCTCTTCAACTCCCAAACCTTCCTCCCACCGTCTCTTCTCATGCTCATTCGACGATGAACTCTCAACACCATCGCCGCCGCGTAGAGTATCCTCAATCGAGGTCTTCAATTCTTCACTCGTCTCCTCGATATCCCTGATCATCCTCTCGAACCGCTCCTTCTCGTCTCGGGCCCTATTAGTCTCATCTGCCAGTCTCCTGGCAGCCTCTTCTTCCCCACGACCACCGGCATCAACAGGCGCCGGCTTTCCAGTCAGCTCCGCCATCCTGGCCTGCATCCTAGCTCTCGCCCTAGCTTTCGACCTATCCGACTCCGTAATCGTTCCTCCAGGGCCAGTACCAATGATATGCGACGAAGCATCGGGGAAAGCCTTTGCGTCCTTCAGCCTAAACAGCTCCAACTTGGTCTCCATAATCCCCCTTTCTGCCTTCCTAATCTTCGATGCTAGATCAGGGAGTCTATCCGTAAGTGTCTGCAGCTGCCTCTTCAACTGTCGCTTTTCGGCCCCAGCGTCGGCGCTTCGAAGTCCAGCATTAGGGTGCGCGTCAATATCCTCCTGCACCCTCCTAATCCTCCTATACAAATCATCCGCATCGCGCCTATCCCGTCGGTCAAGTACAGCATCCTCCTCATTCTGGTCTTCGTCTTTGATATCAATAGCATCCAACAAAATCTGCTTCTCTCTAACCTTTTTCTTCAATTGATCAATGGTAAGCTCCTCGCTGGGCGGCGCAGGTGATGGCGTCCTACCGCCTCCTCCAACCCGCCTACGAGCACTACTTTGATACCCGACTTCGTCGTCATTATTCCTAAACAACGTCGCATCCTTTCTAACCTCCTGCACACCACCGGACTTAAACGACCGGTTCTTCATCATACTGACACCGGTAGCTTGAGGTAACAAATTCGCTCCAGTAGTTCTCCTGATCTCCGCATCCGCCTTCAAGTAGTTTTTAACCGTGTTAACCGAGTCCGTGAAACCCCGTGTAGATGGTGGAATAAGCTCTGGCGGTAGTCGTGCCGGGACTTCATTCCCTTGTAACTTTCTATAAATTAAGTGCATCGCAACCGCGAATTCATCTCGGTCTAGACGTCCTTTATTCCCAGGATCAGATAACGTCCAGATTCTTTCCAAGTCGCCTCTGTCAACGCCGGATTGACTAAAGATTTCAATAGCCTGCGAACCAGCGATGAAACCCTTTTTGAGACCATCCCAAGCACTAAAGATGTTGTCGTAGATTGATTTTTCGTCTTTGGTGATCGCCCATGGGATTTTAGCGTTACCTGTCAGGCCAGTAGTTGTGAAGCCGCCTTGATGTCCGCCGGCGTTCGGCATCATACGAGCTCCGAGAGCCTCGATACCGGGTAGACCGCCAGCGGGCGCATTGACGAAACCCCATTGGCCCGGTCGGCCAGTTGGTTGAGCTTGGAGGGCGGAAAGGGTGTTGCCTGGGTTAAGGTTGCTAGTGAATTGGGAGGGTATAGACGGAACACTCGGGTTTAGGAAACTGCTTCCGGCTGAGCGACCAATGCTGCCGGTTTGTTGGTAACCGGTAATCTGCGGGTTGAGGTTAATGGAAGGAACTAAGCCAGAGGGCTGCTGGAAGCCGGAAGGCTGTGGAGGTAAGCCTGTTGGTTGCGACGAGATTTGCAGCTGGCTTAAAGCAGCTAGGTTCGATTGTTGGGTTTGCTGCTGCTGGGGAGCTGGTGGTGAGATTGTAATGCTTCGTTCGGGTTGAGGAGGTGGAGTTGGTACAGGTGAGGCTGAGAACTTAGGCACGTTCGTCCGCCTGGGTTCATCGGGAACTGTGTCTGGGACGGCGAAGGAGATGATATCAACCATGCTGGAGACCTCGTTCAGGATCTTCTCAGGTAGGGAAGATGGAAGCGATTGGCCGGATCTTGCGACATTGCAGAGCCACATTGCTACCGCAAACTCGGGGAACATGAGATGTCCGGATTTGGTAGTATCGGAGAGGCCCCAGATAGTCTCCAAAGTTGAGCCTGGGAGACCAGACCGGAGGAGGATCTCTTTAGCGGTGTTTCCAGAGAGAGCCTGGCCATCTTGGACGCCTGCTTTGAACAGTTGCTCGAACTTGGCCTGATCGGCGGCTGTGATGAAGGTGAGACGGATGTTTGGAATCTTGACCTGAGCCTTCTTTGCAGATGATGCACCAGGTGTAGGAGTAGACGCCGTTGGCGTTTGCGGTGACAGTTGAGCCTGCTGTTGCTGTTGGAATTGGTTCGGCATCTGAGGTACCGGAGGGACATTGCCAAAGCCTCCCGGAACACCTGTCGGCTGAGGGACGAAGCCAGTGTACTGTGCGCTCAATGGGTTTTGGGGATTGCCATAGCCAGTAGGTTGAGGCATGAAGCCGCCTTGGTATCCTGTCTGTTGAGGTGGTAGCTGGCCGGGAACACCGAGGCCACCACCATATTGCTGCTGCTGTTGGTATTGACCTTGGCCGTACTGCTGTTGCTGATTCGGCTGCTGGCCATACTGGCCTGGATTGCCATACATGATGGGAAGAGTGCTATCTGTGTGCCAGGCCCGCCAGATGGTGAGGAAGATTGGATTGGTAGGAGGTAGAGGAGAAGGGGGTAAGCAAGATCTGGGAGGGAATTATGAATGCTCGTTACAATGCAGATATGGAAACTGATAAGGACGCGTGGACAAGGAAAAACAAGGAAACAAAGACAAAAGCTGCTGGGAGGCGAGGAATCCACGAAGCCCTGAAGGCTGTGCTCATCCGTAGATGGATGGATAGAGGTGATGATGGTGGTGGTGGTGATGTTGATAGGATGAGGATGAGGAGTCGCTAGCTTTAGGGAGGGTACAATTACGAGGCCCCGAAGCAGGCAGCCAAAGGCGGAAGGCACACCACGGCTAATCAAGAGGCTTGGCACCGACATCGTCCCCGGGCCCGGTAAGATCACGTGTGGGGTTCCGGGGCCAACTCACAATAAACCACAATGTCGCTTTTAAGCTGTTCGAAGGCTACTACGAACTGTAAACAAACGAGTAACGAATAGCTAGGGGTTCGTTAGTATGTTTTGTTTCACACATTCTTCAGTTTCAGGGTAGCAATATTATCCTCCCTTTTGTAACGTCTAGGTACGAGACTAGGTAGCACTTTCTCACCAACTTCGAATCCAGTGCATCGGTCGTATATCAAACGAATACACAGTCGACAGTCTAAAATTAACAGACGCTTAAGCGGGGCGCAGCAGTTCTGCTCTAAGTCTAGATCGCGACCTCGGCCGCCCTTAGTAGAGCACTTCCTTGATACTGATGGATACCGTCAGTGTTCTAACAAATATCATTACGGATTCCTCGTGTAGACCTATCCCAACTAGGGGTACTTGTCTGCCCCTATGGACTAGCAGTAACGTTCCTCATAGACGAGATTCGAACTGAGAGCCCCGGATGGCGAAATATATCCGAATAACATATACATACATTAACATAGGTTGACAGCTACTGTGTGAATATTGGACGTATACAGAGAAAAGAATAATAATCCAGGTACAACGGACGCGCACCACAAACCGAATCAATATCATTGCAAAACAGACCTTCCTAGTCCCTCCCTATTCCACTGCTACTTGGCTCACTTTAGACTGACCATTGATACCTTCACTTTGCGGCAAAGGCTCTCGTTTACCAAATATCCCACCTCCTCCTAAACCTCCCCCTTGACCTCCCCCTTGACCTCCCCGGGGCCATTTGTCGTCACCGTAGTACGCATTGCCTCCACCAAAGAATCCACGGTCGGCGCCAGGAAGCCCACCGCCCGGTCCCCATTTATGAGCCCATTCAGCCCTCCCGAGTCGAATTAAATTACCATTTACGTCGTATAAATCTGGCCCATACTCATAATGGTCTGGATCTCCGTCATGGTCAACAGGTTCTCGCGTAAAACCTAGAGAATCCCCGGGGAATTGCCGAAGGCTAGAGGGGAGCATCCACCTCCAACCCTGATTTTCCAGCTGATATCGAACCGTTCGGGGAATTTGGTTAATCGCATCTTGGAAGGCTTCGCGAGGATCATTCCAGTTAAGTGCGTCCAATTCCGGTTGCCCCAACACCGCACCACACCAGCAACCTACAATATAGTTATCAGCCAGTGAATTCGGGGTAAGCAAGAACTATACGCCAAGGAGCGTATCTTACCGAAAAACCAGGCACACCTATCGGCCACCCAGTCCGACGCACATTTAAGTCGGTAGGGGTCTGAACTATCACTAATTATTTTACCAGTCTCTATGTCACATTTGCACATGCCCCTGCATTCTGATTGGGATATGCCGACCCTCAGTCGAAACTCGGAATAATCCCCATCGTCCAACCATCTCTTGTGCATGTTTCGGTATCCCGTAATAAACCTATCCCATTTCGCCCGAGGAATCCCCCGAGCTACCAAATCTACTTGTATCCGACCTTCAAGAATTGGGAGAATTATCATCTGAAATATTGAATTGAAACTATTACACTCGATGTCCATGGCGTGGTCCGTTAAGAAAAAATCGGGTGTTATATATCGCTTTGAGGAAGGGGTCGCAGCGGGAGCGGAAACAATCGTGCTGCTCGTGTCGACACAGCATGTTGATACACTTGTGGTTGTGGTAGTGGTGGCCACGAAATTTGATGGTATTACCCAGTCCCCAGTCGGCTTCGAAGTGCTGCAAGTGGAACTACTCTCGCTAGTGATAGCACCCGCATCCTCAGTAGACGTCAACTGACTAGTAGGGGTCGTATTGATTGCCGGATCCGCGGAGCTGGTTGTCAAACTTGCGAACGTAGATGTAAATTTTAACCTAGACGGCGAGGAAGATAGTAGACTTGAATGGCTCGTAGATGCTGACAATGGCGAAGATGCAACGCTGCCTAAGATGATGGCGAGCACCGCTAGTATGTTGACGACATGTACGGGTTGGGTAGCACTAGAGAATCTTGGGGAAGGAAGTAGATTCATGATTGAAAACACCAAGCTCCACTGTCCTGTGTAGGCCCTTCAGAGACTGTGGGAGACGGAATAAATAGAATAAATGGAACTTTTACCATCCCAAAGGCCAAATTTAAAGCCCTCCGTACACGTAACTTGGCTTGGATGTCTAGCGGTATGGCATATGTACACGTAGCTCATTTCTTTCTTACCGCTGCCATAACTAAAGTGTTTTACCATCTCTCCAACCAGACGGATCTTGGACCGTTGTTATTCAAACCTGCTAGCAAGTGAAGTCGGGGAATCCGCTAAGCAGTTGTACCCGCAAGGTTCACCTTGATTGGCTATGGGTCTATAGGGTAGTAGCATCGGTTGCACCCAAGCTCAACCTTTGAAATTCTAGTAGTAGTTTGGTTTGTAGGGGTAGGGATATGTGTTAAATTTTAGGTCCAGCCTGGTGCGGAGTTTCGTTTGTCTTGTAACAGGCTTCCAATTCGAATGCAAAACATTTCCGTAGGTGCGTCTCGTAAACTCTGCGAAGTAACTAACCTAGAGGTAGGCTTGTAAATTTGATCGACCCTCTATGGAACAGTGGAGGGAGGGGGCGCACGGTATACTCCGCGAACAGAGCGCTGTTGGTAATGCGTTTCGGCATCACTCAGAATAGTGTTGGCTAGTGTTGCAATTTTACCTGCAGACCCCTGGAGCCCGGTACCGGAGCGGCTACTTCAATAGCTCCCGAAGCCCGCGGCCGTCAAACATTGAGACTAACAGCCTTTGCGATTACGTAGAAGGTGCAAGGCAGAGGGGTCGCACAACGGTTGAACCTCTTACATTCTCTTTTGCAGGGGATAAAATATTCTTTTTCGTTACTTGGATGGGTTTTTTTTTTTTTTTTTTGTGACCCAACAGCTCGAGCAAGCAAGCTGGCAGGCCATCCGAACTTTTTTCTTCCCCTTCCTTTCATCCAGCTTAAGCTCTCAATTAAAACTTTTTTATAACCCAAAAGCAGGAGAGAAAAACTTCAATTGCATCGTTAAACAACAACCGAAATGGACGGCGATTCAGAGCAAAGACCAAGGACCGGTTCGTATTCCATCAGTCTCTCGCTCGTTCTCTTTTCATAGTACCGTTTTCGCATCTGACGATGCCCCTCTTTTGGTGGTTTGGTTACTGCCCCACCATACATTCCACTACCCCTCCATGTGATCAATGCTGTTCACCGCAAGGCTTATAACGGAAGGAGCATACTATTTCCTCGACTAACCGTTCCATTCTTCTTTTTTTTCCCGATTTTTCTGAAATTTTTCTTAAGAAAAAATGTTAGGAATGCTAACAATGCGATAGCAATCCTCTCTGTCTACGATAAGACCGGTCTCCTCGACCTCACTAAAGGTCTTCAGAACAATGGTATCCGCCTTCTCGCCAGCGGCGGCACCGCCCGAATGATTCGTGAGGCCGGCTTCGATGTTGAGTAAGCTATCTTTTATACACACCCAGTCGCATTACCTGTGTTAATAATGTGTCACACAGGGACGTCTCTGCTATCACTCACGCTCCCGAGATGCTCGGTGGCCGTGTCAAGACCCTCCATCCCACTGTTCACGCCGGAATCCTCGCCCGTGACCTCGAATCCGACGACCGAGACCTCCAAGAGCAGGGAATCGACAAGGTTGACTTCGTAGTCTGCAACCTCTACCCCTTCAAGGAAACCATCAACAAGATCAACGTCACTATCGACGAAGCCGTTGAAGAAATCGACATTGGAGGCGTCACTCTCATCCGTGCTGCTGCCAAAAATCATTCCCGCGTTACCATTCTCTCAGATCCAAGAGATTACCCTGCTTTCCTTGAGGAACTTCACTCTCAAGGTGGAGTCCAGGAGTCGAGTCGCAAACAGTATGCGCTTAAGGCTTTTGAACACACTGCCGACTACGACGCTGCTATTTCCGAATTCTTCAGGAAGAAGTACGCTGGTAACGGTGTTCAGCAACTTACCCTCCGTTACGGCGCAAATCCACACCAGAAGCCTGCTCAAGCCTATACTTCCCTAGGAAACCTGCCATTCAAGGTTCTCGCTGGTTCGCCGGGCTACATCAACCTCCTCGATGCCCTGAACGCCTGGCCACTTGTCAAGGAGTTGAAGCAGAGTCTTGGACTTCCCGCTGCTGCTTCATTCAAGCACGTTTCTCCAGCTGGTGCAGCGGTCGGTGTTCCACTTAGCGATGTCGAGAAGAAAGTCTACTTCGTCGACGACATCGCCGGCATCGATGAGAGCAAGCTCGCGACTGCGTATGCTCGAGCCAGAGGTGCAGACCGAATGAGCAGTTTCGGGGATTGGATCGCCCTCAGTGATGAAGTCGACCTTCCAACCGCCAAGATCATCAACAGGGAAGTCAGTGATGGTATCATTGCCCCTGGCTATACACCTGAGGCCCTAGAGATCTTGAAGGCTAAGAAGGGAGGAAGATACACCGTCTTGGAGATCGATGAGTCCTATACTGTATGAGACCACAACCATGTTCGAATAGTAGACATCTAGCTAACGAGTAATAGCCCGGCTCGATCGAAACCCGCACTGTCTACGGCGTCACCCTATCCCAGCAGCGAAACGACGTTAAAATTACCTCCCGGACATTCTCAAACATCCATACTCCAAACGCTGAACCGCTACCCGAATCGGCCCTTATCGACCTTACCGTCGCTACCGTCGCCCTCAAATTCACCCAATCTAACTCCGTCTGCTACGCCAAGAACGGTATGGTCGTCGGTCTCGGTGCCGGCCAACAGAGTCGCATCCACTGCACCCGTCTCGCAGGTGATAAAGTTGACAACTGGTGGATGAGACAACACCCTCGGGTTCTTGCGTTGAAATGGAAAAAGAGCACCAAGAGGCCGGAGAAGAGCAATGCGATTGATCTGCTGGTTACTGGACAGATTCCCGAGGATGGGCCGGAGAAGGAAGCATTTGAAGGTGTCTTTGAGGAGATTCCCGAGCCTTTCTCGAAGGAAGAGAGAAAGGAGTGGATGGCACAATTGGAGGGTGTTGCTTGCTCGAGTGATGCTTTCGTAAGTTCTTTACCTTTTTCATTCTTACCTTTTTCATTCTTACCTTTAGACAATTATGCTAATGATTGGTAGTTCCCATTCTCGGACAACGTTTATAGGGCAGCGAGGTCGGGAGTTAAGTATCTTGCCGCCCCTGGAGGGTCGGTTAACGACAAAGTTGTTCAGGATGCAGCTGAGCAGTGTGGAATTGTGTTCGTGGAGCAGGGCACAAGATTGTTCCATCACTAGACATAATTTTTTTAAAAAAAATATATGTGATATTGAGATAGCGGAGCCTAAAATATGATATTCTAGTGTATAGCTTTTGGGAGGACGAATTGATGTTTTGAGCTGATGGTATCCGTGTGCACGTGTGTCTCATGTTAGTCCAGGGCAGTCTCGTAACAAGAACCTGGACAAGATTAGATAGTCTCGTCGGGCAGGACTCTCCGTTCACAAGAAGAGTCATCAAGATCACACCGGTGGAGCAGTCCCGCGTCGGATTTCTAAACTCGTGTTAGTGTAATGCGTATCAGTGCATTGGTCATGTTAAGAGTACTTTTGTCACAACACGTCGTCCGATGTTGCTGAATGCGGTTACAAGACCGACAGACTAACGCCCAAACTTCGAACGTGTATATGGGGACTAAGTACTTGCTTAGTATATAGTCTCGACTAGAAATCGACTCCGACGTTTATCAATAGTCTCTACTAGAAATCGACTCCGACGTTTACCAATTGTCTCGTAAACCAGCCTGCAGCTTGTTTACGAAGTATAAGCTTAGCTTAGCGGTCTTGCGCAATGGCCTCATTACAGGGTCTGTCTCGAGTGCCAGAGATTCTCTTCGATATCTACTCCTACCTTTCCGGAAAGGACATCCGATCTCTTCTTCGAACCTGCAAGTCTCTCTACCCGACCTGCCAGCGCCATATTTGGTCTATTCTGATCTTTGAGGAGGACGCAAGTCTTTGGTATCCGAACGACGTGCACGAAGAGGAAAAGATATGTCTATGCGATAGGCTTACGTTCCGTGTTCATGAAGGGCGTACCAACCTTCTGGGGTTCGAGTATACTAAGATAATCTGGTTTGGGGACCATCTTATCAACTGGCAAGACGACCACACGACATCTTTCCTCACTTGTTTGGGGGACCTGCTAGTTAACAACCGCATTGATCTTCGACATGCAATTATATCGTACCGTGACAGTAGGATGCTCATTAATGCTCAATGGGATGTTGCTCAGCAATACAAGCTAATTCGAAATCTCACAGTTAAACCCAAGAACATGCATATACTCTCTGACCTGAAGAAGTATGGCCAATCCAAATCGATTCAAGAATTTTCTATAAATCTCCAGCCCGGGCCTAAATCCCTAGCTTCTCTCGCGGAGCGGTTCCAGCTAGAGCTAGTGACGGTGTTTTCACCGAAGCTATACTATGATGAGCATCTGAGTTACGAAGAGGATCCCATCGAAGGGCTAGCGAACGCGATTACTGGAATGGTGAACCTTGGAAACTTCATTTGGACCCCTTTTGACGGGCGTGTGAGTGACCGGGAGCTGAATAAGCATATACCACGCCTAAAACCTGTTTCACAGATCCCCCAATTAACAGCACTCCAAGCAGCGTTCGGTAATCTAACAAAGCTGCGTCGTATTGAACTTCAATATTTTTTATTCCATCCTTCATTTTTTTTGGTTCCGCCAAGAAGTACCACAGAATATGTCGTCGGGGGCACCATGAGGTCGACGCTTGAATGGTGGCAACAGTTTGCGGCTTGCCCCTTCTTAGGAGTTGAAAGAATACGCATTGGCGACCCAAAAGACCCAAGATTGCAGTATAAACCGAAGGATATTGAGAGGGGCAACTTTGTGCTTGGAGAGGTAGCTGTGAGTGGGTTGAAACGATTCAGCTGCGCCTCCAAAGGAAGCGGACCTCTACCTCAGGATCTAGAGGACTGTATACTGCGTGGGAATCCGAGGCTCGAAAGAAGATCTAGGAAAGAACTTTTGAAATTGAGAGCATCTAAGGTCGTACGTCAGTACTCTAAGGAATTGTCCCCGGCTAGGATCTGGGCCTGTTCATCTTTGGTATCAAAGCGCGTTCCAATTTCGTTTGCCGAATACTCGACTGAAATGCTCTCCCAGACCGTTTCGCGAGACTTAATTCGGACATCACTCGCTTTTGAAACATCTACCGAGGAGCTGCGTCGCTGGGGCTCTTTCAGGGATTCTGCGATGAACCAATTGATGAAACGTATCGATTTAAGCATTGGTGCGCTTGAAAATGAGTATTATTCCAAGGGTGTAGATCCTCAGGATTTGAACTCGGACGATTTCGTAAGAGAGGCTTTGCTAAGGGCTGCGGAACCTATAGAAGGCGGTATACCCAGGTTGGAAAAGTGGGAAAATACGAGAACAGATGTCGAGCGGTTAGCCGATAATTGTAGGGAAATACTGGGACGGCGAGGGAAACGGAAGCCGGACTTGATAAACAGACTAGCAGAAATGATGGCGGATGGTGAAGAACCAGATAAGGAGGCAGTAGTGAAAGAATGGGGGCCAATACTTCTTAAAGGCTTCGAGGAGGAGCGTAATCGATATTTAGGGTCTAAAGCTCCTAGTCACCTGTTGGAATGGGACAAGTGGCACTACGACAGGAACAGCTATCGGGAACTCTAGAGATGATAATTGAAGCGAATAAATAGATAGCTCTTTGGATTATTCTTGTATGTCGTTGTTCTACTCATATCACCATATCTAGACCTTTAAATTATCGGACTATAGCCTACTTACGTATGTGCGTGGGGGGAATTGGTCACCTGTGACCATTTTGAATTCTAAAATAGCCGCTCCAAAATTTCGCAGATGCGGAACCCTTTGGACTTTCCGTATGTGTAAGACGTAAGACTCAGTCTACTTTGTCTTTGGAAATAATCACATGATTAGCTGGTCGACACCCTGCAGCTGCTTAGGTGTTGTATTTTTGATGTTGCGACGCCCTGGACTTCAACACTCCCTGTTCTTCAACTTTTAAAATAGAATATTACTAGGTGAATAATCGCTACAATTTTATTGGGATTTCAGAAATTGTAATGTCTAACCGGCCTCGTGGCTATGTCTAATAGTAAACTGGCGACTGTCCTCGCAGTAGCTACTTATTCATATCAACAATGCAGTTGTCTCGCAGGCCATTTCTTCTCCCACCTACTTGATTATTCCCTGAAAGCATACTTGCTATTGGGGGCTGAATATACCCTCCTAGGACAAGTGTAACACGTATATTCTAACCACATAGTACTGCAGTGTAGTGAACTCATAATATTATGATTCTACATATATTTTTAGTCGACAATTATCGAATATCCCGATCCCCAGGAAGAAGATATAAGGACCAACGGTTAGTGCTCTTGCTGTTTCGTGTGCACGATGGCGCGAATACTGCTCATTTGCATATTTTCTGCTGTGCTCATTATCATGTTTCTTTCAAAATTCGAAAATTTCGCAATAGAGCAGGCGAATGAATCAGCGGTTCGACAAGCAAAGAGGTGACAGCCCATGGCCAAGGAGGTGTATACATATGGTGTATTGTATCGTATCGTATTGTATTGAGGATAAATAACACACACTCAACACTTCCCCAAATGCCATTTGGCGGGGAACGACAACGAGAACACCAGCGTAGTATCATACAAAAAGTTAAAACAAAGTTAACTTGTAGTGGCCCTTGCCATTTTATGAATGAAACCAACTGTTTGTTTTCTCTGTAGGTCAAAGTATGTGATTATATACAAATCACCATATGGAGGACTCTTTTAGCTTCGGGTAATGGAAAAAGGCCTGGGGGCAGGGAAACCTAATCTCACGCAATCTTTCGTCATCACAATATAGATCCATAAAATGTGCTCCATCCTCAACTGCCCACTTACCCTTATTCGTACATCGCGTATGGAGTTGAAGCAGGTATCCCGATACTATCTCCGATATGTGTTTTGCTTGTTTTTGCGTATTCCCCTATTAGGATCACGGTCGCTTTATGGTTACACGTCAAAAGAGCAAAAAAAAAAAAATCCCTCGGGAAACATAAAAAGATTTCCAAAAGCGATATAGATGTATGTGACGGATATAAGTTTCCCAGGGTCTCGTCTTATAAAGTTCGCTCGCATTAAGCGACTAACAAAACTCCACCCCATGGGCCCACAATTGCATCCCCATTAATTTTTGTCCCAAAATTCTCCCAGCCTTCTCTAAGCAAAGTGTCGGGCTAGTCTAATTACAAAATTGCAATGTCCGTCACCTGTAGATTTCGAACAAAGAGAAACTAGGCAATCCAAGCAAGAGAATAACAGTTTTCCAACATACAATTAGGACAGTCAACATAGCCAGATGAGCGAGTAAGTCGTTATTTGGTAATGTAATACCTCTTAGGTAACTCTCCCACGCGGCCGCGATCTTGCATGCCCTGAAACAATCAACACGATGAATTTGCGCTCAGGGACTCGCTTATTCGCTTTTTCTTCCCTTCTGATGCCAGTTGTGTCACCGGCGAGCTCTCAGCCGCCCACCGATTTCGACGCCACGAACAGGGCCCTGAACGCCCAAATTTCGACAACTCATCTGGCTGTAACATTAAAAACTTGGCGCAGCATACGGAAGATAGTCGAGTACGAATGAAATCTAAGGCTAAAGCTTGCGAGGCAAGGCTAAAGCAGGCCAAGACCATAGCCCTGGACATCGGATTTAAGCTTAAGGCCCATAAAGCTTTTCTTTGACTAGCCGCTGTTCTTGCTTCCGTGATATAATATTATGCCATATGCATGTACGACTCCAATTTGTGGGTCCGGAACAAACATCTTGTATGTAATCAAGATTTCGGACCATGAAATCGGCATGGGCCCATGATCAAGAGCATTGCCAGGGTCCAGTACGAACCCAGTCGTTTTCGCTGCGGAGCCCAGATGCTACAAAGTCTAAGCACGATTGGTGATGCGGTCTCCACAAAGTGCACGATATATAAAGATCCAATCCTGCGTGCTACAAACCGAGATTTTTAATTAGGACATGCCGCTATATTTTCGGACTCCTTTTCCATAGCAGCAAATTCTTGTTAAGCCATGCATTTTGTGCCTCTTGCATCCCTTCTTCCCCTTGTGGGCCTCTTCCTCCAAGCCACCGCTGACTTGACTGTCCTCGGCGCTGGGAATAAAGATAAAATTCCCAACAGCTATATTGTTGTCCTTAAGCCCTCAACAAGCCAAACCCAGATTCAAGAGCATACCCAGCGAATCTCCAACTATCATACCCGTCGAAGTCTGCATGAGCGTGGTGTGACCACTGGTATCCGCGGGCAGTTTGGTATTCAGAGCTTCAAAGGCTACACTGTTGAGTGTGACAAAGGAACACTTAGCCAGATACTTAGCTCCCCAGAAGTAAGGAACATCTACAGCATCTCTTCTTTCTCTCACCTATCATGTGTACGTTTTCTCTGGCATTGAGCTAACGGACCAGGTCCAATATGTCGAGCAAGAGGGCAAGACCAAAATCCAGGTAACACAAAAGTCGTCTACATGGGGTCTCGCTCGCATTTCGTGGAAGACCTTGCCACCGAAACCGTATTCGTACCGCTACCAGAATACATGGGGAGGAAGAGGGACCACTGTCTATGTTGTCGATACCGGTGTTCGAGTCACACACAAGGAATTTGAAGGCAGAGCCTCCTTTGGTTTCAACGCAGTCCCCGGCACTACCAACACCGATAAACATGGCCATGGTACCCATGTCGCGGGTTCTGCCGCCGGAAAAACATATGGAGTAGCAAAATATGCTCGAATAGTCGCCGTAAAGGTAATCGGCGATGATGGAACTGGCCAAGATTCATATACACTCGCCGGTTTAGATTATAGTAAGTAATTAATTAACTGGAACAAGCTACCTGGGGTCTGGTACCATGTCTACCAAGACAAGCATTTATATATCAGATGGATAGAACTGATTAAAACGATTGAACACAGTCTCAAAAGTTGCCAAACCTGGAAAGAGTGTCGTCAACATGTCGATTGGTGGTCCGAAATCCGACGCTGTCAACGCTGCCGTAGAAGCCCTCTACAAAAAGGGAATCGTCGTTGTTGCAGCCGCTGGTAATGAGAACGTATGTATCCTTAGATTCTTTCCCGTGCTGTGTCGGTCTCTAACATGTTCAAATCTTAGGAGAATGCTGCCCTCTCTTCCCCTGCGTCAGCACGTAGCGCAATCACCGTCGGAGCGACTGACGAATCGGACACCAGAGCAACATTTTCTAACTATGGCAGTGTGGTCGATATTTTTGCTCCCGGCGTTAATATTCTTAGTGCGGGAATTACCTCTGATACGGCTGCTAGATATGACAATGGAACCTCGATGGCCTCTCCACACGTCGCAGGCCTCGCAGCCTATTTTATCAGCAGCAAGCCTACATACCAGAGCCCTCTCACCATTCACAACATCTTTATTACTACATCTCAAAAGGGGTTGATCAAGCTCCCTGGACCTTCACCGAACAGACTAGCCTACAATGGATGGGAAGATTATCAACCTTATTACACATGAGTTGTTAGAGTAGAACACCGATTCTAATTAGCGTTCTACATGTATACAAACAAATTCAAAGTAATAATTTAAATTTAAATCTACTTGCCACATTACAGGAAAGCCGATACTCCCGATCAGCTAATGCCAGGAGCCAAAGGAAGTTTCCGGTGGGTGAACGACATCTAGCGCCGCAGCGTATGAGCACCGGAAACGCGAAACTACCTGAGGAAATGGCCCTGAGAAACGCTGGGCGATGGCGTTCAGTTGTGGAATTACATTTGTGATGAAGCCGGTACGCTATAGAGGGGTGGAAGGGAAGATGAAGATTGCGACATAATGATGGTTATAGTGCAAATAACGGCGATATAAAGGATAATGGTCAATGTGACTGCCCTAACTGAATAACGTCAGAAACCGCCTGTAGACTCGTTCAAGATATCGATATATCAAGGTAATGCACAAATATCATACGATCATAGGGCATCAGTGCGAAAATTCTAATAGTGTGGTGGTTCTATCGTTATTAAGCTTAATCGAGTACTCATTCCAAGGTTTCGTACAATCGTGACCTTCTCAACAAACCGTCTAGTAGCCGGGGCGTGGCAGCTAGGCCTATAGGTGGTACTCTATGCCCCACAAGAATGGCCAACCCTTCGGCGGCGTAAGAAGGCTCTGTTTCCGGGGGGTTCCGGGATCTTCTGGTTCCACGCTTTAGTGGTATGGTGAAAACTACATCTAAATGGATAGGAAGGGATGAATCGCTGTGATTGCAACCCGTATCATATGTATGTCTTCGAAACCAATGGGAAACCTGAATATTTGTAGACAATCGACCTCTCCTAGGCATTACAGTAACTTTTCAAGCTAGCTATTGTAGAAGGGAGAATTGATCTAAAAACGTTTGCATGATGGTGTGAAGGGCTTGATATTTTTGCGTCGACTGGTGTATTAAACAATGTAGATACTTAGTACTTCAGCACTAGTCTACGTGGGTAGAATCGGATCACATGATAATTTTGACCTCTAAAATGACTGTCCCAAAATTTCGCATCTGCGAAATCTGCCCCAGTTTCGCAATCGCGGAATCTTTTTCGCTTTTCCGCATATGCGTAAGACTCAGTCTATTTTCATTTTGTCTTTGAAAGTAATCACATGATGGGCTCGCTGTTGTCTTGCAACCGCAATGAAATGTTGTATTTTCGGTGTTGCGGCGCTGCATTATATGAGTCTTGATGCCTTCAATGCTTCAATGCTCCCGCAGTCACGTAACCAGGCTTTTGTCAGGTCTTCGACTTTTAAAATGGAGTATTTGGTGACTAATTGCTACCATTTTGTTGGGATTTCATAACATCGTAATACCAGGCTGGCCTAATAGTAAGCTGGCGACTGTCCTCGCAGTAGCTATCCATATCACCAATGCTATAAAAGCATAAGCCTCAACGCATGAGTTTTGTTGGATATACTGTGGCTGTGAAGCTCGGAATGAGGCTGGAGATCCTTAAGGATGCAAATACTCTATTGGGTCGGCCTGCCCGAACGGTGTGGCGGATGCAGAACCTCGGACGGCCTTGCCCAGCTGTTAGAATTTTTTTCTTGCTTGGTAAAAAAACGTGGTTGTACGGGGGCTGCAGGATGAGATCAGAGATACCTTTGTTACCTCTCTTGTGGACCTTAACGCCTGTTCTGTATATGATTCCACGTCGATATCATAATGGGATGATGCATTAGATGATGCTAACTTGGGTATCAAGACGGCGCTAGCTCTGGCGTGTACGTTGAAGCTTGAAGCTGCTATCCCTTGCAAGATACTGGCCTCTTCCAGCTATTGTTCAAGGCTGAATGTACATACAGATGTACATCCGAACCGCTGATGTATACATGTATCTACCTGCTCATCTGCAGATACTTTTGGAAGCATGAAAGTTGAAACGGTGCCTACCACCCCTGCAGGCCACCACAGCCATGGGTCGTCGCGGTCGTCGAGTTTGCCGCACACACACCCCAAGTTATTAGAAGAAAAAAATCACAAGAATAGAAGTTAGCTGCATACACGCCCTTTTCCCTCATGACGCTGGTTTGCTAGCGTGACTGCATCGGTACCTGTCGATGTTTTACCCTCCGATCCAAAAGGGAAAATCGCGTGAACTGAAGGAAGAAGAGAAGGAGTAGGTGAGGGGTGGGAATTTAATATCGTCCTCATCGGGTTCCTCCCTTTTTTTCTTCCCTTCTCTGTCCTAATTTTTTTTTTTTTGTTTCCCGTTAACCGTTTCGATATCCTTGACGACGTCGTCGATACATGTCCCGATCTTACTTCCTGCGGTACAAACTCTGGTATAGCCCCTCGCCTCGAAACCCGTTTCATTGCGCGATGTTTGCGCACCAACCAGCCGTTCTGCCGAACAGCCCCATAGTAATGTGCAGCTGCTGACTGTTGATGTCTGTTTCTTCCTTCCTTCCTTTCGTTCGGTAGACCCAAAAAAAAAAAAAGCTTAATATCCGACCGCGGAAACGAAAATCTTAAAAATTATATATATATACAAGAAAAATTCTAAAATCCAAAACCCCGCCGGACGCAAACTGCGTCGCAGGACGATACCTTCGGTGTTCGAATTATTCCACGATTGACGGCCGTATACATACACATTCACGATTCGAGCGAACCGGCGGAAAAAAAGGTCTGGGAGGGAGCTAGTTACACGGAAATCGCCATCTGCTCTTCTTCGTCCGTTACGAAAAAGACCGTATCCCGTCTACCTACCGTACTTCTAGACACATCTCGATAGGTTCTCCGCTATTCCGACATCTTCCACGTATCTAGCAATCAGGCCATTTTATCTGGGGAATGGGCAATTGAGGAGAGAATAGAGAGAGCAAGCTGTAGGACTAGGGGCCCTCGTGACTGCTGCAGACAGCAGAACTCTTGGACATTTGGTCTGGTTTCCAACAGTCCACTTCCCCCGGGCATCGCCGCCTTCGCCGGCCGTCTATCTGCTCGGTCCTCACGCCAGCTGTTGCGGTTGCTTGTTACTGTTGCTGTTGTCCCTCCTCCTTCCTTCGTCCGGAAATTTTACAAGTTGATTCGGCAAAAAGCAAAGTCGCTCAGGCCAGAAGGAGAAAAAAAACCTGACCCACCACCGGCCAACGTGCAGAAAGCCAGGTCTATTCTTCACAGAAACTACGCCATCGCGAGACCATTCTTCCTTTCCATAACCTCCGAAGTAGCCGCTGCAGCTGTGCCCTTTCGTGTGATTGCTGTTTGGGGTTGTTGTTTTCGTGGAAGAAGAAGAATCAGAAGAGGCAAGATTTCAGACCCCTGGAAAAGCTGCCAAACACAAACCCGACCTCTCCCCATCTCATCTTTTCCATTTTTCTCCAATTCGCCCGAAAAAACACCACCACCAACAACCACCACCATCTACAAGTACCACCGTACTCTTCTCCCCCATCGAATTGCCGACGACCCTTAACCTCCACCAGCTTCGAAATTCGGGCACTTCTTTTCATGTTCCCGACGGTTCTAGTCTAGGTAAGAAGGGTTTGGCGGACCATGTCGTCGCGCACGGCGGGCTTCGCGGACTTCTTCCCCGACAGACCGTCGGCGTTGAAGGAGAAGGATAAAGCTGCTGCCGCCCACGCAGCTCATGCAACAGCGACACCATCGACATCTCCTCCTCTGTCAGCTCACAAGTCTCGGAACAACAGCTTGTCATCGCTCAATCACGTCAAGGACTCTCTTACATCTGCTACATCTACATGTACAACTACAACTACTGCTGGTCTTAATCATGTGCACTCCTCCTCCGCCTGCTCCACCACCACTGCGGTGATACAGGCTATCGCCATCCCCACTCCTACTGATGACTACGACGCAGGCGAACTTTCGTCCTCGTCCGCCCCTGCTTCTGGCGGGGAGACGTCCTCGCTCGCTAGCAACGGGTCGTCGTCTGGTCCTCCCTTCCACAACACCCACACTCTCACCCCCGTGACCACCACTTCTTCTCCGCCCCCGAGACCTTCGAGCCCGGCCAATTCCGTGAAGAATGAGATCACTCAGACCTCGCTGTCTACTCCTTCTGGAGCTAATCTGCCGGTGAAATCCCCGGCTTCCGTAGCTATGGACAGCTCCACTACCTCTTCTCGGAGACCCGGATCCTCTTCTGGACCGAAAATCTATGTGAAACCGATGCTCCCGAAACGGAACTACCACATCGTTTTCGATCCCGAGCTCGAAGGTCGCGGTTCCGCCAAAAAATCCGAAAAAGCGAAACCACAGTATCGCTTTGACGGCAGNATAGGAAGCTCCAATTGGTGGGAAAACACTAACATCTTATCTTTTTTTGTTGATCTAGCTACAGGGACCGGTCACCGACCCTCGTCTCAAAATCGTCAACTACCACCTAGGCGCAACCAAGGGCAAACGACGGCTTCGCAAATCACCATACGAGCTCCACTGGCCTACCGACGAGAACACCATTGGTCCTGGGCCTCCTACTCAGATCGTGATTTCGGGACTGACTCCATCGCATACACAGCAAGACGTGCATATGCATTTTCGGATGTATGGCGAAATCGCCGAACTCGAGATTAAACTGGATCCGACGACGGGGGCATCAATGGGTGTGGCGATGGTAAGATATCGTGAAGTTAACGGTCGTAAAGCTTCGGCGCATGAAAGTGCGAAACGGGCGGTCGCGAGTGGGAACGGATCGAAAATCGGTATGTCGATCATGACGGTGGAGTTCGATAGGGATGGAGATCGGAGTCGGAGGTTGATGGAGAAGTATTTGGCGAAGAAGAAGAAGGATGCGGATGATGCTGCTCGGGAAGCAAAGATTCGAAATTTGGCGCCGAAGGCTCCGTCGAGTATGCTTGCTGCTGCAAAGGCTGCAAGTCCACCCCCTCCACCACCCCCTCCTCAGCAACAGCCTCAGCAGCGAGATAAATCTTCAAGGCGAGATCGGAGTACGTCGAGAAGCCGGACACCGGTACGAGATGCGAAACAAACCGATAGCCGGAGTAGGTCTACCTCCAGGCAGGGTCGACCGGCCCGGCCCAAACCTACGGAGGTAGTTGAGCGACGTATTTCACCTAAGACACGCGAACAGATTGGCGATAATCCGTATCTTTTCATACCAGCGAAGTCGATACCAGCGGATGAGAAGTTTGTCGTTCACCTGCGAGGTCGGCTCCGGAGGTACGAGTGGGATAGGATCGTGGTCGATGATTCTGGGTTCTTCATCCGGTTTGCGAGATTCTCGGAGGCTGAGCGATGCTTCGACATGTGTGATGGTATGCCTCTGTTCTCCTATGTTATGGATATGGAGATCCATAAGGGCCAGAACGGACGAGGCGAATCACGCTCGACATCTCGACCGCGACAAAGGCCCTTCGATGGAGATAGCTATCGCCCAGGCAGAGATGACAAGCCGAAGGAGAAAGAACGCGAAGCACGGAAGAAGGTTGTGTACCATGCTGGTACTAGCTCGATGAATCTGCTCGGCGTGGATCTCAGGACGATGATGATTCAGGATTTGAAAAAGCGAGTGTCGGCACCGACGATTTATGATGGAGCTGATGCACACAGATCGAAACGTCAGAAACCGAGCGATACCGCCCCTGCCTTTAAAGCCCCGATTCCATACTCCCCGATGCATCATATTGCGGTACAAAGCCCCTCTCTTAAGGACGACCAACCAGCACCGACACTTGCGAGCCGGTTGGCAGCGTTGCCACGGTTTAAGAAGAAGGAAAGGTCCGCCGCGACCAGGTCTGCTGCTAGCCGGGGTTCTCCGCTCAAACGGCGGGTTACCAAGGTTGCAGATGTTAGGCCTCTGCATCATAGACTTGGCCGGTATGACTCGGATGATTCGGATGAAGATGATTCGAATGTTCCGACCAGGTCTGCTAGTCGCGCCGCGTACCTGTCTTCAGACGAGGATGACACATCGACGCATCATACTGGAACCCCGAAGAAGCAGAAGAGGGGTCCTAGGAGCGTGTCGTCGAGAATGGTGGACATGTCGGCTACTTCGGATGAGGAAGAGGATGAAGATCTATTGAAGAAAATTTCGAGGAAGAAGAAGCAGGAGAGGGAGAGGGAGGAGAGAGAAGAGGAAGAGGAAGAGGAAGTTGACGTCCACACAGTGCCTGATGAGATGGACGTGGACGATGCAATGTCCGGGGTTGTCGAGGTGCAGCCGAAGGGTAAACATCGCTTAGTCATCTCTTCGAGCGAGGACGAGGATGAAGAGCTGGATGAGGTTGATTTGGTGCCTGTACCAGATATTCCCCAGGTTCGCGAGGATCTTACTTTGAAGAACCTGCAGGCCGAGGGCCAGCTGGAAGGTGCTAAGCCGGATTTAATGGTTGATGACGAACCGTTGACTGAGACAGCTGATGAGAAGACGAAGGTGAAGAAGAAGAAACGGCCGACTAAGAAACTCACCCTTGGCAAGAAGAAGTCAACGGCGAGGAAGAGCAAGAAGGAGGTCGTGGAAATCGTGGAAACTGAGGATGAAGTTGTAGAGGAAGTAAAGGAAGACGAGGCGGTACCGATTGTTGCTCCGGTTGCTCGACCTAGTGATAGCTGGCCGGAGTGGGCTCGACCGACTCAAAGTGAGAAGCCTCTACGGACGTTTGTGGACGATGAACCATATGTGTTGGATCTGGACGGTTTACAAAATCTTGTTAAAGACGATGAGGATCTTCAATTCCTCCAGGCAGCGCTCGGGAATGTGGAGCTTTCTGATCTCGGAAGCGTAGACTTGTGGGCGTACCGTCAGAAGGAGATGAAGTTTGTAAATCTCGATGTACGCGGCCCGACAGAGAAGCGTTTCGAGTATGAAGGCTACTATAAAGAAAATACGACCGGATCAGCTAGAACACAAGGCTCCTCCAAGATCCCAGACGCGGAGAAGGCACAGTACCTACCTCATCGACTTCGACTAGCGAAACAGAAGGCAGACCGCGAAGCTGCAACGAAGGCGAAGGATATGTCTTTGGCGAACAAGGAGAGTCAGCCGATTGTCAATAATGTCGTCAAGGATACCTCCCGCTCGAACCGTGCCAACAATCGGCGTATCGCGGCGGAGGTCAATCTGCAGAAACAAACATTGGCGGCAGTCGACGTCCACGATGTCATCAACTTCAACCAACTCAAGAAGCGAAAGAAACCTGTCCGGTTTGCTCGATCTGCTATCCACAATTGGGGTCTATATGCTATGGAGAACATCTCGAACAATGAGATGATTATCGAGTATGTTGGTGAGATTGTGAGACAGCAAGTTGCAGACTTGAGAGAGAAGAACTATCTCAGAAGCGGGATCGGAAGTAGCTACCTGTTCAGAATCGATGAAACAACGGTCATTGATGCGACGAAGAAAGGTGGCATCGCGAGGTTCATTAATCACAGTTGTACTCCGAACTGTACCGCGAAGATTATAAAGGTTGAGGGAACCAAGAGAATTGTGATTTACGCGCTGCGAGACATCCATAAAGGTAAGCATTTGTGCCGTCCAAAGCATGGGGAATGGGAGTACTGACGTGTTGTGATGATAGATGAGGAACTCACCTACGATTACAAGTTCGAACGGGAAATCGATAGTGAGGAACGTATACCTTGTCTTTGTGGGTCCAGCGGCTGTAAAGGTTTCCTTAACTAAGGGCTCTGGGTGTTACCGTCTTTCGATTTTGTGCATTGATTTCTTCCATCCCAGTCGTCCCTTCCTTCTTCAAACGACACCCACCCCTCAGCAGACCATTGACAACTGCATCGAGGCCTTCTAACTTAATTCTTGACCGTCTCAACACCCTCACGACTATTATTTCAACACCACAACTTCCCTGGAACGATAATTTTTCTTTGCCTTCCTTAAGAACTTAATCCTTTCAACAAAAAGTCAACCAATTTTTTCTTCTCCAGGAGATGGGGGAAAAAGTTTTAATGATGGGATACCCACCAAAGCACGATATACTAGGAGTTTATAGGCGTTTTGTCTTTCCCCCTTTTCCATCATGATTCTCTTCTCATCGACAGCATCTTATGAGGGGATAAAAAAACTTACCTCACTTTTCTTCTCCTGATCACCTGTATTCCTGAGCCATCACCCGGGCTGACTTTCTCCGACATTCTTCTTGTCGTATCTACCACCGATAGTCAGCTTCTTTTTACTGATATCTCCCTCTCTGTTATCTCTTGCTGTTAGCGGGTTTTGTTAATGTCTTCCCTTTTTTGTTTACTTGAGGGGTGTACTGTACGCTGTATGTCCTTTTTCCCTTTTTCTTCATCTTCTTCTTTGTGTGATATACTATACACCGGCTAGCTCTTATTTCAACGAAGGGCTATGGCTGACTTCCCACTTTACTGGGTTGCGACCTTCCTTCAGGCAGCCCTCCTGTTCAAATAGCTTTCGTTGTTGCTTTCTTTATTCTCCCCTTTTTAGATCAATGTTTCCTGGTGATGAGGGATAGGGTGATAATTAATGTATCTTCTTTCTTCTTCTTCCTTTTCGGGTCTCTTTCCTGATGACGGACATGGGGTAGCCTTAATCGGTGAATGGTAATGCATATGCATTTGGGTGAATCGGGGTTTCTCTTGATCTTTCTTCTTCTGCTTCGGCCTCGGGGATTTCTTAGTTGTTCATGTAAATCATGATCGATGGATCGAGGTGTCATTTTCCTTCAGTGTATGGTGATGTCGATAGAAGGTTACGGAGGCGTAATATAAGCTCGCTGGAGCGGTTGGTTAGGTTGACGTTTGAGATATACCCGTAGACCGTAGAAAAGTCAGGATGCCCACTTGGGAAGTATGCCAGATCACGTCTAGTCTAAACATTCATCCAGCTGCGGCTAGGGCTGTTAGTATTCGCCGGCCGATGGGGTTAAGAGGTCTAAGAGAGCCTGGTGGTAAGAACTTTAGTTTCTGGTACGCTGATGAGTTTCGATAGCGATCATGAATTCGCGGTTAACTGTAGAGGATGCATCGATGTATCAAGGACCTGTCAATTAAGTCGATGCATGCAAATATCTGGAGAATGTTGCATGGGTATAGTGTCAGCGGCTTCTTCAAGCTCGTGAGTGGGTTTCGATCGAGGCTAAGAGAGCTAGCTTGATTTTCGGAATCTCGAGACTAAATCACGCTGCTGTAAGAGTCATAGTGGTACTAAAGAACTGGTATCGTGCTTTCTCGATCTCCAGGTAGGGTGGGAGTATATAGATGGTGAATTTGGATGCATACCATTATGGTTGAAGTGTCAATTGCATTAATGGCCTTCGGAATGATTGTTGCATCGGTTCCATACGGTAGGGATCCTACACTTGTCAACGAAACTATGACAATCGCCATAGAGCAGTACGATACGGAAGGCATCGAGAATATACGACATAAAACTGTAGACCAATGCTATTTACTGTTCATGGGAGTTGAAAGAGGTGAAGAAGATATTGTGGCGGGCTTTACTAATGACCAGGTCGAGACTGACTGATGAGATTCGCAACTAGGTCCATCATGAAATTAACAAGATACTTTAAAAACCGCACTAAAATGCTTTCCAATCCCTCCAGGTCCGTGAAAGCCGTAGCGAAAACTTAATATACAAACATATAACTCGAAATCCATATACTTTTAACGAACGTCCATAATGGTATCAAGGTCCCAATATATTCCGATACCGATGATCCCAAAACGCCAACTTGATATACTCAAAATGCTAACAAACGACTCAATAATGCATGCAGGTGATTCAAATACAACGACTAATACTGTCCTAATACCGGATGTAGCAATGCCTCCGGCCTACATATGTCCTTATTATTTGCCCATTCTTCCCAGAAGGATTGGGCGTCCTTCGCATCACCAGAGTACTACAGTCAAATTGTATTAGCAACAGACAGAGGATCATGGATTTGGGAATCTCTTACACTTAGGTCAAATGCAACCTTCTCTTGCTGCACAGTTATAGTGTCATTTGCTGCTACCTTCGCGGTGATGGCATTTGAAGCAGCGGCTTCCTCAGATGTATATAGAGGATGTTGGTAGAAGAAAGTGGTGAGTTCCTTGTGCGCCGCCACTGTTGGAGCGAAGTACTCAGAGTGACAGTTGATATGTTGCATGTTAACCGCTGCTAGGGCTTCTACCATGCGTCTCGAAAAGCCGCTAGATTATCATTAGTCTTATGCACTTCCGGGTCCCTAAAGGGACTTCACATACCCCATAGCACTCAGACTCCTTCTAACCTTCCCTTTCCCATTCTCGTCAGTCTTGAAGAATTCAAGGCACGCTGAATCCAGCGCATCCCATTTCTCGTCCGGTTCCCTAGTAACATCGAATGTTACGAGATCAGGCGTTGTCGGCATCCACTTTTCATCGGCCTTTAGCTCGATGTGGAAGGCATACTCCTCATCCACGCTCTTTAATAAAGTATCCCAGCGTCCCATCAACCTCGTATGCGCATTGACGAAATATACAAATTCGTACTTTGAGTAGTCTCGCATAAACATTTGAACTGCAACATGCATATTGTCTTCATATTTGGTGAATGGAACACCTTTCCCAAGATACGTCTTCAAATCGTCACTGTTGAAGGTAATCGCGAGCGGCCTGAGTCCCTCCGGAATAACGTGGTCCACATAGTCCTTCTGGGCTGCTTTGTCGCCGTCGACGTAGATGAGAAGATAGACATGGAATTCCGCCAACCATCCCGCTTCGGCGATTAATGCGCTAAGGTGATTCGTGAAATGTTGGTTCCAACTTTGACTTTTCGCCATGTGTACCACCAACGCACGCTTCCAACCCTCGTTGCATTCGTTTATAGCCCCTAGTGTTCGGAGGAAGCGAGGGACGGGGCTCAAGTATTTGCCAAATCGGTCATTGTACGTCCAGCATCCCGCGGAAGGTTTTCTACCGACTGAAAACCATGTTTTAAAGGATTGATCTGGCGATTTGGATTTTCGACCTAATACTAGATTGTCGCCTCTGACTACGTTGAATTTTATAGACGGTACGGTGTCGAGTGCGATTTTGCGAGCTTCGTTAACGGCACCGGGGTAGCAGTTGTATTTCGTAAGGACTTCGTTTAGATTGAAGTTCTCGTCATCAGTTGGTGTTAGGTGTGGTTTTGGAGCCGGGGTTGTGAGCGAAGCGGGGTCTTTCGATGGCTTTGATGGTATGTTGGGGTCCACGTCGTCTTCGTCGTCTGTTGGATAACCACCCGCGTTTTCTCCAGCGTGTTCAGATGCTTTTGAAGATGGGGTTGAGGGGACGGCCTGCGCCTGCGCTGTAGCCAGGATTGTGGATGTATGGAAGAGAGTGGCAGTATATGTGACATGACATGTTGATTCTGCCACTTGTATCGCTGGAGGACAGTTCTTTTGATTTGAAGGTATTATGCCGTTCTCTGCTAGTCTTGTAGCTGAGAAGCCGAACCAGAGGGTGGTGATAGTGACGAGGGCGAACCCGGCCGCGAGGATTAAACGTGGACTGGGCATTTTGGCATTGAAGAATGCGAAATTGATCGTTGACGGATTGAATAGACCGTACAAGGGCGCTCTGGCTCGAGGCTAGATCCACTGGCTTCGAAGGCTTCGTGATGCCTGCCTGCACGGGTGCCGGTTAATATCGAGATACAAGTTACTGTCGTTGATGCTGTTGTTTGTGTCGCGCTCTTTATATTGACGGTAAACAGTCAGAACTAGCGATTTTGATAGAGACAGCGGCGTCGATGGCGACCATAACTATCCCCGCGAGGTCGTGAAGTTTAGAAGAAAGGAAGAGAACTTGTCGGCTGAAGAAATGTCCAGCTGTGAGATCGAGGTCTATTGTGGGATAGCGCTGAGGCAAGCTAAGGCTGTGCTGCGCCGAGATAACAAAATCCAACATAACCAACGCACCAGAGCACTAGGGTACTCAGGGGCCGGATTCCCCAGATTTAGGCAGTAATTCAGGAACCGGCGCAAAATCTCCATTTACTGAATAGGATAAGACAATATCTTGGTTTTACAGAGGCCGGCGGGCAGCGATACTGTGATTCAGTGGCTTGCCGACCCTTTCCTGCAAATCGACGCTATTTGTTTGTAGCCGACGCACAAAAGCGGTTCCTGCGTTTGCGCACGGAGATAAAAGGTTGTCTTAGTTGTCCAAGCTATGCATATAGACCGTGATTGGACTGAAGTCATAAACCTGGAAGCTCCCGCGGAGAGTGCCTGATCGATCTGTTCTTTATTTCTCTCCTTCTCGTTTGCATTGTCATGTCGGTAATTTAGAAGTTCAGCTATGGTCTCGTCGTCCAGCATCCTCGGTTTCGTCCGCCGCAATATCAAATCCCGGTCCAATTCCCTGAGCAGTTCCCCGCAGAAGAAACAGGGGCCCGCTACGGGGTTTCCGTTTCTATCATTGCCTCGGGAGATACGGGATGAAATCTACTCATATCTTGTTCTTTTTCATCACCAACCTTTCCGGCCAAATTTGACATATACTCCGAGTCCCCGGTTCGATATACCAGGATTCAAGGGTGTTGCATTCGCTCCGGTCTCCCGAGGGGGAGGGCTTGCGATTCTTCAAGTGAACAAACAGATTCACAGTGAAGCTACGCAGTTTTTCTATCACCATAATGTATTCCCTATCCAGATTCTCTTCGATGGGGAGGTTTACAATGGGAGGAACGATTGTACAGTTCTCCTGACATGCACAACGCCCTGGGAGGATTTGACATATGAATATATGGAAACTGGAGAGTAAGTATATACGCATTAAGCACAAGAAAGGCTGCAGAAAATATAGGTCCTTGTAGCTATCCATACGCTTGCCTTACAGAGAGAGTGCTGACTTTCGCTATTGAAAGCCCTGCTCAGGAACCATCTCGTACCTACCAACCCTCCAGATATTACAATGAGAATCCCCTGGATAGTGAATACGTCCACGCAGCTAGCAGGCCTATTCTCCCATTGCCCTGCTATCGGAATCTTATCCGAAAATTTAACGTCGAGATCATTGACACTGGTCAATTTGACTTGGCGGAGGGACAGTCACCCATGATACCGGAAAAACTACGACAGATTCTAACACCGTTCATGGCTCGTATCCGTGATCTACTGGGGGACTCTGGAGACAAGGTACATATGGATATCAATCTCATATCACCGACATTTTCAATGCATGAATCAGAATGCGAAACGGATACCAGATTCCAACTTGACGAATCGTACCGGTGGCACTACCGACAGCTCATCGAAATTGCATGGCCACTAACCCGCGGGACTTGGAGTTATAACCTCAAAACCCCTCAAATCTTCGAAACCCCGTTTGTTCAGAGACTAAAAGAGGATACGCTGGAAGTATGCGACGAGACACCGGAGTCACAAAGAGATGAGGCGGAAGTGGCCTTCTTGGGATTGCCAGTTCTTTCGTCTAATCGTGTATTCGCAATGAACAGGGGCAGATTGGTGGTTACACGACAGGGTTTATCGGGTAGTGGAAGGCAGACACGCATGTATCCAGCCGGGGAATATCATATTCCAGGTCGGCCAAGGCAAAGTCTCGAAGGCGATCCTAGGGGTGAGACTTCTAACGGAGCATCGGCGAAGATGAAGATTAGACGGTTAAGCAAGTATCTTGAGCGGTTATAAGGTTTGGATTCTGTATTCTATTTTCTTGTAATAGCCGAACTTCAGACTGGTTTATAATTTACTGTGGTCCTAGGGGCATTCAGCTTAAAGCCCTGGTTTGTCATGATATATTATACGATATACACGCGAGTGTTTTATTCTTTTCGCAGCTTGTATATATAATTCGCAATCTTATCATATCCAACCAAATGCAAAGCCATTGTCAGAGCGTGATCTTCTATCCAATGAGCCGATGCTTCGCCCCAGACGGTCAGAGCGGCAATTGTCGCCACTGCGGTAGCCTTACGTATATTACCCGATCACAGGATGGGTGTGTTGACGTTGGAGTTAGCGTCAGCCCAAAACCCAAAACCAAAGGATCAATTCAAACATTGCAGGAAGGCTGCCATCCCCGTTCGCAAGGAATCAGTGCCTGGAGGGCTTAAAACCGCGTAATCCCTTGCGATCCGAAAGATGTCCAGCTCCCATTCTCCCTAGTTCACTTGTATGCCTGTCTACTGCTATCGGCATTCCAGAGGCCCCTCCGCATAGCTCGAATCTATTGCGTTATCGGTACATTTCACGGTCGCTTAGGAGGGGTTTTACAAGTCGCACACACCATAAACAATGGGGGATGATAAGGATGAGAAACGAACGTCAGGGATTCTTGAGAGTGTGGATCGCTTGGATGCGAAGATAACCACATCGTGGAAGCAGTTTCTGAAGGGCTCGAAATCAGAAGCAAAGAAGGAGCGGATACCAGCCAAGGGAACTTATAAGAGCAGATCACGACAAGTCTCGGGTTCAGATACGCCTAAATATCCTGGTACAGACGAACTGGCGCCCAGCTACGAATATACGCAAGCAGAAGCTCGGACGTGGCCAATCGCACGAGAAAAGAGCGAGACCAGCTCCCGTATCGAGAACGTCGACGGCGCCGACTTCAAAAAGAACTCTCGCCGACTAGAGACGGCCATCCAAGAAAAGGGACAGCTTCGTCATGCGCAGACCCAGTATGTGTATGAGGCCACCACTCGGCGGGTTTCGAGCAAGTACGAGAACGAAGTACGAGAGCAGAAGAAGCAAGAGAACGAAATTCACGGACAAATCCTATATCAATCGCAGTCAGAGACCTCCGTCTTCCGGACGTCCACAAAGGAATCCGAGTCAACGGCGATAAGTCAAGATCCTCCAAAAACACAAGTCGAGAAGTGCACAGCCGAGGATCTGGTACCGCCAATTGCGTATGAAAATGAATCCGCGAAAACCGAATACCCATCAGTGACGCTGCCAAAAGTTGTCGGCTTGGGACCTGAGAACTCCCCAACATGGCCACTTCCAGCGGATACCGATCCTTTCGAAACTATCGAACCTGCACAGCTCGGATTTGTTAAATATCTTTTTGATAAAGCATTGGTTGAAATAGACAAAGATAATGCCGAAGCCGCTCAGCCATATATTGAGAGACTAGGTTCAATGGAGGGCGCAGAGCGAGTTATCAGTGCACTCGAAGATAAGATTTATGGCCGAAAGTTCTTGCACACGATCTCGAAGCTCAAACCGGATGATACAAGTTCAGCGGTCCAGTTCATCGATGAACTCAAAGACCCAAAGCACCTGAAGTATAAACAGATAATGCAGCAGGAATTATCAGGCTACTTGGGCCGTATTGCCGTTCAACAAATCCAGAACTATGAATACCCGGCAGCATTTCGGACGATATCCGACATAGGAGCTCATGAGAAAACCTGGGGTTCATCTCGATCTCATGTTTCTCCTATCGATGATCTTATGAGTATTGCCGGAAACCATATCCGAGCCATGGCCACTACGGACAGTGAAGAACGTCGATATCCAGAGGCGCTAAGTTTGTTATATTTCCTCCAAGATAATCATATTGACCATAAGCGGGCAATTTGCATGACGATGGCCCGGTCAATTCTTGAAGGTGTAAGTGGAAGAACGGGGGAATGGAATGAACTTCTTTGCGTAGACAACATACTTGGTATCCCGAACGCCTGGCCGGGTGTCATACCGACCGATGTCGACTTGAGCCAAATGGTATTCGGAGTCCCGGATTCTATTCACCAGGATGTACGGCAAGCTATTGTTGACAAGGTTTACGGCGACGACGACTATATTGATCAAGATATTTTGAATTCTAGGAATGCTATCCTCCATCAAATGCGGGAGGATTACAAGAAAAGCATGTACAATGAGCTAGATCGCCTAAACTTCGAAGGTGCCTACCTGAGTCTATCCCATCTGAAACAGTTTTGGGATGAAAGTGGAAACCCATACGATATTTCTCCCCAAACATATAAATTTAAGGCCGACGTCTCGAGGGTGAAGATACGGCCAACGGTGGAGATGCTAATCATCGGACAATTCCTTACCTCTCGCCGACGAAATTTCACGATTAACCACGACCTAACTGCGCAAAAGAGAGCAAGGAGCCTTCCAGATATTTTACCAGACGGTACTGGACCGGATATCGAATTTGTCTTTTACCTAACCCATGCGGAAATTTCCTATTTCGAGAAACGAGATCTCGAAAGTGCGCTTGTCTGGTGTCAAAATGCAATCAAAATTGATAACAAATATACACCGCATTGGGCATCGAAATCAGACGCCCTCTACCTCCTCGCTCGGGTATTTACAAGGAAAAATATGCCCTTGGACGCTGATTACCATTATTCGTTGATACCATCGTTCGAGAAGTACGATCAGTGGAGGATATACGGATATCCAGCCGAGGCCCTTCACGAGGCGGGGATTGACGTTGAGATAGATCGTGGAAAACTTACCTTTGGCGATGATAGTATTCAGAAGATAGCGGACGGCCTACGCGGAGAGTTGCCTGGAGGGGTGTTGAACTTTCCTGGCGATGCCATTATTCGTGCACTCTATGCAGGTGTGTCGTACATCGTTCGCCTTCTGAATAAGTGGGCAATAGCATCATATATATATACTGACTGGGAACCTTAGACGATCTCTCTTGGTCCTATGATCATGGAGTAGAGGGGCCGCACCCGTTTGATAAGTCCGTATTGTACGGTGGGACCTTGTTGCACTTTCTCGCGATCTATGGCCCACCAGAATATCTTCGCAGTGCCCTCCATAACCCATGGGTAGACCTTGAAGAAAAAAGCGCCTATGGCTATACGGCACTTCACAGGGCGGCAAAACTCTTCGATAAGGAGAAGGTTTTATATCTGATTAAGCGGGGAGCTGATATCCACTCTGTCAACCACAATGGGGACAACATATTGCACTACATTCTCACTTTCTTGCCTGGGGTGAGATTGAGCGACGCAGATATCAAAGGGACTCTGGAACTTTTGGTCCGCGCCTACAAGCTTGACCAGGGGCATTATGGAAACCCTTCAAAAACATATCTCTTGAACTCCCTTAATAGTGCGAGGCGTACTCCAATCGATCTCATGAGGGTCTCCCTTGCCCGAGAGTTGGAGGTAGCAGAGGCGAAAACCGAGCTTGGGTATCTAAAACGTTTCGAGGACGCCTGGGGTGTTATATCTAAAGTCACATTTTGTCCGACTGAATATAAGGATGATCCTATATTCAATAAACCCGCCCAAAGGGAGAAGGAGCTCAGAAGGTTGGTCGAGAGAGTTCAATGGAAAGCCGCGGTGGCCAGGGAAAATGAAGCAGAAGCTGCGGAGAAACAATCGCAACGTGCGGAATCGCAGTACGGGGGTGGCACCAGCATAAGGTCGACAAGTAGTGAGGCCGGAAAATCGGTGGAGACATTTCTAAAACGGTGGATTCGAGGCTAGGAGTCTATTATATATATAAGGGTACTTAATTAGTATTAATGATAATCGCCCGAGTGCTTACAATATATCGTTACATGTATATATCTATATGAACTATGCGTATATCAAAGTGTTCGACTCATATCTGCCCTCAAGCATAGACTACGTAACGTCGAGTACGGGCAGTGCATCCAGTGCGACAGGGCCGAAGCATCCTGCAGTCGGCGTGTCACCCCGATGGACACCAACGTGTATGTGCATATTTAGACGACATGCAGGCATCATTAGACTACTGCGATTCGAACCCGGCTTGCGAGGAATGCGTGCTTGCGTCAGCTAATCCCGACTCTTTATTTGCCAGAGCAGATCCGGCCACATATCAGCAACCGTTGAAGCATGCATCATGCATTTGAAGAAGAAATTTTTTTAGCTTGTCATCGGGTGGGGAAATTTAAGAAATGGCTGTTCGATGTTCGTCGACGAATTGAGGCCCAGACTCAGGGTTGTTTGCCTTGTGGAGTAATTCAGTTTGGCATGTATAAGCCCGCCAAAGTTCGCCCATCCATCTATCTCTCTTTCGCTCTCTCCAAAACAATCCATCACACCTGTCTTCGGGACTGCTCAAGCAATCCGGTCCAAAATGGACAGATATAATACTCCATTTGCTCCGACGGGTATTCTACGGCTTTAATTCGTTTCTTCTACTAATTTTTCCGCCTTTCAACAGTTTGGAAGTTCGGGCCTCGGCCTGACGCTTGGTCCGCCTAACCCCCGTAGGTCTGATACAAGCCGCCTGGGTGCAGTCTCACCGTAATAATCTTGCTGCAGGAATCACCTTACCTACAACATACTCTTACACGATAATACGCTGGCCGTCTACTTCCCACTCGATCAACTTTGTCTGGCACAATGGGGACCATGATCCGAGACCCCCGTGTCCGCCAAACTCTCAATCAGATCTCTGATAACATCGAATCCGTCGCCGACACAGCCAAATTCGGCTGCTTCAACTTTACAAAATCCTACCTGGAGCCGTGTGTAAACTCCATCGCCGCCATTTGCCCCTCTCCCGAGACCGTCTGTCCATGCTTCTACCACGATGCTTCAACTTCTCGCCGTCGTCGCCGCGGTCGGCCAGAATTCGCTTTTGAGTTCTACAATTCAGACTACGATGACGACTCTGCGCCGGAAGATCCTTTACGGTGGGGAAACGACGAATTAGACAGGTTGCTGGCCGGGAGTGGTGTTGCTGGCCGGAGACGGAAGGCGGGAGCCAGAAATGAGGGGATGTATTACACCCGGAGTGGGCAACGGCGTGTTGGACCTGAAACAAGAAGGAAATCGGCATTGGCTCGTGATGCTGGGCCAGACCCTACAATTATCCCGAACACGGCCGCCTTGGGCTTCTTAAGCTATTTTCCTTGGGTCAGAAAACGCCAAGCATTACGATACAAACCGTCTGCCGCGGATTTACAGGATCACCCGGGAGGATACGGCGGAGTTGGAGGAGAATTTCGGGAGGAGGACTTTGATGCAGAATCAGAGGCATTACTTGGAGTTGGGAGAGGAGCCGATCGAAACATTTCTCAAAACGAGGGGCGGGATAAGAGAGGAAGAGGTCGGAGTGGAACTACTAGCAGCGGCGATACAACAGATACCTTTCGAAGCAGAGCGGACCTGTTCCCTAGTGAGGACGAGGACGATGCTATTCCTCTGGACGACGAATTTGAGATCATTCTAGAGCCGGAAACAGGGTCAAGTGGCAAGCGATCCAAGAAAGGGCCCCGGAGACAACGGACAGGGGATACCAGCTCAGGGTTGAGTGGCAACGGAAGTATTGGATCACCGGCTAGAGGTGGGAGAAAGACACCAATGAGTGAAGAGTTTAGGATCGAGGATGATGTAGATATCGACGAGGATGCCCGTGAAGTCGACTTGGACTCTCCGAATCTCGCACGAGGCCGGAGTGACGAAGATTTGAGATGGGAGGAGGAAGAGATTCGCAAGGAAGAAGAACAGGCGATCGAGATGCGGCGTGAGGCGGCTAAAAGACTAGCCATTTCTAGAGGGTTAAGCAGCGAGGGACCTGTAAGAAGAGCCTCCATAATACCTAATATCCAACAAACTTACTAACTTGGTGTGGTACAGTCCTCCCCGCTTCTTGATACCGCGGACCGAGCCGTCCCCATGTTTCACGCTGTTTCTCCCGTCATCATTCCGGGTTCTGATATCGAAGACGTACCACCACCTCTGGCCCTGGCATCGAAGGAGACACAATTCCAGTCCGACTCCGCTATTGACATATCAGAACACCCCCAACTTGAAGTCGTAAACAAGTCAGCAACCCACGAACATAATGTCAGCCACAAGAAGCATGAGACTTCGACAGATCTGACGCAATCAATCGGACACACTGGAGTTACGCATTAGCCGCATATTATTTGGAGTTTGGTTAAAATCTATCATTTCAGCTTATGGGATTTGGGTGGCGATTTACGGTTATGGAGGAGATATCTGGAAATGTTGGAGTTACTTGTTTTTTTTGCGCTAACAATTTAAGATGAAGAGTTTTACCCCTAGACCTTAGTCTATCCGTCAACAGCCTTAGAAGGCTCGAAGAACCCTGAAAGGAATGGAGACCGTTGTGTACGTTTATGAAGGAGAAAAATACGACGAGCTCTACAGCTAAATAGCATGACCCGGTCTTCCGGTGGCCCTGGCAGCCTACTCTTTTTGGCAACAGCGAAATGCACCCCACAAAAGCACCCCCACTCCTAGGCGCCCAATTGGACACGGGGAACTCGCCGTTTGCATAAGGATTAGGTGACAGAATCGCGAGCTCATCTCTCATCCAGTCGGTCGAGATGACGCCATCGCGTTCGGCTGTGGCTATTCGTCAAAAAATTTCGACCAGCTTAACTGTTGGAGGAAGCTGGGGTAGCATAGAGTTCAAAAAGTTTACCGGCCTTGGGGCAGCTCTAACTTCGGATTAATACCGGGGTCCTTCGAAGGAACCAGCTCGAAGGGTCTCCTTTAAATACCGATCAGAATTGCCATCCTTTGGTCAAGCTTTCGCAAGGGTTCTTGCATCCTGATATCCCGGCATTTTTGACCATATATCTTTATTACTATAGCTCTAGCTTTGCATTCCATCGTACGACCTTTTCCATCTTTAGAAGCTTTCCAAAATGAGTCCAACAACGTTACACAACGGTCACGCCAACACAAACGGCCATACAAATGGCACGAACAGCAGCCTTGAATACACAAAGGTCCACACAAATGGCCAAACAAACGGCGGGCCGCCTGCATCCCGGGCATCTGAGCTTGATGAACTTCTCAAACCCGTGCTGGAACAGTTAATATCCTTTGTTGCCGCCGCAGATACGGAACTTGACGCCCATGTTGCAGGTGATACGAATCACCAGTCAACGTTAGTGGACTACCACTCGCCTGAAGACCTCACAGAAATCCTTTCTTCTACCCTTTCATTACCGTTAAAGCCAGCTGGACGGTCGGGCATCCTATCCTCTCTCGAGTCAATCCTCAAATACAGTGTAAACACCTCGGCTCCGGGGTTCCTAGATAAACTTTATTCTGCTCCGGTAGCTCCGGGTGTAGCCGCAGATCTAATCCTCAGTGTCCTAAATACCAACCTACACGTCTACCAAGTCTCACCAGTCTTAACATTAATCGAAAAACATGTTTCGAGGTCCCTCGCAGCACTTTTCGGCTTCACGGGCCCCAGAAGTGGCGGTATCTCTGTCCAAGGAGGGTCGGCGTCGAATACAACATCTATCGTTATCGCACGGAACACGTTATATCCGAAGACCAAAGTAGAAGGGAATAATGCCGATGGGTTGAAGCTTGTGATGTTTACGAGTGCCCATGGACATTACTCTATCGAAAAGGCTGCACAGATGTGTGGATTTGGAAGCGGTGCTGCAATTCCTGTGCCTGTTGATAAGGTTACTGGGCGGATGATACCGGAGGAACTTGAGAGGTTAATATTAGAAGCAAAAGAGAAGGGCCAGACACCCTTTTATGTTAATGCTACGGCGGGGAGTACGGTTCTTGGATCGTTTGACCCGTTCACAGAGGTTGCAGAGATTGCGAAGAGACATAATATGTGGTTTCACATTGATGGCGCTTGGGGTGGGAGCTTTGTTTTTTCGGAGAAGTTGAGGAGACAGTTTTTGGTCGGGGCGGAGTTGGCGGATTCGATTGCGATCAATCCTCATAAGATGATGGGTGTGCCTGTCACATGTTCGTTCTTGCTAGGGAAGGATCTCGAGCTGTTTCAGAAAGCAAATACTTTGAAGGCTGGGTATCTGTTTCACGATAGGGATGGAGATGATAGTGAAGGCTGGAGAGAGCCGTATGATTTAGCGGATCTGACGTTGCAATGCGGAAGGCGAGGAGATAGCTTGAAACTTTTTCTGGCTTGGCAGTATTATGGAACAAAAGGGTACGAGCAATTGGTGGAGCGGGCACACCAAGTGGCGGAGCATATGGTGAAAATTGCTGCCTCGAGTGGAAACTTCAAGTTGGTTTCCACGAACCCTCCTCCTTGCCTACAGGTGTGCTTTTACTATGCGCCCGGCGGACAGGATGTCTTTGGGACAGGAGAAGGGCAAATTGTCCCTCCAGGATTGGAAGGGTTGGATACCAGTGAAGAGGATTATATTGGCAAGTTTAACTCCAAGGTCACGGAAACTATTACAAGAGAGTTGGTAGGGCGAGGGTTTATGATTGACTTTGCACCAGCTCTGGAAGGGAGGAAGGCGGAGGGCAAGTTCTTTAGAGCAGTGGTTAATATCCAGACGCCAAAGGAAACGGTGGAGAGATTGGTTAATGAAATTGAGAGTATTGGAACAGAGGTCGTACGGCGAATGAGGGAGCAATACACGGCTTAGCTATAGCTATTATGAGATACCTCGACTGGCAGATTTTAGATTTTGAAGCGAATGTCATCCTTACGATATATAGGTTTGATACAATAGCCAATACAGATAATTTCTACGAGCAAGCGATGAGAAATGTAAAATGAATGGCGGAATAAATAGTAACTGAACAGAGACAGAATAGTCTAGAATTACAAAATAGTGTCGAAGTCTATAAAACGACGTAAGAACTTCAACTACAAAATCAATTACCCAAGCCATAATTGGGAATAAAAAATACACGCGTTCAGGTTACCGCTACATACATAAAAACTATCGGAAATCGATTCCGGATCTCAGTAGATTGAAATTTCAGCTATGGGGCCAACTCCAAATCATCAATTTCCTCGCGATCCGCAGATTCCCCACTATTGGCTTCACTGCACTTTGAGATCGTGTTTCCCTTCTTTCCAATGGCCTAGAACCATGAAATGGATATGAATTCCTGGACGTAGAAACCTGTTCGAGTCGGCTCAATTCAGCCAGATCCCCACATTCGTCGTATCTGTTTGGCCCGTACAGATAGTAATCCTCGTCCACTAGCCCCGTAATGTGTTCTGATATCGTTAGGTGTCACCCCCCCTTAATATAATCCTGGGATATACTTATATCCAGGGTTAATGGGAGTTGGAGAGGGAAATGGTGACGGGATCGGATAGGTTGAAAAGGGAGGAGTATACGGCGGGAGCGTAAGGGTTGAAAAGCTAGTAGTAACTGAGATGGGAGATGGAGGCAGGAGCGTAAGGGTTGAAAAGCTAGTAGTAACTGAGATGGGAGATGGAGGCGGGATCGTAGTGTTCGTAATGCTAGTGGTATTTGGGAAGGGGGTTGGTGGAGAGAGAGTACTGTTCGTAGGGACAGTGGTATTTGGATAGGGAAATGGTGGTGAGAGCGTATTGCTCGCGTACCAAATAGGGGTGGGCGATTCTGATGATGAGAGCGGTAATGGAGCCACTCCCCCGAAGCTGGTAATAAAGACGAGGGCAGCCACAAGAGTATGCGCTCCAAGAATACTAGATGGCGCCATCATGAATTGTAGAGATAGTATTTATAAATTTAATCAATTAGAAAGGACTGAACAAAAGAGTGGATTTTTAAGGGCTACTAGAATAGAATCTTAGAGAATGAGTATAGGTTGGAAAGGGCTCGAGGACTGTAGAGAAAGTTATAGTTATATGCCAAGGCCGCACGACTACTCATATATAGAGAGAGATCGGAGACACCGGAACCAAATTACTCACCCAGCTTTTGCTAGATGCATGTCTTGACGTCTATGGAGATATCTGCAAATACAGGCTTGTGAACGCCTGCAAAGTAGTTTATGGAATTAGCACAGCTTGTCTCGCGAGCCGGATCCGGACCTTCTCACGTAGCACAGCCTTATCGGCCTTATCAGCCTTGTAAGTTATGTTTTAGTTATTTAGGGGTGTACTAGCCAGACGTTACATTGCTAATTTCAGCTAAATACAGGCGCCTAGGCTTGTATACGTAAGTAGTAGTTACGGGACGGACTTGTAGATGGATTTACCACACCTTCTCAAACTTGTGTTGGAATATGTTGCAACTTGGTACCACCTCAATTTTATACTACCAGATCAGGTCGAGATGATAGCCATATACCAAAGACTCTCTATTATTTTAGATTAACTCCTAGCGCTAGAGGTGCGCACTAGTTAGTGCTGACGACAAAGCCCTCTCATGAGCTCAGTAACATAAATAACTCAGACAAAGCAAAATCCTAAAAGGAAAAAAGGCCGAAACGTTGCTAACCCCAAAGCACCATAATTAGTTAAACATACGTATGCATACATCATTAACATCTTATAGCTATGGAGGATGCCCCAGGATTCTTGAACCTGAAAGTATCCTTACGGCACTATCTTAACGACCCCAACCCCTCGTTAATATGTATTTGAAATATTAAGCCGTTGGCAATGCGGGCGGAGAGGGCCGCACTTTAATCTCAATGTCATCGAAAGCGGCAGTGATCATTCCAAGATCCTGACATTCTGCTACCTCTTGAGGGCAGATACAATCGGTGCTAAAAAGCAGTGCAATTCCTGATGCGCTACCGGTGTTGATCTGGCCACCAACAGCCTTCGCCCATGCTTCCGCGGGATTTCCTTGCCAGGTAAAATCCAGGGTTCCAATTTGATCGGTCAACTGGCCCCCGTCGATATTATCGCCGTCCCATTGCACTGAGCCGTGAACTTGTGCATTAATTTTGCACACAAGCGAGGCATATCCGAATTGGCGGAAGTAAAAGGTAATATCGTAGTCGGTATTTGGGGTGACGGCGAAGGCTTTGGTATTTGTGAATTGGTAAGAGTGTTTTCTATCGGCTGATCTGAACTTAAAGATGCCACGGCTATAATGGCCATTAGTACTCTGTGAAATTATCTATTCTCGAGACAAAACCTTACTAATAGCTGATCCCCGAAAATGCCTCGACTTGCGTGGGAGAAGATGATCCACTATATTTGTGTACACCATAAGAGCCCCTTCCCTGCGTGTCTAAGTACATGAACCCTACCCATGGGGTATCATTGTCTTCAAAATCGACGACATGTTCCGTAGGCTCTGGAGGCGGCGTTGGTGTGACACTAGAGCATGTGAATGTTAGTTTATAGTCTAATTATATAATTGTCAGAGAATTTGTCCGATACTTACGTAACGGTCACCTGACACTGCGAACTTGTAGGTGTATAAACACAACTACATGCGCTGCTGATGATGGGAATTGGTGTCGTCGCAATGTGCGCTGGAATGGAGATGGTAGTTGTACCGGCTAGCCATGTTGCGCACCAATTCGACTCCCTTTGTAGCCTCTCAGCTGCACGAACGACATTGTTTGCCGCACAGGCCCGGCGCTCAAGGACAGCAGCTTCAGTTAAGCCGCTGAGAAGGAGGAATGCAGTGGCGAATATTGACTTCATTTTGACAGCTGTTGGAAATCCTTCTAACAGTTTATGGCTCTGATTGCCTGGTTGATTGACAGGAATGTCAGGTGGAGATGGTCTCACGTTGACAAAACGGCTCTTCCAAAGGATATTTATATTCTAAGAATCCTATACTTCATCTTGCGAGACTGCTGGGATATATATCGTGATATCCTGTTACCTTTGCCACGTGGAGTTCATTTCTCTAACTAACTATGAGCGAGGCTAACAGGTAAGTACTTGTGTCGGGCAGGCCAGATGAATTTACCCTCTCAGCTGATTACCTCGTTCTATGCATATGCACTCCAGGTCACACCAAGGTATTGCACTATTTTACAACAAGCGCAGTGGATAGAAATTATATTAAAAGTCTGCTATTGGCCTTAAACAACAATTTTATGCATATATCAGAAGTTATAGATCTATAGATCCCAACAGTTTGCGCCCAAAATTTGGATTCAAAGTGGCAGTCAATCTGAACTAGTGCTATATTCAGAAAACCTGCGTAAAAGGTGCCCCACAAGACGAGGGGTATGCGTCAGTAGCAAAACGATAGAAGGATCCGAATATCAACGGAACTACTTCGCAAGGCACTTACCCACGGCATCCATATTTTTATAAGTTGTTACGAATTCTTCAAAATATAAACCATTTTCGGTCTCCGCTCTAAATCCTGCAGCTGCCAGGCCCCTTCAGAAACCCCGGTTCCTGCAAATCGTTCGGTTGAAGCATCCGAGCCCATGCAGGGCGGTATCGTTCTCCTTGCTTGGAAACGAAACAAGTCCCTGCGTCCAATGATTCCATATATAAATTTATGAGATTCCTATGTGAGTGGGGAAAACCTCCAAGAAGTTGCCGAGTTCGCGTCGAGTTCCGCTTTAAGCGTGAAAGCCACCTTCGACTGTTCCCGCTGCGCTTCCCAACATTGGCAGAAACGTTTGAAGCTTCCCGAGCTGATTTCTAAGAGTGACTAAATTGATCAGGCAACTTTCAGTGGTTTGAGAATCGGACTCGGCGGTTTTCGTATGCCTTTTAATGAAGTAGTGTCAGTTTATCACTATAAAATAATAAAATTATTGAGGCTTTATGCAGGACAGAACTATCAACTAAAATACTCATTCCCGTGATTCCGTAGGTCCGCAGTCGAGCGGAGACTTAAGCATACTTCTTTATATGTAAATCTTTAGAGATTAAAGTCGACATTCCGCAACATGGTAGCAACCATTCTCGTGTTGATTTGCAGTTGAACCATTGGTAGTTAGACTCGGGGCGGAGCGGATAGAGGTTTGTAACCAAATCTGATAGGCTTATACGGAAATACTTATCGCGAACCACGAAAGGAGGATAGTCAATCGCGGATGATGGGAATGCCCCGAACTGGTATGTGACTCAGCCCTCCGGGTCTTATTTTTCTATTATGAGAATATAGACCCGTAATCCAGGTTGAAGCTTTCCTAACAGCTGCCTTGGCTTAGAACGCCGAACGCCTGACGTTTCACAAACCCGTCCCTCAACGTATTCCACGGAAAGAGAAACTAAACCGAGAAGAGGCCAGTCATGTGAAGTGGGGGCATATGCCAGTATGGTATTTTACGGCTGAATGTGATAGACCAATTCTACAAATGATATTGAGATCGTGGCATAAAATGCATGTGGAATGCAGTGGTGTTGCGGGTTTGAACGGCGGAGGCTGGCTAGGTAACAGGGATCAGGGGATCTTTGTGTCACATCGGCAGAGTGCATCTAGCCGACCCCCCCTCGTTCGCGAAAATATTTCGCCTTCGGATTTCAGGAACGAGAAACTTTATTGGGACCTTGAAGCTGGTCGACGCACATTCGTGGTGGGTGTCCCATAGATCCAGGTTTTGGCATGGAAATACGCATCTCAACGAGTTGGGACCTGAACCAGAAATTCCATCTTGCAGAGCGTTTTGCAAATATAATCGGCGGGCTATCTTATGCGTATGATACAATCCTAGATGGCTAATCGTCTGTATTCAAATTCAGTCCATCAGAGAAACTGTGTGTCTATAGGTCTACATTCGAAAACGAAATGAACAAAAGAAGTACCCCACAGGTGCACAACAAAAGGTGGCAGGGGTTAAATACCTTTCCTTGCCACGAGCTCACCCCCTAACCGGTGTACATATTTTGTATGACTACGCGCATGGCTTCGAAAATAAGGACCCCAGCGCCGACGTGGTATCATGATGTAATCCTTACTGAGGAATGTATATCCTATGAACCACCAATCAATCGAGCCCCTCTTTGCACACCTTATTTCTATGCGTAGTAACTTCAGTACAGCGGTAGGGTTCCCCTCGGAGGTTATATGTTTGAGCATTCCCATCGGAGGGTAGTACTAGGATTCGGCGGAGAATACCGCTTGGCGCACAGTCAAAGGTCGAAGAGTGGGGGGTATTACTACCTTGCACCGATATCGAAATTCCGCTATGAGAGTTACACGAAGAGGAAGCGGGGCCGCGGGAATTCGAGCGCTGTCAGTACATGAATACATGTGCATTCACGTTCAGAGTAGAAAATTACTCGAGACATCAGTTAATATTTTAAGATCCTCTTAGATCTAGGATGCAGGATCTGCCGTTGGGTTGCTTCCTCCTACAAGGTGTTCGAGGAAAGCTTTGTTGAAATTTCGCCCCTGAATTTCCGGGTGGGGTGATAACCCAGTAGTTTGCATCTCTGCCATGCTGTTCAAGATATCATTCGGTCGATTAATATTTTGTACGTCCATCCGTCCGATATCGCGATGTAGATCCTTGCACAAGTCCGTACTCGAGTAATTGCGCGATCGTATCGTAAGACGTAGTAATACGCACTTATCCGATAGATCCGCTGGTCGCTCCCACCTACACTAGACTCTAAATCTCTACGGATGGCTGTGTATATCCGGGAGGCCACGGCACTCTAGTAATGGCCAAGCGGGCGGAATATTATCGAACTTCACACGATATCGATTAAGAGTTTCGTTTACTTGAGATTAGCTTACGAGACTAACCGAATCCTTAAGGCCGTCCTGAAGTCCATATTTTCCTGCCAGTCAGCGCTGTGGCATTTTATCTACAAAAAATGAAGTAAAAATTCTATTAAAACTTCTTCTTTTCAACTACACCGTTCACACCAAAGGAGCAGCTCTCCACAGTCGCCAATCGTAACATAGCATGCATGGCCAGCCGTGGGGGGAGAAGGCGTGACACGGAGACTCACCGCTTATGCATGGACGGTCCCTCCCGCGTGGTACGACGTAGGAATTGCGGGACTATCCGCTCATCCCCAAATGGAATGCCATTTGTAGAAGCTCATAGAATCGACCGGAAGACGGCCGGGAGTAGGTATATGTTGTGTAAGAATGTAGTGTACGTTACATAGACTATACGAAGGGAGATATCCGGCCAATGGGATGCTTTCCTTACCACGGGAAATACGTTATGCAGTCCGCTCTGTACCAATCTTTAGCTTCCAGTGCCCAGTGTGCATCTTTATCGCATCGAGTTTTTGGCTGCTACAGAAGTTTATAAAAGGCGGCTAGATTCTACATCAGAACTCAGTCTCTCAGAATCCACAAACCCCGCGATCGATTCTACAACGACCTTTAACTATACACTCCACAAACTTAATTAAGGAAACCTCAAGTAACCTACCTCGCTATAACAATGTCGACCAATACTATGGAAGAAAATGTCTCCGCAGGTGGAGTCCGCTGGATCCTCTCCGCCGAAGAACGGGAGCACCTTGGAGAGCTTCTTGATGTTAAAGGTACTTCAATATTCACAGAGCCCCAGTCCCCAGGAGATATAGTCACTAACAAACCCATCTTAATCCGTACCTAAACGCTTACAGCATCTACCTTTGACAACCTCAAAGGCAACGTCATGAACCGCTCTCGCATCGCCTGCAAGAAATGCGGTAAACACTCTGGTTTGGACGATATGGTCTACGGTGCCATGGAGTTGGGTATTCACACTAAAGCTTTCATGGTGGATATCTTGGTTAATGGGCCCTCTGGAGCATCTCCTGCTCATACTGTGGCTTGTTCACGATGCGATGAGCAGTTTGAGGGAGTATTGTCTTGGGAGGTGACTTATTGGAGGGGTTGAGGAGTCGGGATAACTCTGGCGGTTTCCTTGCGAGTATGCGATGGATGTGATAGTGCTGGCGTATGCTGCCATAATGGTACACTCGAAAGTAATACCATACTGGTGGTCTTGGAAATATTTGGAAGAGGTTTTAAGTGCTCTTTGTCAACTAGCTAGTAGTCTGGGCCTTTACCGTATTATTTACGAGTTTTCTCGAACTTCGCTCTCGTTAGTTCCATATTCAGAGCGACTCGGACAATATAATTTAGTTCCAAAACCTGGCAACTCGGTCCTGCCCCCAGTAGTATCTCCAGTAGTATACCTTCAGATCATAGCAACCGCTACATGATGAAGAAGCTTGTAATGAACAACTTCAGGAGTCAGTGTAACATACCTATGTGTCTACAACGCAAATTGCGGTCCCTCTGGTGTTGCATCAGCCCAAACAGGGATCCCCCATGCAAGCCACCCCCCAAACAGGAAACCCAAAGCTTCCGTTCTGAGAAAGTTGTGCAAGGGAAACCTTCTGTTCTGGGAAATCGCACCTTTTTCGTCCCATTCTTTTCGGTCTTTTCTTTTCCTTTCGGGTCCCCTTGTCATTTTATGTAATCCCCCAGAAATGTGAAAGCTAGATTTTGAGAATCCTTCTTTTTTCAATGATGCTGATTGATGATGATGGGCCCGAGTGGTGGTATCTTCCGCCTCCACCTTCTTCAATCAGCCTTTCCCGCTATTCCTTCGGAATGATGGCAATGGGTGGTGGGGCAAAAAACAAAATTTCTTACTCGTCCTTTCTTTGCCTGCCTGCCCTCTTCCAAAAAATTCCGGTGCGGAGCAAATGCAGAAGATTGTGCGTGCGACACCCAAACAGCTCACATCTGCAGGCGCTGGCATGGCATTGAGCTCTGCCTGTCTGTCTGTCGACTGACATGACAGCTCCCTCTTCGATGGATAGGTAAGCCGGTATGCGCTGCCCGTCGTTTCTTTTTGGTTTTGCCCGGAAATACCATCCAATGGTAGGTCTGGACCGAATGGATGTCGTACACGTATCCCCACAGATTTTTTATCGATTACGATGAGACCAGCCTTGAGCTTTTTCAACCAGCCTAGCTAGCAGGTTAGCTTAGCTGGTTTTTTCTGGCAGATTCATTCATTCAATTGGATCGTTGTATTCATATATAATGAGGGGGGCCACTGCACTGTCAATTCATCGCCCTGTCGCACGGATTTTCAATTAAATCTCCGACCATCAGTCAACCTGCTTTTTTGTTCACCATCTGAAAGAGCGTCTACGATTTCAAAGTTTTTTTTAAAATTGGTGGGAGTCCCAGACGGTGCGACCAAGAAGGTCCGGAGCCTTTCTTGCCTCGGAATACCTTATAAAATCGCACAACACGGGAAATCAAATATCACACAAAGACGGTTTTCAAATTTCTGCTTACGAGATCGATCGAGTTTTTTTCAACATTCCACAGAGCTTAACTGTCTGAATTCCTTTAGAGAAATCGAAAAAAAGAAGGGTGTTTTGGAATATTTCGGTGGAAAAGAAAGTTCCTACTGCGATTATCCCCTCCCGCCTGGTTGACAATCGCCAAAATATCCAGGCGAAATTAAGTTCCTCGTCGCAAAGGAAATATCAAAACAACAAAAAAAGGTCTCCAGAATTTCGGTGCATGAGATAAACAAAAAGCCACCAAATATTTCCTCGGGCGCTTGCTTCGAACCGATAAACATATAAGAAGAAGCGGAAGTTCTCCCCTGATCGCACTTCCCCCGGTGTCTTTGATTTGGGTTGGGTGGTTTTGGCCTTTCGTTTCAGGAAAAGGAAGGAGGGAAAATTCCTTTTTAAAAAATCAGAAGGGATTTTTTTGCGACTGGAATTTTGGACAGGTGCCTTTTTTTCCTCTTTGCTTCGGAAAACTGTTGGATTGATTGTAGGAAGAACGGAGAATCTGAGAGGGCAGGAGGGAAATAATAATTTTATATCGGCCGCTGCAGGATATATATTATTTATTATATATTTTCCGGGCGGACACGGGGACTATCTCAGAAACCACTTTTGCGACAAAGAGAGAGATATCTTCAATCTATCTCTCACGAGCATTTTACCCCAGACTTGGGCCCAGACCGCTCCCACTTCGACGCAAGCGAAAGTGCATCTGAAGAGCCGCATCGGTTGATCGAATATCTCAACCGACCTACCTCCGCATTTCCACCATCTTTTCTCTCAAAAAAAACTATATTACGAATAAAGGATCCGGATACTCTGGAATAAAAGAAAAGAAAAGATGGGCATCTGGACAACCACCTCGTCCCTCTACTTCCTCACCAAACACCACCAGCACCTCCTCTCCGCACAATCAAACCTGCAATCCACGCTCCGCGAACTCTACCACCACGAAGAACTCCTGCACGACTGTCCACCCGAACTCCTCGAGTTCCTGTGCACCTACAGCCCCGCCACGCCCCGGAAATTCTGGCAATTCTTCGATCCAGCGAACGATGGGTTTCGAGTCATGGCTGCAGATACGTTACATATCGCTCAGGATTTGGTACACAGGGACTACAGTATTCTCGAACAACCTTTAAAAGCGGAGTACAAACTGCTAAAAAGGACGGTGGAGAAGTGGTTGCAACCTGCTGGATTGCAGCAGGGGATCGGAAGGTATATTTTACCTTCTTATACATGCCTTGATCATGTTTGTGAGAAGGGTGAGGTGAGGGGTACTTGGATTGATAATAGGGAGTTTGCGGAGATGGTGGCTTTGGCGTGGGAGAAGGCGGTGGAGAGGCAGGTTGGGCAGTTGGGGTTTGGGGTTAATGCTGATATTGTGGGGGAGTGGAGTGAGGAGCTGAGGAGTGTTTGGGGGGTTAGGAATCGACGGTTGGAGGATTGGACAGTTAGAGAGGTGGATGAGGAGACTGAAGAAGGGACGGAGGGGAGGAGCAGTGAGGAGGAGATTAAGGACTAGAGACTTTTATATCCTATACACTACCTATGGCTGGACGAAGGGGGATAGTATACCTGGTGGATACAGGTTATGGAACTGTTTAATGGATATGAATGAGAGTCTATGGAGTTTTTCTCTTTTTCTGGGTCTGGTTATATTATAAATCATGCATGAATTGGGTACTGGCATTCGGGTTATTGGAGTTTATAACGTCTTTCAGCATTGTCATTGTCGTTTTTATTGTTTGAAGCCAGATTGGATTGCAGTCGTCGTTGTATAATGAAAGCGTGCAAGTTTTTCTATAGTTCTTCTTTTTCATATATGAAATTGTGATTTACGTTGAAAGTTCGAATTCGCCTTTCTCTTTCCTTCTCAGCAACGGCAAAAACAACCTCCACTTCTTCTTCTTCTTCTTCGTTCCATCTTTCGGCTTCCATCAGACTGCAACGTTCTCTTCTTCTACATATCTTCCTTTTACTCTACGAGAAGCATCATCACCCATCAATTCTATCTTTCAAGCGCTCACCTCACATTATCTATCAAAAGCTCCACCACGTGGAGAAACTTAGCAACGATCATCTTCCAAACCTCGTATTAAACCTTCTCCTCCACGATGGACCTCCCATCACTAACCACCACCTTCCTCGGTCTACGAGCCAAACCGCTCTTTTCACCTCTCACAACCACCACCCTAAAATCCTACCTCCAAAACCCAGCTACCTACAAAATGCACCTCCAATCCCTCCTAAAAACCATCAAAGCTACCAAAGACCAACTATGCTTCCACGCCACACTCATCAGACGACATTCCCAACCTTTTCTGTTCTTTCTAGAGAATTATAAGGGTGCGTCGTACCTAAGGTATTGGAAGAGGTTTAATCCTTATAGAAAACATCATTTGAGGGTTTTGCTGGCGGTGTTTGAGGATGCTGTTGAGGAGGTGGAGAGGGATGAAGACGTGCTGGCGGAGTTTTTGAGGAGCCCGTTGCAGAGGGCTGTTTATGGGATTTTTGGAGGGAGTAGGGAGGTTGAGGAGGTTATTATACGGTATAATCTCATTTTCCTATAGTTACCATGATGACGGTTATTGAGTGGATATATTTGCTAATATGATGTGATAAAATAGATGGAGTATCGGCATCAGGAACCGTAGAGTCGGAAGACTCATACTGGACAGCTGGAAGCAAGAGGTAAATGCCGCCGGAGAACCTGAGGGATCTGGAAGCTGCGATATCAAGGATGTATTGTTCCTCATCGCGGCAGTTTGGGAAGAGGAGGCGGAGAAGAGCTATTATTCGTGCTTTCCGGAGGAGATGGGAGGGAATGGTGGAGGTGGTGGGTCGAGCGATGAGTGGAGTGAGGAGGATTATGAGGAGGAAGTTCAGCAGGAAGAGGAGTTTGAAGCGTGGAGACCGTTTATGGGGCCGCCGTGTTTGAAGAGGAAGGATGCTTTGCATTTGGTTTATCGCTAGACCTTCCATTGATACTACTAATGAATACTAATTACATACGAGGCTAAATAATACTACCCCGTAGATAATACATTTGATTGCATCGGTGGAAGTCGTAGATATAAATGGTGTTGCTGTTGGAAAGCTCTTTTAGGGCAAGCGGCCGGCGTGTGACCACACAAACGTCACAGCGTTCGGCTTCCCCAACCATTTCCCCAGACAAAGACCCAAATCCAATCACACGAGTTCCCTCCGACAGACCGCATAAGGTCAGGCCAACCAGCCAGCAGCCAGCCATGACCGTCATCGCCCGGAGTCCCCTTCGTTCGCCTTCGTAGTCTTCATCTACATTCACATTCACCTCTTCTACGACTTCGTCAAGACTCAAGTCATCGTCGAACATTATAATGCGACCATGCGGCTCCCTTGCCTCCTTCTCGTCGCAGTAGCCTCCGTCGCTGTCGCGAACCCCATTCTTCCCCAACAGATCCCACTCTCTCCAGCCTCCTCCTCCCACGGCCACGACCACACCCATATTTCTCCCTCCCTCTTCTCCGAATTCGAAGAATTATCCCGTATAGTCGACATAACCTACTGCATCGGCACTCCATCCCCCGGAATCTCCCACCCATTCATCTGTCCATCGCACTGTTCGCAATTCCCGTCGTTCCAACTCATTCAAACATGGAATACGGGACCTTTACTATCTGATTCGTGCGGGTATATAGCGTTATCCCACCCGCCGGCTGAAAAGAGGGTTATTGTGGCGTTTAGGGGCACATATAGTGTTACTAATGCTCTGGTGGACTTGAGTACTGGCCGCCAGGAGTATGTGCCTTACCCACCTAGTAATCGGTCTGATATTTCCGTTTTTGGGAATATAAAGGGTGGAGATGAGGAAGTACCCAAGTGCGAAGGGTGTTGGGCCCATGCAGGGTTTTTGGAAAGTTGGAGGGTGGCGAGTGAGGTTGTTGTGCCGGTTGTGAATGGGCTTTTGAAGCAGTGGGAGGGTCATGGGTATAAATTGGAACTTGTGGGGCATAGTTTGGGAGGAGCGGTGGCTGGACTGGCCGGGTTGGAGTTTAGAGAGAGAGGGTGGAAGGGACGGGTTACGACTTTTGGGGAGCCGGTGGGTGATTCCTTTCGACGATTGATTGCGATATGAGAGTATGGGCTAACGATGATGGTATTTCTAGAGAATCGGTAACGCGAATCTATCGCATTATATCAACCTCCTACTGCCGCCTCCAACCTACAGAAGAATTACGCATAAATCCGACCCAGTCCCGCTTCTCCCGTTCTCGAAATGGGGGTTTGTACACCATGCTACTGAGTATTTTATCGAAAAAGTAGATTTGCCGCCTACGCCTCAGGATGTGAGGGTTTGTGAGGGGGATGAGGATGAGAAGTGTGCGGCTTCAGGGAGCGTTAATGTCGTGCAGTTGTTGTGGAGTCATAGGGATTACTTTAATCGGTTGGGGCTTTGTGTGCCGGATGGGTGGCCTAAGAGGGTTTTGGATGGGATTTGGGGACCTTGGTGGTCTAGGAGGGGGGAATTTTGAGGAGGGTGGCTACAAGGAGGAGATTAGGTTTGTGGGATCTCGGATTGGGGATATCATGGCATTCTCTTTTGTTTAGTGACGGTTCTTTAGCGTTGGAGTTTTGTGGACTTGGGATACCAGATTGTTTAGGGTACATGACATGAAAGTTCACGTTTTGAATACCTGTTTCTGCGATTCTTTTCTTTATGTGGCATCTTATATCCTTACTTTTTATGAAAAGTCACGTTAAGTTTTTGGATAACGTTATTATCGTAGACGTTGTATTTGCGTCCGAAATATGTCCCAGTGGACATCAACTACTGTAGATTCGACTATGTATATACCTAGGACAGCTGGTTTACAGTTTCTTGTATTCCAGCTTGCCTTCTAGTTTCTTGACTTCAACCAATTTCCTGACTGCCTTGTTGAAGTCGTCCTGTGTGATCTCATCTCTGTAGTCGCGGATCGCAAACATGCCACTATACCGCTGTTAGTTTTGTACATTTATAAGAAGAGAGAGATGTATGACTTACGCCTCAGTAACAACGTTCCGCAAATCGGCACCGTTAAACCCATCGCTCATCTTCACCAACCCTTCATAATCGATCTCTCCAGCCTTAGCCACACCAGCCGCATGAATCTTCAAAATCTCCAATCTACCAACTTCATTGGGTAGAGGGATTTCAATCTTCCTATCCAACCGTCCAGCTCTTAGAAGTGCGGGATCAAGGGTATCGGGACGATTTGTAGCCATTATAATCTTCGTTTTACCGAGATAATCGAATCCATCGAGTTGGTTTAGGAGTTCCATGAGGGTTCTTTGGATTTCTCGGTCGGCGGAGGTACCTTCTGAGAAACGACGACCGCCGATGGCGTCGATTTCGTCCATGAAGATGATGCAGGGTTCGTGTTCTTTTGCGTAGCCGAACATTTCGCGGATTAGACGGGCGGATTCGCCGATGTATTTGTCGACGATGGCGGAGGAGACGACTATATTATCATTATTAGATGTTGATTTTCTGGTATTATGGGGAGAATGGAGGGGAGGGTACCTTTTAAGAAGTTGGTTTCGAGGGTGCTGGCTACTGCTCTGGCGAGGAGAGTTTTGCCTGTACCTGGTGGACCGTATAGAAGAACACCCTTTGGAGGCTTAATCCCCACCCGTATGAATAGCTCCGGATTCTTTAACGGCAGCTCGATAACCTCTCTCAACTCTCTGATCTGCTCATTCAAACCTCCAATACCCGCAAAGCTAACCTGGCCCGGATCCTCCAAACTCATATTATAAACCAACGGATCAACCTCCCTTGGTAACATTCTCATGATGGTCAAGGTAGTCATATCCAACGCCACTCTGGTGCCCTGTTTTAACTTCGCTTTATCGACTTTCGAACGACATCCTACGACGTATCGAGGCCCGCTGGAGGCTTTGACGAGGATACGTTCGTCGTCTATTTGTTTTAGGACTTCGCCAACGATCTGGCCGACGGATTGGAGGGCTTTGAGGTTTTCTTCGGTGTGGTCGTAGGATTTTTGAAGGGATTTTAGTTCTAGGCGCAGGGATTTGAGTTTTGCGTCCCATTCGCGGTGTTCGATTAGTTTCTGTATTGGAGGAGGTTAGTTATGGTGATGGATGTTGGGAGGGGAGAAGGTAGTGGAGGGACCTTTTTGTAGTCTTCGAGGGCGGCATCGCGTTCTGCGTCGGACGACGAGGACATGGTGGGTTAGGGGAGGTGGAGGCGGACTATGGATGGTATGCGATGGGAGTGAAGGTAGGCGGTGATGTCGAAGGGTGGAGGTTGGAGGTTGGAGGTTTGGAGGTCAAGATGGAGGTTGACGCGTGGATGAGGTTTGGTGAGGTTGGTTTGGCTGGAGCTGTGAATGAGCTAAGCAGCAACACACAACCAGCTCCCCCCATAGCTTGCTTCCCCATGCAATCTAGATAGACGCCAGACGCCCAGCCGCGATAGTTTTCTACAGAATCTACATTTTTTCTATTTTTACACAAGATCTGATAAGTTTATGGATTAGGGAAGTGGATAATTATGTTCGGGCAGATAGGGATGAAGCCGAGGTGGATCGGGAGTTACGGTTATCGAGGGTGGTCTGGGGAACGGAATGGTGGACATGGATCGGGATTATATGATGGGATTGAGGGGTTTCTTTTCAAGTCCGGCGATATCACGAGATTTCTTTCTAAATGTCCTTTCTCAGTTTTATGGATTTAGGAACTGTTCAGTTGAAGAGATTGAATTGATGGAAAGATTGAAGTTGTGGATGTCATGGATGTATAGTAATAATGGTAGTGGTGTACTCCGCGCCCGGCGTTCAGCAGCGATATCGCGCCATATACGCACAATAATGTACTGCCCTCAACGAAAGGTCCCCCCACTCCAGGGCCTCCTCAGCCAAGAACGGAAATTACATACATGAACATTACCGGACATGGACAGTACAGGAATGCAAGCCTCAAAAAAAAAGGCGAGGCGATTAAATTTTTTTGGCATCGGCGAGTTCCATACTTTTTTGCTTTGCAATTGTTGAGAAGAGGTGATTCCATTGGCGAGTTCCTCCCTTGGGATTCGATAGGATTCAATTCAATGGCCGGTAAAGTATATACGGCGAAGTAAGTGATAGTAATATTAATATCGCTCGAGACTAAAAGCAATTGTGATAAATGGCTGAGGCGATGGAGTAATAGTAACAGCGGAGGCCACCCAATTGCCAGGGACGGATGCCTGTCGTGGTCTGTGCATGGTAACGGAGGCTGCAGTGGAGGGGTCAGTAGTAGTAGCGTTATAGCGTCGACACCATGGAGGGGTCGGCTGGTCGGTCGTCAAGGGAAAAGTTTATTATAAGGAACCCGGCCATCCCATCATCTTATTCTCTCTCTCTCTTCCTCTTCTCCTTCTCCTCTTCCTCTTCTCCTTCTCCTCTTCCTCTTCCTTTTCTTACTCTCATCATCACTTCATCCTACAGACATTGTTCTACCATACCAATTCCACAGACAAGACAGACAGACAGACATTCATTGAGATACTTCACTGGTATGTTTTTAGTTCTACTCCTCTTTACAACTACACCTGTCGGCTCGATTAGTAGTGCTAGTCGAGCCTATGACGACATCGTGGATGAGGGGTACAAAAAAAAAAAAAAAAGACCTCAATTGCTTACTCTTCTTCATCTCTAGATATCATTCAAGATGCCTATCAACAAGGTTCACGCCCGTTCCGTCTACGACTCTCGCGGTACGCTTCTCCTCTTCTTATTCTGTTCTGTTGTCGAATGATACTGACGTGATCCGGTCCAGGTAACCCAACCGTCGAAGTCGACGTCTTCACCGACACCGGTCTCCACAGAGCCATTGTCCCATCCGGTGCCTCCACTGGTACGATATTTGCTTTTACCCTATTTCAAATACTTTAAATCGAGTGTACTGATTAGAGTCTAGGTGTCCACGAAGCTTTGGAACTCCGTGACAAGGACAAGTCCAAGTGGGGTGGAAAGGGTGTGTTGCCCCACCATTGCCCCGCCTTCCTGACAGGAACCCTCTCCCACTGACCGAACGGCTTACTTTTAGGTGTCTTGACCGCTGTCAAGAACGTCAACGAGACTATCGGACCTGCCCTGGTCAAGGAGAACATTGATGTCACTGACCAGAAGGCCGTTGATAAATTCCTCCTCTCCCTCGATGGTACCGCCAACAAGTCCAAGCTCGGTGCCAACGCCCTCCTCGGTGTTTCCCTCGCTGTCGCGAAGGCCGGTGCCGCTGCCAAGGTATTTAACACCTTTCAATGATAAGGTGGAACGAGTTTCAATGGACTAATTCGCCGCAGGGTCTTCCACTTTACGCTCACATTGCCCAATTGACCGGTTCGAAAAAACCATTTGTTCTCCCAGTTCCATTCTTCAATGTCATCAACGGAGGGTACGCTTCTCTCTTACTATTCATTTTCATGTAGAGGTCGACCATGCTAACTCTTCCTGGCAGCTCCCACGCTGGTGGTGCCCTCGCCTTCCAGGAATTCATGATCGCCCCAACTGGCGTCGAGACCTTCTCTGAGGCTCTCCGCGCTGGTGCTGAAATCTACCAGATCCTCAAGTCTCTGACCAAGAAGAAGTACGGTCTCAGCGCCGGAAACGTTGGTGATGAGGGTGGTGTTGCTCCCGATATTGGTACCCCAGAGGAGGCTCTCGATCTGATCACTGAGTCGATTGACAAGGCCGGATACACTGGAAAGGTTAAGATTGCCATGGACGTTGCTTCCTCTGAGTTCTACAAAGAAGCGGATGAGTCCGGTGAGAATGGCAAGTACGATCTCGACTTCAAGAACCCCGATTCCGATAAGTCCAAGTGGATCACCAGCGAGCAACTTGCCGACAAGTACGTCGAACTCATTGGCAAGTACCCGATTGTCTCCATCGAAGACCCCTTCGCCGAGGACAACTGGTCGGCATGGAGCGAGCTTGTCAAGCGTGTCGATATCCAGATCGTCGGTGATGATTTGACTGTCACCAACCCACTCCGCATCAAGACTGCCATCGATCAAAAGAGCTGCAATGCTCTATTGCTCAAGGTCAACCAGATCGGTACCCTTACCGAGTCTATCCAGGCCGCCGAGGACTCCTTCGCTGACAGCTGGGGCGTCATGGTCTCCCACCGCTCCGGAGAGACTGAGGATGTTACCATCTCTGACATTGTTGTCGGACTTCGCGCAGGACAGATCAAGACCGGTGCTCCATGCCGTTCGGAGCGTGTTGCTAAGCTGAACCAGCTTTTGCGCATTGAAGAAGAGCTCGGAAGCGACGCCATCTATGCTGGCGAGAACTTCAGGAAGACCAGGACTTTGTAGATGCCGATACCTTTATTAATGAATTAGGCAGGCAATTGAGGCCCAATTGCCTTTTCTTTTTTCTTTTTAATACTATTAATGCAATGACGACGGATTGGTCTCGTTCGTTTTCTTGTAGTTAGCAGCTGCACAGATGCATACCAGCTGTGTGGACAGACACAGTAAAAGTTGACCAAATTAATTGAATCCCTCCATTCCTTGGGGGAGAAGCACTCGAAGATTCCATATTATCTAATATCGTAGCCAACTTTGTAAATGAATAGCGAATTGTGGGGAAGCAATGAGGGATATCTGCCGAGCGAAGGTTTTCTTGAGTCACGACACAGATCCTCCACTGTACATGTTGGGACCCCTCAATTGCCTGATGCCTGTTGCATGTTGCTTGTCGCTAGCTCTAACAACTAGCTGCAGTCTTTAGCTGCCCCTCACCCTTCCTTTCTTCAATAGTCCTTGTCAGCTTCACCATCTCCCTGCGCTTTTGGCCGATAACGTTCTCTCAGCTTTAGAACTATATATTACTCATTCTTTTCTGCTTTTTCGTTCACTCATTTCTTTCTTTCATTCATCTTGCAGTCTATATCGCGGTTTTTCGTGGCATATTCTGAAGAATGGCAGCCGACCTCGCTTCTACAGCTGCCGGCCCCAGCGTGGATGACAGCTCCCCACATAACCCGGACGATATCCTCAACCCCTCTTTCATTGACCTCTTTATCGAAGAAGCACCTCCACAATGGACTCTGGAGGATTTACAGCAGCTCCACGTAATCCGTGGACAACCACCCAATGCCATCGCGCCGTTTCAAAAGCTCCCAGTGGAGCTAATAGAGCATATCGCCTACAACCTGTCACATTTCCGCGATATCCGTGGCATGGCGAACAGCTGCACGTTCTTCCGTAAGATTCTGTTTGAATCTTCGAACCATCTGTTTTGGTACCGATGGTCTAAAGCGCCGCATTCCATGTGTCGGTGGGATTTGGGGTATTATCGACAGAATAGGGCGTATCAGAATACCATTGTTAACCAGCAGACTGGGCGGAGGAGGAAGAGGTGTGAGAAGTGTATGGCGCGTGCGATTCGGGGATTGGCGTTTAAGAAGAAGACTTGTGCGGATTGTTGGGAGGAGGTTGGGATTCGTAGGTTTTCTCCTCATTCTTCTTTTATAGATGTATAACGTGGATTTGGAGCTAATATGGTGCTTTGATAATCTGTAGCCGCCAACGAATTGTTCTTCGTAAACAATATAGATATAACCGCCATCCCCCGCGAATACGTAACAGAACCATACGTCACCAACACCGACGTAGGAAGCAACTACCTCCGTCGCGACTGGGACCTCTTATTCTTCTACAAACCGGGCCCACTGGAACAACAACTCCTCTCCACATCCGTTCAAATCGCCACAGAATCCCGATCAGCGCATCTCCTGGATTACGCAAAACAACTAATCCGCAACATGTCCGGCGAACTATTACAGATAAAACGCCACATGGGATATCGATACTCTCAATATAGCTACTATAACTCCGGCCCCAATGTTAGGAGGGAGAAATGGTATGCTGCTAATATTGAGGATTTGATATGTCCCGCTGAGGTTATTCAGCGGATGATGGAGTTGTTGATTACCCAGGATGCGGGAGGGGAGTGGCTTGAGCGTAAGGACGCTGCGTATGAGAAGCTTGCGGCTCCTGGGGAGTTATATGGGAAGGATACGTTCTTTTGGGCGAAGTTCCCCAGGGTTGATTGTGAACTCCAGGAGGATGAGGCGTGGAAGAAGGAGTTTGGAGAGGATCCGGGGAATCTTCATGATTGTGATATGGAGTGTAGAAGGAAGAAGAGGGCGGCAATGTTTAAAAAGTATTGGTGGCCGCAGGCTGAGAAGTCGTTTATCGAAATGCTTGTGGGCGCCAATGCGATTGTGTTGACGGAAGAAGAAATAAAAACTTTAAAGCCGAATAGTTATTCGTGGCAGTGGAGGGAGAAGATGCAGAAGACGGTGGAGGCCATGTTGGCCGGGTGTAAGTGGGTTATTCCGGGGACGAGGGGGGAGTGGACGGCCGAGACCGTGGAGAAGTGGGAGAAGGTGCATGGGAAGGAGAAGAGTGAGGCGCCCGGGTTTTATTAAGCTTGAATGTAGACGAGGGTTATTATCGACTCCTTTTGGGGGGGTATTGAGCGCGCGCAGGGGGGGGGGTGATTTATGATAGAATGGTGGTATATGACTGTGGTTCGGAGCAAAATAGGTAGGTAGACTACATTTAGAGGCGAGTCTCCACATGTACACATGCACATCGAATCGAATGGTAATGTAAAATCTTTGTTTATTAAATTTTCACCCCCAAAAACCCCTGGCTAAAAGTATTAAACTCCTTCGATAAAGTAAGAGCAAAAGATCTATATATAACTCGAATTCCGTTTATCCAAAGTAAACGTCCCAAACCACATCATTCTCGTCTACGCGGATGGTTAATCTCGATTCAACGATATCGTGGAATGTTCCCTTTAATGGGCCTAGAATCCTTGTGCACGTCGGTTCTTTGGGGGTTTGACCTGCGGGGAGGTCTTGAACGTTGAATGTCTGAGATGTTTATATTAGTTTAATACTACTCTTGTTTTGAAGAATTGAACTAAATTAGATACCTTTTCACCATCACCGTCCACTTTCTTACTACTATTCCTAGAAACTAACTTCTTCCCCATCAACCTCTCCCTCCACCCTTCCTTCTCATCGATACTTATTTCGTCATCGTCGTCACAATGGGCGTGTAAACTACTCCCAGACTCTGAACATTCTTTTTCAGTGTGAGTGGTTGATAGAAAGGTTGGATATTCGGGGTCCCATATTCTGTGAGTCGCTGAGAGGTGGGCGGTGTGGAAGTGGTGTTGAGTATCTAAAGTACGGATTTTGGAGGGGGTCAGGAGGCGGATTGCGTGGTGGCAGGTGTAGCGGGGCATTATTTTAAAATGAGGATGTGGACGCGAAAGGCTGCAGGGCCGGTGGGTCGGGCCGAACGTATGGCTGTGTATGGGTTAATTATAATACGTGCATGGATATTAAGGGGGATTTTGCTCAATGATAGAGGTGAAAGTGGCAGGAAATACATTATAAATCCAGAGTAACAAGTGATTCCTTCAATTTCACGAGTGTGAATGTTTATTTATCAAGAAACCCTCCCTCCCCCATTTTTCAGGCACGAAAGAAAATTCTCGTGGCATAATAACATTCGTTCAAATCCTTACACTCACATACCTTGGTAGTCGTACGAGAATTTTTTTAAGATTTGGAAGAAGGACCCGGTATAGTGGTAAGGAATGCTTGAAATAATTAAATGCCCAGACTGAATAATTATCGTGATGTGCGGGTTCGCCTAACAAAAATCCAACAGAGAACGCGGGCCGATTTGGGGATAGTGGCGTTTGCTAGTTCATGCAGCATTATTGGAAATGTAGGGTAGGGGAAATTTGATGGACGGTTTTGCTTTCGAAAACGATACTTGGGATTTTCGGGAATAATCTTTCTAAAATTTGAGAGAATTTTTTGGGGGGTGGTTGAGTCCTTCTATATATTACCGATGTCTATATATCGATAATGGGGAGCGTTATATGAGTCTCTATCTAGCTTGTCTAACTTCTATGCTCAGTTTTAGGAACTTTGGATACGAAAATGCTAACTCCCGCCACACCTATCCACCGGCCAGTCCGTAAACTACTAGTCGTTGCCGTATACTCGCGGCTCGTATTTTTTGAAAAAATCATGTGGTGCGTGCTTGCATTTCGTAAATGTGCATTTTGTAAAATGTTGTATGGGGTTTCTTTTGCTGCAAGGTTTGCTGCTCATACCTTTTGCCGCCGCTGGTTCTGGATAGCCTCGAATCCTGGTTCTGGACGCATAGGCTGGTTATGGATGCATAGACGGGTTATAATGCACAGAAAAATCATAGATGCATACGTATTGGAGGGCTAGGCTCGGCTCGGGGTATCCGGCATTCGATATTATTGCTTGTGTAACGGCATTCATAAGAAGGGTGCAAACTGTGCAGGGCCATTAATATTGTTGGAGTGCGGTCGACTCGTTGGAGTGGTGTTCTGCGGAAATGCGGCACAGGTGAGTTGGGTGTGTCTGGTGAGCGTGGGCTGTGGTTCTACTTTTTTTTTTTTTGGTCATGTCTGTTGGATTAATGCGCAGTATACTAGTAGACAGTGTTGGATTTCACCGGTTTGAGCTCCATTGGGCTAGTTGTGAAGGAGTACGTCTCTGGAACATGTGGGTTTGGAGCTGAGACTCTCATACAACTTCATACGCATTCGGCAGCATCACGAGTATTGAATGTGGCTAACATTATATTTGTTAGGGAAGATGGGCCCGTAAGTAGAATGTATTGTTATGTAACCGAGTATGTTAGTGAAATTGGGGCCTATCGACTTGGTCAGTATATATGGCGAAAGTTACTGGAATTTAATGGTATTCCAACATGTATGGTGTAGTTATGGCCGCTTACCGTCCACGATTGGCCATACCTTGTATAATCACTCTAAATGTAGGGTTATGGTTCTCAAGCCGGCACTGCTGTCAAAGGCGTCTTAAGGCGGTCCGAATTCACGAAGCAAAGACAGTGCAGAAGTATTATATTTGGTCCTGTTACCAACTATCATTTCTACAAGTTCTCCAAGGCCTTAATTAAAGGTTGCCAGAAAGTCCGGGATCGATTTGGTGCCGCTACAACGATATTACAGCCATCCAACTGGCGTAATAACACAGATATAAGACGACAGGCACGCTTGATGAATCTACAATTTGACTCGCCGGAACTCCTCCAACCTGAAGTCTCGTAACCGGACTTATGTCCCACTTTCCAATGCAGACGGGACTACTTTCGCGCGTCCAACTCTGTAGTTCCAACGCAAAACCCGTGTTGTCACGTCAGGGGAAAGGTTTGGGCACAGGACAACTTCGAAGCATTCAAGATCTCTTAGGTTACAGATTCCTGTGCCTGAGCGATTGACCTCGGAACTGGCGGCCCCTTAACCACTATTATTGGTATCGCCGCAATATTTACAGCGTATGCTCGCATATAACCATGTACCATACTCAGAAGTCTCAGCGCAGAGTGTTAGCTACTCAACCGTTTTGCGTTGTAGCAACAAAATCCAACAATCCTTTGGCACAGCTGCACAGCGCGGCCCTTGTATACAATAACTATTCAGAAATGAGAGGTACTGCAAGCAAAGCTTATAATATAACAAACAGGGGCTACGAGGCTAAACCGGTTTTCAGTTGGCCCCAGGCTTCGTCAACTTGCAGAGGGTCGTTACATCATAATTATGTTCGCTAATGGGACTAGTCCATAGCCTGCCGCGCCGCCACAAGCTCCCAACTTACATTTGCGTCTCATTATATATAAAAAAAGTAAATTCATGGGCTTTCTGTGTATAGTTTATCTCTAATTATATATACATTCGTAAAGAAGTTTTTATAAGTAATAGACCGTATGTACAGCTGTGCCTGCGATGTTCACATATGTTATTGACTCTCGATCAATCGAGGCGTCCTGGCCCACCAACATGCAGCAGCTACTGGCACGTCTACGGCAACCATCCTTTCTTGGAATACTATTAAGTAGAAAGTTTGCCTGTGCTGGTGTACCGATTCATATAGGTTCAAAGGCATGCACAGCCCCGTACGAGATTCCAGCGAAGTTCTTGCTCGTAGAGGTTCATTTAAGTAGATAATTCATCAGGCAGGCCCACGTTAGCTATAGGAAGGGCTCCAGAACCGAACTCTAAGTGCACCAACTCTCAATTTTCATCTATAGACACATCAAGTTTCTCCATCTACCTAAGCTAATTCCTCTTCTCCATCTTAATTCAATGAAAAATGAAAACTCTTAACCTTTTTTTAATCGCGTTCATATTATTTCAGTCTATCGTGGTGGCCAAGCCTCCGGAGCCTTATAAGCCAGTAAGAGTTGGTGTATGGGATTTTTGGAGGGTATGGTGCCCTGTGGAGAGGATATACAAAGCCCGGCGCCATGATGAAGACTACTTTGTAGAATTGGAAAAAGCGTTTCGGGACGGTCCGCTGTCGAGGTGGCTGCTTCCACCCAAAAAGTATTCTATGTTGAAAATGAAAAGCAGGTATCTTGGAACCTGGGGCTATAGTTTTAAGCTAAGGCAGCCTCGTGTTGGACAGAGGCTCGATGAAGTGAAGAAGGAGTTTGTGGAAGACATACGGAAATATCTTGAAGATGATTTGTTGACCCATTTTCCGGTAAGTTTATCAACAGAAATATTGGGGCTCGCATTGGCTTCAATTCATATTATATCACTACCCCTCTATATATATATCTATCTAACGTCTAATATCCCGTTAGTTTCTAAGATGCGTGATCGCGATGGAGCAACTTGAGAAACAAATCGGGGATTCCGATCAATTCGTTCAGCTCCCTAACAAAGCGGCAATTTCCCGTAGGGTCGATTTTACGTTTACTGGCATGGCTAAGCGGCAGCTCACAAATGAGTATCAGCCCCAAGCGGCACCAATGGTGGGACGCTCGGAACATAATGCCCGAGCTCCCTACAAGGTTTCCACGCAAACCAAAGCTATACTTCCTAGAAATCTAACTAGAAGAGCGTATGATGAAGTTGTCGCTTCCGAAAATGCGGCCGCGGGCCTTCCGGTTTTGTCTGAGCCAGAGAATATTCTCTGGACAGCAGACGATAAGATCTATTCAACCTATTTTCACTACAAGGATCCTGGCGAAGGGGTTGTGATTTACGTTTTCGATTTAGATTGTAATACTGATCATTGGGTAAGCTACCCCAAAAATTCCTTAAGCATCTCCGTGGTCTCATATTCGCACATTCTGACGGAACGTTAGGAGTTTGATTATATTAAATTTCAATCATGGATTGCTGGAGGGGATTTCCCACTTGAACCCTGGACTGGAGATCACCTGACACACGGTTCCATTATGGTTGCCAAAATTGCGGGAAGGCAAACTGGAATCGCTCAAGAAGCTATAATTAATGTTGTCATGGCAGCTGATGCCACAGGTGCCTCTGGGACCTTTACGATAATTGATGCGCTCCTTAAGATGTATGACCACATCCGAAACTACAATTCCGATAAACCGTGCATCATCAACATGTCGATGGATCTAGATTACGTGATTTCTCATGAAGCGTCGGGTGTCACCATAGGAAAGAGTGATATACGAGATCTCCTAATCGAGATACTGAACCTCGACAATGTGATCTTAGTTTCAGCGGCCGGAAATGCGAAGCCTGTAAGTATATATATTTAATGTGCTATAGCGGGCTCAAAGTTATAAGCCGTACATATCGGCTTTGGATGGCTAGATTGCTAATCATTATATTTTCCTATCTCTAGGGCACTCCAATTACCAAGTACCCCTCCTTCCTTGCGACCCAAGCTCGGGCTGAAGAGCGGAGACACGTAGTGGTGGGGGCCACGGACGCTGTAGGGTTTAATAAGTTTCAATATGATGAGGACATGCCGCACTTCGTTTGGGCCCCATCATGGGACGTTAAGCACATCTGGAGTGACGATGACGGTTCTCTCTATCTCACAGTCGGCGACGGAGGTGCCACATCAATAGGTATAGCCAAATTTACCCTTCGTTTGTTAATTTGTAACCCCGGCATTCCATACCCGGCGCTCTCGCTTCAATAAACTTATATAAAACTGTTAACTCACACCATTTCGAAATTTAGCGGCGGCAACAGTTACTGGAATGCTGGCGATGTTTCTTTCGAGGAACCTTGAGTCGGAAAGTCGTATGGATGATGCGATTGATGATCTTGTGGACCTGGCCTGGCAAAGGAATCCTGATGCGGTCCCGTTAATTCACAATGGCATTACACCCGGTCAATGGCCTGAGGAGTTTCGAAAAATCTCCCTTAGGTTCACCGTAACGGCGACGCGACCTGTTACCCGTACCACTAGGGTGACTTCTAGGCTGTCCCATACCTATACTAGGGTGACTACCGTGAGCACGGCCCCGCCCACGACTAGATTCATTACTACTAGACTCACAATGGTTCGAACTCGTTCAACGTACACTACCACTTCCCGACAGACTGTTCTAAAGAGAAGACCAGCCACGACTCCTCATCAAGAATCGTATAATTAGTAGGATCTTGAGTAGAATCGATAGTCTCTTTCCGGAGAAGGGAGAAGGAAGAAAGAAGAAGGAAGCTTAGAAGGAAGAAGGAAAGGAAACCTAAAAGCTTACTATCAAAGCTCTCTTAAGCTTGCTGGCTCGGAATATGGCCCTAGGAAGGAAACATGCAAACAAGCTTAGCCTCAATACCTCCCTCAGCAGCGCGACCCGATATATGATCATGATTGCCAAAATCCTAGGCATTGACGCTTAGATTTGTAAATATCTTTACACGCTCGTAGACTTGTTATTTACTTTCACTTTTTGCCCAGTACACTCGCTCTCTGAATAGCTATAGCACTAACTTGCTAACTGCAATTGAAGCCAAAGGCTTTTGTGTTGTGATGTTGCAAAAGGAATCCATTCTATGCATATGTATGTGGGACAATATAAAGAAGGATAGCAGTAACGGGTCAAGCTAGTTACAATGCAACCACAACTTTCTAGCGTTGTACTAATCAAAAATAGTGTACGAAATTGCATAACTATGAGTCGAACGGGCTAGGGAGTCTAGTGGATTGCGTTGGTCTCGTAAACCAGCCTCCACGAAGTGACAAGATTGCATCGCATCATAAAAAGAAAAATGAACCTGAATGAATATGTGCTACACCTGGCTATGACATATTGACCTTTTATTGAAAATCCCCGTTACCACTTAAACCAGAAAATTCCATGAGGGTATTATTGATTGCCGAACCGGGCATTCCTTTGCTTGATTCGATCCACCAGTATCCAGAACCACATTCGGCTCCGGTGGATTAACTTATACGTTCTCCAAATTTAAAGGTAAAACATTTCCAAGCACACGCTGTTTGTCATCTTGATGAAATACAGCGCTGTATAACCGAAAACTTGTCGATCGGGTCCCTAATTTCGCCTCGCGAGGTATTTTTCTTTCTTTGAGATGCGGATGCCAGTGTATTTGTCTTCTGGGGAGGCTCCTCTCAAATTTTCGTCTCCACCTGCGTTTAGAAGATAGCCATTCCTCGGGGTCAAGGGTTGCGTCATAATCCGCATATTCCTCCCCAAGATAGTTTCCTCGAAAAGGATTAGTATTTTCATCATCACTCTCTTCGCCGTCAGTCTCGTTATCGTCTTCACCCTCATAAAATGTATCCGTACGATCATCGTGAATTGCATCTTCACTCCTGTACTCACGCCATTCAACAGAGTATTCGCAGTTCACCACCGAATCCACTAGCCCAAATGTAATGTGACTTAAATTTGGACGGTGCGAATAGTGTTTAAAGGCAACCGTGAGAAAGTCGATTATCACATTTTTAATCCCTTCTTCAGATGCACATTGGCTAGTAGGGTATAAGCCCACGAGTCCGGCCCACATCGATGGGACAAGATATAAAACTTCAATGTTATCCAACTGGAGGTTCTTAAAGTCGATGGTTTCAATTTCATACACGCTGTAATCCTATTTTCACAAAACATTTTTGAAATGAAGTATGTTAGCTGACTTGGTCCATTTGCAAAATAAGAACAGGGCTTAGTATCGACATTGCAATATGTCGAATTTCGAGTCTCGTCACAGATCAGAGTTAGGAAGCACACACGTACACCTATGAAGCTCATTGGAACCACCAGTGAAAGCTCTCGGAGGGAACAACTGTTGATCAGTTGGCGAATCTGTGCTATGTAGGCACATGCCGATATTAACTGCTCCTCACCTTCACTCCTACCGTCAATGTCAACCATGTTTTCACGTGACAGGTAAAAAGCGAAACCGCGGAGGGTGTGGGAGTGCTTCATAACACTAGCTTGGTTCAATATGTAGATTGATCGATCCATGGGCGTATGTTTCCGGAGTTTAGGAAATATCGAGCCGCCTAGTTCATCTATCATAAGAATTAAAGTCTCCAGTCCCGGACTTAGAGATTCTATAAACTTTTTGATAGAGAGCACTCCTATAATCCCTTTAGAAACGATGTGGATGTCGCGTAGGCATATGCCGGACAGAATCTCCAGAGCGTCCCAGTTGCTGCAATATCTGAGCTTCATGCTGTGCAAATTCTTGAGGGGTAGAAACGGAATCACTCGTTTCAGATCAGCTCCGGTCAATCCAATCGACCGCAGCTTAGAAATTTGGGATAGCGCTGTATAAACTGGGGCCGCTATCTCATCGGGCTTACTGCGGCTGTCGATATTGAAATCAAGGTCGATGTCCGTTAAGTTGGGGGCGGCTGAAAGAAGGGCACGTATCGTTTCCATACCCTCCTCCCCGCGGATCCCGCCGTTCAAGTGGATCTTTCGAAGCGACGAGAGTTGAAGATCATAGGTATCAAGATCAGGTAACCCGCTTTTCATGTCCAAAGAGAAGGCGACAAGACCACGACTGGTAGACAGTAGCTCTGGCATAAACGGCGGCCATTTGTCGCCACGTATATTCCATCTTCGTTATTCAAAAATTATTGTTGTTAGCCAACGGGAAACCGCAAAATCCTGTAAGATGTAGGATTGCATCATCGATCATCCTGGATGGCTTACTGAAACGTGCGAAGCTGGCCAGCAGCCACAATCTTCGAAGCGATGACAAGCAGATCTTCCAAATGTATATTACAATCACACTTGCCGCCATACCTCTTTGTGACGTGGCAAATTACTGAGAAGTGCCGAACATAACCTAAAAGTTTCGAATCGCATGGCGGCAGCTTCATGCGCATGGCTGGCGTATCTTGGGAGTACTCATCCGAATCACAGCCGATGGATATTGTAGAATACAAAACCAGGGCATAGATACTATGAAGCCGCTTGCTACATCGCATAATCTGAGAAAGGTCCTGGTTTGTCAACTTAAAAAAATGTATTCCGTTAGCTTGGGGTATTAGTACGATGCTAGTTGGCTTCTGAAATCGAAAGACGTTGAAGTTATAATTATAAGTAGCTTACATGTGTTGCGATGAGACCCGCAATTTCAGCAGGAGTTTCGTCGAGCTGGGCCATATTTATATATTTATGTTGAAGAAATGGTCGAGGATGCCTCTGGGCTAGTCAAAGTGTATGAGAAATTAAATTGATTCTTCGGGTGAATTGGTCCATGGAAGAAAGAAGGATGCCTTTTAAGTCTTTGTGACTTCCGGTTTGTGGGACTCGGCGCGAACTCTTTTGCTCCATAGAACTACGGAAGTTATTCCAGTCAGATATGCATGACAGATGTCAACGAATATTCGAATTAGCGCCCTCTAAACTTCGGATTGTACATAAAATCGCTTTTGGGGCTCATTTTTGAATCAATGCCCCATAAATTCCTTGTACATACAGTGCGCTTTGGTATCCGGGATTTTACAGATCATGATCATATCATAAGATAAGACTAATATAGCGCTGCTAATGTCATGATCGGTCTCAGCAGGACCCACAGCCTAGACCGGTTAAGCTCAGTGACTTCTCGCATCTCAGCCTAACAACCAACCGGGTCTACATATACGGGTATATACCTAGATATCTATTCATGGGGTATTCAATAGGCGCGCGCCAGGTTTTGTCCAACTCCCAAGCGAGTTCACAGGAACTTCAGTGCACTGTGGTAGAACGCTTATACGGAACTCTGTTGGAGATCGCTTGCTTTAACCCACCTGTTTCATTCACAACGGCAGACGCAAATTCCAACAAAGTCCCTTCTTGGCCTTATGCTGATCTCTATTTTAACATGTGTAGACATCATATCCTACTGGAATACAGAGAATAAAATCCCGAATGATATTCCAAGTTAAGCAGTGTTCATTATCTGGCTAACATACTGCTTCCACTTCCCTCTAAATACTAAATACCCAGTTGCAATTTGCTCTCGAAGGTATGTCCACGCAATCTTTACTCATATTCACGCTTCTTTTCCATTGGACGATAGCCAATATTCTTCTACCTCAGCAAATTGCTCCAAGTAAGGTAGGTGCCTAGCCAGGGGCTTGGTCACGAAATATATGGTGCGTCGTCAACAAAAGTCAGCGAACGAATGAAGCCTTGTTCAAAGAGCTAGATGAGGGTTTTTGGAGTGGCCCTCTGAAAGGATGGTTATTACCGCCTGCACGCTTCTCTGCGTTTAGGGTTAGAAGTGAATATTTGGGGATTTGGGCGTACGGGGTGATTTCTGGGACCGTTGGAGGGCCGGTAACTTTGGAAAACAATTTAAGGGTGTTTTTCAAAGGGAAGGGAATAAGATATCCCGTGAGTTTGGTAGCGGATTTTTGTTCTCCCGCATTAATATTATCGATATTGATCATCCTAAAATCATATTTTTTCTGTTCTTTTGGGATATTCTTTTGCTAATGGGATTGTATTTAGTTTACTGTGTGTGAATGGTACTCATACCAACTTTCTCCGTCAGGCGTCGAGAACTGGTATAATCAAGAAGAAAACCGGAGAGGCCAGGAGAAACGACAACCACAACCGGAAAGGGAGGTAAATAATATAATCACGGGTAGGGCGTTAAATAGAAAGTATCAACGATATCCTTTTAGGGGAAATGAACCTGGGAACCTGGGCGGAACAGCCCGCAATCGGATTAGAGATTCATCCAAGCCACCAAACAGCGATGTTGTAGCTGTGAGAAATGCACCTGCGGAGCTTCCGATACTGTCCGCACCCAACGACTCCAAGTTTGCGTCCAACAAACAAATTAAAAATACTTATTTTCATTATCGGAACCCTGGTAAAGGCGTTGTGGTATACGTCCTTGATACCGGATTTGATCCAAGTCATGAGGCAAGTAACCTTCGATAGCATCGATATATTCGGGGAATTACGCATCCTGACTGTTTTGTGCTAGTCTAACCCGATCCCATTATCTCTAGGAAGTTAAAGATATCAAAATCCAAGACTGGATTCTCGGTGGCAATTTCCCAATAGATAGAGGAACAGAGAGCCCTTATGATAGACTTAGGCACGGGACTTTGTTGACTGCAAAGATAGCCGGAAAGCGTACGGGAATAGCGCAGGAAGCCGAACTCGTGATAGTTGCTCAAGCGGATGGGGCAGGACTTCCAAGCTACCCAAGTTTCTTTGACACTATCCTACGTATATACGACCATATTAAGTCGAAAACCCCAGATAAGCCTTGCATTATATCAATTGCTACAAAAGCGGACTACTATGACCCGAACCAAAAATCCGCAGCAACAAAATCTCTTACAGCCGGGATAGTGAAAGAGATCATATCTAAGCTTCTGGACCTTGAAAACGTAATCGTAGTTTCCTACGCAGGGAATGAAAGTCCCGTATGCAGCCTTTAACTCCCACTCTAAGAGGTAAAACGAAACTTACTAAACCTACTTTCAAATAGGGTGTCACAATATCGGATGTCATTCCAAAATTAGCCGCAGACAAATCCCTCACGAACTTCGTCGTCGCGGGCGCAGTCGACAAGAATGCAATAGACTACTGTCAATCCGACAGCACATTTACCAACATGGTATGGGCGCAAGGGCAGGATATTTCGATCCCTACATGGCCAAAAGGATATAATGATAAGAATATAGACGGTGGAACATCTATGGGTATGATTACCTAAAATCTATAGCCGAAGTCACACCAGGTTCTAACTTAAGCATTGTAATGCGCAGCTTCGGCAACAGTATCAGGAATGCTAGCGTCTTACCTATCCCAGGATCTTGAATCAAAAGCTCGTATTAGTAATGCGATACGGAAGCTCAAAGATCTTTCGTGGAAGCGGAATTCAGCAGGGCCACCAGTAATTCATAATGGTATCATGCCGGATCAGTGGCCAAAGGACGTTCAATCGAAACGCCTCAAGCGTGTTCACATGCATGAGAGAAGAGAAAATCACAACTTGTGAATATCGCCCGCACCAAGTCCGTGCCCATGCGATCGTGTAGTATCGACGATACTGAGGGTTTTGTTTCTCCGGCCAGAAGCTCCCAGACGTGAACACTTTGTTTCCCTCGGAATTCCCGTGAAAATATATAATATAGCTATGGTCCCTTCACATCCCCTCCATATCATCTTCATGAATTCATCTGCCGCTTCTTCTTCTTCTTCCTCTAGATCGATATAGAACTTCCTCCGACACATCTACTATCAATCTTAACGCTTCCTGATTTGACTTCGCGCTTCCATAACGCTACTTTTATATTGCTCTTCCTCTTCAGTTAAAAGGCTCCCCTATTGATCCTTCAAGATGGCATGGGCGCGGGAAAACAAAGCTTCCCAAGCCCATATATACTCCGACAGGCTATTTGGTGATGGGGCTTTCAAAAATGTCTACGCTGGAACCTACCTGGACGGTATCCGCAAGGGCCAGCGCTGCGTCGCTAAAGAGTTCAAGTTTGGCTGCGTAGTCGAAGACTATTACTTTGAGGAAGAGTTGAGGATTTGCGCCAAAGCTCAAGAAATCATCGATAAATTCAACGAACAAGGTATCATGCACCAAGAAATCCGTCTCAACGCCCCTGAGATCTGGATATACTCCCGGGGCGCCGGCCGCAAAGCTGGCCAAAAAACCTTGATCGAGCCGATGATACTCAACTTTGAGAAATTCAACAGCAACTCTGGCTGGGTGTTGGAGGATATAACAGGCTGGTCTGCTGCACTCCAGTCGCTCAGTCATTTCTCCTATCACATTTCTGGCGGCAAATACCTGCTCTGCGATCTCCAGGGTGGTCGATACAACGATGGGTTCATCCTGACTGATCCCGTCATCATGTCACGGACCGGAGATCGTGGTCCAGCAGACTTAGGGGTAGAAGGGATGATATGGTTCTTTCTGAGACATCAATGCACCCCCTTCTGCGAGGAGTCCTGGTTAAAACCTTCTTGTCTCAGCAAGATAAATTTAAGAGTCCCACGCCGACGGGGCACTACAATGTTCGCTTACTTGCCAGATGGATACAGCCGTGCTCCGTTAAGTGAAGAAAGTTGGTTACAAGACTCCAGAGAACCGTGCCGAGACTGCGGAGACTACTGCGGAGAACCAAAGAGAAAAGCTAAGCAACACCGAAACGATAAAATGGCTCTTTTTAAAATCTAAGACAGTCTCGTCGCCAGAAAGTTAATCGAAGAAAGAATAGCCCATCTTAACGGCACCATATATATTGCGATATCGGGATCCACAACCGGACGAAATTTCCCATCGCGGTTAACTCCTATGGAATACTCTCTCCGATTTCGATACGACCATGAAAGCCAAAGTCGACGCCAATGCAATCATTATTCGATATCGTCTTTGTTAATATGCTGGTTAAGCGGTATTGCTGGGTCTCGTAATCCAACGTAGCCAACCCGTATTGCTCATGCATCTTGGTAAGTCTCCCTCATACGATCACCAACATCTTTGCCTTCTGATACGAGCCTCAACCTCTTATACTAACTGATTACCAATTCGAAATATGTCTTTGTAGGTTTCAGTTGGATCGTCTTCAATAAAGCATATCTTAATTTGGTTTCAAAGAAATGAAAATACACTTGTTCTATAGCTTTGTTGCAAAATAGTCGTTAAATGGCACACGTAAATCTTAGCCCCGAGACTATGTAAACCTTAGAACCTATGAGGTCGACGACACAAGATGACGGACTTTCAAAACGCATTGTTGCATTTTAGAATATCGGCTTGCCCATCTAGCACCGATAAGGCGTTAGACCCTGAACGCGGGGCTCCTATTAGCTCACGCTCGGATCCCTGCGAGGCGCATTCCCAGCCACCAGGTTCTTCCAATAAGCTTTGTCTTCTCATTCCACCGCGTGTTCACTGAAATGATGCGGTCAACAAACATCCAATCGCCCCGACAGCGTAATCAACGTGGGATCATCAAGGTCTTAGAAATGGCAGAGCCATGGCCTAACGACTAAACATCCACAAAGGCAAAAGTAAAAGTACATAGCGGCTCAATTCAACGCGCTTCACAATGCGTTCCGACAGCATATTAATATTGCACTTTGTGCATGAATTCGCAGAACTTGCCGCTACAAATGGACTGAGGTATGCCTAGGCATGTGAGATACCTAGCTAGGTGTGCACGGATGTCTTTATCTTCCGTTCGCACTTAAAGCAAACAAGGGGTTTAAGCTCCTGGAGTTAATAGCCGAATGCATTAATGGCTCTTGGTCCTCTATATATTGAAGGATGGGAGCTTGGGATCCAAAGCTTGTATCCATTGCACTCCATACTCTCGCCATCAATTGAGCTACCGAACGTTTAAACTATCCTCGGTCAACCAGCCTACCCAATCCGCAAAATCAAGACCACATCTAAAGATGGCTGCTACACGGCTCCCCGCCGAAATCATTGCGGAGATATTCGAACAACCTAAGTTGAAGGAGAAGGATAAGCTCAATATGTTACTGGTTTGCAAGCGGTGGGAACAAGCTTGTGCGCCGCTATTTTTCAAAGAACTTCTAGTTCAGTATCTGCCATCCGTGTCAGAAGGCAATACCGTGCATGGGTGGCAGTACCCGAACTTTGCGGATAGCCCAAGATATCGCCATCACGTAAAGTGAGTGTTCTATTAAGATTGCGAGCAACTTTTGCTCAAATTTCACCAAATAAGACGACGATAACACTAATCATATCATCTTTCTTATAGAGACTTCACTTTGTACTGTCTCCGTAGTGGGGGCTCCAGTCCCAGTCGGCTGAACGACTTCCCAAGGCCTCGAATGACCGAGATGCTTCAGAATCTCTCACAGGTCACGAAACTCAATTGGGTGGATACAAACACCGGTATTAGCTGGACAGACTTTTGGAAACTATTCGACACCGCGATTGATTCAATGCCAAATCTTGCCTCTATAAAGCTCACCAAGACCATAAATTTCAACCTCGTACCGGTGGAACCAGGGCCGACGGAACCTCCTCGCAAAAGTCCTCCAAATCTAAAAGAAGTTATATTGTCCTTCGGTGTATACATCCAGTCCGATGATACACCAGCTGCTATCGATAATTTCTTCCAGCGTCTGTTTGAGATTCTCGGGGAAAATGCAGGGGATCTGATCACCAAGCTCTGTATCGATACCACCATTACCAAAGGATTCAAGACCATAGAACCAGATGTTCCAAAGAATTGGAAGCTTACGAATTTGGAAAAACTCGAGTATCGAGGTGGTGACGAGAATTTTCTTGTAACAAAACTTTTGTCTGCAGACTTCTCGAAAGTTAAGGACCTACAATTGCTACCGACTGATTGGAAGAACTTGTGCAATCAGGTTAGTCAACCATGTTCTATTTGATTTTATTCCGATTCGTACATTGATATCTGATTGCTAACTATTATTCAAAAAAATTAATCAGTGGGAAGAAACGCCTCCAGAACAACCGGTATTCGAAAACGCCGAATTTATCAGCCTTCAATTCACAGAGCCATTTGAAAAGGACTCGGATGAGTGGGACAACAGTTTGAAGCATCTCCCCAAGGTTAAAGAGCTCAAGTTCTGGTCATGGGATAATGCTACCGTCTTCCCAATTACCCGTAATGAAGACGGGACGCCTGTAGTTGGAGAGGGAGTTACCCAACACGACAAGGACTCAGACTCAGATTCAGATTCAGACTCTGATTCGGACTCAGACTCGGACTCGGACTCGGACTCCGATTAAATCTACTATTGGGCTTCACTTCGTATGTGTCGCCTTTTGAAACATTGTATTCTAGAACTGTTGGTGCTGCATTCTTAACCACCCGTACTAAGTTAGGTGGGGTAGCTAGCAGGATCCAGCGATAAATCGAATCCTGCCATGTATGTGCGTACCTGTAACGTTGTAGGTTGTGCAATTGTGGTGTTGCGATATGTATACGGATGCAGGGACCTTAGCCCACTCAGCTGAGACCACTTTCCATTGGTGTAAGCATTGAAAGAGTCGGATCTAGAAGGGCTTCGATTAAACGTCGACGCTTGAACTGCATACTATTACATCTCGCAATTGTTAGAAGGCACCTTGCCTCCCGAAATAAAACACTTCAGCTCTTGAACTTCTACATTCACGCATTAATTATACACAACATGGCCGTCAACTTACTCCCCTATGAGATTCTATCTCAAATCTTCGGGAGTCCAGCCTTAAAACACGAGGATCTACTAAACATCCTGAAAGTCAGCCGGCGCTGGGAGAAAGTCGTTCAGCCGCTGGCGTTCAAGCATCTTACAATCAAAAGCGGTACGAAGAGTAATTGGCGGCCTGCTGATCCAGGGTTTGACATTTTCTCGGACCAGCTTAGATACTACAAATTCGTAAAGTAAGCAAGTTTGACCGAAGTCTCGCGATTGCTATACGCGAACACGTCTAGGTGGGATATCCATCTCATCAGAGTGCTGATACTATAGTTCATGACTATAGGAGCCTTACGATAGAACTCGCTGGAATCAAGACTCGTGAACTCCTCGTGCCACCGAGAATTAGTCGTTGCTTCCCAGAAGTCACATCGTACCAACTTTGTGAGAGCTTTTCGAATTTACCATGGCTTATATTCTGGATGTTTCTTGATCTCGCTATTTTCTCAGCGCCAAAACTCAATTCTTTGTCCATTTACCGCGCCATAGCTTCGACATTTGATGGAGATTCTCCGGAAGATATCCCAACAATAGAATATTTCCCCGGGAGGCTGCAAAATCTCAAGGAGGTTACTGTTTACCTTTACGTTCGCGCTGAAGGTTCCCCCACTATCATCGATGGGTTCTTTAGAAGCCTTCTGAAGATACTGGGAAAGGGTTCAGAGAATCTAATCTTTAACGTCAAGTTCCTATCTGTTTCTATGGCCGGTTACCACGATTGGCTATTCCACGAGCCATTAGCGCCTCGACGAGACTGGAAACTCCTAAATTTGCGCCGATTATCGTTCCAGGACACCTTCGGAGACAGCTCTTTAGCAGCGGGGATTATCAGCGCCGACTATTCAAAAGTAAAATACCTAACGACGCAACGCTATGCGTGGCTGGACTTTTGCGATCGGGTTCGTACTTACAACTCCCAACCCAGGTTTACATATACATACTACCTTAAAGACGATACTAATATCACTAACCACTATGCATATAATAGTCCCAATCCAGGAGCGATTTACTAGGCTCAGATGTAATTCTGTTTCCAAACGTCGAGGTCCTCCGGCTAAAGGACTGGTTCGAAACAAGCGAGGATCTGGGGACGTGGATGTATTATGGAGACCAATTGAAGTACTTTCCAAAACTTCGATACATCAGAATCTCTTCTCAATACCACCATATAGAGTTCCCAATATCCCGTGAAACAAACGGAGAGCCAATCGTTGAGCCTGGATATGAGATTGAACATGTATTGGAATTCCTTCCTGATTTCTTCCCACCGCCCAAGCCGACTGTAAAAAGAAACGAGAAGGACGGCTATGAAGAGTTGAACGATGATGCAGAGTTTGAATAGAAATTAAATGGGAACTGTATCTAAAGATCGTTTTCTGTTTTAGGGGTATAAAGCCTCAAAACAGGAATGCAAGCTACAAGTTTACCCTTTCCATCGCGATATAGGTTTTAAAAAACTTGCAAATTGTAGAACCTCAAAAGCGATCAATATTGCCCTGAAGAATAAAATCATTTGTAAAAGCAGTAACCACGCAACCAGTATGAATGATACAGTGCCATTAAAAACGCCGTTAGCCGTTAACAAAATAGCAACCCGAACGAACAAAACCTAAAAAGTTTCCCATTTCTTTACTCGCAATGACGAAATCATGACTTCCAAATCTCCCGCCTTCGGCCAGCCAACCTTCATTCATAGAGACAATTTATGATTGATCTCTGCCGGTTGTGAACTTCTTCCAGGCATTTCCGAGCCATCCTGAAGCGGCACGCTGATCATCGAATTTCGCGGCGTGGCTCATGCTGTTGGATCGTTGCTTCTGGAGGCCTTCAAATGAAGGGCCGAAGGACTAGGAAAGAAAGGCATTGTCACGTTAGAATTCAATTGACAAAAAGAACCTGGAAAAGTGCGGGGAAACGGCAGGGAGGAGACTCGCTTACCGAGCGTCTTGGCTTGTACGTCGTATCCTGAGTGGGCTGATTCTTTTGAGGATCCATAGTGGATTTATTTCTCAGAGTAGTTTTAATTTTTAGTTTGCGTTGTAGACGTTGGTTTTTGATTGCGTACAATCGATGAATGCAATGGTGAGGAAGAAGGGAAATAGACTTAAAATTCGGGGGCGACGATGTCTTTTATAGTTACACTTAAGCAATTCACGTTTACTTTTCATATGATCTACGGTACACGGGCGATTCCTGATTTCTACGGGCACGATTCGCGAAAAGAAAAGGGCGGGGAAGCTAACATTCAAGCATTCGAAAGTTTGGAGAAAAAGGATAGACTAGAAAGAGGGTGTGCTGCAGTCAAACGGTTATGGAAACGTCATGGTACAAGCTAACAAAGTACATCACGGCCCATCCAATTGAAACTCACATATTTTATATTTTGTTCCAGTTAGTAACTTTGGGCTTTCTGGGGCTGTCGAAGGCTAGACTACTTAGTCAGTAGTTATTAGAAATCCGGCTTCAATGACCGAATGAAATGCTGAGTTATGCATAGGAAAAGCCATGATGTCTCGTGCCGGTACTGGTACTTACCCCAGGTTCCGTTATAGCTAGTCTAGACATTCCCTGCATCAATAGTGCCACCCCCATTGGAATGGAAGAGAACTGCCTCGATCCTTGAGCGGGATCATCGGCTTAGAGATATGGGAGGTGTATCGATAGAAGAAGTCACGCCATCTTTACGTCGACAAGTCCCTATCGGCCCTTAGGCCTATATCTGAGTCGGAGTTTTCCAGACTTGGTACTTATTGAACACGTTAACAATCAATGACTAAAAGATACCCAAACTCCCCCGTGCAGAGAATACCGAATTGATATAATATCACGGGGATTCAATGTATTCATTCATTCATCTCTCGCCCGAATGTATTGCCCGATGCAGCCCTGCCGTAGGACTTACAATGCAAACTCGGAAACCTTTCCAAAACTTGAACAAATCCGTGGTTTTTTGATCCATTGTTTCGGCCAGAGAAGCTGTTAGCATCTATGCAAAGCCTCCAACATGTCCTCTCGGATCCCTCGCAGAGGATGTTAACGTATATGAGTTACGGCGCGTGGGTTCAGTGCAATTGTGCCATCGAAACACCACGAGGCTTATGTAATGGCGCGGCAACAACACCTTCGCCATGCCGAGTCTCCACATTTAGCCAGCTGTAATCGACCACCTATGCTACTTTTCCCAGGACTCGACTTCTTAAGTTCGAATTCTCCCCTTCGACTTCTTCCTCGCAGCCAGGACCTGTATATTCTTCCAATCTCCCAGATACCATCTCTCTTTAGTTGATCTATAGAAGACGGTGACCTTAATATAATCCAATTCGACTACAACCCCACCCCTCCTCCACGATGTTGTCATTCAACCGTCTCGTCACCTTCTTGATGGTGGCGATGACCTTCGGCCTCGCCCTTGCTGAAGGTCCTAAGGGACCCAGAATCACCCACAAGGTATGTTTTACTCCATTCCAATTGCAATTGACATGCATGTATGCATGCATACGAAGTCTAGAACGAACCCGCCGAAATGCTGACGTAAACCACAAAGGTTTTCTTCGATATCGAACACGGTGAAGAGAAACTCGGCCGAATCGTCATCGGATTGTACGGAAAAACTGTTCCAAAGGTATGATTTCAAACCATGATCGATACATTATCTAATACACACGAACTAACATACTCATCTTGTTAGACCGCTGAAAACTTCTAGTATGCCCGATGCTCCAACCCCTCATCCGGGAGATGACAATCGTTTCTAATACATCGGGGAATATAGTGCTCTCGCCACTGGAGAAAAGGGTTTCGGATATGAGGGATCCACCTTCCACCGTGTCATCAAGGACTTCATGATTCAGGGCGGTGACTTCACCAAGGGTGACGGTATGTTGACGACCACGCGTACTTGGTTAGACAACACATACTAATTTGGGTTTTATAGGCACTGGCGGCAAGTCGAGTACGTAGAAGGCCACCTTCATAGAAATCAATTATGTCGAAAAAACAATGTTACTAACGTGAGGAATTTGATAGTCTACGGCGAGAAGTTTGCTGATGAGAACTTCAAGCTGAAGCACACCCGCAAGGGCCTTTTGAGTATGGATCCCAAGAATAATTACGTGATACTGAGTACATAGTCTAACGAAATGATGCACAGGCATGGCCAACGCCGGACCAGACACCAACGGATCCCAGTTCTTCATCACCACCATCGTCACCAGGTATACTATTTTCTCACACACTCTCATTCTTCCTAGATATGAAAGCTAACCTGATTCGCTACCAGCTGGCTCGATGGCCGCCACGTCGTCTTCGGTGAAGTCCTTGAGGGCTATGAAATCGTCGACAAGATCCAGAACGTTAAGAAGAACGCCTCTGACAAGCCACTCGTCCCCGTCAAGATCGCCAAGAGCGGTTCCCTCGAGGTTCCAGCAGAAGGTATCCAAGAAGAAATCAAACCCGATACCCCCAAGGAAGATGCCCCCAAGGAAGATACCCCCAAGGAGGAATTGTAAACGCCCTATATATGGCTTTACAACGTCTCCCTCTTTCGTGCTTCTGCCCTACACCGAATCCTCCTTTTTGCCTCTCTACCCTCCACTTAACAGGGACAATAAAGGAGAAGACGGCCGATGTGGGATACAGGGACATGGGTTCACGGTATATAACGTAAAAAGAAGACAAGATTTATGAAGCTTTAGACTGGTGAACGAGCGACCATGTAAACATAACACGAACGAGGGAGAGAAACAAAAGAGACCAAAAAAGGAAAAGGAAAAGTCAATGCTTCTTTTAACGATATAGACTGTAGCTCCTACCCTTTCGTACCTCCGTATCTTCGCGAACTCGTATCTTCTTTTGCGTACCCGTAGACCTCTCCTTAACTCCATCCACTTTCCAACATCCATGCGTAATAGATATTTGGCCTTTTGAACAAATCCGTTTCTAACACCGTATCCAATTCCAACCAGGCACCGAATCCGAATCCGCCTCCAAACCTGCAACTGACGGCGGTACAGCCACCCCCACCCTTTCTTCCACACTTCAAGCTCTGTCCATTCCTCCCTCTTCCACCTCTCTTCCCTCTTCCTCTGCCTCAAAGATTCTAGAAATTGACACCTCCTCATCTTCCTCTACCGTAGCCTCCCACCCAGCCTCTGAAACAGACACCGACGAATCCGACGACTTCAAGCACTTCACCACCAGCAGTTGGGCTCCCTACCAGATTCTCCTCGCCGGTATTATCTTTGCCGGCGCTGCCGTTTGGTACATCAAGAAGAGGAGGGCTACGGATAAGGAGGCCCAGGAGAGCTTGATGAAGGACTATTAAACGATCTCACCGAGGCGGGTGGAATGGTACAACTGGTTGAAATTCAAATTGGTTTTGGCAAACGCGAGGATTTTGCAGCAACAGTTCATTAGCAAAGTATCATTATTACATCGCACATTGACGCTTACCTCATTCTTTCGAAGGGGTAAACAGTTGAGCCAGCGTCTATACCTTTGTTTAATGTTTAGTTCGTAGTCGCAATGCCATCATATACTAGGTCCCCTTAACCAAAGTCTCTTCGTGTGAATCATCGTAATCGTTGGAAGAAGGATATAGTGATTCCTACTAAAAAACTAAGAGAAGGAAAAAGGAAGAAAGAAGTAGAATACAACGAAAGTACAAGGTAAACCACAGGCTAATATTCCCTTTTTCCAGTATCGTACCGTTCTTGGATTCGTTCTCGCTCTCTCTTTTTTAATCTCTAGCCAGACTCTCTTCTATATAGAGAAGTCAAGGGAAACTTTCCCTTATTATTATTAAAAATCTTTTCCTTATTCAGACTTCTCCCCAGTCTCAGCGGAGGCAGCCTTTACGATCTTGCAAATCAAGTCTTGACCGTCGACGCTGTCGTTGGCCTTGATTTGCAGCTCAGCGATAACTCCGGAGTGGGGGGCGGAGATTACCATTTCCTAAGAAGCGCGTTAGTAAATACGTCCCACCACAGAATAACAACCAAGGAACTTCATTAAACTTACCATCTTCATAGCGCTGAGCACGGCAATTGGGTCACCCTTCTTGACCTCAGATCCGTCCTTAACACGAACCTCGACGACGACACCGGACATTGGAGCGCCGACTTGGCTGCTATCAGCCTGGTTGGCCTTTAGTCTACTAGTGTTTTCAACAGCTATTGACAATGTTAGCGATATCCTAGCCACTCAAAGATGGGGATCCGACTACATACCGGCCTTCTTATCGTCAACAGTGACCTGTCTGACCTCACCGTTCAACTCAAAGAACACCTCCCTCTGTCCAGTCTGCTCGCTCAAAGGACCGACAGCCAACAACTTGATAATCAACGTCTTACCCTTCTCGATCTGGACGTGGAATTCCTCGCCAATCTCAGGAGTGGACAAGAAGTACTTGGTGGGGAGCACGCTCAAGTCGCCGTACTTGGCAAGGAACTCCTTGTAGTCGAGGAAGACCTTCGGGTACATGACGTAGCTGGCTACATCGCACTCAGTGACTTGGCCATATTTCTCGAGGAGTTCTTGCTTGATGCCCGAGAGGTCGGTTGGGTGGAGGGAGAGACCTGGGCGTTCGCTGAGGGCTCGTCGGCCACGGAGGGCGCGGGTGCGGAGTGGCTCTGGGAAACCGCCGAAGGGTTGTCCCATCAATCCCTCCAAGAAGTCGAGGACGGAGCCAGGGAAATCGAGGGTCTCGGCACGCTCAACGACGTCTTCTGGTGAGAGCTTGTTGGAAACCATGAATTGGGCAAGATCACCGACGACCTTGGAGGTTGGTGTGACCTTGACGATATCACCGAGGAGGTAGTTGGCCTGTGTGTAAGCCTTCTTGGTCTCCTTCCATTGAGCACCGAGACCGAGTTGAGAAGCCTGGAAGATAAGGTTAGTGAGCTGACCTCCAGGGATTTCGTGGACGTAGACTTCTGGGTCTGGACCGGTGAGACCGGCTTCGAAGCACGAATACATCAATCTCAATTGTGCCCAGTAGCTGTCAATCTCACGGACGAGCTCAATGTCCAAACCAGGGTCCATGTCGGTACCCTCGAGGGCAGCGAGGACGGCACCAACGCTTGGCTGCGAGGTCATACCAGACATGCTGTCGGTGGCGGTATCGACGGCATCAGCACCAGCGGCGGCACAAGCAGCCATGGAAGCAACACCGGTACCAGCAGAGTCGTGGGTATGAACGTGGATTGGAAGATCTGGATATCTCTCACGGAGAGCTCCAATAAGGATGGTTGCGGCTCTCGGCCTCAAGCAGCCGGCCATATCCTTGATACCCAAGATATGGGTTCCAAGTTGGACAACCTTGTCAGCCAAATCCAAGTAGTACTGAAGATTGTACTTCTTCTTGGGATTCAACATGTCACCGCTGTAGCAGATAGCAGCCTCGACAACACCACCAGCCTTCTTGACAGCCTTGATACCAACCTCGAGCTGGGCGACGTCATTGAGAGCGTCAAAGACACGGAAGATATCGACACCGTTCTTTCGTGCTTGATCGCAGAAATGCTCGATGGCATTGTCTGGGAGCGAGGAGTAAGCCACACCGTTGGCTCCTCTGAGAAGCATCTGGAAAGGAACGTTGGGAACCAATCTCCTCATCTTCCTCAGTCTGTCCCATGGATCCTCATACAAGAATCTCATAGCAACGTCGAAGGTGGCACCACCCCAGCATTCGATCGAGTAGGCATTGCTGTAAGCATAGCTGGTCTGCTTGGCGATCTCGCAGATATCGATGGTTCGCACTCTGGTGGCAAGTAAGGACTGATGGGCATCACGCCAGGTGGTATCCATGATCAAGCAACCCTTGTTTGCACGGACAGCCTTCGCGAACGCCTCGGGCCCTTGTTCAAGAAGAATATTTCTCCATCCTTTCTGGCATGGCTGAGTGGTGTCAATGACTTGGCCATTTCTGTCGGTAAGGACCGGCATGATGATCTGTCCCTTGAACTTGGGCTCCCCGACCTGTCCCTTGATGCTACTTCCGTTGACGGACAAGTCTCCAAGATAAGCCAACAACTTCTGGGCACGATTCTGGGACTTCATGAGAGAGAAGAGTTCTGGGGTGTCATCAATGAAAGTCGTCCAGCAATTTCCACTGATGAAGACTTCATGAGTAAGAAGCGACAACAAGAATGGAATATTAGTCTTAACACCGCGGATACGGAACTCGACCAAGGCACGGATGACCTTTCGTCGGGCGATTTCGTATGTGGAACCGTGGCAGGTACACTTGACCAACATGGAGTCGTAGTGGGGGGTAATGATAGAACCAGCAAATCCATTACCACCATCGAGACGGACACCGTTACCACCAGCGGATCGGTAAACTTCAATCTTACCAGTATCGGGTCTAAAGTTTTCAGATGGGTCTTCAGTTGTGACTCTGCACTGGATAGCAAAGCCTCTCGTCGAGATTCTATCTTGAGTGAGGCCGAGCTGAGCCAATGAGGCGCCAGCAGCAATCTGGATTTGGGCGGCGACGATATCGATGCCAGTGATCTCCTCAGTGATCGTATGTTCGACTTGGATACGTGGGTTGATTTCGATGAAGTAGTGTCTGTTCTGGCTGTCGACCAAAAACTCAGCGGTACCAGCATTCCCTTCAAGAGGCGTTAGATGTGCTCACACTGTTTTAGCGGATCAAGCTCGACTTACTGTAGTTGACGTGCTTGGCTATCCTGACAGCATCATCCAAGATGGCTTGTCTGGCCTCTGGTGGCAAGTCCTTGGCCGGGGCAATTTCGACGACCTTCTGATGTCTTCGCTGAACGGAACAGTCACGTTCATACAAGTGGACAACGTTTCCGTGGTTGTCACCAAGCAGCTGGACCTCAATGTGCTTTGGCTTGTCCAAGAACCGCTCAATAAATACGGTACCGTTTCCGAAAGCAGATTTGGCCCTATAGAGGTTACACCCATCAATACTTACTCCAACGGCATGGAAGGGCTGGTAAATAACTTACTCGCTGACGGCTCTCTCGAAGGCATCTTCCAAGTTGTCGCCCTCTCGGACGACACGCATACCTCTACCACCACCACCGAAAGCAGCCTTGATGATGATTGGGTATCCGTATTGCTGAACGAAGTGATCACAGTCCGAGAACTTTTCAACAGGTCCTGGTGTTCCCGGTACGCAGGGGACATTGCATTGCTGAGCGATCTTTCTAGCAGAAACCTTATCACCAAGAGCTTCGATGACTTTGTAGGTTGGTCCAACGAACTGCAGAGCATTAGTATATACCCCACGATTCCAGCTTGAGGGGCGGACATACAATGATTCCGGACTCCTCAACCTTCCTGGCAAACTCTGCGTTCTCAGACAAGAAACCATAACCAGGGTGAATCATGTTGACATTGTGCTCTAGTGCGATCTTGATGATCTCGTCGATGGCAAGGTAAGCTCCGACGGGTGTGTACTGGCCACGGTGACCGATCATATAGGCTTCGTCGGCCTCTGTTCAAATAGAATCGTCAGTTGATATTCTATACACTATCATGCATCATAATGATGAGCATACTCTGTCTGTGCATGCCCATTCGGTCCTCATAACTGTATATGGCAACCGTTTGAAGCGATAACTCGTGAGCCTGGTGGCCAAATGAAGTCAGCAAGATCGATCTAACTCTACTAAATAATGTCAAGTTGTATATACCGTTCTAAAGATCTATAAAGCAGTTAATGTCAGCCAATTGAGCCCAAAACTTGCGGGTATGTTGGAATGACGTACACGAATTGCTATATTGCCGCACAAACACCGATGGATTGCACAAATTAGCTACTTGGAAGCTTCCCAAGAACCCAATTGACGATGATAAACATCTATCGAGATGCTACTTACGAATTTCACCACGATTGGCGACTGTCCACGCCGAAGTGTTAGCAGATATCACTACCCCGCAACCCCCACTTTCACGGGATGGAGGCCGGACATACCCATAATCTTCTTCAACTGCATGATAGTGCTATTGCTACGGATGCGGTGAACGCTTCGGGCGGTGCTCGAGGCGCCATCGATCTCCTCCTCATCGAAGACATTGGCATACTGTTGGTTCGACATCGCTGCTGCTATTTTCGGTGTTTTTCTGGACGAGAACGACGATATTGCTTAAGGATGGAGGGGTAAAGTTGAAAGAGAGGTTGGAAAAGATAAGAGAGAGAAATTAACCAGAGCGCTACCCCGAAGCTTCCAGAGGTCACAGGAGGTCGACGCTAGGAAAAAAGAATATACACGGAGGAAGGGGGCCTGTTATATATAACTGATACTGGCGATGCGGTGGTTCCGTTCGGGCGGAGGGCTCGAGAGGTCCAGGCAAATTGCGTTGGGCCTGCGGTTTGCTGCGGGGCCTTTTTAGGTTTGTCAGATGCAGTCCCACCAGATATTCAACCAAGCTTTGTCACTTGCGCTCACTCGCTACCCCGCTACGAATGCGGATTATGATATATTCTCGCGACAAAGGAGTACACGATTGCAGTTTTTCAGCAGGGCAGTGAGGAGGAGGGATGAGGGACGGAGAGAAGGTCAATTGGGACGGACGGGGCGGCCACACTGACTTATATGGCCGTTATCAGGGACACTTTCAACTTCCCCCGCACTGCCGTCAATTAATTCACTGCACTAGCTCACACTGAATAGAAGGCTGGTATGTATGTACGCGGTACTTCGTCGTCGATCGAGCGCTCTGGATCTCCCACCTTGGTACGTAAGCCCTGCCGGTGACTTGGCTATGGTGTTTTATCAATTTCTATTTCTCCAGGCAATTGGGCCTTAGGATTTTTTGGTCCTTGCTGTTCGCGGCAGCTCTAGCCCTCCTCTGTTCCTCCTTTTCGCGGTGCGCTCCGCTCGATCTCAACGATGGTGGGGGCGGCTTCGATTGGTTGAAACAGCGAATCGGGGACGAGATGCAGATGCAATGCGGGGGGAGAGATATCACCAGACCATGACCTTCTTTTTACTCAACGGCTTCCAGACCTCGGACCTCAGAGGATTGCCGATTTATATACCTTCAACTTCGGCTACGAAAAGATATCCCGCAATGGCTTATTGCCGTCGGAATCCAGTCGTCTTTCATATGACAACGGGATCCCGAGCTTTTTGCTATCAAAACGGACGGAAGAAATTCGACCTTCTCGTCCCATTGCCGAGGAGGAACTTGGCTTTTTCCACCCCATGCCGCCAGTGACATCAACCTGCTCCTTGACCCCTCCCAACCTCATATGCATGTATAACATCCCAATTAACCTTAACTGCGCTCGGCTATTCACGTCCCTTCTCCATCTGGTATCTCAGATGTATCTGTATCTTGATCCCGGAGGGGCGGGCTTCGAGACATTAAGATCCTTTTGAGCCAGGGCATATTTCCCTTATCTACCGCCCAACTACTACCCCTGTTCCATTGATGGGAAACTCAACGTATTGGCCGAAAGCTACCTGTAATCCGAAATTCCGAGCAAATGACTGGAGAAAGCCAGATACCATGGGAATTTAGACTCACAATCTAGCCATATGCATCCCCACGTCCCCAACTGTTACGTATCAAGATGCCAAAAATTTGAGAGCTCTTGGGGCACCTCCAAACCCGGCTCCGGCTATCACGCTGCATGTTTAATTTAAAAAAAAAAATCGGAGGAGCCCATCAGGAACCAGACCGTTCTTCGGCATTAGTGTCTCGGGCTTAGATTGATGGCTCCGAACGGCTACAATCCCGCCCTGTTTTTCTGCAGTTTTGCTCATCCCCGCTTCGCCGAATACGGGCCGGAAAACTTTTGCAACACTAACAACGCAGTTTCGGCATTCAGCGGAAAAATTATGTGATATGTTCGCCGTAATCCTATAGCTACCACTAGGCCTCCGGAAGCTTTTAGTGATTACACCGCAAGAATACATATTATCCTGAAATGTGAACAAACATCAAATCTTCACCATAGGTAACGGCTACTCAACAAAAGTTTGATATCATGATATCGGGGTTGTACAAAACCCCGGCGCTCGCATGAACTCAAGGCAATCGATCGAAAACAGCCGACAAATATTGAACCCACCATGAGAATCATCATCACACATAGTTACATTTCCTGTTAACAGGGTAGACACGAGTTTGTATCCTATTGTGCTAACTACGGGCCGGAAAACTTTGCGAGGCAACGCGCCATCTATTATTGTGTAACAATGTCCTTTATTCTCGCCATGATGATTCAATAACCCCTTCAAAAAACCTAGCGACTCTATGGAAGAAAGCTTTGGTGAATTCGCACAATTCGAGATGAGAAAGCTCGAGGACATTGAGAACCTCGGCAAGGCTTGGAAGGAGTAAGTGAAGAAGTGTGAGGAGGATTTCGAGCATAGTAGTTATAATGGTGAACATTTTAACGCTTAGGATTTCAAAAAATATTCAAACTGGTCTCGTAAATAAGCCTCAACGAAGCAAAACACATTCAAACGATTTCTTTAAAGCTATGCCAACTTAGGGCCCAGATAGTCTCGTATTACCAGAGAGTATTTACCGAACCTCTATTACCTCGATCGAAATATATCTTGATATATCAGATCAACAGACAATAACGGTATGGAAAGAGGATATTTCCCAATGAACTCTTGCTATCTTAGGTTGTTGTCAACTTTAAGTCTTTGAGGCTTTAATGTTAATGTTAGTCTAGCTCCCTGAGGCTATACATACGTATTAGAACTAGAAAATTTAAGTGCGTATTTGTCGGGGGGTAAAATGCAAGTAGCCCCGCAGAGCAAACTTCCCTATGCCGAGCATTGTAATAATTTAACTACACTTGCAATAATGCAGCAGAAGTGCAACGCTAGCTTTAACCTCAGAAAAATTTCCGTCACTATCTAGCAGCCAAATTACGCCACAAGGCTAATTGGTCACGTCCAATAAAAATATCGCCACCTTGAAACCCCAATTTTACTTGAGGAGGTGGTCAAAATTCCGTACTTTACTCATTGGGGCAACGCTACTTCCAGGAGGATGATCCTTCGCAACGTAATGAGAGTCCCCCGAGTCTCTCCTTTTTCGAACGTAGAAATCCTGACAGATAGTTTCCGCGAGACGTCCAACGAAATCGAAAACGTCGTTTTGGCACGCCCGGGAGATGCCAGTCGGGATGTTTGACACATAGATGTGGGTATGTCCCTCTTGCGTCGCCATCGGAAAGATTTCCTGGTTCAGGAGGGCGACTTCGCAAACCAAGCAGGGGGGTTTCGAAACCCCGATGTATGGGTATGGGTATTCTCCTTTCTTCTCTACTTGTTGACAATAAGATAAAAGAAGGAGTTCAGCGTGACCGGACACCCTTACCTTAGGGCTCTCCGTGTCCAGGGCGAGAAGTCGCTTACTTCCAGATGGCTCCCCGATGTGGGCCTCAGCGTGTTCCAGAAATTGTTTAACCTTCTCTTCTAGCTCTACTTCCGGTGAGCCAGTAGCTGCGAGGAGATGGGAAAGGGTTTCACGGAGCGGCTCACAGGGAAGACTAGTCGGCTCCTCTTCGTCGTATGGAAGAACCTCTAGGCTGAATTCCCTCGTGCTTGCAAGTTTTTGGACTAGTTTGCTATCCAGTATTGATCTGATCGCTACCAGGTGCTGGGAAACCAGCCACAATATGCTGAAATCCGTAGACTGTTCTTGAGAGGCAACTATCTCGGCTTCATTCCCGAAACCTTCCCCAACTAGATCCTCTAAGATAGAGTCATCGATAAAACTGTCTTGATGTGAGAGCCCTGCCGCAGGAAGCTGGCGGACACTTGGTGTACCCTGATTTGCAAGGTCAATGTGCCCTGTTTCCGGCCTCCCTGAGGCCCTCCCCACTCCTCCCTGTCCGCCCAATACACCGTCGTCGTTACTTTCGCCATTCCCTGGTGAAAGTTCAGAGGGGCCAGGAAATAGGTCTTTTATATGACCTACGGGCTTTGACGTCCATCGATTCGCGACAAATGTCGGAACCGCTCCTCTCAGGGTCGCCTTGAACCTGTCTCGTTTCCGCAACTTCGTGGCTGGGGGATCTGCTTCTGCCATGTCCGGAGGCCCCGCTACTACCGTCTCCTCCCCCAGGACGCCGGATTCCACCGGTTCTTCTAAGGTAGGTAGCCCTCCTTGTTTTTTTTTTCCCTCTTGCTTCCATTCGCCGTCCAAAGTTCTCGTGATAACCTCCACCCAATTTCTGAATAATTGAGACTCCGTAGCCAGCGTCTGCATCGCATGAAGGTGACTAAAAATAATAGGAACTTGGACCTTCCCGTCGACTTCACCCTTGATCAATCTTCTTACTTCCGTTCGGACTTTTTCAAGGAACCAAAGTAATAATTTTGTCCAAGAATTGAAGTTTTGGCGGTTCAAAACTAGCATTTCGTCCTCTGATGGCATGGTACTTGGTGGATTGCCACGCTTCTTGAAAGCCTGGATTAATTGGCGATGGACCTCCGTCCCCAAATCCCCATCCGGTCCAATCACTGGAGGTATGTAGAATTTATCTTTTGTTCGGGGTTCCTTCAGCACCGGGTCGACCAACGTCGGCAGCTCAAACCCTCTCGCTTTGTCCGTAAATTTTCTCATTAGAGAAACGCGCGCCCACAGTTTATTCGCACTATAGCCTATTTGAAGTGTGGCAAGTTGTTCGAATATATCCTAGCGGTTAGAATCGGTAGGTTCCAGAACGCTATACTTTTGAACGAGTTCGAACACTTTCATAGCGTGGTTGTGAATTAACTCCAGATTGGCGCGGCTATAATATTCGGAAAAGAATGTCAGAAATAAGAACCTAAGTGATATGTTGAACAAATAATTTATGGGATCCAACTACCTATCCTGGTGTTGATGGTTTGCAACGGCTAGGAGATTCAACCGCAATCGAGGTGAGGTCGATGTTGACAGACCACCATCTTCACCATCGTCTTCATTGCTGGTCTGGGCAACTAACTCGATCTTATCTCGCGTAAACCCTACCAATGCGACCGCAATACAATCTCCTCCCCGCCTGCTAACCAACAGAAAAGCTAGATTGTCTAATAGTCTATTCAAAGCGAGGTTGCTTGCTATACTGTCCCTTAGTGGCCTAACCCGCTCACGGAGTTTGAAGAGCTGTTCCCGTCGTAGGCTACAAGATTTCACAGTCGGCATGTTTGAAAGTATCTGGCATTCCGTAAGAAAGCGACGACGTCCAGCTTCGTGATCTCGCGTCGCGTCTGCCATGGCTCGATGTTGCCTCTGCCTTGCTCAACGAGCATAGATTTTAGAAGTGTGATGTTGAGAATAAAGGTAGAAGCTGCTTCTAGGGACTGCTGTGTACAGCCAGCTAGACCTCTAGACCCTTCCGTGCTTCTCTAGAATTCCAGAGATTCCGTAAGAACGCTCAAACGCCAATACCAACAAATCCAAGCGTACTAGTATTCTGTAAGGAGGATTGTACACGGTGGATATGAAATTATCGATGCATCCACTTTATGAGAGAACATAGATAGGAAGAAGTATCACCTCCGTGGTCGGAACTTCGGATTAAAAAACCATCTCATGAAATTTCCTTGAACGGAATATTCAAAGATCATCCTAATGTTTCCTGCAAGGAAAAGATATACAAAGAGTTGCGTGTGGTATTTCTACTCGAGAGAGGGCTACACTACAGTCTCGTAACCAGACAATGCTACACTACGCCATGTTTAAAATTTAAAAATACCATCTTTCACCTGGTAATTAGCCCTTAATGCTCAACGACCACTCTCCATGATCATGAATCTGTCAATTCTGTATTTCTGTTTTTAAACTAGCACACGACCAGTTCCCCGTATAGAAGAACTTATCTTCACCCACGTGGAAGCCGCCCACATACGTTGCAAACTTATTCAATACGATCCGCACTCCTATAATGTCTCCCAAGGCGTGTGAATCTATTCTAAGGCTGCTAGTGTAGACCGGCCTCGCCCTTGTAGTATGCTGGTACAGAAACAGTTTCACGCTCGTTAGACAGACAGCCCATTCAACAACATTTTTCAACGCCATTATATTTTCTCTACCTAACAAAAGAATCCCTATATCCACCTACCAAATTTACAGACAAAACAATTTAAAACCCATAGCTCGAACGTCCATTTCAAGGGCACCAAAAAGCCCAACATAGTCAACACAAACCCGAACACGAAAGCAAGTTTAACAAGAACACGACAAGTTTACTTTTTTAGTTTAGATTGGAAAGTGGAACACCGCGGGTAGACAGGGTCCAGGGGGGTTTTACAAAAAATTCCAAGTGTGGGGATTGGAACTATTTTGTTCCGCCAACCATCGGCATATCACCGGTGATAGGCCGCCTTCACGAGGATCCTCGGGTGCTGTGAGAGATTTAAGAAAAAGAGAACTAGAAAACGGAATTTCTTTTAGACCGACTAGCAGAGGAATTAGGGTAAAGGTAGTAAGTAGTAAGGAATTATCATTTCATTGCCATTTTTTTTGCCTGCCATAAGAAAAACTCGAAAGGAAAAAATACGAGGAAAAAGGGAAGAGAGGAAAAATGAGAAAGAAGCTTTAGCAAAAATGTGTTTCGAACATGCCAAGCTAAAAAGGCATCAAGAAAAAGGGTACGTTCAAGAAAGAGAAAAAAAAGTTACACCATATTAGACCTCCTCTAATACTCCCATTTAGAATCCACGATAACCAGTCGGCTGATTCTGGATGCCGTTAGCATATGGTCCCGGGGAAGCGCTACCACTCGGCCCAGCAGTCAACATCAATCGTGTTCCAAGGATCGGAGTATTGTCTTCCGTCTGTTGTTGAGTGACCTCCTTTGCCTTACGTTCCTCATTGTCCTTTTCCAGCTGAACGATCTTAGCGGTTTGCTGGCGCATGTGAGTGATCATGAATGGCTATTACAAATAGTTAGCACATATATTTTTTCGGAACGCCTAGGATTGATTGCTTACCATTGTGTAATCATTGAGTCCGTAACGCCAAGAGATCTCCATGACCATGTCAATAGGGATCAAATCGTAACAAGCGTAAAGCATAGCAACATAGCACTCGCGGCTTCCAATATCAACGAACTACACCCAACTCATTAGAAAATCCAATCATACTATGGAGGGCCTTTGGGCAAAAACGTACGTATCGGAGAAGCTCCTCGACAACCTCGGGATTGCCAGAAACAGCAGCAGTCTCGATGGCATCCTTGAACAAACGATCCTGCTTGGACAAGGAGATCGACAATTGCCATCTCTTGTGCTTCCTGTAGATAGTGGCGGCGATTTGACGGAAGAAAACGAGATCGTGCTTCTCAAGACGCTGGGCAAGTTCAACGGGGTCGTAGTTATCGTAGTTCTCGACAGAGTCACGCAAGGTCTTGTAGTCCTCCTCTTCAATGAGAAGCTCGTGGATGGCAGCGTTGACAACCTTGTTGTTTTGACCTTGGACGGCAATCAAGAAAGGCTTGATCAATGGGATGTTGTCGGACTTCTCGAACATGCGGACAACTCTGGAAACATCGATACGGGCGGTCAAAGCGGTGAGGAGATCGGTGAGAAGAGATGGCTGTTCCTGGAGGTAGAAGTTGAGAGCCCTGTAGTAGATTTCCAAGTTGGCAACTTTGACGATTACGTCCTTGAAAGAGTGGTGTTCCCAAGCATCGGAGGCCCTTTCCATCATAGCGAGAGCAGCATTGTCCCATTCGTCGTAGTGGCAGTACAAGAAGACAAGTTCTGGCCAGAGATGAGCCTGCTCACAAGCACGGATCATCTTTGGAATGTTGATACGAGACCAGAATAGCTTGAGATGCTCCATCACGCGCTCCGGATGGTACTTGGACAAGGCGATACCCAACTCGGTGAACATTCCCATATGAGCACGCTCAAGTCCCAGACCAGCCTCGAGCAAGCTGATGAGTTCGTCGAAGTAACCATTGTATTCGTACTGGCGGACAAGATCCTGCAATTCCTCGGCGTGGACGATGAGGTTCAGACCGCAAATCTGGGCAAGACGGAATTCTTTCTTGGAAACGCATGCTTCGTTGACCTGCTTCCAGACCTTGGTGCTGTTCGCCTTTCGGGCACACTCGACGGCATTCTGGTATTCCTCGAGGTAGACCAAAGTAGTAGCCAACTTGGCCCAGTTGGAGACACTAGTGAAGAATATCTTGGCAGCTTGATGGAGACCTTCTTCATAAGCTTTGTCACCACAGTCCTCGACATCCGCAACATTGGTCGTCTGGAGGAAGTCCTCAAGGTCGGGTAATCTTTCAGTTCGAGCAAACGACAAGAGCAAGGTGCTGTCAATCAAAGGCTCACGCAACGGCTTTCTGGCCATTTGCAGGAATTTGATGAGTTCATCGTGCTTCCCGGCTCTGCTGGCAATCTCGATGACCTCGGCGTAGTTGCTTGGATCATTAGCACGGATGTACGAGTCGATAGAGTCGGAAATTCTGAGACCATCAAGTTGAGCCTTGGCGAGACGACTCCAGACCTCTGGCAAGTCAACCTTCTCTGCGTAGGAGAAGGCGCGGTCGATGCTGACGACGTTTTCGATAAGGACTTCTGAAGCCTTAACGTGGTCGCCGCTCTTCTTGTAAACCTCAAATGCTTCCTCGTATAACCCGTTGTCGATACAGATTTGGGCGATCTCTGTACCATCGTAGTTGGTCAAGCGGGCAATGTAATCGGCAACTCGGGACTTGTCTGCCTTAACAGCAGTGAGAATGAGCAGATTCTGAAGATTGTTGTTATCGCTGAATGGGGAAGGCTCCAGTATAATCTTCTCCAATAGCTCAATAAGCTCAACTGGCAAATCATTCGACAAGAAGGCCTGGACGGCGACGGACACATCCTCGGGAGACTGGGATTCTGGAACGGCTGTGGCAATAACTTGGTCGATCAAAGATCTCCTGTGAAGGTTGTTGGCGCTCAAAACGAAGTTCCACAGCTCAACATCGGCACGCTTAACGAGATATCGGGCCTGAGGCTTGAACATAGAGTTCTCGTTGGTGATTTTGATGAGCTCCAGATCATTTTGACCCTTTTGGTAGGCGATGAGAGCAAGGGATGGATCTCTCTTCTCGCAGTATTTACCAACAACGAGGGAGTCATATTGGTCATTCTCCTTCAAGAACTTTTCGGGGTTGTTGTTGGAATCAATGTAGATCTTGGCCAAGGCGTTATAGACCGCAGGTTGCTGGTTCCCGGAGGACAAGGTGGACTCGAGGAAGGGGAGCAAGAGCTTAAGACGGTTGCGCTTCTCGACCTCAGCAACAAGCTCATCTATGGGGATAGCGGCGCTGTTGACTGATTGAAGAAGGCTCTTGATAATAGACTCCTCACAGTCGACATCCAACAATCCACCAATGACGGCTGGGGTTCTGGCCGGGTTGACTCTCTGGACGTAGACCTCGATCGACTTGAACTGCTGATTCTGGTAGAGGTAGAGGACCAAATCGTGGATAAAGTTGAATCTGTCGCAAACAATGATCAAAGGCAACATTTCAGGAAGACGAGATTCCTTCAAGAAATTCTTGACCTTCTCGGGGTTGTAAGCATTGCTGTCACGGCAAATACGCTCAACTTCGGTGAACTGCCCACACTTGGTAGCTGCCTGAATGTACTTGAAGTGGACCTCAGAGTCATTGCTGACATTGACAATGCTGCCAAGGAAGTGGTAGAGACCCTCAAAGGTCTTGAACTTCTCAAAGAGTTCGATGAGGCGCTGAGCTCCGAGCAATTCAGAGTATTTCGTAGCAACAAGAACCACAACTTGGAGGTTTTGTCGAATGTTAAATCGCAACATTTCCGTGAGGCAGTCGAAGGATTGGTCAACAGATAGTCGTCCGAAGTAAGTGACAAGCCATTCCTGACTAAGTTGATTGGCATTCACGATAACTCGCTTGATGGAACCAATATCCTCGTAATGCTCCAAGGCTCGCTGCAAAAGACCAGCGTTTTCGCATAGAGTAGCAATCTTCTGTTTGTCATAGTACGAAAACATCTCGTTGCCCAATATGGCGTCAGCAACCTGTGGTGCATTGATCAAGTTGACTTCGAGGAGACGGGTTTGGAGGTGGCCTTGTTCCTGTTTGTTCTCCTTCAAAGCATCCAACAAGAAAGCTGTCGCCTGTTGGATCATGTTCTGAGAAAGGAAAACGTCGACAACACGTTCAATATCAATCAGCGAACCGCCTTCGACATTAGCGAGCTGGGTCGCAAACTCAGCACCCTTCTCAGGGTTAATGCGAACGATGTGAGATAGGAGGGCAGTATAATCCGGTTGGTAACCAGTGTGCTGTGAATATGGAACGATTTTTTCGAATTGGCCGGTTTCAGCGAGGCAGGCAATGACCTTTTGGGGAACATTGGCCTTCTGGTAGATACCGAGCGCTAAGCCGAGATCCTGGGTCCTGACAATATCTCCTAGTTCTTCCGAACACTCGAGTTTGTTCTCCTTCAACCACTTCTCCAGAAGATGCTTACGGTTCTGGGCAAGGACGGGTCGGACCAACTCGAGCGATTCGTATTTGTTTAGGCCGCCTTTATCAAGCAGCATGCCAAAGTATTGTAGGATAACCGAGAGCTGACCTTGCGGACTAGGCAAGTTCTTGAAGCGCTCAATAGTTTGTGGGGTTCGTAAGAAACCTCGTGGCGAATTCGCGGCGACTCTAGCAGCCTCGACATAGCTTTGGGTTCTCATGAGTTGCTCAAACTGATCTTGATACAAGTCGTCAGCACCAGCAAGACCGGCTCGAGAAGCCAGCTTCATAGCCAGTGCTCCATTCGCAGGGTTCTGTTGGAGATATGGGATGATATTGCTCTCATCGACGCTGACAAGCAGGACCTGGCCCTTGCGGTTGACACCGAGAATACCGGATGTTTGGTCGTGAGGCGAGGTGATGAAGATGGTCTCAGTCGAAATCCTGTTCATGAAGATACAAGTTCCCGTTTCAAGGTCGTAGAGATGGATGAACCCGTATTTGGTGATCAAGTAAATTATACTAAATCTCTCCGAAACTTGCATCGCCACAGGGAAGTCGTTGGTGGCCTCGGCTGGGAAGTATACATCGACAGCTTTCTTTTGGAACGCTGGGTTACCAGTTTGGTGATCGATTTCGACAACGTGCAACTTCGCGCCAGTAGCGGTTCGGACTGCAAAAGTGAAGAGCTTGGTATCGGAGGTCCCGCCATCAAGTCTAAGGTTGGCAAACGCAGCGGCATGTCCTTCGATGGCCTGACTAATAGCCCGTTCCTTGGAATACAGCTGCATACTGCCGACAACCCGTCCCTGTTGCTGCGAGATACCAACGACCACCATCCACTTTTCCTCAGAATTGACTCGGTAGTTGATGATTTGACAGTTCTACAGAAAAGTTTTATGTAAGCAGCCAGCTCCGGGAAGCTCCATATTCATAGGGAGCAAATGCATACCGCTAGATTAGTGTGTCTGTCGAACATTTTGACAGGAGCTGCCTGAGAAGGATCCATGACATCCCAGTGATAGACTGAAGTGTCGGTGACCAAACCTAGACATCTCTCACTTATCCACTTCCAGAATACGACATCCTCATGCATTGCATGGGATTTCAGTTTCTCCTTCGCACCCAAGTTAAAGACTTGAAGGGTTCGCTGTGATTTAAGGGCGATGATTTCGCGGCTCCAGTGCATGATGGCACTATCCGCCTTGATTGTCCGTCTCGACACATTATTGGCGTTATGGAGATCAATAATCACCAACTGGCCGCCCTCAGGCTCGCCCGGTTTCTCCACTTTCTCTCGAACACAGATGTATTTATCGCTTTCGAGCGTCTATATAACAGGATAACCAGTCAGCTGAAGCTCGGTCTGAGGTCTGAGGTCTCAGGGGTAAGATGAAGACATACGCATGTGTTGAAGCCAATGCTGGCAGGCTGTAGACAAGTTAAATGTTAGCAAGTCCAGCTTGTAGTAAGTTATATCGCGACACCCTGGTCATTCCCGGTGGATACGTACGTTGATATCTAAAGCAGTGAGCTACACAAAGCTGGCATTAGCGAAGAGAACATCGAAAAAGAGCTCCACGTCAGCTCACATACCGAAACAAGCTCCTGGAACTGGATGGGAAGAGGCGCCATTGTCGCGACTAAAGTCTAACGGATGGAGAAAGGAAAAATAGAGGTGCTAGGAAGTTATTGGGATAGCATAAGAGCGCGACAATGGATGAAAAGATAGGTGGTGATGCGAGTTAAAGAAGCGCTAACGTTGCAAGAAGAGGTAAAAGTCGACAAGGGGAAGAAGGTTCGGAGGACGAAGGGAGATTGCCGTCAGCAAATAGATGCTGTCTACGGGAGAAGAGGATATGGGAGAGAGGATGTATGGATGCCGGGAAGGATGAGAGATGGCGATGGGTTTGGTGGTGATGAGGTCGTGATTATGGTGAGGGAGCTTGGAGGAGTCTGTGGGAGGTTTTTCGTGTTTGTGTGAAGTATAGTAAGTAATAGTAGTACGTATTACAACCGCTAATAACGAAGCGCGGTAATTAATTTGTATGGTAGGAAAGGACACGCAGAGTCGATGTCTGCTAGAATTCACAAGAACTACTCTACAAAGGTCTACAAAAGATACTGCTAAGATAAATCTGGCGATTACCATCGGCATCGAGAAGCTTATGGATGAAGAAGTACTTGATACTTTGGCAGAGGTATCGAGCATACCGTCGCCATAGACGAGAAGCTGCCAGAGCTGCCAGTTGTACCTTAGTCGACGTCACGCCGTGTTGGCTGGATGTTTGTCCTGTGACAGAGAATACGCTGAGCCCGTGCTGAGATACTCCCAAGGCCCGTTAGCTCCGATTAGCCCCGAACTAACTTGTCGTACTCTGTAACAAGCAGAATTTGAAGTCAAGTCCAAGACAAAGCAATATCGCTAAGAATTCAGGGGATCTTGGGAATGCAGTATGAGGGAATTCTGGTCAAAAATTCAGACTTTTAATTCCAGCGAACATTCTCGGGTTATAAATTTAAATTCTAGAATTCGATTCGTGTAGACGATACCGAGTTATATATAGAAGCAAGCACGTTACGCTGCGTAGCATTACATTTAGATGGCGACGACGGCTGGCTGGCTGAGGTGTCACAAGACTGGGCGGACGCCTGCATTTTTTTGAGGCTGAAGGCAACGCAAGGTCGACGGCAGAACCGACGTCTACAATTGGTTACTCTCATGCAGGCTGACAAAAACGATTTGAGATTCAGCCATAAGCTAAAACTATTGCGACAACGTATCGAAGCGTCATGTTTTTGGGAAGTTCAGAACGTAAAAGTGGTATTAGAGAAAGGCCATCAACAATAAAACAACTCTAAGAGGATCCCAATATAAACATTCAAAGGAAACAACACCCGTAAAAGACTCAAAAGGGCAAAAGATGAAAAGAAGAAACGGGATGCATTAAAAATTATGACTTAAATACATCGAAAGACGCCATGCAATAAGGACTTTCTTTGGTATTTTCCCACAACTGGAATGAACAGTGTTGAAACTTCGGAAACGAAGTCGGGAGGAACCGAGAATGCTGGGTATAATGCGTAGATGCGTCGGGAAGGAAAAGGGCGTCAAGAGGTTTTTATTCAGATAGGGCAAGACGCTTAGAAGGCCTGTTGATAACACTGTTAGTTTGAGATTCAAAATGTAGTGATTGCAAAGGGTTTCAACATACAGCGGCGACGACACCAGCAACAGCGAGGGCGAGACCACCCATGCTGACGGCGTTGGACCAGGCAGCGTTCTCAGTTGGGGTTGGGGTTGGGAGACCAGTCGAGGTGGCATTGGTTCCATTTCTATATTCGCAGAATTAGTCTTCACTGTTCCTTCTCTTATCCACTATCATCAATGTCGGATTACCACACATACGTTTGAGTGTACTGAGCATTAACACCGGCGGCGAAAGCAGCGAGGGCAACGGCAACAAGTCTGAACTGCATTTTGATTGATTTTGGTTTGGTTGATTATTAAAGAAACCGAAGTGGATTCGATGTATTGAAGCGAAAGACGAAGGTTGGAGGAAGTTGGAATTAATGGAATAAGTATTAACTTTCGGGAACGAATGTTACGTTTGTGAAGGATGGAGATGGGAATGAAGGAATTAGGGGACGGTCCTCCTTATGTACCAGTCGGCCTGAGATAGTGAGATGGACCTCACATAAACAATTTACAGCCTCCTCAAATTATGCAGGCAATGCCAGGGAGGTTGGGACCTTTCGTAAAATTGCCCTCGCTCCCAGTCACATCTTGGCTGGCTCCTCGATCCCTGCTGCGTCTTCTCCCGCGAGGTAGAGTGAGTGTCACTCATCCATGTTGCTATGGAGCCTGCGTAATTGCTTTTCCGCCGTTTTCTCGTTGGTTCCCCTAAAGCATAGCATCGTTTTTTTCTTTTCTTTTCTTTTCTTTCGAGGGCAATGTTTTCTTCTTTTCCTTGATACCATCACAGATTGCGACTCAAGACCTGTGGGAAAAGGAGCCCAGGCACCGTTCGGGTGAGCCAATGAACGACCAGGCCATTCGAGCTCTCATCATTGGCTCTTTGACTCGTCTGTTTGGTGCACAATCGTCCAGACTACAATGCATCTGGTATAGGCTCGCACGCTCCCAAGGACCTGTCGGGACCATCGTCGAGGGTTCCCCCAAAAAAAGTTCTGCCGGTGGCAGCGTTTTCTTATCAAGCCGGCCATGGGTCAAGGATATCTTGCACCCCCAAATCATAACGCCAGTCGGTCGTCCAAGAAGAGAAAGAAAAGCAAACAGGCGGCGGTCGATTATGCAAGCAAGTCGAGCTGCAAATCCCTCGACCTCCGTCTTGGCTGGAGACTTCTTGGACAAACCCCTTTAAACCGAAAGAGAGGAGCAAGTGGATATTGCCAGTTGGAGAGTCTCTCCTGTGTCTTCGAATTGGTTCCTCTTTTGCCGTTCTAATGAAAGAGGTTTGAAGTCTCCTGAGCCCTCTCATCAATCTCGCGAAACAGACAAGCCCCATTGCGTTGCTGCCAAGACAGGCCAAAAGGGGGCCGTGTGGAAGCTCTCTAGGAATAGAAGCGGCTAGTCTCATCATCCATCTGGAAGCAACAGCCGAACCCGGTCCCCTTCCCGGCATCATCGAGGCAGAACTCAGGAACAACAGCGTCGGATGATTTCTCGCCGTGGATGGATCATCGAGGTCACTGCCTCAGTCAACAGCCAGCGGTCGCTTCCTGGCCAGGTCAGACGGGACAGACAGACACACTCACACATATCTGCCTTCTCAGTGGTCGCCTACGGCGAAAGCTACAAAAATATCTAAGCTACGCCAACGAGCTGCTATTTTTTGCTAGCAGCCCAGGCGAGGCATGACCGAGTCTGCCACCATGCAAGATGTACTACCAGTGGAGTGATCCACACGCCCATACCGCTTTCTAATGACGTGCTGCCAAAGGCCATGGACCGGACACGGGTCGCGTTAGAGAATACCTGATCATCACGGAAATCAAGGTCAATCGAGGCCTAGACGTCCTGCTGTCTGGTACATGGGTTGCTTGTAACTTAGTCGCTCTGGAAGGAAAGCCCATACGAAACCATCCATAGCAGGTTGCATAACCAAAGCAAAAAAAAAGCCATCTTGAACCTCCAAAAAATTTATCAAAAAATTTGATAAAAAGTTGATACTAAGCAATTTCTCAGTCAGGAGAAGCTGTAAAGTGCCCGGTTGAACAAATTCCTCGGACTCGAAAAAATGGTGTGCCAATAGCCCGCCAGCAACCCTCGCCGTCGGGCCAACAAAAATATTGTCAATATCAAATTTCCAATATTTGCGATCAAACAAAGCACCGAACTCCCTGCCGGGTTCTAAAAATAACATAACGACATTCATTTGTTTGAACATTGACATTTCAACAGAAAAGGATTTTGATTGACACTCCTCAATTTCCATCGGGATCACGACTTTTTTAATATTGAGATGAAGGGAACAAGCTTTTTCTCCAGATCGTTAATTTGCCTCTCTCATCAAACATCGCTGGCACTGCATGCGCTGCATGGAGGAGAAATTAAAGAAGCCACCCGCTCCCAACAGGCAAAAGATATTAAGATTAACGATCCTTTTTTCCCTCTAGAACATCTGTGATTAGCCTATAGTTGTCCCCCTACTAACAACCTGGCGTTTGGCACGTCCTCTCACTTGGGTCCTTTTTGATGCCCCCTTTGAGAGCCCGCGAAGCGACCCGTGTTTCTGCCATGTACGGTTCCTACAGAACTCCGATGGCAAACAGGCAAATTTTTCCGAAAGAAGGAGATCAATTGAACAGGAAAAGTTTCAAGATGAGGCGCTGTTTGCACCAACTTCAATCTTGACGGGTTTAAGGGATCGGTTGTTCACGGATCCGGCGACGCCCGGATTGGAGGAAGTCCTGATCAACTCAAACCCAGCATAATTCAAGAGGCTGTTGAGGTGTGAGAAAGAGGTCTAGGACGATGTCGACATGCGCCGAAAACCTCCGTTGAGCACACCACATTTTACGTGTTGACGGCCTCGGATCGTGGCCAGCATTTAGGAAGCGAAGCAAGAAAAAAGAGTTTATACTAAGACTTGAAGCGTGAGGTCAAGAATAAGCCCGCCTACAGCGCTTGCATACTCGCATCGATAAAAAGGGAAGGCTGAGAGAAACGGACCCATCCACTGAATTCGTAAGACGGCTGCACGATTGCTGCACAGTTTGTTCATTTCATGCATGGTCGACACTATTAGCTTCGCAACTAATCTGGTGTCGTCTCTCGTCAGCCCAAACCTTCATGCATAACCGTGTCGAAATATTTTGACAGTGCGAGCGAGGACGGAAATGTGGGACCCTCGGTGATCCTCTCTTATGTATCTTTGCATGCAGGTGGTTGTTTTCAGGTTCTCCCAGACGGAATCTTGAAGCGCTTGCTCAAGAAGAGCGCATCGTGAAGCACTTCAATGCACTTCAATGGACATAGTTGTGGCAGATCGTAGAAACGATTTCAACTTGTTTCTTCTCCATTGTTTTGGTCAACAATCGAAACCTGTTTCTCGTGCCCCTCCAGCACTTCGTATTCATTGTTTCGCGCTTGGGTAAAACCGAGAACTTCCAGCTTGGCCGTTCGCACTCAGATTGTCGCAATTATCGATATCCGGAGCCCAGACTAACAATCAACAAGAAACGCTTGACCATGCCAAAATTTACATACTACTAGCTTGATAATCATAATCGATACCTTCCCGTAGTTAGTCCGTCGATGGGATACTGAACCCAGCTCCTGATGACGACAACACGGCTGGTAAACTCTTAAATCCTTTCACGATGATGGTATTTTTAAAAAATGATTTCAGGGAAATTTCGAAAGAATTATCCAGACGAGCACCATTAAGAGCGCTATTTCTGTCGTCCACATTCTCCCCGTAATATTATGTCATGCCATCTCAAGTTGATTGCACAACGATATATATCGCCCGAAGAATGACAAGCCAGCTAGTCCTTGTGATATTCGCGGAGTGCATCAAGTAAAAAGGCGAATGTGGGGACACGAGAAGAGTGGAGAGGCTGGATTCATGAAAGAACCATCTGTCTTTTTCTTTCGTCTGAAAAAAGATTTTGAGGATTTCTTTTTTGACACATTCCTAGACCTCTCGTTATCGTGATAGACACCACCATACCATTCGACTTCGGCGTTGATAACAGATAGGCCGTCGTATGGTTACATGGAGCGGAGAGCTCTCGCGGGGGTGGGTGGAGCTTTTTACAAACTGGTCCAACCGTGGATGCCTGTTTTTTTGCTTTCTTACTCGTCGACGGTCGTCCTCGGGGTTCATCCCAGGTTGAATCGTCTATCGATGGTCCCATGAAATCAGAGCCGTCGAATCAACAGCGAGGGAATTACGAGCCATCCTAGGATTCTTTGACTTTCGGGTCGAACGCCCAGAAATCGATGGCAAATCTATTTCAGATTTTTTCCCAGCTGCTGCTTGCTTGCGTGACCACCGAACTTGCAGCCGGATCTGCGACGGCGCAGAAGGATACTAGGAAGCCCCCCATCTTTAGTTGGAATAGGCATACAAAAACGTGCTGTCTTGAGACCTTCTTTTTTCCGGCTTCCCTTTCTGTAACATTTTTAAAAGTCATCATTGGATTGATGTTTTCGGCTCATCCGGAGACGTCAGAGAGTACCATGGATAAAACTTGGAAAGACTTGTGCACCGATCAAAAGGTCCTTCCTTCTTTGTCCTTTTCGTTGGATCTTTCGCAGCTGCGAATTCGAAGCTATCGTGGGGTCTTTTCCCAAAGCGACAGGGATTGATCGATATCCAACAACCTGCAAGTTTGTTGAAAATTCCAAAAACCCTCAGCCCCATTCAGCCAAGAAAAATCGTTGAAGCTGCCAGCCCTAGCTGCTTTTCGCCTTCAGGATCGCGATTTTCGGTTCTTTCCATCCACTTTGAAAGGATAGAACCACAGGGAAGAGTTTTCCGCTGCCCGTGACTCATGGATGGCAGATACCTTCCGGCGCTTGGGAGCTCAAGCTATAGCTAACGTAACGCACAAGCATTATAATGTTATTTTTATACAAATTCTTTTGAATCCTTTGAAATCTGAATATCTCTCATGATTATTGACCCCACGTGTAGTAGGAAGCTTGAGACCTAGGTCTAGCTCTAGCTTACGACCTAGGATTCGCACTGTACTTACTGCCGATACAAATCTGACAGGCCATGGTGGTACCACAGCTGACAGCTCTTATTCTCCACCCGTGGGATCCGCCGGCAGGTACATACGTACATACGCAAACCTCCGTCGGAAAAAAAAAAAAAAAAAAAAAAGGAAGAAGAAGTTCTATAACTTCTAAGCGACAGGAAAAGAAACAATTTGGCGTTCTGCGGCTTTCCTGTACACACAGCGTGTAGACGTCGACGTGAGTGTACATTCCCAAACAGGCCTGCTGTAAGGCCTGTGCGTGAGGGAGAAAAAAGTACCTGGCTAGCTAGCTTGGTCCCACGGACCGTGCATATGCAACTTAAAGCTTACATGCAGATGTGCAGGATCTATTCGGGAAAATACCATCTGGGATGGGGCGAATTGGGTACCGGTAGATGGGAGCTGCCACGTGCTTTCGGTGGAAGGATTTTGAGGCTGCTGATGTTTCGAAATTTCGTTGTGAGCGAAGATCCGTAAGGGTAAGAGCTGAGCTTGAGGATCGAGCTCCTGGAAGATGGAGGTCTTAATACGAGCTGTCCAGGAACTGTATTGAGGTGCTGACAGGTGACAAAACCAATCGGAGTAGATCATCATTATGGATATATAGTAGCCCTGGGATCCGAAATTCTAGAATCCTGATGCTAGTAGCTTTAGACCTTGATTCAGTGCAATACGAGCTTCCGACTAACTTCAGAGGCATGTAGGTAGTGTGTATGCTTAGGGTAGATGGCCAATGTATATATATCTCCTATCCCGAACCGCGATACTCAACTACAACTTTACTTGCGGGATCGATATTGGGTGGTGAACCTCGACAGATCGACCTCGGGCCCTGCCCGGAGTATGTCCAGCTACTTACTCAAGTATAAATACGTAGTTCAAGTACCTCCCCTTAAGCTGCTACATGTTTCCCAAGCTCCAAGTCGATCAGGTACCTAGCTTCGTTTCAAAATACATGTAGCTCTCGGTTGGCGAGCCCTAGCTCCCTCTATTAGGAAAATGCCTTTCCTGGGTATACCGGGAGGCTGATATTGAAGAAAGTGAAACCCGGTCGATGTATTGGCGTGCAGATGTACATACACCCTATCAGAAACGGGACATTAATGCATGCGCATAGCCGTACCGGTTCCAGATATGGTGGCTTCCCGGCCGTCGATGTCCCGGCTCCAATCGAGATATACGCGTAATATATAACACCCCATTGCATTCTGGCAAGTTGACTTGCAGAGTAGTATTCGGATGTATTTAGTACCCCAGGTATCAATTGGCATATATTCCAGCCCCCCACAAGACATTTTGAGGATCTAGTCAAGTCCGGCTTTCGAACTTTCCGTGGAAACGTACTTATATATGCTACGTAACTCTCGGTTTTCGATCTGGTTAAAACTTGAATTTCTTTGAATTTATAAAAGAAATGTTTTAGCCTCGATTATTCATCTTTATCGTGCTTTATAAATCAGATACATCAACTTTTTCGACAGTCCCGGAAAACTCCACGACACACCCGTCCACTCAATCCAATTGATCAACTTGTTAATTCTCCTTCAAGGAAGGCATCCCATCAAAAAGTTTCCAGCGCCATCGATGGCCATCATTCCCTTCCATCGGCCAACCCTATCCGACTCTAGCCCTAACACCGCAACTGTTGGAATATGGGCACGAGGCAACCTTAATACTCCCAAACCTGAGACACCCCAACTGTACATCGAATATAAATTCGATGTCACTACCTCACCTCTCGATCTGACATTCCAGCAAAAAGTACTACCGGTACCCGGCCGCAATATCCTACGCACGGGAGAATCCGAGATCCGAACATTCCTGCAAGCATTATAAAGCCCGTAAGCGTCTTGACCGGACTCAAGGGCCCTCGATCGATGCTCAACATTTGTTCCCTTCGACCGACTCCAAATTCAGAGCATGAACGTTACCTCGAATCCACCTGCGTCATAACCCGCTAGTTATGGATCGTCCTTCGCTAATAATGTGGTTCATTCGTAGCCGATTAGCTAGGCGAACGATTCGGGTTTATAAGTTAGACATGGCCACCTGGAGGATGATGCGGCGAGGTGTCTGCCTGAAGGCTCAACATTTTTAGGGTTCGCGGTTGTCTTTGGTTGCATTTTGTTCCAGTGGTATATTCCCCGCAATGCCGCGAGCCAAAGGTTAAACGTCTGGGATGATCGATCGATCTTGATACACCGATATGTACCAATCGGTATTGACACCGAATGCATCTTTTCGAATGCCCAGCTCTTGGCCCGGCGGTGGATTCTCGCTAAATAAAAATCGAAGGCACCTCTTCGAACGTCGCCCGTTCGACCAAACGATGGACTTGTGCTCATCACCGCTTGCGAATTCTTTTATCTGTCTGCTCTCTACAGGTTCACTAACTTAACTTTTGGTGCTAGATACCTTACTATGCTCCATATCAATATTCGCACGGCTTAACTCTCCTCGAATGATCTTTAACCCTCTCAATGGGTATCATCCACATTCCCACCTCAACCTCACTCGGCTCTCCTAACAATATCATCGCAGGGTAGAACATGGCATTGTACGGTAATAATCCTCTCATGATAACCCTTGTACCACAGTGCGAGTATATGCCTATAAGGCACACAGATGGGTCCCTCATCCAGACGGCCGTGGGAGAGGAGGTTTACTTTCACAAATTCGTCGATGTATGCCGGGGAATACTTAAATATTGTTCGACTTGGGTCACTGAAGGGTATGTATATCAATACTAACAGTGCTATATATTGTTTAGCATGGCGGTTTCAGGGGATTGATTTATGATGGAGTATTGTCTGCAGTATCTAGAACCCCAACTGTCCTTGAGGAAGCTGACAACATAGATACCGTGACGTCATCCGTTGAAAGAGAACGTAGGCGATATTATGTTTTGGAGAGGTGGTTTGGGTTTGCTCCCATATCTAGGCGAGGTCTCAAGAGGGATTAGTGTTGGAAACTGGGTGGGAATGATCATATGATATATTCAGAGTTTGAGTACTGGGTTCCAGGCAATGTTGGATAGGCCGATCTATGCTCGTATGGGGGTGGGCGTTATTAAGCTATTCCTATACCGTTATAACTAAGTACTTAGATACTAGTAGTTAGGTGCCTTTAGAAGAGGAAAATGTGATTTAGTGGATACTAGTAGCATCCGGTGGAACTGCAGAGCCGCCTCACGGGGTTGTCGGAGGCCTTGTGTAACAATGAAATGTTATATCAAGATGCTGGTAGCTGCCTAGCCATCGACATTATAGCTTCGTAGATTTAGGAGTCTATTGGTTCGTGTTCTGTCCTTATCGGCATCGTGTGTAGGCTTGTAGCTAGTTCTTAGATGTTCATATACTGGGGGTAATAGTAGTCTCATAGTATGGTAATAGATTAACAGCGGCGTCGGACTAGTCGGCATCAAGTTCAATAGGAAAATGCGTTGCCTCACAAAATACAACATATCATATATATTTCGAGGGCCCCGTAGAGGTTGAAATTTACCGGAGCTCAGTGGTTTCTACCTAGTAAGATAAATAAGTGGATTCGGTGTACATTCATCATCCGCGTTGCCTATGTTCAGAATCATTTATGTATTCATCTTACGAAATTATCTTAATTCTTAATAATCTTCATTCTAAATGTTCTGTTCCTAAGCCTGGTACACGTACAATATATTTTAAGTTAACGAAACCAATCCTGATCCCAGGCGCGGTCACACGGGTAGCTCCATGCCGCTTGGTCTCTCATATCAAGTATGCACCCCCGAGCAAAATAGGCAGTCCGGTCTTCTGCCTCCTGGACAGACTCGCCATACAACTTTTTCCACGTGTTGTAACCCACATTGCGCCTTACAATAGAAGCGAATGTCGCCACCAGGCTCTCCGCGCACTCCTCTATCCCGGTGGCTATTTCATCGCCCCAATCTTCTTTGAAATCGTGTTGCCCGTTGAGTCCCTTATTTGCTTCCGCAATATATTTTGCTATAGGTGGTGTGTATAAAGGTCCACGCCCTGAAAACCTTTTTAGAGTCGTAAATGCGGTGGGAAAAGCTTTAAAGCCTTTATAGTTCCTTCTCACGGCCCAGGGTTTCCAACATTGTGGCCTCGTTTCATGGCGTATCTTCAAATCTTCAACTTTTGGGAGACCGCACTGCAGAAGTTGTCGCCACCAGATAGGAGTCGTTGTGCACCTGACTTTTAGGGCTTTGAGGTTTGAGGGAGGAGTAAGGAAGAATGATCGGTCGACGAAAAAGTTGGTAATCTTCAGTGTTTCTAGTCGGTCCAGCTTGCTGAAAGTTTCTTGGAGCATCGCTAGGGATTCTGGGCTCTCTATCCTTTTTTTGTCAGGGTAGTTGTCGTTGTCAAGGTGTAGTTGCGTTTCGCCATAAGGACTTTTGATGAAGGTCACAAGAGATAGGTGCTTTAAATTGACGGCTGTATTCAGGAGTCTCGTCAAACCGATTATACGCTCAGTTGGATGTGGCTCAGTTTCTCTCCCCTCCCATCGGTCGTTCTCAAGGTTTAAATCTGACAAATGCCTGAAATCTAGCACATTCTCCATTGAGAAGATGATGTCGGTGGTGCTTGGGATCGATATTGTCAGCTCGCTGGGGAGCTTGGAGCCAGAGTATGTTTTCAAGACGTTCAGAAACTCCTGGCTATCTTTAAGGTCGACGGCACCATCATACTCTTGGTACGGCGTTAGCGTTTGGGCATTATTAGTAGGTAGTCCTAAATCTCGATAGGGGGGTAGGGTTTTCAATCGAACCCGGAATACTAACCATGCAGACCAAAAAAGATACGTCGGGGTTTTACTTTCCCCGAACGAAATAATTCCCCCAACATCTCGGTCAACTGTTCATTCTGAAGCACTTGCACATGTAGTAGCCCAATGGTTTTGGTGAACCTCCACCCTAGGTCTAGAGAATCCGCCTCCACTGACGAATATATGCGTGTTAGTTTTTGCCATGCTGATGGAGCTAGCCTGCGGTGGGTGAATCCGATATATCGTTCTGGTGAAAATTCAAGCATGGACCAGAGGTGTTCGCGGGCAATGGGGTAAAGTGCTTTGCAAGTCAACAGAACCCTGAAGACACCACGAAAATCGAGGCATTCAAGGATAGGGACAATAACTTCAGGTGGTAAGGCTAAAATGTATGCCCGTGGAGCTAGAGACGTGTCGTGAATCACGAGATTCCGCGAAAACGCGTCGGGAGGATCCATTTTGCGGGTGGTATGGATCAAGCATAGACGAGGAGGCAGAGGCCTCGGGGCCTTATATATAAACGCTGAAGCCGAGGCATTCCAGAGTATGACTCTTATGCATGACCTTTTTTTTGGGCATTAGTGGATAATATCACAGAGAGTTGTATCCTCTAAGGGTTAAGGTGCCAAATGGGCCTTAGTTGCAATCGAGTATATTGTATGGTATAGACACAGCCAGGGGTTTGGTAGACGGTTTCAGAGCCGCGATTCTCGAGACACTTGTTGATACTCCCGATACTATAGGCCAGTCTTGATTTCTTGATGCGTCTGATATCGGAGTGCCCACATCTCTATCACACCATTATCACATCTGAGATAACGTCGACGAATAGAAGTCGGCGTATTGCTCCGCACGCTTGACTGGATCGCGTGTTCAGGCGGCTGTGGTTGGCTGGTGACAGTCAGTCGCGTCACAGCTGAGTGGTCACGGCCCAGAGAGGAAAAACAATTGGGAATGCAGGTTAAAAGATCATTCCAACAGCATACCTGCTACATACCACTTCTTCACGTTTTTCATGTTCAAATAACCTGGTAGCAGTTCGGTTTTTACGTCGATATTTGAAGGGGCCAGATACCGCGCCCGCCGTTTCGCCGCCATAGAAATGCCGTGCATGCAACCCAGCATCCCGGACCACCTCCGAGACTCGGATGACGAGATTGACCGCGAACTCGAACGGCTGTTCGAAGAGCTTCGGCGGATACAAGAGACAGCCGAGAGGCTCAACGCTGAACTGGGGGGTTCGACATCACGATGTTTATGTATGAGTGACCATGCGTCTGGTTCGCATCAGCACGCTTCGGCATCTTCAGCATCATCGTCGTCGCCATCGTCGTCGTCCAATCCCCGACGACAAGAAGGACGCCGGATAATTCCTCTGATCCGATATTAATTGAGATTAATTAGCAGACGGCCCTTGCTTTGAAGGCTTGCAAGCCTTCCTTCCTTCAGGTTCGGAAGTACCCAGGTCAGGCGGGACCAGCAGACCAGACTGGATTTGAACTGTGTCATGTTGCAACCGTTCGTTCCGTCCTTGGTCCCGTGGCGGTCATGGTCGTGTGGAGGAGGAGGGATGGGATTAGTATGGATGGGATGGCTTGCCAGGGGCAGAGGAGGCTGGGGCCACCACATACTGCTGTTTGTTAGCTACTAACTGTTAGTATGGAGGACGGCCTGTGTTGGAGATCAACTGGATCAGCTTCCTCGTCTCCGGATCTGTCGCGGTCGACATTCTCGTTCGGGCTAAACCTTGGCTAAGCGACCAGCCAAAACCCAATCCAGCTTATCCTTCTCTTCCTCTTCTCTTCTTCTCTTCTTCCTCTTCTCTTCCTCTCTCTTTCATCCATCCATCACTCCATACATACATCAACCTCACCTCTCCCTCCGGTGGCTAGACCATATCTTCCTCTGCCATCCCTTCCTCTACCATCTTATATACACCTTAGCCTCAGGTGTCCAGTATAAAAAAGCCAAGCAGACAAACTAAAAGAAACATATATATCATCTACAGATACCTCTCATCACTGTAGTCGCTTCTTACCTTGCAAGCAAAAAAAAAGGTTCAAAGGAGAAGAAAAGAATAAAAGACCAAATTCTAATTACTATTACATAACAAACTGCAAAAATGGTCCTCTTCTGCAGCGCTCATGCCCAGCTCGACGACTCCTTCGACGAGGAATACGAAGTTGCCAACTACAATCTCGCTCAATCAGCCGAGCTCGAAGCTGCCGCCAGAGTCTCCAATGCCGCCGCCCAACAGCCACAGCAGTACGAACAACAGCAACAGCAACATCAATATCATCAACCGCAACCACAGATGTCAATGCAAATGCAGCAAAATTATCCTCTTCAACCTCAGACATACAGCTACAGCTACACTGCTCACAAACAAATGCTACCTCTAACCAACTCTCATAATAGTTCTTCCGACCCAATGCAGATCGACAACATTGTTTCAGCAAATGGCGGTTTCCCGCCAAGCAACAGCCGCAAACTCAAGCGATCTTGCGACTTCGAATGCGATTCACCAGCAACTGACGCGTCCGGCAGCAAACGGGTCAAGCAAATCGCGTTCTAATCGACTTTTTGAAATGGGAAACTATCAAAGAAAAGGTCTGCGATATGAGGGTTTCTTTTCTAAATTTCTTTCCTTTTCCTCCGATTGAATCTTTTTTTCCTTTTTGATTTGGGATTGATTTTCTCTAGGGTTTGAACTTTTTTTCTTTACTCTGGCTTTTTCTTCTTCCCTTGTAATATTACTATTTGATACCTTGGAGTTATTGGGAGTCTCCAATTGGTAGAAAGTGGGTCGCTATCAAACCCGCTGGCGCAAGCACCGTTAACGGTGGATTCACTGCCGAAAGGACAGTGCGGTATCCGCCGGACGTTTTTTCCCTTTTTCCTTTTCCATCACAGGCAAGAAAATATCCTGAAAGGCAAAAAAAGGGCTTACAAACAAAATATTATATCATTAAAAGTTCTTTCGTTGTTTTCTTTTCTATCTGCAGGTTTCATCAGGTCAATGCGTGCGGATGCGTGTGGTTTCCCTTTCCTTTGATCAATTGCTTTTATTCTTTGTCTCACTGGTCTGGTGCCCTTTGTTTGTGAGGAGACTGACATGGTCCGGTCAAAGCAACCACCGGCGGGCCATGGTTTCCGAGCAGGATATGATACACGCACGCCCTTTCTTGCTTGCTTGCTTATGAATGTACTTAAGACGAGATAAATATCACGTATAAAGACTCTGATATTATTACTTGATTACTTGGGAATCAACTCTATTCTCAATTCTCAGTTCCTTTTCTTTCCTACTCTTTGCAAGCCTTGCGTTGCGGGGTTGACCTGTCACAATTGTGAGCGTTTTTTCCTGGTAGACGACGCAAACAGAGAGCGGGAATGCGATGAGGCGCTGGTTTTGGATCCTTCCGTGTGCAGGCTTCTTTGCAGGGGAGGCTTTATGGCAGGTCGTCTCGAATTGCAGGTGGTAATTCAGGGCGGCTTTGGATGCAAGTAAGTTTGCAGCGTTACATTCAATTTTGTCTGCGAGAGACCAGGCACGGGGTAGACGTATATGGTGGAATTAATATCTGGAGCGGTTTGCATTTTCCTCTCGCGTTCTCTAGGCTGTTTGGAATTCGTCGGCGGTTAGAATAGGATACTTTCTATAGACCTAGAGTTGATATTTTACCATCCTTTTCTTTTAGATCGTAGAAGTACCTGAGTTGTATATGAGTAAAAGGACTCGTATACACCGACTAGGGTAAAGTGTCTGTGCGATTGAGGCAACTGCTTAGGTAACGACTCGAGAACAGCTAGAATATGGATTATGGCATCCTAATGCGCCGAGAACCCGAGCGAAAGAGGCAAATCTAAAGACATGCCGGCGGTATCGATATCGAGATATACCATATCGATTCGTATCGTATTTGGTGGCTATGCATCTATGCTATCAACCGAGATTCGAGTAGAACATTTACTATAGGGACTGTCGGGAGTGAGTGACGTCAAAGGATCTGGAAGAAACAGTGGCTTATTCAGATTCATTCATCGCTTCTACCGATGCACCGGTGGAAGCTGAAGTTCGGTACACAAGATGGAGTCAGGGTTTTCTGGACAGCTGTTTCACGGAGGTACGTATTAACACTAGTTCCATCCCAGGGACGAACTTTGGGGAGTATACACTATGAAGTAGACTTGCGTAGCCGTTAGGGCTGTGGAGAGGACACATGCAAGGGACCTGGCTAACCAAGTACTTCCTTAGTCCTTTTCAGTCCTTTTTACTTTTCTTTCCACGAGTACAAATGAGGGCTTAGTTTGGACGGTGATTACAATTATAGCGCTGTCGTGTGACTAGACAATGACATTTTGAGGAGGAAAATGAGAGGCAAAAAAGAGAGAGGGTTGAAGCCAAGATTGTGCGGGAGGGGAGGATGGGATGGCTTGCAGCTCTGTGCGATTCGCCATGCTTGCGTAGTACTTTGTACTTTGTCCATGCATGCTTTGTACCTCTCGTAATATAGATCTATCTTGATCTCGCAGGAGTGACAGCGTGAATGCGAAACGGGGCTACTTCGTGAGCAGTTAGACAGGAGTCGCTGTGGTTTTCTGTCTGTAACAGCGACTTTCTTAAGCTAACTGACTCCCCCACCGGTTGTGCCGGGTTTTTAAAAATACTTACTTCGATAGATAATATAATATAATAGGGATACTTGCTTACAGAAGGAAGCATCTGTCAATCAATCTAATTAATTAATTTATCTGTCACTGCTGCTGCGGTCTTTGGAAGGCATCCTTCCGCGTCGGCTATTATTGTGGTGCAGAGCAGTGCAGCCCCTCATACAATACAATACAATACAATTCCATCCAGACAAATCCAACTCGCTAAAACGTTCCTGCGATATCCCGCCCCATCGAATATTCGACCTTCCCCAACTTTACGCTCCGACTTCATCTGAGGAACTCCAACTCCACCCGCCAATGCCCACAGCCGTCGCCTGTCCTCTCTCCACTTCCACGTAGCCTGGCTGCTCCGGTGCGAATAGCTTTCCCTCTCATCGACTTCTCGTAACGTAGCTCAGCTGGTCCAATTCCCTTCTTAATCTTAATATCTACAACGTTACCTTTTTCGACCGTTCAGTATGGGGAATGTTGGAAGCCACCCCGAGGACCCAGCGGCGGTCTTTATGCGCGACCAGGCGAGATGTATGACTTCTCTATATACACATCTGGCCTCTTTCTTTACTTCGATATGGAGTGTATACTAATCCTCTACCTCTGCAGTGACCATTACATCTCTCGTCGTCACAAATGCGAAGAAGAAGACCATCGTCTCCATCGCCCCGAATGCGTTCCCAAGCACCCGAGCTGTCACCAAAAAGGAAGCCGGAGACGATGCTCTGGTAGAATACGTTCAAGTAACTCCTTCCCTTTCCCACCTTCTCTCACTCTTTATCTCTCTTCCAGTTCTTCTTTCAACTAACCAGCTGAACAATAAACTGCTAGGACCCATACGTAAACGCCCAAAGCCCCGGGATTCTCCTCAAACTCACCAACGAAGATGAACTCAACTTCGACTTCACATTCGTCGCCCGTCAGCGCCGTGACGAAGCCGGTACTACCACCGACACTAATATCACCGGTCTGACGTTTATACTTGCCACTAATCACCGGGAACTCGATGACCTCGTCACACGGGAGTTCCACGCCGATCCTAACCTACACAAACATGCTAATGTCGATTTTTTGGGCGACTATTCGACGGGTGGGAGTCCCTCGGTGTCCTTCACATGGAGTTGGAAGTGGAGGCCGCCGAAGGGTGTGGTTGAGAAGTCGTCGGGGTATCGGAACACTTGTGCTGTGAGTAGAAATTGTCGTTATAGTTATATCTATGTCGAGCTTTATAGCTAATAGAAGCGGATGGGGGTAGTTCGTCGAGTACGACCAGAGAGCTCATAAGCTATCACGGCTAGCTGAATTCTCGTTTTGGGTTCATAGTATGTTTTTATCTACCCTGGGACCTAATGGAATTGACCTAACGAAAATCTACAGATAAACAGCAGAGCACACCGCTCGGCCTCGGATTACTCGACCCTCGTCTCTTAACTCCAAAGCTCCGTGCCACATCCAACATCTCCACCGACTCCAATGCCCTCTCCACCGCAAGCGATCCTCTCTCAGAACCCTTAACTCCGGGTGTTGAGCACACTACATTCGATATCGCATCTCCGCCCCAAGCTCCTAAAGCTGATGCCTGCTACAAAGACGACGATATCCTCGACGATGGCCCATTATTCAGAGCCACAATGAAGGAAATGGAATCTCGCACCGCTCTTCTCCGCCAACGAATGAAGAAAGTCCTCCGACGGGCTGAACAAGCAAAATCGGCCCAGGGCCAATGGAACGATGCCCTCAGTTTATTCGTCGATTCCCTCCGCGAAGTCGCCGCGAATAACAACTCCGGGATGAAACCGGCGCTTGAAGACTACTTCGAGCGTTCAGCCAAGGAAATCCTCCGATTCGAGCGCCACAATGAAGCTCATCTCCAAAAGTTCATAATCGACCCAATGACCAAACTCTACAGCTACGACATCAAGGCCGCCGAAGCCAAAAAGAAGGAATTCGACGAAGAAAGCCGTGAGTTCTACGGATTTGTTAGTCGGTATCTGGGGATGAAGAATGATTCTGTCACGCAGAAGAAGAAGACGGAAAGTGATTCGAAGTATGTGGCTAAGAAGCGACAATTTGAGATTAAACGACATGATTATGGGAGTTTTATGCAGGATTTGCACGGTGGGAGGAAGGAGCAGGAGATGGTGTCGCATCTTACAAAGTATGCGGAAGCACAGGCTAAGAGCTTGTTGAATACCGCGAAGAGGGTGCAGGAGTTGCAGCCGCAGCTCGAGGCATTGATTGAGGAGGTGAAGAATTCGGAGAAGCAGTTTAAGATCCAGAGGTCTGAGCGGGAGGAAAGGAGACGAGCGATTGAAATGGGCGCTACCGGTTCGGAAGATGCTTCTTCCTCGGATGTTAACGGTCAGCAGGGTGCCGGTACTGCGATTCCTCCGCCGAGCTTGCCGGTTATAATGACCGATAGCGGGAGTTTGGCGGCGAATATGGAGGCACCGGTTGCTGTTAGTGGTACCGGTGCTACGGCGGATGTCGCTACCATTAGAACCGTATCTAGCCACTCCGGATCTTCACCACCGTTGGCGAGCGAATCGACGACGACGATAGCGGCGTCGGTTGTGTCGAGTTTGGCGCCGACGGGGATGTTAAGTCCTACTGCGACAGCAGATTCAGGCAAGTTTAAGGGGTTTAGGGATTTAGAGGATAAACCTGTGAACTCGAATGGAGCAAATGTTACGGGGGTTGATAGGAGGAAGGAAGGGTTGTTGTGGGCGTTGAGCAGGCCTGGAGGACATCATGATCCGAAGGCTTTGCCGAAGGTTAATTGGCATAAGTATGGGCTTCCTATAGATTGGTGGTTAAGATGGGGGGGTGCTAACTATGGAATAGGTACTGGGTAGTCCTCGCCGCCGGTCAACTCTGCGAATACTCGAACTGGAAGGAAAAGCTGGATTTGCACAACGAGCCGATTAACCTACGTATGGCGTCCGTACGTGAAGCACGAAACCAGGAGCGGAGGTTCTGCTTTGAAGTTATTACTCCACAGTATAAACGTGTCTACCAGGGTACCAGCGAAGACGATATGAACAACTGGATTACTGCGATTAATAACGCGGTTAAGGGAATGCTTGAAGGATCTAAATCTAGAACTGCATTCGACCCCAGCAAGTTGGTGGATGATCCGACAAAGAAGGATATTTCACAAGTATTCGGGAAGGCATCGGCTTTATCACATCTAGGAAGCGGACAGGTTGCCATTCGAGATCCTAGTCATCATCACCATCACCACCACGGTGGGAGTGGTGGATCGGCGAATTCCTTGGCGGGGAATAGTTTACAGCGAAGGATTACAGTTGGATCGAGGCCTACTTATCCACGACGGAGTAGTACGTTTAACGACGATCCTGATAAGCTTTTGCAGATGATTAGGGATGCGGATGTGGAGAATGGGAGGTGTGCGGATTGTGGGAGTACGGTTAAGACGGAGTGGGTTTCTATTAATTTTGGGATTGTGCTCTGTATTGGTATGTATTACGCCTTTTATAATGCTGGGTTTTGGTGTGGAGATGCTAATTTTTTGGTGGTTAGAATGCTCGGGTATTCACAGGTCACTTGGAACACATATTTCCAAAGTTAGGAGTCTGACGCTCGATGTCAACTCCTTCACACCCGATCTTACAGAGTTACTGGTTAGGATTGGAAATAAGATTTCAAACTCAATCTACGAAGCACGACTTGATCCTAAAGACAAACTTGGATCAAACCATCAGGTTACAAGGGAAATGAGGTTGAAGTTTATAAAAGCCAAATACGAAGACAGAGCTTTTGTAAAACCTGTTGATGGGGGAAGGACCGCAGATGAAGTATTGATTGAAGCGGTTAAGCGCGGAGATTTGGTGGGGGCGGTGTATGGGGTTGCGGTTAGAGGGGATGTTAACTTTGTTGATGAACGCGGGGTTCATGTTGTTTATTGGGCTTTGGCGAGTGGAGATCCTGTTAAGGAGAATGCAGAGGCGGCGGGTGCTACGCCGGGTACGGTGGCAGGAGAACCGCCGTTGTCACCGGGGAGTAAAGGGAAGGAAGTTAAGGAACCTACATTTCCTATGGCGGAGTTGTTGTTGCAGAACGGAGGGGCTGTTGGGGAGGTTATTGCTGGGAAGAAGTTGGTGGTTTCGAGTGCTGCTAAAGGGTATTTGTCTTTGAAGTCTGCGAAGGCGGGTGGGTTTGATGGTGTCAGTGGTGGCGGGAGTGGTAGCGCTAGTGGGAAGGGTGCGCCGGGGAGTAGTGGGGGGAATAGTATTAGTGGTGGTGAAGGGTCTACGAGTGGTGTTGGGAGTGGAAGTGGGATTAGGAGTTCGCAGAGTTTGAAGGGGGGTTCACAAAGTGGTGATGAGAGGGGGAAGAAGGAGAAGGAGGAGAAGTTGAGGAAGAGGGTTAGTACTAGTGGACGGATTGTGAGGTCGCAGATCTTGGATAGTATGCGGTGACCTTTGAGGTTCGGGTTACATTAGTTTTTTGGTAATTCTGCTTTTTGTTTCCTTTGTGATGAAATTTGGGGGTTAATGGTAATGATGTTGGGTGTTCTTGTTTCCTTTGAGATGGTTCTTCGTTTTTGTTTTTTGAAGCTCGGAGTTCTTTTTTGCTTGCGACTATGGAATAGTATCTAGAATGTTTCCTTTGTTGCGACTGTTGTTTAACATATGATCGGTGTTTTCATTGTCTTGACGTTTAACGTTTTTTGGAGGCGGGTAATTGATAATATCTTTTCTTGGCTTTCTACTATTACACTTTCCTTTAAATTTGTGAGTATATGCTTGTAGTGGTCGGTTAGTCCAGTGGAACGATTGATGAGCCTCCTCGATACACGGATGGGAGAAAGAACGTTCAATTTCAATGTAACGGGGCACCGCAGCTGCGATAGCCGAGTGTTTTTATATACGATGGAACCCAATTTCCTGGTTACGAGGCTGCAGGTTATCATTGATACCNCTTGTCCCCTGCCTTATATCCTACCGATTGCATATGCATGCATTTGCATAAGAATCTTTCAAGTGGCTAAATATAAGTAATGATGAAATCGCCCCTTTTTCGCTGGGGGGTGTATATTGATTGTTTGTTCGGTTTTCTTCAAAAAGATATTTGAAAGGAGATACATATACAGGTAGGTATCTGATGTAAATGTCGATATAGATCTGATAGATCGATAAATAATATAAAAAGCATGATAAAAAGAGAACGCCTTTTGTCCTGCCCAATTTTTGTTACCCAAGGATAAGGAAAATGCTAAAAGGATGTTTGTAAAAGCAAGAAAAAAATATAGATCAAGGCTTAAGAAAGGATGGAAAATGAGTGGCTAAAGAATATGAAACCGGTGAACGCCATTTCCGGGGTTGGGATATTTTTGGTTGTGTGTGTGTGTCTGCGTGTGTGCGTGGGTTTCGTTAGATGGTGTTAGGTACAAAGGAGATTCGTATAAAATGCCGTAGGAAATTTGGGTGTTCTTTCCCGTCGGTGTCTTTTCCGAGGGGAAAGGCTTGTGAAAGGAGAGTCGTATGTAGAGAGCAAGAATTTGTCGATACTTCGGTTTCGAGTGGTTTCCAAAAGAGTGTTTTTTTTTCGGTTTCAATGGGATTTCAAGGCCTGTGATTTGTCACAAGCGAGCGGTTGTTCCGTTGTCTCCAATTGTTCCGCGCCATTCGGGCACATCTCCTCCCATTTGTTTGCCTGAATACGTCGTTTCGGCGGTTGTGTGTCGTTACTGAATAGCAAATCCAGTTTGCCTGTCATGTTTCTTTAAAAATAGATGCCAAACAACAAAAATCCACTTTTTTTTGGAGGGATATCGTGTGGTCATGTCATGAGTCCGGCGAATACCAAGCTGATAACCAGAACTAGCAATCCAGTCCTTAGCTTAGGAATATCCTTCTCTGGATTCCGCACTGCAGGACCGATCCTAAAGCTCGGTGCTATTGATGCTATAGAGGAAAAAAATGTCTCCGTTAGTTCACGTAACTGATTCAATTGCATCATACTTTTTTTTCTCTTTGGTACTGGCTTGAGTGTGTTTTTGGGCGAGTCATACCCTCTCTCCGTTCCACGACGCTGTCTTCGCCGGGTACCCGTTTTAATAGCAGGGCATCTAGATCTGCTTCTGCAGATGTTGAAAGACTTATTGTTGTGAAGGCGACGAGGAAGAGGAGGATTATGCTGATTCGGACGGGTTGCACGGGGAGCTGCATTATGTAGGATTCCTTTGCTTTGAGAGGGTTGACGGAAAGGAACGATGGTTGTCTACTACTGGTGTTATTCTTTGATGATGCTATATTTGAATTGGTCGATGTAGCATCGTCTGAAGGAAAGTCTGAGTCGAGTTGTTCGGTGAAGATGCTCCGACGCTTTTTGGAAAGAGAGAAGCCTTTAGGTAATGATGGAGGATCGTTTGAGAATCGGGAACGGTAAGAGGAGGGTGTGAAGGGTTTCTTTGTAGGGTCCTGTTGGTGGTAGACTTCTTCGTCGCGGATGTGCTGTCTGTTATTGTTTGTTTGGGAAAAGTTATTTATACTTGTAGAGATGGAAGTGCTGGTTGCGAATGATGATTGTGATTGTGATGGAGATTGTGGCGGAGACGGTGACTGCTTCGGATGTCGGGTGGAGGACGCCATCGAAGAAGAGGAAGAGGGAGGGAGGAGGAGGCGGGTTATATGGAATGTGGATGGGGAGGGGTTCCGCAGGCCAGTTCTGGGTGAGGTTGAGTGTGTGTAGTACTTTAAGTGGTGGTAGCTCGGAGTTTTAGCGCCCTTTTGGATAACCCCGGATTTCGAAGGGCGGTCATGAGGCAGGTTTGCCCGCAAAGAAGTGCAGCTGGACCCTTTTTTTTGCCTGCTTGTTTTGCTGCACTGTTCGTCCGAAGAATTCAACCGGCGGTTTGTGCACCTACACCTACATGTCAATATTAATCGGAGGGGGGAACAAGTGCAAATGATCATGGGCTATAATGACATGGTTCGTTTCTGCAGCTGAATGGATGGGAATGTATTCTTTGGCGAGGTGGTAGTTTTCTAAGTTCAAGAACGCTAAAATAGCAGCAAAGCAACGTCACGAGCATCTAATTGTGGAGTTTTCCTCTCTTTGACAAGACCACCGGCACTGGCCGGCAATTGCCCGATCGCGTATGGTCGAGTGCCAGTGCGCCTCATTATCACGGCCGTTTTTCGCAAGCATCATGATATCACCAGAGTATGCTTTGGAGGAAGTATTCTGCACACCTGTATGTATTATGTATACACCGTCGTATCCCTTAAGCTTGGCTGTACTTGTACTTGTACGATGGAACAATTCGGCCCGCTGGCCCAAACTGGGAGATGGGAGGAGAGCAGGCATTTTCGGCTATCAAAGCCGCATTCTGCGGGACCATTTTGGATTGTGGGACGCTCGGATCAATATTGCCATGCAGCCTGTTCAGGTTGCAGTTCGCTAAGTAGCTGGACAATGTACCACCGAGGTATGCGGTCGATGGGTTTAAATTTTGAACAAGACCTCGAAACATATATGTATGCAGGAGGAAGTTCTTTAAACTCGGTTAATCTTTCGTTCGGTTTTGGATATGGAAAAAACTGCATAATCTCTGGATCTCGAACGAATGGACGTCTCTTGATACCATGGTCGGGAATTGCAATATTGGCAAAGCTTGCAGAGCTTAGTCTGTATCCGCATTATGAACAAAACCGGTGACGAGATAACACCTAATGTCACGCCGGAAAGCGGACCAGCAAGAGCCCCGCAAGGATGCTAGTTCCCCGATTAAGGGTGCTCTCTCCCTTAGCTGCAGCGAGATCCTAATGCGAAATTCCTCGGAAGATGATTATTCCATGGTGTGTGTATGTTAGTGGTGTTTTACCGTTCTCGCACTCCCAGAAAAATATACCGGTACTGATATCGATATGTTAGTGGATTCGCCCAGATCAGATAGCCACAGCGACAATTGCTGATTTGTATCAAAGGGAATAGTATTCTTAACTTTTTGGTGACGAGATTGAGTGTTTTTCTTACTGGGAGCGATGCAAAGCTGACTGGGGAATCTATAGAGACTGGCTAGGCTAGATGGCAAGAATGAAGTATATATGGACTTGACTTTCTTCCCACGCACATGTTGGGCTTCTTATGGAAGCTTGTGGCTATTTTAAACCCTTCGCTGATTTTACATTTAGCTAGGTTATGCTCGGTCTCTTTTTGAATGTCATCTTACATCCAGGTAACTGCCATCTTTTGAGCCTGCATTTGGCCGGAGATTTTGATATGCATAGCTTAAATTACTTGCGTTGTCAAGAAGGGACTTAAATTCCAACGCCTGTAGCGGCTTGGTTACGAGACTGTCGAGACTAGCTACTAGCCTGTGCCACAGCCTGGCATAAGAACACTCTTGTATATAGCTATAGATGGGCATATGGGGCATGAATCTGAGCCATACAAGCAACATTCCACTATAGCTACTACCTGATAAATTGTCTGGGTATGGGTAACAGTCTTAAATAGGCTGTCTACTACGTACTACATCTAAAATAATGACCCGAGCAACCCAGCTCCTCGTCTCCCGAACCGCAAAACCAGATACCCCAGCCCACTGGTCCCTCTACATCCCCTACTCATCCTCAAACGAAACCGGAAAACTAATCCACGTCGTCGGTTCACCATTGCACGGCTTCACACTAGAATTCAAAGCACCATACGTTCCATCTGAAGACTCTATCAAACGGGTTCCATTCTCGCTTTGCAATGTTGAGGATAAGTATGTGAAGGATACGGAGTATTATGCACTCCCTGATGGGAGCCGAAAGACCGTGGTGATGGGGGTGGAGGTTGGAGGGTATGAAGATGAATTTGAGAGAATTGCAATGGGGGTGGAAGCTCCTGGGAAGGTGAAGGGGTGGAATCCGCTGGTTCCTGCGAAGGTTGGGGTAAGTTGAGTATATGTACTGCTCGAGATTATTATATCATGGGACTAAAGGTTTTGGAATATAGGATAGGAATTGTCAATGGTGGATGAGAGAGTATATAGATGTATTGGTGAAAGAAGGTATCTTTACGGACGATGTGTATGCGAACTTGGCTAAGGTTCCGGAGACGTGGAGTCAGTTTAAGGGAGCCAACTGATAGCTCTAATCTACGATGAAATGGGGTCCGTGGAGTATGGGTTTAGAATTTTACTATTATTGCTATACTATATGATTTCTCTTCCAATATTCCAATGGGCAGGAAGGTTCGGCCACAAATCGCTATCCGTGATATCGTCAAGGGAAGGTTTGGGACCTGTATCGCTCGTCCGTCCGCCACCAGGGAACCGTCCGACTTGATCTTCCCTAGCCAGTTCGGTGGTTATTTTTTCGGTCTACACGCGGAATCGCAAGTGTCCATTCCTGGGGCTTGCATTGGGGCCGCTAAGGAGGTATATGCAAAGATGAAGAGGATGCTCATCACAAGCATTTTAACGTCGGTAATTGGTTTCATGCTGATTATAGCTTTTAGCAATTTGATGTACGATGTAGATTGCAAATCGTTGATGGCTATTCAGGAAGGGAATATGAGGATACAAAGGTATAATTTTGAACTGGTCCAAAAATTGATATCAAGAAAAAGAACTCTGAAGAGACCCGCTCTAAGGAGTTGGAAATGGGAGTAACGGCACTGTAAAAGTTGAACGATGTGTTAAACTATTGATGGTAGATATTTTCTCGATTTTATACATCGGGAAGATATAACAGCGCTATGTTGAGGGAAGACGATATGTGCGAGGTCCAGTCCCAAATATAATCAGCATAACGAAGCCCGTCTGAAGTTCTACAGGAGTCTTCAAAACCCCCCCTTTTGGATCAAATGGGGCGCCTCGGATTTCTTAATCCGTTCGATGTTCGTCCGTATCTTAGCATTCTGATCCTCAGCTAGAAACCAGCTAGCTAGCCCCTGAGTATTGACCTGCGACATGAGAGTTCTGCAAGCTACTTAGGACTCGAGGATGTATATCCCTATGCAGCTGTGTTAGATGTACACTAGAAGACTATGAAAGATGCGAAAGGAATAGCTCGAGTCCTCAAGGTGCTGTAGATGTTGGATGTCTTTGGGGGCATGTGGGAAATCGAATCGATAGCACGCCCTAGCGAATTCGAGACAGTGGCGTCGACGGCTTCGCTTGGCTTGGTGCAGGGATCCTGGGATAAATGTGTGTTGAGGAGACGTCTTGGTACCACCAACACAAACGAGGCACAGTCGAGACCCGACAAGATCTCAAGCTATAGAGACTAATATTCCCAGACAACAGCTCGAACTTCGAACAATCTTTCTCATGCACTCTGATATTTTGGTGTTTTGATATCACATTCTGTAATTACTAATAGCCGTCGGTAATGGAGCGCCGGACCCGCCGTTCTTCATCAGACTTATGTACCAATTGCAACTGCAAACTCTTGCAACGAAAGATCTAGAACAATCGGTTTAATTTGAACAACCAGTCAATCTTAAGCTTGCAGTCCCATGACCTCACGCAATCAAACTATCTATGCGCATCTATGCAGCATGGACATTTGACTAAGCTTATCTCGAGCTAGTTTTCTAACTGCATTCCACTACGCGTCTTCTGTAGCCATTTCTCGCTTGTTTGTGATACCTAGGGCCCGAGTTCGGTCTGCATCTGCGGCACAAGCATGGCAAGTGCCATATGCGCCATCAGATGCGCCATGATAACTGCACGCTCTTCTTGGCCGGCCCTGCACTGCATCGAGAAACAAACTTTCAGCCGCCCTATCAGATCGATGCATTGGTATCCGGATTAGCGGGCTATTTGACAGTCCGCCTTTTAGCTGCAGTTCAGCTTCGAGACTTCAAGTTGGAAAGCCGCTAAATATCAGGCGGCATGGAATGGATGCCGTACATCTCCGTACCTTCATCGTGACCTGACAAGGGTCTGCCCCAGCTCTCGGTGGAAATTGCTGCCTACCGATAGGAAGCTCGAGACGACAAGAAGCTTGGACCCAGCGATCAGGTCCCCAAATGGCATCGTCTGCAAGGAGACGGAAACAGATTCCATGGTACCTCATCGTACAGGAAGGTGTACAGCTGAACCGTACCTAAAATATGAGACACAACTCTCGAACAAAATGCAGCCAGGGAGGATCATCGACACCAGTTCGGCACCCCTCCCAATTTGTGTTCAAACCGCCTTTTCCGAGAATATTCGTCCAATGTTTGCTCAAGCCCACTCTCGTGTAACGCGGGAAAAAGGGTTCGCTCCCTCAGAAAGGAGGAATCAGAACCGCATTCGAGCCCACACCCTACTCCCTTGCCTCCTCAAATTAAGCCACACCGCTCAAGCGAACGGCTTTATGACAGAGAATCGGGACTGATCACTCAAAATGGCGTTATTCTCGATCTCGTCCTGCATGAGATCTGAAGTACCTAACCCCAGAAAAGCAATTTTCCATCCCTGACTTCGCGTTCGGTACTACAGTCGCACAGTGATTCTCAACGTTCAAAAATACAACAAGTCTAGTGTTGGGAAAAAGGGCCGTCATGTCAACTTCTGCATTCCCGATGCCGGGCCCTCCCAAATGGGCATAAGCACCAGTCCATTTATGGCCAATGTCGGGGAAGTGGGTTGTGAGATTTGGGGGAGGCTAGTAAAAATGCATCCTCTCCCTTTCTCTCTTAAAAAATAATATGATCAGAGAAAGTGTCCATCTGACAGACTAGTAAATGTGAGCCGTCCGTCCCTCCCTCCCGTTGTGACGCTCACAAGCAATAAACAATAGAGAAAATCATTTAGGCAAACTGGGCCGACTTGAACAAGGATTTAAGTCGGATTTTATTTCTTTCTAGTGACATGCTATGGCACTTATTCCCGTATATAAGACACTACTTAATTGCCTTATGCCTGCTCAAACACCAATCAAACCTTTCGATTAGAAGCTTCGTTCCAAGTTACCTCTTATCACGAACCCAAGTGCCACTCTGTCTCTTCTCAAGGCCTCCTGCAGGGACTCGTAGACGGATGCTTGATCAGGCGACTGGACGGACTACGCCTTAGTTTGGGTCTTTATTCCGAACCACTATGCACACGAATTCACATCGATCGATATAATGCCTGAATCTACTGTAAAAGGACATGACAGTTGCTACGGTCACATTGGATCTTAGGTGATCATTTAGGGGATGACAAAAACTGGCGGCATCTCAACCGACATAATAATTGTCGGCCGTGGCGGTAGAAAGAAGTGGTTTCTTATTCCAATCGGAATTTTCACATGGCTAGACCGTTACAGACCCTGTTTTAAGCGAGGCTTGAGATGGACTATTACAATATCGATCTTCGGAAACTTTCAAGATCTTAAGTCACTAGATTACCGCGTGGGGTTTCGATCTATCCTACTCCGCATGCATTCTGCACGGTATCAAGGAGCTGACTACGGTTCAAAACCTTCGACGCGGATCTAAAATGATATCGATACTTTATCCGATGCCCTTACTCACGACGGACAGGAAACAGTCAACCACCCGCCAATCATCATCTGAACGAATGCCTAACCTTCCGGAGGGGTGTGCGGAATCATTCAGTAGGATACCCATAACGCGGCATGCCGCTAGGCGTCCACTGCGCAGAAGGCCTGAGCTCATTTTCATCTCGATATGTTCTTCCAATGGGAGGGCATCGATGGATTTCAGACGATGCCATTCCAGCTGCATCTGCATCTTCCAGAACCTCATCACAAGATCTTGCAATATGATTGCCTCTGGTAGTAACTATCCTCTAGCCAGATCCGAGATGTCAGCGAGCCCATGAAAGCCTTCTGGCTATATAAAGTGGCATCCCACGCCCCACAATTACCAGTCCTGATATTGATCTATAGAAGCATCAGATATTATATCCCACGGCATAACGCACGGCAGAAACCGCGGGCACAATATTAAGGTTTACCACCCAAAAATTCCAACACTCAAACGCAGGAAGAGAAGCCGGGTTAACACCCCCAACTTCCAACGCTAGCGCCTTTCGATCCCTGGCTAGCTCGCCCCATACCTCTTTTTAATATAACCTTGGGGCTTTGACACTTTTCGATCGATCGTTTCAATCGTAAGCCCCATCTTTTCTTATTCTTTTCTTATTCTTAATTGTCCTACGGCGGTCAGACCTCGACCGTTGGATACCGGTGTTCGCAGATTCCGCGTACGCCGGCATGCCTTTTGCTTATCCCTCGCAATTGTTCGAATTCCCACTTCTCCTCTTTTTTTCCCCAAGAGCCTTTACGTCGTATCTCGATACGATGGCTTTCACAAGCCGAATTTATAATATGAGACATTTACCCTATGTCATGTTACAGTGTTACACGTTTCCATTACTTGCCTTTTCACTTGCAGGTGAAGTTGCTTTTTGATCGATCGTGATATTCATCTGATCTTTACTTGAGTTATACTGACTATATAATGACGGAAATGCTCGGGCTAATCTATAGATATTTTCTGCACGATCTCTGAACTCACGATTTTCTTTTCTTTTCGTTTTCTTTATAGAATCTTAGACCCTGATACACACTTATTAGACTACTAGACCCTCTCAGACTTTCTTGATAATCTTTCCTCTTGTTTTTTACTCCTGGGTTTTACATTTATATGTTCTTCTATAATTTTCTATTTAAAAAATCAAAGATGACGACTAGCGATTCTCCCAATATGCCACACTACCAGCAGGAAGAGTATCGTAACCGCTTCGTTGGAAAAAGGTTGCTCGATCCTTCCAGGACTACGGCCGGAGCAGGGGTAAGTTTACCGGTACCCTGGGTTTTCCCCCAAAAAAATCTCGTTTAAACTTTTTTGTTTGCTCTATGCAAGATCGAAATCTCGCATTGCACTCTCGATGTCTGTGGCGTATTTGACATCGACTACGACCAACCTCTAATTTTTGACAAGACTTTTTTTTGGCTGACGAGTGGTATTTTTATTAGGAGGTTGCGAGAGCGCAGTTGCCGAGGAATCATCGAGTGGCTCGGATGGGGGGTCCTACGCCGGAGGGGTTTGATGGGTGGAGGTAACTTCCCCTCGTTCGATGTGATTTCTGTTCTCTTATAATTACTATGTGTTTTTTAACTAACGATGTTATATTTCTTGGTATTAGAATGACCCTCCTCGTCGACGACAATGATGTGATCCGCCGTATCGATTTCTATTAGATACTCGAATGTTACGAAACCACCCAGATGGGGGGAGTCTTGATAGTAGAAAAATGATATCTTAAGCTTTGGCTTTGCTATTTTTCTTCTATACTCGACACACCCAGGGTGGGATTACCTCCTCTACGTCCTGTATTCACGGATGGCAGTATGGCTTTACGAACTAAGCATACACATTTCTTTGTGTGTATGCACCACTCAGATTATTTAGCTCCTGCAGGCAGGCTTGCTTGGTGAGCTTCATGGTCTGAGACTGGAGATTGGTCCAACTAATCCATAACGTTAACCATCTCGCAATTTTAACGACTATTTGCTTCTTCTTTCCTGTTGATTTCATGCGATGGGGCGAGCGAAACATATATCATTTTAGACGGGCGCGGACTGGGATGGATTTGGTGTAATTATCGGGTTAGACTATATCATCTGGGAGCGAGCGTATAGATATCATTATTACTACCCCCCCCAATTCTACTATTATTACGTACTCGTTGAGAGGGCCGTTGTCTTGAAGGGAGGGCCTAACTTGGGTCTCTCGTATATTAGCCTCATGCCTAACTACTATGTTTCACCGGACCTAGGTTAATGTTTTCTAGTACTGCAGTACCCTTAGTCTAAGTCAAAGTCTCGGAAACCGGATCGATCCATGCGAGGCTGTTTAGTTTCGAGAAGCGAGGGTTTTATGCAAACTTCGATGCAATCGCCATTGGTAGTATACATTTTCGTTTCTCCCATTTGGAATGAAAAAAAAAAAGAAGAAGACTTATCAGACATTTCCCAAAAGGTATCGATTCGATTCGCAACCCCATGCAAATGATATCATTCTGAATGAAAAAAACACTGAAGAAAAAAAGAGGCATGTCATAAAAAAAAGGAAAATATATCATTTCTCTCCACTAGCTTTTAAGTTTGATGATATATATGATATGTTAAACCTGCGTCCCTTCTGTTCGTTACACGGGAGTTTCTTTGCCAATCTTCTCTTCTCTTCCCTCTTTCTGTCTCTTCGCTCCGTCATCATTTTAAAACACAAAAAAAGACTTTATGTATAAAACCCACGGACCTACCCTCATGATCACGCCACTCCCTTCCAGAATAAAATCCAAGACACCAGCCCCAAACGCTTACAAACTGCCGGCTGGTGGGTTTTATCTGCCACCGAAACCGGGGGGTCCACCACCAGGCGGGTACTGGCCCCTGCCCATGGGTCCACCAGGCGGTCCGCCTTGAAATCCGGGTGGTCCACCGCCTGGAAACGATGGAGGAGCGCCGAAGCCAGTCGGCGGGGCGGGCATGCCGGGAGGAAGGTTTGTCCGCATGGGACCTTGCAGACCGGGTCCGCCGAAGCCTGGAGGTGCTCCTGGCAAGCCACTTGGTGGTGCGCCAAAGCCGGTGGGTGGTTGGCCCATTCCTGGTGATGGATGACACGTTAGTATTTGCCTTTGAACTGCTTATTGCAAGATATATAAGGGTAAAAGAGGGTATATACCGATTGGTAGGCCTCTTCCAGCGGGTCTTGCGATTCCAGGACCCGGTTGGATGGGTGTTTGTGATGTTCCTGCTCCTGAACCGACAGGCAATCTTGATGCTGGGGTTTCTGTTGGTGGGCCCTCGACTGATAAAGAGACGATTGTCATGCCGCGGAGGATGATGAGGCCAAGGGTACGCTTTTCCTCGACTTCGGTGGTCGCGGCGTTGGGGTTGGACTTTGTAGCTTTGCGCTTTGTGCGGCGGAATTCTTCGGTGTCGGCGAGCACGAGATTCATATGCTATATTGATATGATTAGTTAGCAGTGTAGGCGACTGGAGTCATATGGAGAGGGTGTGTACCTTATCGAATGCGAGTAAGGTACCGGTCAATTGTCTGCTGTCATTCATTGTGACGCGCATCCGGTAGTTTATCTATAAAGTATAGAGCTGGAATCAGTCTTCTATTCCTGTCGCAATTGGAGGTTTCGCCCCATGTCGGGTGACTGGTGACTGGTGGGTATACATACGAGATTTGCCTATAAGTTTCACCAAACAATCCGTCATTACCTTGGTATCAGCCATACTGTTCCGTCCCGATTCGACGAGCTCTCTTTTGTGGAGATTGGGGGAGTCAACATTGACGTTGATTGATTTAAGAGACATCGCATATATATTCATATGGCGTGTCATCGTGGCAGCGCTTTTTTAGGACTTACCATTTTGCCTTGCTTGTGTGCCATCTTGAATGGTCTTTATAGTCCGGAGACTTGAGAGCTAAAGAAGTGAGTGAGGGAGGGAGTGATCGAAGGTTGGTGAAGCTCGATGGGATGAGGGCGACGGGAGGAGGGGAGGTTGATTGAGGAAGTCGCGACGATGTTGGCCAGCTTAGCTGCTCTGAGTATGGAAATTTGCTGGCTGATTCACGCGATCCCGGAAAAGGCTTGGCAGTTTTAGCCGCGCCCGGCGTTTATAGGCGTTAAGTCCGATTTTAGCGCGACGTGCCCTAGATCACGTGTATCGGGAACTGTTCAGAGATGTGTTGCGTCTTCAGGACACACAACACGCAACACATCGAATATCGTGTATGACTGCGTTTCCAGAAATGGTTTAGTGCCACATTAAACCGCAACGAACTTGGATTTTGACGAAAAGAAGAATCTAAGCCGGCTATCTCGACGACATCGAATTCCAACCCAGCAACTTCAACCAAACCTCCACCCATCGACACCGACCTTCATACCCCTTTCCTCGACCGTCATCAAATCCAACATTCACAATGGTTAGCACTTTTTACCTCCCGAACGACTGTTACGGTTCCTGCGATGTTTTTGAAATGTTTGGGGGACAGCAATGGCTGATTTCTTTGAAATTGAAATAGACCGACAAATCCTCCAACGTCATGCGGGAACTCCGCATCGAGAAGCTCGTTCTCAACATCTGTGTCGGTGAATCTGGTGACAGACTTACCCGTGCCGCCAAGGTGCTCGAGCAGCTGTCTGGTCAAACTCCAGTCTACAGTACGTCCGACAATCCAACATCTATATAATCGAATGGAAAAAGTCTAATAAAAACTTGGTGGAAATTGAACAGGCAAGGCCCGCTACACCGTCCGAACCTTCGGTATCCGTCGTAACGAAAAGATTGCCGTCCACGTTACCGTCCGTGGACCCAAGGCCGAGGAAATCTTGGAGCGTGGTCTCAAGGTCAAGGAATACGAATTGAGGAAGAGGAACTTCTCGGAGAGCGGAAACTTCGGATTCGGTATCAACGAACACATTGATTTGGGTATCAAGTACGACCCTGGTATTGGTATCTACGGCATGGACTTCTACTGCATCATGTAGGTTGCCCTTCGACCTTTTTACGAGTGGATGGAACTGGTGGAGATGCGGATGATAGTGGGACTAGGAGTATGGATTGAAATGAATGGAAATGCTGATACGTTTGATATAGGACCCGCCCAGGACAGCGTGTCGCCAAGCGAAGAAGATGCACCAGCAGAGTCGGTGCCAGCCACCGAATCCACCAGGGCGATACCATCAAGTGGTTCAAGGCCAAGTACGACGCCACCGTCAGGTAGACGACCAATAATAGGATCGTTTGATGTTGTTTTTGCCTATCTTTTTCTTTTACCTCTCAAAAGAAATTCATATATACCTCGAATTCACATGACCCACCCGTCAACTACGAATCAAAATTCCGACCTCCAGACATAATCCTCCTCCACCTCCTCTTTTTCCTCGATTCCCTGTTATCAAGGGATTTCGAGCTTTCCTTTTTTGTCTCCGTCAAATCCATCAATCCTCCACGTTGAAACCTACTTCGTTATGGGCGTTCATATCTGTGTTATAACCTCCTCTTTTTTTTTTTTTCAAGACCATTGTACATTTTTTTCCTTTGGTGGTGTAACGCCTATCGTGGGATTCGATGGGTGAGCTTATTTTTTCCAGCTCGAGGAATGAAGATAATGAATGATACAATTATTCCGATGGAATTCATGACTTTGGATGTCTGATAAATGTGAATGTAGGCTGTACTCGCAGCTGGAGTAATTGTAGACGCGAAAGCACACCAAACTATGAGCAGAGCAACTATATACGCTGCGTCTAGCACAGACTAGCTAGCCGTCCAAATCGCATCGCAGGCAGCTGTAGAAGCCCTGGTCACGAGACTACCCTTGGACTTTGTGCGACCTGACCGAATTTGGACACTTGACGAAATACAACAAGCTTCTGCGTTGCACCGTCCTCCTCCACAGCTACAAGACCACTTCGTGGCCACAGAATATATATCCCATTCACGAAGTAACTATGTTTTCGCAATATATATCTATAATAAATTGTGTGATATTTGTTTTGTCTTTGATGATCAACCCGATTATACACGATATTCACACATAAATAAGCACCCTCTATCCATTATACATGAAAAGACCAGCCTTGAGAAGTCTCCATGGAATTGTTGGAACCATCTCTTTATCATATCACTACACCATCGTATCTCTCTCTCTCTGACCTACTCTAAAATAACCCAACCAGAAAATCCCAGTCATTTTTATTCCAAACCAGAAATTCACTATCTCACACAAGGCCTCATGGCCCCTCACTAAATACACTACTGTTAGATGAGCCACCTACACCTACCCTACGAACTAGAACCTAGTGCCCGCGCCCCGCGTCCAGCTAGTACATTCTCCCAATCAATCCAAGAACATACTACAAAATACCGTCTCCGCCAACAAACCTCCACAGGAAGCTTTCGTAAAGAAAAAATCCCGCGTTCAGAACGTCCTGCTAAAACTCGGGTTTCACCTGAACAACGTATGCAAGGCATTCGTCGCGATACAGCGGAAGCAAAGATTCGACGGGTGAAGTGGTGGGCGGTTAAAAGGATTTCAGTGTTAACCCGTAAAGTTCATAAAGCTATTCGACAATCTCAGGAGCTACGACAGCAGATTTTACACGCGAGGGACGAGACGGTTGAGGCGTTGATTCCGTGGTTTGAAAAGCTTGGGACGGAACCTAGTGCTGTTATTGAAGCGCAGGAACTTGCGAAAAAGTTGGATAAGAAGATTGGGAAGATTGAGGACAAAGTTGCGAAGGTTGAGCGGAGGATTATAAAACTTCAGAAACAGATTGCGGAGGTTCATCGGAAAAGGGAGACGAAGATTGCGGGGTACCAGTTACATATCAGGAATTTGACGAGGAAGACTGCGGTTGGTGTTGAGGGATCTAGGATTGAAGACGCACAGGCAACTGTGAATCTCAGGAAGGCGGCGGAACTTTGGTTGCACGTGAGTTCTATTCTTCAAGCCTACGTTATTTGTAGAGGGGATGTACTGATGCGATTATAAAGACCCATCTAAACCGCCACACCCGAAGCTGCGCCAGCTTTGACCGCCCTCTTCACCGTTCCAAGAGCCGCCGAGGAAGCAGTGCCGAAGGCATTAGGGTCCGTTGGAGTGGTGACCTTTCAGTCAGTGACACTGTCACCATCCGGCCTACGGAATCCGGTGCTTCAGGCGAGATCTCGCGGTCAACTAGCGGGGATAGCCTTGCTTCTTCGATTGTGAACATCGACGCTGTTGTTGCTATCCCTGCTGACGCTGTTGGGGAAGGATTACAGCTTGATTTGACGGTTGTGAAGAGGGAGGTTCAACAACGACAGTTTAATCCGCAGGAAGCGGCGGTTGGGAGGAAGAGCAGTGAAGGTGATGAAAGATTGGTTGAGAAAGACTTTCAGTTGGAAGACAAAGAGTCGGGAATTGAGTCCGGAGCCTCGGGAAGTGGAAGTTCCAAAGAAGGGTCAAAAGAAGAGTCTCAAACAGAGTCTGAGTCTGAAAGCTCTCAGGAAGCCTCCAGAGGAACACCTGAAGTCCGAGACGAAGTCGGAAAAGAGTCTAGACAAAGACCAGAAGAAGTCGGCGAAAGATCTGAAGAAAGATCTGAAGAAGGACTTGAAGAGGTCGTCGAAAAGTCCCAAGGAAGACCAGCAACCTCCGCAGACACAGGAGAAGGGTTGGAACCCGTTCTGGAAAAAGAGTCTAGGGAACCTGAGGAAAGATTCGAAGGAGGATCTGAAGCAGGACTTGAATACTTCGAAGAAGGACCGAAAACAGAACCCGAAAGCGTCGAAGAAGGACCTAAGGAGCTCGAAGCCACCTGAAAAGGACTTGACGAAGGGTCGGAAGAAGGGCCGTGAGGTATCGAAAAGTGACCTGAGGCACCTCAAGAAAGATTCTAAGGACCTGAAAGATTCGAAGAAGATATCCAAGGAGGACTTGGAAGGCTCTAAAAAGGTTCCAAAGAAAGACCAGAAAGACTCGAAAAAAGATTCGAAGGACGCCTCAAAAAGGGAAACGAAATCCTCGAAGCACGATCGGGAGGACTCCAAGAAGGACTCCAAGAAAGACTCTAAACAAGCGCCGAAAGACTCCAAGAAAACACCTAAGGACTCCGATAAAGACTCGAAGAAATCTTCAAAGCAGGAAAAGAAATCCCAAGATAAGACGCAGAACAAATCTTCAAACAAGTCTGAACCCCAGAAAAAAGAGTCGACCAAGAAGAAGAAGAAAGACGAGAAGCTCTTCCCCTTAATTGTGAATTTATCTGTCACGTCTCTTTCAATTGCCAAAGTCCTTAAGTCGAAAATATGATTCGCCAATCCTGGTCAATTCGTATCGAGGCCCCAAAGCCCCCTCCTCCACCTCCAAAATCAACCGCCTCCAAGGTGGCGCATTGGGCTGGAATACCGCACTATCGCCTTCCACGTTTTAATCTAGCAGATGAAGCGATGCTGCAGGAGCTCCAAACAGATGAACTTGATGAAGAGGATTATGCACTACTCCCAACCAGTTCTTCGACAGCTGGGAAACAACGGCATGACGTCCAGCTTGTTAATGTACCAGATCACCAAGGTTTCTCTGATCGGGCCCCGAAACCGAAAAAACCAGGCGGAAAACTTCGAAAATTTAAGGAATCTCTCAAAGGCAAAACCAAGCAAACACAGCACGTAGATGACGATGACGACGACGAGGAATCCGGAGTAGATCCAGTGGGTGGACATGTCAACCAAACTGTTCCTGCTGACTTTGACAGTAATTCCGCGGACTACCCTCGCCATCCCAGGACTCCGGACAGATATATGTTGCCACTGTCCCGCGGATCCTCGGGGCGGGAACGTAGAAACTCGATGACGTCTACAGGGGACCGAACGGATAGCCGTTCTTTCAGTGATACTGTCAAAGCGCCTGTCGCCCTACGAAAATCACCTCCTCAATTCTTACAAAATTGGGATGACGATAACCCTTATACCTATAGCTATATCAGCCGCACGCAAGATACTGACTACCCCTACCCACCACGCCCAAGACCAATGAACCGAACTATGAGTATTGCGAGTTCATCGAGACTTCCTATCTTGCATGAATCACGTCATGAAGTTTCCGCAGATGATTACAGTATGTCGAGGGCACACACTATACCTTTGGTCGCTCAACAAGGGTTCTCGGATCCTCAATATCGGCAGCGGAGGGGTAGAGAGGAGATCACTAGCCAGAGTCGAGTATCTGCAAGTCCACAGGATTCACCACAAGGACGAGGGACATCGGTGCCATCGATTACACCGTCACAACAAACCACTTCACATTCAGACGAAGCGGCCTTGACGGAGATGAGCACTGAGATACAAATCGGTGGTGAAAGGACAGCAAAACGACCACATCCACAACCAATGCACACTATCGAGGAGTGGGTGCAAAAGATCGGAACACCGCCAGAAAGAGGCGGGACACCAAAGACCATTCCATCCGATCAGGTTGAGGTGGAGGAAGTACCATCTCCAAAGAAGAAGACGGATACAGATGAGGTTTTCCAGGCTTCTCCAATGCGTGAAGAAATTGAGAATCCTGAGGTCCCAATTCCGGTGCCCACCGAGACCCCACCTGATGTTACACCGGCACCTCCTCAGGTTACTCCTACCAGTGTTGAGCGGCGGATTGGAAACTCTTCTCCCGATATAGAACATATAGAAATGATTTCACCCAAATGGCCAACTGTGGAGGAGATAATGGCTGCCACGTCAACACTAAAGCGGGATACAACTGAGACTTCGACGTCGACACCCATTACTGTGGTACGAATCCCACCTGCAGAGGGCGCACTGTTGCCGCTTCCACCTATTAAAGCTCCACTACCGTCACCGCTTCCACAAGAACCGCCCTCCCCAATGACATCCCCTCAGGAAGACGAATCCCCATTGCCAGTTGTTGCACCTCTACGATTTCCACCACGAGCTACTACCCTCCCCTCCAAACTAGAAGAACAGCATTCGCCGCTTTCAGGCCCAGCTCCAACATTTGCTCTTGACCCCCGAGCTGCAGAGAAGCGGCGTATGACTGTAGCATTCGGTATTACGCCGTTACAGCGCAGAGAAACGGCAGAACTTGCGCAGGATGTTTTGAGGCGGGTTAGTACTACTGCTATGGGTGGTGAAGTGAGGAGGGGCAGTTTGGCGAGTGTGATAAGGGTTGTGGATGTGCTGCTTGTAAAAGAGAGGGAGGAGCAATTGAAGATGATGAGGAGGGCGGAGATGGCCTGGGATTGATGGTTTTTCGTTAACTTAATGCGGGTATGAGGCGAGTTTGGACGCACTTTGCATGCATGCAGTTATTCGTTGACGGCGTTTAGATGCATTGGCGGAGAAGTATTACTTTGTATAGTAAGGTTACGGTGTGAGGTTAGTTTGGATTAGTTTAGTTTAGGCGTACATTGGGGTATTAGCTAGTAGGTTCGCTTTCATTAATCTATAGGTACTGGTCTAATGACTCCACAAGTATTTCCGGGTATACCGTGATGTTTAGGTACTTGACATGAGCTTCGGTACTAAAGGGGATGATAAATCTGCAGACCGAGGTACGCACCTGCCGGCGCCGTACGGATACAGGATACCATGTTAGTTTCTCGAGCGAGGGTAGTACTAAAGCATCCATGGCACAGCCGGCCTTGCATACATTTTCTGCTTCCGCGCGATCCGGTCGCCTTGAAAAGCAGGGGTGGTTGTTAAACTCTCGTGTTGAAGTGTGTGATTTCTGTAATCGGATGTATATTGATACCAAGACGGCATCTTCCAGATTAAGATTGTGACGAATAGGATTGCTCAAATATCATACCTGGGACAAGACATTGTGGCTGGGATTTGCCTGCACCTGTCACGTTGAAAGAAGGGCTCGTCTGCAGTGCGGCGGTACATATTCCCGCACCGTTGCATGATCGGTTAGCATGCTGCAGCATTGTGCAGCAGTTGTATCCTAGCATGATACCTGCCTATTCAACTGCGTCATATAATTTGCGTCGAGGCATCGATGCGGCACCTTGAGTCTGCGGGATAAATCCGCATATTCACCAGTTTTTTTTGATGAAGTCAAGAAAATATCTGCTCTGCGCCGTAGCACTTGCGGTTTTTATGGGTTGATATTGTAGACCATGAACACCTAGCTGCATAGCTGTGGCCTAGTTGATTCATTCAACAATGCAGATGTATCTGTGCGGAAAGACAGAGACCGGATTGGTCCCATTCAGGCTGGATGTGTGGTGGAGGGCATATGAAGATTCCCCTGTCTATAGTTCAGGGCTGGCAGGAACAATGCCATTGTATTCCTGGGAATGCATTCGATCCGATAGGAAAATTCCGCCCCTCATTCGTACATACTTTCCAGCGTTGAAAATGGTGACATCTCGAGTTACGAAACTGATTATGGGCGGGACGTCCCGCAAATCAGGTCAGGGCAGCGAGTGTAATTAATTACTTTTTCTCAAGAGACTTCAAGGCTGGAAATCGGATTGTTTGTGACCGGACGATGTATGAGGGGGAGAAGGGAATGACGAAGGCATTTTTTAAAATTAAGCGCCGATGGATGCAGCCATGTGGAGAAGCCTTTTGGCTGGGCGAGGTGTAGATGTTGGGTTCAGGTTGCCGACGTAAACGTTAGACGTAGACGAGGCTTTTCGAGCGACGTTGGTATGCTCAATGTTTTCTTTACGAACTTGAAGCGTTTCAGTGCCGCGGGATGATTAAACAGTTCTCCAAAAATAGGGCAGTCTATAGATACATCGACTGGCATGAATACGTGCTGTCCCCTGATATCATATCATGTCGTTTGCAATTGTTGGAGTTTTTGTTTGGCATAAATTCTCGTTAACGTTTGTTCGGTGTGGGAAAAAGGAAAGTGGGGCCACAACCCTCCCTGCACTTTCTTACCTAACCTTCGTCTTGCTTGCTGCCAGTGGCCCCTCTAAGCGCCCACCAATGTCCACCAAACCATGTTTCGCCGCCTGGAACGATGATCAACTGATTGCTTTTTGGAAAGCATCGATGCTCGCGGAAATTTTTGGCCAGTCTGAGGGTGAAACCGTTGCTCCCGAGGCTCAGTTGGATCATGGAAAAGATGCATGAATCGTGGGGATTTGAAATCTAGATACAGCTATGTATGCAGCTTCATTTCAGACTGACTGGATATGAGACGATACTGATGATATTGATATTGGATCTACAGGAACGGGTGGGATCGTGTGGAAATGGGCTGGGCGGCCTCTATCTCCGCCGCCATCCAACGCCATGATGATTAAATCTCTTCATCATTAAGGCCTCATCTTTATCAGCCGGAAGGAAAGGCAGGAACGGGTTCATTCAGATCGATCCCATTCGATTCAAGACAGAAGAAAAGAGGGTCATGTGTTGCATCTTCAGGCCGTTCTTGAAAATGTATCCCCTTTCTGCCAGGGGTATCCCGCTTCTCTGGATCCATGCGGGCAGGGGCTGTTCCCGCTGGCTATTGGCTGGTTCTAGCTCTGCCTGCTTTGGAGCTAGCGAAAGCCCTTGGAAGGTCGGTTGGCCTATGAGCGGACGTTGGCTGCTGTTTGTCAAGTAGACACTTGACTTGTGACTCGACTCTGTCTCTCCGTCGAGGAATGGGACGTATGTCCGCTGGCGAAACCGAAGGGATCCTAGGGAGGATCTTTGAATCTACTGCGCCTTCCCCCAGCGCGATCAGGGGAGACGAAGTATCATAAAATTCTCTCGGTCCTTAGGCAGTGCATCCGTAAGGCAAAGCAGCGGAAGACCCTCTTTTTTATGAAGGGTCCAGTCTAGGTCCGGTCGTGCCTCTTCCACACCCTTCCCGGGCAATTGGTTACGAGCGCTTGGTATTAGCGACCATTGACCTTGGTTCGTCGTCATTGATTGGTACTAAGCGGTCAAGGTAGACGAAAAAGCCAGTGTATGTGAGGTTTGCACGCCAGCTATCTCCTGGCACCTGCGTTTCAACATCTTGGAAGTGCTTATTCCTTTTCCTTTTATTTCCTTTGGAGTATCTTTCATCCAACTTCCTCTTTGCTCTTCATCTTCCTTTAAACACGATATCCGCGGTCCCCCAATCGATCGTGGAGTCGTATTGATCTCTTTAGGTCCACCATCTACCATTTCGAATCTTCTCGCGATATCCATTCGACATCCTTGGCTGCGCTGGCTTTGCCTGCGAAACATCGGCACTTGCAGAATCTGCTCACAAAATTAGGACAAACGCCACTGTTAACGAACGAAACGTAAATAGTTCGAACGCGGCCGCCGGATCGCTTGACAGCAGACCATTTACAGAAGCTTCGATAATTTTAAGGCATCTCCGAGTGTGCGCGGTGCAGAAGGATTATAGTAACCATTCCGAGTTACAAGCATTGATTAGGTTTGCCTCAGCTTGTTTATGTACGGACACTTCATGAAGTCGAATTTCCTTGAAAAATTGCTTTAAAACAGCGTCTTCGAGCCGGCGCTGGAGCTCTCGAGGAGCAGAATTTCATATACGCTGATATGCTGACGACGAAATTGTTCTGTTAAAGGTTGCTATAGGCGGAAACCGTTCGTTGGCAGATTACACAGGAGGGGTGATCCTCAATAAACCACGTTGTTTCAACTATATTCCAGCGTTATAAGATCACGCCGGACTTCTTATTTTGACAGGTACGTTAACTTTCTGATACGAGATCTATATCAACGATGGGGGAGACGGCTCGGATATCGAGCGCGCGAAAGTTGAAAGGCGTTCAAGATTCTAACATTATAAACGCTGGCTCTCCTGACGGGTAGTCTGATCCAGATATCTGCTGCGAGATCTAGGAGCTTGTCGCTGAACTGCCCAGTCCGGCGCCCGTTCGTTTATCACAATCGAAGCCAGCCACTCAAGCCCTTGACAAAGGACTTGGACCCCTCGGCGGCAACCCCACCCCGAACAAAGAGACCATATCAAGGCCCCATCGACGGCGGCTGCAAAACCCTCTGGGCTATCGCTCTAATTTCTTTTTTCATTTATTCCTCACGCCGACAGCCCAAAAATATTAACGGTAATAATTAGTTGGACAGCATTAATATCGCACTAACGCCTGGACCGTTTCCCCCTTCTTACGATTGAATTGTCAAAGCTGCCGTTTCCGTTGTTCGTTTCCAACGTTTCCACGAACAGCTGATTTGCAGTGGGAAATTTCACATTTCGTTTCCTTTGAACCCACCCTTCCAGTGGGAAGAAAGAGGCAAGTCCCACCTATCAGCAGCGCACTAGTGAATCCGCCCTTTTGATACAGCCTTTTTCCCATTCTTTCCGACGGTCAGGTCAGCCCCGCAGCCTGTGGTTGGTTGGGCTAGGCCCGCTACTGCTTCGAAATTTCGGTTGGTTGGGTCACCCTGCTTTTTTTCATTGCCTGCCTCCTCATACAAGGGCACAGGTAGTTGCACCAAATGTCACATTTTCAATCCTTGTCGGCTCCGTTCGTGGACAAAGTGTCTTCGTCTGACGGGAGCGGCAATAATAATAATTTTCTTAACAATCACTACCTCCAGAATAATCCTGCGATCCTTCAGCACTTGATCGCGAACGCACAACAGTCTCCCGGTTTAAGGAGTAAAATCGCACCCATCAAGTATCAGCGCAAAGAGAAAGAGGAGATCTCGTTTGAGGAAAGCAGACGACGTGCATTGGCCGCAACCGAGCTTGCTCTCGCTTCACCCCGGACAAAAGCCCAATTTCTTGAACAAGAACTGAGCTGGGACAGCCTCGACCAACCACGGTCTTCTACACCTGAGGGCCGTCCGTCCACCGCGCAGTTCTACGCGGACGAGGAACGACATCATCCTCAGCATCAGCAGCAGTCGTCGTCGCAGGTTTCACACCATCATCATCAACAACAAGCTCAGAACTACTCCTTGCACGGATTTGCATCACCCGTGGAATCTGAAGGCTCTCAAAATTCGTATTCCTCGGCGGACCGATCGATAAACGAACAGTCGCCTCCGACTTCACAGTACACGGTCACTGGGGCTTCACCGCGACGGCCCTTATCAACATCAAGTAACGAATCTTTACGGTCGTCGGCGTCTAGGCCTGGATCACGACCATCAGAGCGGGGTAATAACACACCTCAACAACACCTGAAGAAATTACGCTCTGTTCCAGAAGCAGACTCTTCTGCGCGAAGCGGTGGGAGCTCACAGTCGGGAATGGCGTCCGAGGGAGCTTTGCCTGCGCCTGGCGCGAGGGTGGGAGGCCCACGCTCATCATCAGTTGATGCAGCGATAAGCAGTATTTTCACACAAAACCAAACCGGGGAACGGACTCCAGAAGAGATTGCTACGCTAATTCAAGCTGCGGGCTCCGCGGAGGCGTTGATTTCGCATTTACTGAAGGATAAGGCGCAGGCAGCCTCGCAGAATTCGCAGCTATGGAGGCTGGTGGATAAGCAGCGATCGATGATATTGAGCCTCAATCGGGATTTGGAGAAGGCAATGAAGGATAAGGAGAGGTATAGGAAGAAGCTGAAGGAGCAATTGAGTGCTGTGCCACCCTTGCCAACTGGGGCGGACCCAAGATCTGTGACTTCGCCTACTCCGAGCGACCCGCATGACACGGATGCCGCGTCTTTGGATGGTCGTTCTTCGGTCAAGGAGCTTACGCGTAGTGATACATTTTCCACGGTCGACGAGCATATCGCGCCTTATCCAATGTCGCCACAAGGAGGTGCCCAAATGGCAGGTCTACACCAAGCCATGCCGGACGAAGAGCAACACATAGTGGGGAACGGCCAGAGAGGAAAGGGACCTTCGAATTTGGATCTTTCCAAGTCTACAACTAGCACCGACCCGTCTGCGCCTACACCGGGGATACCTACGCCTGGCTTGTCGAGGAAGAGGGCACCTGCACCATTGCAGCTACAGGGCTCAGCCCAAGGGTTCTCCATCCAGAGAGTAAGATACTACCAGTCAGTTGAGCTTGATATCGGATGTATTAACTGATTTTGATAATGCAGGATGAACCCAAGGTGCCTGCGCCTACAGACCTGACTGAGGATCAGGCACGAGAGGTGCTTCGTCAGCAGGAGGCCTTGATTTCGCCTGGTCTTCCAAGGAAGATGACATTTGATGGAGGAGATAACATCAAGTCGACGACGCTTACAGCTCCACCTCGTGGGCTTACTCTTAAAGGCTCGTCGAATGCATTGAAGAGCCCGGCACTTGGCCTTGGCTTGCCGCTTAGTCCCAGACCTATCGATCGACCGCTTGCGTCACCACTGCTTTCTCCACGACAGCCAAGGATGGAAGGCCGACTTGGAGGTCCACTGTCCCCGCCTCTATCCCCAAGATCTGGGTTCCCAGGATCCGCTGCCTCGAGCTTGGCTGGAAACCATAATGGACCTTTGAGCCCTGGATTGCTGTCTCCAACTCGCCAAGCTACCTTCCTCTCCCAGATGTCCGAACAACCTGTTACCAATATCCATGAGCAGCTCATGAACTTGCCACAAATGGCCTCCTTGGCACGGGAAGTCAAGCAAGAAGAAAAGGCACCTGGTGACTTTGCCAAGGAAGCCAGTTCTTTGAACGGCATTGCCAAAGGCGGTGACGATAGGCTACTTATAGTACCTCCTGCATTGCAGACCATTGATGCCAAGGTCTTGTCGACGCGGATGAGAGCTCGGGGTGATTATGCAAAGGGACGGGACCAGATTGTCTTCGTCCTGGCCATATTCTCTCGCACGAATGGAAATGAGCTTTGGCGTGTTGAGAAGGACGTCAACACATTGGGAATACTCGATTCCCAGGTGAGGCAGTTCGCAAATCCAAAGAACTTCGCAGCCAAATTGCCCAATGTGACCTTGTTCACCAATCACTCTCCTGCAAATATCGAGGGTCGTAAGCTTGCGATCGAGGAGTACTTTGTGTCCATCTTGAATACCATCCCATTGGACCAGAGGGCCGGTCAGGCGCTTTGCGAATATCTTTCTGTGGATGTTGTCGAGTCGACGACAGGGAGTGATACGGCTAGCTTGCACAGTAATAAAGACAGCTTGTCCAATGTCCCCTATCAGGCCAGCGGTGACCGCAAAATAACAAAGGAAGGTTCGCTCAGAAAGCGAGGAAAGAATTTCGGTGGCTGGAAATCTCGTTACTTCATCCTTGAAGGTCCCATTTTGAGATACTTTGAGCATAAGGGAGGTTCCCACCTGGGATCCATCCGTCTACCGAACGCTCAAATTGGTAAACAGTCGAACAACCAACCGCGCTCGGATAATCCCGAGGATGGTGAAAATCAATACCGTCATGCCTTTTTGATTTTGGAGCCGAAACGCAATAATCCGTCAAGCTCCATAAGGCACGTCTTGTGTGCAGAGAGTGACGCTGAAAGGGACGAATGGGTAGATTGCCTTTTGCAATATGTACACTACTCGGATGAACAGGACGACAACGCTTCTATAATCAGCGAAAGACGAAGGAACGACGATACCGCTTCGGTCACTAGCGAGAAAAGGAAAGCCAGCTTAGCCGAAGAGGGGCAACCCCAGCCGGGGGACAACCTAAGGGCCGTGTCCTACGAGAATATGGTACAAGGCCAGGCACCGATTCATGGTCCACCCGCGATCGATAGAAGGAGAGATAACCCATCTCCTCTTTCGACAGTATCTACGGTATCGAAAATGTCAGACCATAGTGGCGAGAAAAGCGTTATTACGGGAATTGCGTCGACGTTAGGGGGCAAGTTTATGGCAAATGTCGCTGCGGATGCCGTCGAGAGGGGTAAACATGGAAAGAAGAAGGGAGGACTCTTCGGTTTTATGCACCACAAGAACTCAGGTGAACACCACGCCACTCCAGACGGTGCCCCGCCGGCAACACCAGCTGCCAATGTGCCGGCCAAGCTCCCACCCTCGCGAAGCGTCTTTGGCGCGGCTCTAGGTGATGCTGTCGAGGTCAGCAAACCGCCAGGTGTCGATTTGGAGATCCCATCGGTCGTCTACAGATGTATCGAGTATCTTGACGCCCGAGGCGCGTGGCAGGAAGAGGGTATCTTTAGGTTAAGTGGATCCAACACAGCTATCAGGCAGCTGAGAGACCGATTCAATACCAATGCGGATGTGAATCTGCTGGCTGACGAAGAAGAGTACCACGACCCTCATGCTATCGCTGGATTACTCAAGCTCTACTTGCGAGAGCTGCCACATAACCTTCTTACCAGGGATCTACATGGAGAGTTCGTCGCCGCGCTGGAAGATGACGACAAATCGAACCGAGTTCCACGTCTCAATGAGCTGGTCCACATGTTACCGATCGAGAACTTCACGCTCCTCAAGGTCCTGGCCCAACATCTCATCCAGATTGTCGATAATGCAGCCGAAAACAAGATGACGGTTAGGAACGTCGGAATTGTCTTCTCGCCCACGCTGAACATTCCTGCTGGAGTCTTCTCGCTATTCATCCTGGAATACTCATCGATCTTCATCAGACCAGGCGAAGAAGGTTATGGCGAACACACCCATAACGCGAGGGATTTTTCCGAGTCTCAGCCTCAGGAGAAGACCCTTGCGCAATCGTACCCAGCACCGTGGATGCAGCAGTACTCGGGCCAACCTCCTCCACCCGCATACACCCAGCCGGCGTATACTCACGCACCCTCATCGCAACCCGCTCCTACTAGTAGCCAATCGAACCTTCTTGCTGCCCCTGTATCAGCAGTTCCAGGCCCAGGTCTTCCATCTACGCCACGTAGAATGAACTTCAATCTGGATGCCAGGGATGAGAAGCCTACGAGTAGCAATGGTAATGGTAATAGTAATGCAGCTGGTATGGTGCCCCAGACGCCTACATCTACCTTTTTCTCGAGCGGCGGTGCGATTGGTGGGAGCATGTCACTGAATAATGGCGATAAAAAGAGTCGACGGCAAAGCACGATGTTGGGGTTGTTCAGCAGTAGCAAATTTTCGGGTTTGAAGGGGAAGGGAGCTAACAACGAGGAGAGTCGTAAGTGATCCTTTCATTTTCTTCCATTTTTTCTGTGCGATCATGTGGGATTGACGAGCTAACGATATTCTGGGAACAGCGAACCCGTTCGACGAGAATAGTATGTACGACGTATGAAAGCACTCGGTCGGTTTGACAAGTTACAGGTATTTTCTCTTTGGTCTTTCTTGGGTATACCCGGATATCTATTTACTCTGCGTCGGAAAGTGGGTTTCATTTTCTATTCTTATTTCTTTATGACCTTTACGTTAGATGATATTGCTTTTTGAGAACTGCCATGGCAGCCTTGTGGTTTTTGGTCCTTTCCCTCATGTTCGTTTATACATATTTGACTGTATATTTTATTTTTGAGCCAATCTTGCAGCTGTTTCTTCAGCATCTTATTTAATAGCATGCATGTTCTTGAAATACTACTATGTCTTCGATTCAGCATGCAACTTTGCATTTGATCTTCACCTTGCACCATCCATCATATTACGGTCGGCCTAGCCCCCTTTGCTTTCTCTATGCATTCTTTACCTTGGTGTAAACTTCTTCTTTTGGGAGCTCTAAAGCTTGTAGTGACTTAATGTGTGTGCGGGGACTGTGTCGTGTCAGATATGATAGCTCCATCGTCTAATTCCTTTTCTTCTAATTCTTGTTTTCCCCCACCCGAACAAAAAGTGAGGAAGCGAGGAGAGACATGCAGTCCGTATACACATGTAATCTGTTTATCTGAGATGGTCTAACATTTCCCCAGTGTCTGAGACTGGAAAAATTAGACTATACCAGGCTACTAGTTGGTGGTAATGTCTAAGGTTCTTTCAATTCGACTTTCTGTTTTTTGGTGTATTGTTCCTTGCAGCTGCAGGTTCCAGCTAGTATGAATATCCTCATGTCACACCCCAAAGTTCTAGCCTGCTAACTATAGCTACCCAAATTACTTGTTTATTTCACTTCATGATATGATACATCAATTGCGAAAATTTGGTATCTGGTTGTGAACTGTAACGAGATATTTCCAAGAATCAACGGGGTTACCAAGAGCTGGCAGTTGGCTTCTGTTGCAGGTTTGGAAGTATGCAAAGACACCACCCGAACCTGCAAGGAACAGAACCGTACAGGTCAGGTCGGTCTTGTAAGGTGCTACGAAACACAGAAGGACACACGAAAATCGATCAAATCTCGCGTAACATTAATGTGTCCAAAGTCTAAAAGTTCATCTTTCCCGTCCTGCGCCTGTATTACGAGATTTTCCCGTCTTTGCAGGTATGTCCTGTGATAGCCTAACGATCTAGAATCTGGGGAGCTGCAGCGCTTGATTATTATCAGACGGACTAGTTGGATAGGCTTCCTCATGGTGTTATCCGCCCCTGGAATTGTGGACCTAGAGACGAGTTAAACAACGGAAGAGGCGTTTTGCTGCGCATAAGGGACCAAGATTATCTTCGGAGTCCAACGGTCACATGCGGAGGGTATTCGACGGTTTTGGATACGGCACCTTGTGAGTTTTCTTCTGTTACTATGAAGCTATTCGCAGGCTTTTCTTAATCATGCCTATTTTATTTTACTTTTTTATTTCTTTATCTTGGACGAATTAATTGCGCCGAACTCTAGTTACTAGGCGTTAGCCTTTTTGGCGGTGGATAAAGCTAATGCAGAATATCCTCCTTGCATTCGCGTCCTGCATATTTTTTCGGCTTCTAGAGAACGGGTTCGACGAGGTCCACAAGGGAAAAATTTTTTTAGGTGACGTGCAGAGGTTTGATTCGAATAGCGTTATCGTCGGTTCGTCGAATCGGGTTGGATTGCGGGTTGCGCATCTCGATGTTTCGAGCAGGTACAGCCAAATCAAATGCAGGACCGGACTCCAATACAGAATTTTGAATCACGACTCCAACAAAACCAGCGAAACTATAGTATCTCCGTACTATTATTCGTTGTTAACGGGTTTTGGGCTTTACTATTGGGTTCGCAATTATCCTGTGGACGAGGAAGGAGAGAAACGCTGGCTTAGCCTTGGGTACTTGTCGGCTGGTAGTATACTAGCCAGCTTAACGAGAAACGCCCATTATCAACGGTTCGTGATTTTTATACGTCCACATTTAGTTCGGCTGCCCGTTTTCATACTTCACCAGTTTAAGAAGTTACTTTTTCTTTTACAGCTGACGACGTAGCTTAGTTATGCATGCTGTATGTTTTAATTTCTGGCTTCACATTCATATCCACTATTTTACTTCTTTGCCATACTTAAAGGCACTACTTTTGCCGTGGTAGCCCGGTTTTGCCGTGTGCTTAGCATGGCTTTTTGCTCCGTTTTCCACAGCGTTTAACTCTTTCTTTTTCTCCCACCGACGTAACAGTGCTTCGCCGGACTAACTTTGCTATTCAGCGATTAAACCTCAGTTTATCGACGGTGTATTTTGCCTAAGCCTTCTCGCCCAATCACGTTTTGCGTGGGCTGAGACTAAATGATAGCCCGAGGCGGGATATAGGGAATTGTGAACGGATATCGGAATATTGCATACTGGGTAATTGTCCGAAGCGAATATATCGCAAGGATATATATATAGAGAGTCCGAGGCCCTCAGTGTAAAGGTACTACAAGGTCTATGAGGGTCTTCGCAGCACTGCAACTCCTCTTATACCCCGATCATATCCAACACTGCCCTCCTCATCATTCTCATAATCATCATGAATCGAAGATCGGTATTAGGTTTGCCTGGTGGGCTGAATATGCTCAATATCAATACTGACCTGGCGATTGCCTATGGTCGCCGCCGGCGTGACCGGACGAGTTTTGATAGTATTGAGTATGATGGTGCACAATTGTTGGATTATCAGCATCCGGCGCCGCAGGCACATCAGGACCCGGATCAAGATGTCGATCTGTTGAATGATGATAGTAACTTACCACTTCCACCATGGATCCCGCCGCCACCTACGCATCCTCAGCCGGTGTATCAGCAGGCGGGTCAACAGCAGATGATGAAAGGTACTACCCCTCTACGAGTGTTGAATCTGGTAGGGTATACGGACGGAGAGAAGAAGTTGTTTTACCCTCCGTGTTCGTACAAGTGTGGAGAAAATGTACCGGAGAAACATCGTGGTCCGGCGAATTTGTCGTGTATTTGTACGAATACGAGGTTGTTGGAGGAGCTTGGGGTTTGTGTTAAGTTGGAGTGTGTGCATTATGGAGGGGATATGGAGAAGTTTTGGAGGGTGATGGGGAGAGATTGTGGGAGGATTGGTGCGTGGATATTTTATTTATTTGGTCGGTTAGGAAGAATGTTTTGGCTAACGTTGAGACTGAGGATATAGGACTTGATCTTGATAGGAAGTCGACGCCGGAGTTGAGGGAGATATATAAGGGTGCTGTGGGGAATACACCGGTCAATACGCCTGCTAGCCCTAGACCCGGAACATCGTGGGCGACTAGCCCGAGTACTCCAAGATTAGGCAGTTTCTTTTCGAATACGCCGACTACTCCCAGACCTGGGACATCGTTCGGGCATAGCCCTTCCACTCCTAGACCCGGGGCATCGTTCGGATATAGTCCTTCGACTCCGAGGCCGGGTACATCATTCACCAACAGCCCGACGACTCCAAGGCCTGGAACGGCGTTTTCCCTACTGTCAAGGGATACATCTATTGGAACACTGCCTGAGGACCTACCACTGGCTATCACTGTTACAAAGACAGTGTCAATTGAAGTTGAGGCTGCCGCGGAAACAAAGACGGTTGATTCGGCTGATTGCAGCACCGTCTGCAATATCTGCTACTTTGAGCCCGGGACTGAAAGAGTGGGGAGCAGGGGGTCTTCGGATAAGAGTATTCATTGCCTCGAAGAAGAAAAGGTGGAAGAGAGGAGGGAGCGGGCAAGGACGCCCATGCCCATTATGCGCGAGGAGACGTATGCACCTACCATTGCTAAGACGGAGAAGATAGAGGGGCCTTTAGTTACCAATGCGAATGGGAATAGCAATGACACGGTGGAGTTTTTGAAGAAGTTTGGGATGACGCCGAAGAAGGTTGCCGGGGCGGTGAAGAAGGTTAGGAATATGTTTGGGAGGGTGCAGACGTAGACGCACAACGAAGCTTAGGCGAGTATATTATAGCTATTGGGGTTTTATAGGAGAGTCCGCTGAGACAAAGGATTGATACTACTTGGCTAAGGGTATCAGATGGGGGGTTAGGAGAGGCATTTGCATATAAAATTGTGTTGGGGAGGTCGTTTTGCAACACCAATTCGTAGCTTTTGACAAGCTGCTTGTATTGCTGGCGTTTTCGGATTTTAATATCTTGAGATTAGGCTGATTCTCGACGTTTTGGAAGCGAGGGTCCGAATCCACGATATCCGTTGATACCGAGGAAGGCTTTATCCGGGATTCGGGTTATATCTTTCGGAGTTTTTTTTGGGGGGATCTTGTCGTATAACTACATGTATATATATAGTATTAGGAATATCAACCAGGAATCTGTGCACAAGCATGGAAAATTAACAAGCTTATACATTCTGCTGCAGTCACATGTCGGTACGAGGAAGTGATATTGGATGGATGCCTTTGCCTCTGTCTTTGTCAGCACTATCACAGGCTATATCAGTCAAATGATATAGCTCGAGTCCCTGACGTAAACCAACGATAGGAAAAACGAATGTGGCTAGCGGATGCAGAGTTCCCCATTCCACACAGAGAACAAGAAGCATCTACGGGCCTTACATGGCCAGACCTCCTTTCACCTTGCATGAGCTCCCAGATGCAGATGTCCTGACGCACCGGCGTAGACAAAAGCCAGCTCCTCAGCCCCAAAAGGGGTAAAGTGGGTTTATTGGTTTGAATGATGTGTTCAGGGTTCTGCTCCGAGCCAGTGACAGACGTCGGTTCTTCGGTCTTCATCCTGGTTTTTCGGGGCATTCTCAGTCATTGATTGCCTGAAGTCTTTCGGCAGCGTTTTGTTCTCTTTGGAATATTTTTTTCTTTCAGAGGGTATAGGACATTTGAGCTTGATAGTGGTAATGTAGTCAATCAGAGCATGTTTTCTGGTTCCCGTTTGCCTTGGAACATGACTGTTGTCAGCACAGGCAACCTCTCACAAAGGAGTGATGGAGCAGCATCTCAGAATGCACATACAATACAATACATGCATAGTCCACAAAGAAAGGGAATGTAGAATCTCTAGAGAAAGGAAAAGTTTGTTAGCGTCGACGCTACTTCGCCACCATTTGGATGTATGTAGGCAAGTAGTAGTGTAGCAGTGGTTTGTTCCTGTTGAGAAACAAAGTGTGTGGGAGGCCACCCACAAATTTGTTTGTCGAAGTGTGTGCCAGCTAAACTTTTTTTTTTTTTTTTTAGTAATTTTTTTTTTTATTTGTTGCCTTCATCGAACCTCGACCTTTCTCCTTCTTCCTCCTTCTTCCTTCCTCACCCACGAACTACACCTCTCATCATCATCACCATCATCATCTTAAACTAATCACGGGGGATAAGAAGGCTCTTATTTCCCACTCTCCGCTTAATCCATAGACTGTTTCGCTTTCTTCGTTATATCGTTTAATTCCCGTTCGTGTCTTTTGTTTCCTTCGAAAGAGACGTTCATTCCCAACGATATCACGAAACCATCGCTCTTCCTTTCTGCCTAGGCTTCACGACTAGTACGAGGATATCTGCTGTATCTGCTTCATCAGGTACACATCGTCCTCCTTCGATCCGTCAGCTTCGGCATTTCCAGGTTTCCTTTTCCTAATAGACCGTTCCAGCTTTGGCCTGCTAGCTCATCGGCTCTAGCTCTCCAGCCAAACGTCCGACATCGCTGTCTTTTGTCCCGATAGAAACTTTCACATCGTCGAACACGCCTTCCGTTCTTTTCTTTCCTTTTAACAGAGAAGAAGAGAAGAATTTCGACGAGATCTGAGTTACCGTCAAGCTCTCTCTGCGACTTTGATATTGCCGTTCTCCTCGATACACTCCGGAGAGCCCTACTTGCTTAATATAACTCCTCCTTCCTTACCATCTGTTACCCTGGTGGTTTTGTTTCTCGTTCTCTCGGCTTCGGAATTTTTTTAGTTCTCGTTGCTTCTGCCCTATAACAGACAAACGCTGTTGCTACTATTTAAACATCCATCCACCTCTCTCCAACCACACAACCTTCTCCTTTACAACTTCCCTTTATCTCATCAAACCTCAACATGGCTGATCTTGTCAACGGCATCCAAAACATGAGCATGCAAGACTCCCGTTTCGCCCCTAACGGTTCTGCCGGAGGTAATGCCTCTGGTGGCGGTAGGCCGGCTTACATCCCTCCCCATCTTCGTGCCAAGATGCAGCAACAGGCTGCTGCTCCCGCTCCCGCTCCTGCTCCCCAGCAGATGAACAACGGGCCTGCTCCAGTCAACAATGGACCTCCACCTGCTCGTGGCGGAAACTCCTGGTCTCAGTAAGTAATCTCTATCCCCTGAATCTCGTCTGATCGCGATGCAACTTTTTTTGGTGGCAACAATCGGCGTTGCTGCCTCATCTAGACCTCGACTAGAGCAGCTGCAACGATGCCTGTCATCCAAGAATCACGCGATTTACCTGCCATCTACTAGATAAAGTTCTAACATCTGCCTCGCACTAGGAACAACCAAAGCTCTGGCGGCAGTTGGGCTAATGCCCCATCCTTCAACCCGAACTCCGGTAGTAAATGGGAACCTCGCCAACAACAGCGATCTTTTAATGAAAACGCGTATGGCAGCCCAGGTGCCTCCGGCGGCGGCGGTGGTGGTAACCGCGGCGGCTCCGGTGAAGGCTACTGGAGAGACGGCAAGCATGTCATCGGCAACGCCAACAACAGACTCGAACGTGAGCTTTTCGGTGTTCCCAACGACCCCTTGAAGCAATCAACCGGTATCAACTTTGAGAAATATGATGATATTCCCGTTGAGGCCTCTGGTTCCAATGTTCCAGACCCGGTTATCGCGTTCACCAACCCTCCTCTCGACCCACATCTTCTATCCAACATCGAACTTGCTCGCTATACCGTCCCAACCCCAGTCCAGAAATACTCAATTCCAATCGTCATGGGTGGTCGTGATTTGATGGCTTGTGCCCAGACTGGTTCCGGAAAGACTGGTGGTTTCTTGTTCCCCATTCTCTCGCAGTCCTTTGCTACTGGCCCGTCCCCACCTCCTCCTAGTGCTCAGAGTGGCGGCTTCCAACGGTCTCGCAAGGCATACCCGACTGCTTTGATTTTGGCTCCAACTCGTGAGCTTGTCTCCCAGATCTTCGACGAGGCTCGCAAGTTTGCCTATCGATCCTGGGTCAAGCCATGCGTTGTCTACGGTGGTGCTGATATCGGACAACAACTCCGTCAGATGGACCGTGGATGCGATCTCTTGGTTGCTACCCCTGGTCGACTTGTCGACCTTCTTGAGCGCGGTCGTATCTCTCTCGCCAGTATTAAGTATCTTGTCCTTGACGAGGCTGATCGTATGCTTGACATGGGTTTCGAACCCCAGATTCGTCGAATTGTCGAAGGTGAGGACATGCCCGGTGTCAACAACCGTCAAACTCTCATGTTTTCGGCCACCTTCCCCCGCGACATCCAGATGCTCGCCCGCGATTTCTTGAAGGACTACGTCTTCCTCTCTGTCGGCCGTGTTGGTTCTACCTCTGAGAACATCACCCAGCGTGTCGAATACGTCGAAGACCACGACAAGCGAAGCTTCCTTCTCGACATTCTTTCCGCTCACCAGGGTGGTTTGACTTTGATCTTCGTCGAGACCAAGAGAATGGCAGATACTCTCTCCGACTTCCTAATCAACCAAAATTTCCCAGCTACCTCCATCCACGGAGACCGTACTCAACGCGAACGTGAAAGGGCGTTGGAGATGTTCCGGACAGGACGTTACCCCATCATGGTGGCCACAGCTGTCGCTGCTCGTGGTCTTGATATCCCGAACGTTACCCACGTCATCAACTACGATCTTCCTACCGATGTTGACGACTATGTCCATCGTATTGGTCGTACCGGTCGTGCTGGCAATACTGGTTTGAGCACTGCCTTCTTTAACCGTGGTAACCGTGGCATCGTTCGCGAATTGACCGAACTCTTGAAAGAAGCCAACCAGGAGGTTCCTGCATTCTTGGAACAGGTTGCTCGCGAGGCCGGTTACGGTGGTCGCAGCGGCGGTGGCGGCTCTAGAGGAGGCCGTGGCCGTGGTGGCGGTGCTACTCGTGACTTCCGTAAATTCGGCGGCGGTGGCGGCGGTGGCGGCGGAGGATTCGGTGGTAGCTCCGGTGGTTATGGCGGCTCTTCTGGTGGCGGCGGCTACAGCAGTGGCGGCGGTTACGGAGGCGGTTCCAGCGGTGGATACGGTGGTGGATCTTCTGGCGGCTACGGTGGTGGATCTTCTGGCGGCGGCTACGGTGGTGGTTCCAGCTACGGAAACCCCAGCGGCGGTAGCTCCTGGTGGTAAATGTGTAGAAGACCTGCCCAAGATTTTGATGTCTCCGTTCAGCATTCGGTCATGACATACGAAATCTTATATACAACATCACGAACTCCTTTTTAATCGCAAACATACTTTTTTCTCGACCATTCTACCCTCAACACCTTTCTCTCAACGGCTTGCGCATGTCACGCTGATGAGCTTTGAGAGAAGCTCTTTTTGTCTTTGCAATTCATGGCGAAAGCAATCACTTTAATGAATCGGGAAAAGGGTATATAAAGGCGTTCACTGATGTTTTATGGGCTGGTTATCTTCTTTTGATGCTACATTTTTTTATTTCATTCTCGGTTTTCCTTTTTATCTCTTGTTTTACTGCTTCTGCTTTTACGAAATGACCCCTTATGACCTTCTTGACTTCCTACAACTTCTGTCTAATGTTTTCAAGAAACCAGAAAAGGATTCCCCATTATCTCGCTGTTGTTTCTGTCGCTTTCTTTCTTCTCTCATCTTTACGGCCGGCCTGCTTCTCTGAACGTTTAACGACCTACAAAAGTTTCGCAAGACCTTAACTCTGCCTTTACTTTTTTTACTTTTTTCCACCTTTGAATGTTATAGACGTGGGAAACTAAAAAAGGGAAGAAGGCATGGAGTTATGAGGTTTTTCGTATAAATCTTTGGTTTTCATAGAACATCTGACGGCGCAGGCGAAGAGAGAGGAAACAACCAAAAAGGATATGAAAGGAGCAGGGCATTTCCTCCTGACTATTCTGTCTGCAGCTTTTCCTAACACACAAAGTAATAGACCTTGTTTCTTTCGTGTCTTCTTCTGTTTAGTCGTTTCTTTCCTTTTCCCCCCTCTATATGTTCTCCGGGAATTGGGAAAGGGAATACAAATCATAATGGGAAGTCCGCAATAAAACACGTCCTTTGTTCAAACCTGCTTCCTTCCTTTGCCTGCTGCATATTTTTTTTCCAACTACATTAGACTTGGGTCCAGGGGTTACTTCGAATTCTTTCTCCTTCGATCGTACGTTTTATTATTATTATCCTTTCTTCTTCTTCTTTACAATGGGAACTGTTATCGTCTTTTTCAAATTCTTATTCATGCTTGTTTTATTTTCCTTTTTTTCTCTTGTAACTTTAAATACACACGCACATGTGGTGTTTTCTACTTCTCTAAGAATTATGGGTGTATAATCCCTATGGAGATGGTAGAAGAGCACTCTTATCAATGATATGCCCCTGCCTCTTTCAAAAATGAGGGGAGGATGGGGGATTTTATGAAATATCTGTTCAGTAATATCTCGTAAATTTCTAGATGGGCCTGCTTCAAAAAATATAGCTGTCCATAGGCTATATCTATTGCTTTCTGTCAGAACGAAGGAAATTGCAACTGAGGGCCTGGTGTGCACATGGGCGTGTTACGCGGACAATCGGTATGGAGTTATTAGTCAACGAACTAAATTGTTGTCGATTTTCTTGTATTCTGTTTTGTCAATATTGGTAGTATGATTAATATACTTCAATCTATCTATTCTGCCAAAATATTGGAAACGCGCTATGTTTTCTTCGATGAGAGGCTTACAAGTTGTTTGAGAGTTAGACTATAGGTGCTTGGAAGCCCATAATCCTACCTTCTGGTACACAAATACCTACGCTAATTATTAATATTCTCATTTAGTGAGGTTGCCATGAACTTTTGCTTCAGTTTATCGACCTTTCCCTTCAACCGGTCTAGTTCTCTTAGAACATTATCAAAATCCTTGCATGCAAGTGTTAGTTCTACGGGAGATTCGGACCAAGAGCTTCCGGTCTCAACGCCATCAGCATCTTTAATCTCGCTAGGGGCAATATGCTCTTCGATTGGCGGCTGAAGTTCGTCTGTAGCAGATTTCAGAGTTTCCTTTGAGGGTTTCGTCTTGGGTCTAGTAGGCTTTGGCGTTTTTCTGGCGCGGCCTCTAGTGTTCTCCTCGCATTCCATAGGATACATGGCTCTGATGGTGTCATCCAGATATTCCTCATAGGGTGGTATGAGGATTTTGCAGCCCTTCTCGCTTTCTTTCTTTATTCGATCAAGCCTATTGAGATATATATTAGTGCTGCTAAATCTAAAAAAGGAGAGAAAACGCGTCATACCAAAAATTAAACCTCTTTCTGTAATCGGGTGATTTCACATTCTTGGGGTTCAAGTCCTCTGAGCCTACACTTTTCGTTCCGAGCCAGTTATACATTTCGTGACGCTTATCCCACTGCTCCATCGTGATATTGTCTTTGAGATCGCCCTCGGAACCAATTTCAATGATTGTACACATGTCTGCAAAACAATGGAAGAGAATTTTCTTCTGATGCGATTCCTTCAGGAATACCCAGTTCGGGGCTAGTCTGATTTCGACGATGGCATCTCGAAGATCTCTGCTGTCTGTGTTCTCTTGTAGACGACGCCTCCAACCTTTTTCTTTCAACCACGGTTTTGGCTCCAATTTAACTGAGCAGCTCATGGCGTTTGCCGAAAGCTGGTCGTTGAATGAAAACCTCACTTTGAATGCCGGATCTTGGAGCTGGATAAGACGTTGCTCCTCATCAACTCCCTCGTTGGCCTGGCGGACTAACCTCATCATCTGTTCTCGGGCCTCTTGAAGGAGGGTTTCCGAGTCGTTTGAACCGCTTGCGGCTTTAGAAAGTTCTAACGCGAGTTTGTCGCCAAAAAACGACGTTACATCTGACTGTGCGATTGTGGGTGAAAAAGCCCTGCGACTTAAATGGGCTTATGTCTTCAGCATCGTGATCAGGCTCGGAGCCAGCTTCGCTATCTGAAGATGAGGTATATTCGTGATCGGAGATGATACTATCCTCCATTGTTTTAGAGAGAGGATTTGGAATCTGATTGATTTGTGAAGTTTAAAATCTCGTTTTGTTGGCTTTGGCTTTGGCTGGTCGATTGGTATTGCTGATGATGGTATATCAAGCCAGGTTTAGAGACACGTCGTTTAGACGGTATTTATATCTCTTGTAGGGCAGCCATAAGCCTGTTGTATTTTGGTATCGATAAGAAGCTACACCTTGTATCGAAGTCCCAAACAGTGAAAGAGATGCTAAGGCCTAAAGTAACTGTTGAAACGCACGATTCAGATCATGAATCTGATCGATAAAAATCGAAAACCCTTTGAGAGTACCAGCTATAGTCGTTTTAATCTTAGCTTTCAACGATTAGCACATCCTTTTTCTTCTTCTTGGCTGTGTTTGAAGAAAGCCTGGGCGTTCATAAGGCACAAAGTATGATTAACCATTCTCATTCTCGCTCTTTGATTCATATGGGCCGTGACGTCGGTTTCACATCGGGCTCCATCAAAGGTCCAACCGTGCGATCTGCACCAGGATTGTGTTGAGACAAGAAAATGCAACAGCCTACGGCAACTGCCCACAAACCAGGGGAGTCGCTCTGATCAAGGGAAATGAAAGGACACTGCCGCAGTTGATTTGAAATTAGAACCTATGCTTACGTACGTCAGGCACCCGTGTAGAATGCTATGGATATCGTACGTTGGCTAGTTGCTCTTCAGCTGATTCAGCGTTACCAGCTTGCCCCCAGCTGCATCAATTGCAAGGATCAGGTTACACAAGGGTAGAATTACTACTTTTGGAGAGGCAACATCAGGTCTGGTCTCGTAAACCACCCTCATTCAGGTCCTAAATTCCTGTGTTGTCCTCTCAGCTGCAGCTCTGCAAGCATAGAAAATATTTTTTAACCCAAAGTATTAGCTCGGCTATAAGGCAGTAGCCTCGCCCGATAAGGCGGAGGGAAGGTAGATTAAGGGGATCCTAGAAGGCTACTAGGACCTTGAAACTTTAGGAGCTTTGCGTATACATAATAGCCTTGGACTGTGGGAGCGGGTGTATAAGCGCATGTATGTCTTTAGGGACACACTAGTATATAAAGACTTTCTCGTCTCACCAATGCTGTCCTTAAAGTATAACCAAGGCTAGGATGCAAAACAGTAAAAAACAACATTCAATGAGCTTCGAACGTTGTTTCCGTATGTTTCCCCTTGCCTCGGCCGCAACCGTTGTTATTTATGACATCGTTCCCCCGCGGTCATCTCTATGGTCCTCCTACTCTACGAGACCATCCTCCTACTATATACAAAACTTGCTTCTCCCACCTAAGATCTTGAACCAATACTGGCGTGTCTCGTTCGTGGGCCCGGGCTACAAACTTGTTTCTCAAACTCATGGCCCTGAACCAAAACCGAGTTTCTCGCATCAAGACCTTGAACCAAAAGTGGTTTCCCCCGCCCAAGACTCTGAACCAAAACTGAGTTTCTCACATCAAGACCCTGAACCAAAAGTGGTTTCTCCGACAGCTCAAGGCCTTGAGCCAAAACTAAGCAAGTCGACTCAACATCCCGAAACGGCCAAATCACACGAACGCTATAGATATTGGAATGGAGCTGTGATGTGTGGTCTTTGATCGTCTTGGAACTGCCACAATACCAATTGCTTGTGTTTGTGTGGCCCAAACACGGCCGACATTCAATGAGCATGGCTTCGAAACTTGCCCGACATCAATGGAGTCGGCGCGGTAGGTGGAAACGTAACGACACACGAATCAATATATGTTCTGGAATAAATCCGAACCAGTCCTCAAAACGACCTATAAACACAATTCCGATATTCAACAAGGGGTGCGACAGTTACTTTGTGGTACAACTGTCAGGAGTCAGGAAGAATCAAACATCATGGACCCTTACAACGGGCATTTTTACAGCGCAGGCTATGCATCACATAGCTTTCTAAGCCAATTTGACGGTTAGTTTCTATATAAATCTAAATTCATTGTATCTAAGAATTCACCAGACCAAACCTAACACACACCTTCAAGACACTTTCCTCCAGGCCAACTGGATAAATCCGATAATCCCCAATGACACAGACTCACAGAGCCTATACACAACTGACAATGATACATCGATAAGTACTATGTCTCAGGTATCTACGATCGACGAACTCTTACAGATTCCGGGTGGAGTGCTTCCATCTCAGGACGGCACCACCCCGATTACATCACCAACTACCGACCAAACATCGCTTATCAATAGCCCAAAAACAGGGGCAACCGAATCCCTCAAAAACTCCGAAACGATCCCCGAACCAAGCGCCCCAGAAGGGCCGGCCCGACCACAACCTCCCGAAGAAACACAGAACAAGAAACCACGCAAAGAGAAACTGAAATCGAACATCCATAAATGTCCAAAGCCCAATTGCAACTTCGAAACATCGTGTAGCAGAGCCTACGGAACACACGAAAGAGATGTCCACGGGACCAAATCGTTCATATGCCCTGATTGTGGTACACGGTCTGCGAGGAAAGATAACTTATCTCCTCGGGCACACCAGCGGGTATGCAAAGCAAGACAGGAGAAGAGTAATGGAGCAAAAGTAGCACCGAGTACCACAAGAGCTATCAGAAAAACTAATAACCGCGTATGCCTACGGGATATATTGGCCGGAAAGACTTCGGGCGACACATCGCCTCAGTCGGGTTCATCATCCGAGGTTGACGTTTCAAGGTGGCCGATGTTAACACTAAATGATACTATATCCCAGAAATCTATTGCGGGATCGGATCAAAGTAGCCTGTTGGCAGAAATGGCAGCCAGACTAGCGGCGTGCGAGGAAGAAATCAAATGTTTGAAAGAGAACGATATCAAGATGCAGAGTAGGTGTAGAAAAATGGAAAGCTGAATTAGAAGATGCGGAAGCGGACCTATTTGAAGCGCGGCAGGATCGGGACATGTGGTATGATCGCTACAGGCGGTGCGAAAGCAAGAAGCGGAGGAGGCAAGAGAGTGATGATGGTGAATAATTTCTTTATTTTTTGACATTTTTGATTCCTTTTCTAGCTCGTATTTAGAATGTTTTCACACTAATATTCCGCAAGTCTGGCTTTGAAACCTTTTGTATTGTTGACGCTAGTTCAGTTGCGCAGTTTCTGTTCTTTCTTGGTTTTGTACTGTTAAACTTGGATTTTGCTGCATGCTTTCACTTTGATTTGTTACTACGCTCGCTTATATGTATCATTACTGCCTGTGATTTAGATTTGTTTAGTGAAATGAATGCGATGCTATGTTATAGATCTAATTATTTTGACTATTGACGCTGGAGGAGGAGGCTCGTCGCTTCAAGTAACATTACAATAATGATCCCTGAAACCGGGTCTCCCTTCTGGTCAAGACTGGATATTGGGGCTTCAAACTTTCATATAGTTAGGATGACAATAAAGCTCTCATATTTCCCGCGTGTACTCAAATCTAATAGGCTGGTATACTCGGGGGTAGAGTCCAATGGCCGTGCTTCAGCTTTCCTAATTACCAGTTGTTCTCGAGGGTAACCTGAAGAAAGGATGGCAAAAATGACACAAATACCTAGATTCCTGCGTTGTCGCCATCTTTTCCCCAAAGGATCACAGGATTTGAATTGGGAGGGCAAGCGGGCCAATAAGAAAGCCTTCCTATTTCCTAATTGCCTGCGTTGTTCATTTTTTCCTGAATTGCCATGCCTTACAAGACTACCTTCTCGATCCCTATAAAATGTCATCCAACTGCTGAGGACCCATCTCTTTTATTTCACCCTATAGTCGGCGGTATCCATATGCCATGATCGCAAATATTTGGCCTATATATATCCTATCTTGTCTTCTAAAAGCCCCTATCATAAAATTTTTTGATTACTTCATCTATTTCGCTTTACGTTGGTTTTCGCTCTAAGATATCGTTTGGATCGCAGAGCTAACAGACCGACACCCCGGCGTGACGGCCGGTGCGGCGCTGGAGCCTCATTCTAAAGATACGCCTATCGACGTCTACCCCGCGAAAAGTGGGCATAACTGGATATAGCAATATCCCATACGAACGAGAGTCTAACTGTAGGTAATCGACTTTGGAGTCATTTTGGGACATTCCCCATCCATGAAAGCCGAATCGTGGTACCTCCCCTTGCGGGGGTTTCAATCTAGAAGAAGGTTGTTGGACACCAAATCAAGGGGGCTCGACTATAGGGGATTCATCCAGGATCTTGAAGAATATATCCTGAAGCTTCAGAGACAAATATTGGAAGACAGACGTGGGCCTTTGATGCGTTGTCCGGGGGCTATGTCCATGTTGAGTGAGTTTATAGCCCATCCTAATAAGATTCCGGACCTTCGATTGCGGCGACTGGTCAACGGGTTAAACATTGGAAAAATTTGTATGCAGCGGGATTTCGAGTCATATTGGAGATACGTCGCCTTGGGAGAGGATAGCCTCGACGACAGTCCTTCTCCTTACCCAGAACCAGATCCAAATCTCGACCTTCTTGAGCTCACAAGATTCGTTGAGCAGATTGAAGCCCTATTTAGGAGAATATGGATCACACTGGCGTATCTTTTCCTCTTTGTATCGGCGTGTCTGCCTTTTTTTTTCTGGTCTTTCTACCACGAATGGCCAAACGACAGCCAGAGGATGTCGGCATGCCGATGGCCGTATAACATGGCTCTTCCAGTTGTTGTGCTTTGGGGTGTTTGTTGGATGTTTGGAATTTACAGCGATGGCGTCTCTTCGAATGATTCTTGTTTTCAGCCCAGCGAATTTTTTTCTGATCTTGATTTCGATAATCTCCTATCTTCCTTTTGTTTGCCTTTCGATTACCCGCAAATTGGTACAAACGACAAGATTAATCCTAATTATAATGGTAAGATATCCATGTATATATAACTCCTCATGAGCTCATCCCTTGGCGGCCCCATGTCTGTGACGCTGCATTAACTAACCGATTGGAATTATAGAAACAACCTCTTTCTCCGCGCCCGAATCTGGCATTTTGGACAGCTTTAAACCGCCCGATTTTTCAGGAGAGAGTTGGGATGCATATACACTTAACGGAAACCCGGATCTGGAGCCTGGGCTAGCCCCGCTGCAGTCTACACAACCATTTGATGGAGGGGCATTAGGAAGCCAAAGCGACACCCTTGCAATAGGAGAATTTGATATAGCATCCCAGGACCGAAATCCTGCATCCGATATTACCACTAAGATATCAATCCTACAAAATGACTCCTCTCCAATACCAAATCCACAGAACAGCTTCTCTCCGATACTAGACCTACAAAACATTAACAACCATCCACTAGTACCAATCCCAAAGAGCAGGTCTTCCTGCTCCAGCAACAGCACTACAGAGCCGCTCCCCTCCAATGTCGGTCCTGCGGAACAACCCCCCTCCAATACCAACCCTACAGGACAACCCCCTTCTCACGCATGGACCAGGGGGCCGGTTTCTCGTTCGGGTCCTCCTGCCAAACGAAAGCGCAAGGAGGTCCATACTTGCCCGATTGACAAATTCCAGACCTCATGCGAGAGAACCTTTGGAGAACATATGTGGGAGGAACATCAGATAAAACACTTCCGCTGTGAGGATTGCGATATTCGGTCAGCTAGGAAAGATAACCTGAAGATTCATCAGAAAAGTTGTAAAGGGAAACAACAAAAGGATGAAAATAAAGTTGCGGTTTCGAAATTGCAAGGTGGTACAAAGAGGGTGTCAATTCTGGATATACGAAGTCCCGGTCTCGACTTTGGAACCTTGGCCCCAGCTTCCGCCACTACACCTGACCTCCCAGCTGGGGCAACCGTATCTAAAGATTTAGAAGGATCAATTGCTTTGCCTCACTCCCAGACACCGCCAAACCTACCAAGTTCTTCGGAGAATGGTTCGGAGCAAGCCAGCATAACTTCCCAATACGATTCCTCGAAGATTTACGAGCTGATGGCTAAGATTGCGGCCCTGGAACAAAAAAATACTACCCTCGTGCAAGAAAATTCCATTTTGAAAGTGGGAAATCTAGCTCTCGAGACCACACAGAAGAAACTTGAAGAAACCCAGGAGGAGTTGGAGCAAACTAGAAGCGATCGTGATGTTTGGCACGAAGAATGCAAGAAGCTAAGGAAGGCGGCTAGAAGACGTCGGGAGGAGGAATAAAAAANAAAAAAGAAAGTATATATTGGGTGTTTTCTCCGGATGTTTTCTCCTTGGGTTTGCTTACATACTTGTTTGAATTTAGTTGTCTGGGGCTAGTATAGATCCCGAATGTCACTCCTTTCCTTGCCATTTCTTTTGTTTGAATTTGGTTGCTTGATCATTGATACAAACGATAAACGTCTGCCCTTCATATACCATTTCTTTTGTTTGATATTGTTCTGAATACCTATGGGGCGTTAGAGCTATAGTTACTATGCTTGGACTTTCAGCACCTAGAAGACCAAGTTCTATGCACTGTTATTGTGGTTATTTGGCTTTCTCTATGTTAAATGCATACAGCGGTTTCCGTAGTTATTACGGGACTACCCGCACTTCATGCATATTAGGGGTATATTGCATATACTATACTAGTCTAGTGCCATTACGGTACGTGCACCACCATCGCTTCTCTCGCTGAATGCCCCAAAAAGATATCTATCATGTCCAACCAAGCAAGCCCACTATGAAAACGCCATGGAAATGCTGTACAAAGCTATATAAAACCGTGCATCTCAAAAAAGCGCAAAATAAACTGCCGAAATCATGCCATCAAGAATAATTTATACCTCCGTTATCGAGATAAAGGCAATGATAGCAACTTTCCGGGGTTGTGATTACGTCCCTGCGAATAGGGTTTCCTGAATTGCTAATCTCCTGGCAATTCGTTCTCTTTGCCGTTGTTCCTCTTTCTCTTTTTCCTTCCTTTCTTCCTCTTCACCCCTTTGCTTCCCGGCACCTTTCATTCCCAAAATCTGGGCCTCTCTCTCTGCCAACCTCTGTTTGTCACGTTGCAATTGTGCGCTGATCCTGTCCCTAGCCAGTTTGGCGTCACGTTCACGTTGTAGCAGATCAGCTTCAAATTCTTTAACCTTTCGCCTTGCATCTTTGCTTTGCAGATTTTCAAGTCTAACCCACATTGTCTGTTTATTAAAATCAGGACCGTGGAGTTGAACGTGATAAGCTGGCGCGCCGTCAAGGAGCATCTTATTAATGATTTTGTCCACCTCGTAGCTAAAGACGTTCTTATCATTGTCTGAATCTGATTTCTTGGCCGGTTTACGTTGTTTCTGCTGTTTTTCGCTGGGTTTCTTCGATGCACTTTGAACGGGGGGTGGGTTTGTGGGGACAGCTGGTTTGCGTCGGGGGAGGCCGTCATCGGAGACTTCCTCGGGTCCGTCAAGGCCGAACCGGATTCTTCGGCGTTTCTTAGGGCGCTCTGGATCGGCTGGGGGGATTTGGCCTGTTGCAGAGAGGGTTCGGCGGTGGGAGGAAGAGGTGGATGGGATATTAGCCCCAGCAGTTCGGATTGTCTCTGATATGAGATCGTCTTCTTCTTTTGTAGGTTGCTGGGGTTGTTGAACCTTTGGAGGACGGCCAGGACCTCGTGCGCCGGATGGTGTCCCGGGAGGTTTAGGAGTCCGCGTGGGTTTTAGCACGCGTTTTTGAGGTGTAGAAGTCTTTGGTTTGGTAATAGTCTTGGGAGCCGAGATTTTTGTGATATCGACTGGGCGGATTGGAGTAATGGGCCGGATGGGAAGGGGGAAGTCGCTGAGTGAGGAGTTTTCTGATGTATTTGATGTATTCGAATTCGAAGCTGCTGGTCTTAAGAGATTCTTTGATCCCTTAGGCCTTCCTCGCGTTGACGGTGATTTCACAGCTGATTCCAATGAGACAATCGGTTTCGCGGTCGCAGTGAAGCTAAGCGGGGTATCCTCACGGCTAGAGGCAGAGCTATCCATTCTCGGGATGTTCTTAGAGCCCCGGGGGCGCCCTCTTCCTCTAGAGGTAGCGCTAGCTTTCACGACATTGGTCTTAGGTGCGGGGCCAGATTGGACTTGTAGAGGCAGAGGATCCCGAGACTGTTGTGTAGAGGTGCTGCCTCCACGGGTAGGGGTAAGAGGAGGCCTTCCTCTACTCCTCTTCGCTGCCGCCCGAGTAGGCCTGATCATCGTATGGGCTCTAGTCGATGTTGATGGCCGGCCTCTTGGCCTTCCCCTTCCGGACTTCCGCCCACCGTCCCAAGACTCGTTATCTGACTCGTTTTCTTGAATAGTCGCCAATATTTCTGCGTCTGTAATATCGAACTTATCGTATTGCGAAGCGAGAATGGGACCTCTAACCCCGGCTACATCTTCAACTTGGATCTCCTCGCCATCGTCACTGTCATCCTCCTCGCTGCTATCAGTCATGGGAATATTAAACTCCTCTGGCATCCCCAGTCGATAGCAATTGTCCAAATATATCTTCGCTTCGCTTCTCCTTCCCCGCCTTTTGGTGACTCCAGAGGTAATACCCGTCCCACCTGCAAAAGCCCCTCCAGGGGCTTTAAAGTTTGGGTAATACCAAGTTTCAGGATTCTCCTCCCTTGTGAAGAGACCGTTTTCAAACTCTTCAAGGACTTGAGGTTCCACATGATCGAGGATATCATTTGCTTCGACGACTCGAGTGTGACCATCTTTGTAGACAATTGTATAAGTCACATGGCCGTCTTCACCGGTCCATCTTGAGTCAATAGCGAAGGCTTCCCATTCATCAGGGTTGAAGAGATGATCTACGACATCCTCAAAGTTGGCTGGGTCAATTCAAAATGGAGGAGTTAATGATACCTTGTGGAAATAGTGGGGTGGTTCTAGAACCGTCCCCAGGTTTTGAGGTGTAGACTTACGCATAGTGACAATAATATCAAAATTAGTTTTAGCCGCAACTTCGGCATGTCGATTGAGTACTTCGTTAACGATCTCTTGTTTGGCTATCTCCTCTTGTCGTTCCAGCTCTTCAGGGTCATCCTGAAGCAGATTTGGATTCGCCATTGATCGCCTGGGCGTGACATCGACATTTGATACACCTGTTTTCGTGGGGGTCCTAATGCCATCGTCGTCCTCATCATCTTCCTCGGAGTCTTCATCAGTTCCAGAAATTTCCATCTGCTGGGGCAATGGGTTTTGAGAGAAGCCTGGGATTCTCCGAGACCCAATTCCAATCAACTCGTCTCCTTCATCCTCGCTCTCCTCTTCGTCATCATTTTCTTCTTCCTGATGAAATGAGTCGTAAGAAAGATCTTCATCCATTTCTTCAGGGCGGCTGTGGCCGGTGCCATCCTCTTTATCAGAAGTGTCGCCATCTTCAATCATAACCTCGTCCGAATCCGAATCGGTTTCCTCAAACTGTCGTAATAAATCCCTCTTCGAAAATGGCTTCGAAGCAGCAGGCGCGCTTCTGCTGTCTGATTTGATTGGGGGCTTGCCTTCATCGCGGCGGCTAAGCAGGGCTGAGGGCCTTGGTCCAGGCCTTGTCTTAGGCTTCGAAGCCTTAGGATTTATCACAACAATGACTGATCCCTCTTCTTCGGAATCACTATCATCGCTGCTGAGGACTTCTGGACGCTGAACCTTGGGTATTGCATGATCAGATGAAGAAGGGCTACCCACAGTAAGCGTCCTTCTGACAACTGATTGCTGTTGCTTCTGTGGCTGTTTGTACTGTTCTCTGTTCTCGCCTAAAGCCGTTGAGATTGACGTTGGCGTTGCTGTCTCGTGTTGCGGCGGCTTCTTCTGCCAGTAATACTCAAGTGTTGTTGGAATTAGTCGTCCCGAACTGCTGGCCTCCGAAGCTGCTGGAAGCTTTGGTTTCGATCCCTTTGGCGGAGGCATTTCGACTCCTTCTACCTCATCATCGTCTTCGTCATCATATTCTTCTATTGTTGATGAGCTTTGGTATTTTGGTTTCCCCGAAAACATATCCTTTATTGCATGGTAAATTCGGATCGATGGGTAAAGGGGATTGTTTTTTGTTAGGTGAGATGTGTGTTAATTCGAATTAAATACAAGAAATGAAATAAAAATCGGAATTTGAGTTTTTAAAAACAACACTTTTAACATGAATTAAAGGCAAAGCACGTTGCTAACCCCAAAAATAGCTCTATTACTCATCAGTTATACATGAATTATTGTTAAAAAGCCAATACAGAGAATTATACATGCTATTCTTCAGGGAGAGGATTGAGAAATGTTAAATGAAGCTTTCTAATTTTTTTTAATTTAAAATTTTATAATTTAAGTTTTTTTTTCAAAATATTTTAACTTAATTTAAATATTTTAAGTAGTAGAAGCTAGAATTAGAGTCCAAATCAGTCTTACAATTTTTAACAATCCTGGCATTGACACTTGATGGAGGTATACCTTGTGCTAAGCAGAGACTAGTGTTGCCTAATACAGCAGTGTTGGCAACACAATTCTACATTGCGACTGCAAGGGCGGAGAGACATCTTCGGATTGCATATGACCAACTGGTGCAACTCGCTCCCTTTTCTCGAATTCTTTTTTTTATTATCTCTACCAATCATTATTCTGAGAAGTAATATATTAGTTCATTCTCGCGCCTGCTAAAATACAAGAGGAATAAAGTACTTTTTATCAATATTTACATTGCTATTGCCCCGCTGGCATCCAACGTGCAACACATTGGTGGGCTGTATACACAGGACAACGACCGTGACAACTAGGTGCCAGCCCAGACAAATCGATCAACCTGTACCCGGCCACTAGTCTCGAAACCAGGACATACGGTTTCTTTGCTCTACAGACCAAATTTCAAACGGCGTTCCATTCTGTTTTGTAGTGCTTGTGGTATTGGGATTTGGTAAAAGAAGTTGGCCGATTTCACGGCCTAAGAACGAATGTAGTTTTGCCAGGCCGAACTGGATCAATGGCGATATTTCCGTTATCCCATGACCCGCTTCCTTTCACTCCATTGATAAGAATTTGCGGAGGGAACTTCTTTCCACTTGCCAACTTGTACGGAATCAACACGCGAGCTGTTGTTCCCTGGGGAACGTCGACTTCAAGTGTGTTGGGCTTGTAGTTGATGCCCACGCGCCCCTTAACTGTCGGAACTGTGCCATAGAATTCTGTTAAGCCTCCAGGTTGTGGTGCAATAAGGATTTTCTCGAAGCCTGGCTTTAAGGGGCGGACTCCGAGCAGATATCGTGAAATAATGTTGGCGGGAGCGGCACCCCATGCGTGGTTCCAGTCCAAGTTGGACTTGTATTTAACGTCCCAAGCCTCCAGTGTTATTGTCGAGCCAACTTGGATCATATTCCACCAGCTTCGGTCGGTACGCGATGCCATCAATTGTAATGCATATTCGTCTCTTCCTGCCTTATAGAGTCCTTCCAGCAAGTATTGGGCACCATAAACACTACACGCCATACCCCGCGACTGGACAAAATTGGCAACGCTAGTTACATAACCGCGTGGCACAAGATCGAAAGCTAGGGGGTACATGTTCGCATGCAATGATGCATGACTCGAGCCTTCACCGTCGATATAAATCCCTCGCGCTCGGTCGAAGAAAACAGCGTTGAAAGCGTTATAGACGGCTTTTGCTCTTGATTTAAAGAGGAGAGCATCGTCTACTCGTCCAGCTGCAAGGGCAATAGTCGCCATGTCGCCAAGGGCACGATAATAGAACGCATTGACAACCGTATTGATTTCTGGCCCAGCTTGGTTCTGCCCGTCGCCGTCATTAAAGCCGTCGCGCTCCCCGACTGGCCAGTCTACGATTCCCGGTGCGCGAATCAAACCGTCACCTCGCGCCTTGTCCATAAGTAGTTTCTTCTTCAGTGCATCATAGTTGTTTTTGGCTAGACTGATGTCGCCTGTGAACATATAGTCAAATGCTGCCATCATTGGCATATGCAGGCTCCACTCTGTTGGCCAGGTCGGGTGGCTGAGCAAGTATTCGAATGTGTACCGTGCAACTTCAGGGTTGGCGTCGCACGCCAGATGCGATAGTTGGTTGATATATGCATCGGCTTCATATGGAATACGCTCGCGTTCACCGTCAATGTAGACACCAAAAGCCGTAGTTGCTTTCATAGAATGTTTACACAGACCCCAGACAGCATTGAGTGTATCATTCGAGCTTTGAAAAAAACTGTTGTTGTCGTCGAAGGCAGTATGTACCCATAGCTGGTGCAGAGCCGTTGAATCTAAACTAGCCGGGGCGTTGTCGATTTCGGCGTAGCGGAATACGGTAACTTCGCCTATTTCGGGCGGCATATGCACCGCCTGCGGGTTGCTGTGCCGGGGTTTAGAAGGGATGTCCAGTTTGTAAACGGTTCGGTTGGCTTGTGTAACCAGCGACAGTTGTCGATAATTGACGCTTCCATACGGTCTGCGGTCAATCGCCCCTGTCGCATCTAATTTCTCGCCTAGACGGATTGTGAGCGTGGTGGAATTAGCGGGTGGAGGGATGCGAATTTGGAGGTTTCCGTAGGCATCGGCGCCGAAATCCGCAAACACAGTCGCTCCATTTCGAGTCCGTTTAAAAAGAATGGGAGGGACTGTAGTGGTTTGTATTTGAGGCAGCGGCATGATTGCTGTTGAGGGGAATAACATGGTCAAGAAGTACTTTGAGGAGTCGCCGCTTAAAGTAGTATCAATTGTGGGTCCGGGCCACAGTCGACTAGTCTCACAACCAGACCAAAACAACGTAACCAGGCAGTAGTTAGTCTATCATATTACCCAACAGCCTCCCTCGACACTCGAGACTTTATATATAACAAATATTAGTTTAGAGAAGCAAATATATCGTGTACCGACGGTGATAGATCTAATTGAAAAGGGGAACCTCCTGGCGACATTAGTTAGCCTTCAATGTGGGTTGCCTACCTCTCTCAAGCTCTTGCGCGCACACACGGACCGATTCTCCTCATGCCGCCGGGCACGCCATGAGATTGGCAAACATTTGTGAACACTCTTTATAGGCATGATCTGATTCTGGAGTGCCGTCGGGTCACGAGGATACAAGGAACAAGAATGCTTGAGAATTGGTAACTCTTACGACCTTCCCGTAGTTGGTCTCGAAATTGATAACGGTCATATTCGATCTAGATTGGTTCTTGGCGTAGATCCTTGTTTTAAATTCCCCTGTCGCTACTCCATGATATACCCGAAACATGTTAGCTTCTCGGACAAACAAAAATTCCAATCTTCGAATCTTTGTTGTCGTGGGATGCAAATGGTTCCTGAAAATTTGGAGCAAATACTAATATTTAGGTGTGGTTTTGAATGCTAGGTTGCCTTATGGTGCGGTTGCAAGTTACCGGGCCACGAGCCTTTGGTATGAATTAGCACGTGGATTCCGCATATTTCAAACTTAACTCTGCGTTATTAAATTCACGACGACATAGGAACTAGAGGGCGTACGAGTATCCAGATTCTCTATCTCAATTTTCCCTTTGCCCAGCTACCAATATTTGAGGAACTTTGAGCAAGTCAGCAATGAACAACCCGAGACATCCGTTGCACGGTTTAATGATAAATATTAAATTCTCGAATCGAATAGCCTGTCATTCATGGAGTGTATAAATTACAGACTATTAAGTCCAACGGCTTCTGTGCAAAATGAGAGTGCCTCCAGTTCAACAAAGAGATTTAATATCTATTAGAATTTGCGAGGCTCACTAGTATCACCATTCGTAACTGCAAGGGCTGGCATGCAAGGGAGGAAATATCAAGTGTGTTATTTTGAGTGTTGAGCTATCTGCCAAGGAAACTTCAAAATGGGTTCTGCACTTCCTCGAGCTCGCTCTCTCCTCCCTTGTCTCGTGTTGACCAGCCGCAACCACTGCTCTCCTTCCCCGCTTTTATTCTTGCTGCGGGGTCTCTTAATCCAGGAAAGCTGGCACGGAAGTGGCTTCAGGGAATAGCTACCGATTTCGTCAACCATTATGCGGTTGGGACGCAGGTAGTAGCATTGAAAAGCAGGGTGGTTGAAATTTACGCACCGCACCTGCACCATGTATGCAGGTGACAAAAGACCGTCGAACTCGGGATCTTGATCTCCTGTGAGTGAGCAAATCGCGAGTTCCGATAGAACTATTTCGCACTCGGAGATCCACTCAACCAAGAAATCCATTGGCTCAGTACTAGCATCAGAATTAGCGAGAGTACGTAGTACGTCAGGCAGAAGATCTCTGGATTCCCTTGACGAGCGAAATATCGGGTCCCTTTACCGTGCCGTTTGCTTAGTGCAGATTTTCCTGATATAAATTAGCTACAACAAGTTAGTATCGTGAAGGAATTTGCATATGCACATGATTAAATTAAGTTGCGATCGTCCGGAGATTTTCCCGTCCCGCTTGATACCGCTCAATAATTTATCAGATTCAGCCCGTGGGGCATTTCTTGGACCGGACGTGACCCTTTGGTGATAGGTTGATGCGAGTGTGAAATCTGCCTCAACAGGACCTCGACCAGCTGAATACCTTGGTATCTTTTGCCGTCCTTGCTACAGCGCATGCAGGATGGAGTGCGAACTCATACTAGGATCGTAGATTCTTTCGACTGATCAGCAAACGCGGTTACCGGATCGAATACGTAAACTCGATGCTATTGAGCAATTGAAGCTGTTGGGCAAATTATCATTGGCTGCACCTTGGAGAGCTGAGGAGGAAGCTCCGATTTTCTAATCGGGTAGATGCATTGTCAATCCCTTAGTATCGAGATTCTGCCTACCCACTGTAATGCATATGGAGTACGGCCCATCGTTTTCTCTACATGTGCAGAAGAGCGAATGCTTCAAGTAATAGTGCCTCCGAAACAGGAGTCTCGAGCCCAGGAGTCAAGGGACTTCGAGATATAAAAGGGAGCAGAATCGCCCTCTAGATTGTCACATATCTTCAAGCAAACTCAAGAGTTTCCTATCTGGTCTTCTTAGATATAAAATCTCACGCAGTGTTCAATTCTCCATTTAATATCGAATCATGTCTACCTTACTTTTCAACGTCAAGCTGTATGACGCAGCGGACGGTACGTCAAAGTTGACGAATTGTATCAGCATGGAAGATACCATCGAGGATAGTGACCCACTGTCTAAGATCCGCGACCACTTGGTAAAGGATAAGAAACTTGACTCCGACAAGTAAGAATTCTTTTTTATCTATATCCAACATACTATGGTCGAGACGTTTCAGGAACTAAAACTTCCATTTCTCTAGGGCGGGACTTGCCTTTTGCACCAAAGGTGGTGCTCGTATGGGAGACACCACTAAATTTGGCGTTTACAAGAAGCTTCTCGGGGTAAATATCCTCCATGTGCTTTGAATATGTCCTACATTTTAGAGCCGCGCCATGATATTAACATTTCTCGTAGGCCGGCGCAAAAAAGAAGACTACGGAAGGAAATGAGGGAGGAAATGATGACGAAGAGGAAGAATCCTCGGATTTGAAAGTTTACGATATCTACCTTGAGGCCCCTAAAGCAAAGAAGAAAGCCATGACGGAACTTAGTGAGTCTGCGAAGGAATTGCTGAACAGCAAGCTCGATATGGACCTAGTGGTTAGTACTGCGATATTGAACCCGACTATAAATACGCGGACAATTACTAAAAGTCGGATACACGTATACAGAAAAACAGACCCGAGCTTATCACGGCCACTCTGAAGGAGCTTTCTAGCACCTACAATCATGCCAATTTCAAGGCTCTCACGACCGGTGACGTTGTGTAAGTCATCATATTAATGGAGTGGTCTCCAATTGAACTGATTAACTAACCCGACATCTATCTGGCATAAATAGCACCGGGGCTTCAATGTCCGAAAAGGATTGGTCTGTTGTTCTTCGAAACACGAATTTCTTGAACGGACAGAGGATTGTCTTTTCCAAGAACTCTAATGGCACTCGATCTTTCCAAAGGATTGATCGGGCTCCGGTACCTGGTACGCACACTCTTTGAGATAGTTTCAAATACCTCGTGAGCTTACTAGCTAACGGTGTTTCAACGATAGCCTTTACACTGAAGCCAAGACACATCAGTTCCCTTGATATGGCCGACGCTTCAATTTCCATCAAGGTAAGCTATATGAACGACCTTATCTAAGTAATTTAGTTCTAAAACGTTATTCCGGACAGGAGCAATATAGAATTCCTATTTTCGTTACGCACGACGAGTCTTATGTCAATGTATTCGAGACCGCGAGCGCCCTGTCCAGCAGTATGGCCTCTAGCTCTTTCTCACAGAGAGATATTGAGCTATCGGCGTAAGTGTACCAGCCAATCCTATGAGCCGGAATGGACCACTAATTGATTGTCCTGTTCGCAGTGGAGGAGGTCTATTCGGCGCCAGTCTCTCCGTTAAAGGCGGGTTTAGCGACAGCGAAAGCAGTGCCCTGGCTCGATCATCTTCATCTAGCACAAGGTCTATGAATATCACCTACAACGTGCGCAATTACCTTGGTGGTCATAATAATTAGTGATAGCATCGCAAATTGTTGACTTTACGGATAATGTAGTTCCCGCGAGCGATTTTGCATTTGGACCCACGAGACCTAGAATTGACCGAAGACTGCAAGAGAGACCTAAAAGAGGTAAAAGACGACGTTAGTTTGGTGAGATTTCACCATCACTATGGTATAACAAAGTCGATTCCGCGATTTAGTTTATGGATATTAGTATTGATATGGTTTGTAGGACACTTCTTCGCAGCAAATGTGCAACTAGGAGGAAGACTCTTTGCCTCTGAGCAATTCTCCTCCACGGAATCGGGAGCAGCCTCTAAGACTGCCAACGCGATGAAGTATTCCGCCGCGGCATCGTTCTCCTATGGCTCGTTTTCGGCGTCAGCTAGCTATAGCAAGGAAGAGAACTCGGCAAACGAAAGTAAAACACAGGCGAGCCAAATGAGCAGTCAGCTCTCCTGGGAAGCGCAAGGTGGAGATACTGTATTGTGTAACAAGTAAGGAAACCCTCTCGCACAAGTGGAGATCCAGATTATTATCCCTCTACCCCGCAGGTCGACCTTATAGGTCGCTACTTCAAAGCTAATACGTCCTTTTACTATATAGTCCACCGGCTTGGTGCCCAACAGTAAAGCCGTTCCGAAATTGGAGAGTTATCAACGTAGGTCCTTCAAAAGAAATTACAAAACTCTTTGCCAGCCTACCCTAACGAGATTGTGCCAACTAGCAAAAAGATGTTATGCCGATTGGGGATTTCATCGGACAATTCAAAGGATATGAGCATATCCCAGATAAGTTCGCGAAGATCACCGAAGGCACCAAGAAGAAGGTTATGTGCAAGTTCAAGCTGAAGGCCAATGATTTCGAAGGCGTCAAGGATGAGTACTATGGCTTCCGTAGACAACCCCAAAACATGCGACTTGGTTAGTACACATAATTCTACCACAAAGGAACAAAAAGTCTGTTGGTTTTTAGATAAAATGGAGAAAAGCACGCTAATTCCGATATAAAACACACAGAGAAAGTTTTGAACGCATATAGTCAAGAGTTGCAGGATAATGCGCCATCCTTGTTTGGAAAGCTGGAAGTTGCTACCCATATAACGGAATTGAGGGATCGTATGAAGGAGGATTGGTTTACAGTTAACTTTGCAGAACATGTGGGAATTAACACTCCTGATGATGGATGTCTCTTCGAAGTTGAAGTCGAGACCGTGCTTGATAGACAGCCAAGGGTAACAACCCCTCTCTTCATTTACATCTCAAATGTTCCAATATACTAATGGAACTACCCACAGCTGGAACTCAACAAACCATACTTCATTTACAACAAGCACTACAACTGTTACCTGGCGGCAGATTCCCATGGAAGCTGGGGGAAGCGCTACTTCTGCTATTTGTTCTACTGCAAGAAGAACCGTGCCGCCAGGTGGGTATTTAGGGAGAAGGGAAATCGTGCTAAGGAAGGTCCAATCGAAGACGGCAAGGAAGTCGAGCTTACCCTGCTAGATGACGAAGGCCAGGCAGTTGGCTTTGTACAGCGGTTTACCGGGGATATGAGTACCTTACTGGTAAGCAAATATGGCGTCGACGACGGTGCAGATTTGAGCACAAGACACGATTCGAGAGTTCAGTATGTCGAGGACAAGTGAAACCCATAATTTAAGGGAGGGTTACACTCCCTATCTCCCCTACAATTTCCTATATTTGTCGATTTACTTAAACACCGGGATATGCCGATATCATGTACTTAATTTGCCGACGCATCTAGTACTTAAAACCTTCGAAATATGGTCTATCAGAACGATCCTGTTCGTTTATAGATTGTGGTATACTAATGTACAGTGAAAAAATCTTGCAAATCATAACTTCGTCGTGAGTAAACGATTAGCACGCTGGTGCAATTGGACAAGGCTTCTAGAACTTAATATTTCTCTTCCGACCTGTGTATTTAGAATCGGACTTCACCACCTTTCCTTTCCGTCGATCCTGTTCCTTCTTCTTCATGATCCAAGCCTTGGTCCCTTGTTTCGCCTCACCTCTCGCCTTAGCCAGCAGCTTCTTCCGGTTATCGTACACATCTACACCATCCATATTCTTCACCACACCTGTAATGTCCTTGTTTCCCTCTCCACCTACTGTCAGCACCAGATATAGCTTCTTATTCTTCGTCTCCGGGTCATCTTCTAGTAAACCAGCCCCAAAACCAGCCTTTATAGCTGCCGAGCAAATCATATCCCGCTGCTTATCGTCTCTTGGGTAAAATTGGCACACAGCTTTCCCGTCTCTTTTTAAACATGCGTATAAACTGTCGAAAAACCTCGACAGCCTAGTCTTAGGATCCACTCCCTTTTCGTCCTCGTTACACAGCCATTGGATAGCTGATATACTGATCGCTGCATCAAAGCTACCGGCCCTGAACGGTAATCCCTGTCCCATATCACCTAGCAAGAGGTCCCCGTCGACTTCTCGGTCTAGCGCGACACCCAGCATAGATGGCGAGATGTCCATTCCTATCCATGTGTGCGGTGGGTCTGCTTCTGAAAGGATTTCGCCGGAAAGACCAGAGCCACAACCGATATCGAGGATTAAGGATGGAGTTTCGAGGCCGAGTAGTTCGAGGGCACGGTTGGTCATGCTGGCTTGGATGTTTTGGATACGGGAGGAAGTTGTGTATTTTCGGGACTCGGTATCATTGTAGAACAGATCTGGAGGACTGGGACATGGTATATGTTAGGTTTAATGTAGTGGATGTAAATTTGGAAGAAGCGTACAGGTTATCTTCTGGTCGAGACATCTTGAATAATCTGGGGTAGCTGAGCTACAATGAACGGGATCGATGTGGGTAGTTTCGGTAGTAGGTAGTAGAAAAGTAAGAATATAGTGGTTGGTTCTATCAGCGTGGGACCTTGCGGGTGAATGTATGGTTTCTATAAGAATGCAGATAGGTTGATTGCATTGGAACGAAGAAGAGAGGAAAGCTGTTGGTGGTGGACGAATGTCGTCAAGAGAGAGCTTGACAAGGTGGACGGCGCACAAGACGAAGAAAATTTGGCGAAAGGAAATGATTGGCTGAATTTGGCAGGGGTCCAGTTCGGCAACGCACTTTTTGCAACAATCTCTTTGCCCAACGCGACTCTTCGTTACGACGTTGACGCACGACTGTGAGACTTTCATTTTGTTATCAATGACTCATATTCTTTGGGATCCGGATTCTTTAAAGCTGGAGAAGCTAATATTTCAAAGTCCACTCCGTTATTACTTATATCATATATAATCTTTGATCCACTGCTTGATGTACTCCTCTTGCACCTCCCCTATCTTGACAGGCGGAACTTCCCAGCTCGGATCATTCCCTACCCCAGCACAATACTGCCAATTGCCCCAGAATCCGCTTACATCGTAATCTACCAGACAATATTCAAAATATTCAGCCCCGATTCTCCAATCGATCCCCAGTTGTTTCGCAAAATACTTCGCCACAACATCTCTTCCTCTGTCAGCTGTATATCCCGTTAGGTACATTTCCCTGACTACTGCGTCCACTATAGGGACCCCAGTGTTTCCTTCTATGAACCTCTGAACCTGTTGTTTCACGTCATTGTCGTCCGCCTGTTTCCATTGACGGTCCAGTTCACCTTTGAAACCTTCTAGTCTGAATAGTTTGTAGCCGTATTTGCGGGTGCAGAGCCTAAGGTAGTCCCGCCATAATAACTCGGTGCGAATACCTGCTGTACCCTTGCTTTCGCCTTGCGCATATCCTTTGGCGTATTGCCCAAGCTGTGTTTTTCCTTCTTCGAAATTCATAAGGTACTCGTGAATTTGACGGGCGGTGATACAGCCGAGGGCTAACCAGGCGGCTAGTTTTGTGCTATAATCTTCTCCTACATTCACTTGGCGTGAATCTTTGAACGTTGTTATTGCACCCGATGATATTAGGTTTTCTAAGTGTTCAAGGGCGTAGGCTTCGCCTCCATGATAAGTGTGTTGGGATTTCGCATCCAGCGGCCATGGAGGTGGGATCATAGCCACGGGGTCCTCTTTCAAGGGTTTCAGAAGCCCGGATATCCAGCCTTCCAGCGTATTTGGTACTTTGAATGGGTTTGGTTGCGGTGGAACTTTTACTGGTAAGGGAAGTAGCATGTCCGGTTGTGGTAGAGTCTTTCGTGGTGCATCTCGAAGGGAACCCACTGTCTTCTTGAATTCGGAGAAAATGTCTGGGATTGCTTTAGGTGTCATGTAGGGGAGGTCTCGACTAAATACCGTCGTTAGTACGTCAAGTCAGTATTAATTACGCTGGCTTTTTTTTTTTTTTTTTTCATACTCATCCACGAGGAACTTCTCATCTTTCCATACTCTGACGTTAACACCTTTCAACCCGGCAACCCGAAAGACATTTCGTTCATCTGTCTTTTCCGCTACTCCCTCCTCAGCTGTGATCCATACCCCCACTACTTCACACTTCACACCCGCAGAAGGATTCCCTTTCCCACTCTTGAAGTAATCCAGAATATCTTCAAGAACATCATCTATCCTACCGACTCTAATCGCAAGTCCACTTCCTATACTCTCTAAGCTTGACTTGAAATCCCATACTGACTCGGCCCAAAATTTTGCACGGTGGGGTCCGCAACGAGGAAATTGGCCGACTACGCTGCGGGCTGGCGGGTATGGCGATTCTAGTTTTGTATAAGCCTTAGATATACTACTGCTATTACTAGTATTTTCGTTAATGGCGTCGGTAGATAGGAAACCACTAATTTCTATCTGGCGGGCTGGGAAAACGTATACTGGGAGGAGACGAGTAAATGGGGCGCGATCTTTGGAGAGAAGTTCGGAAATGTGGTGGAGGATGGGGTTGTCGGTCAAGCGCAGCTCGCGGCGGACTAAGATATCAATAGGGAAAGGTTAGAAGATTGTACTTCCGCTTAGTCAGACATATATAGTTGAACTTGCCGATATATATCAGAATTTTTTCTGTCTTCTCGTTGCTGGGCATTTTTCGGTATCTTGCGCTAAATTGTTAGCGTAGATGAAGTCCCTCGTGTTGAATGTCGAGGGCCAGGGCGGAATGTAGATGTTGAATCGACGAATTCAAGGTATACTACGTCTAGTATACGTAGTAGTGAAGTAGTTCCTAAGCTAAGGGACCCGCATCGGAATATTAATACTAGTCTACTATATAATTTGCCAATCCTTCAGCCGGGGCTCCCTCTATAGCCCTCCAGCCTCGTACAATTAGTATTCGGAAAGGATACACGCATTTTGCATTTCTAGCAATGCAGGTCGCAATCGGGTTTTTTTGTTGGCCAATTCAAGTTGGCGAAATCCTCATACTCTCGAAATAGTATGTATGCATGGTGGCACTTTCTTCGTGCGACCCCGTGATTATGCTTCATGAGTTCACATTCCTTCACTTCACATCGGAGGGTTTCCCCCGCCATCTCGGTGCCGTCACTGTTGCATGTTGGGAAGATTGGTTCTAGTTAATCCGGAGTAAGGCACCCTTAGCTTATCACCAGACCGGGCTTCGAAAGATATCGATCGATCTGCCAAAATCAAGGCAGGGGAACCTCAGGAGACTAAAAAATCACCAGTCCGAATGTGGAATCTTTTCCGATTGCGGGCTTTGGAAACGGGAGAAGCGGGTTGCGCCGGTGCATCGGTCTGGTGGCCTTTAAACGATGGACTCTGATAGGTTGGTACCACCGGACTAAGTTCGACAATTGGAACTTGGGGGGCAGGAGGACCTTTCAGCTCCTGGGCGGCCCACGACATGTCATTGTGCATCTAAATGTTATTTGTGCAATTCCAGCTGATAGAATGTGTACCAATAGCGGCACATGCACGAGACAGAGCCTAGTCCGATTAATTGGTGTCCATAACAGATGCTGGGTGGAAGCTTCGTATGTTGAAGGATGGAAGTATATATTCGTATACCTGATTGATACAATCTTTAACTTTGGATTTTGAAGGCGTATAACCAAACAGAATTGTGTATATTCAGTGATATCAAAGGCTGATATCTTGATGCCGTTGGACTTATTAAGAAATCTGCATATCTGCCGTCAGCTATAGTGCTTACTTTTGTGTGTTGAGGGCGGCGTGTGGTGGCATCGGCAAAATCGCGTGGTTCTTTGGCGGCATCTCCACCAAACCTTCGTCAATCCCTAAAATTGCGATGCGGCAACGTAAACCCGTCCATCATCTCTCCCATCGCCAACCATCCCAAACCTCCGACACTCTCCGCACCACGCCATCAATCATCACCAGTACCTACACCATAGAACCGTATCCAACCAGGAACCATTCGTTCCTCGAGTTAGCCGTCAGCAGCATCCCGAAGAACCCTGGTCATCTCGCGACGGAATCTCCTGGGTGTAGCTGTGGGTCGAGTCTGATGTCACCAGACCTACGTTGCTACATGTAGATTCCGGAAAGCAATACAGCGCCCTGGTCCCACATCCGTATTTATCCATCCAGCCCTGATAAACGCGACATCATTAGCCAGATATCAATCACATCCATTCCCAACAATGGCTTCACCGCCATCTACTATCGCTTACTCCCAGGCGACACCTTCACAGTCGTTCGCCACGACTAACGGCGGCGACAGCTTCCAAACAAACGGTCACGAAGGCAGATCTGGCGATGAAGGTTCACCTCGTAGCGCGAAGCGTTCCCACGACAGCATGATGAAAGACAGCATGGATATCGACTACTCCCCGCCGCGACCTCCACCTGGAGCTTCTGGTTCGCCATCGGCTTCAGTTACTACCCCACGACCCGGAGATGATGGCCGTCCGGCAACGGCTGGCACCATTACAGGTGTCGATGCATCAATGACATCCGCGAACCAGGAGAAAGATACACCGACTAAAGACGTACCTGGTACCGGCCGTCGGAACTACACCACTTCGTTCTCCGGAGCCAAGATCAAGCATCTCAAGAAGGCCGACGGAGAGCCACTATGGCGAAAGGACATCCAATTCGACTGGCTACACGCGATCTTTACGGATGATAGCAAGGTCTTCACCAACAGCTATACCGGCGAGAAGAATCAATCGTTCGCAGACGTTTATATTGATGCCATGGCCCGAAGTTCCAAAACTAGCAAGATTCTCCGCGACAAATTGATGACTGACCGACCTCAGGCCACCAATATGGCAATGGTCTGCCTACTGGTCAACATCGGCAGAATGAATACTACTCTCAATTGTAGGTTCCCACCCTGGTACACCGTCTATACTTTTCTAACAGAAAGTCAACTAGTCTTCCCAGAAATGAGGGCGCAACTCCGAACATACCACGCTATTCCCGCTCTCCAAACCTACGTCGACCCGAACGCGTACAAACAACTTCAGGACGCACCTCGTCTGAAGTCTATCCTTAAAGGTGCCTGCGAAGATCGTCGGGAACCAACCACTCTCGACGGGATCATCAAAGTGCCCTTGCAACCTCGAACGAATCCCATCAACCTTATCTTCGTGCTGGCCAATTATTCGCACAAAATCACGGAGCTGCATTTTGGGCAGCCGAGAGACTTCTTCGATTTGGTTATGCGGTGGACTCTGAGTAGTGCTTCGCGTGCGAAAGCTTTCTTGTGGCTGATGTGGTGGTACCTGGAAAGCGGGTTTACTGCCAAGGATGCCGTTGAGAATCCATTCGGCGTGGGCGTGTCACCGGATATGCAGAAGGAGCTGGGAAGTCGACGCGGGAGTGTGGCTTCCGGATCGGAAGGCGGGAAAGAAGATAAAGAGAAGGAAAAGGAGAACATCAAATCGAAGAGTGGGGAAGATGATAAAGCTATTCCATCGTTTATCGATGAGAAGTTCAAGGGTCTTCCGATTATCCTCCCGGAATTTGAACATTTAACGGAGGAGCAAGCAGAGGCGGAAAATGTGGATACAAAGGAGGAGATAGTGTTTGGTAATGAGATGAAGGAAGAGAGATATCGTAAGTAGTCTGCTCGAATCGGCATTCTTTTCTTTCACACTACCTGCTACGTGGATTCTGCACTATCTTCTACATATGTACAAGCTCTATGCATTGTCCCGACTATAGTACACTTTCAAGCAGCGATACACGGGTAGAGGCGTTAGCTGACGGTTGCAACCATCCAGGTAAAATGGCGGAGCTGGAAGCCGGCATAATTCCGACGAAATCATCAACAGCGAAGAAACCAAAGAGGCCTAGTAGTAAGTTAACGAACGCTTCATTTGATTTCCCTTGTTGCCTGAGCTTTGCTAACCAAAGTGCGTGCCTAGAATATGACATTGAGCCCGGAGCTAACTTTGTCTCTTCCCCCGTTCCTTCAAGTAAGTCTCCTTCATCCTTCATCCTTACCTCTCAGAACCTCAATCTACACCTCTTTACGTGCCAAACCAATCTCCGTTACCCACCAACAAAAATGGATCCTAACATTCTACCTTACCTCCACCCAGCCTACGGCCGTTTCTCAGCTCGCGGACGCCGCTACGAAGATGGACAACTATCGGATTCAGACGCCCGCAGCATGTCTCCCGACACCCTCGCCAGTGCTAAACGCCCCGGTGGGCTCTCATCGCGTGGCCTGCTAGCTAAGGGTCTAGCAGGTCCCAAATTGTTAAAACTCTCCGGCCTCCTCCCACCAACTATCGACATGAAACCCGGTGAGAAGCGTCCTAGACCGTTAACCCAACACCAACTCGCGGTTCAAGAACACCGTCGCCGAAGAGTTGAACGGCAAACTCATAAATTGATCAATTCACACTACCGCCGTGGTAGGCGCGCACGGTATCGGGAGGGAATCTTGAAGCGTGCTTGGCTACGGATCAAGGATATGCCGGATCCGTTTGCCAAGAGTGATGATGAGGTCGATTTGGAACATCCTATTGTTAGGATCGATGAGACTGAGGAGGAGATGTTGGAGAAGGAGGCGAGGAGGAAGAGGGCGAAGTACAACAATGGAACATCACTTAAGGGACCTGCTGGGTTAGTACCGTTGGATGACGAGGTCGACGACTTTGGAGAGGAAGCGGCGGGTATTGCGGCTGCTCTTAGAAGGATACGAAGACGGCTTCCGAGGTGGGAGGAGGAAGAGAGGGCGAGGAAGAAGAGGGGACCTGGTGGAGAGGAAGATAAACCTGTTACTGTGGAAGAGCCTAAGAAAGCTGGGAATGGCAAGAGAAAGAGGGTTGATAATGATGAAGGATTTGGAAGTGAAGGAGAGTTTGAGGATGATGTATTTGAAGATGCGAGAGAGAATAATGAAGATGAATTGGAGGATGAAGATGCAACGGAGGAAGAAGAGGATATTGATGATGAAGAGGATATGGAGATGGAGGATTATGAGATGTAGATGGAGATAACTATGATTCTTGGATTTAATATTTTCGGTATTCACAGGTCTGAAGATGGTTTTTCAGCTGTTGTTCACGGGTTTCCCCTTCCTCTTCTTGTCCTTATTCCTCGTTTTGTTTTGGATTTCTCTTTTTTTTTTTTCTCTCTTCTCCTGGGATTTGATGGCGTCTTTGACAGTTTTTAGTTTGGTCCTGCCGTGCTGTGATATCTTCTTTTAGTGGGCTCGGACGCTTTTATTCTTCTTTTACTTTGTTATCTGTCGTGTAGATGCAGGATAGAGGCGTGTTAATAAAAGAAAAACATCATTACTCTTAGTCTACACTTTTCTAAGATCTATAGATCTATCCGATGGGTAATCGTAGAAGTTGCTTAAGTTTAAACGGGGGGTTCATTATGATCCAGCTATGCTATTTAGCTAGCTGTCGGGGAGGTCGGAATGCGAGCATACATGTTTGACAGGGGGGTAATCTAGAAAGAAGAATCGTATATGACATATCCACGTGGAGAAAAAAAAGAGATAACCATCGACTGAAGAAAAAGTCGAAAGCAAAAGGGAAGGAACTACTATCTGAAAACGAGGAAAGAGAATAAATTGTAAACAGCAAACTCCCACGTAGTGCATGTCAGACAAAAGGGAAAAAGATGAAGTGCATCGATCAACAATGAGGTCTTTTATAACCCAAAGAACAAGGGAAGAATGAAGAAGAAGAAAGCGCTTTTGTGGTCAAGAACTTTTTGTTGGCAAGGCCTTAAGGGTCATTATGATTTGATTTCCAAAGACTCTGTCCAACAGGGCGTGAAAAAGTTCGTCTTTATAAAATATGACGAAATTTATGCTGGAACAGGTGGGGCTGGTGGGAGGTCCAAAGTGACACCAGTAACCTATGATTCAAAAGATTAGTATTTCGTACTTGAAAAAAATGGTGAAAAAGAGGGTGTAGAAGGAAACTTACGATATTGGCCCAACCAATCAAACGCCAATGCTTCTCAATTCTTCGGCTCAGCGCAATCTTCTCTCCATCTTGGGTACAAGCGGGTCCGGTAAGAACAAGCTTGGCGGCGTCGGCCTTAACGTTCATCACCTTTGCTCCTGTAGCCGTAGACCCGATGTTAACCATCAAAACTTCACCCTTGACCAACTTGGTAACTTTAGCCTGCTTTCCGTCTGCAGTCTTGACACCCAACAATCGGCGGAGAAGGAAGTAGTTGACTTCAAGTTCGATATAGATATTAGGTAGCTGGCCGCGAAGGCCGAGAACGAAACCAACTAGACGATCTGCACGACAAATTGTGGGGTCGACGCGGGTACCGACACCGATGAGACCACCGGGAACAGCGTACTTGAGGTCGTTGTTTTCGGTATAGAGGGAAACGATGCGGGAGTAGATTGGTGTACAGCTAATCTTGCCGTCAGCACGGGAGACGAGACCGGGTCTTATTTCGATTTCGTCGCCGACTTTCAGGACACCAGTGAGGATGGAACCACCAGCAACGCCGCCCTTGAGTTCTTCAATTTCAGCACCTGGCTTGTTGACGTCGAAGGAACGGATGACGATCATGTGTGGGGCTGCAGTGAAGTCACGGACTGGGACGGGGATCTTCGAGATGATGTGGTAGTTGATGGCATCAATGTTGTACTTGAGCTGGGCAGAAATTGGGATGATGGGAGCGCCATCAGCGACAGTTCCTCGGACGAATTTGAGGATCGACTGGTAGTGGTCCTCGGCTTGGGCTTCCTTCATTAGATCGACCTTGTTCTGGAGAATGATGATGTGCTTCAACTTCATGATTTCGATGGCAGCCAAGTGCTCGGAAGTCTGAGGTTGAGGGCAGACTTCATTCCCGGCAATAAGGAGAAGAGCGGCGTCCATGACGGCGGCACCAGACAACATGGTACTCATGAGAATGTCGTGACCGGGGCAGTCAACGAAGCTGCATCCTTGTTAGCTACGATTTGTTTCAAGGAAACAGGGAGGAGAGAATATAACATACGAAACATGACGAAGAAGCTGGTATGTACCCTCACAACCAGGTCTCTCGCACTTGGGGTCGACTTCCTTGTCACTCTTGAACGACTTGTAGCAAGTAGGTCTCGGGCAAGATGGGTTGTTGCATTTGTAGATTTTGGCATTGGCATAACCAAGCTTGATGGTAATATTTCGCTCCAATTCGTTCTTGAATCTGACGGTCTGGACGCCAGAGATAGCCTTGACGACAGTGGACTTTCCGTGAGCGACGTGTCCGATTGTGCCAATGTTGATTGTAGCCTGACGAGCGATAATTTCGGGGTGGAGAGGGTCCAAAGTGGTGAAGTCTATTGTGTTAGGATCACGCTGAGGTGGAAGTTCGGGCTTTGGTGGTTCTGGAGGGGCTTCGGCGCCCTTCTTGTTCTTCAGAATCGACTTCTTTGGGGCCTCTTCTGGCTCGGATTCAGACTCGTCGCTGCCATCTTCGCCCTGGTTGAGATCGAGGTTATCGCCATCTTGGATTGTATTGCCGAACTTGTCGACTGGGAGGTCAGATGTGGGTTGGAGCTCTGGAGAGCTTGTGGGGGATTCAGGCATCCCCGTCTGCCAGGTTCCTGTAGACATGGTGGTTGGATTTATCGGTGAAGAAGCGGGAGGAGAGGAGAACGGAGGGAGGAGAAGCGTAGGACTGCGTGTAGTTGTATCGATGCTACTGTCTGCTATGGATAGTATGTGCCTTCGATGGGACGTTGGATAAAAGGTGGTAAGAGTGGTGGTGATGGTGATTTACGGTCGATGAATGTTGTTCTAGATGGAGCGGGCCAATTTGGTCAGCTAAAATTTCTGCAGTCTTTGACAACACTGCTAATAATTAACAAGCACAAGCACAAGCACAAGCACAAGCACACAGCAAGTAAAGTGCCATGAATGAAAAGGTCTAGCTTCTAAGAGACCCCACTAGCAAGTCCTTGCTGGGGAAAATTCAGCCAGGATGAGGCCAATTGGGGGCCCCGGGAAGAGCTGCAGCTGTGTCCTCAGCCAGAACGAGCTGCTGGGGCTCTAATCTCGAGCTCCCCACATTGCACGGGACCACCTTGGAAGCCCCTCCGTATACTGAAAGTTGCCCACTCACCACAAATAATCGGTGTTCTGTTGCGATTCTTGGTTTTATTGTATTGTTCTTGTTAGGTTAGGTGAATGGGGTTATGTGCAGAGAGGGGTCCTCTGAGGGGGAATAAGACTATGAGTCGACGGCGAGGTGGTTTTATGAGTCGTCTTTGCTATCGATAAAAATTTAATTTAGAACGTCAAAGTTGCCCAAACGGGAATGACCGCCGCTTAGTCAGCTTCCAACAGCCAACAACAGTTCTACATGGTCATGATGTACTCGAATTTAAAAAGCAGATTCGCTATTACAATCGTATCGTATTCAGAAGGAGAAGGGCTATGATGTGAACTAAAGTCATAGGGGTACCATGGAATATGTTTTACCATTGAGAGATATTTTAGCAGTATTTAATTAATTCCGCTATAAACACTAATATCTTACGACTGTATACATGCAGAATACTAACCCCGTGCCTGGATGATTGTCGGCGGTAGATCTTCAGGCTTCTTTAGTTCCTCGGTCTTTTTACTAGAAATCCTACTGGCGCTGTAAATATATCGCAGTTTCCCTTCGATATTCTTTTCTACCACTCGCCGTACGACTGCAGGCGTATCCTTCGGAAACTGCCATTCAGCACAAAGTTTCCTATAATCCCTCGAATACCCTGGGTTCTCAAACTTCTCTTCCGATGCAATAGTAGTTTGAGTTAATTTTGTGGGAATATTCTTCGGTCGTTGTTCTCTCTGTTCTGCAGTAGTCTCTTTCCGAGAGCCAGCGGATGATGCTCCCCCTCCTTGTGACTGAGTCACACCCGAGAACCATCCTCTTAAAGTTTTGCCAGGCTGCGCAGTAAGCCCCTTCAAATGCGACACAATACTTGAGAGATCGTCCAGATCTTCTGGCTCCGGTTCTGCCTTTGCGCCTAAAACCGGAATCAGAAATTTCTCCAACTCTTTCCCAACGATATGACTCTGCAATGCTTCAATGTAAACTTCGCAAAGATAACAACTAGCCTCTAAACAGCCATATCTGATATGGACTTCGCCGACATTGCGTATACTGTATTCCCTCCGTATCACGTGGAGTATGAGGCTAAGCTCGCAGTGCACATTGCATGAAACAGTTTTCCCAGCATCTTTCAGTCTCGATTCGGGCCATTCCGGAAAGGCCCGTAGAAGTCTGGCGTCTGTAACTGCTGCTCTTCCAGATTTTCGCAAGAACTTGTTAAGGAGGCCGACTGGCTTTCCTGTAATTTCCACTAATACTGGTGTAGTGGGTTTTACCTAGGGTGTTCGTTAGTCACCGTACTTTATAGATTTTATGTCCAAATCTTACCTCGTGAAACACAACCCTTCTCTCTAGAACGGATCTTCTAAACTCGATATCTCCATTGACGAATTCAGATATGTCTGAAGCCGCTTTCGCATACACCCCAACCTCCCGAACAGCGTCTACTATCTTCCCCATAAGCACTTCTGCCTCCTCATATACCTTCTCCAGGTCAACTCCACTCGTTCCAAACTCCTTTTTAGCAAGGAATACCCCACATTTCCCTTCATCAGCTCCTAGAGGTGGTACTGCCAGAGCACCCGTACTCCAAAGCTCCAATCCATTCGAAAATATCTCTGCAAGCAACGTAGCCATCCGTAAATATCCCTCCACAATATCCTTCTGCATCCCTCTTTTCGGATAATCCAGAAATAACAACAGTATAACCCTTCTCAAGTTGCTCTTCCCCGGCTGTTTTTCATCGTACTTCGACACAATATATGCCCAAACCGTCTCTTCATCCGGAACACAAATCGTCGTAAAGTCCCCGTCTGGAGTGTCAGGTGTAATCCCCAGTATCTTCCCAACGTCTCCTAGTACCGCTGCTCGAGAAAGGATCCTTTCGAAGCATATATCCACTGATAGAGATAGGAATTTAGCGGCATGGTCTATCCGTGTATTGAATAATAGCTGCTTGATCTTCTCCAAGGTTCCCTTATCGTTTTCATCGAAAGACCGTGATTTGGTGTAATAGAGCCTTGTATGCGGTGGATCTCGGACAATTGATACGGCGGCAAACTCGTCGAACGGTTTGGAGACTAGGAAAAGAGCTAGAGCGTTGAGGAAGAAAGTTGGTTTGATTGTAGATTTCGAGGTGTTGACACTGTCTGTATTGAGGGGTTTGAGGGATGTTTGGGTAAATGGGAGGATCCTAGAGAGGGCGTAGACGTGAGAAGGTGTAACGGGGGGCATATTGATAAAGCTGCTGTAGTCGAGAGAGCTGGCGAACTTCTTGTTGGCGGTTTGAAGATAACTTTACGGTTTGGTCACGAGACTATCTTCACGCTGGATTTAGAGGGATAAGTGATCAGCAAGAATTTAGATCTATAAGTTAAACACGCTGATCTGTAACTTTATAGGCCTTCCAACACAGTCTATCGATTGAAGAGAATCTTAAGGATTCCATGAAATTAGTAAACGATATAATCTAATACTAATCTAGCAATTCAGGCTCTATTCCAATACATAACAATAAAGCGCAGAAAGTAAAAAATCCATCAAGTTGACCTTCAAAAAACTTCTAGTCTATAAATTCATTCCGGGCTCATAAGCCTGAACTCTTAGTTTGAAACTTGGTTATAGATAGCGGTAGCGCTGTAGCATGGATTCTTAGTGTATATACAGCCTCATAGCGAGGCTTTTCTGAAATCGTGAAGCAGACATAATATACTCAAGGAGATTAGATTATATATAACGTTGCATCGCCATTTCGAAGGTGGTTTTCGGAACAGCTTGTGGGTAATACTATTCTAGATAATGCCTTTTATCCCGTTATGGATACATCTAGGAACCAAATAAATAACTTGGATGGCAATCGTTTTTATTGGGGTTTAAGTCATAGGGCCGCAGTCACTTGCAGACTGTTTCCAGTATTAATGAGTTAGGGGCAGTTTTTGTACGATCGTGGGTCTGGAATACTCGCCTATTTCTTAATATATTGTTAATCCCTTTCATGACCCGAGTTTTTGGATCGTTTGGTAGGCTTGCATCGATGTGCTCCTTAAATATATAATTGCTTCCAGACCCCTTGGATATTGCGCAACGGTGTATATTTTTGCTATGTGGAACATCTTATGGAATGCTACGTCTCTTAAGCCCTTCTTCCTCTGATACATAGAACTTTATCGAGTTCCCGGCAGACTATATCAACCGTAGTTGAGTTTTGATAACTACTTGGATGTCCCAATATAATCCGCTAACCTGCGTACCAGCGTTAGTTGCGGGAAAAGGGACAATTGATGTGGAAAATCTACCGCTCACATGCTGGGGTGGTAAGCGCCATATAACCGTCCTTGCTTCTAGTTCCCGTGACGCTGTAAACCTGTAGTATTTTCTTTTCCTTTGGGGTGCACATCCCGCAGCAACAGTTCCGCATGCCATCATCGATATAGCTGTCTCATAGCAGCGTTAAATCTTCTCTTTTTAATGATAGACAAGGATATCATCTAGTTATCTGATAGGTTTGGTAGGGCATCGTTTGTTAACATGGTTTCGGGTTCTCTCTTAGGTGATTAATTGATCTCTCTACCAGAACTTCCATAGACTTTATGGATCCTTCAAAGTCTTTTGCAGAATTAAATTATGGGAAGAGTTGAGAACATGACAAATATAATGAAGCTTCTAGCTTATTCATCAATCATTCTATTCGTTTCAACGCACTGTTCGGTTCAACCTTTGTTATGAGGATTTCGTAGAATTCCTTAAGGTTCTAACATGCAGCTCTCTCCAGGAGCCCTATAGGCGTATCTTTTCCGCTGGTAGGTCTTAAAGGTAAAGTCGTGAGGATATATCCTACTTGGTATTAGGTTGCATTCGACGGAATCTGCGTCCCACTTTTCATGTGGATTTTCTGAACCATTATTATCAAAGAGGCTCAAAACTGTAGCATATGCGAAGGCACAGCTGTGATCTGATGAAGAAATAGTATTTGCCCCTCCGTGTTATCAGAGCGATATGTGAAGGTTCCAAAACAATAGTTATCATGAAACTCGCTGCCCTTTGCTTGAAATTGTCTTCTTCTCCCCTTTGCTTTAAGATTGCCGTATTTCTTTTCGGCCTGGCCTAGTCTCATGATCCCAAAGCAAATTGCCTGTAGTGTGACCCTTTCCCATCCGCCTTTTCTCAGTATTTCCTCTAATCATCCCTCATTTAACTATCTCATTTTTAGCACACTCTCTAGCCACTTCTTCTCTACCTCCCTCTTCTTCCGCGCTTTCTTTTTCGTAAAACCGTGTGATGTTTCGCCGGTAGTTACATAAATTCTGCGTCGTAATCGTACGTATCCGGGTTCGCTTCGTTGTATAAATAGCTGAGAATGCTGATTAAATTAGACCGTGAATAATTAAAGTTAACCATGATAGATCTAGCAGTTGTATCTGCGAAACAGCATACCGTCTGGGAATGTAACCCACCCAAACTGGCTGGTCTGCGCATTAAAGCCCTCAATTAAGAATATATACTATATATTTCGGTGCATGCTTCCGAAATTTCAAAACGGTGTTCTAGGTCAACCATGTTTAGAGTGAGGATTTCAACTTTGTGGATTCGTAACTTTGAGGGGAACTATATGAAGACCGAAATCCATGTAATGGACACGAGTTCGGTGCAAAACAATTGCTGAGTCGTGAAAAGGCGGATATCATGAATTGAATGTCGACCTTTCGTCTTGACGGAACGTGCACAGAACCTAATGGTAATGAATATATATTCTGTAGATTGTTAAAGCCAGGTCAAGGTATCAAGATTCCGGCATGTACTAAACCACGCACTCGATTCTGTCTTGATGTGCCCTCTTGTTGTAGAGATAATTCCACGAATCCCATGATATCTCGCATTAGCACTCGTATAAATCCCGGAAATCCGTATTATATAACCATACGGTCTTTCTCGCTTGTGACTATTGGTGTTCTTAATATATATATAGGATTTTATCCAACAGTAGCTGCATGCGGCGGTGAGTAGGGTCTGATACTGATGATCGGGACGGTCTGCAGTGTTCGCAAGATGAACTGTGATGGCGTTTTCTGCGTTACATTTGGTAATCTGATACCTGGGCTATGGGCCAAACAGCAGCGCAGGCAGCTGCTTATGTCTGTGCTGCGTAGGCTTGGACTTTGGCAAGTGAGCATATAGTAATTAGCGCTACGCTGGAACTTAGTGGTAGGGCGCATAGAAGCCTATCATTTTAATCGAGAAGGCTATAAAGCGTGGTAAGCGAAACCACAGCGTCTATCTAAGTATTCCCCGAGGATCGATTTAACCTTCTTCCTTCATTCTAAGGACGGTATCGGTAGTCTTGCCAAAATCTACCATCATTATACCAGATGCAGCCTTGAACGGTGCCAGCGGACAAAACTACCCTCTGCTTCCTTGACAAGATATAACCTTGCCATTTCTCGCTTCAAAACAGCCTTTGGCGAACCCGTTGCAGTCCGGCACGTGGAATCCTAAGAAGATCGTTCATGACATCGTCCCACATAGCGCTGTTAGTTCTGAGGTTCTGTTGCTTTTCGTCGCTCACGACCAATTACTACCCATATTATATGATCTTGAATTGAAGCTAGTTCGGAAGTAAGTGTGTAGTCCCGAGGCTCGAGGGTGCAGTGAAAGCACATACGCAGGTTTTCCTAATGCCTTCTTCTTTCCCCTCGGTGCCATAACTCCAAAGCTGGAAGTTTATTAGTATACTATTATTATTATTATTTTGGCATAAAGTGCTGCCACGGTAGCGTTATCCATATTTCTTTGGCTTCCGAAAGATAACAACTAAGCCTATTGCTTGAACTTAAGAGTTGAATCGGGTATAATCTGTATTTCATAATTCGTTCATTGGTACCACGGTAAAGAATTTGAATATAGGAAACCGACGCCATGTCCTCCGTTCTCCACTGAAACTTACTCATATTGATCCTCCCTGGAACCTGTTTCTGTAAATATTTCAAGCATATATATGTAGTTAACGTTGCATGCTACCCATGTGGTATAACACCAAAATGACAGTGTGTTTCGTCCATCCTTCCGTTTCTTGCCAGTGTCTTGGTGATACGTAAATGTGTAGAGAGTAAGTATCAGTTGTAATTTTAATGACACCATTGAACGTCTGGATTGCCTTAAGGTAAAAATGTCATTTCAGTCGGCGTAGTTGCTTAGTGTAACGTCGAGGATTTTACATCAGAGGGTCCCAAATACCATTGTTGTTCCCCAAGGAAGCAGTTATAGCAGGAAAAGCAGAAAACAGGCGGCTAACTGACGCTAACGGCATGGCAATGAATCTTGCTGTCCATTGTGATCTAAGTCGGGGCTTGCTTTAGGACCGAATATCGAAGCCCCACCATACGTACATATGGACCTGATCGGAAAAAGAATAAGAATCCAGGCCGAATGAATCGTAAGGAATCCGGACTTGAATTTGTAGGCCAGTTCTGATGCATCTGTTGAATTTCTCGTACGTTTCGCTATACTTGGCTCTCAAAGTGCCGAACTCATGAATATGCGGATTGGTGAATGGTTTTTGGTTCTATATTTTTTCATCGTCTGAACCCGGTCCAATAATTACTGCCGCCGTTAACAGTTACAATTAGCAGCTCATAGCTCTATCTCTTGAAGTCTTTTCCGCAACTCCATCTAAGAGGCGCTGAAATGACTTATATATCCTGAAGTTAATATTTGGAGGGTAATAGTGCGCTGCCATACGTGTAGGATTATGGACGCTCGACGTAGTTCCAATTGGGGTCTGATAGTATCCCGTATATGGTCTTGTTGGATATAAGGTTCCAAGTTCATATAATTATTAATATATTATATAGGTAAGCTGATCCGCTAAGTCCATCGAAGCGGAGGGTAAAGAGAAACAGCCACATAGCCTATGGTCGAAAACGGCTCTATCGGAAAAAAGGATTCTGGTACCCGTATCTAGTAAAGGTGAATCGTAGTAGGAAGGAGAAAGGGAACCCATCGAAAGCTTTCCTCTCTCTAGATTTTTCTTAAATTTTCGTTGGTTTCCATGCTCGTTCTCCATAGTATACTAGTCGCGTAGAAAGGAACATTCCCTATCTCTAAGGAGGGGCACGACGGATCTATAAATCCCGTTTATCATCGTCGTATTTATAGCTAGGGTTTGAAGATGAGAAGGTCATCCTCCGTCTTTGGCTGAACGGCTGCAACGGCAACAGCTTATGCAAGGTATCCAAGCTCTTCCCGCGAGGTACCTACATCAAAGCAACAAGCCAGGCCTGGGGGAGGATCCATATGGAGCCTAGGCTACAGAGTGTTCAAACTCTTTACAGACAGTCGATATAGTTGTGGCTGTAACGGAAAGAAAAAGGAAAACCACATCCGATATATCGATATGCTTAGTTATATATGATGCATGATAATCGTGTCGTCGAAATCCAAGAAAGTCATCGACATCCGAATTTGCCTTCTCCTAGGTTTTCCCTCCTTTTGATAAAAAATCCCATTTCCCGTTCTTCTCCGACACGCGGAACGGCCTCCTCATAACTACTGGTCTCGTCGACGAAGAGTCGTAAGTCTTTATACCGCTAGGTACTGACCTGTTCTGCTGGAGAGCCGATGGTTACATAATTATAAATCATGATATGGGAAGGGTTAGGCTAGTAGTTATAATCTTCATCGCCAGATCTTTTAGCTGTCGGAAATTCTCATGCCTGTATTGGCTAACCCTGCCTGAAGCTTGGAAGTTATAAAAATCCTCATTTCGCCAAACGTTTTGGTGGCGTTTATGATGATATTCCTCATATCGGACTGGTCTGGTTGATGGCTATGATCCTCATGCCCCGGACAGCTACTTCTGCTTGAAGCTTGACGGCTATAGTTCTTCACATGTGATACCAACCTGACCATGTTGGTATTTATAATCTTCATGTTGATCTCCGCCATATTCATCAGAATCTTCACATGAAAATTTGCATTTGGTCGTTTGTTTATGGTAATCGATTATAACCCTCATAAGCTGTTTATAGCGTACGGTTTGGCTCTCTTTATTAGTTGGTATAGTCGGCGCTCTAGTGCATCGAATGAACTTGGTATTTGAGAATAGTTCATCGAGTTTCTTCTGAAGCGCATCCATTTTTATTTCCAGTTCTTTCATATACAACTGCTAGGTACGCGTATACGTACGTACCAATATACGTTTGGTTGATAGGGTTGTTCTCCTCCAATCTTTTCATATCCCCTGAAACATCCGTAGGGCCTTCGCTTCACGTCAGCAGATGCTGCTATCAAGATCGCGTATATGTGCCGATGATATAGGTATATAGTGTGATATATATATAAACCGTCATAACGTTATCCTAAACTGTGTCGATGGTGAGATGTATTTGAAGATGCATAGTTATTAGGCTTCGATAGTAGAGCCGAGTTGACGAAATTAAGAGAAGAGAGCATAATCTCGAATCCACTCTTTCGAACATTAACCACTCGCCATAACTTTTTGGCAGCAGTGTGTGTTACATCGCTTGGAGGGAAGAATCGGTTTGATGACACGTAACATTTGAGCATGGATTAATGACGGTAGAATAGGAGAAAAACCCATAAAAATCGAGCCATCTCTTAGTTTCCTCATTTTTACTCTGTTCTTCCTTCATGATGCGAGAAAAATGCCCTTCTCATAATAGGAGGATGCAAAATCCGGAGCGGCCGGTGGTAATAATCTTCATATTAGCGGTGACTGTGCTTGGTAGTTTGAATATAGTCCTCATACAAGTAGTTTAGTTTCTGGGTGTTCTAGGTAGGAATCCCTCATCTTTTAGAGATGATCGATGAGCACCGCCTGATAATTATATTCTTCATGACATCTTTGGCTTTAAGAGTCCTCATTTTGTTAAAATACCCCAGTTGAAGTTCCGCTTGAAGTTTGATGGTTATAAATCCTCATAGGTAGCCAACCGCTCGGTGTTTTATAATCCTCATCACGTTTCATCATCAATTCTGTGTTCACATTTTGAGGTTTTGTAACCGGCTGTGATAACATCCATGACAGGCTGTGAGAACAGGCTGTATTAGTATAGTCGCTAATGCATTGAACAAATCTCTTTGCTCTCGAGGAAGTTTTTAACCGTTAGAACCGCTTGTTATTCGTCGAAGTATATAGGTAGGTAGTATATAGTGAAGCCAGCTGTACCATCCTTGCTAGCGTAGTGACATCTATTTGAGGGTGCATATGCGTCGAGACCAGAGACGAGTTGATGAAACCAGAAGAAAGCCATAACCGATCGTCCATTCGGTAGTCTTTCGAACAATACCCATCATGTTGGGACTCCGAAAGTCGATGTTCATCTTGATGATAAGTTACATTTGTAACGGAAGGGAACATCCATGACGCGTGGCCATTGATAACAGGTGAAGAGGAGCAAAACCATGGAAGTAGAGATTCATCTTTGTTTCTTCTTTGGTTTCCATATACTCTTCCTCAATTCTGCTGATATATATGAAAAGAAAGAAAGGACTTCCTCATGTACGCATTGATCTGATGAAGCTTAAAATATCCCTCATCAAGATGCAGGTTGCGCTGGTTGGTGGTTTATATATATATTCCTCATGGTACCTTGACGTTGTAGGTTCTAAGAATCCTCGAACTCGTGTTTCTGATATACTATGCCTGATAATTATAGTATAATCGTCATTGTAGTTAAATTTCTAGTTGTCGAAGTCATCACCTAGCTTGTTCCGTTCTGCTTGAAAGACAAAACACGAACATAAGTCCGTTGCGGAGTCGCCAGATGCCATAAATCAGGAAATATAACTCTTATGTTGCGGCTGACTTTTCGTAAACCTTCTGAGGGTTAAAATAAGAAATAGAAGCCATTTGATGTCGAACTCAGGCGGCAGGAAGATGATGCCATAGATCTTGTTCTTCTATTTTCTATCCATCCAGGCGGGTTTTCACCTCAGTGAGGTTAAGTTAAATTGGAACCAGAAGCTCACATTCTTTGGGTCTCCGTAACTTTGGAGAGAGGAGAAAGAGGGAGGATTTGTTGTCTCGTAAACCAGCCCCCAACTTCACTGCGTTACGGTGGGGGTGGAACTGCCACTTCATGTCTCCGCCCCAACATCTGGTATCGATAATGCACTTAATGATCTTCTCGAATGCCTGCTGCTGCTGGCCACTTCACAAAAAATCCACTAAACGCCTATCGTACTTTAGTTGTTCCTTTGAATTCTTCCTAGCTGTGGTTGTATTATTCTCCCAAATTGCGGCCTCTTTTAATATTCGCAAAAGGTCATATTTTCCGGGCACGAAGCGTTTCAAATATGTGATGAAGTAGTAAAATTGTTCCAAATCCTCAAAGGACTTAGGTGGTGGATAGCTACGTAGCTTCTCAAGCTTCTTATTGTCTGGCCTAAGGCTCGAGGCTTGAGGCTCGACGGTGATAATCTCCGTCGATCGACTTCTCCTTTCTCATGAATTTGGGCTTTCGCTTTCTCCTCGGTCCTTTTTGAGAACATCCCCAACGATCTTTACCTGTTGATTGATGGCATCATAAAGAATGCTGACCTTCTCGCCCTTTCACGGCCGTGCCTGATGGCTTATAATACTCATCAAAGGTTGTATGGTCAAGTCCTCATCGTTGCGAGAGGGCGCCAGAGGTCTGGTGATTAATTTATATCTCCCGTCATCTCATATAAGAAGGGATATCTGGTTGTTTATAATCCCTTATCTAGGAGTATACAAGCATTCCTGGATCGATATTTGCAATCCATCTACGACGCGTTTTTTCTCCTAGAGGAGTTAGGTAAATAGTGTAATATATTGTTAAACCATCGTGAGCTGTGAGCTCTGTTCAGAGAGGTATAGTATAGTATATATTTAATGGTGCATAGCTATCGAGGATAGGCTAGCTGAAGAGACTCTGCATTAGGTAGATAGTGAGGTCAAGCTTCTGGCGTTGAGGTTAGATAGATAGATAGGTAGATATATATACCAGGGTAGTGAAGTGTAGAAGAGATGGAGGAAGTAAAATCTCGGTGGGGGAGTGGGAGGTATTTATACCTCCAGACAACGCCGTGGTGATATCAACCCGTTGCAAAAAATTCTAGAACTTCCTCGGCATTACAGAATCTTCCGGACGCCTATCATCAACCTCTATTGCATAAGTCTAGATGATTCCATGCCATCTACAGCAATCGAATTACTTGAGAAAAGATGAACCAAAAAGCGAAATCGCATTGACACAAAAAAAGCACGGTACTAGAAAGCATACCGCCATCCCATATCTATCTACACTATGAAGTAAAAAAAAAGGAAGGCGAACAAGCACAAATCGCGGCAAGAAAACCAATCGCAAAGGGAGCAGTATAATTCTCCACCCCAAGCTCCACGACTTGATCTCTCTCCCCACACGTTAATCCCACAGAGTTAGTGATAAACTCTTACATCCCGCCAAACTCCGCCGCCGACAACTTCTTCATCTTCCTCAACGGCATAAGAAACGCGAGGTTAGGAAACGGTCCCAAATCTAAACCATTCTAAGCAAGCTCGTCCATCTTGCGCAAAACCTCGTTGGTGAACTCGCTGGTGCTGCTGGTGCCGTGCATGTCGTGCGTCTTGACTTTGCTGTAATCCCAATTCCCATTAGCATAACTCCTTACTAATTTAATGACGAAGAGAGAGAATAAATACGAACCCCTCAGCAATAACATTATACACCGCCTGCGAAATCCTTCCAGCATGCTGATCAAGTCCCAAATGCCTCAACATCATAGCACCGCTCAACAACATAGCCGTCGGATTAGCCCGATCCTGTCCCTTAATATCCAACCCAACGTGTCTGCAACCTGGTTCGAAGACTGCATGCTCCCGTCCCATATTGCACCCAGGAACCACACCGGGACCACCGACAAGTCCAGCTCCGATATTCGACAAAATACCACCGTAAAGATTCGGCATAACCAGAACGTCAAACTGTTGAGGTTTGCTAACAGCCTGCATCGATGCGTTATCAACGATCAAATCGTTTGTAATGAGCGATGGGTATTCCTCCGCCACCCGTTGGAAAGTAGATCGGAAAAGACCGTCACCGAGTTTCATAATGTTGGCTTTGTGGATGACGGTGACCTTCTTGCGACCGTTTGCTTTGGCAAAGTTGAAGGCGAAACGGGCGATACGTTCTGATTTTGCGCGGGTGATGATTTTGAGGGATTCGACGACTCCGGGGACGGATTGGTGCTCGAGGCCGGAGTATTCACCTTCGGTGTTTTCACGGATGAGGCAGAAATCGACGTTCTGGTGGCGGGTTTGGAGGCCTGGGATGTTCTTGATGAGGACGACGGAGGCATAGATGTCGAGTTCTTGACGGAGGGCGACGTTGAAGGAGGCGTGGCCGGTGCGGTCGACGGGTGTGTAGACGATACCTATTCTCAATTAGTATGATAAAGGATATGAAAAAGCGAATATGATAAGGATTGGGTACCCTTAAGGCCGACCTTGTTCCTCTTCAGGGAGGCAATGCACTCCTTGAAGAGAACATCGGCATTCTTCTTTCCTTCCTCGAGACCGGAGACATCGATCTGCTCGAACTCGACGGGGACGTTGTCGGCCTTGAAGACGGTTCGGACAGCGTCGGCGGTTTCGATACCAATACCGTCACCTACAATACATTACTAAATATCCTGATAAAATTAATCCGGGAAAGATAGAAAAATACCTGGTATTAAAGTGACGACGTACTTGCCGCCGTACTTGGTGGGCTTGAGGAGGTCCTCATTGACGGTGGTGGGGAAGGTAGCGTATGCTAGAAGAGAATAAGGTCAATTGGTGGACTGGAGTGATATATTATGATATAAGGATATCGTACTGCGGAGGGCGACAGCGGGAGCGGCAACGGCGGACTGCGGTCTGACGCCGGAACGGAGAGCCGTCTAAACGGATGAATGAGGTCAGTTCAGTCGGGCCATTGTGTTGGAGATGGGGGAGCCCCACGTGGGGGAAAGAATTGAGAGGAGAGGAAATATACCTGCAAAGCACGTCGGGAGATCATGGTGGAGATGAGAAGAGAGAGGAGAGAGTGAAGATAGGTAGATAGATAATGCGATGGAGATTAAAAAAAGAGAGAGAGTCGGGTGAAGGGAGAGGATTTAGGACGAGAGAATTGGAGGAGAGAATTTGCAGCGGGCAAAAGTTATCAGATTGGTTTTTTCGGAAGGACAAAGCTGGAAGAAGAAGCTGCTCTGCCAAAAACAGGGGACGCCGGTCCAGATAAGATCTGGTTCGGCGACCCGACTAATTCTCGGGATGAGGCATAAACCCCCACCATACACTATACTATTACTTACTCGACCAGGGGGGTCAGGAAGAGTTTGATCCGAGAATATAATCGCTGTCGGCCCGGCTGAAGGGGACCCCATCCCGAGCCGGCATTAGCCATATCAGCCACCGACAGTATACTCCACCATTTCATATACTATTCACAGGACTTAAAAGCTGCTGAATAAGAATAGAATAGGAATAGGAATACAATTATATCTGGGATAGAAACCGCATGGCCGTCCAATCCTTAATACAGCCATTATGGATTATAATTATAATGGCAATCCAATTAGATTCATATACGCAGCATAAACAGGCTGCCCCTCAATAGTCTCAGGTAAGTAAAGTAAGTAAGTAGTAAGTAGTAAGTATTAACATGGCAGTGAAAGGAGAAGCAGAACGGACAGCATGGAGTTAATCGAAGGTACTACGCCGTCGACCGCCCCCGCCGAACCCCAGTGCCTGCCCACTCTCCACCAACCAGTCCCAAATCCCATCAATCCCTCCCTTAAACAATCCCTTCCTCCCCTTATTCTTCTTCTTATCATCTCCAACAACTCCAGCACTGCTATCACCACCCACCGAACTGGGCAACACGTTCTCCCCAGCACTCAAGCTCACAAACAGCGCAAACGGTACCAACCAAACACATAACCCAAAGAACGCCGATATTTCGCTGAATGACGGGACGGGTTTGTAGTCCATTCCTGATCCATAGGTGCTCTTGTGTCGGTTGTAAGCTGAGGATGAGGACGAGTAGTCGTACAGTGGCTCGGGCGGTTTCGAGAAGTGACGGAACCAGAGGATGTGGTTGGACACCACCAGGACTATCCACCCGTTAGAAAGACCCTTAATCACGTAATATAGCTGAAGATAAAAGCTAGAAGGAAGGACGTACTGCAGCTGCCGATAAACCAGCCATCGGTCAGGGCGACCATAGGGAACCGTCGCAGGTTCATGGCATACACGCCATGACTAGCCCCACTGAACAAGGTAAGGAGAAACGGAAACCCATCCAAGGCGAATAGTAGGACGTGAGCGACGATGATGGCTTGTATCAGCCTTGTAAGGATACGTTTCGAGACGACGGTGTGCTCTTCGACGAGTTCCGAGAGGTAGTAGAGGCCGGAGGCTGCTCACGTTAGCACTTCTAATTACCCATATGAAGCGAGTTGTGGATGTACCTATGGCGAGGGTGAGGAAGGTGAAGCCGCAGACGATGCCGACGTAGCCGACGAGCGGGAGAATCCACATGTTGGCGGTCGCTATGAGGTTTCTATCATAGTCATCGTGAGAACGGAATTAATTAGAAGAGGTTGAGAGGTCGAGGTTGATGATGGTGTTTGATTTGTGGGGTGACGTAGTTGAGATGTGGTCTTATCGCGACGCTCAGCCAAGAACTGTTGATATTAATCCTCCCCACCAATACTATTACCCTGTCCATGGATCCATACTCAAATGCTTTTACAAGGCAGTGGGTTCGATGGATTGCTGTATACCCGTATTCTTATATCCCGCTGTCATATTGATATAAACTATTATGACCCTAACAATATGTTGGGCACGCAGTTCAGTTGATATTGTGACCGAGACTGATAGTATATATCCCGGTCTATTTGATAGAGAATTGTAGTCTTTATTCCGTAACGCCCAAAGATGCCATTTATTATTGTATGTACATATTCACAGTGACAGCCCCTTCTTTCTATCGTTTCCAGGCAGTCCATTACCAGTCAATTACCAGTCCAATACGGCCGTATAATAGCTCCACTGCCAGACAAGTCGATACAACCGTGCAACAGAGACCAGCCAGTCGAATAACATGCAGTATACAGTGAGTATACCGCCGTATACCGCCCTATCCACCGATTGAGGCAGCAGAGTAGTCGTCGTAATAGTAGTCGTAACGATGTGACCTAACCCTGCCTCCTAAGCCCCGCAAACCCCCTCTCCACCCGATTCAGCTTCTTCGCCGTCTTCGCCTGCGTCCTGGTACCCTGTCCCCTCACCGGCAATCCCATGGCGTGCCGTCTCCCTCGATATGTCCCCATCTCCTTCAATCGGGTAATATTATCCACGATACTCTTGTGCAGGTCGTTCTCGATCGTTAATTTGGACAATTCTTGCTGGACTTGGGTCAATTGCTTTTGGGACAGTTCGCCGAGTTTGGCCGTGCGGTATATGGTCAGTTTGGCGCAGATTCGGGAGGCGATGTTGGGGCCGATGCCGTAGAAGCGTTGGAGGGCGTTCTGCAGAATTTTCAAGCCTCCAGTTAGTCCGCTATATTCTACCATTGTGATCGGTATAAGAGAGTACATACGAATATCGGAACGCCCTCCGAAATGATCATGGAATGAAGGAACACCATCTTTGCCTTGATGTGAAGCAGTACCTTGAAAATGGCGATGGGGATGGGGTTGATGTTTGAGAAGTGGTTGGTGGGAGTTTCTCCGTCTCGTCTTTGCTACCGAATCCGACTAGTTTTAGTAACACTTACGAATAGCTCGGACTTCCTTCGACGCCGCCTCAAACCAGCTACCGTGGACAGTTCAGTTCCTCCATCGCCATCATCCTCATCCTCATCCTCCTTCTCTACTATTACTTCCTAGTAGCAGCAGCAGCATATACATGGTATACATCTAGGCATCCACGACACTCCAGGATTGTATATTATTGGAAACAACATGGGCGAATGAGCTGCCAGTCGCCGAAATCCCACCACGCGACTTCGAGCTAGTTCCTCCTCTCCCTCTCCCTCTCCACCATGGTACCGTCCACCTGTCCTCACCAACCATCCTCTCCCAACTAACATTTTAGAATATAGGCCTTCTCCATCCCCCGCAATGTGCCCTCCTTCACAAACCCCCAGCGCCAGAACGAAGACTCCTACTGGGCGTCCTCCGGCTCAGTCCACAAGTCCACCGGTGTCCAAAACAGAATAGGCGGCATCTTCAAATCCACCGCTTCAGACCTACCCTTATACAAGGATAAACCCTTCTACTCCTCCACATCATCGACATATGGCTACCGTCGTCGCAAAAGGGACATGTTCTTACGCAAGCGAGTCGCCGTTCTGGCCATCATTTTCATCGGCGCGCTATACTGGTTCTTCGGACCATCTTCTTCAAACGATATAGACGACCCTTCAACCTCAAACGATGACACCCAAATCCCCATCAACGACTCTCCCAAAAAGAAGGAATCAGGCTGGTTCACCGGCGGCAAGGATGCCCAGAGGAAAGGCAAACCCGACAAAGTATGGCTCGACCGTCGCGAACGCGTAAAGGACGCCTTCATGCTCTCATGGGACGCATACTCAACCTACGCCTGGGGATTCGACGAATTCCACCCCATCTCCCGCACGGGCAAACAAATGGCCGAGAAGGGACTAGGTTGGATCATTATCGACGCCCTGGACACAATGATGCTGATGGGTCTCACAAAACCCCTCGCTCAAGCCAGAGAATGGGTACAAACCACCTTAACATACGATCAAGACCAGGAAGTCAATACCTTCGAAACCACAATTCGTATGCTAGGCGGTCTGTTATCGGCCCACTACCTCGCCACGGTTCATAATCTCGACCCAGGCGCGAAGCAGGAAGCAGATCTGTACCTTGAAAAAGCAGCAGACCTAGCAGACCGTCTATTGGGCGCCTACAACTCCGACTCCGGCCTCCCATACGCCTCCGTAAACCTCAAAACCTCCAAGGGCGTCGAATCCCACGCCGACGGCGGCGCTTCATCAACAGCTGAAGCATCAACTCTCCAACTGGAAATGAAATACCTCTCCAAACTAATGGGCGAACAAGTCTATTGGCAACGTGCAGAAAAGGCCATCAAAGTCATCGACGACAACCACCCAACAGACGGTCTAGTCCCCATCTTCATCTACGCCACAACCGGAAAATTCCGAGGTCGAGAAATCAGACTAGGAAGCCGAGGCGACAGCTACTACGAGTACCTCCTCAAACAGCACCTCCAAACCGGCGAGGAGATATACGCTGAAATGTATCACGAAGCTATGCGCGGTGTTAAGAAGAATTTAGTCAAGAAAAGCCACCCTTCAGGCTTCACCTTCATCGCAGAGTTACCAATGGGTATCGGCACCACCATATCCCCAAAGATGGACCATCTAGTCTGTTTCATGCCCGGCAACATTCTCCTCGGCGCCACAAACGGAACAACAGTAGCCGAAGCCAAGAAAAGTCCCAACTGGGGTCCTAGAGAAGAAGAAGACCTAAAACTCTCAACGGAACTAATGCGCTCCTGTTATGAAATGTACAACGTCACCGCCACGGGACTTGCCCCCGAAATCGCGTTCTTTAATATGGATGAATCGGGCAAGGATGATATAGTAATAAAGTCACAGGATGCGCATAATTTACAACGACCGGAGACGGTGGAGAGTTTGTTTTTGATGTGGAGGATGACCGGGGATGAGATATATAGAGAGTGGGGGTGGAAGATATTTAAAGCGTTTGTGACGCATAGCGCTGTTCAAGGTGGTGGGTTTACGAGTTTGGATTCGGTGTTAAGAGTGCCGCCTAATCAGAGGGATAACATGGAGAGTTTTTGGCTGGTAGGTTCTTTTTTTTCCACATCAGGCATTGTTAACCAGAGATGCTAACTGAGAATAATGTAGGCGGAGACATTAAAGTACTTTTATCTACTATTCTCACCAAACGATTTACTACCCCTCACAGAGGTGGTATTTAACACCGAAGCACACCCGCTGCCGAAGTTTAATCCTAAACCGCTGTTCAAGACCGGGTGGCAGAGGATGAGAAGGCCCGAGGTGATGAAGGAGTTGAAGGACCATGAACCTGAGGGACGGAGTCATGGGATGGAGATGAAGGGGCAGCATGAGGAGTAAAACTATTGGATGGTTGGTTTAACTTTTGTCTCTTTGGATGTTCTTTATTATAGCGAAGCCAATTTTTCGCTCGAGGCTAGTTTTCCAGTTTTGCGAAACCTCGGGGCGGATTTTGTTCTTTTTTTGTCTTTCGTTTATGTATATAGAATATGGTATATACTTCGCTGTATAGTAAGTACGTAATGAGGCGGAAAAGCACCTTTTAAAAACCCCATTCACAGCTGCGTGTTAAGAGTTTTTGTAGTCTCGAAAGACCCTTCATATATATGCATAAAAAACTGAGAGAAATATCATTCGCATGCAGAGGTCTGTCATCTCTGGGAAGAACCGTTTGGCAGGTGGTATACCGGGAATTTCAATACCCGTCATCAATATTGTTTTCGTGGAATCTCGATGGATGGCTATTATTGATTTGGCCAATTGGGAGCCGACTATGGAGTTTTAAGAAGCTTAAAGGTTCCTATGAGCTCGAGTAAACGATATTTGTTATCTTTTGTCCATAGATATCAGGAAACCAAGTTCATCCAATGTGAGTGGTAGAAATTGGTGTTAAATCGTTACATGTGGCGTTTAAATGTCCCACTCCTACGTATCTTGAATATAGCAATATAACGATGGCTAGACTGGCTAGTTTCTAAAGGAGGACTTAAAACCAATGGAACCGAACAGAAATACCCTACTTCTTGGGTCGATTCTGCAGACGAGAAAAAATTGCGAAGTATTGAATAATCTTAGTCTCGTAAACCAGCCTCAACGAAGCAAAATAATCTTCAGTTTGGTACAATTTGCTAGCCTCGAATCCGGGCGTTCGAGGTAGAGGCGAGCAAACTTCTGGATATCTGGCTGTTTGGTAGAGTAGTCGAGACGTCTCAGAGACCATTAATAGGGAACCGTGTCGAAATTCTCTAGAGTCTAAAGCTAGCTAACTGCACCAGGAGTAGGTCGGGTAGCAGCTGCAGGTACAAAGAAGACGACAGTTACAGCAATTAATATTAATATAGGATCATCAATATCCCCGTCGACGTCGGCAATAACTCCATCCAACCGCCCCGCTTTCAAACTCTATATCTATACTATGCTTGATCTTTGGAGTTTTCCCTGTACCTGACTGCTACGAAGGGACTATTATGATTATAGGTGTGAAACGTTTGGGTGAGGACGTCTAGACTTTGCCACCTGCCACCTGCCCGCGGCGCGGTCTAACAAAACCACCCCTACCCCGGCCCGATTCAGAATACAACGCCAACAACACACTAGAATTTACAAGAACATTTTCTAGGTTGGAGGTGTCGAGGGTACATAAGATTGTGTAACCCAATCATCGCTTCCACATGTAGCGAAATATAGTTCACTTCTTAAGCCCTTTTTTGAGCATACTCTTGCCGAATTGTGCCCTTAGCGTTATTTGCATGCGCTGTTCGTCGACAAATGTCTGCCTATTCCAGCCTCGAATCACCTGTTCGGGCAAAGCGTGGCCTGCTCATGCACGCCAGAAAGTATCTCCAGGTCCAGGGAGCTAGCTGAAGAGTGAGCGGGGTTTGAAATCCTATGGTCGTAGACCGTTGGATCCTTGGAGAGTATAAAGATACGTCGATTCTAATATCTTCATTTACGAAAGTCAGGGACAATCTGTCTGAGATCTACCTACACAAACCTAAAAGGTGCCTGGCTGGCTTCTCCGTCTACCAATTTTACTTACCTGGAGCTCTATAGAGTGCTACACCAATAAGCGATGTCAGACCCCCAGGTCTATACGGTTGGCTGGGTCTGCGCTATCACCACGGAGTATGTTGCCGCCCAGTCCTTCCTCGATGAGAAGCACGATGGAGCAAAATATGTGTCTCCTAACGACAACAATGACTACACCCTCGGCCGAATTGGCAAGCACAATGTCGTTATCGCAGTGTTACCAGACGGCGAGTACGGCATCTCTTCTGCGGCAGCTGTCGCGAGAGACATGCTCCACAGTTTTCCGAATGTTAGAATCGGCTTGATGGTAGGAATTGGAGGTGGTGCGCCCAGTAAAAAACACGATATTCGGTTAGGAGATATAGTCGTTAGTGCGTCCCGGGATGGGAGTAACGGCGGCGTCTTCCAATATGATTTTGGCAAGACGATACAGGAGCAAGATTTCCGCACAACAGGGTTTCTGAACCAACCACCTACCCTTCTGCGATCTGCGGTTAGCGGACTTAGGGCTCAATATGAAAGTGAAGGCCACGAGTTGGAAGAGGCGATTAACGCCGTTTTGGGGAAGAAACCCAAAATGCGCAAAAAGTATAAGCGGCCTGGTCCGGAGAGTGATAGGCTATACCGCAGTACAGTCGTTCACCCCACGGACGACAGCGATGACCTAGGTTGTGCGTCCACCTGCGGCGATGAACTAGTTCCCCGAGCGGAACGGGATGAAGAAGATGACAACCCGGCTGTTCACTACGGGCTGATCGCATCGGCAAATCAACTAATGAAGGACGCACTGATCCGAGATAAACTTGCTGAAGAGAAGGGCGTTTTGTGCTTTGAGATGGAAGCAGCCGGGCTAATGAATCACTTCCCCTGCCTGGTTATCCGAGGCATATGTGACTATTCAGACAGCCATAAGAATAAACAGTGGCAAGGGTACGCGGCAATGACTGCTGCCGCATATGCGAAAGATCTTCTCTGTCGAATCGCTCCAAATCGAGTTGAAGCTGAGAGAAAAGTCGCTGATCTCCTATCAGGTCCGTCCAAGAACGTCCAAGAATAACCAAAACACTTTTATTGTTATAGTTTATATATTAATCTTTTTTTTCCGTGCGCTCGCTTTATCTACACTAGGCGTCCAAGAAACTGTTATTAAGATTCTTCGTAAACAGAACGACGATGAACACACGGGCATCCTCAAGTGGCTTACGGCCACCGATCCTGCGGCCCAACATAGTGATTACATCAAAAGGCGTCAGCCGGGCACTGGCCAATGGCTGTTAGAATCACCAGAGTTCCAAACATGGCTCAAGGCCACGGAAGGCGCAAAACGCACTTTATTCTGCCCAGGCATACCCGGAGCGGGAAAAACGATGCTGACGGCGATTGTCGTTGACCACCTTCAAACAGCATTCACGGACGATCCGAATATAGGGGTCGCTTACCTCTATTGTAACTTCCGAAAGCACAGCGAGCAGAACATTGAGGAATTGCTTTCTGGTTTGGTGATGCAGCTTATTCGAGGTCGTCCTATCCCAGAAAAGATAAAAGAACTCTACGATGCCCACAAGACTAAGGGGACGCGGCCGTTGTTATCGGAAATTTCCAAAGCCCTCTCGGAGGCAGCCTCCGCTCTTTCTAGAGTCTTCATTGTTATCGACGCACTCGATGAGTGCCAAACATCCCGCGCATGCCGTACGAAGCTTCTATCAGAAGTTTTTGATCTTCAGGCAAAGTACAATGTGAGTTGCTTCGCCACTTCGAGGTACATTCCAGAGATCATGGAGGAACTCGAAGGTAGCACAAGGCTTGAAATCCGCGCCAGCGACGATGACATACGGAGGTACCTTAAAGGTCACCTACCACAGGTCTCAGGAATCGTCGGGCGGAACCCAGATCTGCAGCAGGAAGCCATGGACGAGATTGTCAAAGTTGCCAATGGAATGTTTTTGCTGGCACAACTTCGCCTCGATTCTCTAAACGGCATAATATCCCGAAAAGCGGTCCGAGTGATCTTGAGTAAACGCTCAAAGGAAGACGATGTGTACGACACTGCCTATACCGAGGCCATGGAGAGAATTCAAGGTCAGGTTCGCCATTCTCGAGACTGCGCGATCAAGGTGCTGTCTTGGATCGTTTGCGCGAAGAGACCACTGACGATGTCGGAACTTCAGCACGCTCTCGCGGTGGAAGTGGAAAGCAGTGAACTCGAGTTCGACAAAGAGAATATCCCAGAAGCCGACCAGATGATCTCCGTATGCGCGGGGCTGGTCATCCATGATATAGAAAGCAAGATTATTCGTTTAATCCATTACACCACGCAAGAATACTTTGAGCGAACTAAGGAGAACTGGTTTCCGGAAGTTGAGACTGATATCGCCAGGACATGTGTCACTTACTTGAGCTATAATACTTTCAGCTCCGGTTTAAGCACCAGCCATGAAGAGTTTAAAGCGAAAATAAAGGAAAATGTTCTTTATGATTATGCTGCACGAAATTGGGGGGATCATGTCCGTCTGTCTTTAATTGATGGCACACAGCTGGTACTGGATTTCCTGGAAAACGAGATGAAAGTACGCGCTTGCACTCAAGCTATGAATGCGTCGGAGAAATATTCAACCGATCCAGAAATGAAGGGGATACACCTTGCGGCACGTTTCGGATTACTGAAATCTGTAGAAGCAATGATTCCCGGCAACAACTTGGAGGCCCTAAGTGCAAACGGCCGGTCACCACTGTCCTGGGCTGTAGTACCCGGTCACATACCAGCCGTGCAACTACTCTTGGACAATGGTGCGAATATCGAGAGCAACTGGGCGGGGACACCACTCATACAGGCGGCAAAGTTCGAACAATTGGAAGTCGCAAAGCTGTTGTTAAACAAAGGCGCCAACGTCAACGCCCAGGATCATACAAAGCGAACGCCACTATCATGGGCTTCAGAGTGCGGGAATGACACGATGGTAAAATTGTTTTTGGATAAAGGCGCGGACTTCGATACTCCGAACCACAATGATTTCACACCGCTCATGTATGCTATAAAAAATGAGCATGTGACAGTGGCGAAGCAACTAGTGGAAAAAGGCGCAAAGCTCGAAGCCAGTAACAACGAGAAAGCGTCACCGCTGTATCTCGCATCCGAGCTTGGGAACGAGGCCCTGGTTCAATTATTGATAGAAAACGGCGCAAAAGTAAACGCTAAGGATTATATTAACCGGGCGGCAATCATGGTTGCCGCGAGAGACGGACATGAGGGAGTGGTACGAATTCTATTAGACAACGGCGCAAACCTAGAGCATGAAGGCCCCAGTGGTAGGCCTTTAGTAGAGGCGGCCAAGAATGGGCACGAGAGAGTAGTAAAATTACTTCTGGACAGGGGTGCAAACGTGGAGGCCCAGGACGAAGATACAAAATACTATAGGTCACCACTATTGCACGCTGCAAATTATGGGCACGAAGCAGTGGTGAAGGTATTAATAGATGGAGGAGCAAAGATTGAGGGCGACGGCAGTGATTTTCGACCTCTAGACGAGGCCGCGGGTTCGGGTCATGAGTCGATCGTTCGCCTTCTGTTGGACAACGGTGCAGAATTGAAAGGGAAAGATGGCTGCTACAGGGCCTTGACGGCTGCTGCGCAGCTGGGTAGGGAGAATGTAGTGGAGCTGCTCTTGGAAAGGGGTGCAAACTTAGAGGCCAAGGGTTTACGTAGTAGGACGTCATTGTGTTTAGCCGCAGATAGAGGCTACTATAGTACGGTAAAATTGCTATTGGACAAGGGCGCGGATGTAGAAGCGAGGGATGAGAACAACTACACGCCGTTGATGCTAGTTGCAGGGTGGCCGAGTGGAGCGGACGTCCTAAGACTCCTATTGGATCATGGGGCAAATCTGGAAGTACAGGGTAAAGACAAAATGACGGCGCTGTGCGTGGCCGCAGAGAGGGGATACGGGGCCCTCGTCAAGCTCTTGCTTGAGAAGGGGGCAAACGTCGAGGCTAAGGCCAAGTACAAGCGGACACCACTCATGCTGGCTGCGATGAATGGGCGCCAGGCGGTTGTCAGCCTGCTATTGGAAAACGGCGCGAATTTGAGGGCCAAGGATAGTCTCTATGGCCAGGGCTCACTATCGCTAGGCGCAGAGAACGGACATGAGGCGGTGGTGGAACTACTATTAGAGAAAGGCTCGGACATCGAGGCCAAGGATGATGACAAGGAGACCCCGCTATCTGCCGCCGCGGTGAATGGGCATGTGAAAGTGGTCCGGGCACTATTAGATAAAGGCGCGGACAAGGAAAATAAGGAGAGTCGCAACGGCCAGACGCCACTTGGTTTGGCAGCAAAAAAAGGAAACAAGGGAGTTGTCGAACTGCTGGTAGAGAGAGGCGCGGACCTGGAAGTCTGTGATAATAGAGGGCGGACACCGCTAGCGCTGGCTGCGATGAACGGTTATAAGGGCGTGATAAGGCTGCTAGGAGCTAAAGGTGCGAACTTAGTATCCAAGGATAATGAAGGTAAGACGCCGCAGGACCTAGCAGAGATGAAGAAGTTTAAGGCTACGGCCAAGTTGTTGGCGGAGATGATTTCTGAAAAGAAGTGATTTCGTATTTACTCTAGCTGGTAATGTTGATATTCTTTAAATACTTTGAACTATATGCAAGTTGCAATATATAGCCCAACTTTTACAAGAATTTCCCGGTTATACCAATTGCCTAGCTGCAGCTGTGAATGTTAAAGGTTAGATCACAGTCTCGTAATTACGTGAACTTGGGAATCATCACTTTAAGATGTTTTATCGCCTCCACGGCCACCGTAATTGAGATTAGTGTAGCCTAGAAACCTCAAGTATACGTATTCATCCACTAGCTCGTACAGATAAGCTTCGGCTATTAGCATACTGTACGTATCACTAATTGACCTGGGGTCGGATAGGAGTGGGTATATTGGTGGCCAAACAATATCACAATAAGAAGAATAAAGCCTAAAGCGCCTCTTTACGGAAATCCCCGGATGCGGAGACTAGGATATCAGCTACAGGCATCTAGAAGAGTAGCTAGGAGTAGTATTTATGATCGATCCATAGTTGCACGATCATAGATCAAACCTCTACACACAGTTGAACAACCAAAAGTTAACGCTGCCTCTGGAGGATTTAATTCCTACCAATGAAGGAATAACAGTGATAGGTGGTAAAAAGAAATCGAAAGGAGAAGGAGAGGCACAATAAAGGATATGCATGCTTCACTAACAATCTCGTGACGGGACTATCAACATGTTTCTTAATTAACGAAGCTAAGATGTTGCATGTTGCGTGTTGGATCGATATGGCACTGAGCAACCTCCGCCAAGCCGTTTTAGAGTTTATACGAGAAACTATTCAAGCCACACTCTTCCAGCCACAAAGCTATTCAAGCCACACCAAAAACAACACAAAACAACACAATTTCCTCAACGACTGCCTCAAAGTTCACCTCCAACGTGACCACACCGTCACGGATATTCCTAAACTTAACCATCTTCTTCATCCATCACGTCACCTTGAATAGAAAGAAAGAAAGGAAATCCTACCATACACAACCATGTTGTCAGATACAGCCGATACAATGTATCGCAAATTAGTGATTCTTAAAAATAGAATCAAAGGATATTTTCGATTGGTCGAAGTCCGACTAACCGAGAAGTGGAGGAAGGTTAAGAGTATCATCTGATGCTTTTTCTTCCTTCGTCTTCCTTCTCGTTCTTCATAAACGAAACTTTCACAATCGATTACGAATGCTTCTTGTTGCCCCGAGTCTTTTTGAATAGATCCGGCTATTTCTATTCAAGGATTTAAGGTTTTGGACCACCCCCACACCGCCCTATCAGATATTTCGATCCTTCTATTCAAGAGGACATCTAAGCGGGAGGACTTTGATATCGTGTTTCCTTTCCCCCCGCCTCCAACCGGGTTGATATTATTAGTTATTCTTCTTTGGAGGATTAAAATAAAAGGTTCGTCTATGCTCTTTCAACTTTCTTCCCCTCTCTCTTACCTCTACCTAGTTACATTAAACTTACAAATCAACAGAACTATTACGAACCATTCACACATTAACTCTCTCTCTCTCTCTCGCTTCTTTAAGGCTTTCTTATCCTATCGGATCACACCATCACACACTCTCACGCTCTCTACTTGGCCTTTTTTTTTAGAAAAGCCGATTCTATCCTTTTAACATCTCTCACTTCTTTACGCTTGTTACGTTTACTTTCTTACGAAAGAGTAAATTGCAAGAGTAGCGATAACGGACGAAAGAAAATTTATTATTCTGAATCAACTTGGGTGGTCATCACCCTTTCCTCTCCTTTTCACCCATCTTTTCCTACCTAGCAAGAAAAGCCCGAGTAGTAAGGAAAGGCGTTACGAACTGTTAATCACGACGATAAAGGCGGAACGACAAAGAAGAACGAACGAAAAGATTAAGAAGCTGTGAGAACGAGTAAAAATCAAGATCTCTTTTGCGGTCCTGGTTACGAAACGATTCGAAAGATTACATTATTCTATCTCACGTGTGAAAAAGTCACTTTTTTACATGTGTGCCACGCCGATACCTTGGTTTTATTATTATTCTCCTCGTCGGATTAAAGATAGAGAGTTTGAATAGTAAGATTAGGAGTTTCGGGAAGGAGTACCTAGTAGTCATCGGTAAGATCTCACCCTGCCCTAAATTTTCTAGTTTTTGAGGAATTTTTGCTGATATGTTATTCGCATAGATTTAACAGAAACACCATATTTTTCTTTTCATTTAGGCGAACAGGATATGAAAATAGCCTGGTTACTGGTGTCGTGTCTGGCACTGGTCTCTGGGCTTCCTATCCGGTATGCATATGTTATCCCATATCCCCATCCAAAGTCATAAATAAAACTAATATATGAACAGGAAACCCCCTTGGCCCCCTCCTTCTTCCTCCTCCACCCCCTCCATGAACGCCATCCCTCCCCGCGAGGAAGTAGTCATCACCCCAAAACAACCGTCAAAATCACCGATTTCAACTCCTAAAGAACTTACTAGACGTTCCCCTTTCTTTGGCTTCCACTTTCGTTACTATGTGCCGGGCGCCGTACGTACCCCCGTCATCCGGTATTCTCCATACCGCGGGTACTATAAACGTAAAAGAAGAAGAAATGAAGGAAGCAGTCACATTATTCGTTCAGGAACACCCGATGATAAAACGCAGGTAGTCGAAAAGCGGGGTATAAACGAGTTTATAGAAGCAGCTGGGGGGATTGTCGACATTCCTACTATTACCCAAAGTCTTACTTCTACCAAGACAGCTGGAACAAAGACGATAACCGGCACCACTGTTAAGGAAACGTTTACTTCCATCACTGTTACGGCGGTAACGACAACATACACGCCTACGAGGATAATAACGTCAAGATGTGGAAGCACCAGTGGGAAATCCGGGTCACCTACAACTACAACAGCTGAAGAGGGAAGTAGGGGAACAAAGACGGTAACAGTATACCCGACAGAAGTGTACACTATTATCATTCCCGTATCTTCTGGAGTTGAGACGGTGACAGTTGTGTCTACTACTACTATTGTGGTTACTACGGTTATCGGAAATGGTAATGCTACTCCTACGAGTTCGTCAAAGGAGAGGAGGGATAGTGAGTGGGATGGGTTTAGCACTACTACGGCGTATAATTTTACGTCGAGTGCTAGGATGCCTCACACTAAGCTTTACACGGATACGAAGGTTCTTCCACTACCAACGGCGATGACTACTTCTGCCGCGCAAGATACAATCGGTCCAGCAGTAGGCGGTGGTTTAGGGGCGGTTGCTTTGGTAGAAAGTTCGAATACAACTACTACGTCAGCGATGTCAACATCACCGACTTCACCTTGTCCGTGCGCGACACCGTCTCGTAGACCGAAGGAAAGGGGACACATATTCGTTGACGAAGAAAAAGTAGAAAAAAAGAACCAATCCGTTCCGATACGACCTTGGCGGCGCTGGCTAGGTATTTTCCCTTCGTGGGTAGAATCTTTCACCGACAAACTTCTAAACACCCACCGCCAGTATCAATACCAACAAAGTCATCACCATCCACCACCCCCACTACTATCTTCCCTCACAAGAAGAAAAGAAAAGGAAGATATAGGTAGAAAAATGGATTTACCAAAAAAGGATGGATGGGAACCCCCATGTCCTTGCAGGGCACCCGGAAAACCCGACGAAAATGAAGACCGGTCGTTACTCCCTGCGTACCCTTACTATAGGAAGAGGGTCACCGACCAGCGCGAGAAGGATCCGGATCCTGTGCGGGGGAAGGTAAGGAAAAGGGAGAAAAGGTGGAGTGGATGATATCATAAAGGGAACTTATGGGATTGATACCAATGGTGTGGATAGTTTGTTTTTCTCTTGTGTTCTTTACGGGAATGGGAAATGGGATAACTAGTACATGATGATACCCGGCGTTTTCATTACCCCTCTTCTATGGCATGGAAGTGTGGGGGAGATCGGTACATATGGAATACACAGGTTTTGATTCTTTACACGGATATTTCCTTTGTCGTTTTTTTTCTCGTCTTAGTTATGGGTCAGTACCTGTGGTGTACATAGCTTTGTATAGATTCGGTGTGAAGGAGCGAGTCCTCGAGTATCATAGCGCTAGCGTTTATCCTTTTGTTCATATTCTTCTTGCGCATGATATTACAATATTAACTTGTTAATGGTTACTGGCGTTTTGGATCCTTGCGGAGCCTGCCTCAGTCCCGCATTGGATCTTGATCTTGACAAATGTTGCATTTTCCGTGTTGACACTCAGCGTTAGATCCCGGGATTTGAGGGTAAAATATCTCGACGGCTTGCGGACACAAGAGAAATCAATACTTTTATATTCATGTCTATGCAATGAAGCCTGCTAAGTCTATTATTTACCTCTTCACATTCATTATACTACTTCACCTATCTACATGCATTCTTTGCAATATTGCAATCATCTCTTCCCGGGTCCCTTAGACCGCTTCTTCAGTCCTTTCTTTTCCAAAATTTCGTCCACATTCTCACCATCCACGATTGTAACCTCCGGTACATCCTTCAAAGCATCCTTGACCCCACCATCCTTTTTCTCACCCATCCCAACTTTACCCAAAACCCATCCAACAAGTCTTTTGGGAACCGTAACCATCGCTGTGTTACCCCATTGAGCCTTTGGAATCTCATCCAAATCCAAGAGATAATCCTGCATAACACCATCTTCATCTTCCTCCAACAACGATACATCTCCCAAACTAGTAACCATAAACACCTTTCCATTCTCGCTTGTAACCTTACGCTTCGCCACGTGCTGTGGTTTCTCTGTGGTCGGTGTGGCAGTTCCAGATCCTCCGTTCGCCTTTGCAGCTCTTCGTTGTTTCCTGTTACCCTGTGGACCACTAGGAGGTGGAGTGCCGCTATCACCTAGGACATCGAGGTTTAATCCTGCGCCGATGTTACTATTCCCCCAGGCCGCGGTTCTAGCGTCGTTAATGTACCCTTCCATAAATTTCCTCTGTTGGGTATAATTCATCCTCATGATCAAATAATGCGCTCCACCGGCAATGACAACCCACATCCCCAACAAGACACTGATAACACCAGGTCTGAACCTTGAGTAATAATACCCAGTACCCCTCCACCTTGGAAACCCATTTCGTAAAAAGTGATCATAACGTTCCCGTTCCGGTCCTCGAAGAATATTTGCAACGAGACCAAGCCTTGCAAATCTTTCGTCGGCTGCTTTACGAGATTGGGGGAGGTATGTTGATTTGGGTGGGTAGAAGGTCGGGGTTTTTCCTGCGGAACGGAGTTTGGAAGGGTGGGTGAATTTGTCTGGGTGGATTTGACGGGAGGTTTTGCGGTAGGCTTTGTTCAGTTCGTCTTGGGTGGCGTAGATTGAAGGGGCGTTTAGGAATTCTGTGTTTTTTTGATATATGCTATTAGTAGATGGTCACATGTCTATAGTGGAAAGGGTATATGTACCGTAGAAATTGATCTTGCCCTCAGTGGCTTCGACTTCATCTTTTAATCGGAAGATCTCGTGGTCTGTATGAAATAGCCTCTGTTAGAAAAAAGGAGCTTCGCAAGCTACCCAGGGGCGAATGTCTTACCTTCTTTACTCCACGCAGCGACCAAGCTGGCCGCTGCACCCAGCAGCAGCAGCGTATTCGCGAACTTCATCGCAACGGGATACTCGAGGAGACGTACTAGACAGAAGACGACAATGCGATCGCAATTGAAGGGAGGAGAGCAGGATCCGGATTGATGGTTGAGAAGGGATGGATGGATGGGGCCGGATCCCTGGATATAAAAGCAAGCTTGTGGAGAATGTAAAGGTGGTCGTTTCGCGGAGTTTGGCGCTTTTTTGGGTTGCCTTTTTCTCGCTTGTGGTGGTTGCCTGTTTGGGAAATACAACGGCAACTCTATTTCGATGTTGAGAGTGCCGACGTAGATAGTTGATGATGATGCTGTATAGAAAATGCTTTCATCTCAGGGGATAGCTGATAAAAAATAAATAAATAAATAAAAATAAAGGAAAAATGTAGACACAGAGCTTCGAACATCCAGCCTCAAGTAAAAATATTTGACAAACCTTTTTGCCAACAAAAATGGAAGTAAAAAGGGAGGTCTTGCGTTACGAGATTAGTATTGCGCAAGTGGACATCCGGATGGTAGAATTGATATGTCGAACCCTTACTAGCTTTCAGCAGTCAGTTCTAGGAGGTGTTAGCGCCTAGATAGTAAACTTCAGGTTTTCAGAAGCACTGCATACCAACTACACCACCAGACCATATAATTCTTACCGGGTATAGAAAGTAGGAGTATTTATAGCGATAGTGGAATCGCCTAGGGGTCATCGCCGAGCACGGGGTTGCGTTTGTGAGGCTCCATTGAAGATTAGACGGGGCAAGTCTCGGTACGATGGGGCGTAACCTCACAGTGGAGCAAGCTTGAAGGGTATGCTGAGACCGGTACGGCTGACTACCGCTCCTGTCGATATCATATCCCCAGTGATTTTGAAAAAAGAATCGATGCAATCACAGGGAGGGGCACGATATTATAAAATTACTTATATGCCCCAACACAGTTTGCTTTGGCGGGACAGCACCCGTCTAAAATGCTAGACTATGCCTAGTCTAGAATTTTATATGCCTACAATTCTGTAGTCCCTAACAGTCTTGACGTCTTTAATCAACATCTTGTAGACTCGGCTACGGGAGATATTATATTCTCCGTCGAAAGCCTGGGCACGAGGCAAAGATATACGTTGGCCGTGCTATTAGATATGTATACAGCAAAGAATATCTGGCGAATGACTCTAGGTCCTCTTTCCAGTGCTCATAATGCAACAAAATATTCTCCGTCAAACTAGTCCTTCAAAGATACAGATATAAATACGCCCGTCGCAGAGAATAACACGCTACCAGGCGCGTATATTCCTACCCGGGCTAATAGTTCATACGAGTCTATCTTCAGAGCGATATATTGCCAGAGGAACGTCTAGTTCCTCCAACTCTCCTTGTATCGACACACCTCTAACTACGATATTTCCACCAGAATTAGTCTCGAATCTAGGCGCTTAAGGCAAAGCACGAACATCCAAATGCAACGAATTTGAAACTGAGCCGATACCTAGCCCGTAGTCTAGCTGCCGAGACCCTAGCCCGGAATCCAGGCACTTGAGCCAAAAACTGATACCATACATAAAAAAAAAGTTCTAGGCAAGTTGCAGCTACATGATAAAAGTGAAAGGAAGAAGGAATCCCAGCGAGAAGAAACTTGTTAGTCTGGTCAGATCTAGATGGGCATTTTGATCACGTAGCATCCGAATTACGGTGCCCATCCTGTGCTATACGGTGTCATATGTATTAAAGTCCCAGACCCATTCGTATGCACATTCAGCGCTATAGAGGGTCCATATGAACAGTACTAGAGTCAGGCAGAAGCTCGAACATCTACATAGTCATCGTTTCGAACTTGGTTTCCATCTCGGTCACAGTAAACGTTTGGGGCCTGATCAGATTTAGAGTTTCAGTGATGGTGACTACCGAAACTGGCACAGCACTCGTTGCTGGGATCTCCAAAGTCTGGGTAATAGTACTAGTTGCCCATGAGGTAACTGTATTGGTTTGGGTCTCGGTCACTTTATCAGTCACCGTATCAGTCACTTTCTCGGTCGCCGTATTTGTAACCGTATCGGTCATCGTATTTGTCATCGTAGTCGTTTCGACTGAACGCACGACAGCAGCTCCCTCCGAATCTTGAGGTTTTGGGCATTCTTTTACATTGGGGCCCATTGTAAGCCTTAGGTCACGACATTCGAACCAGCAGACCAAATCCTTTCTCTATTTCGAAGTGTTCAGTCAGCATCCTATTATATATTTTAAAGCATTTTCAATAAAACCGGAGATGAAGCCACACTGCACTTACCACAATATTGACATACTGCCATGTTTTCCCTCGCTTATCGTATGGAGGCTTGTAGTTGCCCTCTTGGTCTTTATCCCACTCCTTCCACCCCTTGTCCTGACAATAGGGCCTCAAATTTTCGGCTGAAGGGCCGACATAAGGTCTTTTTCCATCACTCGGAGTCGGATCCGTGTGCCATGCCTGGCCTCCGAAATAGAACTGCATGTAATCCCTGTGTTGTTGGGGACTCATTTTAACAACTTCTGGAAGAGCGGACTCTGCAAGACATTCGTCCCCTCCTTGCCCGCTACAAATTTGAAAGCCATCAATCGGTGGATAATGCGTTATATCAGTGCCATTGGCATCGTATACGGCGGCTCTGATGCGTTCGTCGGTTGTAAGATTTTCGCCGCTACGCGGATCGTACTGGGTGTTAGTCGCACGGAACCAATCTATTTGGATCACGCACTCCCCAGGCGTCCACTCCGACTCGACGCAGAGGCGCGCAGGTCCCGATGTAGTGGAGGCTATGAGACTTAGGAGGATGAGAAATAGGGGGATGGGAGTTGAGAATTGCATCTTTGAAGTTTCCGGTTCTGATATATTTATAGATATAATTCTGATACTCAGGCCTTTTCTACGGCTCTGATGGGCCGAACTAGGGGGAGAAAGTAACACTAACACTCCACCAAAGACTTATTCGGCAGTAGCTTGTAATTTGGTTATTTAACTCGAGATTCTAGTCTGATGGGAAGGTTGATGGAAGTGAAGAAGACACCGTATATATAACCTCTCGGGCCATACCAGTATTCCTTTCAGTTCATCCATCGGCAATTCATTTCAGTTGTATAGAAGCCAACTCTGCCATAACAATGATGTATCGCTATTGCATTGTTACAGGTCCGACATGTGCTGTGGCAATGACCCGCTAGTTAATTAACTTTGGATCAATTTCCATCTTCAAATGTCTGAGATAACATGCAGTTGGAGGACTCAAGTTCAACAGTAATACGGCTCCAAGGAGTATGTAAGCACACGCCGCGTTGTAACATATGAATGACATGCACGACCCACTATGATATCAGTGCGGCAGGATGGCAGCCATCTGCAGTCCCGTCGCTGTCTTCCGATCTATAGCTCTTTAATTGGTGTTGCATATTGTATATATACCGAGCAGACGCACATTAGCCTCGAATTCAAGCGCTCGAATCAGCATCAGACAGACACATTTCTAACCTGCCTCGAGTCCTCTAACCACTTAACTTCCAACTGAAGCGTTGGATTCCAAATTTGCCAAGGGTTTGACCATGGTTCCGAAATGGTTCTCGCAAGCTCGTGCCACAAACAGGCCAGACGCACAATAGGATATAGAAACTGATAGAAAACGTACGAAGGGAAAAGTCATGATTTGCAGCTTTCGCCGCGTCTAATTATCAAAAGTTATTCCGTACCAAGACCGTAAAAGGATAAACATAATACATCGAATAGAATAACCACTGTCCTCGCAACCCCCCCTGATATCAAACGACTCCGGTATCCTTCCCATTCATTCCAGATGTGCCCCTCGTATCATGTGCACCGATAACATTCCCATTAGCACAGCTTCCTCCATTTCCTCCCCATTCCATAATCTCCGGGTGAAACCAGTTTAAACAGTCTCCTCAGCAAAGGCGTTCTCAATCGGTCTGTCCAAGAAACTCGCATGCCCCAAAATTGTAAGTGCACTAGCACCAATCAACCAAAACAAAGTCTCGAATGGTGCCGAAAGAATGGCGAGGATGAATCCTGTGACTCCCAAGGTTCCCCAAAGCTGGCTGGTCGTCGCCCTGAAATTTCCAACCTGTAGGTCTCGCCCTTCAAGTCTACCAATACCGTAGACACCAGCTACGATCACGACGATAAGGAAAAGCAATGGTAGGTTGGTAATGATGGCGTAGATCGAAAGGAGAACGAAGACGAGGAGGTAGTTTGACGAGAATTGACTGAGATTGTAGGATATACGGGTCTGTGCCTCGCCGAGGTTGGCAGGCTTTGACATACGCCTGAAGTCGAAGAATTCGGAGAGCGGGCGGAGGGTGTTATAGCGGGCAGAAAGAGAGGTGTTCTGTTGTTGGATGTTAGCGGGAACGTTGGTAAGGGGTAAGCACAGCCAAGTGTGAGGATGCGCAGCATACCTGAAATCTGGCCATGCCAGAGGAGAGACGGTCGGTGACCAGAGAGATTGGTATCCGAAGAGAAGACATCGTGAAGGTATCTAATTCAGATGGTTGGGTTTCGATGAATGGATGTGATTTCGCGAGTGATGAGGTTGATAGGAGGCGATTTTTTGATGTGGCGTTTAGCGTTTGATATTAGCTTTGGCGCCTTAAAACTCGACTCGGTGGTTCCTTTGATGAGATGAGTTCTTGATTCTTCGTGACTTCGATGCGGCGCGACTGCTAGAAAGATGGTATGAATGGTATCGTGAGACGGTGGATGAGCGATGAAGTTGAGGTTGAGGTTGAGGTTCTGGCAAGAAAGCTGAGCTATTATAAGAACAAATCTCATGTGGTTTGTTCACACAGCTTTAAAGTGGCCTTACGTGGCCCCTGTCGATTTCCCACCAACAAACACGCAAACCTCGCCTTCGAAGTAGTGAAACCGGCCCTGCGCACAGCCTCAGGAATGCGAGTGCTATTTGCTAATATGTCTCCTTCGGAGGTTGTTATTCGGACGTCGGGATGATGTGAGAAATGGAAGGGTAGTTTGACAAAGTCCGCGCTGACGAATACATCGAGTAACGTTATTATCGTCTGCGAGTCACTTGTATCTTGGGATTTTGCGTACGTATGTACCTCCGTATCGCGATCTAATATCTGTGGATTCATGCAATAATGGCATCTTCCGAAGCGCGGCTGATATGTATTGTGACTGGGGCGCCATTCTGTGACCTGGGTCCAAGGCGTTTCGTTTCACCTCCCGGAATACATTGCCATATCTAGCATTAGTACTTCCGTCAACCGTTATGAAAATGAGCATGAGGTGGATATGATAGACAGGTACCGCGACATCACATTTGAGGTCCACACGTGTACTTTGCAAGTGTGAAAAGTACGAATACGGTCCCTGCCAAATGTGCAGTTTGTAGCGACAGCTGGCGGTCGACGTCTCCGCTACATCCAAATACTCAGATTCAACCAAAGGTTCCAGAGGCATTAGCCAAGTTGGTATTCACGAATCCAGTCATATATTGCACCGTTCAGTGCGTTCAGGACCATATCATAATTATTGGGAAACAAATGTTTTTCCAGACGTTGAAATCGAAAGTACCACCGAAGTCTTAGTATCACGAACTTGCGCCACGCCTCTAGCCCCAAAGCATCCCTGATTTACAATGGAACTTGGGGGTAAGTACCTATATCAACAGCAGCAGATGAATGCTCGTATGTATCATATCTATAATCCAAGCACAATGAACAAAAACAGTATAAACAGTTGACATTAATACGCATAAAGCGATAGAGCTTCCCCGAACCCTTTGTGATATCCGCATTGATCTTATGAGGCTCAAACTCCCCACTAGCAATTCCGATCATTATAATATAGTCAAGTTACACCCGGAAGTTCTGAAAGCCAAGTACTTTACCGAAGGCCGCTACTATCCTAACTACGCCACCGCCACAGGTCATTCGGAATTCCTTCGGGAAAGAAACCCTTCCGACCCCTTCTTCGTCTGGTTCCACATCAAAAACTTTTCAAGTCGCACCTGGGAATTAATTACAGCGGAGGATAGTGAATGGTGCCAGTTTACCTATCCACCCCCGGAGAAGATCATTCCAGGAACAGACAAAGGCATCGTTCTGGAAAAACTTGACACTGACAATCCTCGAAACGGGATCGATGTCAAAGTAGGATACAAGCTAGAAAACGATGATACCGAGATCGTAATCTCAATCAAGAAAGAAGGAATTAGCACCGAGACAGTTGTTTCATGTACTGGATTAGATACGGAAAAATATGCTGTTGAAACCCTATTCGACGGGGCTGTATTTGTAGTCCTGAAGGAGTAATACCAGATTGGCCACCTGAGTAGCAGGAGCTTGTATCTAATACTGATCCCTCATCCCTGGCCCCACTTCTCCATCGAGCAATTGATCGTACCTGATATCGAGTCTGGAATAGCGTAACCCCGCTTCGGTATGTTCAGCCTCCCGCCAACCCGAGATCACGATCTAGATGCATGCTTCAGTCCAAAAAGGGCCAAAGCGCAACCTCACATGCAGCCCGGAAAACCTCTTTCCCTCCTGCATATATCTCTATTTTTGGTGATCTAGGATAGCATCCCTTCGATCTGAAAAGTTATTCATTTTTTTCCCAACAGAAGTTCGAAGAAAATATCTTTTTTCCCAAATCCAACACTTGCAAAACTCAGCTTCAAAAGTTAGCCGCCCAGCCGCCCAGCCGCGCCTTCGCCCTTCACGACCCCGCCAGAGGTATATAGCCACACCCCTCCAATGGCATCAAGTACCCCCGCCGATGCTTCCTCTGAGCAGCATTCGATAGTTTATTGCCCCTCATGCGGAGCTTCTGCCTCGTTGCCCATTGTTCCCCCTTCAAATTCGGGACTCTTCTGTGATATCGTATGTCTTTGCCCCCTGACTTACCATATGAGATACTTGAAAGCTAATTTTTTTCTCCCAACAGTGCACCTTTCCAAATCTTCTCGTCTCTACGAATGACGGTGCAGACTGGAACCCTCTATCCGACGCATTCAATGCACTATCACTTTCATCCAGCCAGCATGGTGACCATGAATCATCAGCCGCAGCTACGGCTGCAACAGCTCCACAAATTATCCAACATCCAGTCGAAGATTTGGAAATCAAGTCTCCGACCCCAACGATTCAGGATGAGATGAAACGTCGTTCTCTAATATTATCTGAACTTATGAACTATCGTGAAGCTCTCTACCAGCACCACGGTAACGAAGAGGTTCCAACCGCACATTTGGAAAATAATATGGAAGTACCGACGGACCACTTCTCCCATATTGCTCACACATACAATAATCTACTTCACCTACGCCAGCAAAGCGGAATGTTTTTGATGGATGAGGTGGATACTATGAATGACGGCGGGGTGTACATGCATAATAATCTCTATCCCAACGGGTTATACCCTCAAGAAGTGGAAGAGGAGGGAATGTACGATGACCCACCACAGGAATACGTGAATGCCCATCCACCGGTTCAAGAGGCCGAACAAGGGTGGTATGGCGCTAATCCTAGTGAAGGGCAACTACAAAGGGGAGAATCCGGGGTGCACCAGCAGCCCACAGATACTAGTACATTTCTAGAAGATGATGAAGACGAGGACGACGATGAAGGACAGGTGTATGCTACCCCGGAGCAGCGGGATGAAATGAAGAGGCGTAGATCAGAGTTACACCAAGATAAAGAGCTAAGGGCTCGTGAGATGTTCTGGCGGAAGTACGGGATCGGGGGGCTGGGGACAGGGCATTAACGGAATGCATTAATTTATGATACCGAACATAGTAATTATAATGCAAAAATACATGTCTCAAAGCTAGCTGGCTAGCCTAGTTCACACTTAAATATATGAAACCGAGGAGTTTGTCTTCGAACTATCATGCCATTAATAAAAGCCATTCTATCTAGTCTTCTTTTGACCGCAGTAGTGTATGCCTGCGGGAGTACCTAACCCGCCAGGTACAATTAGTGTACAAATCCTCCCAAAACAATGACAGGAAATTAACGGTCTATATCTAATATGTTCTTTAAACATCAATTGTCACTCAGTGATCGTGACCAAAAACTGAAATGCGAAATAAGCAACCCCGTCTAAAACCTGTAGCTAAAATGCAACAAATTGGTATATCGATGTATCATAAACGTAAAAGTGAATCGTAAGGAGTGAGTATTAAAAGTCGATAAAAAGGAAAGTCTGGAACGAAAGTGTTCGAAAGATATTACTCGACGTAGACAAAGTTGTCATCACTAGAAGATTATGAATTAGCCTCAATCCGGTACAACCCGATAATTTGGAATAAAGAACTCACCTATCCTCATTTCCGTCTTCTCTCCTCTTCCTCTCTTCTTCTTCAATTCTCTTGTTTTCCTCAGGAGTACCGTTCTTCTCCCGATCAGCAATATAAGCCAAATGCTCCCTCTTCTTCTGGTTCTCCCTGACCAACAAGAAATGCTGCAAACAACTACCACCCAACAACAAGACGATCAAGAACCCCAAAACGACACCGTGTCCCAACTTGTAGTCGGGCTTGTCCTTTTGTCGGTAGACGAAGCAGTTCACGACACCAGCCAAGTTACCGAGACCGATAACAAAGCCGAGAGACAATCCACGCTTACCAGGGTCGATAATGTTGTTTGAGCTCCAGGCGACGGCGTTGGGGATACATGGGTAGATACCGATGGCGGCGAGGAAGGTACCAGTGTACTTCATTGCGACGTTCTTGCCAAACAACAAAAGGAAGAAACCGAGAATGGCGAAGAGACAGGTGAAAATGCTGCAAAGACCACGTTGGGCGGTCCTATCGGCGATCAAAGCGATGAGAAGAGTAGCGATACAGCCGACGACGTATGGTGGAATCGTAAGAAGCTGGGAGGTTGTTGGACTGTATGTTCCCATATCCGCAATAATCGAAGGAAGGAAAAGCGAGAAGGCGAAGAGAGGGCCGGCGGCACCACCGTAGATCATGATACCAGTCCATGTCTTCCAATCAGTCAAGCTAAGCTTGAGGGTTTGGGAGAATGGTCTCTCTGGTGGTGTATCCGCAGGAATGGCGTCTTTCTTGTGGGTGTTTTCTTCGACACAACGGATGAGTCTTGCACGCTTGCTGTTGGGCTTGTTGGCGTAATCATCTGGGAAGTTGAAGACCATCCACCAAGAGATGATACCAATAACAACGACGATGATACCCTCGATGATGAAGATCCATGACCAGCCACCTCTGTTAGCGATTCCGTCCATTTGCTGTAAACCGTAGGCGAGAAGACCACCGAAGGAGCCGGAAATGGCAGCTGCGGAGAAGAAGATTGCGCTTCGGAAACCAAGCTCGGAACGACGGTACCAGCAGGAAAGAATGTAGTTGACACCTGGGAAGACACCAGCTTGGACGACACCCAAGCAGAATCTGGCGGCGAAGAGGCCACCAGCGTTTGAAACGAAACCCGTGCTAATTGTGATGATACCGCAAAGAACCATGAGAAGCGTCAAGTAGTGATTGGGCTTGAGCATCTTAAGGAGGACATTGGAAACGGGTTCGAAAAGCGAGTAGGAGATGAAGAAGAGGGCGAGGGCGAGATTGTACTGCTCGCCACTCTCATCGAGGTGGATGGCTTTTGCAAAGCCGGCGAGTTTGGCATTTCCGATATTTGTACCTTTCTACTGTTAGCTGAGGCTCTATGACATCTTGATGCTCTAAAGACGCTCGAAATTGGGACGTACGAGTAAGGAAAGCTAGCAAATATAGCAAAGAAAGCCACGGTATTAAGCCCCAATCGAGCTTTCTCAACCGTTGTTTTTCCTGTTCATTCGTTAGTAATTGTTAAGAAAAGAATTAGCTTTTTGAAGCTGCGTACGTCTAGTGTCTCGACGTGATGGCATATTTCCATGCCCTCAAGATCAGCTGGAGTTATTGTAACATCCGAATCTGGGGCACCCGGATTCGAAGCGACCGCTGTCCGGTCTTTTGAGTTGATGTGCATATGCAGATGCATTGGCATTGTGAGAAAGCTTGTTTCGTCCAAATGGACTCAACCAACGATGAGATTGTAAAGTTAGATTTGAATGTATAACAAAGATGTTATTCGATTGCTGTTCTGCAGTGGTGGTAGAAGATGCATTCTTGGCGGGAGCCAATCCTCTTTATATATGAGGAAGCCATCTTCAATCCCGTGATATCGATTGAGAAAAAAACCGTTGCAACTGTGATATGCGGTGAATTGTTTTTGTGATTTGTCGAGGCACCGGCATGGTAAGCTGCTGGCCGCGAGCTGCCTGTTATTCCGGAGAACGATATCCAGCCGCGAGCCAGAGCTCTGCGCAGAGTCGGGCCCGGATTTGAAGAATTCCGTGACTTTCGTATTCTGACGTCTAGAACGTCGAGCGCCAGCCCCTTCTAGCTCGAGTCCTCTCAACAATTACCATATGGCACCATACACCCCAGGCCTCAAAACAATTTTTCCTGCAAGATAAGAGCAGATTGACAGATTGGCGGTCGTGGCAGCTACATATTTGCAAGGAAGAAAAGGCGAGTAAAATCCTGCTCATAACGGGCTCCGCCGGGTTAAAAGGAATACTACCAGAATCGCAAGAAAGGCAGCGTATCGTACTTACTCAGGTGATTGTCGCTGTTAAGCCCTACATTGAGTAAAGGCTTGATAACCGCTCTCACAAAACCGTTTCGCGAATCGTAAAATATCATGCTACCCGTGCATTAGCGTCCCGAAACCATCTCGCTCTCAACGTGTGCATTCTGCAGCATGGGGCGCACAACCCACACTCGGGCGGTTCATTCCGAGGAAAAGCTCCAAGATGGGGTCACCAGCCTCCCCGGTCTGTGGCCCCCGTTGGTTCGCCAAATTTAGCTTTGGTGTGTGTGTTTTTGCTTGTTCGCTAACAAAAGTTGAAAATTTTGCAGCAACAAACGCTCGACTGTCGGACGATGGTCAGGCCACTTTTGCATGACCTCACTGTTTTCGGTAGCATCCTTGGGAAAACTGCGACTGGGGTGTGCATGGTTTGGGTCCACCCTGTTGGCCGGAACCCCCACCTTACCGAGAGACACCCTCTGGATGGTTTTGTGGCGCCGAAGCTATCTGGAACCTGGCTCCTGGTGCAGGGACAGCGAACCGCAACCTGTCGATAGGCGCATGTGCGTGGAAAGTGCTGGCGATGATGGCGATGCCCTTTGTCATACCGCGCAAATCGCTGGCGAAGAATGACGCCAGCCTAGAACCGGCATAACGGTATAGTCTCGAGATTCACATGAGATCGAATCCGATCCTAGGCCTAGGATGTCCTGAGCTTTGGCCAGCTCCTGAGCTGCGTGTCCAGGCAGCTGGCCACCAGTTAGATATCGTAATCAGCGGAAATTTTTCTATCTTTTGAGGATTCATTTCGGTGGACCCGTTTATAGAACGGTTTCGTATGTTGCATTCACAGATGCAACTGCCAGAGCCGCTTTCGTGATGCCGTCTTGTCATGAATATGGTTCGACCTGGAATGAAATGTAGTTTGAATGCAGGCCTAATTTGGGAGCATCATGGAATGCCACGCCGACCACAAGGCCGAAAGATTATCCGACGAAGCTCCGAGGGAAAGGAGTCTTGGAAGCCTCAACTCCAAGAGCCAGGGTCCTAGAATGACGATTAACTATCGAGGAGCTCGAACGAGGCTTCTCGTCAGATATAAAAGTCAGTCAGTGCCAACGCCGTTGTTACCAGAAGCCTTGCGTTGCATGTCGTCTACAGATCAACACACAAACCGCAGATCGTCTCACCTGAAGTCGCACGTAAGTAAACAGGCCTTGTTTAGTCTCCTCTTTGGGAGTGCTTTTTGGTTGACTAGAACTCCTCCCAAGACATAAACGTCACAGACTTCAATCGTTATCATATCATCCCAATTGAAATCAGCCGTTCTTTGAAACGAGTACCATCAGCATACAACTATCGATATTATATCGGATACAATCCATTCGGAGAATTCAAATCCACACTCACCAGGAAATATAAAACCATGGCCTCTACTACCGCAAACAACTATACCAGCGTCGCTATCATTGGTGCGGGGTCCGTGGGTTGCACAATCGCCCACACGCTCATGCTCCGTCGAGTCTGCGCAGAAGTCCGCCTGGTCGATATCGCTGAAGACCTTTGCAAAGCTCAAGTCCAAGATCTACAGGACGCCACATACCTTACCAACGTCCGTATTAAATACGCCACTCCCCACGAGGCCGGACAGTCGGATATTATCGTCATCACGGCCGGTGCCAAGCAAAAGCCCGGTGAGACTCGGTTGGACCTGATCGAGAAGAATTACAAGGTCCTCGGCAGCGTTCTCAAGGGCTTGCAGCCTATCAATCCGCTAGCCATCATCTTGCTGGTTGCGAATCCCGTGGATGTCTTGACCCACTTCACGCAGCAGATGAGCGGACTTCCCAAGAACCAGGTTCTAGGATCTGGAACCTTGTTGGATTCCATCCGTCTTCGCGGGCTTCTTGCTCAGAGATTGAATGTAAGCCATTGTTTTCCGGAAATACCCTTGATCAGATCCATTTTAGATATAGATCGATCTAGACGCTAACTTGCTTGTTTCAAAAATCAGATCTCGGATAATTCAATCAATGCTTACGTTATTGGTGAACATGGTGACTCTCAATGCGTAAGTTTTACTGCCTTTTGTTTCCACAGTTTTTTCAAATATTACAATTGATAGTCAACATGTTATCAAAAGAAAACCCTTTTATTAACCCATTTCTGTTAATCTAGGTCGCCTGGTCCTCTGCTACCGTTTCTGGCGCCCATATCTCTCTCATCGACGATATCTCCGACGAGGAGAAAGTTGAGATTGGCAAGCTAGTTTCGGGGAAAGCTAACGCAATAATTAAAGCGAAAGGCTTCACCTCGTACGGTATCGGTGCTACTGCCGCCAATATCTGCGAAGCTATCCTCTTCGATCAACGTCCCGTCTACCCTCTTAGCTGCTGGCATGATGAATACCAATGTTGTATTAGCTTGCCAGCCGTTGTTGGCCGGAATGGAGTTGACACTCAGATTCCGCTTCCTCTTAATGAGAAAGAGAGGGCACAAATTGAGTCTTCGGCGGCGACATTGAGGGAGCAGATTGCGAAGTTTTGAGCTTGGGTCGAGAATTGAAGATAGAATTGTTATAATGGGTGTGGGGTGTTGGTTTTTTTGTTGGAAGCCGTCTTTTCTAGACCTGCTTGTTCTTCCGTTCTTGCGACTATAGCGGATTAGAGCTTGAGCATTAGTAATTGGCCACTAGGATAGATTGTTTGTTTTTCTGTTCGTCATAGCCTTTTGGTGGTGTTTTCTTCATACCTGGTGGTCTCCGTTTTCAGATACACTAATTCCCAATTGCAATTGAATGTTGGGCTCGTGCTTTAGATCGATATCAAGTTTTTTTTTTTGCGCTTCTCCCCTTTCACCATTCCTCGTCCTCTTTACTCTACTCATGATAATAGACTACTATTGTACAGAAAAGAAAATAAGATACCACCCAAAGGAAAAACCAGGCTAGTGCTAGAGGAATTCTCCTTTCAAAGGAATTCTCTAGCGCTGACTTCTCGATATCCCATATCGGCTAGTGAATCAATTGAATCTTGAAATTCGTTGCGTCTGGTGTAGATCGCAGATTTTGGTCGGCGTTTTGAAGATGCTGCGAGTTCGGCCTTTTGTCGTTCTCTGGCATTGTGGTCCCTTGCGATTCTATCGGGGACTGAATGGACACTGCAAGAGGTAGTTGGTCGAGCTGGTTGATGGTGTTGATGTTGGCAGGCTGGCAGAACTGGGTAATGGCCGTATGCAAGAGAAATTGTGGCGAGAGATTGGATCACACAATCAAAAACCCGTTTGCTAGCAGTTTGAAGAACTCTAGCCGGTGATTGACCAGATTTTGATTTTAGAGATATCCGACGGGGTGGTGCGGTTTTTGGGATATAGAACATTGTGGTGTTGGATTTTTTTGCGATTAAGCTTGGTCTTGTTGTTTAAGCTTGGTTGTAGCTGGTTTGGAGGATTGTTTGGCTATGAGAGAGAAGCTTTGAGGTTATCGAGTAGGATATTAAATATTAAGATTAAGTAATTATTAAAACTTGAAGTATTGAGGTTGGATGAATTGATTGGAGATTTCCGCTGACATGAGCTAGTAGCTAGTGCTGAGAAGGGGATTCGAGGGCTGATATAGTATGCTGAAGCCTAGGAGCAAAGGAAAAAGGGCAAAGGAAGGGAGGATATCGCAACTTCCCCGCATCCGGCGAGCTACTAGATCAAATATATGTTGGAGGGTCGCGCAAGTGATCACGACTGCCCCCTCTAGCTCTCACGCACTGCAAGTCTAGTTTCCTGCTTTCAACCCCAATCCATACCGGATTCAGCAGTCTATCAACAGAATAGCCACAGATGATTATGCAGGTTTCCGCATTACTCGCGACACTTTAAGCTTGCCTAGGCATCTCCTCTGTGGATGGTGGTTCCCATCGGTCGAAAAAATGTAAAGGTTGGGGTATCACATGGTGTGACGGGTTAAAAGTCATGTCGTTCTGCGGAGGTCCTATCAGAGGCGCAGGAGATTTGCGGGGTTTGGAGCTTTTGTGGACAGGCCTGCAGGGATCATGTATGTGTGGTGTTATGTGAATCGATCACAGAACTATCACGGTACTGCGCTGCAAAATGTTTGCAATTGAAGGCGAGAAGTATTTTTTTGATAAGGTATTTAAGGAGGGGGTCACAGGAACTGCTGCCTTTGTTTCTTGGCTTATAGGAATGGAGTTCTAGAGTTCTTCGGTTTGAATTCCTTTCGTCGGCGAAATTCGAGGGTTCGAAGGAAAGGTTGGGTGTGGACTTTAGTCAAGGAACCGCCGAAATGCTGCTGGGCGCTTCAAGGTATGTCGTTCAAGCATGGATTTCTCAATGACTCGAGTTTCTCAAAATTCCCGAACGACAAGCAAAACCCTTCTTCAAAAATTATCAAGGCCCCACCCGATAGATGAATCCTGATACTCGAAGATTTTTCTCGCATCCTTATCAAATCTTAACATCATGCATGCAGGATATCATCGTAGAAGTTCGCAGGAATGCAGCCCAACAACAGCAAGGAAGCTGCAGTGTTCTGTTGGATCAACGACACGGCAACACAATCCGCTGTCAAGAATGTCAATCGCCCGCCAACCGAGAGCCAGGATGGTCCCCCAGGAGACGGCAAAACATCGAGCGATCCGCGCTGAGGCTTCGTGTAACAGACAGAGTCTTCTGTGTAACGATAATCCAAACCGTCCGCTGTTACACCGGAGTTTTGTAGACCTCCTTTCCCCTCAGTATCCCTTGCCTGGGTCTTTCGAAATCCCAGCTGAGATTGCATTTGCATTTGAGTACATGCTAACAGCAGGACTGCCTGTGTAAGGTGACCGTGGTTGGATAAACTGGTTTTTCAATTCCCTTCTATCTGTAACAGCAGAGATTGACAGGTTGATCTGGCATGTCGGTATCTCAGGACCATTCTGATCAACTGGGTATACAGAATATATCCAGAGCTCCTTCCTTGGTCAAGCCGGCCGGCCAGCTGTTCTATGTGGCAGGGTCGGGTCGAGTCGAGTCGAGTTCGAGTCGAACCGGTACCGGTTCCGTGACATTTGCATATGAGATTTGATTCTTGACAGCTCATGGCAAAAGATCTATCGGAACCCGAATGATGCAATCGATTCTACTCGCAAGGTCGGAATCCGTCGAAGCGGTGGTGTTCCTCATGGAAAAAAGGGATATTCCAATCGAAATATTTTCTTATATTGAACATCTGATCATGATGACTCCCAAGGAAAATATCCATAACTAAGAGACTTAGGCAGATGCCATGGCCCAACGCCTCATGGGCTCAGATAACGGAAGAATCCACCACGGCAGAGTAGACCCCGTTATGGGTTATAGAAAGCGACGAAAGGGTATCAGAAAGGAAATTTTCGTCGTGATCATGAGACGTATAGCACTCAACATGTAAGAAGCCCCCCTATAGAAACTCTATGCTAGCTAGGGCGGGAAGGGAGTTCCGATATATATGTCTCGCTCGTATGGGTCGTACGTTAGATACAGCTGCAACCTCCACTGTTGCAGACAACGCAAAAATTTGTCACGCCACTTGCACTTAGCCCCAAATATCACACCACAATGAACAAACATCTATGAATCCTGGCTTACGGAACCACCCGACCTCCATTAAGCTTTCGTATAAACCCGATCTGTGGCCCATTCGATCTTAAAACCTCCAGGCCGGTGCGCGCGTCGATTCGCGATAGGCTGGTTTTGACCCTTCCTTCCGTTTAATCCTTGTCAAGATCTTGCATGTCGACTTATCAGGCCACCTTGACCTGTGGTCTGCTCTCCCTGTAAATTATACAACGAAACATTCTTCTCGCGATTCATCCCGAAGTGCTCTACGGATAACCATACGAAGCCCTAATAGTTTCATCAAAAGGGTAAAGAACAATGGATCATTCATGGATCTGGCTGAATCAGTGTTATAGTTCCGTTCTTATTGTCGCCAAACCGACCTGATACCCGAAAAGGACGGGGGGATTAGAACACTCTGACGGCTACATGCATGACCTCGCCATGACATGATTCTAGTATCAAGCTTTATGACATCGTTACTCTCCATATTTCCCCGAACGACGTAGGGGGAGGGGGAGGGGTGCCAGCTGGACAGTCCCCGGGTCATAAACTACAATCCACTCTAGCATAGTCTGGAACCCCGTGGTCCGTCCCGATTGTGGTCTGATACCTTGTATTCCGTGGTTCTGTATATAAGGCTGTACACCGCCAGGCACAGCCCTAAAGCATTTCAATGCATATTATACACCCAAAGCCTAATTCGACTACATAAGTCACTCCCATATACTATCTACCTAGAACCTATCTTTCAGATATACTAAGTCGTATATCTCAAACTATACCCTTTTCATACAGTTACTCATTACTGTATCAATATCTCTATACAATTGTACACCGTCTACGAGTAAACAATTTACTCTTCAACACCATTTTAAATGCCAATCAAAGCATACCTTCAATCCCCACCCCTCAGGCCTACAGTGAATACTCACGGCCTACCTCCCCGTCGTATCTCTGCCCTCATCATTGAAGAGGATCTCTCAGACATCGATACCCCAGATTCCTCTTGGTTCCTCCCCGCCAACGTTTACGAAACAATCACCATTTCCCAAAAAGAAATCTCCGCAGATTACGAAGATACTACCATAGCTGCTACAATTGCGCCAATTAACTTAGACATCCCCACCGCAGCCGATACATCTCGTCGTCCTTCGATTTCTCTTGCACGTTTACAAACACAGGGTGCTGAAGACGCGGACATCAAACTGCCAAATTACGACTACGCCCATTCAATGCATACGGCGAGTAGGAGGGGTAGTACCTCTTCTGAAGTATTTTTCCATTCGCCGTTGAGAAGAACGAGGACATACGAAGATTATTCGAGTAGCGGAAGTAGCAGTAGCGCAAGTGGTAGTTCTATGGCGAGCGGGTACGAGAGTCCGGTATTTTATCCGGACAGCGACTGCGGATGCGATGATTGCGAGTGTGACGATGAGGAAACTGGGATTTCCAAGATGGCGAGGTCGTTACCAATCCAAGTCCCCGCTGCGAAAGGAAACGCGACGACGACGAGGACAAGAAGGGGGTGTTTTGTTCAGAACGACGTGAGGAAGAAAGTTGATGAAGATGAAGTCATGGAAGATGACGATGACGAGGAAGCAATCGATGAAGGATCCATCGAAGACTGGGTTCAGTTTGCTTACAGTACGTCTTACCAATCTACAATTTCCCGGCGAAGTTTTACATGAAAGGAGAAAAAGAATGAAGTCGCGATCGAAACGGAATTCGAGAAACACGAACACAGATTCTAATTACAATCATTTTACTCTTCATAGCACCAGCAAACAATTTCGAGACCGCCTTAATATCCGAAGTCGTCCGTCGACGAAAATCCGACGAGCGATTCGCAACGATAAAGAACTACGGTGTCGGCTACGAGAAGGAACTCGAGAATGCGCAGTTTTCCGAGTCCCATAGAAGAGCACAGTGGATGAGAGATATGGTCAGGTGGTACCCTCAAGAGTGTGGTGGTGGACACGTTCTACCCTGCATCTCTTAAGCTTCGAGGAAGATGTTCTTCCCCCGGGGTGAAAGGGGAAATCTTTTCGTCTCTATCTTCCCCCCCCGGGTTGTTGGAGGTGTGGGAAATTCCGGAAACGTGTTCATGTTTTGTGAAAATTGTTATGGGTTTTGTAACGAAAGAGGAGGAAGGGAAGCAGGTAGAGGAAAGAAACAGGACTCTGCAGCTGGGTTCCTTTCCTCCTCTTTCTCTTTTACCTCGGTCATTTCTGTTTCGAAAAAAGATACCCACATCGCATTGTTGCTCTCGTCCACGACTGGTTCTTTTCCTACAGGCAAAAAGAAGCGATTGGTTTCCTTTGCTTTGATATTGTGCAAAAAGTCCATTTTTTGAAATTGCCGTTACGTTTTATCCAAATCTTTCTCCGGCTTTTCGGTTTTGCTTCCTCGTCGGCCTTTTGCCCTTGTCATTCTTACAATTACATGGAGGCTTTTCGGACCCTCCGTTATCTGCTATACTAGCCAGCACATATATCCGTTTTCTTATAATGATCTTCACTGTACATATATATCTGTCCTGCATTATTTCCTCTTGGTTGCATTGCATCTTGTTTTGGGAAGGAAACAGAGGGAAACGAATTCGCCTCGGGGACGAAGGGGTAGGGGGGGTGTTGGCGACGGATCCTCGCGATTGGAGGGAGCGATTTCCGGCGCTTATAACTTCATCTATTTCCCCAGAGTGTTCAGCAGGCTCTGGGGGAATTGTCGGGTGTGAAGCAAGATTCGCACACCCATGTATATATCTGAAAGGAATAACAGTCCGCATCTCAACAGTTTTCTCGTCCAGGGTTTCAAAAAGCTATCACTTGCAGGATGTGGAGAGGGGGGTTGGAGAGGGAGAGGAGAGGGTCTAGATCGACGACAATGCTGGAGATCTGGATCTACTTTTCTGAAGATTGCCACATTTGGAGTGGAGAAGGGTAATTGTATTTCGAAATACTGGCTTATCAACCCGAGCTAGGAAAAGAGAGGGAAATAATAGAGCATACGAAAATGCGACCTTAGACGTCGGCCTGTTTTACCATCTCTTTGCATATATCGTCGCAGATACTTTGTCATCAAGCGACGATCTAGAACATTAACTAAGCATACACGAATATGCACGCTCGATGGGTCTTCCATGCACACCTGGAGAAAAATTTTCGTAATAGAGGACCTGGTGGCGAGAAGGGTTCTAGGGCGAAGGGCGAAAATTCAAAAGTATTTCCCATGTAACATGACAGCAAAGCGTACGAGAAAGATATACTATATTCCGTAATAGTGACTTCACGAGATCGTCGATCTACATCAAATCCAAACACGACATACGGGTATATTTGGGGAAGTTGATAGAGTAAATTTAAAGAAAAAGTTATTAACAGAAAAGCACGTAGAACCCCCCTTGCTTTGACCGATAGGCCCTTGCCGAACAAACGAGCTCTTTTCCTTCCCGGCTAGCTAAAATATTTCCAAAGAAGCCGAAAGAGCGATTATACATGTGCGGGCGCGGGTCAAGTGTATTATCGGTCTCTTTCGTTTCCGGATCGAAGGAGGTGTGCCCGTCGGATGGAAGTAGTAGTCGGTAGGGCTTAACGGGGTAATCAAGGAGTCGGGAATGTTATAACGATACTGTCTCACAATGTTTAGCAGTTACTTTTCCCTTTTTGCGCCCTATCTTTCCTTCCGTAGTTTAGGAAAGCAGTTTTAGACGAGAAGGAAAAGCTTGGAGTTCGCCGCATGGCTCCCCTTTTTAGATGGATTAGGATATCAGACCTGTATCAAGTATGGGCCCATATACGGCGGGCGCCGTGCGGCTTGAGGGACAAAAAGACAGGTATGATTTCTCAGTCCGAGAGCGAAACCTTTCGTCGCGTGGAGGAGGTTTCTGCCTATCTAGCAGAGAAGCGCCTATATCGGTGCCACAAAAGCCTTATAGCATGGCTATGGCATCATTTCAACTCTTCAAGGGAGCCACGAGAGGCATTAAGGGAGCCAGTTCCGTAACAAAGAGCGTTAGATATCGAACCCTAATAGAAGGCGTTCTAGTAATATATACGTTTCATGCCGGGACCTTCTTCCTACCGCATATTAATTACGGAAGCGAAGATTGAGGGAAAAAGTAAAGATAGCCTTTTGGCTCTTTGGCTGATACGATAATGAGGACAACGTCATATGATACTAGCTAGTAAAACTAGCTAACTTAACTTTAGTATTTTGGGGCCGCACATTGATGCCTGTACACACTAAAAGAAAAAATTATGGAGAAATAAACGAGACCCGGAAAATAATGATGGGGGGATATCAATTTCAAAAAAAATTCTGATTCTTGTGAGAGGGGTTTCTTTCTTTTGCTATAAGCCATTGCAATATTGAACAGATAAATGATGCAATCATGATATCGATATCCAGAGCAGCCAAAGGAAATGTGACAAGGAAAAATAATGAACAAATCGGCCTGAACAGTAGTGAATATCAAATAATAAAGAAAACAATTGTGTGAATGAAAGGAGAGTTCCGTCTAGTTTAAATGTTCGTCCGTTCGTCCAAACAGGAGTAATAGCTGTAAGTTAATTTGGTGGTAACATGTCCGTAGATAAACTCCAGAACTCCCTTCCCGATTAAAAAATGAGAAACAAATCTTTCAGATGAAGTAAGGAAAGAACATGATGATGATATCGATATGAAGGAAATAGGAGAGAAAAACTGTACAAGATAATCGTAAAAGCAAAGCAATAAATATACCCAACCGTATAAAATCCGCCCTTGAAGTTTTGTTTGCAAGTTTAACGACGATAAAAGTAGCCAGAATGCAAAGATCTCACCATTACTCCCCTCTTTGAATGTCCCACCTCTTCTTTTGTTCACCCGAAAGGAAAATATGATATATATAGAGAAATGAAATGAAAATAGAATAGAATGCGGAATAAAAGGAGAGGAAGGAAGGAGGCAAGAGAAATTAGTAGTTGACGATTCTCTGTGTGCTGGGCATCCTCATCTGGTCCATCTGCTTTAATAGCAGACAATCTTCGCACTTGACCAACTTCTCCAAAGTCATAATCCGCATCTTGAGGAAGTCGATTTCCTCTTTCATCATCTTCTTCTCTTTCTGTGTCCTGTTGACGAAGTTGAGGGCGTCCGTCAACACATCTGCTTTTCTTGTCTTCGGGGGTCCGGCGACCGATCCCTTGGATTTGGAACCGCGGAGCTCGCTGGACAGGGATACGGAATCTTCTTCGGATGCCTTGACAAGTTCTTCGTGGAGATGTGTGATCTTGGTGTTTAGGTTTGCTCGGTAGCGTTTCTCAACGGTTGAGTGGGCCGCTTTTTTCACTTGCTGGGCTTCGTGTTTTGATAGTTTGCGGGTGGAGGTGATGTGTTTAGGATGCTGAGCTGAGGAGGTGCTGGACACTCCTGTGGTAGACTTGTCCTTTTTCATGGGTAGGGACGAGGTGGAGGACGATGAACCGCCCATGTCCGGAGAGTTGTGGGATATAGCAATGCTGTTCTTGACATTCTCCGTCGGGAGAGTCCATAATGCTGGAGGTAACTCCTCGATCTCATAGTCGAGGGATGGGGTCATCGGAGATCTCTTCATTGCGCCACCGCTGAGGTTGCTACCCATAGAAGAGGATTGCCTGCTGGCGTTAACAGCGCAAGGAGGTTGGAAGCCCTGCTCCAGAGCAGGCGCGCAGGGCGGGGAGGCGCCAGTTAAAAAGGATGAGAAGTCAAAGCCTGCCATCTCACTGGGTGTAGACACTGTGGCAGATAATCCGGGAACGTCTGATTGATGTGTGCTGCAGGGGAAAAGCGAAAGGTCATCTCCAAATGGCGTGTATGATGGTTGATCGAGGAAGCATTGGCCAAAGTCAACGTCTGGATATTCCTCTTGGCCGTTGTTTATTGCAATCGATATGCCTGTGGCGTTACTTTCTGGTGAGAATGACCAGAAGAAAGAAGAGGTAGACGTTAGTGTATATGTAGATAAATATATATAAAAAAAAAAGATATAAAAAGATATAAAGTTTGCAATGATGTATGAGTGTCTGTCTGGTTATGTAAAGGGCATGTGTAGTCAAGTGTGGTGTGTGTATGTGTTTATAGGAGGTGAGAGCATATATTATACGAGAGGTATTTTGGCGGGAGAAATTCAAGGGCAGTCGAGGGAAACCGGGCTTTCGTGGGCAGCTTACCGTTTTGCATACTGTACTGTGGAGACAGGTATCCGTAGCCTGTCCTTCCGGTTGCCATTGTCACCCAAATATCTTGTCGCGAAGTTGCGTGTATAGCTAGCTACTGGGTGCGAAGATATTGACGTGCGAAAAGAAAGACCGTAACAAGGACAGACTGGAAAAAATTCAGGGTGGCGTGTACTGGTATAGTTAGGGAAAGGGTGTGTGTGGTGGGAAGGTGCGTAGTTTAGCTGGTGGTTCGAAAGATCAGTCGATAGTCTGTCGATACTTGCTCGCTATTGATATCCTCCTCGGACCTTGAAAAACAAATTATGCTGGTGAGGAAACTCGATCGGTGATATTTTTGGTATGTAAGATAGAATGTGAAAGGGATCAGGACCATAAAAAGCTGGAGAAGGTTAATTGAGGGGATATGGTTATAAGGAACTATAAAAGACGAGGCTAGAGAGAGCCGTCCCTGGTTGGCACTGCCAATGGTGGATGGATTACACCCTCCACGAGCGCGAGGGCCCTCCCCAAAGCAGCCCAGGCTGGTCGGAAAATTTCAATCACCACAAGCTGTAGGCACCGGTCCCGCATACAGAAACGGACAGGCACGTAATTTTTTTGTCTCGCCTCGTTACGAATCTTAAGATGAGAGATCTGGCAGCGAAAAAGAAGCGCCGAAATGGATTTTTTTGGCTGAGGGCCACCAAGGCCGGGACGGCGAATCGAAAACTGGCACGAGGATGATGCGGTTAGTGAAGGGGAAAACCTGCGTCTTTCCTTCGTAACAGTACAGAGAATCGAGCCTTAAACTCCTTTTCTTTTCCTTTCCTATTTTTCACTTACTTTTTGAATTTAACTGTATTTCTTTTAATCTTTTTTTAATTTTTTTCCTTCCATTTCGCTTTGCTGTGTCTGTTCGCGAAGGGAGTGATAAAGTTCCTTGAGGCAAGGGCGGGACCTGGCAAGCCCAAGCTGAATCGGATCCCAGACAGAAGAGGCCACAGGCCATCGGAAAAGGGTGTGCGGTTCTCCCTTGCTCCCACACCCCCCAAAATACCACGTGCAGTTTAACACATAACGGGGGCGCTAGGCCGGCCAAGACATCCTGCAGGTCTCTCCCCCAGTTCGAAGTTCTTACCGGACAGAGTATCTGGCGGCGAACGCCGCCGCATAGATGCGAGCTTTTAGGATGAACTCGGAAGTCATATTACACGATGTGTCGCGAGATAGTCGTGTGTTAGGAACGTGGTATTCGAGGTCATTTGACTGAGCAAAGTTTTCCCCTTCGACATTTATCGAGCTCTCAGGACTATCTGCCTCACCAAACTACATAGTATACGAACATATTTAATATAGCCAAGATGGAGCCGCTGCGAAATGACGGACCGCATTTATAATCCGGCAGCATCTCTGCGTTGTCATGAGCCGGTCTAGCCTTAGCTTTCGTTCCTCCGGAATAGCACCTCGGTATGTCCCAACATCGACAACTTCCAAGCTAGCTTTTGCAGCTGGTATTGGCATCTGACGATCCAACAAGGCGGCCCCAATTGAACCGATTCGTCGACGCCATTTCGCTTGCCATGCTGCAGGGTTTGCCAGCCAGACTCTGTTGAATCGGTGCATCACAGTGTGATGAGCTTCGTGAGCAGCAGCTTAAACTGTTTCCATGCAGCGGAGTTCAAGTTTTTGGGGCTGCAACTAGACCTTTGGGGCTCTCCATTTGTGACTGTTACCAGGTTTCTTTGCATGTTTCGAGAGCAGGAAAGAAAAGTGAAATTCCATACGGCTGGGTATCCCGCTCCCGCGAGCTGGGAGGAATAAGAAAGGAATGCGGTTACAGAAGCGGATATTGCAGAGGCTGTCACGACTCGACAACCATGGCTCGCATAAACTGCTTTAACTAACTCCGAGATATATATTACGAGATCGGTATCGACCCAAATATAGACTTATAAGGCCTTTTACCTAAGTAATCACAAATCGGCAGCCAGATTTCATACCTTTCTTAGCATTTGTAGGCAGGCAGATAGAGAGAAAGTCAGCAGCTCCTTCGAATCCGCGTCGAGGCCTTTTCATTCTGTATGTGCCCCATCGAGAGCTCTCTTCCGGGGGTAGCTACCCGAGCCCTGGGGTCTTCCATGTTCCCGAAATGACCCGCGGGACAAAGCACGTGCTCTGGGATACCCGAGCGGGACATGTCGGATCCAAAATTTTCTGGCCGAACACCGACCCCGGTCCGACCCACCATCTCCAAATTATCAACGGCTTTGGTTTGCGCCATCTTCACAAAGCCATCTCGATGAGACCGGTCGCTTTGACTGCTAAACATGCCCTTCCTTCATCTGTGACCAAAAATGCAGCGGTCCCCCAGCTATCTCACGGACGGTGGCTGTTTTTGATCTGAAGATCCCTTTTTCTAGAAGTTCGGAGCCAAGATCTCGGTAGTTAGGGCTTCTCATTCGTCGTTTCCCAAACGTTGAACCGAAGGCAACACTGTCGAATGTCACTCCACGCATTGGCTTGGACGAGTTATGGAGCTGTTGTGGATATCTTAGGTTACAAAGTCAGCTTGGAAGTATTCTTGGAGATAAATCTCGGTATCATCCTGGTATATTTCAATCTTAGCAAGCGACTTTGTATACAATCGAAATTGCAGTACCGGCTTGTTCTCACTTTGTGCATCTTCTGTTGGTGGTGGTGAGAGTGTTCATATATTTTCCTTTCAAACTCGGCCGACAATTGGTCCCATACCGTCCAACATCGGATGCTTGAGTGTGTAAATCAGCTGAACCGGTTAACTGGTCGATTGTGCAAGTCGAATCGACTTGACATTTACATGGAAGTGCACGACATCGAGCATTGCATGAATGAAGGTTTGTTAGACTAGTAAGAGCCTTGGTTGAGGGTTCCTGCTGCGGACGGCTTTTGAGCTGACGGCGCTGGATGGTTCCAGATCTGTAGACATGCAGCGACGGCCAAAAACGCACAAGTCATACTTTTTTTGCATTGGGAGATGAACAGTCACCAGTTCCCCAGTATTCATTTTGCGAGTATTTTTGCAAGAGATCGAGAAAAGGAAAGAAAGAGGTAGAAAAAGGATTCACGTTCTCATCTTGACGGCTAAGCTATGTTTCGAGTTCAGCTGTCTACAGTCTGGACTCTGCCTAGCATTACAATTGTTTGTGATCCTGGCGGGATGGGGTGCTTTTGAATTCAACAGAACTCGAGCGCGTAGGTGCATATAGTCTTCTGAGATATAATTGCGATAGCGGTAAGCCGCCTACTACCGACGATTTCCCTTGATGTCCACATGCCTATATTATCGCCAATATACATGAGGCTTATTCGGATCAATCAAAGGTGAGGCGCTATTTGTGGCTGTTTGAGTGTGTACAAGCCTCAAATTCTCACTCCCTTGGCCGCTCCACTCTTTTGCATGTGCCGACGTCAGTGAGTCAAGCTTCGTCCAAACCCCAACGATCCATGATGAAAGTATACAACGGTTTCTGGAAAATCGGCTTTCAAGCTTTCTAGATTCTTAGGCGAAATGCATATGGCCACATGCCATTGCCTCCAAGCCATCATTCGCGGAATCGAACACTTTGACCATTGACAAATAAACTAAAACCCCAATGCTCTTCAGCGCTGCATTTCGATGAACTTTCCCTTGATTTTTAGCTTGCAATGGAGAGTATTCCCTGTAGCGATAAGTTACAACCGCTATAGCAACATGAGTCACCTGTCCGAGTTAGTTTATGTTCAAGCTGATCATGAGAACCATCTCCTGCATTCGCAGTTCACGACGGCGACAAAGGTTCGGTAGTAGACGGTTTCAAGATAAGTTTCACGATATCGCAGGGAGCATATTCGAGCGTGTGACTTCAAAAGTGCTGTGCAGATATCATGTAACGTCGAAACCTGTATCTTCAGGCCCAATCCCTTCACGGAACTCTGAAGAATGCACGACGCTGCGTCGCATTTAATCGCGACCTGGCAGGCACAGATGAGGCTTTCACAAGGCTGCCAATGCGGGCTGCCATCGGGTTGCGTACCCACCTCGCATCAGCAAGCGTCATAGCGGGTAGGCGCTAGCTGAAATGGACAGCGATGTGCTTGAATTTTTAGTGATTTCTGTGGGAAAAACTCTGAATCAAGCCAGGGAACGAGGGAAATAATTGTCCCCGCTACTTCATCATGCAGGTTTTTCAGCGCAAGCGGTGGCTGATGTCGAGGAGGATGTATGTACAGATACATGTGTATGATTGATTGATTGATGGAGAAGGTTGGATACAATATGTACAAGCATTGTGGTGTCGACAATTAAAAATAAAATATTCCTATTCTTTGGATCCTTCATCCATACTTCTCCTCTCCCCACATCTTCCCTCCACCACCTCCACTCCACCATCATCATCAACCATCATCATCAGCTGTGAACAACCACAAACCATCACGGCTTCCCCGCCGTCGCAATTCGTTTCTCCCGATCTTCTAATTAAATCTCAAAGCGTCCTTTGTAAAAGTCTTCTCTTATCGAAGCTTACACAGCCTCGTCCAAAGTCATTCCCAAATTAGGATTGTGCCAGCTACCATTGGCTGCGGAAGCACCCTTTCTTGCCGTCAGACATCCCTCCACCACCACCGCCGGTCCACCTCCAGTCTGCCTCTTCCCTTTCGTCTCCCAAAAACGGGGAAGCTTCCTCTCCTCGACGAGAGAATCGAGTTAGTCAGACGGGACGACTGGGCTGCAGATTGGAGCTTCGATCCTGCCGCCTGATTCTGCAAGGTGCACGTACTCCACGTCCCTCTGAATCATAAGCGCATATACGCAGCACCTGCTTCGAACTAGCTGCTATCCAATATCCTTCTCACATATAACCACTTCCCTCCTCCCTGCCTCCCTTCTTCCACCCTTTCCCTTTTCTCTCTTTCTTTTCTCTCACCCTCCTCCCTTTCCTTTCCCTCCCACCGTATATATACACCAACCATGTCAGAGGCCGCACCACCGCCTATACTACCCCAAATCACACATACTCCATCAGAAGAAGAACAACCACCACCATCCCCAACATCCTCCACTTGCTCCTCCTCCACCGCTACCGAAGACATCTCCGACTCCGGAGAGGACTTACCTGCCACAATGGAGCCCTCTGAATACGACTTCCTAACACACGGCGACCTCCGATCCCCGGGTCGCGAGTTCGCTCGTGAACGCTCGCTTCGCAAGAAAGGTCCTCATCGTCACACTTCCTCGACTTCCGTCCAATCTCCTCCTGCCAATCCTGGTGTCCAACCAACCTACCCGTCAGACGATGACGAAGACAAGCGGAAACTATTGACACCGGAAGAGCGATCCAAAGCCCGCAAGAAGGCCAAAAAAGCCGCTAAGGCTGAAAAGAAGAAAGCCTTAAAATCGCAGGAGAGAGTAAAGAACCCACGGAAGAGAGAAGACAGACGGCGAGAGGATGACATTGCAGCCGTGGAAGCTTCCATGGCCGCACTAAAGACCGAGGAACAGCCAGAAGGCGGACAGACCGAAGAGACGGGAGATGTCACAAACACCCAGGATAGACAGCGGCGGCGGAGCTCAAACGCATTAGCACGGCCGGCGAAGCCGCGAAAGACATCATCGTCCACCCAGGGCGGCGGCAGCGGTGGAGGAGCTGCCGTTAAATCACCAAAAATTGGCGTGGAGGCCGACGAGGCACCATCGCCGAACCCAGGCAAGCGCGGCAACGCGAAACACGTTCAAGCATTCACACAGTATCACGTCGAGGAAGGAATGCACGTCCACGAAAAATCAAACGATATCGACTTCCAGATGGCTGCTCTGGCCAAGATGGAAGCTCTAAATGAGAAGTCCCGAGGAGGCAAGCTCGCTCGAGGACTGGAAGAGCTGGAGAAGCGGAAAATGGAGAGAAAGCGAGATGAGGCCCTAAAGGGGGTTGTCGACACCGCGCAGGAGAGGTACGAGGACGAGAAGTTGGCCAGACTTTACGGCTTGAAGTGAGTCATCTGCGAGCAGGTCCGAGATTGACGAAGGGTGAGATTCATTGGGCTCGAAGCATTCTTTTATCAGGCTTCTTGAACATGAATTGAGGATTTTACGTCCAACGGGGTAATTGACTCTGTTGGATTTGGGCTCGTATTCGGTTGGCGCAGATGATCCCTTCGCATTTGATAAGTCATGAAGTTGATGCCTTTCCCGTTTCTTTTGCGTCTCTTTCGATCTTATGTTTTTGATATCATGGGTTATTTGCACGGATAAGCGAATTTTCTTCCTTTAACGATCAAAAAGTTCTTTCTACGGCGTCATTCTCGTCCTTGATTCTCATTTTCCGAGATTTGTTTTGTGGATTTTTTTCTTCCTCGATTTTGAGCCTATGACGATTCTCAAGAATGCATCGCAATGCCTTTTGCTTGCTTGCTTACTTCGACTCTTGTTTTTCTGTTTTGCTCCAGTATCTTGAAGTTTCGCCCGTTCTTATCATTTTATTTTTCTATTCTCTCTCATCTCAGGTACTTTGATGCCGAGTTTTGGGGCTCATTCGCTTTTGGCTCTTGCCCTGAGAATTCTTATTCTAACTGTTTTTGATTGTACCAACCGGCATCGCACAGAAGTAGTCTTTTGCCGCGTAGATGGAAAACCCTACATTCGCAGTTTATTTTTACCGTTTTTGCTCAAGTTTTCATTAGCTCACTACTACATGAACTAAATACCACTGCTTTCGTTCACATTATTCCAAGTTTATAATTTACAAGTCCTGTGATTGTTGCTCTTGCGCGATTGCTCTTGCATACGCTGTCGACTTTAAACCCTTGGTAGCGATCTGTCCATTTCCTACAGTATACCACACTCTAATATACCAGACACAGTTGGGTCATTTGACTCATACCTATCATTCTCTCCTCTCTCCCTGTCTATATCATCGATGACCCGATATCTCCACTGTTCAAATATTAACCGCTCTCCACTTCTACCTGCATATACCTCCGCAACCACAATCCCCGCACACAACCTTCTGTTCATTCCCTTTTTTAATATCTTTTTCCTTGTCATAGATTGGCTTAGAAGGCATAGTTACCGAAGTCCTAGCTTGCTTTTTTGTACATAAATAGCATAGATTGGGGCGACCCTGGTCAAGGGAGAAGAATGATGAAGGAGAGACGGTAGGGTTGTAATTGGGGTGGCTTGTTGGCTTGTGTGGGTGGTAGGAGGCGGACGGGGATACCACGTTAGACGGGTGGGAGACAGAATGAATATAAACTGCTATTCTTTTGTTGAAATTCCTTGAATATCGTAAACAGTAGGCCTATATATAAACGCAAGTGTAACCCTCCTGAGCGGGGATGCTTACCGATGTTCGGCACACCAGGTTCGTTCACCGCGCAACTTTGTTGTATTTTGGACCTCGAACTCGAAGGGAACCTTGATGGTACTACAATTAATTGAATAAAATCAAAAAAAAAAAAAAAAGGCTCGGAGATTCCAATAGTTTCTGCTTTATGTCTATAGCTAAATCAAAATAGATCTATCCTCTAAAATTTACATACGCTGGTACTCAGGGAAACACAAGACCGCTCAAAAGGAAACACGCTAAAAAAACACATTCTAAACAATATGGCGAGATATAATCGTACATGTACATATCCCTCTATAGAATAGGAGATATATCTATACAAACCAGTAAATCCTTTTAAATAAGATAACAAGTATAGCTAAGCTCGTCAACGAGGAGCCTAGCCCCGGTATGCCTTGCAATAAACCCAGACAGAAGCCTTGCCACGATCACAATCGTGTTGGCATCTTTGGCGTGATGTGACTTGATTAACAGAGCCCCTGCCCGCATTGTCTGGTCTCGGAATGATTCCATCAATAAAACGGCCTCAAGTTCTTTCTCTGAACTATCGAGCATGGCAATTGACAGGGCACTGCGCATAGATGGTGTCACCGTAGCTGCAAGAATGTCGTTGTTCCCACCGGCTAAAGGTGCGGCACCCTTTGCTAATTCGGCGATTTGCTTAGCTAATGAGTCTCGACTCTGAATGCACCGGGTTTCAATCCGCCTCTTCATTATTGTATTAATTGATGGGTTGACGTAACCAAATGCCGCGAGGCAGCTGTTCTTGAACCGCTGAATCCTGTCGACGAAGAGATCAATGGTCTCTGGCGATATATCTGGTACTGTGATAAAGTGCACCCAGTCCCCTTCGGGTCTTAAGGCGAATTCTTCAATAATCCATGCTGGGGGTTTCTCCAAGACGACAATCATCGATCCCGGATTGCGTTTCGTTGCGACACCAATCTTCCTCAAGGCTTTCTCCAACCGGGTCGCATTATCTTGGCAATATCGTAATAAGGTCTCACATTCGGCGGGAGGATACGCTTGTGAGTAGAGCCATCTTTCGAAAATAATTCGCGGGTCGACGGTCCACTCTAGAGGGGTGAGTTCGTTTCCAGGGCTGTACGAAATGACTTCACCAGATACAATGCTCCCCATGCCTTTATGGTTGCTGAGAGTGATTCCTTGAACCATGGGCAATCCGTCGAGGTTAGTAGTTCCGGGAGGTCCTAGCTTGATACCGTAGGTACTGTACCCGAAATCGAATGCGCCATCAGCGTGAAGATGAGAGATCTGAATACCAACTGCCCGAAGTCTGCGGTATATGTCCTTCAGATTATCGCGGGCGCCGACGAAAGTCGTGCCTACATTTGCAAGCAAGATCATTTGATACTCTTCCCCACGCTCTAAAGCTGTTTGCTTGTCGGCTAATGCCCGTTGTACCAGAAAATCCACCGATATGCTCCCATCTTCGTTGCATGGAATTTGGCAAAATTTAGGGCCTTTTCCTGACCAACGGCATGTTATCGTGTCGCAATCTCGCATTGTTTTGATGACGCTGTAGTGAGTTTCTGTTGAGAAGTAAACAGTGGCATTAGGTAGTCTTCTGAATGCAGTTTGGAGACCCATTCTATTTCCCATAGTGCTCCCATTTGTGAAGGCAGCCCTAAAGCTAGTTCTGTCTTCAGGCGTCAGAAGTCCAAAAGATTTCATTCTAGACACTAACAACGCGTCTTTCTGGGTATCTAGCCAGTCTTTAGGGATATCAACCCCAAGGAACTGCCCTATAACCGGCCCCAGTGCTGAAAGGGAACCCATGTACAGGGGATAACCAGCCGAAGACCTGGTCAATATCTTCCAAGATTCAACTGTCGACGTGAGTTCTTGAACTACAATATCCGGAATTTGATAAAGAGGTGAGAAATCTGCGTATGCAGAATCCATACTCTCAATTTGAACGGTATTTGAGGGGGACATGATCTCAATTACTTTATCGAGGTCCTTCGACGTAATCGATGGCTGAATAGTGAGAAGGACACCATTATTTGTTAGAACTGCGCCCATTGAAATCAAACGCTCGGTCTGTTCCTTCGAACAACCCTGAAGAATGACGTCTGGAGAATATGGAAGTGTGGTAACAGCGACTCCACAGGTATTAAGAGCTTGCGCCAATGCAGTTCTCATTTCAAGGCAACGTTGGTGAACCTGTCTGAGGCCTTCCTCGCCAAATCTAACTTCTTGTAACGAGGACCATAGAGGTCCGATAGCGTCCCGGGAGCCTGCGAGGGTTTGGTCTCGACCCCTAACATAGGAAACTCGAACAAAATCAGTTCCTCCAAGAGAAGTCGGTTTTAAGGCGAGAGCAAGAGGTGGATTTGTATGATGTGTACCGCCGGCCACGATTGTACAAACGGCAACAGATCCGTCCGGCAGTCGGAGGGGCTGGTCCAGGGATTTGCCTCCTAACTTCAATTTGTTGATTCCAAGGATTTTCCGATAATTCTCAGATAATGTCGTCATATATTCGAAGTTGCGAGTCATATCGATATGAAGTAGCATCGGAATCTGTTCTGATATTTCGCAAATCGCATCTAGGTTGTCATATCTCCCATCAACGGTCGCCAAGTTTGCTACAAAAATAACGGCGCGCTGAGATCCGTTCGTGGCTTCCTCTATATCTTGAATAATATCATCGACGGAGTTCGATAAGTTGACGCGGTGGGATTGGAGCCCGAAAAACGTCTCCGCGCTATACAATATTCCAGCGTCGAAATTGTCATACACCAAGAGAGGCTGGGAATTTGGGTACTTTTCCCTCAACTCCTGCTGCAGGGCTCTTATACAATAGCAATTCGCTTCACTTGGGTGACAAGTATATCCAGAGGCGTCAGGGTCTCCAACGCGGGAGCCTTTTGCACGTAGCATATCCCGTTCGTAAGACTTGAAATGAAACGGCCAGCTGGAATCGAGGTCATCGGGCAAGCCGACTTGATTATTGTGCCATGGGAGGCCAACTTCGCCTAGCGTACGGCCTGTTTCTAGCCAAATGGGATCTGAAAGAGGGGAGAATGGATGGCGCGGGGGGTTTGAAGTCCACTCTTTGAGCAGCTCGTTGGCATCGGCGACGACATCGTGGATTTTGTGTTTGGGGTTCTGCCATGAAGTGATGACAGGGTCATCAATCCATTGGAACTGAGAGTTTTTGAAGATACTCTGAAGATCAACTGGATCGTCGACAATGATATTTGAGGGAGAGCATCGAGGAGATGCTATTGGTGAGGTAGAGGGGCTGCTTGGGGTTGGTGATGGGAGTTCGGCAACAGATATTACGGTGACTGCTGGATTGGAGTCTGCAGGTTTTTTATATCCACTCCGTTAGTTCCACGTGCTAATTTTCCCCTATCGTTATTGTAATTAATCGAATCGACGTTCTACAAAAATTTAGAGCGGAATGGAAGAGCTCCAACAACACAGAGGAATGTTGGATTCGTAATTACGGTGGAGAGTGTACAGGAGTGTTTGCAAAGAAGCTCTTTGGGGTCATAAGTTACTGGTAAAATTGGGGAGAAAAAGGTACGAACCTTCAAGTTCCAATTTCCTGCTAATCACCCGATGTTCTTTTAGCTCTACCGTTGGGAAGCCAGGTAGAGCAGTAAACACTTGGCCTTCTGAAGTAACCATTTCGCAATCTATAATAGAATAGGGTCCCTGATGGTATGCTGGGATATCCTGTGTAGCGAACGGATATGAAGAGGGTTTATATATCCTATCTGTAGGGTATTAATTAATTAATTAATCGTCCTATTATACTAGTGGGTACCTCTGGTCGACGGTCTACCACTAGCTAGTCTCCATATAGTTCGTAGAACTATACGTTTAAAGAGTAATAGTATGCGACCCGCCTTACAAGCCAGAAGTACATCTGACATACCCATAATTCTGATAGTATCATATCCAGATACCCACGGATACTCAACGACTCGTGTAAGTTTGTTTGGGTATCGATCAAACCCCATGCATCGAATAGGAGTGCCAAGAACAGTTGTACGGCTATCGCGATATCGGTAGAAAAAGGAAGGTTGGCATTAAAGCTGCAGCGCTGTCGAAATAGTTTATCTCATCCAATCTTTGTACCTTGATTTCCAACTTCAACTCGAACAACAAGGTAAGGTAGTTCCGGTAAGAGGAGCGTTCATCCGCGATAACCCTGTGATGTGTCCCGCACGACTCTGGCGCCAAACCTTTCTATGTTTCTTGTTGCATGCCTTAGAAGCGATATCTTCAGGGACTGAAGGAGGAAGTCGGATGGTAGGCTTTTTTTCAGCTAGGCGTTCCTGGTATCTGCGGAGAGGCAAATACAGCGCATTCCCTGATGAAGTAGCTCTGCATAGATGGCTTGGTCAAAGCTTTGTGTGGAGCTGGCCCCGCTGATCGGATTCAATACGGTGAGGATACGAGCCGTTACGGGCGTATTTTAAACTAGCGGGAGGGATAGGGCAGTAGGGGCGCTCTAACTGTCTCTAGTTTCGTGAATTTGGGAGGGAGGCGATGACCTTAACTAAAGAGCTAGAGATGTTGTCCATTGCGAAGAAGGTTAGAAATATGCGTATGAAATATGCGCATCGAACTCACATGGTCATCGAACTCGGAACTTGTATTGCACCTAGACTACTTCTGTCACTTGAACTCGACGTCGTCAAGCCTAACCTCTTAAATTTAGACACAAAGCTCATGAACACATCGCCTAGGCGGGCCCTTCTGCATGCCAGAAGAAAAGAAAAGAATCCTTGGATGGGACGCCTAACGGAAGCCAATGATAGTAGGGATGAGCTAGGTTGATCACAAATGACGCACTCGCCACACTTCGTAGGTTATAATCGCGGCATAACGGCTTTGGGTCTCTATTTACGTAAGGCCAAATTCGCCCGAAGAGACGTCTGGTTCTCGTTTCTAAGTGGTTGGGTAAATATATTACATGGGCGTCCTCGGATTTCTATACCAGAGAGAAACTAGAGTAAATTTACAAAGCTAGCTATAACGCTATGGGGAGCTAGGGATTGCGTGGTTCGGAAACCCCGCCCTGACTTGGACCGTAGCTAGTCATTGCGCTAATTGGCCGCAGTCCAGGTCATAGCATATCCCGACTGCGACTATCATACCCATGAAACATATAACGAAGATCTCTAGTCGGAATCTATATCAAAAACGCAACCCACCATCTGAGGAGAGGCCCGGCGAATACACGTGTATCAGCTGAGAGTGCTCGAGTGACGGTTTAATTCTTTCACAGTTCCGGGTATCTGACAAGTTCGAGAATGAGATCATCAATTTTATACTAGAGAAAAGAAATATACTGACCTCTAGGCTCGTAACGAGTTACCGTATTAATTCAGATATCAGGCACGCTTATAATTATTTTTTTCATCCGAAAATATAGGTTTTACTGATAGTAAAGTCGAATAAACATTGCAAGCCGAAACGGGCGGCAGCTTCAACTACCAAGCCTGATTAAAACCTTTCCCGTTAACCGTATATGCACATGTGCGTAATGTGTGATAACCGGATTGTACATGTTTGCAGAGGGCGGTGAACGTTAGGGCGGTCTAGCTACAAATAGATAGGAGATGTGGAATATTCAACACCGCACGATACCGCAAGATATCACGTTCAAAGGGTCGCCACTGCACTGTACTGCAACTAGAAGTCCGACATCGCCTTAACTGCATATGTCTAACTTTACGATGAAAAAACAAAATTCCGGACTTACTAGGAGTCGTGCATGCAGCAGCTCAATTATGGCTCTTCAGCTGGGCGCGCGTTTGGCACCTAGTGAGTGGAGCCATTGCCAGTTTGGTAGATACAGAATAAACGAGCTCCGAAATCCCTGATGTTTTTTAGGGGAAGATTATCGTGTGAAAACGTTGGAACCACGGACACACCATACGGCTGAAATTTATGGGATAAGTGATGCTTCAGGTTTTTTTTTTTTTGGAAGCGTGATGTAGATTTTTTGTATATGCCTTGTGCAGCTGCGCATATGCAGACAAGCCTTGGCTCGGGTGAAAGAGTGGTATCGTTGTAATTGGCTGCAAAGGCCTGTCAAAATTTTGGTATGCATCCGCATATAGCCAAATATTATTCACTGAAGTGTCACGATCGAAGAGCGGGAAACCAGTCACATAGCTACGTAGGCGAACCGGGAAACCGCGCTATATGATATAAGATAATAATACAATATGGCGACTTATATGTACAAAGAATCCCAATCCATTGATCTCAATTCATTAGGGTGGCTTTCAATCTGATCTGTCTTAGTAGCTTCTGGCGAAGTTGAACCTAGGATATTTTTCTTGAAGTCGAGATAGACTTTCGTTGAGTCGCCTGTGCTGCCTCGGTATGGAACCAAATAGCCGTCCTATCCTTCCTCCTGGCTTCGAAGCCAGGCGAGCTACTTATGCGGATGTTGAGGCCCTCACCCAAATCTGGTTCGCGTCGTTCAACGCAACTAATGATTTCTGGAGGTTCCTGACTCCAGAAAACGACACTACTCGCAAATGGCTGAATGAGCTCTGGACGCTGGGTATTAAAGCTGGTCCTAGCGTCTTCGTTACGTGGGTCGCGGAAGACCTATCCAAAGATAGGAAGGTCGTTGCTTTCACTCGGTGGCAGCCCCCACAGCCTAACGGATCATTGGATGTTCCGTTCCCTGATTTTACGCCGGATTGGAACGAAGAGGTTGCAGAAGCGCTATGGGGCGGCATTGCAAATTTTAGAAGAGACCTTATGGGCAATCGGCCCCACTGGTGTAAGTGCATGCAGGGTCGCGCATTGATCGATATATATGCGTGGATCATAAGATGCCTTTCAAAAACCTTATTCTTCGAATCATGACTGCTAACCGGTGCATGCCTATAGTTGCCGAGTTCACCTGCGTGGATGCTACCTACCAGAACTCTGGAATCGGGCCAGAACTGGCGAATTGGGGCTGCCGCCAAGCCAAGGCGGATGGACTGGAAGTGTATTGCGAGACGGTCCCGTTTTCTCGACATCTTCTCTTCAACCATATGGGTGTTGTCGGAATGAGGGTGCTTACGATTCCTAAGCGACCCGGTGTCTTCGATGCGTATGAGATCATCGCGGGGATAAGGCCCCCCAATGCCCCGATATATTCACCGAAGAAAGCTAGGCCTTCGAAGCTCTAGATCGCTCTACGCCCAAACCAAGCCCCACCACTGCTCTGCTAAAGGACGGTATTGTATGCATACATATATGGCGGATAGCCAACGGATCGTTTATGTAAATCGGTCCGTTAGTTCTAGTTTCATCCTGTATTATAAACTTAAATTATGCGAAAAAGTTTATTCTTACGGAGGTCTACCCGAGCCGCGAAAGCTAGCGTGATGCAATGCTTATCTTGCCTTTATGTGTGTATGACTAAAGTCCTCATATCGGCGGACTTGGGTACTTGACCACCTTACTCTCCCTGAGAAGGTCGATTCTAATTACTTTCGTAAGTAGATATGAGCCATGCCTTGGCGCCTCGCGCTGGCCCTGGATTGGATTGGACACAGGAATATGAGTTTCTTGCAAGCCTAAGCACTTTGCTCCGCCAGCGCGGTCTTCTTAACTCAGAAATGTAGATAAAGATAGAGTATAGGAAATATCAAACTGCTTTGGAATATCCAGAACACCCGCGGCCCGTAGGCTAATCTCCCGACAAAATTACAAATCTATTAGTTATTAATTAATCTTTACCACCAAGATACCTTACTCAAGATGTAAAGGGGACAAATAATATCATAACGGGCTTCTAGAGTTCCGGTGCACCACCAGTCTGGTGTTGAAACAGCCCATTAGTATCCGTTTTATAGCCATTATTGCGAACTAAATGATCTTGTAGCGCTCTACTGTTACTTTATGTAAATGGGCGAATGAATAAGCGGTTTGGATCTTCATGCTCCGACCTGGATCGCCCAACAAAGTAGCGTAAACGCATATGCTTTCACATTTACTAGTCAAAAGACGTAGTAATAATAATAATGTGTATTCTAGAAATTTCGTTTTTGTATATACGTCTGGCAGAAATCCTCGGAGAGAATTGGACGTGGAAGCTGGATGTGGGATCAAGACCTAGCCCGCGAAGTTAAAGTTCCACATTTGGGTATCCCTAGTACTTTTAATTTAGATCTCAACATCATTAGCCGCACAAAAGGTGCCGGGCTTTCAATTTCTAAAAATGGTTATAAGAATGTCACCGCTCTACACTGAATAGCTCTGCCCCTCAGCGGGGAAACATCTTGTCGGAAGACTAGTAGCCAACAATCGTTATCATGATTAACGCTTAGTTCGATTTTCCTTAATAATCAAGGGGAATAGGAAAGAAAGAAAGAGCTTTATCCCTTTCCGACCTCATTGTTCAATCCTCAGCCTTACTATCGAAAAGGTGAAATCCAGGTACACATCGAGCGCCACAAAAATACCACACATCAAATGCGTTGCCATCAACCACACACGCGTATTTGCTTTTGCCAAGGTCGAAGCTTCAAGCTCCAACCTCACCTTCAAAGCTGTCCACGCAATCCCACCTCCAAAACCCACCCCATCATCGCCATCATCCCACCTCCATTCACGACCACCTCCCAGAACCTCACATCTCCTTACGATCCACGAATACCTGTAACCGGCCTCCCCGTAGTATACATCTATCTGGAATACGCACCCCTCCCAATCCGACTTACAACCGCCGCAATTCACGTAGCCCACCATGGTACGTCACGTCGTTAACTATACGTTTACAACCCTAGTTTGATCTATAGGCCTTTATAAAAGCTAACAAAGTTGATATGTAGACATCAATAGGTACCGGCTACGATCTCTCCAACTCCGTCTTCTCACCAGATGGTCGTAACTTCCAAGTCCGTATCCCTCCAATCCAAAGGGCCCCTCCACAAACCACACTACCCCCCACAAATGTCACCATAACACCCTATCTTCAGAACCAAGGAACTCACCATGAAGCGTTTTATACTTTGGGAAATAAAATAGGTCGAATACGCCCAAAAAGCCGTCGAAAATGGCCCAACAACCATCGGTCTACGCTGTAAAGACGGCATAATCCTCGCCTGTGAAAAGCTCATAACCTCCAAACTCCTGGTTCCGGGTAGCAACAAGCGAATCGCCACCGTCGACCGTCATGTTGGAATTGTAAATACTCCCAATAAATCCACCTCCCATCCCACAAATACCAAAATATTGTTAAAGTAACTAACACTCGAAAAAAAGGCAACATCCGGCCTAGTCCCCGACGGAAAACACTTCACCAACCGCGCTCGCGAAGAAGCAATCTCCTGGCGTCGAAATTTCAAGGACTCGGTACCCGTCTCATCGCTCGCAGATAGAATGGGAAGTTACGCTCAAGCGTACACTCTATACTCCTCCGTCAGACCCTTTGGCGTCACCGCAATCATCGGTGGTGCCGACGATGATGGTCCAGCGTTGTATATGATTGAGCCTAGCGGGATGTATTGGGTATGACTAATTCCCCATCACATTTGTTAATTTCTACTTTGGAAACTTGTAGTTAATTAAAGAGTATAGGGCTACTTCGGCGCAGCAACCGGCAAAGGCCGTCAAGCCGCAAAATCCGAAATCGAGAAACTAAACCTCACAGAGCTAACCCTCCTAGAAGGCGTCAAAGAAGCCGCTAGAATAATCTACGTCGCCCACGATGACAACAAAGACAAAGAATTCGAAATAGAAATGACCTGGGTTACAAAGGGAAGTGAGACCGCTACGGCAGCTGCAACGGGGAGCAGCGGTATGATTTGGAACGGTTGGGTGCATGAGGAAGTTCCGAAGGATTTGTTGGAGGAGGCGAGTAAGCAAGCTAAGAAGGCTATTGAAGAGGACGATGAAGATGAAGGAGATGCGGGACCGAGTAACGCGATGGACGAGGATCTATAGATTCAGGAATATAGATAATTTTGGGTGAAGATGGTAGAGCTTTAGAAGAAGAACCGTATTTTGCGGATTATTTATCGTTCTATCAAAGTGCGAAAGCAATGAAAGGTTGGCCCAAAGTGCCGTCTCCTAACATCATTCTACTATAGGGCTTAGTCACTCCTGGAGACCGGTTTACAAGTTAAACTAGACTACCGACATTTGATCGTAGGGGCATATAGTTTAGTTCATCTACAAAAACTGAAGCATAACGCCTCGTATTTATTTTCATTTTGAAACGTTCCTGTAAGAAAAAAAAAAGATAATAGTAACACAGCGTGGAAGAAAGTGAAAAGTAGTACAAAAGCCAGAACACCACCCACTCCGAAAAAGCCGCAAAGCAAAGCCCACCGAAGGAAAAAAAGGAAGACCAATGAGAAGAAGAAGTAAGGTGCGTTAATAATGATGAAGTGGAGGGGAAGCGAAGTTGAGAAGATAATTACAAGCATACAGAAATCTCGCGAACCACAACGTCACTGAGAGGGCAAGCTAGCAAGTGTCTCCTAATCGAGGGAAGAACAGCCCCTCATAAAAACAAAATCAAAGCCCTAAAGCGTACTTAAAAATCCCGACTCCATGCCACCCAACTACTGCCCACCACCGCCCATCTGGCTCTGCCCAACCCTTGGACTCCCCTGCTGCATCCCGCCGCTAGTCGCGCCATTAGGCCCAGGTGTCGGAGTATGATAACTTCCACCTCTCTGCATCGGCGTGGCGCTGCTACCTCTGCTGGCGATACCGGCATTATTCATCACCGGGGTAGCATTGCCCATCATCGGACTCGAACTAGGTGCCCTCGTCTGGGACATCATAAGCTGATTAAGCATTTGTTGAGTCGAGGCGCTACCACCACCCCGGCTGATAGGCGGATGTGGATGATGAATACCCCCAGCACCGACATGACCGACACTGACAACTCCGTGATGGGTTGGTGATTGGCCATGCCCCGCTTGGTGATGCGCAGAAGCAGCGACGGCAGTCGCGGCGGCATGTTGTTGCTGGGCCTGCTGGGCCTGCTGTTGAGCATGTGCTTGCTGTGCTTGAGCTGTAGCTCCTTGGTATTGTTGAGCCAGATTCGCAATCAAATTGCTGATGTGAGTGTAGGTCAACTCCCGCCCCAAGGACTTAGCTTGGGCTTGATGTTGCAAAATCATCCGTTGCACGTATTCGTCGCCGATAGTTGGGAAATGCTGCTTGATACGCATCATCGCCTGCTGGGCGCTAATAACACTATTGCCGGAGGGGACGGATGCAGCAGCGGTCGCAGCAGCAGGATTTGCGGCAGTTTGCCCATTTTGGGCGCTATTGTGTGCTCTGGCAGCAGCGACAGCTTGTTGCATCGCGTGCATATGGCTAGCATTCGCTGATGCGACCTGAGTATTGCCATGAACCCCGGCCTGAGCCTGCGCCTGTGCAATATTGGCTTGAGCTTGCGCTTGTTGGAGTTTGGCCGCGTTGGCTTGCATTCGAGCCTGGATCAGCATCCTATATTGTTCTGGTGTAAGGCTGGTTGGTGAATTTTGGCCGTTGGTCGAAACAGTGTGGCCTTGAGCTCGGAGATGTTGGTTGACCTGCTGGGTAGCAGCTTGGATCGCTGCTGAGTTATTAGCAGCCGCCATTAGTGTACGTTGCTGTTGAGCCGCGAGGAGAGATTGCTGTGCAGTTGTCGGTACGGCGGCAGCAGGGTTAACTTGCACGCCAGGAACTTGAAGACTGCTCCTCGATTGAACTGGAATGTTATTGGTAGTTTGTCCGTTCGTGGTAGCTGCCGTTGCCGTGGCTGTCGTAGGAGTGGCAGAGGTTGCAGCAGCAGCAGCAGCAGTAGCAGCAGCAGCAGCCGTTGCTCCTGCTTGAGAAGGTTGTGTTTGTTGAGATGCAGCCTGAGCAGCTTGTCGCTAAGGTTGAAGTTAGCCACGTAAATCACGGTAACACACAAAATAAACACTATTTATGGTCACAAAAAACCTACCCTCTGCAGCTGCGCCATCTGCGCCATCTGCGCTTGCTGCCGATGCAATACCTCTCGCTCGTGCTTCATCCTGCTAACTTGCGCTGGTGTATACTGCTCAGACTTTGGCGCTGCCGCCTGCTGCGCTGACTGTTCTTGTTGTTTCTTGATCGCAATATTTGCCGATTGTGCCTGCTTGCTAGCCTGGACTTCGCGCTTCTTCGCGAGCTTTCGCATCTGTTCGATCATATTAATCGTTCTAGTGTTCTTCTTGCGTTCCACGCGCATCGGCTGACTCGTCCGTCTCTTTGGAGGCTGGCCAGGTACTCCACCAGCAGCATTGGACCCTCCAGGTGTAGCGGCGGCTGCGGCTTGCTGAGCGGCTTGCTGAGCAGCAGCATTAGCATGAGTCGGCGCTCTAGCAGCAAGATCCAACCTCTGCTGTACAGGCTTGAAGAAAGGTCCCTTAATAAGCTCCTGGTTCTGCGGATCGAGCATAAACCACCTCTCAAAGCATTCCCATAGACTCCTACGATCAGCCCCAGATTGTAGAAAGCTCCGAGGTTGCATGACCTGCGAAACAAGCCACCAGTTGTGATTATATTTTCTAACAGCCGCAACCAACTCCTTATCCTCCTCAGCGGTCCACTGACTCGGCGACCTGTACTCGAAGAACGTCGCAGGTGGCATCTCCTGAGGAGGTCGGAAGGGATGAGCGTTATGTAACCTCTGAAGCACAGGCTGAAAGTCGGGATTAAACAGAGCCACACAGTTATTCTGCGGCTGCAGAACGGGACTACCGCTCCTCGTAACTCCCTTAGAACTTCCAGGGGTCCTCCGAACAGGCTCCTTGCTATCCTCATCTTCGTCGTCCGAGTCGAGAAGTTTGTACTCCGGATCATACGAGAACCGACTCTTCTTCGTCGGCGGCCCTTCTTCAACGGGAGCCTCCCAAAGCGTCCTCTTGAGCCCCGCACCAGGCCCAAGCGGCTCATTATTCTTCCACCCATCAAAGAATATAGGCTGGTTCTTCCCATCTCCAAGTTTCGGCGCTTCGAAGATGGGTAACTCGCCCAACATCCGATCCGTCATCGAATTATGCAGAATTTCAAAAATAATGTCATCAGCTCCCAAAGCAAACAGATTACCAGGATTCTCAACTTCATGTAACCTATGCACAAAGTCGTCCCGCATGTGATCGTCTCCGTCGTCATCGTCTCTCATTGCGTCGTCGTCGTCAGAGTGCTCGTCGCTGGGCATTAAATCGGGGGTTGGAACCTGCGTTACGTGGCGATTCCTCGATGGTATCGTATCTCTGGTCGTACGTATGCACATTGCCTTCCTCTGCTCGGGTGTGGCGGCATGCCATGCGACACATGCATCCGCCAATTTCTTCGCTTTGACAAGATTCCATTTGCGATCTTCTTTGAAGTCCTTAGACATCCACTTTACTTCCATAAGCAAGTAATCCCGGTGAACCACCTGCTTAGACGGTTCTATTGCTCTAGCAGGTTGTGTAAGACTCCATTTCCCGGCCTTTTGTAGATCCTGTATCTCAGTCAGAGCCTGGATGGCCTGCTTTTCACGTCTCAAAAGTTGGAATGCCGCTGTAGAGAGTGTCTTGTGGCTTGTCGCTAGGGAGTTCTGTAGGGGTTCAGAGGCAGTAACCGCAGTAAGATAGTCGAAAACGTCTAATCGAGACTTGTCGTCTCGTTTGCGACTGTTCGCCGCCTGCTGCCGTATTTGCGCCTGGTGTTGCTCCCTCAACTCCGCCAAAGAGGATATCCTCTGTGCTTCCAGTGATCGTGAGTTCATACGTGCAGGGGTGCTAATACTGCCGGAGCGTGTCCCAACCCTCGAGGGGGCCGGGGCGGCTGAGGGTGACAGTTCGTTTGAAGCATCAGCTCTTGAATTAGAAGTGGCCGCCGTACTTCGTCCATGAAAGACTATTTTGGCTAGTTGCAGGCCGCCACTGACCGAAGGACGTTTCTCACGGCGGGAGGAAGCTCTTGTTGCGGGAGTAGAGACGGTGGTATTAATGGATTCGAGAGCGGCCGTTGTGAGTGGTTGAGTCGCTTTTGGTGATGTAAAATGAGTTGCAGCTTCGTCAACCGACATGGGAGTTTCAGCAATGGCAGAGGTGTCGACGGTATCATGGTCTTGTAGGAGGTTTTGAGGAGTTTGAGGAAACCCGGCAGGCGTCGCAGAGGTACCAATTCCCAGATTAGTCGAGGGAGTTTCAAGAGACTCAAATGGCGTCTTCTCTTCCCTCTTAATCGGTAAAATGGGAGACTGCTGTGACTCCTCTTCCTTCGCTTTTACCTCGTCTTCTTGTTTCTTGACGACTTCTTCCGTAGCCTCAGGAACTATTTCTGCGCTCGGAATACGATTGTCGGCAAGAGGGGTTGTGTCCAGGGTTTGTGGCTCAGCATTCGAGGGTTCCTCTGAGGCTGCCTCTGCTACCTCAGGCTGACTTGGAGTTTCGTTCTCTTGTTCCGGAGCGTCTACCATCTCAGCATCCTCGGGTGGTACATCAGTCGGAGCGTGCGCATTGGTTTCAGCAGGGTCCGATTCTAATTCTGTTTGCGAATCTTCAACCTTCTGTTCTGATAACGGGGTTTCGTCCTGCTGATTCGAAAGAGCCGTTTCCACCTGCAGTTGTTTTTCAACCTCGCCCATAACCTCGTCCGACAAAGGCTTTGCTCCCGATGACTCTGGGGCAAGGACGGCCTCGTCGGATATATCCATCTCCTTAGCGGACTCCGGGTCGATCTCAGACATCTCTTCTGCCCCGTCAACTTGACTTGCAGCATCATCAAAGACCGCATCGCTGGAGGGCTCATGCGGAAGCTCTTCGGGGACGGTCTCTGGGGCAGCAGCAGAGTCGGCAGGGCTAGGTGGGGATATAGACTTCCTCGGGGCAGATGTGGGCGGTAGACTAGCCGGTTCGGCCTCAGTTGCGGTGGTCGGGGTTGGAAACGGCCGTGGTATTTGGTCCTGTGGAGATATTGTAGCCTGTGTAGATATTGCGAGATTAGGTTGTTCAGACTTCTGTGACGTAGTTCGTTCCAGTGGTGGCGGGGTAGGCGATTTTGCGCGGGGTTGTGTGACTGAAGCCTGAGAAGATGACGCTCGAGGGTCGGCTGCATCGTTAGATCCATCAGAGACCTGAGAAATAGAAGCATCTTCCATAGATATATCCTTCTCTGTAGAGTCTGCGGGTTGAGTAGGAGCCTCCTTTGGTTGGATATTTTCAGCAGCGGGTATCGGTTGAACATTGGTCGCAGGAACGGGTGGTGCCGGTGTTTCCTCCTGTTTCTGCCTGACCGATCTTCGAGCCGGTGTCTTCGCAGCGGATTCGTCAGTATCACTGGATAATTTGGGTGTGGTTGCCCTTGAAGTCGCGCCGTTGGAACGAGGGATGGCCAAATTATCGGACGGTTTTATATCGGTACTAAGATCCTTCGACAGTTTCTCTCCCTTAGAAATAACGACCGACGTAGCAGCATCTCCATTCTGTGCGGTAGCCGGCACTATAGGTTTTAAAGCTTCCCTCAAGATATCCGGTACAACTAGGATCGATTTCGGCAGCATTTCATTCGCGTTAAATGCCTTCCCTCTATTCATGCAGTCGACATCAGTAATTCCACTCTGCGAGTCGTAAGTGAACGGCGATAGTACTGACAAGTTGATATCCGTGCTTTCCAAGAACTTTTTCTCGCCGTCTTCGTCCCAGCTTGCGAGTCTACTAGCGGAACCTCCAGGACGGCCTCGGGGTGTAGCGCACGAGAGTTGGACATGGTTGACGACTCGATAGAGCTCCTGTAGTTTTCGTTTTCGATTGGATACAAGTTTACTACAGAGATTGGTGAAAAAAAGAAAGAAATGGTTAGTTTACTGAGATCTATAAAATTAAAAAGTTGGAAGATTATTTGTCGTGAATTTTTTTTTTGTCTTTTGGAGATGTAGGTATGTATCGTGCAGAAAAGATGCATTTCTGCAGAATGACATCGACACCCTCCATCCGACCGACAAGTATCGACCAATGGCATCGATTGGAAAGGATTGACGAACTCCAATGCTTCGCGTTTCTTTGTGAGACGGGTCAGTGTCTCCGTCGACGCCATCTTTTGGTGGAAATATGGTCGTCACTCCAGAGTCCCAGCAGACAAATTCCAACTTCCATCAAACCATAAACTAATGTCAAAGTAGTATTTAAAACGTCGGCTAGGGTATGTTCAGATCGTATTTGATAGCGCTATATGTTCCAGAAAATGGACTGGGAGGTGTCGAACGGATGGGAAGAAGTGCAGCCGGCTTAACGGCGACCTCTTGAAGGTTATCGGGGCTCGTCACCGACGTGGTGATGGTTGGTTGATGGTTGATGGGTTGGGAGAGCAGAAGGTGTTGATGGAGTGAAGTGAAAGAAGGAAAGATTGAAAAGTGTTGCCGAAAGCTGCGATGAGAAGAAATCTGAAGGTTTTCGAGGAGCTTAAAGCGCCAAGCGTTATTGGACGTCGTAAATAACCTGATTCGGCAATATTAGAAGCTAATCGTGTTAAAAGTGTTGTTAAGAGATGAAACCGCGTCTCGTTTCGATTGCCTGTTTCGTCATAAAATCTATTTTATTTTCGTCGCTTTTTTTCCAAGACAAAATTTCGCAGATTTGCATTTGCATTTTGCGACAGAGCAGTAGCCCAGTCTCTTTGTCAGTTGCATTGCATTCCCTCCATTACCCCTCCACACTTATCCCCAACACCTTCAAACCCTTTAGTCCCTTCGGTACTATACCTTTAATATCTTTATTATTCAGATGGGCCAGAAACGCAAGAGAGAGGGCGATGCCCCGTCGGCCACCTCAACAACGGCCGACAACCTGTCCAAGCTGTCACTCAAACCCTCAACAGCAACAGCTCCATCCTTCCAGATCATTGCCGGCAGCTACGATCGAGTCCTGCATGGCCTGCGAGTAACCATCCCCTCCAGTGATCCCTCGACAACCACCTTCACCCCTCTGTTCCTCTTCACCGCCCACGCCTCGTCCATCCGTTGCCTCGCCGTCTCCCCTCCATCCTCGGACGGCAACAGCAGCAGCAGTAGTAAAAGAATCCTCGCCACCTCTTCTCCAGACACTAAGATAAACCTCTACCACCTCCACACCCGTACCAACCTGGGTACCCTCGCACCCCCCTCCGCCTCTCCAACAACCTCCCTAGTCTTCCCTTCGAAATCAACTTTAATATCCACAGATGAAGCCGGGTACATCCACATCTTCAAAACTCGAGACTGGTCTCTCCTTAGCAGTCTTCACTGCCCCGCTCCAAAGCCAAAACCAGGTCAGATATTATCCGGTGGAGGAGTAAATTCAATCGCTGTTCATCCATCTGGGAAACTCGCTTTGAGTGTAAGTCGACATGAGAAGGCGGTTAGAATGTGGAATTTGATGACGGGGAGGAAAGCTGGTGTACTTTTGTTCCCAAAGTCGATACCGAGGTTGATAACCGGTGTTAGCGGCGAGGGAGTCAAGGTCGTCTGGCGACCAGGCGGGAAGGAAGGATACGCCGTCATGTTTGAGAGAGGAGTCGTGCTATTCGGTGTTGATAGCGTGGTCCGTGGGAGCTTTACGGTTACTCCTGTGTCGAAGGTCCATCAGATCAAGTTCTTGGAGGTGCCTCTCGGTGGGGAAGGTGAAGAGCAAGAATTGTGTTTCCTGGCGACGGAGGATGGAAGAGTCGTGGTTTACTTGATACCTAAATCCAACGACAGCAAACCCACCTCCGAAGAAAAGACTGAAGATGAAGAGGGGACCGAAGATATCAAACCAATCCTCCTTGCAACTATCACCTCTCCATCCTCCGACAAAACACGAATAAAAGACTTCGACATCCTTCCAAGCCCTATCGCGGACCAGAAGTCGAAATACTTCTTAACCACAGCAAACAGCGAGGGTATCATCCGTGTTTATTCCCTCGATTTCGCCCAGGTAAAACTTGGAAGCGAAGGACAGGCTAAGAAAGTAAAGGTTGGTGAGAATGAAGAAGCTGAAAAAGAAGCTGTTATCGACGTCAAGACAGACGGATTTTCAGTTATGGCCGGAGAGTATGATACCAATCGACGAATAACCTGTCTGACAACCGCAGAGGTCGAAGATAGCGCAGCAGGCATCGTAAAGGATAGTGATGAGGAAGAAGACGAAGACGAAGACGAGGAGAGTGACAGCGATAGCGATAGTGAGGAGGACGATGAGGAAGAAGACGGTGAAGGTGATGAGAAGGAAGACGAAGAATGGGGTGGCATTGGAGAAGATGAAAGCATGACCAAATAACTGTTATGTACTCTTAGACAAATATTTACTTAAGTACTTGTAGGATAGATTAGACCCAGCGTGATTGCTGCCTACCAGCGAGGCTATTGACAAAAGCATGCTTTTGAGGTTCTTTGCAACCTCACCCCGATCGATCTAATTCCTGTCGAAGCACCCCCATAGGCCTCTAATTCAAATGCACTTAGTCCTTGACACATCGCACGATAACGACACCAGTGTCTGTGCGATTCGAAGCTTATTAATATCGCGAGATCCACACAAAGTCCCACACACCGACAGTCGACGACTACTTGAAAGATTACAGATCTCAAGACAGCAAAGATGCACAAGACAAACACCTCTAAATAACCCCACCAAATAGTAAAAAGAGGTTCCAAATCCTACCCAAGTCCATGCGGGCGTCTCGTAGATCTGAGACCTGGGCAGCATAATTTAGCTGCAATCCGTGAGCCAGAGAGCATTTTCTAGAGATAGATCGGAGAGTGTAGTAGTCCCGTGATAGCGGACGTCGATGACTTTCAGATTGGAACTCCAACGGCGAGTATACGGTCCGGATATGAACTAAGCTCTAGAGACTTCTCGACGGATGCTGGCATGTCACCCATATCGATGAACAGCTCCTTACCAGTAAACGTTCCATCCACACCACGCATTCACCCAACCGGAAGCCCTATTAGGCGGCCACCCTACATCGAATACTTCGACGCAAATCCCGATATGAAACCCGACTACTTGATTGTTTTACAGATAGCGTTGAGAAATCTATGGATCAGTTTAGCGGCCGCTGTAAGTCGAAAACTGAGGCCTCAGGAGATGGATTACTCCGTCGCACTTGAGATTTTGGTATCAGCGGCTTATATTATGAGGGAAGGAATAGAGGTTTGTATTAATTGTTTGTGGATATTGCGAAGATGAAGGGGCTTCCGCGGCGATAGTAGGCTGGGCTGGAGGAGGTTCTTGGGGTGATTGGGCGGAGTATTGAGGTTCAGTGTCAGCAGAGGGAATATGTTTATTCTGACTGGTTGGATGATGGGCAGAGGGAGGGTAAAGGCTCAAGAGTGGAGGTTTATTTGAGGAGACCGAGGAAGGCGCATCAAGCTGTCTGGAGAGTCTAGAATACTATGGCAGGATAGTAGAGTTTCGTCTTGTAATAGAGCAGTCCTAGCACTAATTCATACACATGGGCAATTGAATGTGACGACAGTGTTGGTGTTGGATTGACAAGATCCTTCCTAATAAGAAGTCTTGGCATTATACTAGGCCCAATAAGGAAGTGTCACCAATCGGGACCACACACAACACATTCTCAAATCCCATTCATAACTTCCCTCCTCCTCACAGCGTCGACGGCTCCTCTCGCTCCCTCTCCTTTTCATCTCACTCCGTTCAAATCCTTCATCGAAAAAGACACGTCTAACGCTTGATATCGTCAGAAAAACCATCTTAAGGTACCATCCAGCCCCAATGATCCCTTTCCTCTTCGTCATCCTTCTTCTCGAATTCTCTCTCTTCTGTCAGCTAAAAATCCGCTTCTTACAACCCACGCTACGAACTTATATATATAGAAATCCCCTTTTACTATCAATCATGAAACTCTCTAACTTCCTCACTACCGCTCTATTGGCGTCGACAACCGTCGCACACCACGTCATCACACACTTCTTGGTGGACAATGTCCGCCAGTACAATGTACTCCGGCAGCCAGGGACGTTGGACCCGATAACCAATCCGAACTCTCCAGCGTTAGCTTGCGGGTTTCCTCCCAGCAACGGCCAGGGAATGAAAGGAACGGACAAGGCCGTCGTAACGCGTAAGTATCCCTCTATTTCCTCGTCAAATTAATCCAGAATATGTTAACGATCTATCATAGCTGGGTCCAATGTGACCTTTGAATGGCACACCAACTGGAGTGCCTCGGTCCCAGGGCCCGAAGGTGTTACCGACGTTTCCCATAAGGGACCTTGCGCAATCTACATGCGCAAAGTTCCTGATTCAATCATGGCTATCGCAGAGGACCCTCGTAAACCAAACTGGTTCAAGGTTTGGGAAGACGGCGTCGACAAAGATGGTATCTTCTGTACTTCGAGGATGCGTCTTAACGGTGGTTTCTTCACTGGGACTGTTCCAAAGCATCTCGAGAACGGTGATTATTTAATCCGAGCAGAGACAATTACATTGAATAATGCCGCCGAACCACACTTGCAGCCTCAGTGGTATGTCGGGTACGTATCATCTTCTATTCTACAATTCCCACACTTATGATTAAGATTGACGTCTCTGACATTGAATATCTATCTAGTTGTGCCCAAGTCACTCTCAAGGATTCCGAAGCTCCCTTTATCAAGCCAGTTACCGTGCCAATACCTGGCGGCAATTATGCGAACATGAATATGCCCGGTCTCCGCTACAACATTTGGTATCCAGAACGTAACAGTTACCGAGACTACGGCCCAGTCCCAGGGCCCGCAGTCTTCGATGACGGCAGTGACAAGTTCGAGGAGCCGGAAGAGCCCAATACGAGTACCATCGTTCGACATGCGACCCTTACTTCGCCCCTCCCACACGGCTTCACCACTATCCCTTGGCCAGATTCGACCACTTCGGCCCCCGAGGAGAGTACCCAGTTCATCACCACGACCCTCACAGTCGACCAACCAACGACGTCAACCTCGACCCATTGGATTACGGCCACCTTGCCTCCAACCCCAACCGAGGAAACCGAAACCAAAACCCACGTCCTTACCCGCACTGTTACAGAGAAGGTCGTCAAAACGGTTTATGTCACTGGTGCCCCCACCCTCACCCCCACCCCCACAACCCCGATGACCATGCACTCTCGCATTCCCTATCGTCACACTGAAGTCGCCACATCTACTCGTCTCGTCACAGTAACCCGCACTCGTACTGTCTTCACTGGTAGATATCAAACACCGACTTCCTTCAAGACAGAGAGAGTTAACCCAACCGCCACTACTGTTAAGGCTTCTCCTACTGGCGTCACGGCCACTACTTCTGCTCATGGATATGGAACCATAGTTAGCGGCCGTGGATACCACTACAGACGCTGGCGTCGCGGCCACCTTCGCTCAAGGAGATTCTAGGTGGAATGATTATGGTCTATGATTACTGTTTCTGACTTATGTTCTTTTTCTGGTTAATTCCTTACATTGTGTTTTACATGGGCATTTTCATGGCGTTATGGGCATCTACGTGCATGTTTTAGGGTATTAATTATTTTGGACTAGGCTCTTTTCCTTCTTCCCGGAGTGTATTATTAGACCTGTCTAATGATTAATGATAACGCTTTTAAATTTTGGTGGTGGTGCGTTCTATTTGTTCTATGGTGTCTGTAGTGCATCGAGGCTTCAAGGCCTTCGTATCAAGAATCGAACGTAGATGTGTATTAATTAAAAAGCATATCTCCTAAAAGCTAAGGTAAGGTATTATACGGCTGGCCGTCTCGACCTTTTAAACAAAAGAGATCCCTTCTTAACGCCTCAATGCAAAAAAAACGCAACTATACTCTAACCCCTCCCCTCTATTACCCCTTCTATTATTAATTCGTAGGCTTCTCCTGCGAACACACATTCAAAAACACCTCCTGCAAAGTCGTCCCATTCAAACTATACTCCACAATCCTTCCATCCTTCTTCATCGCCTCCATCTCCTTCATAACCTTCGTAAAAGTCCACCCATCAGCACTCTTCTTAACGCCAAACCTAACCTGCGCACTTCCACCGTGCACCACGAACTCCTCCAAACTAGATCCAAAGACCGACTTAATACCCCTCTCAGCCTCTCCGGCAACCTCAGGTTTCACAACAGCCCTAACGTGCCAGAAGCCACCGTATTGATCTCTTAATCCCGAAGTGGTACCGGAAGCCAACAACCTAACCGCAATGATAGAAACAGATGTAGCCAACGCTTCAACTTCCTCCATACTATGCGTCGTCAAAAGCGTAGCCCTATCCTTTCCTAGCGCCTTCAAGGTCTTCCATAACGTTCTCTTCGAAACAGCATCAAGTCCGGTACTAGGTTCATCCAACAATAACACAGGTGGATTGCCCAGAAGTGCAATAGCAACCGAAAGTTTCCGCTTCGTACCACCGCTAAGTTTGCTAACCCGTTTATGCTTAAAGTCTTGAATCCCTAAAGCCTCCATGACTAACTGTGCGTTACGAGCAGGATCAGGAACACCGCGGACTTCGGCGTAGAATTTCAGGGTTTTGATGACGGTTAGATCGTCGACTGCGTCTTCTTGAGGGCATACACCGGTTTCAGCGCGAGCTTCGACGAGTTGTGAAAGTACGGATTTATCGCGGACGAAGATGTCGCCTGAATCAGGTTTGAACTGTCCACGGATCATGTTGATTGTTGTGGATTTTCCGGCACCGTTGGGGCCTAGGAGGGCCATGGTTTCGTTCGAAGAGACGGAGAGGGTGACATCGTGGACTGCTTCGGTACCCTTGAATGATTTGTGGAGGGAGAAACATTCGAGGAGGGGTTTATCGTCCGAGCTCACGCGTTCTGTGGCGGATTTTGTTCCTGCGGCGGCGGCGACACCGGATGCTAGTTCGAGTTCCATGCTATCTCTGGACTTCTGAGCAGCTGGGCGGCGGAAGCGGTAGTATATTCTTGAGAATAGAGAGTATTCGATCGCCATTAGGAGGCCGAAGAGGAAGAGGATTTGAAGGATCAAATTGAAGTACACGCCGCCGAAGAGATTGAAGGCGAATGGATTCGATGGGTCGGCTACTTCACCGTATTTCCCGCAGAGCATGGAGTACGCGTTCGTTCCAATCATTAAAGCGCGAGCGAGGTTGGCAGCCGGAGAGCTAAGGCCCAGACCTGCAGCGAGTTGGTTCTGAATTTCATACCTATGGAGTGGTGGAGAATATGTTGCCACGAGAACTGCGCCGACGAAGTAGAGGAGTAGAAGGATAAGATGGATAAGAATGGCCATGAAGTAGGCGAGTTTGGCAGAGAAGTAAAGGGAGAGGATGTAGCACCCCAGAACGGTGGCGATACCGGTCAAAACTATGGCGCCGAAGATATATCCGAGGCCGTAGAAGAGTTTGGTGTATGCACCAACAGATAGAAGGGCGTACATGATCACAGCAACGATAAGGATGAACTGTAATTCGAAGAGGAAGTATGCAGACCACAGACTAAGCGGGCTGACACCATTACTGTATTGCAGAGATCTCGTCTTCTGAACTCGTTCATAGGTTGGATAAATGATTGAGGCGGTAAAACCAGCGATGACTGCCATGGTAATGAACAAGGAGAATGGGATGGCGAGGAAATCATAATCTGCGCTGCGCTGCCGTAGTGTCCGGACGCTTGCACGGATATCTGGTCCATTGGCGGCCTGACTCAAGAGATTATCGACGGTGACGAGTGTATCAACTGGGAAATATGAACTGTAACTTGAGTCCTGGCCAAGCATGGCGATTCGAGGTGTCTCGCCCTGGGGAAACCAAATTCCGCCGTACTTAGTGTTGTAGCTATAAGAAGTCGTAAATGGTAGTGCTCCGGGTAGAGTCTTGGTATAGTTATCCACATTGTTGACGTAGATGATGTTATCGGTTCTTGCTGGTGGCTCGTTCCCAATACTGTCGTAGGAGTAGACTTCGGGGAAGATCTCATCGACAAGCTTGTATCCCTCAGTTCTGGGTCTGAAAACATTCTCTGGACCGAGAACTATTAAGTCTTGCTCATACATTGTCGGAGGGCTCGCTTCGGTAATAGCCTCGTAGTAGGGAAGTTCATCGGCTGGCCCGTAAGTACGATAAGAGTAACCAGTGGTCCTCGTCGCCGTGGAGCTAGTACGAGTAGCGGTAGCCAAAAGAGCGGACGCTGAACGCGATTGCGCAGCGTTTCTCCGAATTTGGTTTGTGCGATTATCGAATTGCTCAATATTGTAGGCGCAGTTGTGAAGTCCTCCGTCGGCGACCTCAGTGCCCTTCATGACAGCAGCGGCGACGGCAATTGGAATAGCAAGGGTTACGACAAGAGCCAACCAATTGTGTGGGATGACGTTATAGCGCTTCTTGAAGAGAACCCAGATTTGTCGGAACTTGCTGATTGGACGGCCTTGATCAAGATTTTGAGTCGGACTTTCTCGCGCGGCATTGGCGGCTTCCTCGTCGCCTTCGGAGTTTTCGCTTTCTTCGTCAAGGTTGTCACCGGCGGCAACCTTGAGGAAGACTTGTTCGAGAGTTGGGAATGCGACTTCGTATTTACCAACGGCTGCTTCATCTTCCCTAGACCATTCTTCGAGTTTCTGGGAAGCCTCTTCAGAAGTCTTGGCGTGGGCCAGCTTGTTGGTCATAGTATGGTCCGAGTAGATGGAATATCCGTCACCATAGGCCGCCTTAAGTGCAGTACTAGATCCTTCGACAACAAGCTTGCCCTTCGACATAATAATGATATAGTCGGACAGGACATCGGCTTCATCGAGGAAGTGAGTCGTCAAGAGAATGGTACGATGAGCAACGCCCTGTTGGATGATTTGCCAGATATTCTGTCGCGAGAGAGGGTCGACACCACTACTAGCCTCGTCAATACAGATGATTTGAGATCCACCGATGAACGCAATAGCCAATTGAAGTTTCCGCTTTTGACCACCGCTAAGCGTTCTCGCCTGTGCATCCTTCTTCTCGACAAGATCGCATTCCCGAATCATTGCTTCAATCGCAGCGTTGGCATCTTCTTTCGACATTTTTCTACCCTTAATTTCGAGCCAGATCTGGACATGCTCGCGGACGGTAAGCTGTGGCCAGATGACATTGTGCTGTGGGCAGTATCCCAATTCCGTCCTATCGCAGCCGAGTTCGATTTGACTTCCCTTATCGGCCTTAACGACACCACCAATACACTTGAGTGCGGTAGTTTTACCAGCTCCATTAGGACCTAACAGCGATACAACTTGTCCGCTGCGCACTTCCACACTGAGATCATTGACGGCCTTGCCCTTTGATTTCTTGAACGTCTTGTTCAAGCCGGTAGTCCTCATCGCAATACCGGATTCGGGAGCTAGTCGAGTAACGATGTAGGGAACATGCCAAATGAAGAAGTGAGATCCAACAGCGAGGCCAAGGTAGAGCGGGATCTGGATAAGGAAGAAAATGATATAGAGGTATGGGGAAATTGACGGGAATTGCGTCAGAATCTTGATGTCTGCAGCAGATCTAGATACGTTGAAGGGTCTCGTTACGGACTCGAGACGAGAGATATCCGCGATAAGGGAAGAGTACGCAAATGGCGGGAATACAGCTGCCAAGGCGCTCATTTCTGTTGGACTTGGCTTCTCTTTGAAAAGGTAGTTGAAGATGATCATGGCCAATGCAAGGGTGATGATGGCAGAAACCGGGCTGGAGAAGTGGCCTTTGGTGAACAGAGTCGAGAGGAAGACACACATACAAAGAGTCGCAGTACCGGCCAAAACTTGAAATAAAACTAGGTATCCGGTGTTTGTAGTGGTAAAGAGAACGACTCCCAAGATAATACCAGTGATGATCCAGGTAGGAAGGTAGAGTAGCCAGAAGGAACCGAAGTATGATACGATTTGAGGAGTCTGTCTGCAACCTTGGGTGGTAAGAAGCTCCGTAACACCGCTTTCTCTCTCACGAGTAAGGAAACCACAAACGTGGAAGACCATCTCGATGAAAATCATGAAAAAGAAGGGTGCGAGGAGGTAAGTGACAAAGTAGTAGTATCCATTAGGGTTGGCCACGGCTTTTTCCCCGCTGGATGTCTCAGCCTCGGAGTCATCGTCATTAGAGTATAAATCCCTGTAATAGCTGTAATAAGCGCTCCGGTCCTCGTCATAGCTTTGTTCGTTGACAATAGTAGTCTCTGGGAACTCTGCAATAGCTGAATCAAGAGCAAACTGGACAGGCCAGACGCGATCCTGTATTGTAGATTTGTGTGCCCTCCAATCCGAATCACCGTCAAAGTCAGCAGGGTTGACACTCAAGATATAGTCGAAGTACGTTTCATTGATTTTGTGGAAGATGACACTGGTGAAGCAATCACTCGCTCCGGCAAGCGTCACCATACATTCTTTAAGGATGTCATTTGGGTTATCGATTCTGATGATATTGGCGGATGGGTTCCTCGCGGCGAATCTGTCAATGACTGGGTCGACCCGGCTGCCGAATCCGTTCCGAGCAAATACAAATTTGTTATCCTCACGTCCTTCGAGCGCTTGAGCTACCGTTTTGATTGGCCTAAGGTCAGAGATACCGCTATCGTCCTTCCCGAATCCACCGATTGAAGTCCCGATATGCTTGAACTCTGTTACTAGGAGAGCGATAATAATAGGGGCGAGAAGAACCCTAAAGAGCATGACCAATGGTCGTCGAAGGAAAAGTTTGAGGTTCTTGTGGCAGAGGGCAATAACTTGGCGGGTGTATATGCCAAAGGTGCCCTCCTGCCCTTGAAGGGCACCGGGCTTTTCCTCCATCTTGATTGATTGTTAGAAAAAAAATCTCTAGATGCCAAACATCCAAGAAATTTGAAAATGATAGTTGATGTTGCAAATTGAGGTAAGTGTGCGTTGTCACCAAACTGATGTGTCAGCCTGATAATGCTGAACCAATTCGCGACGACGGAAACAGTGCAAAAGGAAGAAAGAAAAGGAAAGATATCCCTGATAAGTCAGGGAAAAAGGATATGAGAACCGCACTGGGGTAAAAATTCTACGAAAGAACGAGGGGAAGTAAGCGCAGAACCGAGGAGATATCCTGTATATATAAGAGCGAATGCAACCGTGCGGCACAATGCTTAAATGCTGTGTCGGACGAAAAACGCTGCGCTGGAAATGTGGTCTGAGACTTAGCCTCAACCGTGTGCTTACATACTTTCGCCCCTCTATTCAAAGCCCCGTTTGGGATAGATCCTTAAGTTGGCTGCTATTGATCGATCGATGTTTGGCCCTATGTAACCGTCCCCACTCGATTGGCGCGCAAGAATGCCAACCCCTTAAAGACTCGGACGAGTGCGAGCCTCAAGGAGACGGGGGATTTTATATAATAGACAGACACAATAGTGGACAAGGTTTTCATGCACGAATACCGATCTGACGAATCTTCACGAGTACCCAATCATGTTATTTGACCTCGTCGAAAAATTTAAAACCCTGTCCTTACAGGCCGTTTCAACTGTATCCTGCGCCTTCAAACAAATTAACAGTCGTCGGATTAAATCGAATAACCAACTTCCTGCATTGTTATCGGCTGGTTAGTCATAACATCGAGAAGGTGACGCGTCCAAAGGACACCAGGGACTCTCTAACAATACGGGTCCATATTTAGGGCACCCATCGACAATGTAACATTGTCCAGTTCATTTCTGCATTGACGAGGCGCGGACTTCCCGAACTGCCATTATCTCGTATTCAGTTCCTTGGCGCCAAGCGAATAATATTGCTTGAAGGAAAGGGTTTTTCCCCCTTGTGGCCCACTTCCGACGAAGCGAATATTCGACTACAAGGAAGCTCCCTTGGCAGCAATCTTAGCTCCGGCCGACTGCGATCACCGAGGGGCGCAGTCTACAGCATTCGTCTCATCGCAGACACTATGGCACCATGTGACAACAGCTTCGAACATGGCGAAGACGAATTCACAAAACCACCTCCTCTATTGGAGCCATTTCGCGAGCTTATATGCACTCACTGCACTGTTGTACGACGACAGCCTCGACGCCGACACGCATGTGTGGCACTTAACATATTGTATCATCCGTTGCAATAGCATTGTATGACAGTCGGTTTTTGCTACAGATGAACAGTGATTTTAATGCATGCCGGGTTAAGCTCGAAAATCTCGAGCCCACCTTAAGTTATAATTTTATCCAATCAGCATGAATATATTTCACAATCTCCACAGATACCCACGCGAAGAGCCTTAAACGCCAAGCGCAAGGCGTACGTCACCTCTATGGTAGCATTCCAACCGAAATGCTCTCGAGAATGTATGTTTCCGGCTTTGATTTTTCGGATGAAACAATACTAGTTAGCTGTTGTATTGTGACAAAGCGTGAAAGAAATTACCTAGGTACCTGGGAAGACATGTTGACTAATGCGATGCAAAATCCAACATACTACCACCCATAGCTATTAATATTCCATTTCTACAAACTGCTTTCAAAAGATATGGCGAAGTTTGAATGGAACAACAGTACTATATTCATTCGTGGCGTGTCCGACGGGAAAGCGTAGCGGGGGCACGGTGGTAAGCTGATCTTATTCGATTCTATCTAAGCATCACCGATACCGTAGGCCAAAGCCTATTTTGTAGGCTAGAACATTTTGAGAAGCAAAAGGCCAATAAACCTTGATTCGGGCACTCACTACAGTGCTGGCTGCTCAATTTCTAAATAACCGAGTGCGAGAGGATGCTATGAGTGTTATCAGCCGCAGTTGTCGCGCCGTATACTAGCATCACGTTCGGTACCTACTGGCTGGTAGACTAATAATATCAAGGATTCTTGTTCCTGCAGTTGCGTGTCTATGAATAAATGCCATGTATAATTATGTAACTTTGTTTGAGAAAGGAAAGGGGTGGCGCTATAAGCCTCGAATAAGATGGAGACAGGACAGTTATGGCGGAGGTACGTATACCCGCGAGGGGAAAAGATCAAACTCCTCCTTGGTATGCAGTGGCCCCTTATCCCCATTTAACGTTCCATACATATACCAATCTATGTCTAACTAGGTGCAGTATTCTCTTGCGGCTAAAGCGCTGCGAGAAGTCTATAATTGAGATAATAACGTCCCAAGCTAGGTTTTACAATATGTTACCATGTGTATTAGAATAGAGGTGGAGGCGATGACGGCTCGGTCTAGGTAGCCCTTTCTAGAATCAGGTTCTCACATTGTCAAATGAAAAGACTTTTCATATGCGGTTCAATTCCATACCCAATACAAAAAGATAAACGTCTCTTCGAGCCATTCTTTAACATAACTCCCGGAGCTCCTCTTCAGAGTAGCCACCGGCTCAATAATGATGATAATAGCAATAAAGGGAACAGCTGGCGGTAATTAATATTACCATCAATGACAAAGCATTGTAAAAGAAAGAGGTTCTGGATTCTTGTTTGAGAACAGAAAGAATAGAAGATTATCGGTCTATTAATGAGCAATGGTAATTAGGCTGTGTCATAGCCAGTATCTTCGTTCCAAAACCCGCCCCACCCCCGGATCCCTTCCCCCGTCTGCTTCATCAAAATTTTCTGTCGCCTCTGTTTCTGAAGCCACTTCTTCGCTTCCGTCTCATCTTTCTCTCTCGTCTTCGCCTTATCCTCTTTATACCTCGCTTTTTTCTTCTTCAGCCATTCTCTTTTCTGCCTTCTCGGCTCCCGTCTTCTTGATCTCTTTGAATCGTATTGAAATATCAAAGGTCCGTTCCTTACAGAATAATCAGCTTTGCACATAGTTGCTATGATAGATTCGGGAAGAGTTTATTTACGAGAGCGTTAAGGTCAGCTTCTTCGGTTTCGATATCCTCACTGACATCTGCTATGTGGATGGCTAAACCCAAGGCAGTCAACACACAGATTAACGTCCCCGAGCCGCGGATTATTAGAAGAATTTTTTTTTAAACTGCTTTATGAGTATCTCGCAGTTGCCATATTAGTACGATACGGTCGTAGGTTCCTTTTACAGTAGAAGTGCACTGCTAGGTTGAGGTAAGTGCGAACATACCCTCCTTTCGAAGACTCCTCCGCATTCATCGGCCTGGTGCCTTTTACAGATGTCATAGTCGAGGAAATTCTAGGCTTGGTTTGTGGCCGTTGACGTTGGAGATGTGCCTGAGTGGTTGTCGGCGGAAATTTAAAACGAACGCCCGTTGCGCAAAATTCTTCGGCGTTAGAATATTCTTTGACGTTACATATGCGTACTCGACTGGCCTTGTAGTTTGCAGGTATCTGGTTAGTGGAGTACTTAGATATTCCTCAAAATTGTAACTTACACGAACTTTGGCAACGGTATCGACGGACTCGTCCGCACCATAACCGTTCCAAACCCATATTGTAACAATCAAAGCCACATTCTGGTTACGAGACTGCAATCAAAGTAACTGCGGCGAGGAAGACGGCGATAGGTGTTGCACGCTGGTAGCGACGGTGTTCTTTTCTTTTCGTATTGATCTGTCTCCTTTTAATGAGACGATACCGCGCTAGCTTTGGTCGACACCTCGTGGTTAGTTTGCCTGTCTCTAATATTGGTGGCTTGATACCATCTTCTTCACCTGTTTAGCGCAAAATAGGTTAATACATTATAAATAATCTCGATATCTTGAGGTTAGCCACGTCGGGGGGTAGCAGACTGTGCCTGGCGTGAGAGATGTCGGTATAGAATGCACATACCTAGGTGGTCTTGAGAGCGAGACGGAAGATTAAGGGCTCTGCAGTCCTCTCGATGTTGACGCTGTTCGGTAATCTGCTGAAAGGCCGTAGTGTAAGTTGGCTTACAAAACGAGGATCAAGATAGTATTAATGAATTTGAGTTTCTAAGGTTTGTTCCGATCTGGGCGTCTAGTCTACTGGGGAAAGTGCTAGAGATGTATAACCAGGGAGGTCTACACGTGGACGCGGGAGCCAGTTTTTGAAGGCCTAGGATTCTAGTAGCATTATAATATTAAGTATTAGTCTCATGATCAAGGTGGAATTGGTAAATATTAAATCAATTTTGAATTAAAATGACAGAACTCGAGTCGATCGTCGAGATCGCATACAACAAATTTGCAAAGCGTTGTATGTTGAGTACATAAAATAATATTGATCTGCTTTACATCTACCTAGATGCCTGCTCGGTCCTTACCTCGGTAGATACCTAAGGTATAACCCCTAGCGCTACCAGAAGCCTATAGACTCTATACGCAAGCTTACAAACTAGATTTCCGGAAGAAAGCCTGGGATATCTAGATCTATAGACGGTTTAAATAATTAATTTAGAGAGTGTGGCCTTGAGACGTTGCTACCTGTGGTATTAATATCCACATTCCTACACGTGTATGTGCATGCACATGGCAACGCTATTGTCAAAGCTGCAGAGATCATCCGCTAAGTTCTAGCTCATGGTAGTCCTTTATTTAATATATTTCGAACCAAATTTGGACATCGCTATATATAGTACCGATAGATCTAAGATGGATACAACTATTTCACAATGGGGGTATATATCTTAGAGCTTAAGATAACTATCCCGACGGCCATCCCTGAACCGAGGGTTATGATGATAACGGGCTATATATGTAGCTCCCACTGCCAGTTCACTTGATTCACCTCTCTATGTTTCGAAATTTCGCAAAAGTTATAGTGATCGGATTGCAACTAATTGATTAAAATTCCGGAATTCCTAGCCAACTTGAACCTCAGGATTCTAATAAAGACCCTCCATCGCCTCCAACTCATTGCGTTGCATTGATTCGGCGTTAGTATGAAGAACCTTGCGGAGATCCAAAAATCACTGCTCGACGAAAGAAATGGGGAACAGGTGACCCAGCATACGGATCCAGGCCCTAAAGACATCACTATCCACCTCCGTGGGAGGCGGAAAAGTCTCAGCGGCAAATATTGGGCCCCAACATCGACAACTACTATCACCATCCCGCCGCCACTAAATGGCACACCAGGACCCCACGAGGAAGCATTGTTGAATATTCATATTACCCTCGGCGATACTGACGCTGTCGCACTTTACAACCCCTCAACAACAGAGATGTTCTATTTGTATAGTTTTAGTGGCGACGAAAACTATAAAAACATGACATTAGCGGATTTTAATCGCTTAGGAGAGGAAGGTTCGGTTTGGCACGTAGTATACGACAAAATTCTATATTCTCCCTTTGGATTATACATCCCCGTTTGTTGGGGATTCAAATCTTACAGGAGATTACCGAACAGTCTTTTGATGGTATTTGAGGCTTGGATACGCAGAAAGATAGGGACAAAAAGGAAGGCCCCCGTCCTACTGATCAGAAATTTGATAAATGGTCATTATCTACCCACTTGGGAGTCGGTATCGAAGTTCTACCATGAGAATCCGGAATATCTGCTACTGAAATAGCTACGAGAGCGAGCTCATTCTACACTATCATATCCGGGATATCATCCGCGGCTATCCCCACGAATGATGCAAGAGTTAGTCTAACCAGAACACCCGTCATTATTAGCGCCCGCGATAAATTCCTCTCAGCCATATATCTACTGATGCAGTTTTCAAAATTTCGTGTACCTAGAGTATCTTTCAGAAAACGCTACCGTATTTGTATGCAAGCAACGATGCAATATTTCTTCTCCGCCAAATAACATTAACCAAGGTTTATATTCAAAAAGATGCCTCCTGAAAACACCGCGTTCGCCCCTACGATCTGGGAGGCCACGAGGGATCTAGTGGTAGTTTACTCGCCCGCCACGGGGAGGGGGGATATTTCTCCGGTTGGAAAGGCGCCGTAATCTCGAGATCTGTTGTTGACTCTTTAAGCCAACCGCCCGCGGTATTAGATCGATACAATAGCTTCACTTGCTCCACATCATTGTTATTATCCCACCCCACCGCTGTAATCGACCCACCAGGAATTTCTCCAAGACTATCGTCGCGGCTGTACTCGGGAGGTCTATCCACCAACATTGGCTCACCGAATGTATCCAGGCTCTCATACTTCGGGTGTTCTCTTCTAGATTTACCATTCCCGACGATACGCTGGAGGCGGTTATCTGCATCAAGGTAAAACAAAGCGATTGAGTTGTTTGTAGTGTCGTTGGTGGATATGGTAGCGGTGAAGTAGCCACCACTCACCGCATTCGGGAAGATCGTTTCCGCTAGACGAATAGTTATTCAACCTTAGTTTATCCCATCCACTAAGGTATATATCATAGCATAAAGCAAGTATCAAGCAGCAAGACTCACCATACGCAGGCTCCCAGCTCTGATTATATATTGGAAAGTGCCTTAGCCCTCCACTGCGGTTTTCGTAGAACAAGTGCACCGTCTCTCTTATGGAGCTGGTCAAATTATTTGGCAGTAAATGGGCAAGTGCAATCTTCGCCCGAGGAGAGCAAATCTCCCCGACAGGACCATAATGATACCTCCCGGTGTTTTCATCAGCTGGATGCCAGAGCTCACGCACCGTTGACGTTACGCTGTCAACGTAGTACACCCGAAGATCATAGCCAGTGGCAGTTCCGCTAGTCTGCCACGTAGCAGCGATACCAGAGTCCTTTGAAACCCGAACGCCCCAATCAGTAGATGGAGCTAGATTACCCATTCTCCAATTTGATTTAGAAGGGGAGCCGACGACGTCGAAGAGAGTACCATTTTCGGAGATGTAATAAAGCGAAATCTGAATTTGGTATTAATAAAAAGATATGTGAGGAGTTTTGAAGCTGCGTCCAAACTTACGGTATCCTCACCAGGCACTTGTATAGCCGCAATTGACGAGTTCTCTCTTGGATATGGCCATATCCCCATGATCAATTCGGGCTCACTCCAGGTACCCGATTCGTTAAGGTACGAGAAGTACATGGATCTTGCGTATCTGGAGCTGGCTGCGTCGGAAGCTTCCTGGAAGAAGTACGTCATGCCCTGATAGTCATTCAAACCCGGAGTAGAAGCCTTGGCGACAGCGAACGTCGCAGCCACCAGGGGAGGTAATGTGTAGCTCTCCTTGTTCTTGACGTATATTGAGGCTCCTACCCCCGCCCCAATCGCTGCAACGACGAATAATACCGCCCCTATGATAATAATAAAGAAAAGTCTCCTTTTCAGTCCACATATTGAGCGTGAACCGCCTCTAGATCCAGACCTCGATCCCGTCTCTTCGGCTCCTGGTTTACTCAACCCATCTTCGATTCCCGGATATTCTGGGACGGGGTTGCATAGCTCTGGAGAAGTATCGTATTCTGTAAATCGATCGACAACAATTGCTATAGGAAGCCTTGACGGGGGAGTTGGTATCACAATCGGGGTTGAGATATCAGGATCACTTGCCGCCGGAACGTAGGGTCGTTCAGCGATGGATATGAACTTTTCCTGTGTAAGCGGATCCTGGGGACATGTGACTACTTCCAGGTCATCGTAACTCTAGATCTATCCCAAAGTTTTGTATTTGCTGTTAGTATTGATATCTTGTATCCGACTAGTTGACTGTGACCCTGGCGGCGATTCTAGCACTTGTTGCGTATTGGAAGGTTCTGTGTTGACTATTGATGAATTGAAAGGACTGACTGACTTTGCTTGTAGGCTGGACATCCTCAGCCTCCCCAGATTTACGATCGAAAGCCATATTTCTCGAGCTTGAACTAGCTCTAAGGCCTTCAGGATGTCGCCAGAATGTGGAGATTTTAAAGGATATGAATTTTTTTGCTCTTGAAGAGCTTATTAGAACCCCAAAGTACACAGTTCACGGTGAACTCTTACATTTTCACATGGCTTTTGCAAGGATTCGAGTTTCTGTTCGCGAAAACTTTTGTCAAGAGAATTATGATATCATGGCGATGGGAACTATCGACCTGCCATATAGTGGTGTTTTAACCAATTCTGATATGCCAGAATGCCCACATCCCTGCAACACTGGGATAACACAACTACCACAAAAGGACCAGACCTCGTATTCTGAAGGGGACAGCCTCTTCAAAGATCTACGGTTATTAGAATGAAAACTTGAGAAGAAGTTTTGTGGAGGAGATTAGATTCTTGGGCTTTCCCGGTTGGATTTCTTCCCCGTTACACCAACTTATAG